>CM022300.1:431485521-432791147 GCA_011799875.1 Thinopyrum elongatum
CCAGAGATACCTCTCCGATATTCGGAGTGACAAATCCTAATCTCGATCTATGCCAACTCAACAAACACCTTCGGAGATACCTGTAGTGCATCTTTATGATCACCCAGTTATGTTGTGACGTTTGATAGCACACAAGGTATTCCTACAGTGTCCGGGAGTTGCATGATCTCGTAGTCGAAGGAATATGTATTTGACATGAAGAAAGCAATAGCAATAAACTGAACGATCAATATGCTAAGCTAATGGATGGGTCGTGTCCATCACATCATTCTCCTAATGATGTGATCCCATTATCAAATGACAACACATGTCTAAGGTTAGGAAACCCTAACCATCTTTGATCAACGAGCTAGTCTAGTGGAGGCTTACTAGGGACATGGTATTTGTTTATGTATTCACACATGTATTTAAGTTTCCGATCAATACAATTCTAGCATGAATAATAAACCTTTATCATGAATAAGGAAATATAAAATAACAAATTTATTATTGCCTCTAGGGCATATTTCCTTCAGTCTCCCACTTGCACTAGAGTCAATAATCTAGATTACATTGTAATGAATCTAACACCCATGGAGTGTTGGAGCTGATCATGTTTTGCTCGCGGAAGAGGCTTAGTCAACGAGTCTGCTACATTCATATCTGTATGTATTTTGCAAATCTCTATGTCTCCATCCTTGACCTTTTCACGAATGGAGTTGAAGCGTCTCTTGATGTGTTTGGTTCTCTTATGAAACCTGGATTCCTTCACCAAGGCAATTGATCCAGTGTTGTCACAAAAGATTTTCATTGGACCCGATGCACTAGGTATTACACCCAGATCGGATATGAACTCCTTCATCCAGACTCCTTCATGTGCTACTTCCTAAGTAGCTATATACTCCGCTTCACACATAGAACCCGGCATGACGCTCTGCTTGGAACTACACCAACTGACAGCTCCACCATTCAATGTAAATACGTATCCGGTTTGTGACTTAGAGTCATCCGGATCGGTGTCGAAACTAGCATCGACGTAACCCTTTACGACGAGCTCTTCGTCACCTCCATAAACGAGAAACTTATCCTTGGTCCTTTTTAGGTACTTCAGGATGTTCTTGACCGCTGTCCAGTGATACACTCCTGGATTACTTTGGTACCTCCCTGCAAAACTTATAGCAAGGCACACATCAGGTCTGGTACACAGCATAGCATATATGGTAGAACCTATGGCTGAGGCATAGGGAATGACTTTCATTCTCTCTCTATCTTCTGCAGTGCTCGGGCTTTGGGTCTGACTCAATTTCACACCTTGTAACACAGGCAAGAACCCTTTCTTTGACTGATCCATTTTGAACTTCTTCAAAACTTTGTCAAGGTATGTGCTTTGTGAAAGTCCTATTAAGCGTCTCAATCTATCCCTATAGATTTTGATGCCCAATATATAAGCAGCTTCACCGAGGTCTTTCATTGAAAAATTCTTATTCAAGTATCCTTTTATGCTATACAGAAATTCTATATCATTTCCAATCAATAATATGTCATCCACATATAATATCAGAAATGCTACAGAGCTCCCACTCACTTTCTTGTAAATACAGGCTTCACCATAAGTCTGTATAAAACCATATGCTTTGATCACCTCATCAAAGCGTATATTCCAACTCCGAGATGCTTGCACCAGTCCATAGATGGATCGCTGGAGCTTGCACACTTTGTTAGCACCTTTAGGATCGACAAAACCTTCTGGTTGCATCATATACAACTCTTCTTTAAGATATCCATTAAGGAATGCAGTTTTGACATCCATTTGCCAGATTTCATAATCATTAAATGCGGCAATTGCTAACATGATTCGGACAGACATAAGCATCGCTACGGGTGAGAAAGTCTCATCGTAGTCAACCCCTTGAACTTGTCGAAAACCTTTTGTGACAAGTCGAGCTTTGTAGACAGTAACATTACCATCAGTGTCAGTCTTCTTCTTGAAGATCCATTTATTCTCTATGGCTTTCTGATCATCGGGCAACTCCACCAAAGTCCACACTTTGTTCTCATACATGGATCCTATCTCGGATTTCATGGCCTCGAGCCATCTGTCAGAACCTGGGCTCATCATAGCTTCTTCATAGTTCGTAGGTTCGCCTTGGTCTTGTAACATGACTTCCAGGACAGGATTACCGTACCACTCTGGTGCAGATCGTGCTCTGGTTGACCTATGAAGTTCAGTAGTAACTTGATCTGAAGTTTCATGATCATCACCATTAGCTTCCTCTCTAGTTGGTGTAGGCATCATGGGAACGGTTTTCTGTGATGAACTACTTTCCAATTCGAGAGAAGGTACACTTACCTCATCAAGTTCTACTTTCCTCCCACTCACTTCTTTCGAGAGAAACTCCTTCTCTAGAAAGGACCCATTCTTAGCAACAAAGATCTTGCCTTCGGATCTGTGGTAGAAGGTGTACCCAATAGTTTCTTTAGGGTATCCTATGAAGACGCACTTCTCTGATTTAGGTTCGAGCTTATCAGGCTAAAGCCTTTTGACATAAGCGTCACATCCCCAAACTTTAAGAAACGACAACTTATGTTTCTTGCCAAACCACAGCTCATACGATGTCGTCTCAACGGATTTAGACGGTGCCCTATTTAACATGAATGCAACTGTCTCTAAGGCATAACCCCAAAACGATAGTGGTAAATCGGTAAGAGACATCATAGAATGCACCATATCTAATAAAGTACGGTTACGACGTTCGAACACACCATTACGCTGTGGTGTTCCCGGTGGCGTGAGTTGTGAAACAATTCCACATTGTTTTAAATGAAGGCCAAACTCGTAACTCAAATATTCGCCTCCGTGATCAGATCGTAGAAACCTTATTTTCTTGTTACGATGATTCTCCACTTCACTCTGAAATTCTTTGAACTTTTCAAATGTCTCAGACTTGTGTTTCATCAAGTAGATATACCCACACCTACTCAAATCATCTGTGGAGGTCAGAAAATAATGATACCCGCTGCGTGCTTCAACACTCATCGGACCACATACATCGGTATGTATTATTTCCAATAAGTCATTAGCTCGCTCCATTGTTCCGGAGAACGGAGTTTTAGTCATGTTGCCCATGAGGCATGGTTCACAAGTATCAAATGATTCATAATCAAGTGATTCCAAAAGTCCATCTGCATGGAGTTTCTTCATGCGCTTTACACCAATATGACCTAAATGGCAGTGCCACAAGTATGTTGCCCTATCATTATCAACTTTGCATCTTTTGGCATCAATATTATGAATATGTGTATCACTATGATCGAGATTCAATAAACCATTCACATTGGGTGTATGACCATAGAAGGTTTTATTCATGTAAACAGAACAACAATTATTCTCTGACTTAAATGAATAACCGTATTGCAATAAATACGATCTAATCATATTCATGCTCAACGTAAAACACCAAATAACATTTATTTAGGTTCAACACTAATCCCGAAGATAGAGGGTGTGTGCGATGATCATATCAACCTTGGAATCACTTCCAACACTCATCGTCACCTCGCCCTTAACTAGTCTTTGTTTATTCTGCAACTCCTATTTTGAGTTACTAATCTTAGCAACTGAACCAGTATCAAATACCCAGGGGCTACTATGAATACTAGTAAGGCACACATCAATAACATGTATATCAAATATACCTTTGTTCAATTTGCCATCCTTCTTATCCGCCAAGTATTTGGGGCAGTTCCGCTTCTAGTGACCATTCCCTTTGCAGTAGAAGCACTCAGTTTCAGGCTTAGGTCCAGCTTTGGGCTTCTTCACGGGAGTGGCAACTTGCTTGCCATTCTTCTTGAAGTTCCCTTTCTTTCCCTTGCCATTTTTCTTGAAACTAGTGGTCTTGTTAACCATCAACACTTGATGCTCTCTCTTGATTTCTACCTTCGCCGATTTCAGCATCGCGAAGAGCTTGGGAATCATTTTCGTCATCCCTTGCATATTATAGTTCATCCTAAAGTTCTAGTAGCTTGGTGATAGTGACTAGAGAACTGTGTCAATCACTACCTTATCTGGAAGATTAACTCCCACTTGATTCAAGCGATTGTAGTACCCAGACATTCTGAGCACATGCTCACTGGCTGAGCTATTCTCCTCCATCTTGTAGGAAAAGTAGAGGTCTCATACCTCTCGACACGGGCATGAATCTGAAATACCAATTTCAGCTCTTGGAACATCCCATATGCTCCATGGCGTTCAAAACGTTTTTGAAGTCCTGGTTCTAAGCCGTAAAGCATGGCGCACTAAACTATTAAGTAGTCATCATATCGAACTTGCCAAACATTCATAACGTCTGCATCTGTTCCTGCAATAGGTCTGTCACCTAGTGGTGCATTAAGGACATAATTCTTCTGTGCAGCAATGAGGATAATCCTCAGATCATGGACCCAGACTGCATTATTGCTACCATCATCTTTCAACTTAGTTTTCTCTAGGAACATAGCAAAAATAGGGGAGCTATATCGCGAGCTATTGATCTACAACATAGATATGCAAAAACTATTAAGACTAAGTTCATGATAAATTAAGTTCAATTAATCAAATTACTAATGAACTCCCACTTAAATTAACATCCCTCAAGTTATCTAAGTGATACATGATCCAAATCAACTAACCCATGTCCGATCATCACGTGAGATGGGGTAGTCATCAATGGTGAACATCTCTATGTTGATCATATCTACTATATGACTCATGTTCGACCTTTCGGTCTCCAGTGTTCCGAGACCATGTCTGTACATGCTAGGCTCATCAAGTTTAACCCAAGTATTCTGCATGTGCAAAACTGTCTTACACCCGTTGTATGTGAACGTAGAGTCTATCACACCTGATCATCACGTGGTGCTTCGAAACGACGAACTTTGGCAACGGTGCATACTCGAGGAGAACACTTTTATCTTGAAATTTAGTGAAGGGATCATCTTATAATGCTACCGTCGTTCTAAGCAAAATAAGATGCATAAAGGATAAACATCACATGCAATCAAAATATGTGACATGATATGGCCATCATCATATTGTGCTTTTGATCTCCATCTCCAAAGCATCGTCATGATCTCCATCATCACCGGCTTGACACCTTGATCTCCATCGTTGCGTCGGGGTCGTCTCGCCAACTATTGCTTCTACAACTATTGCTAACGCATAGCGATAAAGTAAAGCAATTACATGGCGCTTGCATTTCATACAATAAAGAGACAACCATAAGGCTCCTGCCGGTTGCCGATAAATTACAAAACATGATCATCTCATACAATAACGTATATCACATCATGTCTTGACCATATCACATCACAACATGCCCTGCAAAAACAAGTTAGACGTCCTCTACTTTGTTGTTGCAAGTTTTACGTGGCTGCTACGAGCTTCTAGCAAGAACCGTTCTTACCTACGGCAAAAAACCACAACGGTGATCTATCAAGTTTGATGTTTTAACCTTTTTCAAGGACCGGCCGCAGTCAAATTTGATTCAACTAAAGTAGGAGAAATAGACACCTGCTGGCCACCTTTATGCAAAGCAAGTTGCATGTCAGTCGGTGGAACCAGTCTCATGTGCGTGCACATGTAAGGTTGGTCCGGGCCGCTTCATCTTACATTACCGCCGAATCAAAATAAGACATTGGTGGTAAGCAGTATGACTATCACCGCCCACAACTCTTTGTGTTCTAGTCGTGCATATCATCTACGCATAGACCTGGCTCGGATGCCACTGTTGGGAAACGTTGTATGGAAAACAAAAAAAATTCTACGCACACGCAAGATCTATCCATGGAGATGCATAGCAACGAGGGGGAGAGTGTGTCTATGTACCCTCATAGACCGTAAGCAGAAGGGTTTATCAACGCGGTTGATGTAGTCGTACACCTTCACGATCCGTCCCGATAAAGTACCGAACGTACGGTACCTCCGCAGTTAGCACACATTCAGCTCGATGATGTCCTGGCGTTCTCGATCCAGCAAGAGAGGCGAAGTAGTAGATGAGTTCCGGCAGCACGACGGCGTGGTGATGGTGGTGGTGAAGAACAATCTCCGCAGGGCTTCGCCAAGCACAACGGAAACTATGACGGAGATAAACTAGAGGGGGCGGGGTTGCCGGCACACGGCTTGGTGAATCTTGATGTGTCTTAGGTGCTAGCCCTGCCCCTCTATTTATATGTTGAGCCCTGGGGTCGAAACTTGGAGTAAAAGCCTCCTTAAAGTCGGTTTTGCCCGAAAGGCAAGAGTCCTTCTCGAACTCGAGGGCCAGACGCCAGGGTTCCTGGTGTCTGGGCCTAGACGCCAAGGTCCCTGGTGTCTGGCGTCTAGTCTCCGCAAAACTTCCTTTTGCACTTTCCAAAAACCTCGTGGGCTTTACCCCTTGGCCCAAATAAAGTGTTCTCGCACCAGAACATTTCGGGAAACATCCGAAACCCCTTCCGGTGAATTCCGGAACCCTTCCGGAGACCAAACACAATTATCCCATATATCAATCTTTACCTCCGGACCATTCCGGAGCTCCTCGTCATGTCCGTGATCTCATCCGGGACTCCGAACAACATTCGGTCACCAACATACATAACTCACATAATACTATATCGTCAACGAACGTTAAGCGTGCGGATCCTACGGGTTCGAGAACTATGTAGACATGACCAAGACATCTCATCGGTCAATAACCAATAGTGTAACCTGGATGCCTATATTAGCTCCTACATATTCTACGAAGATCTTTATCGGTCGAACCTTATGACAACATACGTAATTCCCTTTGTCCATCGGTATGTTACTTGCCCGAGATTCGATCGTCGGTATCTTCATACCTAGTTCAATCTCATTACCGACAAGTCTCTTTACTCGTTCCGTAATACATCATCTTGCAACTAACTCCTTAGTTACTTTGCTTGCAAGGATTCTTATGATGTGAATTACCGAGAGGGCCCAGAGATACCTCTCCGATATTCGGAGTGACAAATCCTAATCTCGATCTATGCCAACTCAACAAACACCTTCGGAGATACCTGTAGAGCATCTTTATGATCACCCAGTTACGTTGTGACGTTTGATAGCACACAAGGTATTCCTCCGGTGTCCGGGAGTTGCATGATCTCATAGTCGAAGGAATATGTATTTGACATGAAGAAAGTAATAGCAATAAACTGAACGATCAATATGCTAAGCTAACGGATGGGTCTTGTCCATCACATCATTCACCTAATGATGTGATCCCGTTATCAAATGACAACACATGTCTATGGTTAGGAAACCTTAACCATCTTTGATTAATGAGCTAGTCTAGTAGAGGCTTACTAGGGACACGGTATTTGTTTATGTATTCACACATGTATTTAAGTTTCCGATCAATACAATTCTAGCATGAATAATAAACCTTTATCATGAATAAGAAAATATAAAATAACAACTTTATTATTGCCTCTAGGGCATATTTCCTTCAAAAGAAACTCAAGGCTGGACCCAAGCCGGAGACTGGGTGCTTCTATTGCAAGGGAACTGGCCACTGGAAGCGGAACTGCCCCAAGTATCTGGCCGACAAGAAGGGGGCCAACGTCAACAAAGTTATATATGATATACATGTTATTGATGTGTACCTTACCAACTCTCATTGTAGTGCCTGGGTATTTGATACCGGTTCGGTTTCTCACATTTGCAACTCAAAGCAGGAACTACGGAATAGACGGAGGCTGGCGAAGGACGAAGTGATGATGCGTGTGGGAAATGGTTCCAAGGTTGATGTGATCACCGTCGGCACACTAGCTCTTCGATTACCATCAGGATTAGTGATGAACCTGAATAATTGTTATTTAGTGCCTGCGTTGAGCATGAACATTATATCTGGATCTTGTTTAATGCGAGACAGTTACTCATTTAAATCAGAGAATAATGGTTGTTCTATTTATATGAGTAATATCTTTTATGGTCATGCACCCATTGTGAGGGGTTTATTCTTATTGAATCTCAATAGTGATGATACACATGTTCATAACATTGATGCCACAAGATGTAGAGTTGATAATGGTAGTACCACTTTCTTGTGGCACTGCTGCTTAGGTCATATTGGTGTAAAGCGCATGAAGAAACTCCATGCTGATGGACTTTTGGAGTCACCTGATTTTGAATCACTTGACACATGCGAACCATGCCTCATGGGCAAAATGACCAAAACCCCGTTTTCCGGAACAATGGAACGGGCAAGTGACTTGTTGGAAATCATACATACTGATGTGTGCGGTCCGATGAGCATTGACGCGCGCGGTGGATATCGTTACTTTCTCACCTTCACCGATGACTTGAGTAGATATGGGTATATTTACTTAATGAAGCATAAGTCTGAGACATTTGAAAAGTTCAAGCAATTTTAGAGTGAAGTTGAGAACCATCGTAACAAGAAGATCAAATTCCTATGATCTGATCGAGGAGGAGAGTATCTGAGTTATGAGTTTGGCAATCACTTAAGACAATGTGGAATCGTTTCACAGTTGACGCCACCTGGAACACCACAGCGTAATGGTGTGTCCGAACGTCGTAATCGTACCTTATTAGATATGGTGTGTTCTATGATGTCCCTTTCCGATCTGCCACTTTCATTTTGGGGTTATGCGTTAGAGACAGCTGCGTTCACTTTAAATAGGGCACCATCTAAGTCCGTGGAGACGACATCGTATGAACTGTGGTTTGACAAGAAACATAAGTTGTCATTTCTTAAGTTTTGGGGCTGCGATGCTTATGTCAAAAGGCTTCAGCCGGAAAAGCTCGAACCCAAAGCGGACAAATGTGTCTTCATAGGATACCCAAAAGAGACGATTGGGTATACTTTCTATCTCAGATCTGAAGGCAAGGTGTTTGTCGCTAAGAACGGGTCCTTTCTCGAGAAAGAGTTTCTCTCGAAAGAATTGAATGGGAGGAAGATAGAACTTGATGAGGTTGTTGAACCTTTACTTCAACTAGAGAATAGAGCAGCGCAGAAAGATGTTTCTGTGGCACCTACGTCAGTTGAAGAGGAAGCTAATGATGATGATCATGAAGCTTCAAATCAAATTACTATCGAACCTCGTAGGTCGACAAGGGTACGTACAACTCCTGAGTGGTATGGTAACCCTATCTTAGAGGTCATGTTGTTGGACAACGGTGAACCTACGAGCTATGGAGAAGCGATGGTGGGCCTGGATTCTGACAAATGGTTAGAGGCCATGAAATCCGAGATGGGATCCATGTATGAAAACAAAGTGTGGACTTTGGAAGTATTACCTGAAGGGCGAAAGGCCATTCAGAATAAATGGATCTTGAAGAAGAAGATGGACGCGGACGGTAATGTCATCGTCTATAAAGCTCGACTTGTGGCAAAGGGGTTTTCACAAGTTCAAGGAGTTGACTACAATGAGTCTTTCTCACCCGTAGAGATGCTTAAGTCCGTTAGGATCATGTTACCAATAGCTGCATTTTTCGTTTATGGAATCTGGCAGATGGATGTCAAAACAGCGTTCCTTAACGATTTCCTTAAGGAAGAGTTGTATATGATGCAACCGGAAGGTTTTGTCGATCCAGAGAATGCTGACAAAGTGTGCAAACTCCGGCGATCCATTTATGGACTGGTGCAAGCATCTCGGAGTTGGAATCTTCGCTTTGATAAGGTGCTCAAAGCGTTTGGGTTTATACAAGTTTTCGGAGAATCTTGTATTTACAAGAAAGTGAGTGGGAGCTCTATAGCGTTTCTAATATTATATGTGGATGACATATTGCTGATTGGAAACAATATCGAACTTTTGGAAAACGTGAAGGAATATTTGAACAAGAGTTTTTCAATGAAGGACCTAGGAGAAGCTGCTTTCATATTGGGCATTGATACGTCTCCGTCGTATCTAATTTTTTTGATTGTTTCATGCCAATATTATACAACTTTCACATATTTTTGGCAACATTTTATATGATTTATTGGACTAACCTATTGATTCAGTGCCCAGTGCCAGTTCCTGTTTGTTGCATGTTTTTGTTTCGTAGAAAATCCATATCAAACGAAGTCCAAACACGATAAAAATTTACGGAGAATTATTTTGGAATATATGTGATTTTTGGGACTTGGAATCAACGCAAACGGGGGCCCATAGCCCCCACAAGACACCAGGGTGCGCCCCAGGGGCCAGGCGTGCCCTGGTGGGTTGTGCCCTCCTCGGATGTTTGGAGCTCTACTTTGGGCGCAAGGAAACTTATATCCGGAAAAAAATCGTGTTAAAATCTTAGCGCAATCGGAGTTATGGATCTCCGGGAATATAAGAAACGGTTTTCGGCCAGATCTGGGGAACGCGAAACAGAAGAGAACAGAGAGGGAGATCCAATCTCGGAGGGGCTCCCGCCCCTCCGCTGCCATGGAGGCCATGGACCAGAGGGGGAACTCTCCTCCCATCTAGGGGGGAGGCCAAGGAAGAAGAAGGAGGGGGGCTCTCTCCCCCTCTCTCCCAGTGGCGCCGGAACGCCGCCGGGGCAAGGATCGTGACGGCGATCTACATCAACAATCTTGCTACTGTCAACACCAACTCTCTCCCCCTCTATGCAGCGGTGTAACACCTCTTCTCCCCGCTGTAATCTCTACTTAAACATGGTGCTCAACTCCATATATTATTTCCCAATGATCTATGGTTATCCTATGATGTTTGAGTAGATCCGTTTTGTCCTGTGTGTTAATCGTGATCTTGGTTGGTATGACTGTATATTTTATTTATGGTGCTGTCCTACAGTGCCCTCCGTCTCGCGCAAACGTGAGGGATCCCCATTGTAGGGTGTTGCAATACGTTCATGATCCGCTTATGGTGGGTTGCGAGAGTGACAGAAGCTTAAACCCGAGTAGGTGGGTTGTTGTGTATGGGATAAAGAGGACTTGATACTTAATGCTATGGTTGGGTTTCATGACCTTAATGATCTTTAGTAGTTGCGGATGCTTGCTAGGGGTCCAATCATAAGTGCATATGATCCAAGTAGAGAAAGTATGTTAGCTCATGCCTCTCCCTCATATAAAATTACAAGAATGATTACCGGTACTTGTTATCGATTGCCTAGGGACAAATGACTTTCTTGTTGACAAAAGCTATCCACTTTTATTACCTTGCAATTTATTCATAGTTTTATCCTCGCAAAGTACTCGTAGTTTTATTCTTGCAAAATAGTTTCATACTTGTTTTAGGTAAAGCAAACGTCAAGTGTGCATAGAGTTGTATTGGTGGTCGATAGAACTTGAGGGAATATTTGTTCTGCCTTTAGCTCCTCATTGGGTTCGACACTCTTATTTATCAAAGAAGGCTACAAACGATTCCCTATACTTGTGGGTTATCAAGACCTTTTTCTGGCGCCGTTGCCGGGGAGCAATAGCGTGGGGTGAATATTCTCGTGTGTGCTTGTTTTCTTTATCACTAAGTAGTTTTACTTTCCGTTCTAAGTTGTTCTCTATCTTTAGTTAAGGATATGGAACACGAAACACCAAAAAAATTAGTTGTACTTGCTACTCATGGAGATGGGGAACCTCCTAAAACCCTCGATGCTTGTTATGTGAAAAATATTATGCAATACTTTGATAATCCTGAGAAAACCCCATTCAACTTGATAATGGGAGACACGTTGGATCAACGTGAATACTTTAGGGATTATCGCTTGACACAAAAAGGGAAACTATTATGGGATCAAATTGATATGTTGCATTGGTATGCTTGGAATTTATGCCAGAGATATGATTATACTTGTTGCTCTAGGATGAATGCTCCACATCCTCCCTTTACATGCAAATTTAATGATAATGAAACCTTGGCTTCTTATGCCAATGGTAGATATGATTATTATGATGTGGAACGAATAGAAGAATTTGTTGCTTTTAATGGTGCTTATGAAATTGAATCTTTGTTTTTAAAGTATGAAGCTTTTGATGATGATGTTTATAGACCTGAAAATTTTGCCATCCTTAAATATTGCTATGATAATTACAAATACAATTCCGATATTGATGTATTTATTGAGAAAGTCTTCGCTGTCCAAGAAGAGACTAATATTTTGCAGGAGTCTATGGAAGAAGAAATTGATGAAACTGCGAGCTCATTGGATGAAAAAGATGATGAGGAGAGCGAAGAACAAAAGGAGGAAGAGCGGATTAGCTACCCGTGCCCACCTTCTAATGAGAGTAACTCTTCAACTCATACATTGTTTAATTTCCCTTCGTTCTTACCGAAGGATGAATGCTATGATAATTGCTATGATCCTGTTGGTTCTTTTGAAATATCCCATTTTGATGAACTTGATGCTTGTGGCCATGATGCCAATATAAATTATGCTTATGGAGATGAACTTGCTATGGTTCCTTATATTAAGAATGAAATTGTTGCTATTGCACCTACACATGATAGTCCTATTATCTTTTTGAATTCTCCAAACTACACTATATCGGAGAAGTTTGTTCTTATTAAGGATTATATTGATGGGTTGCCTTTTATCGTTGCACATGATAATTTTGATGAATGTAATATGCATGTGCTTGCTGCTCCTACTTGCAATTATTATGAGAGAGGAACTACATCTCCACCTCTCTATGTTTCCAACACGATAAAATTGCAAGAAACTGCTTATGCTATGTATTGGCCTTTACTTGATGTGCATGAATTGTTCTTGTATGACATGCTGATGCATAGGAAGAGAGTTAGACTTCGTCATTGCATGATATATGTTGCTTTGTGCTCACTACTAAATTACAAATCATTGCTAATTAAAATTGGCTTTGATATACCTTGGGATCCGGGTGGATTCATTACTTGAGCACTTTATGCCTAGCTTAATGGCTTTAAAGAAAGCTCTGCCAGGGAGACAACCCGGAAGTTTTAGAGAGTCATTTATTTCTGTTGAGTTCTTTTATGAAGTTTAAAAACAAAAAAAATATAGAGGGGAACTTAAATTTTTTTCAAAAAGAGAAGCGATTGAAAGGTGATGCATTGGAGAAGTGAGGGTCGACCTTGAACACTTGTGTTCATGCTCATGGAAACAATGTAAATTTTTCATGAATATTCTCACAAAAATAATTATCCCCTTGTACAAATCCATTGTATTGTAAAATTATTGTGCCAAGATTTGCCTTTAGGATGGGTAGATTGCTTGTTGGTATGTGCGGTGCAAAAACAGAAACTTTGGCTGTAGTGCGTGATTTTACATTTTTTTACTGGAATGTCGAAAGGTTCTGAAAATTTTTGCACAGTATTTCTATACAAAGTTTTTATTTTTTCCTAATTTTTCAGAATTTTTGGAGTACCAGAGGTATGGTAGGTGTTCAGATTGCTACAGACTGTCCTGTTTAAGACAGATTATGTTTTTGATGCATTGTTTTGCTTGTTTTGATGAAACTATCGATTTTTATCGGTGGTATAAGCCATGGAAAAGTTATAATACAGTATCTACAATGCAAAAACAAAATATGAATTGGTTTGCAATAGTACTTAGAGTAGTGATTTGCATTATTATACTAACGGATCTTACCGAGTTTTCTGTTGAGTTTTGTGTGGATGAAGTGATCAAAGATCAAGGAGGTCTCGATATGAGGAGAAGGAGGAGAGGCAAGAGCTCAAGATTGGGGATGCCCAAGGCACCCCAAGTAAATATTCAAGGAGACTCAAGCATCTAAGCTTGGGGATGCCCCGGAAGGCATCCCATCTTTCTTCAACAGGTATCGGTATGTTTTCATCTTCGTTTCGTTCACGTGATCTGTGTAAATCTTGGAGCGTCTTTTGTGTTTATTTTTCACTTTTCTTTTATGCACCATGCTGGTATGAGATAGTCCATGGTTGATTTATAGAATACTCATTGCACTTCACTTATATCTTTTGAGTGTGGCTTTATAGAATGCTTCATGTGCTTCACTTATATCATTTGAAGTTTGGATTGCCTGTTTCTCTTCACATAGAAAACCGTTATTTGTAGAATGCTCTTTTGCTTCACTTATAATTGTTAGAGCATGGTCTTTTGTAGAAAGAATTAAACTCTCATGCTTCACTTATATCAATTTAGAGAGTCAACAGGAATTGGTCATTTGCATGGTTAGTCATAAAATCCTACATAAAACTTATGGATCACTGAATATGATATGTTTGATTCCTTGCAATAGTTTTGCAATATAGAGATGGAATATGTGGGAGGTACTAGTAAATGGTTGTGGTTAGTAAGAATATTGGTGTTAAGGTTTATGATTCCCGAAGCATGCACGTATAGTCTCTCGTTATGCTATGAAGTTGGAGCATGATTTATTATTGATTGTCTTCCTTATGAGTGGCGGTCGGGGACGAGCGATGGTCTTTTCCTACCAATCTATCCCCCTAGGGGCATGCATAGTAGTACTTTGCTTCGAGGGCTAATAAACTTTTGCAATAAGTATATGAGTTCTTTATGACTAATGTGAGTCCATGAATTATACGCACTCTTACCTTTCCGCAATTTGCTAGCCTCTACGGTACCGTGCATTGCCCTTTCTCACCTCGAGAGTCGGTGCAAACTTCGCCGGTGCATCCAAACCCCGTGATATGATACGCTCTATCACACATAAGCCTTATTATATCTTCCTCAAAACAGCCACTATACCTACCTATTATGGCCTTTCCATAGCCATTCCAAGGTATATTGCCATGCAACTTCCACCGCTTCCGTTTTGATGACTTGAGCATTCATTGTCATATTGCTCTGCATGATCGTAAGACAGCTAGCATGATATTTCCATGGCTTGTCCGTTTTTTATATCGTTGTTATGCTAGATCATTGCACATCCTGGTACACTGCCAGAGGCATTCATATAGAGTCATACTTGGTTCTAGGTATCGAGTTGTAATTTTTATTTCTTTTGAGTTATAAGTAAATAGAAGTGTGATGATCATCATTATTCATTATTAGAGCATGTCCCGGTGAGGAAAGGATGATGGAGACTATGATTCCCCCACAAGTCGGGATGAGACTCCGGACAATGAGAGAAAAAAAAGGAAAAAAAAGAGAGAATGGGCATTGCTACTATCTTTTACCACACTTGTGCTTCAAAGTAGCACCATGTTTTTCATATAGAGAGTCTCCTATGTAGTCACTTTCATATACTAGTGGGAATTTTTCATTATAGAACTTGGCTTGTATATTCCAATGATGGGCTTCCTCAAATGCCCGAGGTCTTCATGAGCAAGCAAGTTGGATGCACACCCACTTAGTTTTCATATTGAGCTTTCATACACTTATAGCTCTTAGTGCATCCGTTGCATGGCAATCCCTACTCCTCACGTTGATATCAATTGATGGGCATTTCCATAGCCCGTTGGTTAGCCGCATCGATGAGAGACTTTCTTACTTTTTTGTCTTGTCTATATTTACCCCTATCATCATACTCTATTCCACCCGTAGTGCTATATCCATGGCTTGCGCTCATGTATTGCATGAGAGTTGAAAAAGCTTAAGCGCGTTAAAAAGTATGAACCAATTGCTCAGCTTGTCATCGGGGTTGTGCATGATAAATACTTTGTGTTAAGAAGACAGAGCATGACAAGATTATATGATTTTGTAGGGATAGCTTTCTTTAGTGTCGATATTTTGAAAGACACGATTGTTTGTTGGGATGCCTGAGTATTAATGTCTTTATGTCAAATTATAGACTATTGCTTTGAATCACTCGTGTCTTAATATTCATGCCATGACTAGACATATGATCTAGTTTATGCTAGGTAGCATTCCACATCAAAAATTATCTTTTTTATCATTTACCTGCTCGAGGACGAGCATTAATTAAGCTTGGGGATGCTGATACGTCTCCGTCGTATCTATAATTTTTTATTGTTTCATGCCAATATTATACAACTTTCACATATTTTTGGCAACATTTTATATGATTTATTGGACTAACCTATTGATTCAGTGCCCAGTGCCAGTTCCTGTTTGTTGCATGTTTTTTGTTTCGCAGAAAATCCATATCAAACGAAGTCCAAACATGATAAAAATTTACGAACAATTATTTTGGAATATATGTGATTTTTGGGACTTGGAATCAACGCAAACGAGGGCCCACAACCCCCACAAGACACAAGGGCGCGCCCCAGGGGCCAGGCGCCCTGGTGGGTTATGCCCTCCTCGGATGTCGGTTGGAGCTCTACTTCGGGCGAAGGAAGCTTATATCCGGAAAAAAATCGTGTTAAAATTTCAGCGCAATCGGAGTTACGGATCTCCGGGAATATAAGAAACGGTTTTTGGCCAGATCTGGGGAACGCGAAACAGAAGAGAACAGAGAGGGAGATCCAATCTTGGAGGGGCTCCCGCCCCTCCGCCACCATGGAGGCCATGGACCAGAGGGGGAACTCTCCTCCCATCTAGGGGGAGGCCAAGGAAGAAGAAGAAGGAGGGGGGCTCTCTCCCCCTCTCTCCCGGTGGCACCAGAACGCCGCCGGGGCAAGGATCGTGACGGCGATCTACATGAACAATCTTGCTACCGTCAACACCAACTCTCTACCCCTCTATGCAATGGTGTAACACCTCTTCTCCCCGCTGTAATCTCTACTTAAACATGGTGCTCAACTCCATATATTATTTCCCAATGATCTATGGTTATCCTATGATGTTTGAGTAGATCCGTTTTGTCCTGTGGGTTAATCGTGATCTTGGTTGGTATGATTGTATATTTTATTTATGGTGCTGTCCTACGGTGCCCTCCGTCTCACACAAACGTGAGGGATCCCCGCTGTAGGGTGTTGCAATACGTTCATGATTCGCTTATGGTGGGTTGCGAGAGTGACAGAAGCTTAAACCCGAGTAGGTGGGTTGTTGTGTATGGGATAAAGAGGACTTGATACTTAATGCTATGGTTGGTTTTCATGACCTTAATGATCTTTAGTAGTTGCGGATGCTTGCTAGGGGTCCAATCATAAGTGCATATGATCCAAGTAGAGAAAGTATGTTAGCTCATGCCTCTCCTTCATATAAAATTACAAGAATGATTACCGGTACTTGTTACCGATTGTCTAGGGACAAATGACTTTCTTGTTGACAAAAGCTATCCACTTTTATTACCTTGCAATTTATTTGTAGTTTTATTCTCGCAAAGTACTTGTAGTTTTATTCTTGCAAAATAGTTTCATACTTGTTTTAGGTAAAGCAAACGTCAAGTGTGCGTAGAGTTGTATCGGTGGTCGATAGAACTTGAGGGAATATTTGTTCTGCCTTTAGCTCCTCGTTGGGTTCGACACTCTTATTTATCGAAGAAGGCTACAAATGACCCCCTATACTTGTGGGTTATCAGGCATCAAGATCTATAGAGATAGATCGAGACGCTTAATAGGACTTTCACAAAGCACATACCTTGATAAGATTTTGAAGAAGTTCAAAATGGATCAGCCCAAGAAGGGGTTCTTGCCTATTTTGCAAGGTGTGAAGTTGAGTCAGACTCAATGCCCAGCGACTACAAAGGATAGAGAAAAGATGAGTGTCATCCCCTATGCTTCTGCCATAGGCTCTATCATGTATGCGATGCTGTGCACAAGACCGGATGTCAGCCTTGCCATAAGTATGGCCAGAAGGTTTCAAAGTAATCCAGGAATGGATCATTGGACAGCGGTGAAGAATATCCTTATGTACCTGAAAAGGACTAAGGAAATGTTTCTCGTTTATGGAGGTGATCAAGAGCTCGTCGTAAAGGGTTATGTCGATGCAAGCTTTGACACTGATCTGGATGACTCTAAGTCTCAAATCGGATACGTATATATTCTAAATGGGGAAGCGATAAGCTGGTGCAGTTCCAAGCAAAGCGTGGTAGATGATTCTACATGCGAAGCAGAGTACATAGCTGCCTCGGAGGCAGTAAAGGAAGGTGTCTGGATGAAGCAGTTCATGACAGATCTTGGAGTTGTGCCCAGCGTACTGAACCCAATGACTTTGTTCTGTGAGAACACTGGTGCCATTGCTCTAGCCAAGGAACCAAGGTTTCACAAGAGGACCAGACACATAAAACGACGCTTCAACTCCATCCGGGATGCAGTCAAGGAGGAGGACATAAACATTTGCAAAGTACATACGAATCTGAATGTTGCAGATCCATTGACTAAACCTCTTCCACGGGCAAAACATGATCAACACCAGAAGTCTATGGGTGTTAGATTCATTACCATGTAATACTAGATTATTGACTCTAGTGCAAGTGGGAGACTATTGGAAATATGCCCTAGAGGCAATAATAAAGTGGTTATTATTATATTTCTTTGTTCATGTTAATCGTTTATTATCCATGCTATAATTGTATTGACCGGAAACTCAGATGCATGTGTGGATACATGGACAACAACATGTCCCTAGTAAGCCTCTACCGGACTAGCTCGTTGATCAAAGATGGCTATGGTTTCTAAGTCATAGACATGAGTTGTCATTTGGTAACGGGGTCACATCATTAGGAGAATGATGTGATGGACAAGACCCAAACTATGAACGTAGCATATGATCGTATCAAGTTTATTGCTATTGTTTTCTGCATGTCAAGCATATGTTCCTATAACCATGAGATCATGCAACTCACTTACACCGGAGGAGTACCTTGTGTGTACCAAACATCGCTACGTAACTGGGTGACTATAAAGGTGCTCTACAGGTATCTCCAAGGGTGTCTGTTGAGTTGACATGGATCAAGACTGGGATTTGTCACTCCGTATGATGGAGAGGTATCTCAGGGCCCTCTCGGTAATACATCATCACAATGAGCTTGCAAGCAATGTGACTAATGGGTTAGCCACTGGATCTTGTATTACGGAACGAGTAAAGAGACTTGCCGGTAAAGAGATTGAACTGGGTATGGTGATAGCGACGATCGAATCTCGGACAAGTAACATACCGATAGACAAAGGGAACTGCATACGGGATTAACTGAATCCTTGGCATCGAGGTTCGACCGATATAGATATTCATAGAATATGTAGGAACCAATATGGACATCCAGGTCCCGCTATTGGTTATTGACCGTAGAGGTGTCTCGGTCATGTCTGCATAGTTCTCGAACCGGCAGGGTCTACACACTTAACGTTTGGTGACGGTATAAGTATAGTTGAGTTGTTTTGGTGTTAACTAAAGGTTGTTCGGAGTCCCGGATGAGATCCCAGACATGACGAGGAACTCCGGAATGGTCCGGAGGTGAAGATCGATATATAGGACGAAGGGAATCGGAGTCTGGAAGTGTTCCGGGGGTACCGGGTTATGACCAGGAGAACCGAAAGGGGTTTCGGGGGCCCCCGCAAATGTTGGGGGGCCTCATGGGCCAAGGGAGGGAGGCACACCAGCCCACTAAGGGGTTGTGCGCCCCCTCACCTTAGCTCACGATCACTAGAGGGTTGGTGCGCCCCCCTAGGGCTGCCTCCCCCTTGCTTGGGGGGCAAGGCACCTACGGGGGGCCACCCAAAACCTATCTAGGGTTGCCCTTGTGGCCGCCGCCCCCTTCCCCCTAGGGAAAACCTAGGGCGCCTCCTCCTCCCCCCTTCCCCCTATATATAGAGGGGTATAGGGAGGGCATCCGCACCCATCTATGCCACGGCGCTGCCCTCCCTCTCCCTCGTAGCCCTCTTCCTCTCTGTAGTGCTTAGCGAAGCTCTGCTGAGATTCCACCACCACCAACGCCACCACGCCGTTGTGCTGCCGGAGGACTCGAGCTACTACTTCACCATCGCTCGCTGGATCGAGGAGGTGAAGGCGTCATCAAGCCGTACGTGTGTTGAACGCGGAGGTGCCGTCCGTTCGGCACTTGGATAGGGAGTTCGCGGGACGGATCGTGATTGGATCGCGAAGACATTTGACTACATCAATCGCGTTTCTTAACGCTTCCGCTTAGCAATCTACAAGGGTATGTAGATGCAATCTCTCCTCTCGTAGATGTTCATCTCCTAGATTGATCTTGGTGAGCGTAGGAATTTTTTTGTTTCCCATGCAACATTCCCCATCACCCTCAAAGTTCTCTGGCATAGTGTTCGTCCCCCCCTCCCTTCTTGCTTCTTGCTTCTCCTCCTCCGTCTCCCACTTCCTCCCCCTCGACCTAGCCACACAGGTGGCCGGTGCAAGCCCTCCAGCGGCTGGATCAACACCGTCGTCCTCACCGGTGCTTTTCAAGTCGGCGATCTTGGGAGGAATGGGCAATGCTTGCCCACTTGCTTTGTTTATTCGACATGAACCAATAATGCATCAACGTAAATGACTTTTCTCGGTCTTGCGGTACTAGGCACATGCCATGTTTGGCTAGCAATAATACAACAACATGATCAACAACTTGCAACCTAGAGCAAATAAATCCAATGAAAACACATAGAGCAACACGGTGCGAAACTTACGAGCTCGAGGATTGACATGCCACTTTGCCATCATTTTTGCGTTGTACATGCCGCAAATACTTGTTGACATCCTGTTGAATGATGCATCACCGATGGCCTAGCGACTTCACATTGCGGTCATGGATCACTTCTTTTTCTTAGGGGGGTGGGGGGTATTTTGCTCATGATAGAAATCATGCACTGTTTGCGAAAAACCAAAGCCTTTTTGCTGAGTGCCATGCATCAGATCAACACTCATGCCCAACCACGCGTTGCATAATAATTCATCTTCTTTCATTGAGTACGACGCGTGTCTCATCTTCTTTTCATCCCGATCGGGCACGTCCGGCTCCGCCTACTGGGTGTCTGGGTCGGGCGCCTCTTGCTCCGGCTGCGGCGAGTAGTCGTCATCTACTTGTCTACCCTTGTGACCACTGTCGTCGTGGATCATGTTCATCATCTCCTCGTCGACGGTCGCCGTCGAGCTTGGGGAGGCGTTTCGTGGAACAGTGACCGGACACCGCTGGACGAGGGCTCCTCGGAAGGAGCTGTGGCTAGAAGAGCTGCGGCGACTACATCTCCATGAACGCGTAGTCCGTATTGATGTCGATGGTGTATGGTGGAATGCGGTCGAAGGTGGTGGAGTGCTGCGCGACTATGTCTCGGGCTAACCGTTTAGATGGCCGACATAGTAGTACATCGGCTTGAACTGAGGGGGGGGAGGGAGGGCAGGATGCTGATGTCCGGGCAGTAGCAGCACGACGATTAGCTATGGAGGAGTTGTGCATGAGTGGTCGTGGCCGCCGCCTTCTTGGTGGCCCTCTCCCTCATGCTCTGCCCTAGCCATTCAGCAACTAGGCAGCGGGCGGGCTTGTCTGTGTCCCGCGGGACGACGAACATCGTGAACGGCTCCGACGGATCCATCTCGGCGGTGGTGGAGGAGATTGGGGCAGAGAGGATGGGCTTTGGCGCGAAAAGGTTACAATCTCTAGCAAATGGTTTAAAATTGATTCTAAAAGAACCTATTTCACCAAGTAGTGCCAATTTCTCTCTTTTTAGAATGGCTTCAGTGGCTACATTTATGTAAGTCTGGTCGCTTGGGCCGTTGTACCTTTTGATGTGACAGGATTATGAAAATACTCGGGTTTCAAGTCGGGTTTAGACTTGTGTGTCAGACTTCGACACGGCGGGTGCCCCTACTCCCTAACAGCTCCCCTCTATTTGAAGCAGGGCCACAAGGTTTCGGACGTCTGAAGTGGTCCGGACCAATTTTATGTCCACGTTTTTTTCTTGAGAGCAATACGTGTACCATTCATTCATCAACCAGAGCCGTACAAGACACGTACGCAGAGAAAGGAAGACACTGGAAACCCAGTTGTTCCCACACATTTACACAAAGAACCCCGAAAAAAGGAAAATGACAAAGCAGTCCCTGGAATCCTCTGTGCAGCACGCCATTGCTCGCCTTCTGCCTCCAGAGTCGCCAACCACCAGTGGAGAAGGAAGCGAAGAACCACGAAGCCAAACCCCGCGTGGCCCCCTTGCTGAGCAGCTTTGTGGACCTCAAGAAAGGCTCGCCGGAGACGAGACCTACCTCTTTGTGGCACATCGGCCGGGGCCGAACCCCGAAGCCAACGCCGGGATGCAGAACCACCATCTCCGTTCGACGCCATCGAAGGAGAACGACAGATCCACCAACCAGCTTCCGCCAACCCTGAGCAGAACCAGAAGAGCTCCCGTGTCCCCCGACGCTGCCGTCAAGGCTGACAACAGCCGGGACCCGCTCCTGCACAAATCCTTCCAGCATCTCCTTGACACCGGAGGGGATGCCATGGAGACACGGACGAGGCTGGAGGAACAAAAACTCCAAAAGATCTGCCACCATTGCCGCCATGCCGACAGATCTGGGAGACCCGAGATCCACCGCTCTGAACAAGCGGAAGAAGACGCCATCCTCGTGCCCTTCGTCGTCGCTGGGAACACCGACGAGATGGAGCTGAAGCGGGAGGGGTGGGGAACCACGGCGCCTCAGCGCCGGCTTGTAGATAGGTGTAGGGCTAGTTTGTTTGGCGGCGGCGGCGTCGCGGAAAATTTTATGTCCACGTTGGAGACCTAGAAGTGTCCGGACTGTTCGTCGTACCAGACAATTTGTGGTCGTTTTAGTGATCCACGTTTGGAGATGCTCTAACATAGCTCCTGCCGTACTGTGTAGGTAACACGCAGGTTACTATCAAATCAGTGGAGAACGAGCACTTACCGTGGCAGTGATTGAAAACCGACGTTTAGCGTTCCAGCAATTTTTTTTCAAACTACAGTTATTAGCCGAGAAAAAGACGTACAGAAGGCGTACCACAGTGCCACTGCTGTAGCAAAGCGGGTCCTCCACCATACAACCACATGCGGGAACCACCTAGGCCACCGAGGCGACGACGCACCGTGTCTTACCGGTCATCGGACATGCATATTCCAGGCCAAGCGGGAAGAGGAGAAAGAGGCGTCGCCGTCGACGACCTGGCGGGGCCAAGTCTCCGGCTCTATCCACCAGACTGCACTGAACTTCCTTCCACCACCAGTAGTCTAATCGGGACGGCAGGGGAGGAGGAATTCATGACATGTAGTGACATGTGACATGCCCCAACTGGTGGCGCCTCCATCGATTGCTGCAGGCACATGGGACACTTGCTCGTGATTTTCCGGCTGCGTGCGTGGACGACTTGTCATCTCCTGACCCGGCCGCGTCGCGCTGCCGACTGCGTTTAGTTAAACACGCACCTTCTCCTAATCCTCCATCCACAGACGAGCACACATGCTTCCTTCGTCGTCTTCGCGTGCTGGCGTAGCTCTTCGCTGTTAAACGCGGTATCTGCTGGATGGGCAAATCCTCTCCGGGTTTATCATCCGTCATACGCATGATCCTGCGCCATCTCCCTTCGAACGTTCCTGTAACGATTCTGCGATCTCTCCTATAACTACCGCCTGCCGCTGCCTCAGTCAGTGGACAGCGTACATAGCTACGGTTTGCTTCTTTCTCTGGTTTTCCATCGGTCATGGCCAGGTCATGGCTGGCCGGCCTGCGGTCTCGGCTAGGCGGTGGCGCCAGACAGGACGGGCTCGGCATCCTGGCCTTCGAGGCAGCGGCGGCCATGTCGCGCCTGGTCTCGCTCCACCTCTCGCTGTCCGACGTGGAGGTCAGGAGGCTCCGCGCTGACGTGCTGCGTGCCGAGGGCGTCGCGCGCCTCACGTCCACGGACCAGTCCCGCCTGCTCCGGCTCGCGTGCGCCGAGCTCATGGCGGGCCTCGACCGCGCCGCCGACGACGCCGCGCGCCTCGGGGCGCGCTGCCGCGGGCTGCCGGACGCGCCGTTCCTCCACGACTTCGACCGCGTCTACGCGGTCGCGAAGCGGGGGGCTGGCCTCGCGCGGCTGGACGCCACGGTCGGCTTCTCCAGGGGCGCGGGGAAGCGGTTCAAGAAGATGGAGCGGCACGTGGCCGCCACGGCCAAACTGTACGCGGAGATGGACGCGCTCACCGAACTGGAGGCGTCGGAGCGGCGGATGGAGCAGTGGAAGCAGCACAGCGGGCCCATCCCCGTGCAGTCCTCCAAGAGGCAGCCTGCGGACGAGCCAAGCGAGAAGCTGATGGGCGAGCTCAGGGTGCAGCGGCAGAAGGTGCGGCGACTCACGGAGGGCTCGCTCTGGAGCGTCGCCGGCCACAAGGTGGCCAAGCTCATGGCCAAGTCGGTGCTCGCCGTGCTCGCGCGCGTCTCCGTTGCCTTCGGCGCGTTAGTGCCGGGATTGCCACCTCCGTTATCAGGCCGGGGATGGGCGCTCGGCCACTCGTCTGGCCCCATGCACCAGTCGACGGCGCCCGACGCGGCGATCCGGCACTCGGCTCCGATCTTCCGGCAAAAAGACACGGCCTCGACATCGTCAGAGTCAATCAAGCCGCCTGCGACCACCGTCGGTGGGTCGGGGATGGAACTGCGTTACGCGAACGTGATCCTGTCCGCCGAGACGCTGCTCAAGGCCCTGAGGCCGGCGATCCGCAACGAGGAGGCGCATGACGGGATGACGGAGCTGTCGATGAGAGACGAGCTGTACAAGATGCTGCCCGTGACCATACGCGCGGCAGTGAAGGAGAAGCTGAGGGAGAGGTTGAGAGGAGGGCAGGCGGACGAGGAGGCCGCCGCGACAGCGATGGACGCCGTGGACGGGGTGCTGCGGTGGTTGGGGCCAATGGCGCATGACACGCTGCGGTGGCAGGACGAGAGGAGCATGGAGCGGAAGCAACGGTTCAGCATGCAGCCGCGCGCGCCGATGGTGCAGACGCTGCATTTCGCGGACCGTCGGAAGGCGGACGCTGCTATCGTCGAGGTGCTCGTTGGTCTCAGCTGTATGTGCTGGTACGACGATCAACGGCGGCGGCCGGCTGACTGGAACGAGTAGCTGGCCTGGTCAACGACGATGCGCAGTTCATCATGTGTAAATGTATATATAGATATGCGTGTAGGAAAGTCCTTTGTATACATGCACTGATGGCACGTGTTGTTGTGCCCGTCTATTTTTCCAATTAGATGATACCATTGTTACGGGAACATTACAACATATTTCAATGTGATTTGTTGTATGAGACATAAATATTTGAAGTAATAATATAAGAAGCTAAAACTAATATATATATATATATATATAATTTATTATGTTTGATTACTACATAGTTGTAAAATGTTTATTAAATATATATAGCATAATAGAATGAAAATTCTCATGTATGTTTGCACGTTGAGATGGGTATCTTTTTTAAGCATGTCATGATGAAGTGTCATGTTTGCATGTTGAGAGACATATGATGGTGGGGGTGGGTGGGTGGGCTTTTTCTCATGCATATTGTGCGATGATGTATCATGCTTGCATGTTGAGAGAAATAGTTAGTGAAGGCTAGCTATTTAGATATAGAAGATGAAATGATATAATTTTTATAAATATAGTCATAAAAACATAGTGACACAAAAACATTAAAATTACATTTGTATAAAGTGCCTATATATTGGATGACTATAAAAGATTCTTTTTTTCTTTTGAAATAAACTATAAAAGATTCTAGTAGTGCAGCGGTGAGAGAGGATTGGGTTTGTTAAACTTGGGTTTTAACTAGAATTTGGTTCTACTTTATGTCTCACACGTGAGGGGATTGAATCGGGAGTTTGAGACATTGCTAGATATTTCTTAGAAGCGGCATCATTGAAAGCGCAAAGCGTACACATGATAACATTGGGCAATGCATTTGCCATAACTTTGGATCAGCCCTGTAGAGGTGCAGTCTATATAGACTATAAGTAATAGAGCATAAAATAGTGTTCGTTACGATTTGGTAGTTATTAGAAAAACACAAAGTAGGGGTACATAGGAGACTGTTAATGTAGTACATGAGTATAAGCACTAGCTGTAATTCAGCTACATTGAATTTCTCTCTTGAGATCACCGGTTCAGCTTTTGACGACCAATGTGAAATAATCGAATTTCTCTCTTGAGATCACCAGTTCAGCTTTTCACGGCCAATGTGATATTTCACAGTCATTTGTGCCAAACAACATGGAGATGGAGAGCCAATGCACCCTCAATCAGGCTACACCTTAATCAGTCTACAATTGGACAATTTGCCTTCCAATATGGAACAACCAGCACAAAAGTGTAGCAAATAAACTATGTATATATATATATCATATTCAATGAGAAGAATTTCCTCCAGCACACAAGATTTCCTTTTTAATATCTACGAACATCGCCACATATGGAGATTTATCTTCTAGGTGTACCACTTTGATGCATTATCAGTTGTGTGTTTTTAAAAACATCATAATAAAAAGAGTATTTCTTTCCACCAACTTGTATTGTGCTCCTTTATTGGCAACCAAGAAGACAATATCATGACCGAAGTCCAACTACTAAACGGTGCATCTTGTCACTCCCAAGAACAACTATTTTCTAGATATCTGACTTGGCAGCCTCAAAGATGGCATAAAGAATCACATGGATGAATACATATAATAACAAAATATAGAATGTAAATCATAATATTGATAGCCTATCAACCCTTAAAAGAACATACTTGTTTCTAGCATGGGTATACACGATGAAAAGATTGATATTAGGTAACTCTATATAGCACGGCATCACAATATATGGATGGTTGAATAGAGAGCCAAATGGAAAATGTCAACATTTTGTCCGAAGTACACTCTAAACTGCAGAGCGAACAGAATCGATGAATTGCAGAGTGAAAACAAGTCAAAGACTTGAAAAGTTGGGTTCTGTTGAACAAAGTGGTAGGAAGATTTATAATACAGTATGCCAACTGATGGATGACAGAAGACAAATTCAGGCAAGATAACAATTTCAAAAGACAATATCACATTAAGGTTTGTGACTTGTAAAACCCTCCCCAAACGTACCAATTGAAGTCAGTGTGTTCGCCATTTCTACAATAAAGCAAGGTTTGTAGTAAAATTCTGAAGAAAATAAATGCCCAGGTTGGTAAAAAATTGCTCGAACTCCATCCTTTAAAATGGCAAACTTATTTTGCTGTGCATCTGCAATAAAAACAAAACCCGAGCACGACGCAATTTATCACTGAAACTAAATGATCGTATTTAGATGCCCGTCCAATCACAAAGAACATTAACTTGTGCAATCTGCATAATAAACTAAGACCAAATACCTCGTGGAAAAAAGAAAAAAAACCGTACATATGATTTTGCAGATTGCGTGTTTAAGAATGAAGGCAAAACTAAGGAGGCTCACTTCCTTCTGAAACAGTGAATTCGTCTTTTCTCCGAAGCTGCTGAGAAAGGAATGTATGGTTATACGATCTGCAACGACGACGATAAAAGTATTTGCTAGATATAAGTATTGGCGTTACTGCAAGTGGTTAGTACCAAGTAAATACTAACCATCATTATGTTTTTGCATCTCAGTTGTGTCTTAATAATTGTGTTGGGTAACGTAGTAATAATTCAAAATTTTCCTACGTGTCACCAAGATCAATCTAGGAGATGCTAGCAACGAGTGAGAGGGAGTGCATCTTCATACCTTTGAAGATCGCTAAGCGGAAGCGTTACAAGAACGCGGTTGATGGAGTCGTACTCGCGGCGATTCAAATCGCGGAAGATCCGATCCAAGCGCCGAACGGACGGCGCCTCCGCGTTCAACACACGTACAGCCCGGGGACGTCTCCTCCTTATTGATCCAACAAGGGGAGAGGAGAAGTTGAGGGAGAACTCTGGCAGCACGACGGCGTGGTGGTGGAGCTTGCGGTTCTCCGGCAGGGCTTCGCCAAGCACTACGGAGGAGGAGGAGGTGTTGGAGGGGGAAGGGCTGCTCCAGGGGAAGGGTTGCAGCTCCCATGCACCTCCTCACTATATATAGGGGTGGAGGGGGCTGGTTTCTTGCCCTCCAAGTCCATTGGGGCGTTGGCAAAGGTGGGAGGAAAGAAATCCCATCCTTTCCCTTCCCCACCGATTGTTATCCCCCCATTTTTAGAGATCTTGATCTTATCCCTTCGGGATATGATCTTATTCCTTCTAATGGGGGATCTTGGTGCGCCTTGACCAGGGGTGTGGGGCCTTGCCCCCACTACCTACGTTCATGTGGGTCCCCCCATGCAGGTGGGCCCCACTTCGGAACCTTCTAGAACCTTCCCGGTGACCAAAATAGGACTTCCCATATATAAATCTTTACCTCCGGACCATTCCGGAACTCCTCGTGACGTCCGGGATCTCATCCGAGACTCCGAACAACTTTCGGTAACCACATACAATTCCCATTACAACTCTAGCGTCACCGAACCTTAAGTGTGTAGACCCTACGGGTTCGGGAACCATGCAGACATGACCGAGACACCTCTCCGACCAATAACCAATAGCGGAATCTGGATACCCATATTGGCTCCCACATGTTCCACGATGATCTCATCGGATGAACCACGATGTCGGGGATCCAATTAATCCCGTATACAATTCCCTTTGTCCATCGGTATGTTACTTGCCCGAGATTCGATCGTCGGTATCCCTATACCTTGTTCAATCTCGTTACCAACAAGTCTCTTTACTCGTTCCGTAATGCATGATCCCGTGGCTAACTCCTTAGTCACATTGAGCTCATTATGATGATGCATTACCGAGTGGGCCCAGAGATACCTCTCCGTCATACGGAGTGACAAATCCCAGTCTCGATTCGTGCCAACCCAACAGACACTTTCGGAGATACCTGTAGTGCACCTTTATGGTCACCCAGTTACGTTGTGACGTTTGATACACCCAAAGCATTCCTACAGTATCCGGGAGTTGCACAATCTCATGGTCTAAGGAAATGATACTTGACATTAGAAAAGCTCTAGCAAACGAACTACACGATCTTGTGCTATGCTTAGGATTCGGTCTTGTCCATCATATCATTCTCCTAATGATGTGATCCCGTTATCAACGACATCCAATGTCCATGGTCAGGAAACCACAACCATCTATTGATCAACGAGCTAGTCAACTAGAGGCTCACTAGGGACATGCTGTGGTCTATGTATTCACACATGTATTACGGTTTCCGGTTAATACAATTATAGCATGAACAATAGACAATTATCATGAACAAGGAAATATAATAATAACCATTTTATTATTGCCTCTAGGGCATATTTCCAACAAATTGTTCACATCATTTTTCCACCATTAACAACTTCTCCAAATGTCGTTTGTGGAAGCCGATGGAGCATCATGCGGAAATTGCCTTTGGAGCTCGGCCTCCATGGAGGCCTCCAAATTCAAATTCAAATTTCATCGAAATTCATATTTTTACATTTCAAAAAATTCTGAAAAATAATACAGATATACATGAAGGCATAACACACATGTATGTAAATTTTCAGTTCAAAATACATTGAAATGAGGGCTGTGCAAAAAAGACAAATCTGTGGCTTTTTAACACATGATACTATTCATCCTCGCAGGTCATGAATTTGTCTTTTTTGTACAGGTTGCATTTCAACGTATTTCATCCTAAAATTTTACACAGGTACACATACCATCGTTGTTTACTTGCACAAATTTTTTCAGATTTTTTTTAAACTGAAAAGTTTAAATTTTGATTTTTTCAAAAAAACCGAGCTCCAGTGAGCTCGGTCACCAAACGTCCGTTCTGAGCATCATGTCCATATATAAAAACTGTGCAAAAGAGCAAGACACAACATTAAGAAACCATTGCGTATATAACATCATGCTTAGTTGATACTTATTCAAAATTTAGTTTTACAATTTAATCTGTAATCTGCCTATGCCTGCGTTAAAAAATGTACTTATCCATAGAAATTTCTTCTAGGACATAGTAGTATTTTCGACCACTGAACCTACCCAAATAGTGATCTTTTAGGCTTGTAGATGGAAGATATAATTCCAATGATGTTTAATAGTAAACAAATAAGGATTACTTACACTTGGTTATGCACAGCCAACAGGAAGATAACATATATATCATGCATGTCGCTGCAACAAATAGAAATCTAACTGCCATCAACACATCTAAAGAAGCCTACTTGAACATGAAAGTCTTTTCAAATGCCTAGATAATAGATAAATCATAAATGCATCAACGATAGATTGTAAGGTAGGGTCATGACAATAGTTGGCAAAGGACATGCATAGATTAAAACCAAAACTCTCTTTGTTTACGACGACCTATTGGTCTGCAATTAGAAAACCACAAGAAGACAATCAATTGCCATATAACGCTAGAGATCTGCATTGGACTAGGAGTGTGTCAGATGAACAAACCTTAAGCTCCCAAGATTCGAAACTGCCTGGCTCTTCCCCCTGCAGTCCCTCGTCGTTCACCAAGTGACCTGTTCAATTAGGTCTCAGCTGTTGCTGAAATCCAGTGAAAAAACAACAAAGGTATCAAATAATATACTTGGTGAGATTGTATCCAGGATGCAGACGCTACATGATATGACCAGCTAGCAGATTTAGTTTTCAATAAGCAAAGAACATTTGAGTGATTGAAACAAATTTCAAACTTGTATAACAATTTGACATTAAAGTATTCAAAGTATTCCTTATTTCTTTACTCAAATCTTGAAGTGCTGGATCTGTTGGGAAATGTGGTAGAAAACAAAAAGATTCGGCCCACGATCAACCAGGAACAATATGAAGATGCATATGGGGTTTGGATCAACGATCGTTACCGACTCCGGAGTGCAGCGGAAGTAGATGAGATGGTGTAGATCGTACTTGGAGTCCCTTAAACTGTTGATGATGATCCCACGAACCGCCCTTGAACGGAAGACCGAAAGCACGACCTCTCTACTTTGTTGCAAGCGTACTGTCTTCATGATCCAGCAGCGCTTCGCCGTCCAGAGCTAATCGACACCGGAGAATTAGAGGGAGGAGATTAGAACCACACTGGGCTTCTAGTTATGAGGATTAGAAGAACTAGGTCTAGCTCTAATTAGTTAATTAGGACCAACTAGAACTAGATGAACTAGAGGAGGCAACAAAACGTGTGTATCAAATAGCACCAAAACCTCCAGCATATATAGGTTGGGAGGGGATGAGGGGGCGCCACACAAGCGGACGGAATCCTCTCCACTTGCGCCGGCCCTAGGGGAGGAGGATTCCTCCCCGAGTCCAATTTGGCCTCCCTCAAGGGGAAAAGGGGGCGCCTCCCCTACATGGGCCTTGGTGGCCCAATTCTCCCTCCACTACTTGTTGGCCTTTTAAGGCCCGTTGATAATAAATTAAATATAAAAGCCTTCTAACAATTACTAGAGCCTTCTATTATTAATTTAATATCTCCATATATATTTTCCATCTATATATCTTGATAAACTTTGAAACCCTTCCGATGACCCCGAAACGCTTCCGGTTCCTCTCGAAACTATTCTGAATATTAATGAAATAATTACACACATAAATCCTTGATACTCTCGTCCTACTAACACTCAGCAAATCATGATTACCTTAAACTTGTGACCCCGCAGATTCGGTAAATCATAGACATGAACGAAATTCCTTTGTTGAATGACCGATAGTGGAACCGTGGACGTCCATATCGATCCTGTTGGTGCAATATTTGCCCTCTTGTGTTTTGGAGATTGTTGACAGAAACAGGCATGGACTGATTTGTTTGCTAGTGCACACAGAGAGAAATAGTCCATGCAGAACCAAAGAGAATGCTGTCTCCGGTGTCAAGTTCGAGGAACTTCACCGAAGAATATCTGCATTGCAAAGAAGAATGAGCTACATATGTTGAAGACATGTAGACGAGAAGATTGATGTAAAGGAGTTAACCCCTCGAAATTTATTGCTGAAGTGAAGCAATTGGTTCGGAGATTCTGTCCGAAGAAAATTGACTACAGCGAATGGAAGTCGAAGACAAGTGAAGACGTAGTATTCATTTCGTTGTTCTTCTTTCGTTCATTTGAGTCATAGGACCTCCGTACTATTAAGAGGGGTATAGGTTCTCGAAGCTTAGATCCGCTGTGATGCTTAGCCCAAAACCTATTCGAGACACAGAGAAATCTCTTTATGCTTCGAATGATTACCTGACAGCAGTAGACGTTGTTCTTCGTGCTGCGGGAGATATCCTTCGAACTGAATAGTTAGCTGTAACGACCCGAGACCGACGCTCCAGACGCCTTCCATGTTTTTCGTTGTCGCCGTGTGTTTAATTGTTTGTTGCATTTCATCATGTCATCATGAGCATTGCATCCACATGTTTTCATAAGGCTTGCATCCGTTTGTAGTTGTCGCCTCTCCTCGTTGTCCGTTCTGAGACCAACCGGGTTTTTCGAGTCCCTCTTGTCTAGCCGCATAATCTCTCTGCACAGTGCACAGACCCCTCGCGTGCGCGTCCGAAACTGCCCTGAACCCGAACGGCTCAGTCGTGACCTTTGGGTCCAGATCATCCCCGATCATACCCCAAACATCTTCGATTTCTTCTTTGAACTCTCCTGGTCTATTTATCTCGACCGTTCGATTAAAATCGGATGATCCAAACTCCCCTCGTCTTCCTATATATAGACCACACTATACCAAATCAGTTCAAAACCTACCCTAACCCTCGTTTACCCAGTCCCATCCGCGCCGCCACCCTCCTCGGGATCCTTCTGGATTCCACCGCAGCCAACCACCTTCCTTCCTCGTTTTCAGATCCACCCAATCCACCCAGCTACCGATCCACCCGTCTGTGACCGCCGGATGGAGATCCGACGGCCACCAGAGCGCCCGAGCCTCCCGCAGCGCTCGATCCAGATCGGATCGAGGCCTCCACGAGCACAGCCCCGAGCTACTCCCGCGCCCGATGGCCTCAGCCCGCGCCGGAGCTTGCCGCCGGCGACAGCAGCAGCAGCACCGACCTCCTCTGCTCTTCCTCGCGTGCCCGTTTTGACCCTGCCGCCTTCTGCTGCAGGAGGTCGCCGCGTCATGGCCTCATCTTTGGCCAGAGCCATCCATCCCCGACGCCTCCTGCTCAAGCCGTCCCGTCCGCAGCCTCCCGCGCGCCGCCGTCCAGGAACCCGGCAGGCCGCGCCACTCGCCGGAGCCCCGAGTCGCCCCGCGTCTCGCCCCTCAGTCTGCTTCCTCTGCATCGAGGACAAACGCCCGCGTTGACCTCTCCCCTCGCCAAGGCCTCGTTCACCCAACCTCTCAGCCGCATGGGCCTCTGGTGAGGAAGCCCACCAGTTCCCTTCTCTCTGCCTCTAAATCTAGCCCAAGTGCTCCTGCTGGCCCGATTGCAGATTCAGCCCATCTCATATTTTCCCCCCCTGGACGATTTGCTAATTATCTATAGAAAACCTGTTTTGTAGAAAAACCCTCCATATTCATGCATATAAATACTTCACAGCCGTACATCAGATTTAAACATGTCATATATGTAAAATGCTTAGAATTTCATGTACTTTCATAATTTGCAACTTTCATCCATGTTAAAAATGTTTACATTGTTGTTTGCATTATTTTGCAAAAATAGCATGCTAAAATGATTTATTTCATAACTAAATAACCGTAGTTTCGAATTAAATAAACTGTATATGTAAATGGGGTAGAGAAATGCATAGATTAACATGGTGCCCTTTATTGTCTTGTTTAACAACTCTAAAATTATGTATAGGCAGAACAATACCAAATTCGAATATGCATATGGGGATTTTTCAGAATTGTTGTTTGATGTTTCCGGCCTCATTTAAACTTGCCTAGCTAAATAGTTTACTCATGCTTCACCTCTTGCCATGTTAACCAGCATTTAATCTTGTCTTGTTCATAAACGAGAGCGAACTAAATAATTCGAATGTGGTGTTTCATCAATATGCTTATGACTCATTAAACGAGAGCTAAATAGTTTACTCATGCTCCACTTAATTTGTAGTATTGTTTGTTGCACTTTGTCATGCCATGACTCATTAAACCGGACATGCATCATACTTGATTGTGCACCATGCCATGATTATGCTTGTTTGTTTACCATGTTGTTTGCTTCTTTCCGGTTGTGCTTCTTCTCGATAGTTCTGGATACGTTGCGATTGTGAGGATTCGTTCGACTACGCCGTTCGTCTACTTCATGGATTCGATCTTCTTCCGAGTGGGATTTCAGGCAAGATGACCGTTACCTTGGATACCAATACTATCTTTGCTTACTAGTTGTTTCGTTGCTATCGCTATGTCGCGCTACCTACCACTTCTGTGTCAGCCTCCTAAATTGCCATGATAAGCCTCTAACCCCACCTTTCTAGCAAACCGTTGTTTGGCTATGTTAGCGCTTCCTCTGCCCCTCCTATAGCGTTGCTAGTTGCAGGTGCAGTGCAGGTTGTTCCATGTTGGGACATGGATATCACAATATCTCTTATTTAATTAATGCATCTATATACTTGGTAAAGGGTGGAAGGCTTGGCCTTTTGCTTGGTGTTTTGTTCCACTCTTGCCACCTTAGTTTCCGTCATACCGGTGTTATGTTCCTTGATTTTGCGTTTCTAACACGGCCGGGGTTTATGGGCCCCCCTTGCCAGTTCACTTTGAATAAAGCTCTTCCAGCAAGGCCCAACTTTGGTTTTACCATTTGCCTAATAACAACTAAAATTTGCATAGAGAGTAATTAACCTGAGGATTCTTTATCAACAACCCCGGGCCAGTGCTTCTCATGAGTGTTGGTCCAAACTGGGCGATGTCCGGCGCCCCCTGGGCAACCAGGGTCTCAGCCAACCCGACGTCTGGCCCATTCGGTGTGCCCTGATAACGAGATACGTGCGACTCCTATCAAGATTTGTCGGTACATCGGGCAGTCTTGCTGGTTTTGTTTTACCATTGTCGAAATGTCTTTTGCACCGGGATTCCGAGCTTGATCGGGTTGTCCCGAGATGGAGATTTTCCTCCGCGGATCGTGAGAGTTTGTAATGGATTAAGTTGGGACACCCCTGCAGGGTTTAATCTTTTCGAAAGCCGTGCCCTCGATTATGTGGCAGATTGGAAATTTATAATATCCGGTTGTAGTGAACTTGAGACTAAACTCAATTAAAATACACCAACCGCGTGTGTAGCCTTGATCGTCTCTTTTCGACAAAGTTCGGGAAGAGAACACGGTGGGGTTATGATCGCAACGTAAGTAGTTCAGGATCACTTCTTGATCATTACTAGTTTGCGACCGTTATGCGTAGTCTCTCATCTTATTCTTGTACTCGTAAGTTAGCCACCATACAAATGCTTAGTGCTTGCCGCAACCTCACCACTTAACCATGCCATATCCATCTTAAGCTTTGTTAGTTTTGACACCGTGGGTAATAAGATTGTTGAGTCCCCGTGGCTCACAGATTACTACAAACACAGCTGCAGATACCATTGAGACAGACACAGGAGATGCCACCGAGCTCGAGTGGGAGTTTGACGAGGACCGTGGGCGTTTCTACGTCTCGTTTCCGGATGATCAGTAGTCGCTCGTAGTAGGATAGATCTGGGAATCTGTAGCAGGGTTGGTTATGTCATTTTATCGTTTGTTTTCGTCCGTAGTCGGACCCTGTCTTCATTTGGATGATGTACGAGTGTTTGAACTATAATGCTGTAGACTTGTGGCGAGTGTAAGCCTCGTCCTGGTATTCTCATCTGTTCAGTAAATGATATGTGCGAAGATATAACCAGCTTTGCGACGGACTTAATATGCGATTATGCCCCTAAGTCGTGCCTCGACACGTGTGGGATATAGTCGCATATTGGGTGTTACATTAACATTATTTGCTCCGCAAGGAATGTTACCATTGTGCTCAATTTCCGACCGTTGGACTCGTGTCGCTCGGCCATTGGCTGCTCCACATGTCCAATTTGGTCATTTCCCTTTAGGGAAGGCTGCGGCTATAAATAGCCACCCCGCTCCAACGTTGCCCATTGGCTGCTCCGCTTAAGATTTTTGAGAAGATTGACTGAGCATCCCCTCTCCGAGTGATTTGAGTTTAAGATCCACCGAGAGAAAAATCAAGAGCCAAAACTTAGAAGTGGTTGAGCATCACAGTAGTTCTGAGTTAGAGTTCTTGTACCTATTACTCTTGAGAGCTGCGCACTCTCTAGACGGATAGGTGTCAGCTCGAGTGTTGAAGAGTTGTTGTCTTAACCGAGCAAGATCTTCAGCAACCAAGAGTCATTGTGGTTCGCGAGGAGGGTCTGTCAAAGGTTTGGAGATCGCCGACAAGTATCTACCATGAGTGAAATCAACTGGAGTCTGATCAGCTCCGAGTTGAATGAGAATAGGGCGAAGAGAGTTTATCTTCTGTGTTAAATCACAACCCTCCAACCAGACGTAGTCCTTTGGCAGAAGGGCGAGCTGCTCTACCAAATCCATGTGTCGCCATCGAGCACCACTAGTTCACTTTACTTTACTGCATTACCTTGAGCAGTTTACTTTCGTGCTCTATGACGATAATTTATGTGATCAATCTTTGACTATTGCATATCATTCATCTCTGTCATATCTGTCATTCCCATCTGTTATGTTTGTTGCTCATCATGTTGCATTCTCATCATTCATGTTAGGAGATCAAGTACTGTATCTGCTCGCATATTGCATTACAATCGTGATTATCAAACCTGTGATATCCTATGCTCGATCTATCATTGCTTCCTACCTTGATCCATTTGTTCCTCAATAACGTACTTGATCAAGTACTTTTCTATCAAACCTTATTTCCGCTGATGTGTTTGGGATTAGTTCAAAACATTCGAAAGAATTTTTGAATCTCCCATTCACCCCCCTCTGGTCGATATACTCTCGGTCCTAATAATTGGTATCAGAGCAGGTACTCCCTGTCTCTGTTTATTAAATGTTTAACCACCTTGGAGTTTTGAGTATATCGTATGCAGGTAGATCCTCGCACTCTGAAAGGTTTTCTATCTTCGATGGAAATGACTATGTCTACTGGAAAGAAAGAATGAGAATCAGACTTCATGCCATCAACATAGAACTGTAGCAGATTGTGGAAAATGGATACACCATTCAGCACCCTGATGCTCCAACTTATGATGATAAAGCTATGCTGCGATTGAATGCACAAGCAAAAGATATTATCTGTGAAAGTATCTCGAAAGACATTTTCATTCGGTTCCGAGAGCTTGACACTGCAAAGCAAATCTGGGATGCCATAAAAAATGCTCATGAAGAATTCATTACCAGAACAGATCCTCACACTCAAATGCTTCGTGTCGTGTTTGCTGGTTTCAGAACTCTTCGTAAGGAAAGTGCTATGGAACTCACTGATCGACTGACCAATATTGTTGAAAGACTTCATCAACAAGGAGTAACAGATATCACCGATAGAGATGTGGTCAACAAGCTACTGAGTGCTCTCAATGCAACTTTCGATCCAATCGTAGCTGAAATCAAGCAAAGACCAGACTATGAAGAACTTCACTACGTCGAAGTCATGACGCTGTTGTCTATTCACGAAGAAAAGATGGAACTTGAAAATGCAGATCAAGAATCTTCTTCGGAAAGTGAAGGGGAAATTCTTTCACACTATAGCAGTTCACACGAAGAAGATATCGAGAATCAACACACTATCACAAGGGAACTGGAAATGCTCACAGAAAGGCTAAGTGATCTCAGAAGACAGAATCTGTGTCTCACAAATGATGACAAATTTGAATTGCCTAAATCTTCAAGAAAGTTACCTTCGAAAGAAATGAAGTGCTTCAAATGCAAACAATTCGGTCATCTCATAGCAGACTGTCCTTGTTGGGATAGAAAACCAAGCAACAGATGGATGTATCTTCACGGCAATGGATTCACTCAAATGGATCGTCACACTAAGCTCTCAAAGAAAAATGAACCTTCTTCATCTTCTTCGACGAGACCAGTCATTGACGTGAAAGCCAGAGCAACCATCAAATCCAATATGAAGAGAATATCGTAGCTGAATAGAGCGTGTGCTGATATGAACCTGGAATCTGAAGATGAGACATCTGAATCAGAATCTGAAGATGAAGAGCTTCACAGAAGGCTAGAAAGAAGCAATGCTTTCGTGGCTTATGAATCATAAGAGAAATCACTCGAATTGGACACTTATGACAATACTTCAAGTGATGATGAACCAATCGCGTTCTATCTCATGGCAAAGACCTCAAAGGATCAGGTATCAGCTAAACACCGAAAATCTATGAATGAATATTCTCCTGAATACCTTGCCTATGCTAAACTGGTTAAGATTGCAAAATCTCAACAAGATGAACTAGAGAAACTTGAGAATAATTTTAGGAAAACCGAAGGATTACTGGTCGAAGAGATGGAGAAGAATCAAAAGTTGATCGAAGAGCATGATGCTTTTTCTTCAACTATTGATGATCTTTCCAACCGATATGATTCCCTTACAGTCGACTACGAAACTTTATCAGATGAACTCATTAACAGGAATCAAGAACTCGAGTCACTGAAAGAGTCTCATAACGAGCTTGCAAAATAAAATGCTTCTCTCTTCGCCGAGCAATCTAAATAGCTTCCTAATGATTTTGTGCCTCCTTGCTTTAAATGCCTAGAACGTTGCAATGCTGATTCGAATGCTGAAACATCTAATGCTGTCATCGAGAATATTGCAACAACTACGAATGATATTTCTAACCCCTCCGCTGAGGAAATTGTTGCTCTCTCTGATGAAAATTGTTGATTAAAGAACTTGCTTGAGACAAGAATGCAGAAGAGCCTCAAAGGGCATCAAACTCTCTGTGATGTGCTCAAGAAGTCAATACTGCACAAAAACCCCCAAAAGGAAGGATTGGGTTTCGAAAGAAAACTCAACGTTGATGGAACTTACTGGACTCCCGAGCAATATCCTCGAACGAGTTGGGTTCTTGCCAAAAGTAAAACTCTCGAACCTGCAATTCTGTATGGATATGACTCTCCCATTTCTGTTATTTCTGATGAGTCTGATGACTCAGACTACAAATTCTTCAAACAACAAAATGGTATTGTTTTTGCTCGGTATGTTGGAACTAACTGCAGGTCTGGTTCACCCAAGAAGCAAATCTGGGTGAAGAAGTGCATTATTGAAAATTTATCTGTCACTGCTAACTTGAATATGTAGAGTGATTCTCTTCGAGGAAATGATTGTCATTCACAGATTGGAACTGAAACTTCCTCAAATGGATATCGGTAAAACCTTTGACAGAAGGAGTACATGCGTACCTCCTCAAATCATTATGCTCATGTCTCTGGAAACAACTTCAATGCATATTCATATGATTACTCTCGAAGTGCACAGGTGATCTACAGATCTCGCCGAAGGAATGTTCCTACTCAGACTAAGCAAGTGAGATACTCGCTGCCCACACAAGTGTGGGTTGCGAAAAAGAACTAACCCTTATTGCAGGAACTTTCTCAGGGATTCAACTTGTTTATTCTTAGCCCTGAGACGTATATTGTTTGTGCTTGCTCCATGTGTTTATTTGCTCTTGTTCATGTGTTTGTCTTCTTTTCTCTGTGTTTGTGTTTCGTCTGATGAACAACTCACTCATAGCTCCGTGTTTTTGTGTTTCCTCTCTTTTGGCTGAGTGTTTTGTTTTAGACCCTTTTATACCTCTATTCTTCCTCATCCAATCTATGTTGTCCGTCATAAGCATGCAATTTGATCTGAAGAAAATTTATGTCTGACATCCTTGATCGCGAAAGAAATCGACTTCGAACTTTTAATCATATTTGGCGCTTGCCCTTCTTCAAACCTTTCGGTCTCCTACTCAGTTTATGAGTTTCTCGCAGAAACCGGTTGCCACGTGCCCACGATCCCCACGATCGTGATCATGTCCGTTGAATGCGGAACGTCCCGCTTCTAAGGGCCGTAGATCTCGGAGAGGTGGTTCTACTCGCCAGCTATATATATACCCCTCACCGTATCTTCTTCCTCCCTGCTCCTCAAACCCTCATCCACCTTCTCCCGAGCCCGAGATCGAAGCAACTCCGGTGAAGTCTCGTCGCAGTTGATCACGCCCGTGCGGTAATCTTACCTTCCGCATTGCCGTAGTTGATCCAGGTAGCCAAGTTAGGGCACTTGGATCTGGAACTGCTCCTGTCTCTTTCTCTATTCTTAGGGAAGTTCTTACCGAGGCTATTTTCATTGATTTATTTCCTTGATGTAGATCTTTAGGAATCACTAGGCTATGACTGGTACAGTTTGTAGATTTTCCCTCGTACTAGTTCTCCTTGATCTAGGGTTCATGTGTACTTGTCTGAAAGACTAGATAGTTTTGACCAGTCTTGAACTTTCTATGGCTAGGTTAAGATCTGTCAAAGATATCTTCTCTAAGTATACCATGAACTCCTATGCCTTCTTCCAAAAACATTCGTTTTCGTTCAAAATATTTCTGTGCATGTTAATGACCCTACCCCATTTTCCCTCGTATCTATTTCTTTTCACAGGTTGGTCATGGCACAGAGTTCGGAAGAGTATACAGATTCTGAAGGAGATTTGCCTCAGCTTCCACCTAGGTCTGACCGAATGAGATTGACAGGAGGAGGAAAATCCTCAAAGCCTCCCAAGACACCGAAGAAGAAATCTGAGTCTGAATCTGAAGAAGATGATGAAGAAATTCCCTCTGCTCAGAGTTAGCCCGAAGATGATTTGGTCACACATGCCCTTACCATGTTCTCAGATGGAAATCCAAAGAAGGGTGGTCATGGCAGAGAAAAGAATATCACTGCTGAAATGTCTGATCCAGATGGTTACAAAACTCCACCTGGGATTGAAACAATAACTGAACGCAACAATAGGCTGCAAAGGATTCGCCACCACTGGGCGAAGAAATGGTTCAATTATGAAAATATTCGCGAGAAGTATCACATCCTGTTTGCTTTCACACCACTGTGGAATGACTGCATTGCTGAAAAATGCATTGGCCCAGATGATGAAAAAGTCAAACCACCACAGCCTTCAAATACTCATCCTGACTCCCTCAAAACCATCGCTGATTTTCCCGATGAAGTGGCTAAGAGGGCGAAGGCCAAAGCCAAGCGTGATGCTAGGGCAGCAAAGAAAAATCAATTTGAAGCGAAAAACATCGTGCTAACTCAGCAAGACATTCAGAAGAAGAAGAAGGATCGTGCTTCTGCCTCCAAGGGAAGCAAGTCCAGGAAATCTATTTCCCCTCATGCTCCCCGAAAGAAATCTGTTGTCAGGAAATCAAAGAAGGCCGCTTCTAACTCATCAGATGAGTCATCCAGCGAAGATGCTCCTGATGAAATTCCAATGTATGATCAACGTGCCATTCTCAACAAACCATACAAGACTCCCTCACCAGTGAAAGTTTTTGCCCTCTCCAAGAAGATCACCAAGGAATGCATCCATTCCCCTCATAGATAAACCTTCGGGTTCTGCTACTCCAACAACGAAGAGAAAGCTGCAACCTGAAGGAAAAGCTGATGCATCTGCTAAGAAAGCCAAACCCAGTGTTCCTGCTTCCACAGAGGAACAGAAATATGATTTCAATCTCATGATTGATGTGATTGAGAGTGCTCCTTATGATGCAAAATCTGATGATATAAGTAGTCTGGGTCTTCCTGATGATGTTACCAAAATGGTAATGAAACATTTCTTCGAGCTTAGGAAAATTACCAAGAGGCTGAATTAGGTTGTCAAGGACAAGCAAATCCTCGAGCAAATGAGGAGAGAGGCCAACACTGAATCCGAAAGGAAAAAGCTGAACAAAGAGATTGTTGAACTCACCAAGGCTCTGAGTCTCATGAGGAATGATAAAATTGATTGGCACTCGCGGTTGAAAATGGAAGTATCACAGTTATGTGACAGAAGAAACGATGAGATTGACCGCAAGGCAGATCTTGCTCGAAGAAGAATCAAAGAAGAAAAACGTCAGAAGGCTAAAGCAAGAGCTAGCAATCCGAAAGGAAACAAAGATCGCCGCCTTCAGACTGATGCTGATATTCCTACTCCTTTGTAGCAGATTCCACCATGTCCACCTCACGAAGATGAACCAATGCAGCAAGCTGGCCATGTGGAAGTTATCATTCCTACTCCAGCAGCCCAAGAACAACCGGATGTTGTTGATATTTTCTTCAAAAAGAATGATGAAGAAAATGCTTCTCCCAAGCAGCAAGCTCCAGATGATGATGTTGATGAGGAAATTGAAGTTGAGAAGGCAGATCCATCGCCTCCGAAGAATTTGCAAGCTGAGCCCTCCGAATCAAACAAGGAGGAGAATGACAAGAATGAGGGGGAGCTAAATGCTTCCCGAGACGAAACCACCCCGGTTGCGTCATCTGGTGCCCCTACCCAGATGGATGTTGACCCTGCTCCTCGTTCCACTACACCACAGATGGAAGAGGAAGAAAGAAAACCTGATGAGCTGATGGCTCAAGAAGAAGTTGCTCCACCAGTTGTGCCCCAAGCTTCTATGAAAGAAGTTGTTGTGCCTCCAGCCGAAGGAAATATAGCGAAAGAAAAGGCCCCAGTGCCCGAAAGTCTGAAAGCCGCTGAAGGAGTTCCAGCGAGCAAAATTGACAGGCAGTCAAGTGCCTCAAAGAAATCTGCACAAGAAAAATCTAGGAAGCATCGTGCTCCTCTCAAGTCTATTGAGGAAGGTGTGGCTGCACCTGATGACATTCGGGCCCGGAATATGGGTGAAGAGGAAAATCTGAGAAACCCATTGGAAACCTTCCCTTTGTTTCCGTCGAAGACGGCCCTATTGGTCCAACATTTAACGAGCAGTTTCATCTTTCAAAACTTGCATTCTTTGGAACCAGCCCATATGATGGAGAAAGAACTTCCTTATCACCAAGATTCTGGAGTAAGGAACAGGCTGTGTATTATGCTCGTATTTTATATGAAAAGAATCGCATCTTCAAGCACAAGATTCTGGATTTCGCTGAGCTCGAAAGTTTACCCTGTTTCCATCACATCATCGCGCAGATTGAACTAGTCTTCCTAAAGAGCTTCCTTCGTTTCAACCATGGCTGGAATCGTGAAGTGATTCATCAGTTCTATGCCACTCTTTATATCTCAGGAGACCTTGCAGACAGCAGCACTTGGATCCTCGAATGGATGACACGAGAAGAAAAGATCAAGTGCTCGGCTGATCAGTTCTTAGCACTGTTGAATCTTCCTCGGTGCGAATTTGATGCAAGTCGTGAACATAGACTGCACTATTGGGAAGTATCCGAAGCTCAACTTCATCTGCTGATGGACCCCGAACTTGTTGGTGATGAATGTGTTGGAGTAAATCCAAAGAATCTGGCGTATGAGAACGAAGTGATGTTCTATATCCTCTGCAATTCCCTCACGCCAACAAATAGGCCCGACACCATCAATGGCATCGTGGGAAATGCTCTTCTAGCACTACTCAGGCCATTTGTTTTGACGTTCCAGATCTTTTCATTCGAAACTTGGCCTGCACAGTTGATAGCCCTCAAGCTTTGAAGCCATATGCACCGTGGGTCATGTTTGCAATTGAGCAGCTTAGTGATGAAAAGTTTTTCTGCCCTCATGTCCCGAAAGTTTATATGCCTCCAGTTCGTGACACACTCAGGATTGTGAAGGACATTGGCAAAGGAAAGATGCCAATTGATGCTACTGCTTCTGCTTCAATGTCTGCTTCTATTAAGGCTCCGAAGGTCAAGAAGGCAAAAGTTGAAATCCCCCGTGAAGAGAATCCTTCTCTGTATGAGATTTGTCTTCGCACTCAGCAAGCCCTAGAAAGTCATATCAAGCTCAACCGGAAAGTGAAGGTGGAAATGATGACTGGGATAAATTTGCTTCACAATTATGCTCGCCAAGCTCTTCTGTATGAGAAGGAACAAAAGAAGCGCTCCTGGACCCTTCTGCGCAAGCATTATTCTCGCAAACAACTATCTGCCAAGGGTATCGAGAAAGAATATGATCATCTGGAGTTGTTTGAAGTTCCTCGCATCCGAAGGCAAACCCCAGTGCTTCCGCAGTGTTCTGCTTCCACCGACCTGCTATTTGTTGAACCAGATGATGTTCTCAAAGATACATCAAGAACATTTATCTACAAGCCAGATGCATCTTGCGCTGCTACTCCCAAAGCTGATCCCGAAGCCCATCCTGCCTCTCCAACTCCTTCTTCGGCCTCAACCATCGCTCGCTCTGCTTCTCCGAACAGTTCGAGTTCTGATTCTGAGGATTCTTCGGACGAGTAGTTCCTCGTATGCATTCTCTTTCATTTTTGACACTTGTTGACAAAAAGGGGGAGAAGAACATCGAGTGATAGATAAGCGGGTCATTTGCAGGGTGTTTCCATTCGCCATTTGCTTTTCTGTCGAACTATTTGATTTTCGTCGAACTACTTGCTTTTGGGAACTTGGAGCACCGCCTGTGGTGTTGAAATACTTGGTCATCATGTACTGTTAATAACCCCCCTGCAATGTTATTTGCTTCCACCTATTTGTTTGCAGGTGCAATTGAAAGCTTACTTCCTTGCAATAATTATCCTCAATACTAATTTATCTTGCAGGGAAAGTAAAAGCATTTCAAGGAGGATTGGAAATCATGCTTCTCTAGAAGAGATGTATTATTTTACTCCTTGAAATATGTGTCTTTTGGTTAGATATTCTACAATGATTATCCTTCGCTATCTAACCTTGAAGGAGAAGAGAGTTAGCTTCAGATTACATTTCTTGAGTTTTGAAAGCTCTCTATATGACTCATAAGTTGTTTTTCCTCGCATATATCCATCGTATCATCCTGGTGATGACCCACAAGTATAGGGTATCAATCGTAGTCCTTTCGATAAGTAAGAGTGTTGAACCCAGCGAGGAGCAGAAGGAAATGACAAGCGGCTTTCAGCAAGGTAATTTCTGCAAGCACTGAAATTGTCGGTAACGGGTAGTTTGATAGCAAGATAATTTGTAACGGGCAAGTAACGGTAATGGTATATAAAGTGCAGCAAGGTAGCCCAATCATTTTTGTAGCAAAGGACAGGCTAGAACGGTCTCTTATAATAAGCAAAGCGTTCTTGAGGGCACACGGGAATTTCATCTAGTCACTTTCATCATGTTGGTTTGATTCGCGTTCGCTACTTTGATAATTTGATATGTGGGTGGACCGGTGCTTGGGTACTGTTCTTACTTGAACAAGCCTCCCACTTATGATTAACCCCCTCGCAAGCATCCGCAACTATGAAAGAAGTATTAAGATAAAATCTAACCATAGCATTAAACATATGGATCCAAATCAGCCCCTTACGAAATAGCGCATAAACTAGGGTTTAAGCTTCTGTCACTCTAGCAACCCATCATCTAATTACTACTCCACAATGCATTCCCTTAGGCCCAAAGATGGTGAAGTATCATGTAGTCGACGTTCACATAACACCACTAAGGGAATCACAACATACATATCATCAAAATATCGAACACATATCAAATTCACATGATTACTTGCAACATGGCTTCTCCCGTGGCCTCAAGAACAAAGGTAACTACTCACAAATAATATTCATGCTCAAGATCAGAGGGATATTAAATAGCATAATGGATCTGAACATATAATCGTCCACCAAATAAACCATGTAGCATCAACTACAAGATGTAATCAACACTACTAGTCACCCACAGGTACCAATCTGAGGTTCCGGTACAAAGATTGAACACAAGAGATGAACTAGGGTTTGGGATGAGATGGTGTTGTTGAAGATGTTGATGAAGATTGGCCTCCCAAAGATGAGAGGGTTATTGGTGATGACGATGGCTTCGACCCCCCCCCCCTCTCGCAGGGAAGTTCCCCCGGCAGAATCGCTCCACTGGAGGGCAAAAGTGCTCCTGCCTAAGTTCTGCCTCGAGGCGGCGGTGCTCCATCCCGAAAGTCCTCTCCTTATTTTTTCTAGGTCAAAAGACCTTATGTACCATAAGATGGGCACCAGAGGTGCGCTAGGCTGCCCACCACCCACCAGGGCGCGCCTGGGGGGCCTGGCATGCCCTGGTGTCTTGTGGGCACCTGGCAGCCCCCCTCTGGTATTTCTTTTCTCCAATATTTATTATATATTCCAAAATAATTCTCCGTAAAATTTCAGCTCATTTGGAGATGTGTAGAATAGGTATCTCTGACATAGCTTTTTTAGGTCCAGAATTCTAGCTGCCGGTATTCTCCCTCTTTGTGTAAACCTTGCATATTATGAGAGAAAAGGCATTAGAATTACTCCATAAAGTTTTATTGTGCATAAAAACATTATAAATAATAGTAGGAAAACATGATGCAAAATGGACGTATCAACTCCCCCAAGCTTAGACCTCGCTTGTCCTCAAGCGAAAGCCGATATCGAGAATCATGTCCACATGTTTAGAGAGAGAGGTGTCGATAAAAACAAAATACGAACATAGTAGCGTCATGCAAATTATTATAACAGCAACAAATTTTATCATAAAGCTTTATCATGTAACTTCTCAAGAACAGGTAACAATTCATCACAACATCAAAGTAAAAAGCATAAACTTTATTGAAAAGCAACAAACTATGTTCTCAGTCAACTTTGCAACTAAAATTCATCATATTCAGGAAGGGTCTCGTATCGGAGCCTTTTGGCAAGTCCACATACTCAACCATCATTTAATCTTCCATGATTGCTAACACTCATAACATATATATGAGCAAAAAGTTTCAACCGGACACATAGAAAGATAGGGGCTTATAGTTTCGCCTCCCAACTTATTCACCTCGAGGGTGATGTCAACAATAATAACTTATGCTGACTCATATCCAACTGGGAATATGTGCCTAGATCTTTCCCCACCACATGATGCTTGCCAAAGAGAAAAATAAAAAGGAATAGAGAAGAATACTTTGACTCTTGCATAAAAAGTAAATACATAAACGTAAAAGATGGGCCCTTCGCAGAGGGAAGCAGAGGTTGTCATGTGCTTTTTGGTTTTGTATGCACAATCTCTTAATGCAAAAGAACGTCACGTTATATTGCCCCTTATGATAGCAACCTTTATTATGCAGTCCGTCACTTTTATTACTTTGCCATCGCAAGTTCTGTAACACCCCAAAAATTTAATCATGTTTTTACTAAATAAAATTTGGCCAGTATTAAAATTTTGAATTTTTGCTAGGTCTTTTATTAATTTCAGAACCATTTTTTGTTTCTGTTTTTCAAAATTCTTCCCTCCATATAGCAATTTTTGGAAATAATATTGTGGCTTTGGTAGTTCTCTTAAAACATTTCAATTGTAGTTTAATAACAGTAAGAATTATTTTCAGAATAAAATTTGCCTCTAAACAATTCTTTTAACAGCTATTTCAATATTTTAAATGCCTCTGTTGCACTACAACTACTTTAAATAATTCTTTCAAAATTCCACAAAAATTATGAGGGGTCATGTGATGCCTACAGATCACTTTTATACAAAAACCCAACCTGGTGTTTTGAAAATTTTGGGTGAAACAATCTCTTTTCATTTCTGTCCCATTTTTGAGTTTCAACTACAACCCCAATTTTTCTTGCCTCAAAAATTCTGAAATTTTTCCCACTTACTGTACTTCCAACCAAACCCTTAAGTCCAAAACTTTTGCTCCATTGGAATCATTTTAGTTCACCAAATATTCCTCTGAAATTTCTGTCCAGAAATGAATTTCTCTAAGACTTGCACTAGCAAGTATTTGTTTTTGCCAAACCAACTTCACTATCATCTTTTACAGACAATGATACACCAATCTGCCAAATTTCACTTCCAACCAAGCCATCTAGATAGCCATGGCATTCTGTCAAGCACCTTGTGTGCATAACAGAAATTTTGCCTCTTACTAAACTACATTGAGCACTTGGTCGTTTGGCCAAACCAACTTGTCTACCAGCTCTCTCATGCCCAGGAGCACCACCATGACCAAATTGGGCTCACTTGGGGCAACCTAGGTGGCATTGGCATTCCATCGAGCACCTTTCGTGCATGTCCAGAGCATGACCGGAGCGCACGTTTTGCAGGCGCCGGCATCGAGCTCCTGCCGCTCCTTCTGCTACTTCCCTCGCTCATTCTGCTCCTTCCCTGGATCACCACGACCCCATAATATCCCACCGACACCTCCCCTTGTCCACTAGCGCCGGCTAGCACCGCCTTGCGCCGCCGCCTGTGGCTGCAGTCTCGGGCACGCCACCGCCCACGACGCGTGGCGCGTTTTCGATCCAACTAACACCTCCCGGGCTTAACTGCGGTCGCCGCCGTCGTCACCGACCTTATCCGCAGCTCACCGACCATCGCCACCGCCCACACCTACCTTTCCTGCGCCATCAATGGCCGCCGCCGTCGTAGCTTCGTCGGGAAGGCGCGGAACCGACTCCCCCTCCTATAAATAGGCCACACCGAGATCACCAGCAATGGGACTGCACTCTCCTCACCCTCCCTGAGCTCTCTCAAGCATCAGAACGACCAGAGTGGTCGTCTTCTCCGATTCCGGCAGTTACTGCTGCCACCACCGTTCGGATGGTTCCGACACTGTCCGGCCCTCCCTCTCCAAAATATCACCACTACGAGCCTCCTCGGGCACCCACTGACCCATCTCCGCGCCCAATTCTGCTCGGCAGCCACCGTAGGCGAAAGCCCCTTTCGAGCTCCGCCGAAGCAGCTCGGGATAGCTCATCGCCGGCGATTCCGTTCCTCCCCCCGGCCATGGCGAGTACCAGGAGGACCGCCGTACTTCACTGGTCACGATGGTAACCTCGGCACCTCGAGAGCTGCCGTCGTTAGCCGGCGACAAGCGTCGGAGCTCCGCCCCTGCTCCACCGTAGAGAAGGTGCCAGTGGACCGGTCAAACCTGACCAGTGGGCCAGGTGGGGCCCACTGTCAGTGACCGAGACCACGCTGACCCGCCGTAAGTGGAGACGGTTTTTCTGGAGTATGCCTTCCTTGCGGTAAAGCGTATTTCTGGAAAGCGCCTTCGACGTGGCAGCTCGCCTGCGCAGCTGCGCGACTGGGCTCGGCCCAATAGCTCCTCATGGCTATACTACGCCCAGGGCACACTTTTGCCTTCTCTCTTTTTTCTTTTCCAGCAAAACTAAAATAATTCTACAGAACTCATTTCAAATCCAAATTCAGTGACTCAAATTTCTACATGCTTATAAATTCATTATATACTGTTTTAGCTAGGGTGAACATTTTTTTTCCTAAGCTTAGTTTTTGTTGGGTTTATTAAAAAGTCCATTTAGTCATTTATTCCATCTTGGAGATCCCATAAGCAATTCATATTAACTCCAAATAAATTGATTCCTTTTTTGTTATTTTTAATTTTTCATCTAGTTTATTTTAGTAGTCATTTCAAAAATATTTGAAACAATTTTTTTAGTACTGTTTTTGAATTATGTGGTAATTGCTATAATCTTCAAAATAGGAAAAATGGAGGGAAGAAACTTTTCAAACTTTGGAGTGCACCCAATATCTCTGCATACTAAAGGCAAGCATCTTGAACACTTGATATGGTGATTGCATGGTTGAATTATTTGCAAGAATGATTAAATCATGAGTATGTTGAATTCGAATAAATTTTGAATATAGCTAGTTATGCATGCATGATTCCTTGATGATATTGCATCTTCATGAAGCATGAATAAGGATGGTTACTTTCACATGTCACCTATGTCTATGTGATCCGGACTAATCTGCAGGAAAGAATCAGTCACGAGAAAAGTGACCGTGAGACTGAAATTTATCGTGGTGATGAGAATGATCAGTAAGGGCATGTCGGGACATGCCGGGTGGTGATGTTGTTGGGTATCACCAAGGAATATATTGTCCTAACCACTGCAGGAAAACTTAACCTCCTGAGTCGACCGTAGATCGAGTCTTGTTCCGGTAACCCGCATACTTGATTCGTGCTGCCACTTGTCCCTGCCACAGGTGGGGTATGGTTCAGTAAGTTGTTAACCCCTTTCCGTGCACACACCACATAGAGGGCTACGATGAGGGTTTCCATGTTGGTGGACTAAATCCTGTCATCGGGTCAGGGGGCATGGGTGTTTCCAGTTGTGACTGAGAGGGGGGCACCCCTTGTAATCCGTGCGTATTAATAGTGATCCCATGCAGGATGTTGGTCTCTCCGTCTTGGAGTTTTTCTTGAACGATGCTTTGGGTGATTCCTGGTATCCGAAAAGTTAATCTGGTGTGTGCTGGTCAGGTGTGTTTTCAACCCAAAGACCGTAATGGGAATTAGTCAGTGTCACGGTACTGACTAAAGAAATCCTTTACTTGTGGGTAAAGAGTACACCCTCTGTAGAGTTTAAACCTATTCGAATAGCCGTGTCCGTGGTTAAGGGCTACAGTCTGGGTTGGTCAAGTGTCGGTCTTAGTGTCGGTCTTCGGAGGAAAATAATTATGACATGCCTGAAATATTTTGCAGGATAATTGATGTCACCCTGATGCTACCATGAATATTTTATGAATGTTAATATTAGGGACATTTACATCTGTGCCCCTAACTCGAACCCACTACTCAGATTTGCCCCTAATTTTGAAGCATGCTCAAATTTGCCCCTCCGCCGTTAAGTCAGTACTCAGAAATGCCCTTCCGTACAGTACTGTAGCACTTTCCGTCCAATACTGTAGCACTTTCCGTCTGCTACAGTACACATGGGACTCTGACGGTCAAAGGCCTTTGACTGGACGGAAGGGCATTTCTGAGTAGTGACTTAACGGCAGAGGGGCAAATTTGAGCATGCTTTGAAATTAGGGGCAAATCTGAGTAGGTGGTTCGAGTTAGGGGCAGAAATGCAAATGGCCCTTAATATTATTATGGTTATGCATATTTTTGAGGACTAACCCGTTTCTCTTATTTTGTATTTCCTGAGTGTCTCAAGGGCTGGCTAGACTACCCCGGGCACTCAACTTTATTTTCAAGACCTCTCGTGGCGTCTCTCGAGTTAACAGGCGGTTTATTCCGCCACTATTCTTGCGGACACCCGATTGGCATTTCTCTTCAAGTCCGACCGTGGCGTCACTTGACACCCGACTGGGATTTCTTTTCAAGACCTCTCATGGCGTCGCCTGAGTTCTCGGATGGTCCTGTCTCATCCAATTTCTCTTTTAGACAACCGTTTGGCATTTCTCTTCAAGACCTACCGTGGTGTCACTTTAGACATCCGACCGGCATTTCTTTTATTTTATTTTCCTTTAACTTTCCTTGTTTATCACTAACATTCTCATATATTCATTTATTTGCTCATGCGAATATTTTATCATGCCATGATTTTGTTCCTATCAGTAGGCATTTAAGTCCATCATGAACATACGCATATAGTTTGGCTCATCGTGATCATATATTTTGTCTCCTGCATTCGGTATATCTTTTGTTCATGATGTTTGTGAGTACATTCCAACGTACTCATAGGCTTGTCCCTAGCTATTTACTTGGCCAGGTCAGGATTTCTTTGAGAAGTACCACAGCGACGTCCGTGCGGAGCCTAGGATGGCAGCCACGCGGGATAGGAATTATCCAGGTCAGCCGTTCCTATGGGAATGGAGCCCCATCGACGTTGAAGAACCACAAGTCGCTTCCGTCACCCGCCACCAGATATCATTGTTGTAACATTAGACCTTGTGGTCTTGTATCCAATTCTTGTAATTGCTTGGTAATCTGTAACAAGGACGTGTCCACCAGTAACGGTAATCCTGGGCTGGTGATGACACGAGGGGTTAATTTTCTGGGATGTCATGTCCCGGCCCCGGCAAGTCCGTACAACGCTTATTTTCCCTTACACTAAAGGATCAAACACATTTAGAAGCAATTTTTATTGCCTTTTTGCACCGATGACAACTTACTTCAAGGATCTTACTCAATCCATAGGTAGGTATGGTGGACTCTCAAACAAGAGTTTGGGTTTAAGGTTTTTGGATGCACAAGTAGTATCTCTACTTAGTGCGGATTTTTGGCTAGCAAAGATATTGAGCAAGCACCACATGTTGAAGGATCTATGGCAATATAACTTTGATGTGAATATGAACAAACATAACTCATTACATTGTCTTCCTTGTCCAACGTCAACAGTTTGACATAAGATATTTAATGGGGGCTCACAATCATAAAAGATGTCCAAGATAGTGTATTTGCATGTGAATCTTCTCTTCCCTTATTAATTCTTTCATGAATTGCATTATTGACCAATGCTATGTTTGTCAACTTTCAACAAATTTTACCACTTATACTTTTCCTTATGTGATGTCATTACTTACCATAAGATTAGCATATGATCTTTCTCATTATTTTCTTTTATTTTGATTGAAACATAAAAGTAAAGAAGCAAAACTCAAACTAAACTTTATTATATAGCTCTCACTCGATTACATAGATAGATAGATCACGAGACTAGCACTCGAACATAGATCATACTAAACTTTTATTCAACTAAATCACGAAATAGCTAAGGATCGAACTAAGATAGGTAAAGGTAATAAAAGTGATGGTGATACGATACTGGGGCATCTCCCCCAAGCTTGGCACAAGCCAAGGGGAGTGCCCATACCCGTGTAGTCAAGTCTCCTTTGGTGATGAAGATGGTGGTGGTGGTGATGAGGAGGTAGGGAACTTATCCTCCGGCTTCCATGGCAGCGGTTCACCATCATAAGAGGATGCACGAGTCTCCTGAGTCCTGCAACTGGCAGCTAAACTCATACCTTTAAATCTTGCCTCATATTCAAATACTTGATTTTAAAGATCATAGATTTGGCTTTGCAAAAAATTGATTTGCTCGTTGAAGGTGAAGACGATGTCCTTCATAGACCGGCCATCCACCTTGTGATCACGGGGAATTCCGTGATCATGAGGTGATTGATACTGAGTCCACGCTCCACCATCCCTTGGCACTTCAAGATCTCCTGCTTCACTGCCTTGAGCCTGGCCTCCACACTTCCTGTCTTCTTGGGCCCTTGAACATCCCGGATGTGGAGCACCCCCTCACGCATTTCAATGGCTTGAGGGTGCTTCATCACCTCCGACAAGTAGGGATTGATTACCCTCTTGAAGAACTTGTCCTTGGAGGAGCTTGGTACGGCCATGGTGATCTAGATATGTCAGAAAAATAGCACGAAACAAGAATAGAAGATTTCTCCGTGATACGGTGGTCAAATCGTCCGGGGGTATATATAGAGATTTTTTATCTTGGGAAACAAGTATATGGAAGGAAAATGGAGTCGGGAAGGTGCCCGAGGGGCCCACCACCCACCAGGGTGCGCCAGGTGGGGCAGGCGCGCCCTGGTGTCTTGTGGGCACCTGGGTTGCCTTCCCGGTTGTTTCTTATTTTCCTATTTTTTCTAATATTCCAAAACTGTCAGAAAATATTTTTGCGGATTTTTCGAAGCCCGTTTACTTACCATATCACATACCTCTTCCTTTTCAGCGTTCTGGAGTGTTCTGGAAGGTTTCTTTTATGTGTTCCTCCGGTGTCATGGTTTGGATAATATTGCTTTCAACATTAATAGGCGTACCTGAGATATAGTGCTTAATTCTTTGTCCATTGACCTCCTTCGGGTTAGTACCTTTGGCATTATTAATCTTGATATATAGCTCCAGAGCGATAAACTTCTTCGATAATATATGGTCCTTCCCATTTGGAAAGAAGTTTTCCTGCAAAAAATCTAAAACGAGCATTGTACAATAAAACATGTTCACCAACTTTAAATTCCCGCTTTTGGATTCTTTTGTCATGCCATCTTTTAATTTTTTCTTTAAATAGTTTGGCATTTTCATAAGCTTGGGTTCTCCATTCATCTAGTGAGCTAATATCAAATAACCTGTTTCACTGGCAAGTTTGAAATCATAATTGAGTTCTTTAATTGTGCAATATGCTTTATGTTCTAACTCAAGAGGCAAATGACAAGCTTTTCCATAAACCATTTTATCTAAAGACATACCCATAGGATTTTTATAAGCTATTCTATAGGCCCAAAGTGCATCATCAAGTTTCTTAGACCAATTCTTCCGGGACCTATTGACAATTTTTTTATAATATTAATTTTATTTCTCTATTGCTAAGTTCAACTTGACCACTAGATTGAGGATGATAGGGTGATGCAATTCTATGGTTAACATCATACTAGAGACTGGGGCGCGCCATGGCGCGCCTCCTGAGGCAGGCTAGTCAGTGCCAGGTAGGTGGCCGCAATTTTCAACTTGTTTTTCATGTTCTAGGAAGCACATGTACAGGGGAGTGTTTCTGAAGTTATTTTACTGTGATGACAAGCAATATCTTAACACTATCTAGCAGGTGCTCCTCTCCATGTTGTATTGCAGCCCCGAGACTTGCCATTGAAGTTCATCTATGTATAGACTTTGCAATGAATTTGTCTGCATTTGCATCCCCCAGCCTCCCCATCGCCCTCCGCCGAGTCAACGCTCGCCTTCATCATTGCCTGCTCGAGGGGGTGTGGAACTAGGAGAATTCCGGATCGCCGCCCATTGTTCTTTAGATAGTTTTTGGTGTTCCTTCTGCAAGAGCAATCATGCATTTAACTACTATATTCAAAAGTTTATTAAAAAAGATCATAGCAACATACTTCGTAGTAGATTACAGTGATAGCATTTAACCAACACAAAATGGAAATTTAGGGTTCTAACATGGTTAGACTATGATTTGGCATTTAAATGCACATGGATATCATCCAAACAGAGATTGTTGTGCCCCACAACCTATCTACTAAATCTCGACATCTGAACCACTCGCGGTTCATAATTTAGAAAAGCATGCAGGAAAACTAACATCATCAACCATCACTATAGTTAGTGCAACAAATCCCCAAGTCCAAGAAGCAAAGTGCCAAAATGAAGAAAAAAGCATGTCACCTTCTTGCCCGGCACAGGCGTGTACACCAGCGATGGCTGCCGCGATTATGATGGGTTCATCCTCCGATCCTGCATCCCCGATAGTTCGATGAGATGTTGATTCAGAAATCTCAAGCTTCTGCACCGAAGATGAGTGGGCTTACCAGTTCCATCCATGAAAACAAAACATAGTCGTAATGATAGTTCTGAATCAATGTGAGAAGGCATACATATATTTTAGAGTAAATATCTGAGAAACATACATAAAGCACATGTTTTTTTTGCATTGCCTTGCTTTGTTTAACACACAAAGTAACAAACCTCCAATAGCGAGGAGCCAAGGACAACTTGGAGAAACACACACATGCATTTTAGAGAGTGAATGCAAGAGCGGCGAGCATTGTGGCAGATTGTTAATCCAAAGGACAACAACAAAATTCTCGAGGGCTGAAGGAACTTGGTGCATGGCTCACATTTAGCTTTACTTGAACATAACAAATCTGCTTATGACCAGACAATAAAATACCATCAAGCTCATCTAGCCGGTGCCTGCGAGGTCTGAATGTCGAGTTCTCTAAAGAAGGAAGAGGACAATCCTTAGCGATCTTCAAACTTTTCAGTTCAAAAAGACATAGTAGTGTAGTAACATTTTGAGCTAAATAAATCTTTAAATAAGGAAAATATGTGATCTGGAAACTTTTCAGTTCAAAAAGACAGTAGTACAGTAACATTTTGAGCTGAAGAAATCTTTAAATAAGGAAAACTTGCTTTGGTGATGTCCTTGTGTAGGAATTGCAAATAATAATTCCAAATCTTCATTATACCTTGAAAAGGCAGCATCCATTATTAAAGCACAAAGATTTGAGAAAACTAAGCTTATAAGAATCAAATCTATCATTTACAACATAGTAGTGGTACCTGAAATTAAAATGTACCGAGACTTGATAAAATCTCTTTTGCCTTTACTATTACGAAGAAGATAACTATGTCGAGATGACTCCATATAGAATTCTAAGATGATGTTGGAAGAAAGATCACTGAGCTATTTCAGATCATGTAAAACTGAAGGTTGTTTCATATCCTGCAGCCGGAATAACATAAGGCAAAGGAGTTATTATAATTTGACCATCTAAGAAGTTAAATAGGCAATGTGCAGAGAGAATGTTGAGAAAACAAAGCCACCGCTAAAAATTCTCTCGTATCCACAAATTCACTGGCCAACTGCACATTATAGGAAGTACTTTGTATTAAGGAAAAATGATAATGGCTTCGATAGTTTGGTACACGCAGAATTTTATGGATAATTGCTCACATATCTAAAAGCCATGTTTCTTGTGCTTCATACCTAGCTAAAATTCCTTGTGATGTTTTCTAGAACCAGCAACAAATCATGTTCCTTGTGGGCCTTGAGAACTCAAATGTAATATGTGCCATTGTCATCATGCTTTTTTATCTACAAAGTCTATAGAGTTAACGTAATAGTAAGATGGTTTAGTTTTACTTGGTTCGATTTGCCTTTAAATCAATTTAACACTATGTAATGACTTACAATAGTCTAATGCTCTAGAGACAGTTCCTTTTGCTGGCAATGGGAGCTGGTTAAGTAGCATTTAAATTAAAGGGAAGAGGATGTGAGCGTCAAGAAGGTAAGAACATATTCTCCAATTCACATATTCACTTATTTTCTTCAGCGGAGATATGTTTCTCAGCTCCTCCGAACACCATGTGACATGAATGTATGATTAAATATCATGAGATCAAGGACAATGTAAATCTACTATTCAATGAGTTACCTGACTGGAAGGTCAGCGAACTGTACCACCAAACCCCATGCCCATATAGTTTCTAGCATCTCGACTCTTTCTCGTGATATTGAGAAAGCTCGATGACAAAATTAAATAACATCAAAATACTATTTTTTATCAGGCTTGACACCATGATCCAGAAAATCTAAACATTATAAGATAGTGTAGCACATGTATTCTTGGGAATAGAAGACACAGATTTTACAGAAAAAATATGCAAAGCTACAAAATTGGCACCTGAAACAAACTTTTCCCATCAGTTCGACTATCATAGGCCTTCATATGCAGCATGACGGAATTAAAGTGTGGGATGACAGCTGAAGCAGCTGGCACCATTAGCCCACATATTCCAAGAAATGCAGCCGTGCACACTGAACACACCATACTGGATTTACCTCCACCATTCGGACCAGTCAGAATAAACAAAGAGCACATGTTGACATCGTTCCATATTGCATTATCTTGATTAGAATCAAGCCGGTAGGGAAAGAGTCTTAATAAATCCATTTCGCTTGAGTTTTTTCCGTACTATAATACTGCATCAACAATCCACACTCAAGTAGTCAAGTTTACAACATCGTAGGAATTAGTAAATATGTTAGTGGTAGAGAAGAGATTGGAACACTTATGTTCATCAGAAAGGATCATTTCATCTGGCAGCCGTGCTTGGTACAGATCACGGATATACACAAAGGATGGTCTTGGTCCAACAAAACTATGTTAAACTCTTCTTGATTAAAATTAAATCAAGATTAAGTGTATGCTTGTATCCTGACATCTAACAATACTGCAAGACCGCATTACAAATTAAAATTAGCACAAAATCCAGCTCAAGAATATGTTCTTGCACTGAATCAACAAGACCCACGAGCTAAAGGTTTGGCTCCAGTGAACTATTTGAATTTCTGGTGCATGATGCACTGGTTCCAATTTCTGTATCCATGTTATTAGTAGCAAAGAACAATAGGGTTAATTCCTCGCTTACAAAGCTAGTGATACCGAACTGCGTTATTATGAGAGCAGATCAGGTACTCCACATCTGACAATTTCAATATTTTGATGCAGGTGTTGATTGCTTGACTACAAAACTGCAAACCATGCATATGAATAATGGCACACATGATTGGAAACTCACCGGATACTGGACCACGTAGTGTCAGTCAGGGCTTCTAAACTTGGGATAAAACAATATAAATTTCAAAATCAAAAGAATGCATGGCCCATCAGATATTATAAGCAGCAAATCAACTCAAGAGAAAAGGGCATGGATTCCTGAGCTCAAGATTAAATTCCAGTATAAACTGCAGGTACCACAAACACCATCAATAGAAGAGGGCTCTTTATCTTTCTCTCTCGACGTTGATAGCACGAGACCTCCCCTCGTGCCATTGGCTACGACACACAGTGCGGGTGTGATTACATGGACAGGCCGAGCGGGCGCTCCTTGCGCGACGCGTAATGGGTTTGATTTAGCAAGCATTTTACGGAAAGCACCATGAATAAAGTGTGAACCACCATCAGTCATTAAATATCTAGGGACTCCAAACCTTGGGAAAATAAATTCTTTAAGCATTTTTATGGAGGTGTTATGATCAGCACTGCTAGTTGGAATAGCTTCTACCCACTTAGTGATATAATCAACATCAACCAAAATATGTGTATACCCATTAGAGGAAGGAAAAGGTCCCATATAATCAAAGCCCCAAACATCAAAAGGTTCAACAACAAGTGAATAATTCATAGGCATTTCCTGACGCTTATCGATATAACCTATTCTTTGACATTCATCACAAGACAAGACAAACTTACGGGCATCCTCGAAAAGAGTAGGCCAATAAAAACCAGATTGTAATACCTTATGTGCAGTTCTATGTCCTGCATGATGTCCTCCGTAGGCTTCGGAGTGACACTTACGTAGGATTTGTTCCTGTTCATGCTCGGGTACACAACATCTAATAATACCATCTACTCCTTCTTTATAAAGATGTGGGTCATCCCAAAAGTAATGTCTTAAGTCATAGAAGAATTTTTTCTTTTGTTGGTATGTGAAACTAGGTGGTATAAATTTAGCAACGATATAATTAGCATAGTCAGCATACCAAGATTATTATGAGAAGCATTTATTACAGCTAGTTGTTCATCAGGGAAGCTATCATCGATAGGTAGTGGGTCATCAAGAATATTTTCTAACCTAGACAAGTTATCAGCTACGGGGTTCTCAGCTCCTTTCCTATCAATGATATGTAAGTCAAATTCTTGTAGCAAGAGAACCCACCTAATCAGTCTAGGTTTAGCATCTTTCTTTTCCATAAGATATTTTATAGAAGCATGATCGGGGTGAACAATTACTTTGGAATCAACAATGTAAGATCTGAATTTATCACAAGCAAACACAACTGCTAAAAATTCCTTTTTAGTAGTAGCATAATTTCTTTGGGCACTGTCTAGAATTTTGCTAGCATAATGGATAACATTTAATTTCTTATCAACTCTTTGTCCTAGAACAGCACCAACATCATAATCACTAATGATAACCCACAAGTATAGGGGATCGCGGCAGTTTTCGAGGGTAGAGTACTCAACCCAAATTTATAGATTCGACACAAGGGGAGCCAAAGAATATTTGCAAGTATTAGCAGTTGAGTTGTCAATTCAACCACACCTGGAAATTAAATATCTGCAGCAAGGTGATCAATAGCACAGTAATATGATAGCTTTGATAGTAGTAGTAACAGCAATAGTAACGGCAACAGTGATAGCAATGATTTTGTAGCAAGTGTAACAGTAACACCAGCAGTAGTAACTTAGCAAGAACAATATGTGGAAAATTCGTAGGCATTGGATCGGTAGATTCGTTGGATGATATTCATCATATAACAGTCATAACCTAGGGCGATACAAAACTAGCTCCAGTTCATAAATATAATGTAGGCATGTATTCCGTAAATAGTCATACGTGCTTATGGAAAGAACTTGCATGGCATCTTTTGTCCTACCCTCCCGTGGCAGCGGGGTCCATAAGGAAACTAAGGGATATTAAGGCCTCCTTTTAATAGAGAACCGGAACAAAGCATTAACACATAGTGAATACATGAACTCCTCAAACTACGGTCATCACCGAAAAGTATCCCGATTATTGTCACCCCGGGGTTTACGGACCATAACACGTAATAGGTGAATATGACTTGCAAGATCGGATCTAGAACATAGATATAATGGTGAAAACATAAATGGTTCAGATCTGAAATCATGGCACTCGGGCCCAAAGTGACAAGCATTAAGCATGGCAAAGTCATAACAACATCAATCTCATAACATAGTGGATACTAGGGATCAAGCCCTATCAAAACTAACTCGATTACATGATGAATCTCATCCAACTCCTCATCGACCAGTGAGCCTACGAAGGAATTACTCACTCCCAGTGGGGAGCATCATGGAATTGGCGATGAAGAAGAGTTGGTGATGACGAAGACCAAAGATCCCCCTCTCCGGAGGCCAAAACGGACTCCAGATCTGGCCTCCCGATGAAGAATAGGAGGTGGCGACGGCTCCGTATCGTGAAACGCGATGAAACTTCCTCCTTGATTTTTTCTCCAAATATGGGTATTTAAGGAGTTGGAATTAGGTTCTGCGGGGCCACCAGGTGGGCACAACCCACCTGGGCGCGCCTGGAGGGGGAGCGCGCCCTGGTGGGTTGTGCTAACCCAGGGGTCCCCCTCCAATGGTTCTTGGCTCCAATATTTTTTATATATTCTGAATCAATTCTCCAAAAAGTTTCATTCCATTCTGAGAACTTTTATTTCTACACAAAAACAACACCATGGTAGTTCTGCTGAAAACAGCGTCAGTCTGGGTTAGTTTCATTCAAATCATGCAAATTAGAGTGCAAAACAAGAGGAAAAGCGTTAGGAAAAGTAGATACGACAGAGACGTATCAACTCCCCCAAGCTTAAAACTTTGCTTGTCCTCAAGCAATTCAGTTGACAAACTGAAAGTGAGAAAGAAAAGCTTTTACGAACTCTTTTGCTCTTGTTTACATAAATAAGCTTAAGTAGCATCCAGGTTTTCAACAAAGATTATGACTAACCATGTCAAAAATAACTCTTAGAAATTATATTAACTCATATCAATGGCATAATCAACTAGTGAGCAATAATAAGATATCTCAAATGCCAACACTTTGTCAAAACAATCATGATATAATATGACAACAGTGGTATCTCGCTAGCCCTTTCTGAGACCGCAGAACATAAATGCAGAGTACCTCCAAAGTTCAAGCAGCAACTAAACATTGTAATTCATGGTAGAAAAGATCCAGTCATGATGCATCCAACATTAACTATACACAATGCATGAGGATGACAATAGTCCTCTCAGATCTGGCGCTTATTTGAGAAGGTGATGACTCAACATAAAATTAAATAGATAGTCCTTTACAGAGGGAAGCAGGGAATTGCAGAGGTGCCAGAGCTCAAAGTTTTAAAAACAGAGATAAATGAAATTTTTGGGAAATGCACCCTTCATGTGTACGTCATGACCAAAAGTTATCAATATCTTCCATGCTAAACACATTAGTGGCAGTTCCCAAGCGATAAAAGTAAAGGTTTACTCCCCCTCCACAAACAATCACACTCCATGGCTAGCCAAATCCACGGGTACTGTCCATACCAACATCAGTCCTGGGGGAGTTTTGTTTAATTATATGCAATTTTTTATTTCGGGACTGGGAATCCCTATTGCCGCCCCTCTTGTACAAGGACGAGTGAATAAACACTCATCATGAGAACAACCCGCTTAGCATGGAAGATACCGACTACCCCCTGTCGCTCTATGAACAATCCGGGCACACAAAAACGGATGTTTATTTGAAGTTTTTAGAGCTGGCACATGCAAATTTACTTAGAACGGCAGGGTAATACTGCATATAGGTAGATATGGTGGACTCATCTAGAATAACTTGAGTTTTAGGATTTTGATGCACAAGCAGTATTTCCGCTTAGTACAGGCGAAGGCTAGCAAATAGGTTGAGAAGCTGCCAGCTAGAGAGCGAAAACGGTCATGAGCATGCATTATGAATAATGAACATTGGATACTAGCATGAGTAGGATATGGACACCATGAACATAAATATCATAGAGGCTATGTTGGTTTTGATTCAACTACATGCATGAACATGTGCTAAGTAAAGCCACTTGAAACATTCAGAGGAGGATACCATATCATCATACTACATCACAATCATTTTAACGTAATGTTGACATCCAAGATAAATCATTATCCACTCCTAGCTACTTAAGCATGGCATGAGAAACTATAATCTCTAATTTTCATTGCAAACATGTTTGAGCATAATATGCTGAATCATGGATACTAGGTTAAACATATTTACAAAAACAGAAAAAGTTGAGTTCATACCCATTTCTCTCTGCCACAGATAGTTCATCAAATATCGTCATTATTGCCTTTCACTTGCATGACCGAATGATATGAGAATAATAATAGTGCAAGAGTGCCGTGGACTAAGCTAGAATCTGCAAACATTTTATTCAAAAGGAGAAGAGAAAGTAATTTGGGCTCTTTGTTAGATTGACAATAATGCATATGAGAGCCACTCAACATTTTCATCGTGGTCTTCTCCTTGGTATGACTCAATAAAAAGAAAAGAATTTCAGAGAAACACAATGAAATATTTTTGGAGTTTTTAGTTTTTTCTTGAAGAAAGCAAATTAAATAAAGAGGGAAAACAAAAATGAGAAAAACTATTTACACGGGAGAGCTCCCAACAAGCAAAAGAAGGATCGAGAAATCTTTTTGGGTTTTCTTTTTAATACTACAGCTAACTAAACTAGAAAGAAAAACCAAAAAGAAGCAAGAAACATTTTTTGGGGTTTTCTCAAAGTTTTTCAAACACACAAGAAGAAAGCAAGAAAATAAATCTAGCATGTATAATACAATGAAAAAGTGAGAACACCGACATGTGGAATGAAATGTATGAGCATGAATGTAATGTCGGTGGGAACACGTACTCCCCCAAGCTTAGGCTTTTGGCCGAGCTTGGTAATCACCACCCGTAGTAACCATCTGGTCCGATGTCGAAGTGTTGCGGCGGCGGCACCTGAGCATCCCACTCCTGGGGCTCCTCCTCTGCCACCGCCTGGGCGTTCCGGTAGGCAATGATGTCATCTGGCTTGATCCTGTATCTGCCCCTGGCAATAGAATCAAACAAAGCAGGTGCACGCAATGGAATAATATCACGGGTATCCACACCGAAAACTAAGTTGTAAGGAATATTTTGAATAGAGTTATCAATATCAGTAAACTGGTGATCCTCCATCGCCTGGTGATCTAAATAAACCTTGGGTAAACGATAATCATGTTGGCGGATCTGAACATTAAAGTGACTCGCTAAACGAGTAGCATAAATACCGCTGTGAATCTTGCCCTTAGTTCTGTTAAGGTGCAGACGACGTGCAATAATAGCCCCGAGGCTAAAGGTGTTATCGCCGTATAGTGCATGGCATAAGATGGCGAAGTCAGGAGCACTGAGTGCACCGACCTTCTCTCTAGCAATTAAACACTTAGCAATGAATAGCGCAAAATAATGCATAGAAGGGAACTGCAAACTAGTGGCAGTGACACTCGACACGCCCCTCTCATCTCCCACTGACATAGTACGATAAAAGTCCTCAAACTCTGTAGGCCTAGGCTCTCTTATTTACCTGTCAGAAGGGATCAAGCATACATCGCAAAAATCAGTGAGTGGCATCTGACGGGTTTTAGCATATAAATTAAACTGCACCTTAGGGGGGTTATTCCTACTCAAAAAATGAAAATTTTGCACAAAGGAATTTGTAAGGAGATGGTATTGTTCACACTCAGCTGCGATGAAGTCGGTAAGCCCAGCACTAGTAGCAAATTGTGCGAACTCTTGACGGATCCCGGCTCCATCCATGAAGGGGTTATGCGGCCATTCACATGGCCGCACCTCCGCCCTTCTCCGAGTATGGAGGTCATTGTCCGATGATTCCCCAATAACTCCCTTAGCACCCTTCTTGGAGGCAAACTTCCTAAAGAAACTCATCCTATTCCTATGAATAAAATTCTGAAAATTTTAGTCCACAAAATTTTTGTCAACAAAACTTCACAAGATTGATAGCAACTACTCCTAAGGAGGCATAGAGGCTATATTGAGCATTCAAACTACTTAGAACTCTAAGAATTCAACATGCAAGCTCATCTACAGCAGCACCAAGAGTAGCTAATTATTCAAAATATAAACCACTAAAGCAAAAACTAATTGGAGCAATGGAGGAGTCACATACCAAGTAGCAATCCCCCAAAATAGTTTTGGAAACGGAGCTTCGAGCAAAGAGATCGAAATCCGCGGGTTTGAGAGCAAGAACACGAGAGAGAGAGAGAGAGAGAGAGAGAGAGAGAGAACAATGGTGTTTTTTTCTGGAGGTAGGAGATGACATGGGCTAAAGAGATAAGTGAGGGGGCCCACTTGGGGACCACAACCCATCATGGCGCGCCTGGGGTTGCTAGCGTGCCCAGGTGGTTTGTGCCCACCTGGTGCACCCCCTCTGATGATATTTGCATCAAAAATTCAGAAATATTCAGAAAAAAATCGTGTTAAATTTTCAGGGCATTCTGAGCACTTTTATTTTTGGGTCATTTTTTTATTGCACGGGAAATTCAGAAAACAGACAAAACATGGCATTTTTTATTTAACTAAGAAAAACAGAAAACAAAAGGTAAGGACAGAAGGTGGTGCCTACTAGATTCATCGACTTCATACCTCTCAAAAATGATCCATTAATAAGGTTGATCAAGTCTTATTAACAACCACCTTCGATTAGCATGAAACTGAAGAACTTTCGTAAAACACTAGGTTACCTCAACGGGGATATGCATGTCCCCAACAATAAGTATATCATATTTCTTTTTGGCAGTAGGTAGAGGTAGTTGAAAACTTCCAATAGTGAGTGTCGGAGATTTTTCAATAACATTAATACCACACTTGGAATTGTTTCTTCGGAAAGTGCACCGTACGCTCATTACCATTGATATGAAAAGTGACCTTACTTTTATTGCAATCAATAACAGCCCCTGCAGTATTCAAAAAGGGTCTACCAAGGATAATCGACATGTTGTCGTCCTCGGGCATCTCAAGTATAACAAAGTGTGTTAAGATAGTAACATTTGCAACAACAATGGGCACATCCTCACAAATACCGATAGGTATGGCAGTTGATTTATCAGCCATTTGCAAAGATATTTCAGTAGGTGTGAGTTTATTCAAATCAAGTCTTTTGTATAAGGAGAAAGGCATAACACTAACACCAGCTCCTAAATCACACAAAGCAGTTTTAACATAATTTCTTTTGATGGAGCAAGGTATAGTTGGTATTCCCGGATCTCCAAGTTTTTTTAGGTACTCCATCCTTAAAAGAATAATTAGCAAGCATGGTGGAGATTTCAGCTTCCGATATTTTTCTCTTATTAGTGATGATGTCTTTCATGTATTTTGCATAAGGAGCCATCTTTAAAATATCAGTCAAGCGAGTGCGCAAAAAGACTGGCCTAAGCATTTCAGCAAAGCCTTCAAATTCTTCATCATCTTTCTTCTTAGATGGTTTAGGTTAAAAGGGAATGGGTTTTTGAACCCATGGTTCTCTTTATCTTCCATGTTTTCTAACAACAAAGTCTCTTTTATCATATCTTTTATTTTTAGGTTGTGGGTTATCAAGATCAATAGCTGGTTCTATTTCAACATCATTATATGGTTCTTTATCATTGTCTGGTTGAGTGTCTTGATGAACATCATTATTATCTTCTTCATTATCACTAGGTGAATGTTCATTACCATATTGTGTTTCAGCATCGGAAATAGAAACATCATTATTATCTTCAGGAGGTTTTTCTATTTCAGGTTCACTAGAGGTATGCAAAGTCCTATCGCTTTTCTTTTTCTTTTTAGAAGGACTAGGTGCATCAGTGTTAATTCTTTGAGAGTCTTGCTCAATTCTTTTAGGGTGTCCCTCAGGATAAAGTGGTTCCTGAGTCATTCTACCTCCTCTAGTTACTACTCTAATAGCATGGTCCTTCATATTATTATTCATTTCATCAAGCAATTCTCTTTGAGATTTAGCAACTTGTTCTAACTGAGTGTGAACCATAGAGGCATGTTTTCCTACACCTCTAACATCATTAGAGATTCTAAATAACAAGTCACTCAAGCGAGCAATCATATCAGATTTGTACTTCAATTGTTTCATAACATTTTCATTGAAGTGATCTTGTTTTCTAATGTAGTTATCAAACTCATAATGGCATTGACTAGGATGCATATTATAAGGATTGTTACTTTCATAAAATTTCATCAAAGAGTTTACCTCTACCACCTTTGGTGGTGGTGTATCAAGTCCATGTATTTCTTCAATAGGAGGTAAATTTTTAACATCCTCTGCTTTAATACCTTTTTCTTTCATACTTTTCTTTGCCTCTTGCATATCTTCAGGACTGAGATATAAGATACCCCTCTTCTTCGGAGTGGGTTTAGGCGGTGGTTCAGGAAGAGTCCAATCATCATAATTTTTCAATATGCTATTCAATAATTCCTCAGCTTGTTCAACAGTTCGTTCCCTGAAAACACAACCAGCACAACTATTTAGGAAGTCCCTAGAAGCATCGGTTAGTCCATTATAGAAAATATCAAGTATTTCATTTTTCTTAAGAGGATGATCAGGCAAAGCATTAAACAATTGGAGAAGCCTCCCCCACGCTTGTGGGAGACTCTCTTCTTCAATTTGCACAAAGTTAAATATTTCCTGTAAGGCAGCTTGTTTCTTATGAGCAGGGAAATATTTTTCAGAGAAGTAATAAATCATATCCTGGGGACTACACACACAACTAGGAGCAAGAGTATTGTACCATATCTTAGCATCACCCTTTAATGAGAACGGAAATAATTTGAGTATATAATAGTAGCAAATCTTCTCATCATGAGCAAATAGTGTGGCTATATCATTTAATTTAGTAAGGTCTGCCACAACAGTTTTAGTTTCATAGCCATGGAAAGGATCCGATTCAACCAAAGTAATTAACTCTGGGTCGACAGAGAATTCATAATCCTTATCGTCAACAAAGATAGGTTAAGTAGCAAACTTAGGATCACATTTCATTCTAGCATTCAAAGATTTTTCTTTCAGTTTGCGTAATAATTTCTTAAGATCATCTCTATCATTGCAAGCAAGAAAATCTCTAGCTGTCTCCTCATCCATAACATAACCTTCAGGTATCTTAGGCAATTCACATATAGGAGAGCTAAGCCTAATAGGTGTTTCAAGATTTTTTAGTTTCAAATACTTCATCAATTTCAATAATTTCATCAGTTTCAGCATTCTCAATATCTTTAGCTCTAGCAATTTGTTCATCAAGAAATTCACCTAGTGGCATATTATCATCAAGCAAGGTACTAGCATCATCATGAGTAGCATTCATAGAAGTAGCATCATCAATAATTTGCCACAAATAAGGATTAATAGCATGTGGTGGTGTTGCAAGTGTACTCAAAACAGAAGGCGAATCAAGTGCAGAGTGTGATGGCAGTTCCTTACCTCCCCTCATCCTAGAGGGAACGATCTTGGTTTTTGTATCCTTCAGATTCTTCATAGTGATAAATAGATAATAATCCCAAGTGACTCAACAAATATAGCTATGCTCCCCGGCAACAGCGCCAAAAAATGTCTTGATAACCCACAAGTATAGGGGATCACAATAGTTTTCGAGGGTAGAGTATTCAACCCAAATTTATAGATTCGACACAAGGGGAGCCAAAGAATATTTGCAAGTATTAGCAGTTGAGTTGTCAATTCAACCACACCTAGAAATTAAATATCTGCAGCAAGGTGATCAGTAGCACAGTAATATGATAGTTTTGATAGTAGTAGTAACATCAATAGTAACGGTAACAGTGATAGCATTGATTTTGTAGCAAGTGTAATAGAAACAGCAGCAGTAATAATTTAGCAAGAACAATATGTGGAAAATTCATAGGCATTGGATCGGTAGATTCGTTGGATGATATTCATCATATAACAGTCATAACCTAGGGCGATGCAAAACTAGCTCCAGTTCATAAATATAATGTAGGCATGTATTCCGTAAATAGTCATACGTGCTTCTGGAAGGAACTTGCATGACATCTTTTGTCCTACCCTCCCGTGGCAGCGGGGTCCATAAGGAAACTAAGGGATATTAAGGCCTCCTTTTAATAGAGAACCAGAACAAAGCATTAACATATAGTGAATACATGAACTCCTCAAACTACGGTCATCACCGGAAAGTATCCCAATTATTGTCACCCCGGGGTTTACGGATCATAACACGTAATAGGTGAATATGACTTGCAAGATCGGATCTAGAACATAGATATAATGGTGAAAACATAAATGGTTCAGATCTGAAATCATGGCACCCGGGACCAAAGTGACAAGCATTAAGCATGACAAAGTCATTACAACATCAATCTCAGAACATAGTGGATACTAGGGATCAAGCCCTAACAAAACAAACTCGACTACATGATGAATCCCATCCAACTCCTCACCGACCAGCGAGTCTACGAAGGAATTACTCACTCCCGGTGGGGAGCATCATGGAATTGGCGATGAAGAAGGGTTGGTGATGACGAAGACCGAAGATCCCCCTCTCTGGAGCCCAAAACAGACTCCAGATCTGGCCTTCCGATGAAGAACAGGAGGTGGTGGTGGCTCCGTATCATGAAATGCGTTGAAACTTCCTCCTTGATTTTTTCTCCAAATATGAGTATTTAAGGAGTTGGAATTACGGTCTGCGGGGCCACCAGGTGGGCACAACCCACCTGGGTGTGCCTGGAGCGGGGCGCGCCCTGGTGGGTTGTGCTCACCCAGGGGCCCCCCTCTAGTGGTTCTTGGCTCCAGTATTTTTTATATATTCTAAAATAATTCTCCAAAAAGTTTCGTTCCATTCCAAGAACTTTTATTTCTGCACAAAAACAACACCATGGTAGTTCTGCTGAAAACAACATCAGTCCGGGTTAGTTTCATTCAAATCATGCAAATTAGAGTCCAAAACAATAGGAAAAGCATTAGGAAAAGTAGATACGACGGAGACATATCAACTAGCTTCACACATAATTTCAAAAGGCAAGTCCTAATCAAGTGGTTGAACAATAGGTGCAGAAGTTAAGCCTTTCTTAAGTGTTTCAAAGGCTTCTACACAATCATCATCAAAGACAAATGGAACATCCTTTTGTAAAAGATTAGTAAGAGGCCTAGAAATTTTAGAGAAGTCTTTAATGAACCTCATATAGAAACCAGCATGACCGAGGAAACTATGAATACCTTTAATGTCTTTAGGACATGGCATTTTCTCAATTGTATCAACTTTAGCTTTATCCACCTCAATACCTCGTTCAGTAATTTTATGTGACGCCCCTGGCTCAATCGTGCACTAATCATACATGCAAATGCACATGATCAAGCCTAAGGACTCACTTGATGGAATCACAACACAACTCTAAAACATAAATAAAGGCATACAAGAATTATATTACAAGCCAGGGCCTCGAGGGCTCGAATACATAAGCTTGATGTCAACAAGCATCAGCGGAAGCGTTAGATATCTGAGTACAGATATAAAAGAGAAACAGAAAAGCCTTTAAGAAGGCCGGGCAAAACAAAGGCGATGATCGAAAAGGCGCAGGCCTCCTGCCTGGGACCCTCCGAACCTACTCCTGGTCGTCGGCCAACTCGAAGAAGTAGCCATCTTCGGGGTGGTAGTAGTAGTCGTAGTCGTCAACAGGGGCAGCTGGCTCCTGGGATCCGTCATCTAGTAGCATCAAACGGATATGGGGAAAAAGAGGAAGCACAGAAACCATGAGTACTCATCCAAAGTACTCAGCAAGCAAGGATCTACACTACATATGCAACATTATCAAAGAAAGGCTGTATATGTGGATTGGGCTGCAGAAATGCCAGAATAGAGAGAAGGCCTAGTCCTATCGAAGACTAGCATCTTCAGCGGTCTTGCAGCATTAGAAGAGTGTAGATTAGTACAGTATAAAGTAATAGTAGTAATAAGTGTCAACCTCACCCAGAGATCCTTTCTCGACTCCCTGCGAGAAAGCAATTCCAGAGCCCTAATATCCAAGTATCAACCTCGACCAGAGATCCTTTCTCGACTCCTTGCGAGAAAGCAATCCAAGAGCCCTAATATCCAAGTATCAACCTCGGCCAGAGATCCTTTCTCGACTCCCTGCGAGAAAGCAATCCCAGAGCCATACTATTCATTTCTCATGTCAACATTATGTTCTAGTTGTATCGATCGGGATACAACTCCGAGCGTCCGTTACCGAGGATCCGGCTATGCATAGATTAGCTCTTCCCTGCAGGGGTGCACCAACTTACCCACCACGCCCAATTAACTCTGGCCGGACACACTTTTCTGGGTTATGCCCGGCCTCGGCCAAACGACACACCGCAGCCCTACCAAGAGCTTAGCAGAGAGGTCCCCGTTGGTCTATATCCTAAGCGCTCAGGGGTCTTGGGCCATCGCCCTGTGCTCTCCGGGTCATTGCGCGCAGGGCAGGTCCAGGCTCCACCACTACAGGATGGTGCCAGCCCAGCCATGCCGCCATGCTGAACTGGACGTCTGACAGAGCTTTTGGCTGATGCATACGTCGCAGAGTGCCCATATTTATTCCCGTGTGATGGTTAGTGCTATCGGGCCAAAGGCCCACTCAGATCAAATATCCAAATCGTTAGTGTTTTGGTAGTGCGCGGTAACGAGCAGAGAGTCACGATCGATGTGACCCCGTCGCCCCGTCTCTAGGACTTGCGGCAAGGGCTAAGAATGCCTAGCCATGCCTCATAATTATCTCTCGGGTACCCTCCAGGTCAACCCGACTTCCCATCACTCGCGGGTACCCCTCAGGGCCGACCCGATGTCATCATGGTTCTGTGTTAAGTCAAAGTAACCATGTGTCCAAACACCAGGGAGGAAACCCGAGGAATCACCCTCGATGGATTCCACCTGATGTAGTCGTCAAGGTGAACTTAGGAGGAATCACCCTCGAGGTTCACACTTGAGGTGTTGCACGACGGCCTCGTTATCGGGAGTGGTGAAGGAGGAATCACCCTCGAGGACCACGACTGAATAGCTACTCTACAGAGTTAACATCAGAAGTGCTAAACAAGGTATCACCCTGGGCACTCGATAGTAACGTTGTAGTGTCGTACAACTAAGGGGGTGATTTGCGGTGCTGGGGCCTGGTCGTCGAGTCTTCCGATGATCCAGCGGGGGCAACTGGGACAAGTAGGGTCACTTGGGTTCACTAACCAGCCTATTCTAAGCAGTTTAGGATAAGCAGGTAATTATCAAAAGCAGGTTACAAAATCAGGTCATGCATTAGAATAGGTAAAGCAGTAACAGCATCAATTCTAATGCAAGCACAAGAGAGAAGAGAATAGGCGATATAGGCATGCTCAAGGGGGGGTTGCTTGCCTGGTTGCTTTGCAGACATCAACGGGTCTTCGATGAGGTAGACGATCATCGGGTCGTCATCGGTCTCCGGGTCTACCGGAGAGAAGAGGGGGAGGAAACAGATAAATACACGGCAAAGGAATGCAACACAGATTATGACATGGCAATTAGCAATGCAGGGGTGACCTAACGCAGTGCTACACGTTAGCGGTGGAGCGGGAAAATATCTGGGGATATCTTCCTGGTGTTAGGCATATATCAGAAAGATGAATTGGAGGGAAAGGTTCCATGTTCGCCATGCTAGAGGCATGTGACAGATATGAGGAAGGCATATTCGGATTCGTCTCGTCATTCTGAGCAACTTTCATGTAGAAAGTTTTTTGACCTGAGCTACGGTTTAATTTTTATGAATTTTCAAAGATTAAAGCATTATCTGGAATTATTTATATTAAAAGAAATCTATTATTGAGTCAGCATGACATCAGCAATGCATCAGCAGGTCAACCGCAGTTGTTCAGGTCAAACCTGGCAGCTGAGTCCCACCTGTCATAGACAGTGGGCTAACAGCAGTTCATTTTAATTAAAATAGAGTAATTAGTGTCTGGACCCCACCTGTCAGTGACTCATTTAACTAACTAGTTAATTTTAATTATAAAAATGTTTTAATTAACTAAAAATGCGGTGGGGCCCGCATGTTAGTGACTCTGGGCTGCCTAGTCAGCATGTTGACTGGGTCAACCCAGTCAACGGGGCCCCCAGGGCCCACTGGCAGTGAGCCAGGGGTGGGGCCCACCCAGCCACGTCGGCGGCGGCCGGTGGCTCAACGCCGGCGACCTTCAAATGCGGTGGAGGCACGTGACGACGTCGGATTTCATCTACAGACGGCAGTTTCACGCGCTGGTGGGCGCGTTCGAACAAGCAGAGCTAGCCGCGTCGAACGGTGGCGGCTACGTGGCTGGAGGTGGCCGGAAACGAGGCTGGCGATGAGCTACGGTAGCGGCGCGTACGGGACCTTGATGGAAATGGTGCTATGGAGCTCGGCGGAGCGTGTGCGCGTGCTCGTTGTGCTCCTGGGAGCACCAGGAGCACGGTGCTATGCTCAGGCAAGCATGACAGCGGCTATGGCAACGACCACGAGCTCGTCGGTGGCGGACAGAATACAGGCACAACGGCAAGCTAGCTATGTCGTGCGAGGAAGCAAACAGAGAGGAGCAGGAGGTGGAGGAGCTCACCGCGTGGCTAAGGAAAGCCTTCGAGAGCTTAGTAGCAGCAGCAGGTCGCCGGAGACGTCGGAGTTCGTCGGCGGCAGAAGGAAAAGGGGGCGAAGGAGTTCGGCCTCAACAGGGCCTCCCTCCTCCTGCTCGAGGTCGGAGACAAAGGAACCGAGGGCGGCGGAGCTCGTGGACGCCCTGGCGGAGCTTGGGGTCGAGGGTGGCCGTGGCTACGGCACGGCCATGGCGGTGGTGGCGCTCGGCGGCGGATCTGAAGGAGGAATGGAAGGGAGAGAGCGAGCGAGCGAGGAGGAGCCAGGGGGAGTGAACGAGGGGATCCTTATCCTCTTGGCTGTCGGTGGGCGTCGCCGAGTCGACGAACGGCCGAAGCGGCGGGCTGCGGCCATGGCGCGGCTGACACGCGAGGGAGAGAGAAGAGAGGAGGGAGAAAAGGGCCGGCTGGGCTGGGCTGAGTGCACTGTGCACTTAGGCCCAGCCAGTTTAGGCCTTTTCCATTTTTATTTCTAATTTCTTTTTATAGCCGCCTTTTGCTTTTAAAATAGTCATCAAATGACTTTGCAAAAATATGGGGCTGCCAAAAACAAATACTAGGGAATATTGTGCACTGCCACAAAAAGTTTGGGGCCATCAGGAGTTGTCCAAGCATTTTTAGAAAATGAAAAGGCCATCTTAAATACTGCTGGACCAGATAATTAATTCCCAGGGGCAATTTGGGAATTCCAAAAATGTTGGTTTCAGCATGACAAATATCTAGGGATTATTTGCCATAGGATGAACTATTTTATTTGCATGGCAGAAGAAACAAATATTTGACATGCAATTTGAATTAGAATTTGAAGCAGATTTTGGACAAGTGGCAGTTTGGCATGATGATCATGATGACATGACCTTCATTAGGGGGAGATTACTGTAGTGTGATCCTGGGGGTGTTACAAATCTCCTCCACTACAGGAAATCTCATCCCGAGATTTAAGTGGGGAAGTAAAGAGTAACTTCGTGAGAACTGACTCTTATAGGGTTAATTATCTGGTGAACAATTCATGTAATGTGGCAGAAGTATCTCTCGAGTTGAAACTTAGGAAAACATTGAGAGCAAAGTATGAAGGTACAATAGGAAGTTTCAAGCGAATGGGCAAATGATCGATACCTGAACAGAGTGTGAGAAGGGGGTTCAGAGCATCGGGAATAGATCATCTCTCGGAGGGTGGCTCGAGATAACACACAAAGCCAAGAACACATGATACTTTGGAATCAAGGATATACAGGAGAGTCAGGTTCCGATCCCGTGGAACTGTGATGAGGGTCGATCGAGAGTAGGGAGGACGGTGACATCTTGCACGGATAGGATAGCAAGGCATGTCAGAGTATAGCCTGTCAGTTATGTCGGTAGCAATGTCGGTACCAAGGGCGAGGGATGAAGAGAACCATTTTCCTGCTCGTAAGAATGGGTCGGACCAATAGGCAAAGTTCTAATCCATCGGGGGTTACCGGAATGTCATCAACAATTTTAACAGGGTCTCACTGACAAGGTTGTACACCGGGGTGTTTTATAAGCAGGGAATTATTTCTACTTATATCATATAGATCACAAGAAAAGTTAAACAAACCAATGGAAAGGAAAATGTGTTTATACACAAGAATTAGGAGTGTATCTTTTCCCAAGGAAAAGTAGAGCATGATATACATATCAGAACAACAAGTACATCACCATTTAAATAAAGGGGCAAGGGAATTCATGATGTTATCCATACAACGGTGTCTAGATAATAAAGCAAGAAACATTTGGCAATGTGCCTCCAATGTTCTTGTTGATATTCGGAATACCACAGCCATGCTTCAAGGTAGCATTGGTATGGTGTTTCAAGTAAAAGGTTGGATATGAAGAGCACAAGAGTTGCAAAGGAACAATTCACAGATACAAGATGAATTTATACCAAGGGAACAATTGATTTTAAGAGAAGCTTCCATGATAAGATCTACATCGTGTCTATGGGCATGAACACAAAGTTCAAGGTCGACTCCCACTTCTCCAATGCTTGATCTTTCATTCACTGCTCTGTTAAAATTTATATGATCGTGAAGAACTACCTGGTGAAATACCAGAGGAGTATGACCCGCGAAAATTATCGGGTTCACACAGATTAAGAAGGCATAGGTTCAACCCATCGGGCCATCTTAGGAACATATACCATGAACTTCAGGAGTAATCACTCAAGCTCGATAGTAGAGCATGGTTGACAAAAAGTGAGGATACAATTTACCGAAGGCATTATGTATCCGAGGAAAAACTCACAAGGTTATTAGATATGATGGGCGCTGTTGGATAATAATCCAGCAAAGGATCTGGTAGCCCACAAGGGAGCTAAGGTGAGCATCGGTACTCAATCAGACGAAGAAAGAATGCAAAGGTATTGGATTATAGAAATATCTGAATAGTCTGACGCTTAAACTCAAAGGAATTATGATTTCCATACCAAAGGATCAGAAGCAGAGGCTCCGATCAACAGATGAGTAAGTAGAATAGAACTAGATGGACAATCAGTTGCAACTTGACCGTTCGAGAACCAACTCATGTCGAAAATGACGTCTGAGCCGAAAGGACGAATTCTAGGAATCGACAGAGGATAGGGATTATTCTCATTCATATTGAATCAATAGACTCGGAATGACAATGACAAAGAATGCTAATGAATATTGTGAGACATATGGATTTAACCATAATGCAGGCAGACAAGACTTTCGAGAGCAATAGACTATGGAGGATCTTCGGGAGATCAAATAGCATTTCGAAGAATTTCGGAAAGCACATGAACAACTGGGGATGAACGGACCCTGGGTTAGTGAGTTATCCGTAGTGCGAAAAGAAGCTGCAAAGCAGAAGGCACAAAGGATTCTCGGAAAAACGGAGAGTATTAGGGGTAACTTGTAACAACAAGGGCAACTGGGGATGAAGGTACAAGCGGAAAGGAAGTTATTCACGGGGATTATCGGTGGTCAGGAACTGCAAAGCAGTGGGCACAGGGTCTCGGGAAACAACGAGGAGTATCTGCAGAATCTTCTGGCGAAGCAAGTGATCATCTGGAATGACGGGGCTCTCCGGGAGGAAGTGGTTACGAGATCCTAGAGTCAGAGTTAGTAAAATCTTTAACCCGAATAGAAGAGAGATCAGAGTCCCAGAGTATAGATGAGGAATAAAAGATCCTAATACCATCCAATTGGCGACATGGGCCTGTAAGCCACACAGCCATGTTAATTAAACAGTGTTCGAAAGACTAGACTCAACTTCGGCAAGGAGTTGGAAAGGGGGTTCCTACATGCAGTCGGCTCTGATACCAACTTGTGACGCCCCCGGCTCAATCATGCACTAATAATACACGCAAATGCACATGATCAAGCCTAAGGACTCACTTGAAGGACTCACAACACAACTCTAAAACATAAATAAAGGCATACAAGCATTATATTACAAGCCAGGGCCTCGAGGGCTCGAATACATAAGCTTGATGTCAACAAGCATCAGCAGAAGTGTTAGATATCTGAGTACAAATATAAAAGAGAAACAGAAAAGCCTTTAAGAAGGTGAGGCAAAACAACGGCTACGATTGAAAAGGCGCAGGCCTCCTGCCTGGGACCCTCCGAACCTACTCCTGGTCGTCGGCCAACTCGAAGAAGTAGCCATCTTCGGGGTGGTAGTAGTAGTCGTAGTCGTCAACAGGGGCAGCTGGCTCCTGGGATCCGTCATCTGGTCGCATCAAACGGATATGGGAAAAAATAGGAAGTAAAGCAACCGTGAGTACTCATCCGAAGTACTCAGCAAGCAAGGATCTACACTACATATGCAACATTATCAAAGAAAGGCTGTATATGTGGACTGGGCTGCAGAAATGCCAGAATAGAGAGAAGGCCTAGTCCTATCGAAGACTAGCATCTTCAGCGGTCTTGCAGCATTAGAAGTGTGTAGATTAGTACAGTATAAAGTAATAGTAGTAATAAGTATCAAACTCTCCCAGAGATCCTTTCTCGACTCCCTGCGAGGAAGCAATTCCAGAGCCCTAATATCCAAGTATCACCTCGGCCAGAGATCCTTTCTTGACTCCCTGCGAGAAAGCAATCCCAGAGCCCTAATATCCAAGTATCAACCTCGGCCAGAGACCCTTTCTCGACTCCCTGCGAGAAAGCAATCCCAGAGCCATGCTATTCATTTCTCATCTCAACATTATGTTCTAGTTGTATCGATCGGGATACAACTCCGAGCGTCCATTACCAAGGATCCGGCTATGCATCGATTATTTCTTCCCTGCAGGGGTGCACCAAGTTACCCACCACGCCCTTTGGCCGGACACACTTTTCTGGGTCATGCCCAGCCCTCGGCCAAACGACACACCGCAGCCCTACCTAGAGCTCAGCAGAGAGGTCCCCGTTGGTCTATATCCTAAGCGCTCAGGGGTCTTGGGCCATTGCCCTGTGCTCTCCGGGTCATTACGCGCAAGGCGGGTCCAGGCTCCACCACTACAGGATGGTGCCGGCCCAGCCGTGCCGCCATGCTGAACTGGACGTCTGACAGAGCTTTCGGCTGATGCATACATCGCAGAGTGCCCATATTTATTCCTGTGTGATGGTTAGTGCTATCGGGCCAAAGGCCCACTCGGATCAAATATCCAAATCGTTAGTGTTTTGGTAGTGCGCGGTAACGAGCAGAGACTCACGATCGATGTGACCCCGTCGCCCCGTCTCGAGGACTTGCGGCAAGGGCTAAGAATGCCCGGGCATGCCTCGTAATTATCTCTCGGGTACCCTCCAGGTCAACCCGACTTCCCATCATTCGCGGGTACCCCTCAGGGCCGACCCGATGTCATCATGGTTCTGTGTTAAGTCAAAGTAACCGTGTGTCCAAACACCAGGGAGGAAACCTGAGGAATCACCCTCGATGGATTCCACCTGATGTAGTCGTCAAGGTGAACTTGGGAGGAATCACCCTCGAGGTTCACACTTGAGGTGTTGCACGACAGCGTCATTATCGGGAGTGGTGGAGTAATCACCCTCGAGGACCACGACCGAATATGTTGGGGATATAACTAATGGGTATGACCCGCCCAGGAGGGGCCGGGTCATGCCCCTGGCGGCTTAAAGTCAAGAGGCCCGATAAGGTCGAAGAAGATATGAAGATGGCGGTTCATAGAGCAAGCTAATTGAAGGCCCAAGACCCGGAGATGGCTTGAGGCCAATGGGTATGAGCCGCCATATGTTTAAACTTGTCTTGTAAGGCAAGGGTAGTTAGAAACCGAGCCGGTCATGTTTGTGTGAGCCGGCCGGGACTTTGTAAGCCGCCGGGCATCAACCTGTATATAAAGGGGTGACCCGGCGGCGGGTTAACTCAAGAAACAACTGATCGAGAACTAGGTCAAGCGTATTCGCTCCCTGGTAATCGAAACACAAGCAATACAACCTAAAGCAGGAGTAAGCCTTTACCTCGTTGAGAGGGGCCGAACCTGGGTAAACTCTCTGTGTCCTTTGTCCCGTTTAACCTCTTCAAGCTAACCTAGTAGCGATGGCTCCACACCTAAGTCCTTTTGCTAGGGCATCTGTCGTGTTAAGTCCATGATAGTTGGCGCCCACCGTGGGGCCAGCGCATGATGGTTTCGAGTTCTTGAAGGGCAGCTTCGCAGGGATCAAGGGATATGCCGTGGGCTGGATGACCAAGAGTCACCGCGGCAAGATCTACATCAACGACGCAGGCTGGGGTCCCGAGGCCGATTCAATCAAATACGGGTACCGGGTCCCCTTTGGTGGAATCCACGTCTTCATTGGCAAGATCGGCGAGTCGGAGCCTGAGCCGAACATCTGCACCAACATCATCGAGATGGCTCGGCGCGCGCGACCCGCCGAGGTTCAAGCCGCCGTGAAGCACACCTTTGTTGGGTTTGTGCATGGGGCAGGTTTTGAGGAAGGATCTGCGTCTGGTGGAGAGACAGTCATTTACTCTGATGGCGAGTCCTCAACCGGCGAGACTAATTCAATGTATCAACTGCAAGACGACGGGCTTGGGGGCTGTTCCGATAGCGATAGTATTTCGGACCCCTATGAGCCGCCGAACAGGGTCGCGATCTTCATGGCTGGCACGCAACCAATGCTGCAATCGTCAACTGCGGCAGCCATGACTTCCGGTTCAATGGCCGAAGAAATGGCTGGCGCGAGCGGTCCTATGCACCCGCCGGCTCAAGTTTTGTCCGAGCTCTTGGACGCCTTGGCAACTCTGCTAGAGGTAGAGGTTACTCTGGAGACTCAAGCGCAGCATAAGGTGAATGTGGCGAAACTACAAGATGAGATAGCTCAAGCCAGAGTTGAGCTTAATGCTGAGAACGCTAGGATGGCGATAGAACGAGCCACCCTGGACGTGGAGACGCAATGGATTCAAGCAGAGAATTTCCGGTTAACCTTGGACCAGAATGCATCTAACGCCGTTTTACGAAGGAGGCACATGAGTCGGCTACCTCCGGAGTACGATGCGAGGATCTCTTTAACAAACCTGGGGCCGGGCCAAGCAATCCACCTGAGGTAACCCGGGCTGTTGAGGCGCCCATGACTGGAGGGACGGCTCAGCCACGAGTCGCAGACCCACCTCGTTTGAATTTAACCCGGCCACAGCAGGTGCCGACACCGCCGGGTCATTTTTCTAACCCTTTGGACAACATGATTGTTGCGGCGTCGCGGCTGGCGGCTCTCCCGATGCAAGGCGAGTCCCCCGCGGCGGTTGAGACCCGGAAGGCCGTGGAGCTTCTTCAAACCGCGGTGGTTCAATAGGCGGCGTATTCGTATAGCCGTGAGCGGATCCATTCAACCCCACAACCCGGCTCTCACGGGCCTGGTTTTGGAGGTGGCGGTTCAAACTCTGGTTTTCAAGGCCAAGGTAATCAAGGTGGTGGTAATCAGCAATCCGGTCAAGGTAATCAACAGCAGCAGTCTGGCTATCAGAGTAATCCGAAGCAGCTGAATAGTGGTCAGTATCATGTTTTCACAACAAACCTATGCAAGCGAGACCAGAAGGTTCATAAACGAGCAGTGAGCACGGTTGAGCCGGCGGTCCCTCGATACTTGCGATGGTCTGAGCAGCCTATCGTATGGAGCCATGAGGATCACCTATCCCGGGTTGACAACCCGGGTCAGCTGGCGTTGGTGGTTGATCCACAGGTTGGTGGATACAAGTTTACAAAGGTACATATGGACGGGGGTAGCAGTATCAATATTCTTTATTATGATACTTTTCGCCGTATGGAATTGACTGACAAAGATCTCAAGCCGTCTTCTACTGTGTTTCATGGAGTGGTGCCTGGTAAGTCGGCATATCCAGTGGGTAAGATAGCCTTGGAAGTGGCTTTTGGCGATGAGCATGATTATCGGGTTGAAACATTGACTTTTGAGGTGGTCAAGATTCAGCGCCCTTATCACGCCTTGTTTGGGTGGCCGGCTTATGCCAAGTTTATGGCGCGGCCTTGTTATGTTTATCTGCAACTCAAAATGCCGGGTCATAAGGGCACCATCACGGTGCATGGTAATAGGAAGATAGCTTTGGAATGTGAAGAGGGCGACGCCGCTTATGCTGAGTCCGTTTGTGCAACAGAGGAGTTGAAATTTTACAAGGATAATGTTGACCAGGCGGATATGAGTCCTTTGAAGAAGCCAACTACAAAGCATGACCCCTTGTTGAAGTTTAAGTCGGCTGATGACACCAAGCAGGTTGACTTTGTCCCTGGCGATTCATCCCAACAGTTCATTATCAGTGCCAATCTCGATCTGAAATAGGAAAGCGCGCTCATCGAGTTCATCCGTGAGAACCGGGACATCTTCGCATGGAAGCCTTCAGACATGCCAGGTGTACCGAGGGAACTCGCTGAGCACACTCTCAATATTGATTCGAAGTTTAAACCGGTCAAGCAATTTCTTCGTCGTTTTAATGAAGAGAGACGCAAGGCCATTGGTGAAGAGGTGGCTCGGCTCTTGGCAGCCGGGTTTATCGTTGAAGTTTTTCATCCTGAGTGGTTGGCTAACCCGGTGCTGGTACTTAAGAAAAATGGCACTTGGCGTATGTTTGTGGATTACACGGACCTTAACAAGGCTTGTCCGGCTGATCCTTTTGCTCTCCCTCGTATTGATCAGATTATTGATGCTACGACGGGTTGTGAGCGCCTGAGCTTTTTAGATGCTTATTCTGGTTATCATCAGATCAAGATGGCAGTTAAGGACCAGGAGAAGACAACTTTTATCACTCCCTTTGGAGCCTTCTGCTATGTGTCTATGCCTTTTGGGCTCAAGAGTGCCCAGGCGACTTACCAGCATTGTGTTCAGAATTGCCTCCATGATCAGATTAGACGCAATGTTCATGCTTATGTGGATGATATTGTTGTGAAATCCAGGAAGAAGGAGACCTTGTTAGATGATTTAAAGGAGACCTTTGACAACCTCCGGGTCTACAAGATGATGCTTAACCCGGCCAAGTGTGTATTTGGTGTGCCAGCAGGCAAGCTCTTGGGGTTTTTGGTCTCTGAGAGAGGCATTGAAGCTAACCCGGGGAAAATCAAAGCTATCACTTCTTTGGCTAAGCCGGCATGTGTTAATGATGTCCAGCGTTTGGCGGGTCATATCACGGCCTTAAGCCGGTTTATAACCCGCCTGAGAGAAAAGGCTATCCCCCTCTACCAGATGATGAAGAAAATGGATCACTTCATTTGGAGTGATGCTGCTAATCAGGCGTTTAAGGCGCTTAAAAAACAGTTGGCCGAGCCTCCGGTTCTCGCAGCTCCTATTGACAAGGAGCCCTTGCTTTTATATGTGGCTGCTAATAACAGAGCCGTCAGTGTGGCGGTTGTTGTGGAAAGGAAGGAGTCAGGCAAGGAGTTTCCGGTTCAGAGGCCGGTTTATTATGTTAGTGAGGTGCTAATTGAATCTAAGCAGAGGTACCCACATTGGCAGAAGCTGGTTTATGGAGTGTTCATGGCTAGTCGTAAGTTGAAACAATATTTCCTTGGTCATCCCATCACTGTGGTCAGTTCTGCTCCTCTAGGCGATATTATTCAAAATAGAGAAGCCACAGGCCGGGTGGCCAAGTGGGCCATTGAGCTTGGACCTCATGGTCTAAAATATATGCCCCGGACAGCTATCAAGTCTCAAGCACTTGTGGATTTCATCAATGACTGGACAGAGTTACAGATGCCTGAGGAGAAGCCTGATAATACGTATTGGACTATTCATTTTGATGGATCCAGGCAGCTGGAAGGCTCGGGGGCTGGAGTCATCTTGACTTCCCCATGAGGTGATAAATTTTGTTATGTCTTAAGATTGATGTTTCCTTGTACTAACAATGCAGCTGAGTATGAGGCCTTGCTCCATGGCCTTCGGATGGCTAAAGAGATGAACTTAAGCCGGGTTAGATGTTTTGGCGACTCAGATCTGGTGGCTCAGCAAGTCTCAGGAACTTGGGATTCCAAAGACCCGCTCATGGCGGCTTACCGCCGGGTGGTTGATGCTATTGCTGGTCATTTCAAAGGCTATCAGGTGGAGCATGTTGATCGCAGGAAAAATGAGGCGGCTGATGCTTTAAGCTGGCTAGGGTCTCAGCGTAAGCCGATACCACCTAATGTTTTTCTGGATATTCTGCATAATCCTTCAGTTAAGTTGCCCACGGAAGAGGATCTTGCTATCCCTGACCCGGAGGCACAGTTGGTGGTGGCTCTTCACGCTGTCCCTGATTGGACGGTGCCGTATTTGGCTTATATGACCCGGGGAGAGTTACCTGAGGATGAAACTTTGGCCAGGCAGATAACTCGGCGATCTAAGTCAATGACCATTGTCAATGGCGAGTTACACCGATGCAGTGTCATAGGGGTGTTTCAGCGATGTATATCTCCTGAAGAGGGCCGTGAAATTCTAAGGGAGATTCATGAAGGAGATTGTGGTCATCATGCCGGCTCTAAGTCTCTCGTAGCCAAGGCTTTTCGTCATGGATTTTATTGGCTGACGGCTCATGCTGATGCAGAGGACCTGGTTAGCAAATGTGATGGTTGTCAGAAGTTTTCCAAACGAGCTCATGTGCCGGCTCAAGAGTTGAGGATGATTCCAATCACTTGGCCGTTTGCGGTCTGGGGGCTGGATATGGTTGGGCCTTTCAAGTGATCCAATGATAAAAAGACCCTCCTGTTGGTGGCAGTTGACAAATTTACAAAGTGGGTTGAGGCAGAGCCGGTCAGTAAATGTGATGCGGCTACGGCGGTTCAATTCATTAAAAAGATGATTTTCCGCTTCGGCTACCCTCATAGCATCATAACTGATAATGGCACTAATCTGTCCAAGGGTGCTATGAAAGAGTTTTGTCAACGAGAGCATATTCGTCTTGACGTTTCATCGGTGGCTCACCCCCAGTCCAATGGTCAAACTGAAAGGGCCAATCAAGAGATCTTGAGAAGTATCAAGCCCCGGCTTATGGTCCCTTCACAGAGGACGCCGGGTTCTTGGGTTGTGGAGTTGCACTCAGTGCTTTGGAGTGTAAATACTACCCCCAACAGATCCACGGGTTATATGCCTTTCTTCATGGTTTACGGAGCAGAGGCGGTTCTCCCCAGTGACATCCGTCACGACTCACCCCGTGTGGCGGCTTATGTTGAAGCTGGTAATGAAAAAGCATTTCAGGATGATCTTGATCTCTTGGATGAGGAACGTGACCTTGCGGCGGCTCATTCGGCGATATACCAGCAAGATCTGCGTCGCTATCATAGCCACCGGGTTAAAACTCGAACCTTTCAAGAAGGCGATTTGGTGCTCCGGCTCATCCAGGATCAAACTGATATGCACAAGTTATCTCCACCTTGGGAAGGGCCTTTTGTGGTCAGCAAGAATTTGAATAACGGGTCATACTACCTCATTGATATTTGAGATCACAAGGACTCACGCATATCTGAGGAGGAGACCCGCCGGCCATGAAATATTTCTCATCTTCGGCCTTATTATACCTGAGCCACTGGCTCTTGTGTTGTACATATTTTCATCCATGTATATATTATGATCAAGAATAATAAAGCCAGCATCCCAGATAATTCAGGGCCTCTGTCGTTTCATTTCTGAGTATCCGAGTCTTTATTGTCAGTTCATAAGATCACTTGGGGGCTTCCTGCTCATTGAGCATCGCTGTGACTACCCTCTTGATTCGGCTTGCACGCCTTATTTAAAAAAAATACTTGGGGGCTTCCTGCTCATTGAGCATAGCTATGACTACCCTATTGATCCGGCTTATACGCCTTGATGCAAATTACTTGGGGGCTTATTGCCCAAATTGAACGGGTACCAAAGAGAACTTGATACAATGAGCAGTTCAAACATAGGTATCCTGCCTTGAAGGCTCATTATTGATCACTTGGGGGCTTATTGTTCAATGAACATAGCTTTACTTACCCTTTTGATCGGCTTGGATGCCAGGTGTAAAACACCAAAAACTCTGGGTTATCCTGCCTATATGTCTGCCACTCCGCCCAGGTTATCTGGAATGACCCGCCGAACTCTTGATAGTCAATCTTATAAAGACCCTGAACTTGTCAAGGTTAAAACGGCGGTTGGTCATGTGGGGCCCGGCTTACAGGTTTAAATGAAGGATTAATTCAGTGGCTGTGCGGCCCATGAACATCACTTGATATTGAGGCTTGGCAGCCTATGGAAGCCTTGTTTTTTCTGATTTGTTATTTTCTTTGAACATTGTTCGGGTTCATACCCTTGTACCATATTGATATATGGTTTAACATGATTCAGGCCGTGTAGCCTTAATCCTTATGACTCATACTTGAGCTTATTTGGGGTTTTGATAACCCGGACTGGCTTTGGACAATAAGTCGCCAGCATATTTTGATTGTGCATTTGGAGTTATGCACTTCCAGTTTTGGGCTGTTACCCTTACTGCATACGACACTACAAGCCGGTGGTATGAACCAATCTCACAGGTATGTGTTTACTTGTTATATGAATATGTGAGGTTTGATAACCCGCCTTGGTTATGGACTATAAGTCGCCAGAATATATGATGTTGGACATTATGACCCGCCTTGGCGTAAACCGCCTGGGTATCTATTGTTTACTCTATGCAGGAGCTTTGTAAAATAATATGATATTCCTTGCAAACTTCATCCATGGCATATGAAAAGTTCATCATCAGTTTCAAAGGCTAAGAACATGCACAATGGCATGACAGATCATTGTTTTCACTAGCCTATTACATGGCTTTCAAAGCCCAAATGATTAGGTGTTTTTTCAAACAAGCGCTGTGATGCAGTCTGAGAGCCGCCTTACGGATCAGTTGTCCTGGTCTTGGCGAGTTGAAGCTTCCGGGTCATCCAGCACCGGTTCTTCTTCTTCCTCCACTTGCTGGAAGTCAGTTGTGGCCCAGTTGATCCCAGTCAATGCTCTGAATACAGCCTCATCATCTATGAGGGTTGATGGATCAATATCAGGGGCAAAGGTGTGCTTACGTGTTGGCGGGATGAGATCCATGGCCTCATAAACCGGCATTGATACTTTGTAGTTTTCTTTTGAGTAAGCCGCCTGATATTTTGTCAAGTCGGTCTCTTCAACTAGCTTACTCGCCAGTGGGCGCATTTCCTTTACACATTTGGTAAAGTCTGCGGCTTCAAAGGGAGACCCGTCTTCTTTTAAACTTGGGCAGCCGGTGGCCAATTCTTCCGGGTCAAGTTCGGCTTGCCATGCCTTCGCCCGGCTCAACGCGGTGATGGCACCGGCTCTAGCAGCTGACCGCTTTAGTAATTCAACTCTTTGCGGCAGTACAAACAGTTTCTCCAGCATCTCCTTGATGAGTGAAGGTGGTTGCTTCTTATGTGAGATAGCAACAATAGCCCGTTGAGCGCCGGTGTACAGTTGCTCCACAAGGGTATATACGGCCTTAAGCCTTATGCGTATGTCTTGGCCCAGCCTGGAACTTCTGGAGCCTGCATCAACACAAATATTGGTAAGCCGGTTTATAACCATGGTATGTTGATGGTGAAAAATTGAAGTATTATATTGTTTACCGAAGATGGCAGCTGTCAGGCTATTGATTTGATGTTTTAAGCCAGACAACTCATCAGTTACCGGCTTAAGAGCAGCTTCAGCATCTTCTGCTCTTTTCAGCAGAGCCGCCTTCTCGGTCTCCCAGCCGGTTCTCTCAGCGCTGAAGTCCCTTTTTTAATTTTTCAATCTCTTCCAAGGAGGTTTTCAGCTCTGATTTGGCCTTTGAAGTCTCCGACTGTTGGGACTGGATGTTTTGCCGCAGATCATTGACTTGAGTTTCCTTCATGTTCAATTTAGCCTGCCATAAACAAAGACAGGCAGCATATGGTTATGATAATCATCTTATTTGAAGTCCCAAGCATAATACAGGTATTTTACTTGGCACTTGGGGGCTAATGTACATTTGCTCTTTTGAAGACAAATCTTTAATGACCCGGTTAAAGTTTCTTCAACTAAAACCGGCTCATGGGGGCTACATATTTGGATTTGTTCATAAATATGGTGGTAAGTCCCTACTCAGCTATGCAGCTTAAGCCGGCCCTTGGGGGCTACATATGTGGGTTTTCGTCCTACAATTTGAAGCCCCGGCTTAACTTCCCAGTTTAAGCCGGCCCTTGGGGGCTACTTGTTTTGATTCAGCAGTTACAAATGGCTAATTGAATGGTCATAAGATCAAATATGGTATTTAAGTCTACGACATATTCAATTTCTTCATATACAGTAGACTTGGCGGCTGACAGATATATGTACAGGAAGAGTTTTTCAGTGTTTACCTCAAAATGCTCCTTCATCAGATTGACTAAGCCGGCTTCAAAGTCACGGCTAGTGTGAAGGCGGTTTAAATAACCCTCGTGAATTTCCTGAGCATTGAACTGGGCATAACTTTCTAAATCCAGCTTCCATTTGCCCTTGTCAGCAGCAGAAAATTCCTCCTTGGCGCTATGTTTGGCTAAGATTGCGAGGTTGCCCGGCTCAACGTAACGGGTCCTAGTGACTATGACATCGTCAGCCTTTTCTTCAGCAGGTTTGATGGGACTTGGCGGCTTAGCACGAGTCGGGTCAACGTCCATGGAGTCCATAATGACGTTGTGCTCTTCAGGCGGCGGATCATCAATGGCTGCTTTGGAGGTTTGATGCAAAGATTCAGATATTGTCTGCTTCTCCGGGTTAGCAGCCTTGGGATCTTCAGTGGTATTGATGTTTTCGCCCGGTTTACTGGTCTTCGCCTTCTTTCTTGGTTTGGCTTGACCACTGACAATGAGACATAAAGATGTAAGCATGATAATTGACAAAGGGCTTAAAAAGCAAAGAAATTCAATATTCTTACCCTGGGGCGACTTTGAAAAGGGGGATCTGAGTCCCAGTGGAGTCCCCAGATGAGGAGTGAGAAGTGCCCTGATAGTTTGAATCAGAAGGGTTAAGGGGTTGTCGAACAAGACCCGCTTTTAGAAAAGCTAAATCGAAAAACTATGAAACCTCTGCTCGGCGCTTGCGAGGAACCGGCGTGTTTGGTAAACCGGAGGAAAGTTCCCCGCCTCCGTTGTTCCGGGTTGTGTGGCGAACTTCATGCTGTTGTTTCTTCAAAATAAAGTGGGGATCCAGATAAGCTAAAGGGTGAGAAAACCTTACTTTCCAGCTCGCTTGTTGAACTTTCTATCTTGGCAGAGATTCTGAGTCGGAGGAAAGGATAGTTACCTCTTTGCCGTCTGCATGGCTGGCCTCCGTGTCATCCTGGTAGTAATCAATGTCAATATGATGAACAAAGAAGGAGCCAAGAGAATCAAGTTCTACCTCTGACTCTTCATCAAGAGTAAACGGATCAACTACTTCTGATTTCTTCTTGGCAGGTTTCTTAGCCTGGTTCTAGGTCCTGGTTTTCTTGGCCGTTTTATCCTGAAGCTTCTTCTTCCAGAAGGGGGAGTCAAGCTGCAGAAATTCAAGTAAGAATGAGAAGGCAGATGGAAAGATAATGAGTTAATGAAAACTGCTCACAAATACTTACAGCTGGCGGCTTGTTGAGGGTGCAAAAGGGGTTCAGCCCCGTCTTGCTGCAAGTGGCCAAGCTTTCGTTCAGCAATGTCTTGACCATCTTGTTGAGGTTCTCGTCGTCCAATCGCACTTGGCAGTGGCGTTGTGGATCTTTGACGTCATAGGTATACTCGCACATTAAGCCGGGCCGGTGGCTTAAGGGTAAAATTCTCCATGCGACCCAACATCGAACTAGGTCAACTCCAGTTAAGCCATTGGCCATTAAGGCTCTGATTTTTCCAAAAATGGGCATATATTTGGCCCGTTCTGCTGTGCTAATCCGGTCGGGGAGGGGGTGCATGTTGCTAAGCCGGCTCTCACGATAACCCGGCAAGGGATTTTCACCCTCTGGAGATGTGTCTTGGCAGTAAAACCAAGTCTGGTTCCAGTCCTTGGGATGACTGGGAAGTGCAGCGGCTGGGAAAGTAGCTTCTTTGCGCCTCTGAATTGAAATGCCACCTAGTTCTAGGCTGGGCCCATCTGTGAACTCAGTCTGGCGGTTCAAGTATTAGAATTCCCTGAACAGCTCTACAGTGGGCTCCTGTTGAAGATATACTTCGCAAAAAACTTGGAAGTTGCAGATGTTTGAAATAGAGTTGGGACCAATATCTTGCGGATGAAGTTGAAAGAAGTGCAGCACATCACGAAAGAATTTTGAGCCGGGTGGAGTGAACCCCCGGAGCATGTGATCAGTGAAAACAACAACTTCACCCTCTTTTGGTTCAGGGGTGGTCTCGGTTCCTGGGGCCCTCCAGTGGATCACATCCTTTTTGGCCAGGATGCCTTCTTTTACAAATTCATTGAGGATTTCTACCATGACAGTGGAAGCGACCCAATTGCATGAAGTGACGGTCTTGGTCATTTTGTTGGTGAAAAGCCTAAAGAAAAAATATTGCCGGTTTAAAGTTATGCTGTTAAGCCGGCCAATGGTCAAAAAATGAGTGCGTCATGCAAAGCCAATTTATATGCAGCAGATGATGTGCTTTAAACATTGGTATGATTAAACTGGAAAGTTAATGCCGGGTTATACAGGTTTTGAACATATACTGGCGGCTTAACAAGGGGACTAATGGAGTATGGCAGGTTACGGCTTATCTTATAAACCGCCCGAACAGCTACGGTGCTACAGATCTATCAGTGAATTTTGCTAAGTGATGGGCAAACAGGTTCCACAGATTGGTTCTATGATTTTGGATCTACAGCAGTTCAGAAAAGAAAATAAATTCTAAACCTAAGGTGATGGTAGCAGAAGAACTCATATGCTCAGATGAGACTTTTGTACAGAGGGGGTATCTTCTACTATTGGAAACGAATGCTAAAACCACTGCCGCATAACTTTGGCACTGTGTTCAGATCTAACTATGTGATCTAAAGAGGAAAATAGAAGAACGGCGATGAACTGAGCAAACCCTAGTGCAGATCTGATGCGAAGCAAGAGGGGTACCTGTCGACGCTGATGGACAGCGGGAGTGCGCCGCGTTTCTCTGGTCTGTTTAGGTTGATGCAGCGGCCGGAGTTGAAGACGCTAGAGGTGGACGGCGGCGGCAGAGCTCGGGCACTGTGGAGTCGCAAGAAGGAAGAAGACGCAGAGGTAGGGGGTAAAAGTGAAAACAGGGGCCCCTGTCCCTATTTATAAGGAGTTGAATAAATGGCATGCGCGGGAATCGAGGAGGCTGAAAAATGGTCATGTGGCTATGTGAACGCCTTGATTTTCGCGAGGTCTTATAGATCTGTGGAGATATTCTGGGCTTTGTGCGAAATTAATGCGCAATGACGTCATGGCGGGTTAACATGATTCTGAGATATGACATCATGGCGGGTTACCAAGAATCGAAAGGGAATTGATGAAGGAAGATTCTGCTATGTCAAGAGATGAAGATTGATGTGAACCAGTTCAAATCAACCTGGGCCTAATGTTGGGGATATAACTAATGGGTATGACCCGCCCAGGAGGGGCCAGGTCATGCCCCTGGCGGATTAAAGTCAAGAGGCCCGATAAGGTCCAAGAAGATATGAAGATGGCGGTTCATAGAGCAAGCTAATTGAAGGCCCAAGACCCGGAGATGGCTTGAGGCCCACGGGTATGAGCCGCCATATGTTTAAACTTGTCTTGTAAGGCAAGGGTAGTTAGAAACCGAGCTGGTCACGTTTGTGTGAGCTGGCCGGGAGTCTGTAAGCCGCCGGGCATCAACCTGTATATAAAGGGGTGACCCGGCGGCGGGTTAACTCAAGAAACAACTGATTGAGAACTAGGTCAAGCGTATTCGCTCCCTGGTAATCGAAACACAAGCAATACAACCTAAAGCAGGAGTAAGCCTTTACCTCGTTGAGAGGGGCCGAACCTGGGTAAACTCTCTGTGTCCTTTGTCCCATTTAACCCCTTCAAGCTAACCTAGTTGCGATGGCTCCACACCTAGGTCCATTTGCTAGGGCATCTGCCATGTTAAGTCCACGACAGAATAGCTACTCTATAGAGTTAACATCAGAATTGCTAAACGAGGTATCACCCTCGGCACTCGATAGTAACGCTGCAGTGTCGTACAACTAAGGGTGTGATGTGCGGTGCTGGGGCCTAGTCGTCGAGTCTTCCGATGATCCAGCGGGGGCAACTGGGACAAGTGGGGTCACTGGGGTTCACTAACCAGCCTATTCTAAGCAGTTTAGGATAAGCAGGTAATTATCAAAAGCAGGTTACAAAATCAGGTCATGCATCAGAATAGGTAAAGCAGTAATAGCAGCAATTCTAATGCAAGCACAAGAGAGAAGAGAATAGGCGATATAGGCATGCTCAAGGGGGGGTTGCTTGCCTGGTTGCTTTGCAGACATCAACGGGTCTTCGACGAGGTAGACGATCATCGGGTCATCATCGGTCTCAGGGTCTACCGAAGAGAGGAGGGGGAGGAAACAGATAAATACACGGCAAAGGAATGCAACACAGATTAAGACATGGCAATTAGCAATGCAGGGGTGACCTAACGCAGTGCTACACGTTAGCGGTGGAGCGGGAAAATATCTGGGGATATTTTCCCGGTGTTAGGCATCTGTCAGACAGATGAATTGGAGGGGAAGGTTCTAGGTTCATCATGCTAGAGGCATGTGACAGATATGAGGAAGGCATATTCGGATTCGTCTCGTCATTCTGAGCAAATTTCATGTAGAAAGTTCTTTGATCTGAGCTACGGTTTAATTTTTATTAATTTTCAAAGATTAAAGCATTATCTGGAATTATTTGTATTAAGAGAAATCTATTATTGAGTCAGCATGACGTCAGCAATGCGTCAGCAGGTCAACCGCAGCTGTTCAGGTCAAACCTGGCAGCTGAGTCCCACCTGTCATAGATAGTGGGCTAACAACAGTTCATTTTAATTAAAACAGAGTAATTAGTGACTGGACCCCACCTGTCAGTGACTCATTTAACTAACTAATTAATTTTAATTATAAAAATGTTTTAATTAACTAAAAATGCGGTGGGGCCTGCATGTTAGTGACTCTGGGTTGGCCATTCAGCATGTTGACTGGGTCAACCCAGTCAACGGGGCCCCCAGGGCCCACTGGCAGTGAGCCAGGGGTGGGGCCCGCCCAGCCACATCGGCGGCGGCCGGCGGCTCAACGCCGGCTACCTTCAAACGCGGCGGAGGCATGGGATGGCATCGGATTTCGTCTACAGACGGCCGTTTCACGCGCGGGTGGGCGTGTTCGAACGAGCGGAGCTAGCAGCGTCTAATGGTGGCGGCTACGTGGCCGGAGGTGGCCGGAAACGAGGCCGGCGACGAGCTATGGCGGCGGCGTGTACGGGACCTTGATAGAAACGGTGCTACAGAGCTCGGCGGAGCGCGTGCGCGTGCTTGTTGTGCTCCTGGGAGCACCAGGAGCACCAGGAGCACGGTGCTGTGCTCAGGCAAGCGTGACAGCGGCTATGGTGACGGCCACGAGCTCATCGGCGGCGGACAGAATACGGGCGCGGCGGCAAGCTAGCTACGGCACGCGAGGGAGCAAACAGAGAGGAGCAGGAGGTGGAGGAGCTCACCGCGTGACTAAGGAAAGCCTTCGAGAGCTTAGTAGTAGCAGCAGGTCGCCGGAGACCTCGGAGTTCGCCGGCGGCAGAAGCAAAAGGGGGCGGAGGAGTTCGGCCTCAGCAGGGCCTCCCCGCTCCTGCTCGAGGTCGAAGACGAAGGAACTGAGGGCAGCGGAGCTCGTGGACGCCCTGGCGGAGCTTGGGGTCGAGGGTGGCTGCAGCTACGGCACGGCCATGGCGGTGGTGGCGCTCGGCGGTGGATCTTGAGGAGGAAGGGAAGGGAGAGAGCGAGCGAGCGAGGAGGAGCCAGGGGGAGTGAACGAGGGGATCCTTATCCTCTTGGCTCTTGGTGGGCGTCGCCGTGTCGAAGAACGGCCGAAGCGGCAGGCTGCGGCCACGGCGCGGCTGACACGCGAGGGAGAGAGAAGAGAGGAGGGAGAAAAGGGCCGGCTGGGCTGGGCTGAGTGCATTGTGCACTTAGGCCCAGCCGGTTTAGGCCTTTTACATTTTTATTTTTGTTTTCTTTTTATAGCCGCCTTTTGCTTTTAAAATAGTCATCAAATGACTTAGCAAAAATATGGGGCTGGCAAAAACAAATACTAGGGAATATTGTGCACTGCCACAAAAAGTTTGGGGCCATCAGGAGTTGTCCAAGCATTTTTAGAAAATGAAAAGGCCATCTTAAATACTACTGGACCAGATAATAAATTCCCAGGGGCAATTTGGGAATTCCAGAAATGTTGGTTTCAGCATGACAAATATCTAGGGATTATTTGTCATAGGATGAACTATTTTATTTGCATGACAGAAGAAACAAATATTTGACATGCAATTTGAATTAGAATTTGAAGCAGATTTTGGACAAGTGGCAGTTTGGCATGATGATCATGATGACATGACCTTCATAAGGGGAGATTACTGTAGTGTGATTCTGGGGGTGTTACAAATCTCCTCCACTACAAGAAATCTTGTCCTGAGATTTAAGTGGGGAAGTAAAGAGTAACTTCGGGAGAACTAACTCTTATAGGGTTAATTATCTGGTGAACAATTCATGTAATGTGGGAGAAGTATCTCTCGAGTTGAAACTTAGGAAAACATCGAGAGCAAAGTATGAAGGTACAATAGGAAGTTTCAAGCGAATGGGCAAACGATCGATACCTGAACAGAGTGTGAGAAGGGGGTTCAGAGCATCGGGAATAGATCATCTCTTGGAGGGTGGCTCGAGATAACACACAAAGCCAACAACACATGATACTTCGGAATCAAGGATATACGGGAGAGTCAGGTTCCAATTCTATGGAACTGTGATGAGGGTCGATCGAGAGTAGGGAGGACGGTGACATCTTGCACGGATAGGATAGCAAGGCATGTCAGACTATAGCCTGTCAGTTATGTCGGTAACAACGTCGGTACCAAGGGCGAGGGACGAAGAGAACCATTTTCCTGCTCATAAGAACGAGGTGGACCAATAGGCAAAGTTCTCGTCCATTGGGGGTACCGGAATGTCATCAATAATTTTAACAGGGTCTCACTGACAAGGTTGTATGCCGGGGTGTTTTATAAGCTAGGAATTATTTCTGCTTATATCATATAGATCACAAGAAAAGTTAAACAAACCAATGGAAAGGAAAATGTGTTTATACACAAGAATTAGGAGTGTATCTTTTCCCAAGGAAAAGTAGAGCATGATATACATATCAGAACAACAAGTACATCACCATTTAAATAAAGGGGCAAGGGAATTCATGATGTTATCCATACAACGGTGTCTAGATAATAAAGCAAGAAACATTTGGCAATGTGTCTCCAATGTTCTTGTTGATATTCGGAATACCACAACCATGCTTCGAGGTAGCATTGGTATGGTGTTTCAAGTAAAAGGTTGGATCTGAAGAGCGCAAGAGTTGCAAAGGAACAATTCACAGATACAAGATGAATTTATACCAAGGGAACAATTGATTTTAAGAGAAGCTTCCATGATAAGATATCCATCGTGTCTATGGGCATGAACACAAAGTCCAAGGTCGACTCCCACTTCTCCAATGCATGCTCTTTCATTCACTGCTCTGTTAAAATTTATATGATCATGAAGAACTACCTGGTGAAATACCAGAGGAGTATGACCCGCGAAAATTATCGGGTTCACACAGATTAAGAAGGCATAGGTTCAACCCATCGGGGCATCTTAGGAACATATACCATGAACTTCAGGAGTAATCACTCAACCTCGATAGTAGAGCATGGTTGACAAAAAGAGAGGATACAATTTACCGAAGGCATTATGTATCCGAGGAAAAACTCACAAGGTTATTAGATATGATGGGCGTTGTTGGATAATAATCCAGCAAAGGATCTGGTAGCCCACAAGGGAGCTGAGGTGAGCATCGGTACTCAATCAGAGGAAGAAAGAATGCAAAGGTATCAGATTATAGAAAAATCTGAATAGTCTAACGGTTAAACTCAAAGGAATTATGATTTCCAAAGCAAAGGATCAGAAGCAGAGGCTCTGATCAACAGATGAGTAAGTAGAATAGAACTAGATGGACAATCAGTTGCAACTTGACCATCCGAGAACCAACTCATGTCCAAAATGACGTCTGAGCTGGAAGGACAAATTCTAGGAATCGACGGAGGATATGGATTATTCTCATTCATATTGAATCAATAGACTCGGAATGACAATGACAAAGAATGCTAATGAATATTGTGAGACATATGGATTTAACCATAATGCAGGCAGACAAGACTTTCGGGAGCAATAGACTACAGAGGATCTTCGGGAGATCGAATAGCATTTCGAAGAATTTTGGAAAGCACATGAACAACTGGGGATGAACAGACCCTGGGTAAGTGAGTTATCCGCAATGCGAAAAGAAGCTGCAAAGCAGAAGGCACAAAGGATTCTCGAAACAACGGAGAGTATTAGGGATAACTTTTAATGACAAGAGCAACTAGGGATGAAGGTACAAGCGGCAAGGAAGTTATTCACGGGGATTATCGATGGTCAGGAACTGCAAAGCAGTGGGCACAGGGTCTTAGGAAACAACGAGGAGTATCTGCAGAATCTTCTGGCGAAGCAAGTGATCATCTGGAATGACGGGGCTCTTCAGGAGGAAGTGGTTATAAGATCCTAGAGTCAGAGTTAGTAAAATCTTTAACCCGAATAGAAGAGAGACCAGAGTCCCAGAGTATAGACGAGGAATAAAAGATCCTAATACCACCCAATTGGCGACGTGGGCCCGTAAGCCACACAGCCATGTTAATAAAACAGTTTTTGAAAGACTAGACTCAACTTTGGCCAAGGAGTTGGAAAGGGGGTTCCTACAGGCAGTCGGCTCTGATACCAACTTGTGACGCCCCTGGCTCAATCGTGCACTAATCATACACGCAAATGCACATGATCAAGCCTAAGGACTTACTTGAAGGAATCACAACACAACTCTAAAACATAAATAAAGGCATACAAGCATTATATTACAAGCCAGGGCCTCGAGGGCTCGAATACATAAGCTTGATGTCAACAAGCATCAGCGGAAGCGTTAGATATCTGAGTACAGATATAAAAGAGAAACAGAAAAGCCTTTAAGAAGGCGGGGCAAAACAAAGGCTACGATCGAAAAGGCGCAGGCCTCCTGTCTGGGACCCTCCGAACCTACTCCTGGTCGTCGGCCAACTCGAAGAAGTAGCCATCTTCGGGGTGGTAGTAGTAGTCGTAGTCGTCAACAGGGGCAGCTAGCTCCTGGGATCCGTCATCTGGTCGCATCAAACGGATATGGGGAAAAAGAGGAAGCAAAGCAACCATGAGTACTCATCCGTAGTACTCAGCAAGCAAGGATCTACACTACATATGCAACATTATCAAAGAAAGTCTGTATATGTGGACTGGGCTGCAGAAATGCCAGAATAGAGAGAAGGCCTAGTCCTATCGAAGACTAGCATCTTCAGCGGTCTTGCAGCATTAGAAGAGTGTAGATTAGTACAGTATAAAGTAATAGTAGTAATAAGTATCAACCTCGCCCAGAGATCCTTTCTCGACTCCCTGCGAGAAAGCAATTCCAAAGCCCTAATATCCAAGTATCAACCTTGGCCAGAGATCCTTTCTCGACTCCCTGCAAGAAAGCAATCCCAGAGCCCTAATATCCAAGTATCAACCTCGGCCAGAGATCCTTTCTCGACTCCCTGCGAGAAAGCAATCCCAGAGCCATACTATTTATTTCTCATCTCAACATTATGTTCTAGTTGTATCGATCGGGATACAACTCCGAGCGTCCGTTACCGAGGATCCGGCTATGCATAGATTAGTTCTTCCCTGCAGGGGTGCACCAACTTACCCACCACGCCCGATTAACTCTGGCCGGACAGACTTTTCTGGGTCATGCCCGACCTCGGCCAAACGACACACCGCAACCCTACCTAGAGCTCAGCAGATAGGTCCCCGTTGGTCTATATCCTAAGCGCTCAGGGGTCTTGGGCCATCACCCTGTGAACTCCGGGTCATTGCGTGTAGGGCGGGTCCAGGCTTCACCACTACAGGATGGTGCCAGCCCAGCCGTGCCGCCATGCTGAACTGGACGTCTGACAGAGTTTTCGGCTGATGCATACGTCGCAAAGTGCTCATATTTATTCCCGCGTGATGGTTAGTGCTATCGGGCCAAAGGCCAACTCGGATCAAATATCCAAATCGTTAGTGTTTTGGTAGTGCATGGTAACGAGCAGAGACTCATGATCGATGTGACCCCATCGCCCCGTCTCGAGGACTTGCGGCAAGGGCTAAGAATGCCCGGCCACGCCTCGTAATTATCTCTCGAATACCCTCCAGGTCAACCCGACTTCCCATCACTCGCGGGTACCCCTCAGGGCCGACCCGATGTCATCATGGTTTTGTGTTAAGTCAAAGTAACCGTGTGTCCAAACACCAGGGAGGAAACCTGAGGAATCACCCTCGATGGATTCCACCTGATGTAGTCGTCAAGGTGAACTTAGGAGGAATCACCCACGAGGTTCACACTTGAGGTGTTGCACGACAGCGTCGTTATCGGGAGTGGTGAAGGAGGAATCACCCTCAAGGACCACGACCGAATAGCTACTCTACAAAGTTAACATCAGAAGTGCTAAACGAGGTATCACCCTCGGCACTCAATAGTAACGCTGCAGTGTCGTACAACTAAGGGGGTCATGTGTGGTGCTGGGGCCTCGTTGTCGAGTCTTCCGATGATCCAGCGGGGGCAACTGGGACAAGTGGGGTCACTGGGGTTCACTAACCAGTCCTATTCTAAGCAGTTTAGGATAAGCAGGTAATTATCAAAAGCAGGTTACAAAATCAGGTCATGCATCAGAATAGGTAAAGCAGTAACAGCAGCAATTGTAATGCAAGCACAAGAGAGAAGAGAATAGGCGATATAGGCATGCTCAAGGGGGGGCTGCTTGCCTGGTTGCTTTGCAGACATCAACGGGTCTTCGACGAGGTAGGCGATCATCGGGTCGTCATCGGTCTCAGGGTCTACCGGAGAGAATAGGGGGAGGAAACAGATAAATACACGGCAAAGGAATGCAACACAGATTAAGACATGGCAATTAGCAATGCAGGGGTGACATAACGCAGTGCTACACGTTAGCGGTGGAACGGGAAAATATCTGGGGATATTTTCCCGGTGTTAGGCATCTGTCAGACAGATGAATTGGAGGGGAAGGTTCCATGTTCATCATGCTAGAGGTATGTGACAGATATGAGGAAGGCATATTCGGATTCGTCTCGTCATTCTGAGCAACTTTCATGTAGAAAGTTTTTCGATCTGAGCTACAGTTTAATTTTTATGAATTTTCAAAGTTAAAGCATTATCTGGAATTATTTATATTAACAGAAATCTATTATTGAGTCAGCATGACGTCAGCAATGCGTCAGCAGGTCAACCGCAGCTGTTCAGGTCAAACCTGGCAGCTGGGTCCCACCTGTCATAGACAGTGGGCTAACATCAGTTCATTTTAATTAAAATATAGTAATTAGTGACTGGACCCCACCTATCACTGACTCATTTAACTAATTAATTATATTTAATTATAAAAATGTTTTAATTAACTAAAAATGCGGTGGGGCCCGCATGTTAGTGACTCTGGGCTGCCTAGTCAGCACATTGACTGGGTCAACCCAGTCAACGGGGCCCCCAGGGCCCACTGGCAGTGAGCCAGGGGTGGGGCCCACCCAGCCATGTCGGCGGCGGCCGGCGGCTCAACGCTGGTGACCTTCAAACGCGGCGGAGGCACAGGACGGTGTCGGATTTCATCTACAGACGGCCGTTTCAAGCGCGGGTGGGCGCGTTCGATCGAGCAGAGCTAGCCGCGTCGAACGGTGGCGGCTACGTGGCCGGAGGTGGCCGGAAACGAGGCCGATGACAAGCTACGGCAGCGGCACGTACGGGACCTTGACGGAAACGGCGCTACGGAGCTCGGCGGAGCACGTGTGCGTGCTCGTTGTGCTCTTGGGAGCACCAGGAGCACGGTGCTGTGCTCAGGCAAGCGTGACAGCGACTATGGCGACAACCACGAGCTCGTCGGCGGCGGACAGAATATGGGCGCGGCGGCAAGCTAGCTACGGCGCGCAACGGAGCAAACGGAGAGGTGCAGGAGGTGGAGGAGCTCACCTCGCGGCTAAGGAAAGCCTTCGAGAGCTTAGTAGCAGCAGCAGGTCGCCGAAGACGTCGGAGTTCGCCGGCGGCAGAAGCAAAAGGGGGCGGACGAGTTCAGCCTCAGCAGGGCCTCCCCGCTCCTGCTCGAGGTCGGAGATGAAGGAACCGAGGGCGGCGGAGCTCATGGACGCCCTGGCGGAGCTTGGGGTCGAGGGTGGCCGCGGCTACGGCACGACCATGGCGGTGGTTGCGCTCGGTGGCGGATCTGGAGGAGGAAGGGAAGGGAGAGAGCGAGCGAGCGAGGAGGAGCCAGTGGGAGTGAACGAGGGGATCCTTATCCTCTTGGCTGTCGGTGGGCGTCGCCGTGTCGACGAACGGCCAAAGCGGCGGGCTGCGGCCACGGCGCGGCTGACATGCGAGGGAGAGAGAAGAGAGGAGGGAGAAAAGGGCCGGCTGGGCTGGGCTGAGTGCACTGTGCACTTAGGCCCAGCCGGTTTAGGCCTTTTACATTTTTATTTCTGTTTTCTTTTTTTAGCCACCTTTTGCTTTTAAAATAGTCATGAAATGACTTAGCAAAAATGTGGGGCTGGCAAAAACAAATACTAGGGAATATTGTGCACTGCCACAAAAAGTTTGGGGCCATCAGGAGTTGTCCAAGCATTTTTAGAAAATGAAAAGGCCATCTTAAATACTGCTGGACCAGATAATAAATTCCGAGGGGCAATTTGGGAATTCCAAAAATGTTGGTTTCATCATGACAAATATCTAGGGATTATTTGCCATAGTATGAACTATTTTTTTTGCATGACAGAAGAAACAAATATTTGACATGCAATTTGAATTAGAATTTGAAGCGGATTTTGGACAAGTGGCAGTTTGGCATGATGATCATGATGACATGACCTTCATTAGGGGGAGATTACTGTAGTGTGATTCTGGGGGTGTTACATTTTATGCCCCAAAACAATGCCTTCATTAACCATAAAGTGGCACTTCTCCCAATTCAAGACAAGATTAGTTTGTTCACATCTCTGCAAAACTCGATCAAAGTTGCTTAAGCAATCATCAAAAGAAGTTCCGTAAACGGAAAAATCATCCATGAAAACCTCAACAATCTTTTCACAAAAATCAGAGAATATAGCAGTCATACATCTTTGAAAGCTAGCAGGTGCATTACATAAACCAAAGGTCATGCGTGTATAAGCATAAGTTCCAAAAGGGCAAGTAAAAGTGGTTTCTCTTGATCAGGTTGTGAAATCGGTATTTGAGAGAAACGAGAATATCCATCAAGAAAACAAAAGTGTGTGTGCTTAGATAATCTTTCTAGCATTTGATCAATGAAAGGTAGAGGGTAACGATATTTTCTAGTAGCTTTATTTAATTTTCTAAAATCAATTACCATTCTATAGCCAGTAATAATTCTTTGTGGGGTAAGTTCATTTTTATCATTAGGAACAACATTAATACCTCCTTTCTTAGGGACACAATGAACAGGACTTACCCATCTACTATCAGCTATGGGGTAGATTATACCTGCTTCTAGAAGCTTTAGTATTTCAGTTCTTACCACTTATTTCATCTTAGGATTCAATCATCGTTGATGATCAACAACGGGTTTAGCATCGGGTTCCATATTGATCTTGTGCTGATAGAGAGTGGGACCAATGCCCTTAAGATCATCAAGAGTATATCCAATAGCAGCACGGTGCTTCTTCAGAATTTTTAATAATCTCTCTTCGTCATGTTCTGAAAGGTTAGCACTAATAATAACAGGATATATCTTTTTCTCATCAAGATAAGCATATTTCAAAGTGTCAGGAAATTGCTTTAATTCAAACACAGGATCACCTTTAGGTGGAGGAGGACCTCCTAGAGTTTCAATAGGCAAATTGTGTTTAAGGATAGGTTGTTGTTCAAAGAATATTTTATCTATTTCATTTCTTTCACGCAAGTGCATATCATTCTGATGGTCTAGCAAATATTGTTCCAGTGAATCAGTGGGAGGTACGGCAATAGAAGCAAGACCAATTATTTCATCCTTACTAGGTGTTTCTTTATCATGAGGTTGCCTACGAAACTTAGAGAAATTAAACTCATGAGACACATCGCCAAAATTAACATTGATAGTTTCTTTAAGGCAATCTATTTTAGCATTGACGGTGTTCAAGAAAGGTCTACCAAAGATTATGGGACAAAAGTCATCTTGTGGGGGACCAAGAACTAGAAAATTAGTAGGGTATTTTATTTTCCCACACAAGACTTCAACATGTCTAATAATCCCAAGTGGTGTGATGGTGTCTCTATTAGCAAGTTTAGTAGTAACATCTGTCTTCTATTTCAGCGGGTGCTATATCATTCATAATTTCTTGGTATAAGGTAAAAGGAATAGCACTCACACTAGCACCTAAATCACATAGGCCATGATAAGAATGATCTCCTATTTTAACTTAGACAACAGGCATGCCAACAATAGGTCTATGTTTATCTTTTTCATCGGGTTTGGCAATTCTAGCTGCTTCATCACAGAAGTAAATAACATGCCCATCAATATTTTCGACCAAGAGATATTTAACCATAGCTACACTAGGTTCTACTTTAATTTTTTCAGAGGGTCTAGGTGCTCTAATATTACTTTTGTTGACCACGTTCGAAACCTTAGCATGTTCCTTTAACCTAATAGGGAAAGGTGGTTTTTCAATATAAGTAGTAGGAACTACTTGATCAACATTGTTAATGATAGTTTCATCTTTAGATATGACCAGTTCTTTAATTTCTTCTTTAATAGGGGGATGATATTTAAACCACTTCTCCTTAGGGAGATCAACATGACTAGCAAAAGATTCACAAAAAGAGGCTACTATCTCAGAGTCAAGTCCACATTTAGTGCTAAACTTGTGAAAAGCATCGATATTTATAAAAGATTTAACACAATCGAACTCAAGTTTAATGCCTGACTCTTTACCTTCGTCGAGTTCCCAATCTTTAGAGTTGCGTTTAATTCTTTCTAAAAGATCCCACTTGAATTCAATAGTCTTCTTCATAAAAGAACCAGTACAAGAAGTATCGAGCATGGATTGATCATCACGAGAAAGCCGAGCATAAAAATTATGAATAACAATTTGTCTCGAGAGCTCATGATTGGGGCATGAATATAACATTGACTTAAGCCTCCCCCAAGATAGAGCGATACTTTCTCCTTCACGAGGCCAAAAATTATATATATAATTCCGATCACGATGAACTAGACGCATAGGATAATTTTTTTGGTGAAATTCCAATTTCAATCGATTCCAGTTCCAAGATCTGATATCATCGCATAGCCTATACCATGTCAATGATTTTCCACCCAAAGATAAAGGGAAAACCTTCTTCTTAACTTCATCTCCGGGTGAACCTGCAAGCTTAAACAATCCACAAATTTCATCTACATGTATCAAATGCATATCGGGATGCTTCGTTCCGTCTCCTGCATAAGGATTAGCTAGCAGTTGCTCTATCATACCCGACGGAATTTCATAACTAATATTTTCAGTAGGTGTAGTAGGTTGAGGCGAAACTCTTTATGTTTCTGGTCGAGGTGAAGATACCCCGAACAAACCCCTCAAAGGATTGTTTTCCATAGTAACAAGTGACAATAAATTTCAGCACGTAATATAAATTTTTCCTTACCGATTTCCACTTACCAAGAGCGCTTCACTCCCGGGCAATGGCACTAGAAAAGAGTCTTGATGACCCACAAGTATAGGGGATCTTGTAGTCCTTTCAATAAGTAAGAGTGTCGAACCCAATGAGGAGCAGAAGGAAATGATAAGCGGTTTTCAGCAAGGTAATTTCTGCAAGCATTGAAATTGTTCGTAACAGGTAGTTTGATAGCAAGATAATTTGTAACGGGCAAGTAATGGTAACGGTAAATAAAGTGCAGCAAGGTAGCCCAATCCTTTTTGTAGCAAAGGACATGCTGGAATGGTCTCTTATAATAAGCAAAGCGTTCTTGAGGGCACACGGGAATTTCATCTAGTCACTTTCATCATGTTGGTTTGATTTGACGTTCGCTACTTTGATAATTTGATATGTGGGTGGACCGATACTTGGGTGATGTTCTTACTTGAACAAGCCTCCCACATATGATTAACCCCTTGCAAGCATCCGCAACTACGAAAGAATTATTAAGATAAAATCTAACCATAGCATTAAACATATGGATCCAAATCAGTCCCTTACGAAATAGCGCATAAACTAGGGTTTAAGCTTCTGTCACTCTAGCAACCCATCATTTAATTACTACTCCACAATGCATTCCCTTAGGCCCAAATATGGTGAAGTGTCATGTAGTCGACGTTCACATAACACCACTAAGGGAATCACAACATACATATCATCAAAATATCGAACACATATCAAATTCACATGATTACTTGCAACATGGCTTCTCTCGTGGCCTCAAGAACAGAGGTAACTACTCAGAAATAATATTCATGCTCAAGATCAGAGGGATATTAAATAGCATAATGGATCTGAACATATAATCTTCCACCAAATAAACCATGTAGCATCAACTACAAGATGTAATCAACAATACTAGTCACCCACAAGTACCAATCTGAGGTTCCGGTACAAAGATTGAACACAAGAGATGAACTAGGGTTTGAGATGAGATGGTGTTGTTGAAGATGATGAAGATTGGCCTCCCAAAGATGAGAGGGTTGTTGGTGATGACGATGGCTTCGATTTCCCCCTCCGGGAGGGAAGTTCCCCCGGCGGAATCGCTCCGCCGGAGGGCAAAAGTGCTCCTGCCCAAGTCCCATCTCGGGACGGTGGCGATCCATCCCGAAAGTCCTCTCCTTATTTTTTCTAGGTTAAAAGAACTTATGTACCAGAAGATGGGCACCGGAGGTGGGCTGGGCTGCCCACCACCCACCAGGGCGCGCCTGGGGGGCCTGGCACGCCCTGTTGTCTTGTGGGCACCTGGCAGCCCCCTCTGGTATTTATTTTCTCCAGTATTTATTATATATTCCAAAATAATTCTCCGTAAAATTTCAGCTCGCTTGGAGATGTGCAGAATAGGTATCTCTGACATAGCTTTTTCAGGTCCAGAATTCCAGCTATCGGTATTCTCCCTCTTTGTGTAAACCTTGCATATTATGAGAGAAAAGGCATTAGAATTACTCCATAAAGTGTTATTGTGCATAAAAACATTGTAAATAACAGTAGGAAAACATGATGCCAAATGGACGTATCACCTGGTTGCAGGAAAACTTAGTCTGAAGCTTATCTACTCCGAGCAATATACCAGTGATTCCCTTGCTCTGATTCTCCTTGAGTATCTAACTTGCAGGGAACTTATATCTCGTGTGGATTCAAATCATGTTCTGAGAAAATCTTCATGGCTTATTCTTCGTCACAAATCATTTCAAAGTATTCACTCTATCTAACAAATCTTGTTCAAGATTGTGTGTGACAGGAAATACCTCAGACACTATCGAGTGCATTGAAAGAGACCACGAATGGGATTATATGTCAATGTCACTCATACGAAGATTCATCTAGATACCTTCCAATTTATCTTCTATGCATATGATGCATATCTTCAGGGGGAGCGTGTTTTATCTTTGTAGTTATCTCTCGTCTTTCGTTATCCTTCGCATTCTGTTTCATTCAATTATCTATCTTTCGATGTGTTATGTTTTGTCAACAATCGTCCAAAAAGGGGGAGATTGTTGGTGCAATATTTGCCCTCTTGTGTTTTGGAGATTATTGACAGAAACAGGCATGGACTAATTTGTTTGCTAGTGCACACAGAGAGAAATAGTCCATGCACAACCGAAGAGAATGCTGTGTCCGGTGTCAAGTTCGAGGAACTTCACCGAAGAATATCTACATTGCAGAGAAGAATGAGCTACATATTTTGAAGACATGTAGATGACAAGATTGATGTAAAGGAGTTAACCCCTCGAAAATTTATTGCTGAAGTGAAGCAATTGGTTTGGAGATTCTTCCCGAAGAAAATTGACTGCAGCGAATGGAAGTCAAAGACAAGTGAAGACGTAGTATTCATTTCGTTGTTCTTCTTTCATTTGATTCATAGGACCTCCGTACTATTAAGAGGGTATAGGTTCTCGAAGCTTAGATCCACTGTGATGCTGAGCTCAAAACCTATGCCAGACTGGGAGAAATCTCTTTATGCTTCGAATTATTAGCTGGCAGCAGTAGACATTGTTCTTCATGCTGCAGGAGATATCCTTCGAACTGAGGAGTTAGCATTACTTGCTCCGCAAGGAATGTTACCATTGTGCTCAATTTCTGACCGTTGGACTCGTGTCGCTCGGCCATTGGCTGCTCCACATGTCCAATTTGGTCATTTCCCTTCAGGGAAGACTGCGGCTATAAATAGCCACCACGCTCCAACATTGCCCGTTGGCTGCTTTGTTAAGATTTCTGAGAAGATTGATTGAGCATCCCCTCTTCGAGTGATTTGAGTTTAAGATCCACCAAGAGAAAAAGCAAGAGCCAAAACTTAGATAGTGGTTGAGCATCACAGTAGTTCTGAGTTAGAGTTCTTGTACCTATTACTCTTGCGAGCTGCGCACTCTCTAGACGGATAGGTGTCGGCTCGAGTGTTGAAGAGTTGTTGTCTTCACCGAGCAAGATCTTCAGCAACCAAGAGTCATTGTGGTTCGCGAAGAGAATCTGTCGAAGGTTTGGAGATCGCCGACAAGTATCTACGATGAGTGAAATCAACTAGAGTCTGATCAGCTCCGAGTTGAAGGAGAATAGGGCGAAGAGAGTTTATCTTCTGTGTAAAATCACAACCCCTCCAACCAGACGTAGTCCTTTGGCAGAAGGGCGAACTGGTCTACCAAATCCACCTGTCGCCATCGAGCACCACTGGTTCACTTTACTTTACTACATTACCTTCAGCAGTTTACTTTCCTGCTCTGTGATGATAGTTTATCTGATCAATCTTTGACTGTTGCATATCATTCATCTCTGTCATGTCTGTCATTCCCATCTGTTATGTTTGTTGCTCATCATGGTGCATTCTCATCATTCATGTTAGCAGATCAAGTATTGTATCTGCTTGCACATTGCATTACCATCATTATTATCAAACCTGTGATATCCTATGCTCGATCTATCATTTCTTCCTACCTTGATACATTTGTTCCTCAATAACGTACTTGATCAAGTTCTTTTCTATCGAACCTTATTTCCACTGCCGTGTTTGGGATCAGTTCAAAATATTCGAAATAATTTTTGAATCTCCCATTCACCCCCCTCTTCGATATACTCTTAGTCCAAACAGATCCCTATGATTACACGAATGATATTCGAGTGAACCTTTGGTTGTCATGTGATGTTCCCTTTGCTTCGTGATTCTTCACAAAACCTGAGGAATGTTAGTATCCTCCCGAGTCATACACATCCTATACCGTTCTCCTCGTTACCGGTTTTGTTCTTCTTTCTCGTTGAAGTGTTCCGGCATCCTCGGGATGTAGTCACCTGTGTTTGGCCAGACGATTATGGATGTCGTCACACCGAGAGGGCACTAATAATATATCTCCATTGTCGGAGGAGCAAATCACACTCTTGAGCTATCTAGTCCCTTGTCAAAATTTCCGGTGAGCCTGTAAGTTTTCGTTATGATCACCGTGTTACAGATGACGTTTTAGCAAACCCAAAGTCCACCGTACGATAAGAAGTGGCTACGGTACTCTCATGGTCTAAGGAACTTAAAACGCATGTTAACACTCCGTGTTATAACAACTAGGGAAAAACTTATAGGTAGAACCTTAGCAGTAGCGCGGTCTAGAAGCCAGGCGCTACTGGTATGTAGCAGCAGCGCGGGTGGAGAACACGTGGTACTATTAAGGAAGTAGCAGTAGCGTGGTTCTCCTAACAGGCGCTACTACTGTAGATACACGGGCCCGGCTCCCAGGCACCACCTAGCAGTAGCGCTGTTTACAGGACCGCGCTATAGGTATTCTGAGTAGTAGCAGCGCGGTTCCCTTACCCGCGCTACTACTATGGGCAACTTATCCACCTCGTCGTTTACCCTCTCTCCCTCTCACTCTCCCCCGCACGCTTTATACCTGAGTACTTCCCATCCTTGTCGCTATACATCGGCACCGGCGGGCGTGGAAGGATTTAATTATTCTATGTGGACTGATTGGGATCAAGAGCCAGAAGCCCTACATAGCCAGTCCTCAAATATTCTGTCCTTGTGCGAACATGTAATAGGTGGTAATTATTTTCCACGTCAAATCTAAACTGCTCAGATTTCCTTTTTTGTCTCATTTTTTTTCTGTCCATTGCGTGACACGTTGAACGTTTGGTACATAACAATATTTATTTGTATGTTACATTTTTTCTTTAAATCTCAGCCCTTAATATCTTAATCTAATGATCTGAATAATTTAATCTGTGTGGAAGAATATGATGGCATGTTTGTCTCTTGTTTTAATTATATAATAGATTGATTTCAGACGATATTATCTCATAGTATAACAAACAACTTTGGGTCGATTCAATATGATCGTTCTTCTAACGTCATAATCGCAATATTGTTTTAGGACTATTGTTACTTAACGATATCCTAAGATCCAGAAAACATGATCACTAACAACACTAAAGCCAGTCTTAGAGGCAAGACTAGGAACCTATTTTTTACCGTTTATCATTCCACATGTGCATATGAGTTTTCCACTGAATCACATATTCTAGGATCATTGCAGTAGTAGCTTCAAATATAAACTCTTAATTATGAACTGATGTCTACTACACAACTTATTCTTGTAGACTCGTGTTCGGCCTCCAAGTGAAGAGTTTTGTAGGACAGTAGCAATTTTCCCTCAAGTGGATGACCTAAGATTTATCAATCTGTGGGAGGCGTATGATGAAGAAGGTCTCTCAAAAACAACCCTGCAATCAAATACAAGAAATCTCTTGTGTCCCCAACACAACAAATACAATGGTAAATTGTATAGGTGCACTAGTTCGGCGAAAAGATGGTGATACTAGTGTAGTATGGATAGTAGATATAGGTTTTTCTAATCTGGAAATATAAAAACAGCAAGGTAGCAAGTGATAAAACGGAGCACAAACGGTACTGCAATGCTTGAAAATAAGGCCTAGGGTTCATACTTTCACTAGGGCAATCTCTCAACAATGCTAACATAATTGAATCATATAACCATCCCTCAAGTGCGACAAAGAATCACTCCAAAGTTCTTATCTAGCTGAGAACATAAGATGAAATTGTTGTAGGGTACGAAACCACCTCAAAGTTATCTTTTTCGATCAATCTATTGAGCCATTCCTATAAGTATCACAAACAACCCTAAAGTTCGTACTAAAATAACACCATATGATATGCATCAACCAACTCTAATGTCACCTAGATACTCCAATGTCACCACAAGTATCCGTGAGTTGATTATTCGATATCATCAAACAACTTCAAATTCATGATATTCAATCCAAAACAAAGAACTTCAAAGAGTGCCCCAAGGTTTCTACCAGAGAAAGTAGGACGAAAACGTGTATCAACCCCTATGCATAGATTACCCCAATGTTACGACAATCCGCAAGTTGAATACCAAAACATATATCAAGTGAATCAATAGAACACCCCATTGTCAGCACGGGTATCCACATGCAAGACTTACATCAAGTGTTCTCAAATCCAAAAAGTATTCAATCCAATAATAGTGAAACCTCAAAGGTAAAAACTCAATTCATCACAACAAGATAGAGAGGGAGAAACACCATATGATCCAATTATATTAACAAAGCTCACGGTACATCAAGATCGTGCCAAATCAAGAACACGAGAGAGAGAGAGAGAGAGATCAAACACCTAGCTACTGGTACATACCCTCAGCCCCAAGGGTGAACTACTCCCTCCTTGTCATGGAGACCGCCGGGATGATGAAGATGGTCTCCAGTGATGATTTTCCCCTCCGGCAGGGTGCCGGAAAAGGGCTTTAGATGGGATCTCTTTGGTGCAGAGGCTTGTGGCGGCGGAGTCGAAGTTCTAGGTTAACTTTTGGGGGGTTTCCGAATATATAAGAATTTTCAGCGTTGGAATCACCCGAAGAGGGGCCCGGGGGGCCCACAAGGAATCTTGGCACGACCATCCCCTGGCCACGCCCAAGTGCCTTGTCACCTCCTTGTGGCTGTTTTGGTACTCTCTCAAAGCTTCGGGGGTCTCTTATGTTCCAAAAAAATCGTCAAAATTTTTGCTACATTTGGACTTCATTTGATATGGATTTTTTGGAAAACCAAAAACAAGCAGAAAACAACAACTGGCACTAGGCACCAGGTCAATATGTTAGTCCATGAAAATCATATAAAAGTCATATACAAGTGCACCAAAACCATATAAAATTATTGTAAACATGGCATTAATACTTCAAAAGTTATATATACGTTGGAGACGTATCAGCATCCCCAAGCTTAATTCCTGCTCATCCTCGAGTTGGTAAATGGTAAAAGAAATAATTTATGAAGTGTGAATGCTAGCATAGTGCATAAGTTTGATCAATGATAATTTTCATCACTTTTTCTAGCATCATAACAACAACTTTTTCTCATAAAACTCATCATGATAAAGTAGCAACAACTTCACATGTTATGGTTCAAACAATGCGATTCTCTTGAAACTTAACAACCTATGTTCTTAGTGAACAAACAATTGCAATTCAACTTATTTTCAACAAAGTCTAAGTAAGAGCTCCACATACTCAATTATCATCACTACAAAAAATACACTTCCGTGATGATACGTGTTTGTCATAGTAGGTCACGTTTTCTGTCATGCATGTACATCCATGACGATTTTATGACAGAATCAAGATAGTCATACCTGTGCTGTCGTAAGTGTTCCATGACAATACAAAAATTATCATCACGGAAGTGTCCACTTCCATGACGATAAATGGCACATCATGGAAGTGTTTTCCTCAAGGGTAACCAACACGTGGCATCCACCGTAACGGGTCTCCGTTAAGCTATCGGGTTCTGGTTTGGATCCGATAACCCGTTAACAGCCCCAACCAATGGGGATTTTCCACGTGTAAAATTCTCATTCGCCGGACGATCCACGTGTCGGCTCAATGTTGGGACAAATGCCATCCACTCATTGCACGGGAGGCGCCTATGATACGTTGGCACGTGGCAAGGTGATGTCTACTACACAACTTGTTCTTGTAGACTTGTGTTGGGCCTCCAAGCGCAGAGTTTTGTAGGACAGTAGCAAATTTCCCTCATGTGCATGACCTAAGGTTTATCAATCCATGGGAGGCGTAGGATGAAGATGGCCTCTCTCAAACAACCCTGCAACCAAAGAATAAAAAGTCTCTTGTGTCCCCAACACACCAAATACAATGGTAAATTGTATAGGTGCACTAGTTCGGCGAAGAGATGGTGATAAAAGTGTAATAATAATAGTAGATATTGATTTTTGTAATAGGAACAATAAGAAACAACAAGGTAGCAATTGATAAAACGAAGCACAAACGGTATTGCAATGCTTGAAAATGAGGCCAAGGGTCCGTACTTTCGCTAGTGCAATCTCTCAACAATGCTAATATAATTGGATCATATAACCATCCCTCGCGTGCGAAGAAGAATCACTCCAAAGTTCTTATCTAGCGGAGAACATAAGAAGAAATTGTTTGTAGGGTACGAAACCACCTCAAAGCTATTCTTTTTGATCGATCTAACCAAGAGTTCGTACTAAAATAACACCATATGATACACATCAACCAACTCTAGTGTCACCTAGATACTCCAATGTCACCGCGAGTATCTGTGAGTTGATTATACGATATGCATCAAACAATTTCAGATTCATAATACTCAATCCAACACAAAGAACCTCAAAGAGTGCCCCAATATTTCTGCCAGAGAAACAAAGGCGAGAACATGCATCAACCCCTATGCATAGATTACCCCAATGTCACCTCGGGAATCCGCGAGTTGAGTGCCAAAACACATATCAAGTGAATCAATATGATACCCCATTGTCACCACGGGTATTCATAGCAAGACATACATCAAGTGTTCTCAAATCCATAAAAGTATTCAATCCGATAAGAACGAAATCTCAAAGGGAAAACACAATTAACAACAAGATAGAGAGGGGAAAACACCATATGATCCAACTATATTAACAAAGCCCGCGATACATCAAGATCGTGACATCTCAAGAACACGAGAGAGAGAGAGATTAAACACATAGCTACTGGTACAAACCCTCAGCCCCGAGGGTAGACTACTCCCTCCTCATCATGGTGGACATAGGGATGATGAAGATGGCATTCGGTGATGATTTCCCCCTCCGGCGGAGTGCCGGAACGAGGTCTAGATTGGTTTTTCATGGCTACAGAGGCTCACGGTAGTGGAACTTCTGATCTATCGACTCTCCTAGGGTTTTTGGAATATTTGGGAATTCATAGGGCGAAGAGGCGGTGCGGAAGGTTGCCGAGGTGGGCACAACCCACCTGGGCACGCCTAGGCCACCTGGCGCGCCCAGGTGTCTTGTGCTCACGTCGGGCCTCCCCTCTGATACTTCTTTCGCCCACTGGGTGTCTTCTGGTCCAAAAAAAATCTCCAAAAAGTTTCGTTGCGTTTGGACTCCGTTTGGTACTGATATTCGGTGAAGTAAAAAAACAAGCAAAAATAGCAACTGGCACTCGGCACTATGTCAATAAGTTAGTCCCAAAAAAATGATATATAGTTGCTATAAAATGATTGCAAAACATCCAAGAATGATAATATAACAGCATGAATACTTCATAAATTATAGATACCTTGGAGACGTATCAGCATCCCCAAGCTTAATTCCTACTCGTCCTCAAGTAGGTAAATGATAAAAGAAATAATTTATGAAGTGTGAATGCTAGCAAAGTGCATAAGTTTGATCAATGATAATTTCAATCACTTTTCCTAGCATCATAACAACAACTCTTTCTCATAAAACTCATCATGATAAAGTAGCAATTGAAAACGGAATTTTTGTTGTGGAATGCTACCTATCATATTCATCATATGCTCTTTCTTTTGTAGCATGGACATTTGGACTTGAATGATTCAAAGCAATAGTCTATAATTTGACATGAGGACATCAATACTCAAGCATATAAACAAGCAATCATGTCTTTCAAAATATCAACACTAAAGAAAGTTATGCCTAGCCCATCATGCTCTATCATTGAACCATTCATGAAACACACTCGAATATTAGCTACATCCAATGCACAAGTATATATTATCATAGTGCTCCCTAGTTGGTGCTTTATAAGAGAAGATGGAGACTCAAATAAAAATAAAAAATGCATAAAGTAAATAGATAGGCCCTTCGCAAAGGGAAGCAGAGATTTGTAGAGGTGCTAGAGCTCAAAGCTTAAATTGAGAGATAAAATATTTTGAGAGGCATACTTTTCTCGTCAATGAGAACGACCGAGAATTCCCAACACTTTCCATGCTAGATACATCATAGGCAGTTCCCAAACAAAAAATAAAGTTTGTTCCTTTTTCCACAATTCTTTCACAATCCATGGCTAGCCGTATCCACGGGTGCCTTCCATACCAACACTTTCCAAGGAATTTATTATTGAACAACATAAATAAATTTTATTGCATTTCGGGACTGGGCATCCCTATTACCTTTGCCACTCTCTCGTGCAATGACAAGTGAATAAACACTCATCTTGAGAATAACGCATCTAGCATGGAAAATATTGGCCACCCCCTGCCGCTTCATGAGCGGTACGGGCACACAAAAAGGAAATTTATTTTGAAAATTAGAGTTGGCACATACAAATTTACTTAGAACGGCACAGAAATACTGCATATAGGTAGGTATCATGGACTCATATGGCAAAATTGGGTTTCAGGATTTTGGATGCACAAGTAGTATTCCCACTTAGTACAAATGAAGGCTAGCAAATAGATTGAGAAGCAACCAACCAAGGAACAAAAATTCTCATAAACGAGCATTAAGCATAACTAACACCGAATAATGCACCACAAGTAGGATGTAATTTCATTGCATAACTATTGACTTTCGTGCTTGCGTAGGGAATCACAGACCTTAACACCAATATTCTTACTAAAGCATAATTACTCACCAAAATGACTCACATATTATTATCTCCATATCGCAAAACTATTGCAAGGAATCAAAATTATCATATCCAATGATCCACATGAAAGTTTTTATTATATCCTTCTTGAACATCCATCACTTTGGTACCAATTTCATAGCTTGTGCAAATTTTCATCAGTATTATCAACTCTCAAAATAATATAAGTGAAACACAAGAGTAAATAACAAACTACTCCAAAAAGATATAAGTGAAGATCAAGCGAGTAGTTAAGCAAATGGCACTACTGCCGGATGCTGCTAACGCGACACTACAATCAGTGACCCTTCGACGAAACTGTGTGCGATTCATTAATTGCAAACGGTGATGTAAAAAAACCGTCAAAAAAGATGCAAAACATTTGCGATGGTGGATACATCAAACACGGTTCATATTTTAGATGCGTGTGCGATGCGGGGCATACGATTGATCCCTACGAACTATTTGCGATGATACAGAACAACAGAAATGGGCAGCCATATCAAGGTGTGTGCGATATATGGCATACAGTTCACCCCGATAAATTGTCTGTGATGAGGCGGAACAACAGAAACGGGCAGCCAGATGAAGGTGTGTGTGATATACGGCATATAGTTCACTCGGATGAACTGTTTATGATTAGGCAACACAAAAGAAATGGTCAGACCGATGAATGTGTGTGCGATATACGGCATATAGTTCACTCGGATGAACTGTTTGCGTTGAGCCAAGAGAACATAAAAAGTTCAACCTAACAAGATATGTGTGATACGCGGCAAACATGTCTGCAATCGGAAATGTGTGGGAAGACCGATAACAACACAGATGATTCCTGTTAACAAGCCGTGTGTGTTGTGATCAAACGATGGCTGGTATAAAATTGTGAGTGATTGATGAAAACATCACCGACGGGTTCCATTGTTCAGTCTGTGTGTGATGTGATTTGCTCTGTCCGCACAAACAACATCTACACTCTGTCTACAGAGCATCAACATATATACTTAAAAAGATAGCATTGCATAACCAAATTAAGCATACAATTACACAAATGACAACACACATAACATTTCCACACACCAAAGTAAGCAATTACATGCATACTAAACTAGGAGAAACGAGGATCTAATCATCTACTTCTTGTTGCGACGACGCTTGCCATTGCTCTGCTTTCGGCTGGATCCCTGGCCGTTTTGGGGAAGGAGGCACTTCCTCATGTCAACGATCCGCCTGTACATCTCGTAGCTCGTGTACGCCTCCTTGGCCGCGTACACGGCGTGAGCTTTGTTGAGTTTCTCCATCTAGGCCGAGTGCCAGGCATGCTTTTCCTTGTTGCAGGAATCCTTCATGTCTCTGTAGTAGGGGTCGATGATGGCCTCGGTGAGGTGAACCAGTGAGTCCTTCTCTTGCTCGTTGCTACCTCAGATCTTGTATTGGCCCTGGATGTTGACAAGATTCGAGCAGGCGATGCCTGAATTCTTGAGCACCTTTACATTGTTGGTGATGTCCACCGTAGCAAACAAGTAGTGGGGGTTGTTGACAAACCTGGCGAAACGCTCGCAAGGCCTTGTGGCTAGGCAGTAGTGGTAGACGAGGACGTGATTGCGCACGCACATCTGGGCGACGGCGACCTTGGGACGAGACCCGGCACGAGCGCGGGTGTACTCACTACAAAAAAACCACTTCCATGATGATACGTGTTTGTCACAGTAGGTCACGTTTTTTGTCATGCATGTACATCCATGACGATTTTATGACAGAAACAAGATAGTCATACCTGTGCTGTCGTAGAAGTGTTCCATGACAATACCAAAATTATCATCACGAAAGTGTCCAGTTCCATGACGATAAATGGTGCGTCATGGAAGTGTTTTCGTCAAGGGTAACTGACATGTGGCATCCACTGTAACGGGTCGCCGTTAAGCTATCGGGTGCCGGTTTGGATCCGATAACCCGTTAACAGCCCCGACAAATGGGGATTTTCCATGTGTAAAATTCTCATTCGCCGGAGGATCCACGTGTCGGCTCAGCGTTGGGACAGATGTCATCCACTCATTGTACGGGAAGCGCCTATGAAACGTTGGCACGTGGCAAGGCCCAATAGTGGCCCATTTAGGTGAAAGAGGCCGGCCCAGTCAAAATTAGCAGGCCGGCCCATATAGGGCCTACTTGTGCCTGGTCCATTTAAGCCCACGGCCATACGAGATGTGCTAATTCGGCCCGTCAATGGCCCGTTAACTATTTGACACCATTGCAGCCCATCGTCAGTTCGAGCCCGTTAATAGCCTGCTATATATTTGGGCCCAATACCAGCCCAATGTGGTTTCGGCCTGTTAACGGCCCATTCAAGGGATGGGCCAATTTTCAGGATGTACGTCTTTTGGCCTTTTAGCGACCCATTTAAGTGTTGGGCCAATTTCAGGCCAAGTGTGTCTTTCAGCCTGTTAACGGCCCATAAATGAGTTGGGCCATTTGCAGTCGGACGTGAGGTTTGGCCTTTTAACAGCCCATGCTCATCATGGTCCAATACCAGCTCGGTTTCTCTTTCGGCCTGCTAAAGGCCCACAACACAGTTGGGCCATATACAGTCCGACCTGACTTTCGGCCTCTTAGCGGCCCATGCTCTTCATGGTCCAGTACGAGCCCGCTGTCTCTTTCGGCCTGCTAAAGGCCCACAGTACAGTTGGGCCATATGTAGCCCGACCTTAGTATCGGTCTGTTAACGGCCCATGAAATCAAATGGGCCCACTTATTGCCCGCTTCGATGTCGGCCTGTTAACGACCCGGGAGGTAACAGGGCCGAGCATTAATTGTTGGCTCGTTTCAATTATGGCGGCCAAATAGATCTTTCGGCCTGGTTACGCCCCATTAACTTAATGGGCCCGCTAAAGTTCGAACATGTCTGTAGGCCCAATTAGATAACGTCGATTCCGGCCCAGCTATTGAGCCCATTACGACGATCAATTATGGACAGGACCAAAACCGATCAATCAAAGGCCTATGAGAATTTTGGCCCCTGCGAGCCCATTAAGGAAGCCCATTAAGGGCAGTGGGCCGCTTCCTTCATATAGGGCCCACGACTGGTCGTGCTAACTAATAACTTCACTACCTTTTTGGCTTCCTAGCGATCAATTAGCTGGAATGCGAGGCATGCTAAGCAAACATACGACATACAAGGAAAAACATTGCACATCCAGCATATATTACAGGAAATTACATCCACTGGGCAATCAAAGATTGATGCCAGTGCAAATAAATGAACAAAACTTAACGATCTACAACCTCACAATCTGCAACCTCAGCGCGGATGACGCCCATAAGCATGTGAGCAAGTTCTTCCTTCTTTGCTACACTATCTCTGAAAACATTGATCAGTTGTTGTTGCGCAAGAATGTGCACCTCTGATTCCTCCACGATTTCCATTATTGCTTCAGCCAGTAATTGGTTCACAAACATACATTTTTTCCATTGCATTCGAGATAGAGGAAACTGAACAGATTAAGATGGCGATTTTGGCAGGCTTGTATTATTGATAGTGGAGAGTGTCTCGACCACTTCATCATAACATAAATTAGGAGGGGAACTGAACACATTAATCAAGAATTATTGCCATATTACCTGGCCTAGATTTATTGGAAAGAAACAATGGGGTTGCCTTGCTATTTTCAGAGTTTGTCTTCTTATCTTCAACAGCCTGCACCAAATTAACACACTAGCATTGCTATCATTGGCCAAGTCAGATAATATGAAAGCAACATTGACACAATGAATGATTGGGTAACAAGAACAACACTACAATTTAGTAATGTGCATGATATGAGATAGTACACTCATGCAGCTCAGTATGCAAAACTACTAGGCAGTTTTCCTTACAAAAATCAACTTTGTCGCCTTTAATTATACATTTTGCTACAAGTAAATTTAGATCAGATAAAGGTTGGATTCACGCCGATTAACAAAATACATGCTAATGTGAAAATATAGTGATATACAATAGGTACTTACATCAGCATTGGAGCACAGAGAATTCCCGCAAGATACTTTCCTCCAATACAATCCCAGTATTGAAAGTCTTCTATCCTTTAAGCTTATTTTCTAAAAGAGAGATGGGTAAGAAACATGTAGAAAATATGATCAGAATGATATAAAATTTCATGATGCGAGGATACGCACACGCTTCTTAGAATGGAGTTGACATATTTTTGCTGGACTGGAGTGGACTAGTTCTTTGGCCACTTGAATCTGCTTATTATCAGTAGGAGTTGGGTTTCTCTGTACTGGAGCAGTATCTATGAACACTGGAGTTGGTTTACTATCTCCTGGCGTTTGGATCTTTTGTAAAGACCTTGTTTGTAACCCTTTAGATTCTAACATAGCCGTCTTCCCCTTGCATGCCTTATATAGAAGAATGGTGCTTCGGTTATAAAACATGCTACGGCAGAGAGATGGAATAGGTACTGAAGAATAGAAAGGCATGACATATTGACATGTATTCCCTCCATCCGGAAATAAATGGATGTGTCTAGGCGTATTTCAGTTCTAGATACATCCATTTTTATCCATTTCTGCGACATGTAATCCGGACGGAGGCAGTATGATGTAAGAGCTAGGGATATGACAGGACAACAGAGTAAAAAAAACACTAGTTGAATGTAAAACTGTATGATAGTGGAATACATACAGAAAAACACTAAGGCAACATATGCGTGTATGATTGGGAAACTAAGATGGCATTGCAACAGACCACTAGAACATCACTTCAATGTAAAAAAAACATGGTATGGTAGACAGATGAAGTACATACTGATGAATAACAATGCATAAGATATTCAGAAGCATGATGTCCAAACTAAGCAGATGGCATTGCGACAGAGTAGAATGATAGTACTTGAATTTGAAAACATGTTATCATGAATGGAATAGGTACTGAAAAACAGGAAGGCATGACAAATTTACATGCATGATCAGGAGGCTAAGCACATGGCATTGCAACAGAGTAGATGCACTCCAGGACATTATATGCATGTTGTACCCATATCACGGGCCAAGTTAGAGAAAGGACCTTGTGGGGTGAATATGATTCATCATCTTTCTCCAAGTCTTCTGAAGAACTGCCTTTACATGTTCCATCATATTGGGTATCATTGACGTCAAGTTTGTTGGCCGTTACATCCATTTTTATCCATTTCTGCGACATGTAATCCGGACGGAGGGAGTATGATGTAAGAGCTAGAGATATGACAGGACAACAGAGTAAAAAAACACTAGTTGAATGTAAAACTGTATGATAGTGGAATACATACAGAAAAACACTAAGGCAACATATGCGTGTATGATTGGGAAACTAAGATGGCATTGCAACAGACCACTAGAACATCACTTCAATGTGAAAAAACATGGTATGGTAGACAGATGAAGTACATACTGATGAATAACAATGCATAAGATATTCAGAAGCAAGATGTCCAAACTAAGCAGATGGCATTGCGACAGAGTAGAATGATAGTACTTGAATTTGAAAACATGTTATCATGAATGAAATAGGTACTGAAAAACAGGAAGGCATGACAAATTTACATGCATGATCAGGAGGCTAAGCACATGGCATTGCAACAGAGTAGATGCACTCCAGGACATTATATGCATGTTGTACCCATATCACGGGCCAAGTTAGAGAAAGGACCTTGTGGGGTGAATAGGATTCATCATCTTTCTCCAAGTCTTCTGAAGAACTGCCTTTACATGTTCCATCATATTGGGTATCATTGACGTCAAGTTTGTTGGCCGTTACATTGCTCCGTGAGGTTCTTGTGGATATATCAGTGTGTGCAATTATATCTGACATGCATGGAAGAAAACTAGTAGTTAGATTTATGTAATGAGTGCCTGTAGGAGATGACATAAATAGTAGGACTGTGCTTAACTAGCAGCAACAGGTCTCAAAAACTAAAGGGAGAACACAGATGAAAGCTACAGAATATGTATCGTTTGTACTCGAGATTAACTAGATGGCTCACAAAAGTATTAAAGAACAACATAGGTAATACTAGAAGTGGTATAATCACCAGCCTGTGGGATACAATTGGTTGATGGATGATAACTATGGAACAACATTACGTAAAGAACAAGTCTCTTATCTGAACTATGGAACATCGTTAACTCCTGAAAAAGACTCTTAAGAGATCACCATGAATATACAGTGAAATGTGATAATCTATTTTCCATGCTTAGATGAATAACAAATCCATAAATGTTGCAAACAAGTAAGATGAGGGTACAACCTATCTGGCCGCCATCCATAGGAGTGAGCATCATGTGCTGACTTGTCGATGGCCCTGCAGTTATTGTGGCTGTCCATGTCGGGCACGCACATTCGATGCAGGGAACTGTTGAGTGGGGACTATAGCTCCCTTCTGGTGTATGCTTCCCTTGTTGGAGCAGCTGCGGTGAGAAGGAAGACGGTGTGGCTGAAGATGCAGAAAACGCATAATGTTAAGAACGACACATATCTCTGATCTGAAGAAATACCCCGCCCCACTGCACTGCCATGGTTGCGCCGCCCCCGGCCAATCCACAAAGACTCGCCGTCATCCAGATCCGGCGGCGGCAATACCTTCAACCCACGCAACTCTAAGATAGCCACCTAAGCACTGCTTCCGCGGTGAACTTGCGCCCTCGCACCCTTACGATAGACACCAGCCAACCGGCAGTCTAGGAGCTCCGCCGCCTCGAGGGGTGCTGCTTCCCATTGGGAATCAATTGGCCCAGAATAAAAATTCAGATGACTGGCGCCTAAATAAAGTGATTTAAGATGAGTGTACGCCCTATCATTCGGCCCGGTGAAGTAGGCAGCTCCAGCTACTAAGTCAGTGAGGCCGGCGCGGTTGCGGTGGTTCCCGGCGGCAGGAAAGCAGATATGTCGCGATGATCGACGGCTACGGGGAAGCAGCGCCGGGGCCCTGGACGCATCCGAAGTTGGAGCCGCTCCGGCGCTGTGCACAACGGCGGGGCTGAATCGGCTTTGGTACGGTTCACGCGGTCGTCGTCGAGGCAGCTCTGGCAGCACGGAGTAAGAGACACACGGTCCAGTGCACGACGGCAAACAGACAACGTCTCCGGCATTGGGGAGGAGGGCGGCAGTGAATTTGGTGCGGTGGGGGACGCCATGGAGGAGGGGCTGAGGTTTCACGGCTGGGGAGAAGGGAGCTTTCGGGGAGAAGGTGATTGGCACCCATGATGTATGAATGAGGAATTGAGAGGGGGGAACCATGTCTTACGGACGCATTGTCTGAAATGTGAGGGGGGGGGGAGTTACAGTTCTACCCCTCCCTTTAGGCTTCTAGGCTTGGGTCTGTGTCTTGAGGGTCGGGGATAGTAGAGTAACTTTGCTTCTCCCAAATAGTGGGCGCGAGCGATTTCGGGCGAGGAGGGCGTGTTTTGAAATAGTGGGCGCGAGCTATTTCGGGCGAGGAGGGTGTGTTTTGAAATAGTCGGCACGAGCGATTTCGGCCGGGGAGAGGGTGTTTTGCCGTCCATGGTTTATGAATTATTTGGCACCTGTCATTTCGGCCGAGTAGAAGGCGCGCTTGGATAAAGTTACGAACCTACCCTTGATGTACAACGGGCCAATTGATGCGTGTCCCACATAAACCAGTAATTTCGCGTCTCCCATTTATTTGCTCGGGCGAATTCCACCGAGCAGATGGTGTTTAGCGGTTTGTTCAAATTTTTGGAGAACAAGCATCCACGTCTACCTTACCAAGTCGATTCGAATGGCCAGCAATTTGGCTGAGCCAGTTTAAGTATGGAATCGGAGTGTTCCATTTCAAAAAAAAAGTCGATTCGAATCAAATTTTGAAATATTAGCTTGCCACTTCTTTTTTAGATGGTGAGATGATGCTCGGGACTAATGTGTTTTTACATGCTCGTTGCTAACGATTTACTATATGACAAATAGTTGACCCACTCAAAAACGGGAATCAAACCCAAAATAAAATATCTTGATTCAATGAAATAGCTTGTTTACCAGGTCAAAATAGTGAAATAAATCCAAAATTGACACCTCAATTGAGTAGCAAGTTGTATTATAGTACTCCATGAACATGTTGAAAGTCAAATTAATGAACTTGTTTGATACGCATATCTCCATTCATGTGTGGATTGCACACAACATGTTCTCCAATTCAAATATTTGAATGCAAATTTATATCGAAACATGGTTTATATCAGTCTTTGATGCATAAACGCGACCTCCCCCTCTCCCGAACTCCTGTTCTCTCTCTCACCGACAATCTTCAATTTTATCGCACGCATCCAAACACCAACCTTGTCGGTCCCTCTCCTCCCTCTCTATCTCTCTCTCTCTCTGTGTGGGGGGGGGGGGTCTTTCTAGTTCGCATGCACACTCCATGTATAGGTCTCTCTGGCACACAATGTATGATTCTCTAGTCCAAGCTAAATATCTAGGGTGCACTCATCGTACGCACACAAATTCCCAAGCTCGTTGCCCGTAACTCTCTCACGCACCACTCTGCCGTCTCGGAGCTCTTCCCTCTCTCTCTCAAACTCTCCATCTCCCTGGGTCACACATACACATGCATATCTCACTCGCACTTGATAGACCCATCTAAAACTGTCTCTCCCTCATTCTCTCTCCATCTCACACGCACACACACACAATCTCACGCCTAGCTAAGTATGATTGTCTCTCACTCAATTGTAGGCACACGCAATCCCCCCATGTATATGACTAATTCTTAGTCTCAATCACAAACATATGCATTGTCTCTTTCCCTCACTTGGTCTATCTCCATTTCTCTTGGGGCATATTTCTATCAAACACACACCTCGTCCCTCGATCTCCCACCCATATAGTCCCCTCACGATCTCGAGGGGATCTTTCTATCACAAACACGCCCTCTCTCCCTCCCGATGCGTCCATTTTCTCCATGTGTCCCACTCGACCTCAGTCCCTTGTTGGCCAGACCTCTATTGGACATGTGCTATAGGGATGTCTCTCTCCGTTGCAAACAATCACGCACTAGCTATCTTCGTGTATCTCCTCACCTCGCTTTTCTATCTCGGAGATGCATGCGTGATATGCTTGCATAAGAAACGAACACACTCCCTCTCTATTTTATCGTTTGTTGTCCCTTTCTCTTTCACACACACGCTCTTTTTGCACACTCACTCATTCTCCTTCACACGCACTTGATCTCTCTCGACTTAGGTACTCTCTTTGGTCCATAGCATATAGATTTATGGAAAAGTCAAGCATCACAAAGTTTGACCAGGTATGTGGAGAAAAACATTTACATCTAGAACGGCAAACATATATCATTAGATTCATCATGGGATGTAGTTTCGTATGATGTATCTTTGGTATTGTGGATATAAATAATATTTGCGTAAACCTGGTCAAAGTTTCCAACGTTTGACTTCTAAAAAATTTATATGCCCTGCATTATTGAACGGACGGAGTATCTCTTTCCCCCTTTCAGCTATCTGACGCACCACTCAGCCATATTGGGGCTCCTCTGTCTCTCTCAAACTTTATATCTCCCTGGTCCACACATACACATATCTCGCTCGCGCTACATAGACCCATCTAACACACTCCGCCCTTGTTCTCTCTCTATGTGACACGCACCCCCGCCCCTAAGTACCATAATCCCTCACTCCATCATAGGCACACGCACTCCCCCCTAAGTATGACTATCTCTCACTATCCATCAGGAACACACGTATTGTCTCCTTCCAACCATATGTCTATCTCGATATCTCTCGGGGTATCTTCTATAGCGCACAGACCTTGTCACTCGATCTCCCACCCATGTAGTCCCATCACGATCTCCAGGGGATCTCTCTGTCACAAACAAACACTCTCTCCTCCCCATGCCTGCAGTTTCTCCATACGTCTCTCTCGACCTCTCTCCCTTGTTTGTCAGACCTCTCTTGGCCACGTGCTAGGGGACTTTCTCTCTCGGTTGCAAACAGCCACACACTATCTCCTCACCTCGCTTCCGCTGTCGAAGATGCATGTGTGATATGTTTGCATAAGACACACACGCTTTTTCTCTACTTTATCGTGTGTTGTCCATGTCTCTTTCAAACATGCACACACACTTTTTTCACTCACTCTTTCTATTTTACTCTCTCTCCCTCTCCCTCTCTCTCTAGTTAGGTACTCTCTCACGTCCATAAACATATGGATGTTTTGAAAAGTCAAATCTCAAAAAAAAATGACTAGGTATATGTGGAGAAAAACATTTACATCTGGAACAATCATTAGATTCATCACTACATGTACTTACTTCATACTATCATTTATCTTTGGTATTGTAGATATAAGTAATTTCTTTATAAACTTGGTCAAAGTTTCAAAAGTTTGACTTAAAAAAAATACAGGCACTACATTATCGAACGGAGGGAGTAGCTCTTTCTCTCTCTCTACTATCTCTCATGGGCCTCCCCTCTCACTCGATCTCTCTTTACCGAGGGATTATACGGTCACTGTGTCAGCGTATAGCTCCGTATATTGTTTAGTTGACCGGTCAACCAGTCCACATGCTGCCTTTTTTTTTGAGAATTTATCCACATGCTACCTTGTCAGCTCGTGTTCTCTATCTTCGTGTTCTGGCCCATGTGGCAGTCGGTGAAAATAAGTAAATTAGAGGCCCATCGGACACGCGGTGAAGTAAACAAAGTTGAAACCACTCGCGGTAGCACCTCGCACACTTGTAAATTGAGGGAACACTTCTTCCGCATGAAGGACGCACATGCGCACACTACACCACTGCGCGGCGGCATGCACACAAGGACGCACTCGCGCACACCCAGCACACAATACACACCAGCACGCATGTACACCGGTGTCGCCGCCGGCTGAGATGGACGGCGACGCAGCCAACAAGCGGAGGCGGCTCGAGCCAGAACCGCATCCGGCGAGCCTGGACTTCATCAGCAGCCTCCCCGATGACATGCTGCTCGTCATTATCAGCCTCCTCCCCACCAAATCTGTCGTGCGGACCACCCTGCTCTCCTAGCGGTGGCGCCCCCTCTGGCGCCGTGTCCCCCTCAACCTCAGTCGACAGCTGCCTCTACGACAGGGATTGCAAATGCATGGCCGTAGTCTCCAAGATCCTTTCATCGCACCCTGGGCCAGCCAGACGCCTTGACATCCGCATGTTCAGTACCAACTGCAATGTCCAAGCCATGTTCGATGAGTGGTTCTTATCCCCTTCCCTAGATCAGCTCGAGGAGCTCAGGTTTGAAGCTGGACGATGTCGCTCTCTGCCGCCGTCCGCGCTCCGCCTCACGCCAACGTTGCGCCGGGCCAGCTTCAGCTCCTGCTATTTTCCCGAGATTAATGCCGCGCCCGCCCTTCTTCTCCCTCAACTCAAGTAGCTCGACCTCTTCAACATTGGCATCTTGAAGATGGCTATGGAGCACCTACTCCGTAGCTGTACTGCGCTCGAGTACCTTCGTCTTCGGCAAATCCACGGGTTCATTAGCCTCTACATTGCCTCGACGAATCTTTGATGGATTTATGTGTCTTGCTGGCCCCGCAACAAGACATCAATTGGGAAGAGATCACTCGAGCTATTCCATGTTATGGTCATTGAGAATGCGCCTTTCTTGAGATTGCTTGTATCTGATCTAGAAGGTCCAACAAAAATTAGGGTCATTAACGCGCCGAAATTGACAACGTTGGTGTACTCGTCTGCCAAATCCTCCGAACTCTTTATTGGATCCGTAATCGTTCAGGTACAACACTCATCTTCTTCTCTGTCTTCTTGAAATTCACATTTTTAAATTTCTTCTTGATGTATTTACGACTGTCATCCAGAAAATGATTCCCACAAGCTTGACCCAGTCTGTGCGCACAGTGAAGATCTTGGCAATACAATCTATCGGCCCCAATCTGGATCAAGTTGTTGGATTCCTTGCATGCTTTCCGTGCACGGAGAAGCTACTCATCGAGGTGAAACTTCTTTCCTAAATGGTAATCACAATGTAGCTGAATTTTTTCGTAATTTTCCCAAATCACGATGACAAGTGTAGTGTTCAAAACTGCATCTACGCACTGCACCGAAAGAAATGTTTTTAGTATTTTTTCTCACGTGATCACCTGCATCATTTTTTGTTGTACTAGTACTACCTCCGTCCTGGTTTATAGGTCACCTTAGTAGTTTGTGCCAAATTTTGACCAAAGATTTAGCTAACAAAATGTTAATGCATGTCAACAAAAATTATATCATTGGATTCGTATTTGAACATAGTTTTCAATGATATAATTTTTGGTAACATGCATGAACGTTTTGTTAGTTCAATCTATAGTCAAAATTTGACACAACATATAATGGGGACCAATAAACCAGGACGGAGGTAGTAGTAGCCTAGGCTAGTCATAGTGGCAAGTAACTTAGACTAGTAACTCTATGGTTAGCCTAAGAGCAAGTACTACCTCCGTCCTGGTTTACTCTTCGTACTTTGTAGTATCAAAATTGACCATAGATTTAACTGACAAAATGTTAATGCATGTCACTAAAAATTATATCGTTGGATTCGTATTTGAACATAATTTCAAATGGTATAATTTTTGGTGACATGCATTGGCATTTTCTTAGGTAAATCTATGGTCAAAATTTTACACTAAATACGAGGTAGTACAAAATTGGGCTATAACGGCCCTCCACTATGTAGGCCAAAACATGTGCCAAATTCACTTCTGATGCATTTGGCATCTTTGCCCTCCATTGCTCACTTGGTGCCCCAATCTGGATCACCTACTTTGCTCCGGTGCCAAATTAACTCATGCAATGAAAAAACACTTGCGTGGGAGAGGGAGAGGACTGAGGCAATAAAAAACACTTGTTTGGGAGAGGGAGAGGCTGGTGTAGTTGGTTTAATTGATTTGTTCATACATGTGGGTATGTGTGCACAGCGGTGCCAACTCTCTCACATTGCTAGAGCGGTGCCAAACTCTTTTGATTTGACATTGATGCGTATTATGTGGCATACTTTTGAGAAATATGGCATCAGCCACATAGTGGAAGGCAACAAATGCCCAAGCTCTTCACGTGCTCCGAGGTAAATGAGAGGAAAGAGAAAGAGAGAGAGAGAGAGAAAATATCACTAGCCTTAGAGCTAACCCTATAGCCAACCCAATCGTATGAGCGAATGATATTGGTACCTCTTGATGACATGGCAATCTTATACAGCCAGCTGCTCTAATCTGTTCTCTTCTTTTGCAGATAAAAAAAGACCCGAAAGTGAAAAATGTGATGCACTATAACAATCTCATTGAATGCCTTGATCTCCATCTTACAGAAATTGATTTGATCGACTATCGAGGCAGCACATCTGAGATTAAATTGGCCAGGTTCTTTGTTCTGGAGGCAAGTGTGCTCAAGGTAATGAGGTTTGGTGTTCTCTGGCGCAACAATGAATGGCGTGCTGATCATCGCAAGCGTCTAAGCCTAAATGACAAAGTCTCCACAGAAGCTGAATTTGTTTTTGAAACATCAAGTCGCCAGAGACTCAAAAATTTATTTGCCCATTAGTGACTTGTCAAGGCGGTGGATTTTAGTTTTTACGATAATGCTGCATCCACCTAAAGTAACATAAGTTCTTACGTAAACTTGCTAATAATTCCCTCTTTATAGGTGCAGCATTACTCCTAGCATTTGTAATATCGGTTTGAAACTTGTAATATTACGACTATCCAGCACGAGGTACTATGTTACGATAAATGTTCGCGTGCATAGGTGCGGCAACGATATACCCATTACTCGAGTACAATATTTATTATTACCAGCAAGAGGCCCATGCGTTGCACGAAACATCAAGATGCATTTATACGAGCTGTTTATCTTGTGGGAGACGAAGATGAATGAGGGAAGGCCTTATCTGCAAATGTGGAGAGGGGTGCGGGTATCTTTTTCGAAAATTGTCATAGTTTGCTTTCTATCCGTCAGATATAGATCGGACGGTCTATATTGCAGGATGGCAGGCACACCATCATCACCTACTCGGTTTTCTCTACTCTTACTAGCAAGAGGCCCATACATTGCAATGGATCCAAAGTAGAATAGTACTTGTTCACAAACTTGAAAGAAAACACTCTTGTTTTGATATACATATACCACTAAAAATATATTACGTTTCACTCAAAATATATTTCTCAGGCTGTTTTGATGAGGTGAGGGAGGGATGTGGTTGCTTTCAAGATAATAAGGGGTTTTCTGCAGATTGGAGTAGAGAAGTGGGCTATTGTTGCAAAAATGCCACAAATTATCTCACAGCCATTAGATGCAGATCTAATGGTCAGAAATGACGGATGGCGGATACACCATCATCACCAACTGAGTCTTTTATAGGAGTAGAGATAGAGATTACTAGCAAGAGGCCCATGCGTTGCACGGAACATCAAGATGCATTTGTATGAGTAGTTTATCTTGTGGGAGAAAAGGATGAACGAGGGAAGGCCTTATTTGCAAATGTGGAGAGGGGTAAGGGTATCTTTTTGCAAAATTGCCATAGTTTCCTTCCTATCCGTCAGATATAGATCGGACGGCCTATATTGCAGGATGGCAGGCATGCCATCATCACCAACTCTATAACGGAGTTGGTGATGATGGCGTGCCTGCCATCCTGCAATATAGGCCGTCCGATTTATATCTGACGGATAGGAAGGAAACTATGACAATTTTTGCAAAAAGATAGCCGCACCTCTCTCCACATTTGCAGATAAGGCCTTCCCACATTCATCCTTATCTCCCACAAGATAAACTACTCATATAAATGCATCTTGATGTTCCGTGCAACGCACGGGCCTCTTTCTAGTTTTATAAGAAAAAAGAGTAGACATACTCGTGGCAACGCACGGGAAATTATGTCAAACACGGCTAGTTGTAAGCAGACTAGCTCTACAGCCATGATGATAGTGACTACACACGATGAGGCTGACTTTGGTATGCCGAACACGGCACCTACACTCAAGTGTCATCTCCGGCGCAGGGTCTTGTCACTTCACTGTGAGGAGCAGCACGTAATAATTTGACTAACGGGTAGTATAGTACTACTAGTACTAGCACCATCGTCTGGATTTAGTAGTACTACCACCTCCGTCTGGATTTAGTATTTGACTAGCAATATCTAGTAATGCATGTCACAAAAAATATACTACTCCCTCTGTAAATAAATAAATGGAGTATTGTTTTAGTCGGTTTAGAACGTAGTTCCCAATGATATTATACACTCTCCCTTCCGGTAGATGGCTCAAATCTGAAATCTCATCAATCAGACTACTATTGTACTCACCAAGCGGTCAGCTTGGTAATCTACCAACAAAAAATTGCAATCAAAGACTACTATTGTACTCCCTCCGTACTGGTGCATTAGTCACGTTACGAAAACCAAATAATCCCAAAACTTTTAGGCGCAGTGCATTAACTACCCACCTCGTTCCTTGTTTTTTGCCACGAAAAAAGAAATCAGCCAATAGGAACGTGGGGTGCGTATGCATTCAATGACTTGAGACTACTTAGCACAACATGCAGTGCTCAATTCTCTGCATGCAATGACATTAATTACAAAATAAGTAAACATCAAAGTTCTCTCGTTTTGCCCCAACTTGGTCTCGGTGAGATGACTATACTGCACCGGTACGGAGGGAGGGCCGAGGAGTAGATGGCCAACACACACGTGAATGCAACGCAGTCTGCACTTCTCATATAAAGGCTCCCCGCCAGTCCAATCTACGAAATCCTACGCACCTACGCACCCTAACCAAGGGCAAGAGTGATCACTCCAATCGCAAGATCAGTTGACTAGAAGCTAGACCCATGGAGGCGATGAGCGTGAGCATGAGCCGGCTGTGCCAGATGGTCCACGACGCCAGCCTACGGCCCAGCACCGAGGAATGTCTCCAGGTCGTGCTTGAGGCCGCCAGGTCAAGAGGCCTCTTGGACGACAGCTTCGTCTCCTTGTTCGACGAGGTCCTCGTTGGCTTCCTCGACAAATTCACCATCGTCAAGAAGCTCGCGGACGACTTTGATGTACGCCTCCAGCCCTCGCGCCCAGGCTCTGTGATGCCTGCCACCCTCAGCATCCTCTATGGTGACAACCTCTTCGACGCACTGGTGGCCCTGCGATTGCCTGCCGTCGCGCCGGAGAATGTCCACCTCGAGGTCGCGCTCGCCGCGCAGCGCCTGGCGCAGCAAGACACCATCGACATAATCACCCACGTCTACGGGCAAATCATCCACAAGGACTACTATGTGCAAGAGGAGGACGATAGGACGCTGGCCTTCTTGGACCGCAGGGCAACCTTGGACGATATTGTTCAGAAGCACATTGAGCTCGCCGCCAATGCCGCTGCTCCTCACACATTCGTTGGTGACCCGGTGCACTAGGGCGTGAGGATGTCGTTGATGGATCCGTATGTATCTTTATCTTTCTGTCAATTCCATGTAGTAGTATATTGTAATTATCTTACCTTTCGCATCAACTTCATAATTTTCGTATGTACCATGCATGAACCGCGCCAGAACCAAACTTCTCCTTACTCTAGGGAAAATCATTATTTCTATCTATAGATCGCGCCAAGGAGAAGAACCAAATTTTACAAGTTACAAGTTCAAAAGGAAAAGCCTCGCCCCTCTGTAAATTGTGTCTTTTCGCCATCCCTTCTATAAGAAAAAGGCAGTGCTCCTACAAGTTCCTCAAAAAAGAAAAGAAAAGGAAAAGCCTACCGTGTTCGCGTCGCACCCCCACACGGTTGGTCCGGCATGCCGCTCAAGGGGGAATCCGTGCTGTGTTGCATTTTCACTTACAAGTGGGACCGCAGTTGAGCAAACCGACTATCGGCAAACCCCCACCCCCCCCCCCACCGCGCGATGGCTGAGCTAGAGAAAATAGGAGGGAGAAGAGATAGTTGTAGCATGGACTCCAAGAAAATTGGTGTCAGATGGGACTCGTGTGGGTGGCGTGTGCCGTACTGCTAGACGTGAATGCTAGTTATGGCCCATGCCACCCCACTATTAATTGAGGTGCTGGTTACGTACTACCTCCGTCCTGGTTTATTGGTCCCCATTGCATATTGGGTCAAATTTTGACTATAGATTGAACTAACAAAACATTCATGCATGTTACCAAAATTTATATCATTGAAAACTATGTTCAAATATGAATCCAACGATATAATTTTTGTTGACATGCATTAACATTTTGTTAGCTAAATCTTTGGTCAAAATTTGGCACAAACTACAAAGGTGACCTATAAACCAGGACGGAGGTAGTAGAGCGAACACCACTAGGCCATACGGTACGCCACTAGTACTATTTTTTTATTTTTTTGCGGGTGAAACACCACGGACGTGGATCCTCTGACTTAGAAATCCCTGCCATACCCTGCCTTTGAGTCACTGATAGGTGGGCCCATGCTATGTGGGACCCATGTGTCAGTGACTCAAAGGTAGGCTAGCCCACGGCAGGGGATCCTCGTCCGAAACACCACTAGAACTAGGATACATGTTGGATTATAGATTATTTCCAACAAAACATTCTAGTAAATACTAAAGTTTTTATCACACAACAAATAATAAGCAATGAAATGAACTTCGGCTCAACCAATCCTCGGCGTTGGAAACGCTTGCTTTGAACCATAAGTAAGCCTCTGGGAAGGGCCAGCTATTGTCAATATCGAGACCAATGCAGGACTCATCATCCAGGCTGAAGCGGCCTATACCAGGACGCATATTGTGATAGCCAGGGTAGGGAACCATAGCAATGTCTGAGGTATAGATACAGTTGCTTCTCATAAATGGTAGTAACGTTGTGCCAACGGCAGCTGGATCGCCTTTCACCATCATTGGGTAGTTTTGTCCAAGGAAGAGCGAGTTTTCTCCAAGACTATCAATACGAAACTAGGCAGAAGGTGCTGGCGCTAGCACGCTAGTATCCATCCCGAATACCCTGCAACGGATGTTGGAATAGGTCCGGAGAGTGCGACCATGGGAGACAACACCTGCTTGCTTAGTAACATCAGCAGTGCCCTGTATACATACAAGAAGAGGTGATCCATCAGAATAAGTTGCCAGGCGCGACTGAGTATGTAGGTCCTGCTCGTGATCATCATCATCGTCATCTCCCCCTTGGTTATAATTTTTTTCAAGTATAGGTGGTGGAATGGTCACAGGACCTTGGAAACACAAGAAGGTTAATCAGTACGGGCATACTAACTCGCATGCACGTGGATGAAAGAATTCTAATTACGGTGGAAGACAAACGTACCGAAACAATAAGGATTCCATGCAAAAATAGTGCCACGAGTTGTGGCAGCAAACGCAAGACGCTCGTATTGAATTGCATCACAGTACTCATCCGTGTACATAAATTGATTTTTGAGCAATATCCATCGAGGCGTGGAAGTAAGGACGGCAACAAGCTTGCCGAGGATAGCAACAACATGATAGTTTGTGTAATCCCAAGAGCGGTTGGGAACTCGACAAATTGCTATCTTCTGTAGACGACAGTCACCATGATCATATTTGAACGTACGTAGATCATCTATGTGCTCAACATCAGAGCACTCTGAGATTTTTGGAAGTGGAACCCGGTGACGAGTGTACACATTCACAAGTTCCCACTCACGGTTGTACCCAATATAAACAACCCAATCTCCATTTGCGCCTGCCCAGGCCTTACCCTTAAGCGATGGCATCTTAACATCACACGTATCATTATCAAGCGGCATCAACTTGCACAAGGCGAGGCTTCCGTCGTACCCGCGCCAGCGAGTAGGGTCATGGCGAAGAAGATAGGGGAGATCAAACCGCTCCTGAACCCTTGGGTTCTTTGTAATGATGTTATTTGTTGAGTCGATAATGGTCTTGAACGAACCTGCCATGCTAGCCGAGGTGATGACGTCGCACCGATCAATGAGTTCCTCCACCACGTCTTCTTTCAGATCGGGGCAAGAATAACGGGGTCGTTTCCGGCATGTTCCCTCCATTTAGAAGACGATCGAACAATGGCAGAAGGAAGGGTGAAGGCAAATGGAGGGAGGAAGAGCATGCGACAGCAGTTCCAAATCGAGAGGGAAAGGCGAAGAGGCGGTGGACGGTTGCCACGGTACAGGAAGAGGTGCCCCGGCCTACATAGACGTCTGTTCGGAAATTGTACAAAAGGACTCGCCGTCGTCTCACTGACATGTTGGAACGGGACCACATGTCAACGAAACATGGTGTGTCATTTCTCGTGCAAAATGCGATCTGGCCGCTTTGGCCCGAGGTGCCGCATTATTTCTCGACTTTATTTTTTTAATCGTGTGTCGTTCAGTTTTGAAGCACAACTAATTGGTACTGTATGCAGAGAAAATATAAACTACTATACCACTACTCCACCTATCAAAAAAGATATATAGGCAGGAGCTTCAGCGCTTGCTTGCTAAGGGCTGCCCACTTGCTTCTCACACTATCACCCTCTCTCCAGATCTAAAAAATACGATGGTGGCCCCTCTTTCTCCCTCCTCACCGGTGGTCACAGATCCGCCGGGGAAGAAAAGGACGTGTAGCGTGGACGCACTCGTCGTCGGCGAGCGAGGTCACACACTGACGGCAAGGCCGTCCTCTCACACCTAGCGCCCGTGTGGGATGGCCTCCGTCCCCAAGCTTGCTGCCATAGTGTGTGCGGAGGACAACGACCACGAGCGAAGCCACTTACCGCCGACCCTTAGGTATGCCACGTCGCTGCATGTGGATCTTACTTCCACTCCACCATCTCCCCAATTTGCTATCCTCTGCTTTGCTGGTCACACAGACGAGAACCTTAATTTGCACTATTAAAGGAAACCCTACTTCATGCAGACTAATCCATGTCTGGGTTGAATAAGGAAAGGAAGGGAGAAAGTACTGTCGAAGAGACTAGGTATCAAACCCGCATCTAGGTTGAAAAGGGGAAAATCAGTAGCTAAGGAACGAGTCTCGTGTCTCTTGGTTGAAAAAGGATAGAAAGGCATGACAACGCAATAGAGAATGACCAGGTCGATCGGTTTGTTGTCCTCACATAGGAAAAAGGTGGCTAAAGAGAACAAAAATAAGACGTAATCCACATATGCTGCCTGGATATTTGTTGCTCTGGGCAACCATCCCTCCCTCACCACTCTATGCGTTCGTGGAGGTACATTGTACTGGTGCGCCCACTGTCCGAATGGCCGCCCATGCTCTTATTGCCACTTTTTTGCTGTTAGTATAACGCCACCGGTAAAGTGAAACAAATGCTACTGCTAAAGTGATGCCACATTTAACTAATGCCACACTCAGTCTAATGCCATCGATAAATTTAAGCAATGCCATTTAATGTCACTGGATTATTTCAGGGTTAGCTGTTGATTGTGGATGTATTAAAGATTTTTCAGCTAAGGCATTCTAATGTTGTTGCACAGCCAGTATACCAATGATGAAACTTGTTACTACCTTCAGATTTTTGCACTGTTAATGCTTATAGATTACATACCTCACTTTCATGAGATAAGTCAATTTTTTTTGTATAGTGTCACCAAAATGCCAAGGCGCTGATGTCATTTTATATTGGTTAAACTGCACAAAAAATTATGAAGAGAAGAGGAAAGGTCAAGAGTGGGCACCTCCTCCTCCGGCTGTTTTCTTGATTCATTTGATCAAGTTTTTATGTTTGATCGATTATCAAGATTGGGATAGCAATTTTTCAAGTCCCCTCGAGTTCGAAATGATATTTACCTTGGAGGTACATGGTTTGCAAAAAAATTATACTGTCATTAGTTAATAATGCTAGTTACCTTTAGAATTTTCTATTTGGTTTAATGCTGTTGCACAGCTAGTATACCAATGCTGAAACTTGTTACCTTTACATTTTGTATTGTTAATGCTTATAGAAATCTTCCAGTGCTAGCTTATGGAAATCTGTTCAGTAAAACCATTGTACAGTACCCCGTAATAAAAAAACTACTCTACTGTTGCACTAGCCACTGGATTAGTGTATATTTGTACTATTCGAATGGTGTTGCATTAGCGTATGGACATATATAAGGTGTGCAAGCTTTCCCAGATATGTGCTCAAGAAAACTACTACCTGTTTTTCTAAATACTATACGTTTGGGTACTTTAAGTTGAACTGCGAAAACGTCTTATATTAAGGAACATAGGGTGTAGAGTTCACTCAAATTATGCCGGTAAAGCTAGTCACACCTTTGTTAAAATTAATGTTCATTATGTTATCGGAGGAGGTCTGCATGTTTGTCTCTAATGCCTGTCGATTACATACCTGACATCATGATGTAATGGTAAGTCATTGCTTTTTGTACAGTGTCCCTGAATTGTCAAGGTGGTGATGGCGTTTTATTTTAGTTGAACTGCACAAAATATGCTTAAAAGAAGAGGAAAGGTCAGGAATGGTTCAATCTTTCAGAAAATACTATTTATGCCTTCCTGACATCAGCCGCTGTTGCCTTATTTATTCCTTCAAACAGGTGGTTAGAAACAGTCTTGCTACCTTTTCCCATTAAGAATTTGGAATGTTTATATTTGTGAGTCTATGCTTCAACTAGTGCCACTTTTATAGTAATCACACTTTCAATATCTGTGCAAACAGGGATGCTCGATTTTAGTGGAACTGCACAAAAAGTCCAAATGGTTCAACATTATGAGCATGTTTTCTTCCAAACCGTTATATCCAATTGGTGGCACTATCAGCTGATCATTACAAAGGTACATGGTTTGCTACTATCTTACTACTCTTTTTGTACTTTCATTAGATAGTAATATTAGTGGTTTGCATGTGAATTTATTGGCAGGGTGGACCTACATTGGAGGTGCAGGACATGATTCAATGATTGGATGCTCAATTTCGGGTGTATCAATTTCACCTCTTCCATAACTGCGAACATGGATATCCTTGGTCTGATGAAGAATAGGTGCTATATTTCTACTCTGTACCAGCAAATCAATTCAGTACGAAATTGTCCAGGGCAAAACATGACAGTATCAAATTGTCTAGTGCAAAACATGATAGATGCTAAGCAGAAACGACTAGAAGAGACGTGTTGAAACCGAAAATACGAGGTGGGGTATATATTTACTAGCTGCTTGATATTTGTGCAGACAGATGTTTGCCCGTTGCTATTTGGCAAACAAACAAAGTGACCTCAATTTTGGTGGAACTACACAAGAGAATAGTATAGTCACTTCATGAAGTGCCATTTGAAAATAGACACAGAAAGATTGGATAGTCACTTCATGGACTGCACAAAAGTAGTACCGTACTATTTATTGGCCAACACTAGGTGCTTCATTGCTTTGGTCTGATTATACAATGGGCATCATTTTGCCTAAGTTAAAGTTTGTATTCCGAAAATAGTCTTGCCGTGTGATCGAAAGAAGACCAAATCATATTGCAGTGGATGTTCCTCCATCATGTGTGGTTCATTCTCATGGTTCTAGCTATTGGTGAAACCACTTACATTTGCAAGAGGAAATGTAGACTTCAACAAATTTGTCTTTCACTCTGTACTGAATGTTGGCCCAGAGAAGCATCCATGTTAGTAGCAAGAACAGATGTTTTTTCTAGATCTTTGCTTTTGGAGCTACATATTTATATATGATCTGTGAATCATTGAGATGCATTAACATGTTGATCTTATGTATGGGAATCGTACTAGTTGGTTGTGAATTTGGGCTACAAATGTGAACATATTACAATGCCAGGCATGTGAGTCTCGTGTCAACATTTCGAACGGATCGTCTCTTACTAGTGTGCACAGCATGATCCTTATTTCTGTGTGCTCAGTGTTTACAAGTTACTAGCAGTTCCTTATTTCTGTTCGCTTAGTGTTTACAAGTTACTGATCGATCACTAGCTAGCCTACTAATACGCTCCTAGTAGTTTTAGTTGCGACGCAAGATCCGAAGGTGGCAGTTTTTTGAATAAAAATGCCTACCTCTAAAGAAACTGACATGCTGTTCTGAAGAAAATGCCATGCGAATTTGAAGAAACTGCCAGCAAAAACGTTCGCAAATGCCTTATCTCCCAGCGAAGGTTCATCAGCTATTGCGATCCTACACATACACTATCCGACTGTCGGGGCACGACACCTATGGGATCCCAAGAGACCCCTTTATGATTCGGCGGGGGGAGAGGTATACGCAAAGAGCAGAACCAGTGATCGACGCGTGAGGTTTTTACCCAGGTTCGGGCTGCTGATCAGCGCAAAACCCTACTCCTGCTTTGTGTTCTTATTGATGTTCTTGAGCCCAGCCTTCAGGAGCGCTCACAATGAACAGTACGTTCAAAGAGCAGCTACGCATGCAGAATGGGCCAGAAGTTCTCCTCCCCTGTAGCAGTTGCCTTGGGCCTCCTTTTATATGCTCAAAGGGGTCTCCACAGTGGAAAATGTATATACATTGAGGTGTAAAGTAGCTACAGGGTATCATACCTAACCCCTGACAGATTAGGACAAGCGCATTTAATGCACCGTGAGGTGTCCGTTTAGGTGTCCTCACTTTCTTGGGGATGGAAAAAGGGGCCATCCCATCAGCACCGCTTAAGCTCTCCTCCACTGGCGTGTCGCCACGCATCCAGGGAAGGAGCCAAAATGTCAGACTTTGTTACTGTACCGAAGCGGTGGCACAGTGACGGAATCTCGCCAGGCGCCGATCCTTGCCGGGCTCCAAGCCTTGCCGGGCGCCAAGCCTTGCCGGGCGCCAGGCCTTGCCGGGCGCCAAGCCTTGCCGGGCTCCACAGGCCATCCCGGCAAGGATCTTGCCGGGGGGAGCTGGCCTTCGGATCCCAGCTTTGCTTATCTGCTGATCCTTAGATCTCTGACTTGATGATTTCCTCGATGGCTTGAATCGACCTCGAGCTGATCCCGACAAGCCTTGCGGCAAGGATGGCTACAACTGCCCGTGCACAAGTACGGGGTACTAGTGGCCCAATACTTAGTACACCGACACCGACTGACTCGATCCTACGCGAATAACCAGCGGATCACGCACGTACCTCATCTGGATGAATCGTGTGCACTCGTTTGATCGTCATGCCGACGTGCGACCCAGCACGGACGGGACACACCACTGACGGGACGGGACGGGATGGCACAGTCATAATTTCAGTTTTTCTGGTTTTCCACGGAAAGCTGGCGCGCTAAGCCATGCCTGCTTATGCATTGAATTCCGATGATCGCGATGACCGTCGCGTTTCCCGCGACACGCTGGTTCACCTACCTTTCGCCTATAATTACTGGTTCCCGGCGTTCTCCGGTGGCACCATCACCCAACTCGCCCTATCCTCATAAGCCCCCACCGGCCCGACGTCGCTCGCCACTTGCCCTCGCTCTCGCCACGTCCGTCATGCACCCACCTGTCCGCAATAGGCAACGCCGGAGGCGGTCACCGCCGGAACTAGTGTTTGGTTTTTCACCCTAAGGCAGATGGAGGGAGGAGGAATTCTATCGGTCTTTAGATGGCAATGCGGAGTATGAGGACTTGTTGGAGCGCGACCGCCTAGTGGAGGAGCAGCGTATCACCGATTTGCGCCGCTAGCGGGGCATGGAGCAGCAGCACACCGACGCTCTGAGTCGCGAGCAGAGCGGCCGCAACTGGGCTGACTACGTGGAGGCCGGCGCCCGGCAAATAGCCCTGGAGGCTGTCGGGCGCGCACGCGTTCGCGACGCCGAGAATTTTACTACCAGCTCATCAAGTGGATTTCCCGCTTAGAAGCTGAAGCTTCGGTGGACCACGCCGGCATGGAAAGAACAAACACGCGCGAGCAACGCGCCCTATCGCACCTCTGGGAAGTCCGAGGCGAGGAGGAGGACGTCAGTGCCGGCGTTTAGCGTGTACCGCAGATGGCGGCCGGCATCGTCTAGTTAGCTAAGAGTAAGTTGTTACTTGTGCACTACTAGAGTATTAGTGGGAGTAGATAGTTAACTTGGCTATGATGGTTGTCAACATGGAAGTTCAGTACTCTATATCTAGATCAGACCTGTTACTTTGCTCTGAATATTGAACTTTCCATTTGAACATATGAAATGGGCTGTTATTTTTTTAAATGGGTTGTATTTGTCCGCCACGGGTTTAGAGGCTGACTTGTGGGCCTACTAGGTTGACGCGTACACAATCAGGAGATGATTGTACGTGGAGAGGATGAAAGCAGGGACCCACCAGGGTCATGGCAGTACGCAAGTAAGTGCCTCCTTATTTCAAGCCAAAAAATGGTTCCTCCTAATGGATTTCTGACATCTGGGTCCCATGCCATTGTCAACGTAGTCAATAAATGAGAGAATTGCACAACGAGCGGCTGACACCAGGGACCCAGCAGCCCGCCTAGTTCTTTTTGTTTTTGAGACGGAAGCAGGGTGTCAACTAGGCTGTGCGGGGCACTCTGGCCTGTCTAGCCAGCCTTTTATTTTATGTTTACCACAAGACCAGCCCAGTAGTTTTTTTTTCTTTCTGAAAATGGCTAGTCCAGTTTTTTTGTTCTTTTGCAGAATACCCAACCGAGGCCTACTTGCTTTGTCAGCCCTGATGGGCTGCAAATCTTTCAAGACGAGGAGAGTTTCATTCGGCTTGCCCAGAAAATAGGCTATCAGTAATGAGAAACGGGCTGTACATTTTTAAAACACATCAAACCGGCAATTAGTTTCAAATTTCTTTTTTTTCATTTTGAGATTTTAAATTCCATTGATTTTTATGCGTGGACAATTATTTGGATTTTATATTGATATAAATTTATTTTTCAAATTAGTTTTAATGTGACTCAAAATTTCAGGATTAAAAACAGTTCGGACCGCACCGAAATATGCAAAATTTCGTATAATTTTTTAACCGTGGCCACAATATGGGCTGTAATGCTAACAAAAAGAATATGGGCTCCAAAAAAATACTTAAGAATTAGCAAATGGGCTGTAAATTATTAGAAATAATGGCAGATGGGTTGTATGCTGTTTTCCACAGATTTTAGGCTGACTTGTGCGCCTACTATAGGTTGACGCGTACGCTTTCATAAAAAAAACTGACGCGCACGCAAGGCCGTGTCAACCTAGTCAATACACGAGAGCAGTGACTGTTGGATGTCCATCCAACGGCCGTCGTGCTTCTTCAATCTCTGCTCTTCCTGCTCCAGCCGCTCAAACCAGCGTCGGCGGGACTGCCTGCTCCCTCCTCCCGCGGCCGGCTGTGCTGCCGCGCAGGCCTCACCGCCCCACCGTACTCCCATCGCTGGCCTAGCCATCCCTCTACTCACCCAGACCTCCTGTTATTCTCCGACGATGCCACCCTCACACTGCACCCGAACCAGTAAACCCTCGTACTCCCCTTCGCGTGGGAAACAACTACCGAGTCTTCCCCGGCTCCGGGTCATTCCCTTCCTAGGCCTCGCCGTCGTCCACCACCTTGGTGCTCTCGGCACGGCGTGGTCAACGTGGTCAAGGAACGAATTACATCAGAAGAGGACTATATGTGGAGAGGCTGACAGCTGGGTCCACGGCCGCAGCAAGGAAGTGCCCCCTTATTACGCGCAAAATAATGATTCCTCCACCTGACAGCAGGGACCCACCGAAAGGGCCGCCTTATTTTGCGAAAAAAATGTTTCCCCCCTGACAGCTGGGACCCACCAGCTACATCTTCGCACGCAAGGAAGTGCCTCCATATTACAGGTAAAAAAAATGAATCCTCCCCCTGACAGCTCGGACCCACCAGCTATATCTTCGCACACAAGGAAGTGCGTCCTTATCCTCCCTGACAGTTGGGACCCACCCGGTCGAAGCGTACGTACCGTTCTCTGTCTGGTCGCGAAGGTGTATGTACATATTGGTCGATCGGTCTCTCTACAATGATGAACCTTGGCCGAGCAAGCAGCGGCACGTGTAGTAGTAGAGCCGCCGATGTAGCAGTTCAGGCAGTCCGTTCTAAACCATGAACACGTACGTACAGCCACATGCCAAAAAATACGACCACATACGTACATACGGGGGGGTCTCGAACGCCTAGATACTCGCGCATACGTACGGCCAGGGCACGTGTGCATGGAGAGGCAACGGACGGCAGCAACGACATCCTGTTCATCGGAAGCCAGCCGGCTGGGTCGGAACGGAGAAACTGCGTTGTGTTCATCGGGAGGCAACGGAATTCGTCGTTGATACGTCTCCAACGTATCTATAATTTTTTATTGTTCCATGCTGTTATATTATCATTCTTGGATGTTTTACAATCATTTTATAGCAACTTTATATCATTTTTTGGGACTAACCTATTGACATAGTGCCCAGTGCCAGTTGTTGTTTTTTGCTTGTTTTTTACTTCACACGAAATCAATACCAAACAGAGTCCAAACGCAGCGAAACTTTTTGGTGATTTTTTCTAGACCAGAAGACACAAGTTGGGCCAAGAAAGTACCTGAGGGGGGCTCTGAGGGGAGCACAACCCACCAGGGCGCGCTTGGGGGGCCAGGCATGCCCAGGTGGGTTGTGCCCACCTCGGCCACCTCCCGCACCGCCGCTTTGCTCTATAAATACCCCAATATTCCAGAAACCCTAGGGGAGTCGACGAAAATCAATTTCAGCCGCCACAAGTTTCAGAAACCACAGATCCAATCTAGACACCATCACGGAGGGGTTCATCATCCTCATTTGTGCCTCTCCGATGATGCGTGAGTAGTCCATTGTAGACCTACGGGTCCGTAGTTAGTAGCTAGATGGCTTTCTCTCTCTCTCTCTCTCTCTCTCTCTCTCTCTCTTTTGATTCTCAATACAATGGTCTCTTGGAGATCTATTTGATGTAACTCTTTTTGTGGTGTGTTTGTTGGGATCCGATGAACTTTGAGTTTATGATCAGATCTATGTTTTTATCCATGAAAGTTATTTGAGTCTTTTGATCTCTTATATGCATGATTACTTATAGCCTCGTATTTCTTCTTCGAATCTTTGGTTTAGTTAGGCCAACTAGATCATTTTTTCTTGCCATGGGAAGAGGTGCTTTGTGATGGGCTCGATCTTACGGTGCTTGATCCCAGTGACAGAAGGGGAACCGACACGTCTGTATCGTTGCCATTAAGGATAACAAGATGAGGTCTATTTCTACATAAATAGATCTTGTCTACATCATGTCATCGTTCTTATTGCATTACTCCATTTCTCCATGAACTTAATACACTAGATGCATGTTGGATAGCAGTCGATGTGTGGAGTAATAGTAGTAGATGCCGGCAGGAGTCGGTCTACTAATCTTGGACGTGATGCCTATATAATGATCATTGCTTGGATATCATCATGATTATTTAAAGTTCTATCAATTGCCAACAGTAATTTGTTTACCCACCGTATGGTATTTTTCTCGAGAGAAGCCACTAGTGAAACCTACGGCCCCCGGGTCTCTTCTTTAATATATTTGTCTTCGATATCTATTTTTATTTGCTTTTATTTTCAGATCTATTAATCCAAAAACACAAAAATACTTTGCTGCATTTTATTTTATTCGCGATCTATTTATTCAATTTATTACAACTTTCTCCCGTCCACTTGCCAATTTTCGTCGCCGTTACCCGAAAGGGATTGACAACCCCTTTAACACGTCGGGTTGCAAGTATTTGTTCTTTGTGTGCAGGAGCTGTTTACGTGGTGTTGCGTGGTTCTCCTACTGGTTCGATAACCTTAGTCTCATCACTGAGGGAAATACCTACCGTTGTTGTGCTGCATCATCCCTTCCTCTTTGGGGAAATACCGACGTAGTTCAAGCAAACATCAGTCGTGTTCATCAGGAGCCAACCGGCTTGGACGGAACAGCTGAAACGAGGTCTGGCGTACCACAGAACGGAGGAAACGGCCTTCTGTTCGATCGCGTACGGTCGGAACGGGGTCCTGTTCACAGGAAGGGTCTGGCAAATCGGAAAATAGAGGAAACGGACTTGTGTTCGAGCTCCTACGGTCGAAACGGGGTGCTGTTGATCGGGAGGGGTGTGGCGTACCGCAAAACGGAGGAAACAGACTTGTGTTGGAGCGCCTACGATCGAAATGGGGGTCATGTTCATTGGGACGGGTGTGGCGTACCGCAAAACGGGACTCCATGTGCTACTGTTCATCCACCGTCTAGTGCCTCGCTCCAGCCTCCACGGTCTACTATTCATCCACCGTCGACTTCCTCCAGCCTCCACCTGCTACTGTCCATCCAGGGGCTACTGTTCATCCAGCCTCCATCGGTGACTGTTCATAGAGCCTCCACGGGGTCCTGTTCATCCACCCCCAACCGGCTAGGGTGCAGCGGCCTCCTCGGGGTCTTGTTCATCCGAGCGGCAATAGCCTACTACCACGGGGTCCTGTTCATCCAACCCCCACCGGGACTGTTCATCCACAGCCAACCAATCGGCTCGACTCACCACGTCTCGACTTGCTCTATGTACCACGCGCACGGTAGCAACGGTCACTGTTCATCGAGAGGCAACCCAACACCGGCTGGCTACGTCTCGCACAGGGGCTCGATCGGCTTCAGTAAGCAGCAGCAGTGATTGATCGCTCGGGTTCAGTTAGCAGCAGCAGCGAAGGAACCGCTCGGGTTCAGTTAGTAGCGAATGAATCGCTCGAGTTCAGTTAACAGCCAAGGGATTGATCTCTCGGGTTCAGTAATGTGCGATCACTCGGGTTTAGTTAGCCAAGGCCTCACACCCACGCGCGTACGTGTACGAGAGAAACGCGCAAACCTCCGTGCATCGCTCGGCCCCGACCACCCACCGTAACCGGGAACTCCCCGATATTTTCCTCGCTCTCGCTTCTACCATGATTTTTTCCGTCATGGACGGCTCAAAGAATGTCATGCAGCTGCGTCTCCAACCCGCCCAGGATGAAAAGCCCATTTTCTGTCATGATTTTTTGTCATAGAAGTAGGAGCCCACCACATCTATGATGATACGTGGTTTTGTTACAATTATTGTCATAGAAGTGTCATAAGCATGACAGAAAAAAATTGTTCGGCCCTAAATGTCACGGATGTGTCTTTTTTTTGTAGTGACTCGAGGTCGAACCCGACCACCTTGTACTTCTCCTCAGCAAGCAACAACTCCATGATGTGGATGGAGTGCTCCACCCAGACCGGGTTGTTGGTGTACACCACCGAGAGCTCCATGAACCTTCTGTGGGTGTCCACCACGGCATGCATGGTGAACTGCTGCTCATCGTCGGCAGCCGCTCGAAGCGCCATTGGAGCCATGCAGGAAACCCTCTAAGAATTTGTCGTGGTGGGTGTGCTTCTTGCAATAGTGGGGCGTGATCAAAAGGTTGAAGAGACACAAGGGTTAAATGGCCGCTGTAATAAATGGGGGCCGGTCGGCCTGTAATCATCACATCTTGTCACCGCGTTCATAGCGGACGATTCCAGTGCACGCTTAAGAACACCGCATGCGTTTCGTTTGACCACGCGTGGGCTCAAAGAGGCGCCAAATGTATCGTTGGTGAGCCTGTTCCTGTGCAACCGCGTAGTTTACCGCGCAAGCTTCCCGCCCGGCTAGTTTGGCCACGCATCGGCTAGAAGAGGGAAAAATCGTGGGTGTTTATTGGCAAAAAGCTTTGTAAAAACGAAAGTGTGTGGAATGACTTTGGTCATAAGTTTACCCGTGGGTGATGAGGTCAAAGTTACACAGAAGGGTGATGATGGACACTCGAGTGCGATGATTAATTCTGCGCTCTACAGGGCACACAGTTGAAGAAACCAACTGTGTGCAATAATGTCGAAGATCGCAGTCGAGTTAGCTATACAGATCGTGTGCCATGAGATCGACGAGGTAGACACATTTGAGAATGGTTAATAAAATCTATGTCCGTTGCATATTAAGGTCAAAATAGTGCTACCAATATACGAGTCTCATACGATGCCATTTCAATGATTGTACCACAAAAGCTCGAAATATTACAAGGTTCAAATTCTAGAGTTATACGGCTCAAATTCGAAGATTACAAGGTTCAAACTGATATTAGAAATGAAATTCAGCTCATCAGCTGCAAACGCCCGTGCTGATCTGCTGAACATGGATATAAGAGAGGTTTAAACTAATATTGCCACTTGTAAGGCTGGTTTCGAAACCTCATAATTTTTGCAAAGGGGTCAGCCATTGAGAAGTCATGTATGTGGTTGACACGATGACTTCCGATTACTCTGTCATCTGAAGTTCTGAAATGAAATTCAGCTTTTTCAGAGCCTATTCCATTCTGCCACAGCCACCGACGCTGATCAACAAACCATTCATTTTTGCGAAATAAATGTATGGCAAACCTCATTACCTTCAGCACCCTTGCTCTGACAACAAAGAACCTGGCGAATATAATCTCCGGTAAGGTCCCTCGGTAGGAGTTCAAAGTAATTTCTGAGAGATGCAGATCTAGGCATTCGATGTGATTGTTATATTGTATCACATTATCCACCACCGGGCCTAATCTTATTTGCAAAAGAAGAAAACATGTTAGTGCCTACATGCAGTTTTGAACACTACTACAGGCCTATTTGGTTTGCAGGATTTGTAAAATGCACTAACGTGCCATCTTCGATCCGACATGATTAACATGGGCATTTGATTACAATCTAGAAAAATGTAGCCTTCTTCACAAGAGGTTGGAGTGGATGAAAAGTTCCCTAAGAAAACTAGTACAGATGAATCCAAAGGAGAAATGCTTATGGATTGTAACCATATGGATCAAGCAACCAATATGGGGGGGGGGGAACATGTATGTACTGAAATCCTCCAAAAATCCTTCAGAAATCGTAGTAAATTGTCATTGTAAACTTGGAAAAAGGTGTCAAAAATTGAACTCCCTTATGGTTAAGATTTAACAGGAAAGGAACATCGCCTTGATATATAGCTTCTCCAGGCACAGAAAGCATCTCAGGAAACTGACAACTTGGTACAGGTGGGGCCGATAGATTCTAGTGCCAAGACCTTCACTATGCATAGTTTCAGGGTCAAGCTTGTCAGAATCATTTTCCGGATGACAGACAAACATACATCTTCAAAATTAGAAATAATGTTAATTTCTACAAGGAGAGGTAGAAGGCGGCAGTTGTACCTGAATGGGTGTGGATCCAATAACAAGTTCGGAGTATTTGTCAGACGAGTAGCCCACCACTGTCAATTTCGGCGTAGAAATGACATTGATTCTTGTTGGACCTTCTTGATCAACTACAAGTAATCTCTCTAGTGAAGGTGTGTTCTCAATGACCATACCGTGGTACACATTTTGTGATGTCTTCTTGTAGCACCAGCAACACACATAAATAGTCCAGAGAGTCATGGAGGTGATCTGGAAGCTACTCAACCCATTGATCGCCTGAAGACGAAGGTACTCGAGTGCAGTACAGCCGCGGAGCAGGCGCTCCATGTCACCATTTGGGAGGCAGACGACGACAAGCTCGAGGTGCTTCAGTCATGGTAGAATAAGAGCGGGCGCGTCATTAAGGGTGGGGAAATGGCAGTTCATGAACTTGGCAACACACAGCATGGGCGCGAGGCGGAGCGCGGACGTTGGTAGCGAGCGCATATGCCCATCATCAAAAGTGAGCTCCTCGAGCTGATCTAGGGCGGGGGATCGGAACCACTCGTCAAGCTTGGATCGGTCCTTGCCGTTGGAACGGAACTTGCCCATTCTAAGGCCTCTGGTTGGGCCATTGTGACTGCCGAGGATCTGGGAGAACGCATCCAAGCTTTTGCGATAGCCATGGCAGAGCTCGTGGGTGTCGATGAGGTCGAGAGGGGTGGAGCGCCATAGGGTGCGCCACCGCCGGGAGAGGATGGTTGTCCGCGCCCCATATTTGATTGGGAGGAGGGAGATGATGACTATCAACATATCATCGGGGAGGCTGCCGATGAAGTCTAGGCCTGCTGGAATCGCTTGCGGTTCTTGCTCGACCCGCCTCCGCTTGTTGGCAGCCCCGTTCTCCACCTCTGGAGTCTCCTTGTCAGCGGCGCTTTCTGATAGAAGTGGGAGTACAGGGAATATTTAGTTAAAATAGGGCAATAGAAAAGTGTATTGGTAACTAGAAGTTAGTAGGTAGGAATAGAGTAAGAAAATGGAATAACAATTGGTTGCTTAAATACTACACAATTCTTTTGATATTACTGGGTAAGTCAACATGCAGATACTTGAAAAGAACACTTACTTTAAACAAAGTCTGGACGGATGATATCGTCGGGGAAGTTAGCATATATCTCATGACTAGGCTCTTTTATGTGCAGTGCAATTTTAGTGCTAGCATTCAGTACATAAAACTTATAAATTTCTTTCCAAAGTCCAGTGCCAAAATAGGAGTCACCACGTTCATCAAGTCTTACAGTAGCAATGATTGTAAATCCATGGTTTGTGTTTAGTATGACATCCCTCCAGTCTTGATTTATGTAAAGGGAAAGATTGTGTACTACAGATTCTGTTGCATAGCAAGGGACGCGCTACAGAAAATGGTAGGATTGTTAAATAAAATATGGTAACATGCAAATATGGGCCCAAATTGAAAGAACTGTATAGCAGTTGAAATCAAAGGACAAAAATCTATAATTAAATAGATAGGGTAAACATGATGTCATGGAAATATGAGAGTAATCGAAAGAACAATACATCATTAATTTGCCTAATATAGAAAGAAGAGGGAAAAAATCCCCTTTGACGTATATGCTGCATGTGGCACCTTTTATCCAAATGTAGCAATACTTAGTATATGTTCAGGAAAGTAGGCCATGCCAACCGATTTAGGGTGAGATTGAACATACCGCGCGCATCCTCAAGTCATCTGGTACGGTGAGATGGAACTCCATGGATGTCTGGCGGAGGCCGCAAAGTCCTGATGTGTCCGCGCACTGTACACTCTATGAATGAAAGAAAACCCTCAAATCAGCTCGAATAAAAATGAATTCATGGTGAATTCCACTTGGTAATTAAAGGAGGCAGATGAACTGGGATAAGAGATGAGATAATATCTCATTAAATTAGTTACCTTGTTGTCCATGAGAAAAAAACCCTCAATACGACGGATTCCCCAACCGGACGGAGTTGGGTCGACCGTGAGGAGCGTTGAGAAAGTCGATGGCGATAGGCGGCGGCAAGCGGAAGTGGTGCAATGCGGTGGGGTTTGCCGGCAGCCTGGCGGCGGTGGCAGGCGTCGAGCTAAGTGGTTGCCGTGTCGATAGGCAGTGCCATGCATAGACGCGGAGGAGCTTGTGCAGGTGTGAATGGCGACCGGAGGGGGTGGCGGGCGGGTGAGGGTTTTTGTGACGTGGGGATGGTGAGGGTTTTCTTTTTTTGTTTTTTGAATTGGGTGGTGAGGGTTTTCTGTCCCACAAAGAGTTTCGGAGGCAACAGTTTGCTAGAGCCAATCGTGTGTGATTGACGTAACAGGGAAAATGAAAGTCATTGCACATGGTTCCAATTTTGGGAACCGTGTGTGATTGACATACTACCTCCGTCCTGGTTTATTGGTCCCCTTTGTAATTTGTAACAAATTTTGACCAAAGATTTAACTAACAAATGTTTATGCATGTCACCAAAAATTATATCATTGAACACTATGTTCAAATACACATCCGACGATATAATTTTTGCTCACCTACACTAACATTTTGTCAGTTAAATCTTTGGTCAAAATTTAACACAAATTACAAAGGGGACCAATAAACCAGGACGGAGGTAGATTCCATCAACCGAACTGATTGCATCCATATCCCACATTTAGACATAAGTAAACATAGATTAAACATACTCAGACATAGATAATAAGCGTACACAAGCATAGTTCAACCATAAGTACATAGTTCAACCATCATTAAGACACTACATAGCCATACATAGTTCGATCCCACATCTCATCTCATCTGCCGGCATGATCCTGAAGCTTCTCCAAGTACTCGGCGTACGCGGCATGTGCCACCCTGCAAGAATACTTCTGCTTGAAGGAGCCAACGGCCCGTCCTCTTGCATGCGCCAGAACACTTTGATACGCGTCATAAAGCTTTTGGTTGCAAAATGGGCATCGATAGCCCCAGTTCCAAGTCCTAATACGCCTGTTGTGCATTCCCGCATAAAGCTCCCTGAGGATTTGCCTCTTGTACCTCCTCTGGCCATCTTCATCCTCGCTGTCGACATCCTCAGACAGCACCTATACATATAGTAAAAAAAATGTGGCGTCAAATTTGTAATACAAACTAATCTCTAGCGAACATTTGGCAGTTGCCAAAATTTGGCATCAAATCAATGTTTACATGCCGTAAAGTAGGATTCGGAATTTATGGCTACTTTTTTAGACATATCTAGCGATTATGGTTCGATTTTGAGCACAATCGTCTATGTACAGACCAATCTTGAAGAAAATAATGGCATAAACATATATGTAGGTCATTCAAAATCAATTGTCAAGACCTGGCTAGGAATTATTAGCACGAACACTAACCCTAGTCAGATTATTAGCAGAAATCATTTACACAGATGAAACAACTAATCACTTATCACTTGTACCATTCAAACAATGAATACACTACACGGATCTAACGAAACTTACTCAGATTTCATGGATTAGGAGAACATAACCATAGGATTTCTATTCCAAAAAGGGGGAGGCAGGACGCAGGAGTAACCAGAGAAACCCTAGGATGTATTTGACACATAAATGGGTATAGATGACTAACCGGTTCTCCATCGTCGTCGGAGTCGTCGCCGGAGTCGTCGCCAGAGTCGTCACCGGAGTCGGTGTGGACCTCCGGCTCCGGCTGTGGAAGCACGACGCCGTCGACGACGTCAGGGTGCAGCGATACCTCATCGGCGGTGACGGCAACCTCTGTCTCCATCTCCATGCCGTGCTCTGGTGCTTCAGCAGCCCCGGCGTCGCCACTCCCTCCGATGGGACGTTTCAACGGCATCCTCATACACTGACGGCTTTGAGGACTGAGAGCGGCTTCGAGGATGCAAGCGAAGAGAGAGGATTGTGTGTGTGGCGAGGATGGGGGGTGCGGCCGCTCGGGTGCGCCATTAATATGGAGTAGTGGGAGAGAGGCGGGCTGCAGTGAAATCGCTGGCTCGCCTCCCAATGAGCCTGCACACTAGACTGCTGGCATGCCTACCGTCATTTCACACATCAACTCGCACGCCTCCCAATGACACTGCGCAGCAAGCACGCCTCCCGTCAATTCACACACTTGCACGCACGCCTCCTGGTCTGCCTGCGCGGCGGACTGCTCGCAAGCGTCCCGTCAACTCACGCCTGCTCGCATGGCACACGGGTTGCGTGGCGGCACGTATATTTTTTTCTATTTTGATGATTAATGCTGCCGCTTTATTGCTAAACCGAAGCACGACACGTATCCATTGTTGGTCTAACGCCCACGGTTCGAATAAATAATCTGTTTGCGATATTGGTTCCCAATTATTAATAATATCCCATTTGTAAGAAGATAAAGATTACATCAAAACTTGTCTCTAATTTGACAAAAAAATGTACAATGCCACTGTGTATTGGTGTCCATATGACAACACGATAAGTTTCATGAATTTCAAATAAGTTTTGGATGTACTAGATTTTAAAAATCAAGATTCCCAATGTTCGAAATTTTTTGCACGGGGAGTAAACATATGCACCCAGTGAGACACATGTGTTTTTCCAATCCATTTAGGTGCACTGGCACGTGTGCATGTAGCTCAAATTTGATTTTTGCACATTATACTCCTGGAAAATCAATCAATGTACTAAAACGTCTTAATGATCTCTGGGTTTTTTTTTCAAAATTAAAATGTCCCTCCTTTGGTAACATATGTTCACCGTGGGAAAATTTAACATGCATCGTAGTTACGGTGGATGCGCGGTGTGTGTGCATCTGGGGGGTTGGGGGATGGCAGTACACTACGAGTCGTGATCCACCGTGTGGGTTGGCCGTTTTGTGTGGCAGGTGCCACATCAAAGTCGTGAATTCATTATTTAAAACATTACACAACCCTTTCATACATACATGTTTTGGCCACATGCAGTCGATGGTTGTCCTACGTGACACTCACTCGCGTGTGACGCTTTCTGTGGTCCTGCGAGGTCGTCTTCCATCACTTTGACCACCTGCCGGTAGAGAGGTTAATTTGACCAGCAAGGTAGAATCTTTTTTGTTTGTGTTATGGTGAGAGTATATAGTACGCGTCGAAGAAGTGGGAGGGGACTAGCATATATACTATGTACGCGTCCGTGAACACGTACAGCTCACTCAGTGTCGGGACTATTCGGTTTCCGAGGCATGTACCACATCAAAGTTGTGCATTGGCTATTCAAACATCACACAGCACCTCTTTGGGCCACATGCATGCAGGCGGTGGTTATCCTAGGACACTCACGTGTGACGCTTCCATCTGTGGGCCCGCGAGGTCATCATCGATGCATGCATCACTTTGACCTACATTGGGAGAGGTTAATTAATTTCACCATCAAGGAGGATTCTTTTTGGGTTGTATTACGGTAGGAGCATATAGTATGCGTCGAAGAGGGGGAAGGGGACCAGCATATGTAGTACGCTTCATGAACCTCGCTCTGTGTGGGGACTTTACGGTTTTGAGGCATGTGCCACATCAAAGTTGTGCATTTTGGGTATTCAACATATGTTTGGCCCACATGCAAAGCGATGGTGGTTGTCCTCTCGCACCCACTCACGCGGTTTATCAGCGATATCGATGCTTTCCATCTGTGGGCCTGCTTGGTCCATCACTACTTTGCCGACAACGAGAGAGGTTAATTTGACTTAGGAGGGGATTATTTTTTGTTTGTATTACGGTATAGGTCATGCTCTGGGATGACATGATACAGTTTGAGCACACATGCATGTGTACGCATGAATCCCTCCCATCGAGTCGAAGTGGCCAGTACCACGACACGTCATGAACCGATCTCGCTCTGTGTGGGGACTGTATGATTTTTTACGCACGCGCCACATCAAAGTTGTGAATGGTATTCAAACATGCATGCACGCATCACCTCCATACATACATATACATGTAGTGGTTGTCTTCGAATGGTACCCCTCCCTCGCGTGGTTATCGGTGACAAGCCTATATATTCGTGGGCCCGCGTGGACATCCATGATCACTTTGACCGACAACAAGATAGGTTACCATGGCGGATTCTTCCTTTGGTTCGTGTTATCGTAGTAGGTCATGGTGAGATTCAGACCTAATTAAGTTTGAGCACATACTATGCATGCATGCATGCATGAATCCCGTCATCGGCTCGAAGTGTGGTGTGACATACATATGCATCGTCAACTAACTCTCGCTCCATCTGGGGATTTCTGGTTCCAAAGCACGGTGCCACATCAAAGTTGTTCCATTGTGTATTCAAACATCAACACCTGATCCATACATATGTTTGGGCCACACGCAGGCAGTGGTTGTCTACGGGGACTAACTACTTGCGTGATTATTGGCGAGCTAGCCCATCTCTGGGGCCGCATGGATGGCCATCACTTTGACCAACAACAAGAGAGAGGTTGTACGACCAAGGTGGATTATTCTTGGTCCATTTTACGATACATCTTGGTGAGATGCCCTCTCCCGCCGACTGAAAGTGTGTGTGTGTGTGTGCGTGCGTGCGTGCGTGTGTGTGTGTGTGTGCGTGCGTGTGTGTGTGTGTGATGGGGGGGACTGCTACTTCGCACTTTGCTAGGTGAACCTCCGTGGGGGCGGGCATGCGTTCATAGCTTAGGATTCCCCTCCTGCCGACACGAGGGGGGGCAAGCAATACCGTGCGCTTTGCGAGATAGGTGCCACATCGAAGTTGCATTTGGTATTTGAACATCAAACCACCCTTTTCATACATATATTTGGTTCACATGCAAGTGTGTTCGTGTTCTGACCCTTTCCCGCATCATTTTTGCCAAATTTATGAACATTGGACAAGTCGGATGACGCAACAGACACGGTTCACTCACACTAACCGTGTGCCATGCCGGTGCCCCTGTCACGCACATCAGCACAGTACATTGGGCTCCACGAGGCTTCCCCTCTAAAAAATATGTACCCGCCTGTAGGTTTTTTCTGTTTGATAACACACGGTTATTATGTTTCGACTGTGTGTGATGTTTGTTATTCCCGCTCCCGCCTGTATCCCTCGAAAATATCTGCCCGGCTCGAGGGTTTTTCTGTTTCATAACACACGGTTGTTATTTTCAGACCGTGTGCGATGCACCATCATCCAAATTTTCAATAGCCCTGGCATTTCACTCCCACGTTTGACTCTCGCGTAGTAAAATTTTCAGTAGCCGCGTCCTTTCCTCAAACACCCCCCCTCCACACACACACCCCAAAACCTCCTCGGGCGCGCGCGCGCGCACACACACACACCCCACCAACACAACCCCTCCCTCGCTCGAAACCCTAGCAAGGTCGCCTCCGCCGCCGCCGCAAGGCCTCCATTGTCAACATCTGTTGGTTTGCCCGTGCAGCTTACCCACCGATCTCCATATATACCCAGGCCACCCTGGGTTTCTTAGATGACGCCTGCCAAATGCCCCCTTTCCCACAGATCCCCATCCCCATCCCCATTCCCCACTCTAGAGCATCGCAGCCTAAGCCCGGCTACACTTCCCGTGGAGCTCGAGGAGCGACTGGCCCAAAAGAGGTGTATCGCGGCCTCTTCGCCCGACGTCGCCGAGGTGGCCGCTTAGGAAGCTGACGACCATTACTGGCCACAGGCACTCAATCAGCGGGCTAGAGTATGCAGGTATGTCGTAGACGCTGGCTACAACATCAGGGTCATCGACGGCGACGGCCTGACGCGGGCTATGTCATAGGTTACGTGGCCCATCCCTAACCCCTCGGGTTCAACCACCGTCGATCTCATCCATGGCCCCGCCGCTGATCTCCTCTGGCTCGCTGTCAAGAATTTGCCATCCTACATCACCATCGAGCCCCTTTTGTCATTTCTGAAGGACATGTTCTGCGATGCTGGCTTGGAATCCACAGCTTCCAAGTCAGACCTCATCGACGGCGACCACGAGGAGGGCACCCTCTCCGGCTCTTCCAAGGGGAAAGAGCCCATCTGCTCTTCCAAGGGGAAAGAGCCCGTCTGCGACATCAGGGAGGGCACCCTACAGCCGTGATCTTCCAAGGGGAAGGAGCCCATTTGCGACAACATGGAGCGCACCCAGGGTCCGTGCTCTTCCCACGGGAACGAGCCCATCTGTGACAAGTGAGGAAACCCATGATTTGTTTTGCCGTGCCTCTTCACAGGGGGGAACCCATGATTAGTTTTGTTGAGTCCCTTTTGTAGTGTAGTGAGAATATGTCCAGTTTTAATTGCTATATTTAGTTGTTTGCAGTATGCCTTGTTTATTTCAGTTGTTCACAATGTGATGCTCTATATGTGCAACTATTTACTGTGCAGTACATTTTCATCAATACCAGTTTAAAACATACCGATAGGAATGCATATATTTGCTTGCTGTTAAGCCTGTTATAGCTAGCATATGCCTCTTTTAAAGTTTTTTGGTTATTCAGTTGTTTGTAGTTAGCATATGTCCAGTTTCAAATGCTATCTTTGGTTGTTCGTAGTATGCCTTGTTTATTCCAGTTATTCACAAGGTGATGTTCTATATGTGCAAGTATGAACTGTGCAGTTCAATGTACCAGTTTCAACAATACCACTATGAATGACTACATTTGGTTGCTCCATGTTGTAGTTAACACGCCTTTCCATTTTTATTTAATAATAACCTGTGTACTTAGACCGGCACAATACCAGTTTGAATGACTATGTTTGCTTGTTGTTAAATGTTAGGCCTGTTGCAGTTAACACACCTTTCCACTTGTTTTGCTTTACTAGCATGCTTAAACCTGCACACTGAAGCTATCTTTTGGAGATTATTTTGTCTGCCATGGATATATTTGGGTGATGTTTAGCCTGTTGTGCTTAACATGCCTCTCGATGTACTTACACAGGACAATTTTGGGAACGACTGTTGTTTTCCATCGAGGTTAGTTTCATCCATCCCATGGCTTATATATACTCACTGTTCAGGATATTGGTAGCTGGTACCATATAGGCCGGGGGCTGATAAGGGACTAATCGGTGAATCGGACTTTTAACTGAATATATCTGTAACCCATTTATCGTTAGGTTAACTAGGGCCATATGTAATATATCTGAGGCTAGATAGCAACATGCACTGTACTGAATGTCTAAATATGCAATCCTAGGCTGCATAGCAACAAGGAAGGGTGTTACCTTAATGCTCTGATGATGTCTAGATATACGTAGAAGAGCAGGAATAACAACAACAATGACATAGCCCTGTTTGGATACTCTAACTTAGCTAGAGGTTAGAGTTAGTTTCTAGCTCATGACTAACCCTGAACTAACTCTAGCCAAAGAGGTGTTTGGATGACAGGGTTAGATTGACAATAAATGCACTAGGAGAACTAGCTCCAATTAGCACCTCTTGGGTGGGTTAGATGCAACTAGCTCCAACTAGCCCTCATGTTTGGATATACTTTAGGGATATTTGAGCCCAAACTAGCTCAAACTAACTCTAACCCATGGATACAGCAGCAGTTAATCAGCCGATAATTTGTAAGAATGCAATAAACTCCCTACGTCCCATAATATAAGATGTTAATTCATCTAATATGTGAGTATATTGGATGTTATAATATATTATATAATGGGACCGAGGGAGTGTTGTACTACATCATTGTGCGATTACTGTTTAGCTTCTAATATTAACTTGGTGCTTTTTAGGTATATATGCCATTGGTAAAGATCCACGCTTCGACCCTTTCTGCGTACGGGGCAATGAGATATTGATGAACTAGCATCAAGCAAGAAAGCTGATAAAGATTGTTAGTAAAATGGGTCAAAAGATGACAATTAAACTATTTGTTTACACTTTATCCAAGACAACAGCGAATTGCAGGATGGGAAGTAAGAACTCTGCAGCCTTCTTTTTACTGCCCATAATGAGTTGTGTTAGATGACAATGTCTGAATCTTTTTCCTTTGCAGTGGTTCCCAAAGCAGTTTACTCAAGGTTACCTCTCAAACTACATGATTGGTGGGCATGCAAAGGTTAAAGTATTTCTACCAGAACACGATGATTATCTAGATGTGTTCATGAAGATAGTGAAGGATGGGCGGTCGGCCATCACAATGGGTTGGACTAGAGTCGTGCGTGCCTTCTGCATGGAGGAGGGCACAATATGGGCATTCCGCTTCACCTTGTTCAGCAACCAGAATGTATTACACCTCTTTCTTTACTGTCTTTAATAGTACAAGTATACAACCGTGGTTCATTATTCTTTATTTGGTGCTTATGTAAATCTTCAACATATGTACCTGTGAATCGAATAATGCATTGGTTGTTTGAACCTGATTGATATGAATAAAGCTATAGCATACTTTCAAATTCAAATCCGGTACAATTTTAAATAGCAACAATTAAATTACGGTGAAATTATGCTCTGCAGGTCATTACAGTGCACACGGTCGGTAAAACACAAACATTTGTGATATAAACCATAATCCGACATGGTTCACAAAGAGGAAAAGTGTGCGAGCTTGCACACAGTTACCGTTTGCAAACCATGTCTGATGTCAGACAATATCACAAATGGTGCGGGCAAACTAAACATTTGTGATAGTTGCCTTATCGTACACGATTTGCAACCATGAACTATTTCTGATGTGGTACGCATCGTAAACATTGCACCACAGAATAGTGTGTGCGATAGTTATCATGTATGATGATGTTACGACGGTCCGACGTTTCGTAATCCTATCCGACACTCGTACGATGATTAGCTAATCTTCTTAATTAGTTATCGCACACAGTTCGGGCAAAGTGAATGTGTGTGATTGTCTGCTTATCATACACATTCTATAATCGTGAACCGTTTGTGATGGGTCGCGCATCGTAAATGTAGCACCACAGAATACCGACTGCGATGGCAATGCGAGAACAAACGAGTAGCAAGGATGAAGCGTATGGGATATTCGAGATATCAGAAATAGTTTTATAGGGACAACTGTATGCACCACGGCTCCCTATCCCCGATGGTTTCTGGGTCGTGTGGGAAGGACCCCCCTATCGTAGTCACGCACTTGGCGACGGTTCAAAACACCGTCGCAGAAAGGGGTTAAAAACCGTGTGTATAGCACCTCGCTGTACCAGTGTGGGTAGCTATTTGAGGACTCTCTCTCATTTAAAAAAATTCAGATCTAAGTATTTTATTAAAACAGCAAGCAAAACAAAATAAAATGACATTCCCAATGTGAAGAAGCAAAAACTTAGGCTCAACCGATACTAACCGATAATTGTTGATGAAGAAAGGTGGGATGCCTACCGGGGCATCCCCAAGCTTAGATGCTTGAGACTTCTTGAAATATTATCTTGGGATGCCTTGGGCATCCCCAAGCTTGAGCTTTTGTGTCTCCTTAATTCCTTTTATATCACGGTTTCCCTAAATCTTAAAAACTTCATCCACACAAAACTCAACAAGAACTCGTGAGATAAGTTAGTATAAATCAATGCAAAAACCTTATCATTCTCTACTGTAGCAAATCACTAAAAATTATTATTTAACATTGCATACTAAATGCCTCTGCATATTTAATAGTCCTATTGTTGGGGATATTACTACTAGGTATAAACCGGCCAGGAGAGGCCGGGTTATCCCCATAATGAGTTATTATACTTGAAGCCCACTTGGACAAAGATGGAGGCGCTTTATGAAGGCCCGGGGCCCAACGGCGGATTAAGGCCTGTAGACATAAACCGACATTGATATGTAAACTTGTGTTATAAGATAGAAAGAGTAGAGACCGAGCCGGACATGTTCATGAGCCGGCCTCGGGATCCTGTAAACCGACGGGCGTCAACCCATGTATATAAGGGGACGACCCGGCGGCGGTTTGGAGGGGACAACAACTCGAGAGCCAGGCATAGCGGATTCGCTCCCTGGTCATCGAAACCCTAGCAATTCCACAACAACTGGATTAGGCCTTTACCTTCACCGCATGGGGCCGAACCAGTATAAACTCTCTGCGTCCCTTGTCCGCTTTAACCCCTTTAAGCTAACCCGTCGCGATGGCTCCACGACTAAGTCCTTTCTCTAGGACAGCTGCCGTGACAAAAACACGATAGTTGGCGCCCACCGTGGGGCTATCGCACGATGGTTTCGAGTTCTTAGAGGGCAGCTTCGAAGTACTCAAGGGATACGCCGTGGGCCGGATGACCAAAAGTCGTCGCGGCAAGCTCTACATCGACGACGCAGGCTGGGGCCCCGAGGCCGGCTCGATTGAGTACGGGTACCGGGTCCCCTTCGGCGGCATTCACGTATTCATTGGCAAGATTGGCGAACCGGGCCCTGAGCCGGACATCTGCACCGACATCGTCGAAACGGCTCAGCGTGCGAGGTCGGCCCGGGTTAACCCTTTCATGAAGCATGCCTTCGTGGGAGTCATCCACGGAGTGGAATCTGAAGATGGATCGGAGTATGATGGCGAAACCATTGTTTATTCCGGTGATGAGTCATCTACTGGAGAGACCGAGTCATTGTACCAGCTGCAAGATGGCCGGTTTGGTGGTTGTTCCGATGGCGATAGTATTCCGGACTCTCTCGACCCGCCAAGCCGGGTTGCGATCTTCATGGCCGGTACGCAGTCAGCGCCACAATCTTCGACCGCTGCGGCGATGATTTCCGGTTCAGCAACGGCGACGGCCGCTGGGGCAGGAGGCCCTGCGCCATCACCGGCTCAGGCTCTGTCCGATTTATTCGACACCTTGGCAGCACTATTAGCGGCCGAAGTCCGCCCGGCGGATCAGGAGCGGCACAAAACAGAAGTGGCAAAGGTGAAGGATCAGATAGCCCAAGCCAAGGTGGACTTGGCGGCTGAAAACACCAGGATGGCTGCAGAGCGGGCTGAGTTAGATGCACAGGCCTATCAACTTACGTTGGATCAGAACGCGTCAAATGATGTAATGAGAAGAAGGTACCGGTCTCACCTGCCCCCGGTTTACGAAGCCAGGAATCTCTTCAACACGCCAGGGGCCGGAACCAGCAACCAGCCAGTGGTAAACCGGGTAGAAGCGCCTGGAACGGGGACGCCGGTTCAGCCACACGCAATGGATCCGCCTCTTCAGAATATCCCATCCCAGCATGTGCCCACGCCTCCGGGTCATTACTCCAACCCCTTGGATAACATAGTCGCGGCCGCTTCACGATTGGCGGCCCTTCCAGTCGATGGTGAGTCCCCTGTAGCGGTGGAGACGCGACGGGCTAGGGAGCTCCTTCAGACAGCTTTAACTCAGCAACAGGCTTATTCGTACAGTCGCGAGAGGATTCATTCCACCCCCCGCCGAAGACGGAGTTACAGCAGGCACGTTGATGAACCGGCTGTGTCTAGCAGCGCCCGCAATCGTAATCTGCTACGAGGCCATAACCCGGCGGGTGGCGGTGTTGATGCTCAGGATATGGTGGACCGTGCTAGGGCACGTCGAGAGGCTGAGTTAGCAACACAGAACGCGGCCCGTCAGCTTACTCCGGTTTGTCCAACAACTCCGGTGGAACCAGGGGTTACCTCCAGTTCTTTGGGGGTGCCGTGTGTCGTCCCAGCATTACGCAGTGTACGGCTGCACAAGGACTTCAAGGGCCCACGTAAAGTGCCGAATTACACTGCCGATTTATCCCCCGAGTCGTGGGTGGAAAGTTATGAGATGGCGATGGAGATGCTGGACGTAGATGATGCGGCATATGCTAAGTACTTCACCATGATGTTGGAAGGGACAGCTCGCACTTGGTTGAAAAACCTACCAGCTAACTCCATTGGGTCATGGGCCGAGCTAAGAGCCCGGTTTATTCAGAATTTCAAAGACACGTGTAAGCAGCCCATGTCAATTGTGGATTTAGCTGCCTGTGTCCAGGAGGAAGGAGAATCAACAACCCATTGGGTGCGCCGGATTTCAGAGATTTTGCATTCATCGGACCGCATCAACGCTGATACGGCCGTTTTGACGTTGGAAGGCAATTGCCGGTTTACGCCTCTTAAATTGAAGCTGGGACGGCTCAAACGCCATTGCAATGACATGGGGACGCTTATGGCAGCTCTGGTGAAATACGCCGACTCTGATAGTACCAAGGACCCTGAATTTGATGATGACAAGACAGGTAAGGGAAAGAAGGGGGGCAGCACCAAAGGGCAGCAGCATAACTCGGCGGGGCATGGAAACAGCGGTAAGCGTAAAGCGGATAACAGTTCAGATTTTGTAGCTAATACCAACGCGCAGGGTAATGGCCAGCGTCGGAAGGGTAAACTGCCCCCGCGTGGAAGAGAACCAAGTCCCAATCCGGAGCGCCCGAATTACCTATTGAACCAGCCCTGCCCAAAGCACGGATCGCGGGACAAGCCGGCCACGCACCTCTGAAAGGATTGTTATATTATGCGACAATTTAAAGATTCAGATTTTTTCCGAAATGATAATGGACCGGCTGGCGGTTCAGGCCCCGGGTCTCATGGGCCGGGTTATGGTGGAGGCAGTTCCGGTTCAGGATTCCATGGTAATCAAAGCAGACATGGCAATCAAGGCAATCAAGGCAACCAAGGTGGTTATAATCATCAGGGGAACCAACAGCAGCAACAGCAGTCGGGTTACCAGAGCAACCCGAAGCAGTTAAACAGTGGACAGTACCATGTCTTCACCACCAGCCTGTGCAAGCGCGATCAGAAGCTTCATAAAAGGGCAGTGAACTCCGTTGAACCAGCGGTGCCCCGTTACTTGCGCTGGTCTGAACAGCCCATTGTGTGGAGTCGAGAGGATCATCCACCTCGGGTTGATAATCCGGGTCATCTGGCGCTGGTGGTGGCACCTCAAGTGGGAGGTTACAAATTCACTAAAGTACTCATGGATGGGGGGAGTAGTATCAATATCCTTTATTATGAAACCTTCCGTCGCATGGGGTTAACAGATAAAAATCTTAAACCGTCCAGCACGGTCTTCCATGGTGTGGTACCTGGTAAATCGGCGTATCCGGTCGGTAAGATAGCTCTGGAGGTTGCTTTTGGGGATGAGCATGATTCAAGATCAGAAACATTGACCTTTGAAGTGGTGAAAATCAAGAGCCCGTATCATGCCCTGTTTGGGCGACCGGCTTATGCTAAATTCATGGCGAGGCCCTGTTATGTCTATCTGCAGCTCAAGATGCCGGGTCATAAGGGGACCATCACGGTACATGGGAGTCGTAAGATCGCTTTGGAATGTGAAGAAGGTGATGCGGCTTATGCGGAGTCGGTTTGTGCAACAGAGGAGTTGAAGTTTTACAAAGACAATGTTGATCCGGCAGATATGACTTCCTTGAAGAAGCCAACTACAGACCAGGATCCGGCCTTGAAGTTCAGGTCGGCTGATGAGACTAAGCTGGTTGATTTCGTTCCTGGCGATTCATCCCAGCAGTTCAGCATCAGCGCTACCTTGGATCCAAAATAGGAAAGCGCGCTCATCGAGTTCATCCGTGAGAACCGGGACATCTTTGCGTGGAAGCCTTCTGACATGCCAGGTATACCGAGGGAACTCGCTGAGCACACTCTTAATGTTGATCCCAAGTTTAAACCGGTCAAGCAGTTTCTCCGCCGGTTCAATGAAGAAAGACGCAAGGCTATTGGTGAGGAAGTGGCCAGGCTCTTGGCAGCTGGCTTTATTGTGGAGGTATTTCATCCTGAGTGGTTGGCTAATCCGGTGCTAGTACTTAAGAAAAACGGCACTTGGCGTATGTGTGTGGACTACACAGATTTGAACAAGGCTTGTCCAGCGGATCCTTTTGCCCTCCCTCGTATTGATCAAATCATTGATGCTACGGCGGGTTGCGAGCGTTTGAGTTTTTTGGATGCGTATTCTGGCTACCATCAAATCAAAATGGCAGTTAAGGACCAGGAGAAGACAGCTTTCATAACTCCCTTTGGAGCCTTCTGCTATGCGTCTATGCCCTTTGGGCTAAAGAGTGCCCAGGCGACTTATCAGCGCTGTGTGCAGAACTGTCTTCATGATCAGATCGGCCGCAATGTTCATGCTTATGTGGATGATATTGTGGTGAAATCCAGAGAGAAGAAGACATTGATAGATGACTTAAAGGAGACCTTTGATAACCTCCGAGTTTATAAGATGATGCTTAATCCGGCCAAATGTGTCTTTGGTGTACCGGCAGGCAAGCTTTTGGGCTTTCTGGTGTCTAACAGGGGCATTGAAGCTAATCCGGAGAAAATCAAGGCCATAACTTCTTTGGCTAAACCGAAGTGCGTCAATGATGTTCAACGCTTGGCAGGCCGGATTGCAGCCTTGAGCCGGTTTATCAGTCGACTCGGGGAGAAGGCTATCCCGTTATATCAGATGCTGAAGAAGACGGACAATTTCGTCTGGAGCGACGCCGCCAATGAAGCGTTTGAGGATTTAAAGCGACAGCTAGCCGAGCCGCCTGTCCTTGCTGCTCCTGTTGATAAAGAGCCTTTGCTGTTATATGTGGCTGCCAATGCCCGGGGAGTTAGCGTGGCTATTGTGGTGGAGCGCAAGGAGACCGGAAAGGAGTATCCGGTTCAACGGCCGGTTTATTACATCAGTGAGGTACTCATTGAGTCTAAGCAAAGGTACCCACATTGGCAGAAGCTGGTGTATGGAGTTTTTATGGCAAGCCGGAAGCTTAAGCAATATTTCCAGGGTCATCCCATCACTGTGGTCAGCTCTGCTCCTTTGGGGGAAATAATCTGGAACAGGGAAGCGACTGGCCGGATTGCCAAGTGGGCAATTGAGCTTGGACCTCACGGGTAAAATTATGTGCCTCGGACGGCAATCAAATCACAAGCATTGGTGGATTTCATCAATGATTGGACAGAGTTACAGGCGCCAGAAGAGAAGCCGGATCATACTTATTGGACTATTCATTTTGATGGGTCCAGGCAATTGGAGGGCTCGGGGGCTGGAGTCGTATTAACCTCCCCACGAGGTGATAGGTTTTGTTATGTTCTCCGTTTAATGTTCCCTTGCACTAACAATGCAGCTGAATATGAGGCCTTACTCCACGGTCTTCGGATGGCTAAGGAGATGAATTTGAGCCGGGTTAAGTGTTTCGGTGACTCAGACCTGGTGGCTCAACAAGTGTCTGGTACTTGGGATTCTAAGGATCCGCTCATGGCTGCATATCGTCGAGAGGTGGATATTGTTGCAGGTCACTTCAAAGGCTATCAGGTTGATCATGTGGACCGGCGGAAGAATGAAGCGGCGGACGCTTTAAGCCATTTGGGTTCCCAGCGTAAGCCGGTTCCACCCAACGTCTCTTTGGATGTGCTGCATAATCCGTCGGTTAAACTTCCCACAGAGGAGGATCTGGCTGTTCCTGATCCGGAGGCTCAATTGGTGGAAGCACTTCATGTTATTCCGGATTGGACCGTCCCGTATCTGGCGTACATGAACCGGGGCGAGTTACCAGAGGATGAGACTTTGGCCAGACAGATAATCCGGCGATCCAAGTCAATGACTATTGTCAATGGCGAATTACATCACTGCAGTGTAACAGGGGCATTTCAACGTTGTGTATCTCCGAAAGAGGGCCGTGAGATCCTGCGTGAGATCCACGAAGGGGATTGTGGTCACCATGCCGGTTCAAAGTCCCTGGTAGCTAAAGCTTTTCGTCACGGTTTTTATTGGCTGACGGCTCATGCTGATGCGGAAGACTTGGTGAAAAAGTGCGATTGTTGTCAGAAGTTTTCACGCCGAGCTCATGTCCCGGCCCAGGAATTGAGGATGATTCCAATTACTTGGCCGTTTGCAACGTGGGGGCTGGATATGGTTGGGCCCTTTAAGAAATCCAAGGACAAGAAGACCCACCTTTTGGTGGCGGTTGATAAGTTCACTAAGTGGGTGGAGGCAGAGCCAGTCAGTAAGTGTGATGCAGCTACGGTGGTTCAATTCATCAAGAAGGTGATTTTCCGGTTCGGCTTTCCACACAGCATTATAACTGATAATGGTACTAATCTGTCCAAAGGGGCTATGAAAGAGTTATGTTAGCGTGAGCACATCCGGCTTGACGTATCTTCAGTGGCTCACCCCCAATCTAATGGTCAAGCAGAGAGAGCCAATCAGGAGATCTTGAGAGGCATCAAGCCCTGGCTTATGGTTCCTTTGCAACGGACGCCGGGTTGTTGGGTGGAGGAGTTACCTTCTGTGTTATGGAGCATCAATACCACGCCCAACAGGTCTACGGGTTACACACCTTTCTTCATGGTCTACGGAGCAGAGGCGGTTCTCCCGAGTGACATCCGTCATGACTCGCCTCGTGTCGCGGCTTATGTTGAAGCTGATAATGAGAAGGCACGGCAGGAAGCACTTGACCTATTAGATGAGGAGCGTGACATTGCAGCAGCCCATTCGGCGATTTATCAGCAAGATCTGCGTCATTATCACAGTCGCCGGGTTAGAACCAAAACTTTTCAAGAAGGTGATCTGGTGCTCCGGCTCATCCAGGATCAGTCGAATATGCACAAGTTATCCCCGCCTTGGGAAGGACCCTTTGTGGTCAGCAAGAACCTGCACAACGGGTCATACTATCTAATCAATGTTCGAGAGCACAAAGACTCAGGTAAATCGGAGGAGGAGACCCACCGGCCGTGGAATATCGCTCATCTACAGCCTTACTATACCTGAGCCCTAGGCTCTGCCATGTACATAGTTATGACAATATTATGATCAATATAGTAAACCGGAGCCTCAGCTAAAGCGGGGTATCTATTCTTTTTTACATCAGGTGTGGTTACATGGAGATTTCTGCTTATAAAGCGGTGTCCGGTTTATCCCTTGATTCGACTTATCAAGCCATATATATAAATCACTTGGGGGCTTGGTCGTATTCGAACCTTAGCTACACCTCTTGATAGGCGCAAGGCCACCAGAAAAATCACTTGGGGGCTTGGTCACACTCGAACCATAGCTACACCTCTTGATTGGCTCAGAGCCAAAAAGAAAAATTACTTAGGGGCCAAAGAGAGTGTTCCAGAAGAACAACTCAAACATAGGCACCCACTGAGCACATCTCAAAATATTGCTTGGGGATTCTTTGCTATCGCAATGAACAAAGAATCTACACTTGTAATAGGCTATCAAGCCACGGCTTGGAAGCCTGGTGTATACACCTAAAACCCCAGGTTAACCTGCCTTTTTAAGTAAGTCACTCCATCCAGGTAAACCTGGTATGACCCGTCGAACTTCGACAAGTCAATCTCATAAGACCCTGAACTTGTCAAAGTTAAAACGACAATTGGTTAAAGATTGAGGTCCATCTTAAAAGGCTTTGTAAAATGGTTTAACTCAGCGGCCTGGCAGCCCATGAAAAGCCTTGGATTTGGGGCCTGGCAGCCCGTGAAAAGCCTCGACTACAAGTTTTCATATGCTTTTATTTGCCAAGTTTTTTCGCCTTTGATGAGATTTATGATGATTTTGGTAAACCGGCGTTAATCAACCCGGCTCGGCTTTCAACTACAAGTTGTCAGTACATGATTAGTCATATTCCGGTGCTTATTAACCCGGTCTGGTTTTGACTATAAGTCGCCAGTATTATATATGAGTAATCCGGTGTTTTTCACAACCCGATATGGGTTTGTCATAAACCGGCACAATATGGAAGGAGTTATCAATACTCATGTTTGGGGTATCGCCCTTGCTACAAAAGTTGGTCAACCTACGATGTGATTCAATGTCACAGGTATCATCTATTTTCATATTTGATTATTTTTAACAGCCTTGTTTATAAACCCAGGCTATATGCTTGGGCATCATGACCCGTCCGGTGGTAAACTGCCAGGACAAGTTCAACTTTTTGTATGCAGGAACAGCCTGAATAAATCGCTCTGGATTATGAACATCATATATCTTAAGCATGGTGAATTAACAGTATCAAGCAAAGAAAATATGCACGATGGCATAGCAGACCAAGTGTTTAAACTAGCCTATTACAAGGCATTTCAGTGCCCAAAAGAATAATTGTTTTTTGGCAAGAATTATTAAACAAGCAAACTTATGCAAACATAACAGCAATCTGTCAAAACTGTACAATCTGTAAAGAATGCAAGAAGATTCATACTTCTGTAACTTCAAAAGTTCTGAAAAATTACCACACTGTAGAAAATTTGTTGTAGCTCAAGAAGATTCATACTTCTGTAACTTCAAAAGTTCTGAAAAATTACCACACTGTAGAAAATTTGTTGTAGCTTATTGTGTAAAAATTTCAAGATTTTATCACGTTCTCACATTTTTTAACAATCCAGACAATGATAGAAAACTTTCTGTTTTCAAAACAGCAACATATAGACTTGCAAAATAAGCATGGTAAAGGCTATCCTTGACATTTTTATTGAAATGAAAGATGCAAAACATTATTCTAAATATCAGCAAGCAAATTCTAACAAAATAAAATGATGCTCCAAGCAAAACACATATCATGTGATGAATGAAAACATAGCTCCAAGTGAGGTTACCGATAATGTTGAAGACGAAAGAGGGGATGCCTTTCGGGGCATCCCCAAGCTTATATGCTTGGGTCTTACTTGAATATTACCTTGGGGGTGCCTTGGTAGTACCCAAGCTTAGGGTCTTGTCACTCCTTATTCTCCTCATATCGATATCTCACCCAAAACTTGAAAACTTTAATCACACAAAACTTAACGGAACTTCGTGAGATGGGTTAGTATGATAAAGAGCAAACCATTCACTTTGGTACTGTCAAAGACAAGATTCATAATTTTTTTCACACAATACCTACTATACCTTATCATTTACACATTTATATTGAGCAATATAAGCCATAGAGACTAGGAAACAAGCAACCTATGCATTGAAAACAGAATCTGTAAAAAACATAATAGTCTGAAATGATATGGACACTGACCATACTTCTGGTACTCCAAAAATTCTGAAAAATTAGGACAACGTAGACAATTTGTTTGTCAATCATCTGTAGAAAGTTCAGAATTTTATCGCATTCCAGTAAATTTAAACAATTCTGTTACTAGAAGCGAAAGTTTCTGTTTTTGCACAGAATCAAGTCAACTATCATCCACACTATCCCAAAGGCTTTACTTGGCACTTTATTGAAACAAAAGCTATAAAACATGATTACTACAGTATCTTAATCATGTGAACACACAAAAACAGTAGGTAAAAGTGTTGGGTTGTCTCCCAACAAGCGCTTTTCTTTAATGACTTTTTAGCTAGGCATGATCATTTCAATGATGATCACAAAGAAGTAAAGAATTGAAACATAAAGAGAGCATCATGAATCATATGACAAACACATTTAAGCCTAACCCACTTCCTATGCATAGGGATTTTGTGAGAAAACAATTTATGGAAACAAAAATCAACTAGCATAGGAAGGCAAAACAAGCATAACTTCAAGATTTTTAACACATCGAGAGGAAACTTGATATTATTGCAATACCTGCAAGCATATGTTCCTCTCTCATAATAATTTTCAGTAGCATCAAGAATTAATTCTCTTCCGAAATAGTGGATTCATCTCTAAATAAAGTCATGACCTCTCCAAATCCACTTTCATTAATATAATCATCACAAATAGGAGGCATACTTTCATCATAATAAAATTTCTCATCAAAACTTGGGGGACTAAAAATATCATCTTCATCAAACATAGCATCCCCAAGCTTATAGCTTTGCATATCATTAGCATCATGGATATTCAAAGAATTCATACTAACAACATTGCAATCATGCTCATCATTTATGCCAAACATAATATTGAATTCTTCTTCTATCAATTGAGCACATTTTTCCTTTGCATCATTTTCAAAAAAGACATGATAAAGACGAATAATATGAGGCCACCTCAATTTTTTTTTTGTAATTTTCTTTTATAAACCAAACTAGTGATAAAACAAGAAACTAAAAGATTCGATTGCAAGATCTAAAGATATGGCTTCAAGCACTCACCTCCCCAGCAACGGCGCCAGAAAAGAGCTTGATGTCTACTACACAACTTGTTCTTGTAGACTCGTGTTGGGCCTCCAAGCGTAGAGTTCTATAGGACAGTAGCAAATTTCCCTCAAGTGGATGACCTAAGGTTTATCAATCCATGGGAGGCGTAGGATGAAGATGGTCTCTCTCAAACAACCCTGCAACCAAATAATAAAAAGTCTCTTGTGTCCCCAACACACCAAATACAATGGTAAATTGTATAGGTGCACTAGTTCGGTGAAGAGATGGTGATAAAAGTGTAATAATGATAGTAGATATTGATTTTTGTAATAGGAACAATAAAAAACAGCAAGGTAGCACTTGATAAAACAGAGCACAAACGGTATTGCAATGCTTGAAAATGAGGCCCAGGGTCCGTACTTTCGCTAGTGCAATCTCTCAACAATGCTAATATAATTGGATCATACAACCATCCCTCACGTGCGATGAAGAATCACTCCAAAGTTCTTATCTAGCAGAGAACATAAGAAGAAATTGTTTGTAGGGTATGAAACCACCTCAAAGCTATTCTTTCCGATCGATCTAACCAAGAGTTCATACTAAAATAACACCATATGATACACATCAACCAACTCTAATGTCACCTAGATACTCCAATGTCACCGCGAGTATCCGTGAGTTGATTATACGATATGCATCAAACAATTTCAGATTCATAATACGCAATCCAACACAAAGAACCTCAAAGAGTGCCCCAAGATTTCTACCGGAGAAACAAAGACGAGAACGTGCATCAACCCCTATGCATGGATTACCCCAATGTCACCTCGGGAATCCGCGAGTTGAGTGCCAAAACACATATCAAGTGAATCAATATGATACCCCATTGTCACCACGAGTATTCATAGCAAGACATACATCAAGTGTTCTCAAATCCATAAAAGTATTCAATCCGATAAGAACGAAATCTCAAAGGGAAAACTCAATTCACAACAAGATAGAGAGGGGAAAACACCATATGATCCAACTATATTAACAAAGCCCGCGATACATCAAGGTCGTGACATCTCAAGAACACGAGAGAGAGAGAGAGATTAAACACATAGCTACTGGTACAAACCCTCAGCCCCGAGGGTGTACTACTCCCTCATCATCATGGTTGCCATAGGGATGATGAAGATGACCTCCGGTGAAGATTTCCCCCTCCGGCGGAGTGCCGCTCCGCCGGAGGAACGGGGTATAGATTGGTTTTTCGTGGCTATAGAGGCTTGCGACGGCGGAACTTCTGATCTATCGACTCCCCTAGGATTTTTGGAATATTTGGGAATTCATAGGGCGAAGAGGCGGTGCGGGAGATCACTGAGGTGGGCACAACCCACCTGGGCGCGCCTGGGCCTCCTGGCGCGCCCAGGTTTCTTGTGCTCACCTCGGGCCTCCCCTCTAATACTTCTTTGGCCCACTGGGTGTCTTCTGATCCAGAAAAAATCTCCAAAAAGTTTCGCTGCGTTTGGACTCCGTTTGATACTAATATTCTGCGAAGTAAAAAAACAAGCAAAAAACAACAACTGGCACTGGGCACTATGTCAATAAGTTTGTCCCAAAAAATGATATAAAGTTGCTATAAAATGAATGTAAAACATCCAAGAATGATAATATAATAGCATGAATACTTCATAAATTATAGATACGTTGGAGACGTATCACAAGGCCCAACAGTGGCCCATTTAGGTAAAAGAGGCCGGCCCAGTCAAAATTAGCAGGCCGGCCCATATAGGGCCTACTTGTGTCTGGTCCATTTAAGCCCATAGCCCATACGAGATGTGCCAATTCGGCCCGTCAACGGCCTGTTAACTATTTGACACCATTGAAGCCCATCATCAGTTCGAGCCCATTAACAGCCCGCTATATATTTGGGCTCAATATCGGCCCGATGTGGTTTTGGCCTGTTAACGGCCCATTCAAGGGATGGGCCAATTTTCAAGATGTACGTCTTTCGGCCTTTTAGCGACCCATTTAAGTGTTGGGCCAATTTCCAGCCCAGTGTGTCTTTCAGCCTGTTAACGGCCCATAAATGAGTTGGGCCATTTGCAGTCGGACCTGAGTTTTGGCCTCTTAACGGCGCATGCTCTTCATGGTCCAATACCAGCCCGATTTCTCTTTCGGCCTACTAAAGGCCCACAACACAGTTGGGCCATATACAGTCCGACCTAACTTTCGGCCTCTTAGCGGCCCATGCTCTTCATGGTCCAGTACGAGCCCACTGTCTCTTTCGGCCTGCTAAAGGCCCACAGTACAGTTGGGCCATATATAGCCCGACCTTAGTATCGGCCTGTTAACTGCCCGTGAAATCGAATGGGCCCACTTATTGCCCGCATCGATGTCCGCCTGTTAACGACCCGGGAGGTAATAGGGCCAAGCATTAACTGTTGGCTCATTTCAATTATAGCGGCCCAATAGAGCTTTCGGCCAGGTTACGGCCCATCAACTTAATGGGCCCGCTAAAGTTTGAACATGTCTGTAGGCCCAATTAGATAACGTCGATTCTGGCCCAGCTATAATTTGAGCCCATTACGACGAGCAATTATGGATAGGACCAAAACCGATCAATCAAAGGCCTATGAGAATTTTGGCCCCTACGAGCCCATTAGGGAAGCCCATTAAGGGCAGTGGGCTGCTTTCCTTCATATAGGGCCCACGACTGTTCGTGCTAACTAATAATTTCACTGCTTTTTTGGCTTCCTAGCGACCAGTTATCTGGAATGCGAGGTGCGCTAAGCAAACGTACGACATACAAGGAAAAACGTGGCACATCCAGCATATATTATAGGAAATTACATCCACTGGGCAATCAAAGATTGATGCCAGTGCAAATAAATGAACAGAACTTAACGATCTGCAACCTCACAATCTGCAACCTCAGCGTGGATGACACCCATAAGCATGTGAGCAAGTTCTTCCTTCTTTGCTACACTGTCTCTGAAAAAATTGATCAGTTGTTGTTGCGCAAGAATGTGCACCTCTGATTCCTCCACGATTTCCATCATTGCTTCAGCCAGTAATTGGTTCACAAACATACATTTTTTCCGTTGGATTCGAGACAGAGGAAACTGAACAGATTCAGATGGCGATTTAGGCAGGCTTGTATTATTGATAGTGGAGTGTGTCTCGACCACTTCATCATAACATAAATTAGGAGGGGAACCGAATAGATTAATCAAGAGTTATTGCCATATTACCTGGCCTAGATTTATTGGAAAGAAACAATGGGGTTGCCTTGCTGTTTTCAGAGTTTGTCATCTTATCTTCAGCAGCCTGCACCAAATTAACACACTAGCATTGCTATCATTGTCCAGGTCAGACAATAGGAAAGCAACATTGACACAACGAACATTTGGGCAACCAGACCACACCACCCTACACCAAATTAACACAATATGGCACAGCTAACATCAGCCAGGTAAGGTAATAGGAAAGCAACATTGACACAATGAATGATTGGGCAACCAGAACAGCACTACAATTTAGTAATGTGCATGAGATGAGATAGTACACTCATGCAGCTCAGTATGCAAAACTACCAGGCAGTTTTCCTTACAAAAATCAACATTGTCGCCTTTAATTATACATTTTGCTACAAGTAAATTTAGATCAGATAAAGGTTGGATTCACGCCGATTAACAAAATACATGCTGATTTAAAAATATAGTGATATACAATAGGTACTAACATCAGCATTGGAGCACAGAGAATTCCCGCAAGATACTTTCCTCGAACACGATCCCAGTTTAGAAAGTCTTCTATCCTTTAAGCTTATTTTCTAAAAGAGAGATGGGTAAGAAACATGTAGAAAATATGATCTGAATGCTATAAAATTTCATGATGTGAAGATACGCACATGCTTTTTAGAATGGAGTTGACATATTTTTGCTGGACTGGAGCGGACTAGTTCTTTGGCCACTTGAATCTGCTTATTATCAGTAGGAGTTGGGTTTCTCTGTGCTGGAGCAATATCTATGAACACTGGAGTTGGTTTACTATCTCCTAGCATTTTGATCTTTTGCAAAGACCTTGTTTGTAACCCTTCAGATTCTAACATAGCCGTCTTCCCCTTGCATGCCTTATATAGAAGAATGGTGCTTCAGTTATAAAACATGCTACGGTAGAGAGATGGAATAGGTACTGAAGAATAGAAAGGCATGACATATCGACATGTATTCCCTCCATCCGGAAATAAATGGATGTGTCTAGGCGTATTTCAGTTCTAGATACATCCATTTTTATCCATTTCAGCGACATGTATCCGGACGGAGGGAGTACGATGTAAGCAATAGGGATACGACAGAACAACAGAGTAAAAAAAACCACTAGTTGAATGTAAAATTGTATGATAGCGGAATACATATAGAAAAACACTAAGGCAACATATGCGTGTATGATAGGGAAACTAAGATGGCATTGCAACAGACCACTAGAACATCACTTCAATGTAAAAAAACATGATATGGTAGACAGATGGAGTACGTACTGATGAATAACAATGCATAAGATATTCAGAAGCATGATGTCCAAACTAAGCAGATGGCATTGCGACAGAGTAGAATGACAGTACTTGAATTTGAAAACATGTTATCATGAATGGAATAGGTACTGAAAAACAGGAAGGCATGACATATTTACATGCATGAGCAGCAGGCTAAGCACATGGCATTGCAACAGAGTAGATGCACTCCAGGACGTTATATGCATGTTGTACCCATATCACAGGCCAAGTTAGAGCAAGGACCTTGTGGGGTGAATAGGATTCATCATCTTTCTGCAAGTCTTCTGAAGAACTGCCTTTACATGTTCCATCATACTGGGTATCATTGACGTCAAGTTTGTTGGCCGTTACATTGCTCCATGAGGTTCTTGTGGATATATCAGTGTGTGCAATTATATCTGACATGCATGGAAGATAACTAGTAGTTAGATTTATGTAATGAGTGCATGTAGGAGACGACATAAATAGTAGGACTGGGCTTAACTAGCAGCAACAGGTCTCAAAAACTAAATGGAGAACACAAATGAAAGCTACAGAATATGTATCGTTTGTACCCGAGATTAACTAGATGGCACACAAAAGTATTAAAGAACAACATAAGTAATACTAGAAGTGGTATAATCCCCAGCCTGTGGGATAGCATTGGCTGATGGATGATAACTATGGAACAGCGTTACGTAAAGAACAAGTCTCTTGTCTAAACTATGGAACAACGTTAACTCCTGAACAAGACTCTTAAGAGATCAGCATGAATATACAGTGAAATGTGGTAATCTATTTTCCATGCTTAGATGAATAACAAAGCCATAAATGTTGCACACAAGTAAGATGAGGGTACAACCTATCTGGCCGCCATCCATAGGAGTGAGCATCATGTGCTGACTTGTCGATGGCCCTGCAGTTGTTGTGGTTGTCCATGTCGGGCACGCACATTCGATGCAGGGAACTGTTGAGTGGTGACTATAGCTCCCTTTTGGTGTATACTTCCCTTGTTGGAGCAGCTGCGGTGAGAAGGAAGACTGTGTGGCTGAAGATGCAGAAAATGCATAATGTTAAGAACAACACATATCTCTGATCTGAAGAAATACCCTAAGAGATCAACAATAAGGTACGAGAGTGGTCACACGTCTGTTGACTGAAAACTAAATTGGCGTCACACAATTTTATTTTATTTTGGTATTGTCCGATCTACGCCGGATGGCTTGATAGCCATCTTGTGCCTCCTGGATGACACTGTTCAGAATCTTCCCTGAAGAGCCAGCGACCACTGGCAAAGCAGCCTGCATACGCTGTCCCTGGCCGCGAGAGCTCCGACCAAAACCCCGCTCCCCGCCCCACCGCACTGCCGTGGTTGCGCCGCCCCCGGCCAATCCACAAAGACTCGTCGTCATCTAGATCCAGCGGCGGCAGTACCTTCAACCCACGCAACTCTAAGATAGCCACCTAAGCGCTGCTTCCGCGGCGAACTTGCGCCCCCGCACCCTTACGATAGACACTAGCCAACCGGCAGCCTAGGAGCTCCTCCGCCTCGAGGGGTGCTGCTTCCCATTGGGAATCGACTGGCCCAAAAAAAAATTCAGACGACTGACGCCTAAATAAAGTGATTTAAGATGAGTGTACGACCTATCTTGCAGCCCGGTGAAGTAGGCAGCTCCAGCTGCCGAGTCGGTGAGGCCGGCGTGGTTGTGGTGGCTCCCGGCGGCAGGAAAGCAGATATGTCGCGACGGTCGACAGCTACGGGGAAGCAGCACCAGGGCCCTGGATGCATCCGAAGTTGGAGCCGCTCCGGCGCTGTGCACAATGGCGCGGGTGAATCGGCTCCTGTACTGTTCACGCGGTCGTTGTCGAGGCAGCTCCGGCAGCACAGAGTAAGAGGCACACGGCCCAGTGCACGATGGCAAACGGACAGCGGCTCCGGCATTGGGGAGGAGGGCGGCGGTGATTTTGGTGCGGTGGGGGCGCCATGGAGGAGGGGCTGAGGTTTCGCGGCTGGGGAGAAGGGAGCTTCCGGGGAGAAGGTGATTTGGCACCCACGATGTATGAATGGGGAATTGGGAGGGGGAACCATGTCTTACGGACGCATTTGTCTGAAATGTGGGGGGAAGTTACAGTTCTACCCCTGCCTTTAGGCTTCTGGGCTTGGGTCTGTGTCTTGAGGGTCAGTGATAGTAGAGTAACTTGCTTCTCCCAAATATTGGGCGTGAGCGATTTCGGGCGAGGAGGGCGTGTTTTGAAATAGTGGGCGCGAGCGATTTCGGCCGAGGAGAGGGTGTTTTGCAGCCCATGATTTATGAATTATTCGGCGCCTGCCATTTCGGCTGAGGAGAGGGTGTTTTACCGCCCATGGTTTATGAATTATTCGGCACCTGTCATTTCAGCCGAGGAGAAGGCGCGCTTGGATGAAGTTACGAACCTACCCTCGATGTACAACGGGCCAATTGATGCGTGTCCCACATAGGTCGGTAATTTCGTGTCTCCCATTTATTTGCTCGGGTGAATTCCACCGAGCAGAGGGTGTTTAGTGGTTCGTTCAAATTTTGGGAGAACGAGCATCCACGTCTACCTTACCAAGTCGATTCAAATCAAATTTTGAAATATTAGCTTGCCACTTCTTTTTTAGATGGTGAGATGATGCTCGGGACTTATGTGTTTTTACATGCTCGTTGCTAATGATTTACTATATGACAAATAGTTGACCCACTCAAAAACGGGAATCAAATCCAAAATAAAATATCTCGATTCAATGAAATAGCTCGTTCACCAGGTCAAAATAGTGAACTAAATCCAAAATTGAACACCTCAATTGAGTAGCATGTTGTATTATAGTACTCCATGAACATGCTGAAAGTCAAATTAATGAACTTGTTTGATACGCATATCTCTGTTCATGTGTGAATTGCAGACAACATGTTCTCCAATTCAAATATTTGAATGCAAATTTATATCGAAACATGGTTTATATCAGTCTTTGATGCATAAACACGACCTCCCCCTCTCCCGGACTCCTGTTCTCTCTCTCGCCGACAATCTTCGTTTCTATCGCACGCATCCAAACACAAACCTTGTCGGTCCCTCTCCCTCTCTATCTCTATCTCTATCTCTCTCTCTCTGTGTGTGTGTGTGTGTGTGTGTGTGTCGGTCTTTCTAGTTTGCATGCACACTCCATGTATAGGTCTCTCTGGCAGACAATGTATGATTCTCTAGTCCAAGCTAAATATCTAGGGTGCACTCATCGTACGCACACAAATTCCCTAGCTCATTGTCCATAACTCTCTCACGCACCACTCTGCCATCTCGGAGCTCTTCCCACTCTCTCTTGAACTCTCCATCTCCCTGGGTCACACATACACATGCATATCTCACTCGCACTCGATAGACCCATCTAAAACTCTCTCCCTCATTCTCTCTCCATCTCACATGCACACACACACAATCTCACGCCTAGCTAAGTATGACTTTCTCTCACTCAATTGTAGGCACACGCAGTCCCCCCTATGTATATGACTATTTCTCAGTCTCCATCACAAACATATGCATTGTCTCTTTCCCTCACTTGGTCTATCTCGATTTCTCTCAGGGCATCTTTCTATCGCACACACACCTCGTCCCTCGATCTCCCACCCATATAGTCCCCTCACGATCTTGAGGGAATCTTTCTATCACAAACACACCCTCTCTCCCTCCCCATGCGTCCATCTTCTCCATGCGTCCCTCTCGACCTCTGTCCCTTGTTGGCCAGACCTCTATTGGACATGTGCTATAGGGGTGTCTCTCTCCGTTGCAAACAATCATGCACTAGCTATCTTCATGTATCTCCTCACCTCGCTTTTCTATCTCGGAGATGCATGCGTGATATGTTTGCATAAGAAACGAGCACACTCTCTCTCTATTTTATCGTTTGTTGTCCCTTTCTCTTTCACACACACACTCTTTTTGCACACTCACTCTTTCTCCTTCACACGCACTTGATCTCTCTCGACTTAGGTACTCTCTTCGGTCCATAGCATATAGATTTATTGAAAATTCAAAGTTCACAAAGTTTGACCAGGTACGTGGAGAAAAACATTTACATCTAGAACGGCAAACATATATCATTAGATTCATCATGAGATGTAGTTTCGTATGATGTATCTTTTGTATTGTAGATATAAATAATATTTGTGTAAACCTGGTCAAAGTTTCCAAAGTTTGACTTCTAAAATTTTTATATACACTGCATTATCGATTGGATGGAGTATCTCTTTCCCCCTCTTAGCTATTTGACACACCACTCAGCCATATCGGGGCTCCTCTATCTCTCTCAAACTTTATATCTCCCTGGTTCACACATACACATATCTCGCTCGCGCTACAGAGACCCATCTAACTCTCTCCGCCCTTGTTCTCTCTCTATGTGACATGCACCCCCCTAAGTACCATAATCTCTCACTCCATCATAGGCACATGCACTCCCCCCTAAGTATGACTATCTCTCACTATCCATGAGGAATACATGTATTGTCTCCTTCCATCCATACGTCTATCTCGATATCTCTTGGGGTATCTTCTATCGTGCACACACCTTGTCACCCGATCTCCCATCCATGTAGTCCCATCACGATCTCCAGGGGATCTCTCTGTCACAAACACACACTCTCTCCTCCCCATGTCTGCATTTTCTCCATACGTCTCTCTCGACCTCTCTCCCTTGTTTGTCAGACCTCTCTTGGCCACGTGCTAGGGGTCTTCCTCTCTCGGTTGCAAACAACCACACACTATCTCCTCACCTCGCTTCCGCTGTCGAAGATGTATGTGTGATATGTTTGCATAAGACACACACGCTTTTTCTCTACTTTATCGTGTGTTGCCCATGTCTCTTTCACACATGCACACACACTTTTTCACCCACTCTTTCTATTTCACACACACACACTCTCTCTCTCTAGTTAGGTACTCTCTCACATCCATAAACATATGGATGTTTTGAAAAGTCAAACCTCAGAAAAGTTAGACCAGGTATATGTGGAGAAAAACATTTACATCTGGAATGATCATTAGATTCATCACAACATGTACTTACTTCATACTATCATTTATCTTTGGTATTGTAGATATAAGTAATTTCTTTATAAACTTGTTCAAAGTTTCAAAAGTTTGACTTTCAAAAAAATATAGGCTCTACATTATCGAACGGAGGGAGTAGCTCTTTCTCTCTCTCTACTATCTCTCACGGGCCTCCCCTCTCACTCGATCTCTCTTTACCGAGGGATTATATGGTCATTGTGTTAGCGTATAGCTCCGTATATTGTTTAGTTGACTAGTCAACCAGTCCACATGCTGCCTTGTCAGCTCGTGTTCTCTATCTTCGTGTACTGGCCCATGTGGCAGTGGGTGAAAATAAGTAAACTAGAGGCCCATCTCACACGCGGTGAAGTAAACAAAAATGAAACCACTGGCGGTAGCACCCCGCACGCTAGTAAATTGAGGGCACACTTCTGATGACCCACAAGTATAGGGGATCTATCATAGTCCTTTCGATAAGTAAGAGTGTCGAACCCAACGAGGAGCAGAAGGAAATGACAAGCGGTTTTCAGCAAGGTATTTTCTGCAGGCACTGAAATTATCGGTAACAGATAGTTTTGTGATAAGATAGTTCGTAATGGGTAACAAGTAACAAGTGTAACAAAAGTGCAGCAAGGTGGCCAAATCCTTTTTGTAGCAAAGGATAAGCATGGAAAAACTCTTATATAAAGCAAAGCGCTCCCGAGGACACATGGGAATTACTGTCAAGTTAGTTTTCATCATGCTCACATGATTCGCGTTCGTTACTTTGATAATTTGATATGTGGGTGGACCGGTGCTTGGGTGTTGTCCTTACTTGGACAAGCCTCCCACTTATGATTAACCCCTCTTGCAAGCATCCGCAACTACGAAAGAAGAATTAAGATAAATCTAACCATAGCATGAAACATGTGGATCCAAATCAGCCCCTTACGAAGCAACGCGTAAACTAGGGTTTAAGCTTCTATCGCTCTAGCAACCCATCATCTACTTATTACTTCCCAATGCCTTCCCGTAGGCCCAAATCATGGTGAAGTGTCATGTAGTCGAAGTTCACATAACACAACTAGAGGAAAGACAACATACATCTCATCAAAATATCGAACGAATACCAAATTCACATGATTACTTATAACAAGACTTCTCCCATGTCCTTAGGAACAAACGTAACTACTCACAAAGCATATTCATGTTCAAGATCAGAGGGGTATTGAATATCATTAAGGATCTGAACATATGATCTTCCACCGAATAAACCAACTAGCATCAACTACAAGGAGTAATCAACACGACTAGCAACCCATAGGTACCAATCTGAGGTTTTGAGACAAAAATTGAATACAAGAGATGAACTAGGGTTTGAGAGGAGATGGTACTAGTGAAGATGTTGATGAAGATTGACCCCCTCTCGATGAGAGGATCATTGGAGATGATGATGGCTTCGATTTCCCCCTCCTGGAGGGAAGTTTCCCCGGCTAAACAGCTCCGCCGGAGCCCTAGATTGCTTCTGCCCAGGTTCCGCCTCGAGACAGCGGTGCTTCGTCCCAAAAGTTTCGTTCTGATTCTTTCTAGGTCAAAACACTTCATATAGCAGAAGATGGGCCCACAAGCCCTAGGGGCGTGCCCAAGGGGCTAGGGCACGCCCCCCTGGATTTTGGCCACCTGGTGGGTCCCCTCTGGTATTTTCTTCACCCAATATTTTTTATATATTCCAAAATAATTCTCCGTAAATTTTCAGGACTTTTGGAGTTGTGCAGAATAGGTCTCTCAGATTTGCTCCTTTCCGGTCCAGAATTCCAGCTGCCGGCATTCTCTTCATGTAAATCTTGTAAAATAAGAGAGAAAAGGCATAAGTATTGTACATAATGTGTAATAACAGCCCATAATGCATTAAATATCAACATAAAAGCATGATGCAAAATGGACGTATCAACTCTCCCAAGCTTAGACCTCGCTTGTCCTCAAGCGAAAGCCGAAATCGATAATCATGTCCACATGTTTAGAGATAGAGGTGTCGATAAAATAAAATACGGACATGAGGGCATCATGATCATCTTTAGAACAGCAACATATATTGTCATATAATTTCTTTTGTTAAAATAACAATTTGTTCACAAGGTAAAGTATGAATTAGAAACTTTATTGAAAACCAACAAACTATGATCTCAGTCATTGAAGCAATTGCAATTTATCATAATATCGGAAAGAGTCAATGTAAGAGCTTTTGTATAGCAAGTCCACATACTCAACCATCTTTTAGTCTTTTATAATTGCTAACACTCACGCGATACTTATGAGATCAAAGCCTCAGTCAGACACAGAAAAAGATAGGGGCTTATAGTTTCGCCTCCCATTCTTTTACCTCAAGGGTAATGTCAACAATAATACTTTATGATAACCTACATCCGAGTGGGTATATATATCTGGATCATTCTCCAACACATAGTGCTTGCCAAAAATAAAAAGTGTAAAAAGGAAAGGTGAAGATCACCATGACTCTTGTATAAAGTTAGAAGGTAAAAGATAGGCCCTTCGCAGAGGGAAGCAGAGGTTGTCATGCGCTTTTATGGTTGGATGTGTCGTGGTATCACACGGCCACCTATGGGGCCATCGGCCCCTTGTGGTTCGGCAAGGGGGAAGAGTGCATTGCACAAAGAGCGAAAAGCACAGAGCAGCACGGCAATGATGACATGGGCAGTTTTACCCAGGTTCGGGCCGCCGCGTGGCGTAAAACCCTACTCCTCCTTTGGTGGATTGATGGAAGGACCGTGGTGGAGACGCAGCGCTCTAGCCTGGCAAGGTCGCCTTGGGGCGAGAGCAGCTACGCGCGTACGAGCGTACAAGGGTCCGAATCCTTTCTAATGTAGCCATGGCCCTCCTTTTATAGGTCAAGGGGTTACCACAATGGCAAAATAGTCATTCATCCAACGATTAGATAGCCACAGTGCTATCATACCTAACTCTGCGGACAGGACAGGGTGCATTAAATGCACCGCTTAGTGTCACATCGTGGCGTAGCCCGGCAAGCCTTGCCGTGCCATTCAGCCACCTTCTTGCCTATCCACGTGACACGTCGCCTGGACGGGTGTCATTTAGGGATGATCTTCCTCAGAAATGGCCTGCCACGTACCAAGTAACAGCCACTTAGTCACTTGGGAGCTCGACACCACACCGATGGGTGACTTGCATTGCTGTGAGGTGGGGCGGTGGAGCTTTGGCAGGGTAATCCACCCCTGGTGTCCCTGGCAAGACTGTCGGGGGAGTCTTGAGGCTTGTCTTGGGGTAACCTCGACCCCGCCAGGCTCGCCTTTCCGGCAAGGGAGGGTTTTCCTTAGTGATATCTTGCTTGTTTGGTTGGTCTTGGTCTTCTTGATCCGCCCTTTGATTTCTCAAAGAGCCATCTCTTCTGCTTGGCCTTGTCTTGAATGTCGCAACTTTGCTCTTGAGCCTGTGTACAATCCGGGCAACACACCTGGGGGTTTGTTGCACCGACAGGAGCCCCCGGGCCTGGCCTGAACGCGCTGCTGAGCGTCGTCGGGGTAGGCCCTGTCTAGTACACTAGTGAGCGGGTTGTAGTAGCTCGTCCTTTGAGATCTTCTTTGCTTCTCCATTAACTTGTGCTGGAGTCAGTTTCCGGTTTTCCCGCGCATCGCGTGATGCCAATTGTAGTGGGGCCACCTTTGTAATGGCCTGTGAATGACTTTAATGCACGCTCGAGTAACTGCCAATTCACTCCTCCCACCACGTCCTTATCCTTTGCCACGTAACCTGCATGCATTGAGTGGGGTAGGTGACGGAGGCGCGTGGCGCAGGAGGGAGAGTCATGGCAAGGGCTCGGTCCTCTTTGAATTGGTGGAGAAGGGCGGTGATCGGATCCGGCCGTCGGCGGTAGCTTGGACGGGTCGGATCAGAAAGAGACCCCTCTGGGCGGGGGCAAAGGATCAGCCCCCAGCCCCAGCTTGTCTATAAAAGAGGAGGGCAAGGATGAAGCAAAAAAGGCGTCCATCCATGCACATCTCTTTCTTTATTTCTTGCCTTCTTCTTTGTTATGTTGAGGGGGAGAGGCCGGGGCCGGGCCCCGGGCTCCAGCTTGGGGTCGATGATGCCGAACGCTCGCATTGACGCTGGGGGAGTGAGTCTGGTCCGAGGGCATAGGAGATGCAGCGGTCGGGGGTGTAGTCGCCGAACTGTCCATAGTGTGGGTGGCATTACGCTCCTCCGAGATGGTGAGGCGCCCGTCTCTCCCACATGAGCCGCCACTTGGTGGAGAGTGCTTGCCCTGGCCACAAGACGCCGAGGTTCGTCAACTTGACAATGAGGCTCCTAGGACTTCCGGCGCTTGCCCGGGGTGCAGCGCTAGGGATCTTTGGTAATCCCAGCACTGCTCCTTCCGGCGGAGTCGGGGCGATCGTTGAAGACGACGGCATCTTCCTGCCCTCCAAGGTGGGGAGCGATGCTCCTCGCACACCTCGGACGCTGTCGTCGCCTGCTGCTTCTCCGGGGGAAGACGGAGAAGGCGGGTGGCAGGCCGTCAGGTTGAAGTATGATGGCACCGACGCCTTCGTCTCGTATTGCCGGCCCGCTGCCTCATCTTTCCGCTCTTCCCCACCCTCCCCGGCACCATCATCATCAGCTTCTTTGGGACGGTTGCCAGGGAGGGGGCCGCTCTCTTGGTGCCTTTGCCTCCTCCAGCAGTCTTCCAGCTGAGCTCCGGTGGTTCACCCCACCGGTGCTTGTGACGGGGCTTCTTGCTGGTCCTAGAGGTGGTGACCAGGGCACCGCCGAGCTGCTCCTTCCGCCCCTCTCCTTCGCAGCCTCACCACTCCCGATCTTGTCAGGCTACGCCCGGCAAGCCCTAATGGGATAGGGCTGGGCTTCCGCTCAGGCACTCCTTTTGCCCTCTTCACCTCCTATTATAGTGCCTAGGAGGAGAGGGACAAGAAAGGGATTACGGGGCACTTATCTTTTTTCAGTCTAAAACATGTACGCAATTGCCAAACTTTAGTCTAAATTATGTAAACTTCTTTATCCACGTTTGTGCTCTGTAAGATCTGTACTTGCTTATCAGCATATTAATGAAAAAGACAAGTCTTGCCGGGTACTTGTGCATGTATCATGTCCATGCAGAGGTGAGGTGCCTCTATACGTTCAAGTAAACAAGTTTCCCCCGGTAAACTATCCTGCCGGTACCCTTAGTTCGCTGCCGAGGGGCAAGGCCTGCCGGGCATAAAACCATAAAAAGGGACCGGCTCCTCGTCGAACCCTCTCCATCAAAGGCAACTGCAACCACCTTGTTCGAAGCAATGCTCGGGACAAAGGATGGGAGCACCTATGTTTCGAAGGTAGTGAGGTTTTCATATGCACAAGTTTTTACCTTACAGAACAGGTATGGATAAGAAGAAACTTATCTGTTTGGCTTGCCGGGGATCGCTGTGTAGGCTTGTCTTCATTTCTTCTCTTTGGGATCAAGTCCACGTCAAGAACCCTGCAACTTAGTGCAGATGAAAACAGTGCTACATGCGACCTCATCTACACGATCATGTTATGCGCATGATATGCTTATGCATGCATGCAATCTTGCCGGGGGCCCCTCAGCGCTTTGTTTATTCATCTGTTGCTCAGGGTCTGTGCCTGGCTTTGTACGAAGGGTTACATGCAACATCGCCAAGGCTTGTACAAAAGGGTGGCTGCCGGGCAGGGCCCGACAGCCGCGCCATATGGGTAGAACTTACGGAGATGCTCAATGTTCCATGAGTTTTGCAACTGAATGCCATCTCCGGTCTCCAGACGGACTGCGCCGGGTCTGGTGACTCGTACTACCCGGTAAGGGCCTTCCCACTTTGGTGTCAACTTGTTTGCACCCTTGGCGGACTGAACACGCCTAAGGACAAGGTCGCCTTCCTCAAGGCTCCGGGCATGAACCCTGCGGCTGTGATAGCGACGCAGGGCTTGCTGGTAGCGTGCAACACGCATAGCAGCCCGGAGACGGTTCTCCTTATGTAGCACAGCGTCATCACGCCGGTGCTGTTCCTACGCTACTTCATCGTACACAAGCACTCGAGGTGATCCGTATATGAGTTCTGTGGGGATAACTGCTTCTGCCCCATAGACTAGGGAGAAGGGAGTCTGCCCGGTAGCTCAATTTGGTGTCGTACGGAGGGACCAAAGAACCACCGGCAGCTCGTCGATCCATCGCCTGTCGCACTTCTGCAGCCTATCAAATGTTCTTGTCTTGAGTCCTCGCAGCACTTCAGCGTTTGCCCTCTCAGCTTGTCCGTTGCTTCTGGGATGGGCAACAGAGGCAAATGAGACTTTGCTTCTGAGAGCATGAACGTATTGCATGAAGGCGCGGCTTGTGAATTGGGTGCCATTGTCAGTGATGATCTTGGCGGGTACTCCGAAACGGCACACCAATCCTTTCAAGAACTTGATAGCTGACTGTGCAGTCGCCTTCCTCACGGGATCCACCTCTGGCCACTTTGTGAACTTGTCGATAGCGACGAACAAGAACTCAAAGCCCCCGGTAGCACGGGGGAAGGGGCCCAAGATGTCGAGCCCCCAGACCGACAAGGGCCATGACAAAGGGATCGTCTGGAGAGCTTGAGCAGGCTGATGGATGTTCTTGGAGTTGAACTGGCAGGCTTCACATTTGGTGACTAGCTCAATTGCATCTTGGAGGGCCGTGGGCTAGTAAAAACCTTGCCGGAAGGCTTTTCCAACCAGGGCCCTTGATCCAATGTGGGAGCCGCATATACCCTTGTGTATCTCTGCCAACAGTTCCTTTCCTTCTTCCCGGCAAATGCACTTCAATTTCACTCCGTTGGGCCCTCTTCTGTATAGCGTGTCGTCAACGAACTGATACATACTGGCCCTCTGGGCTACTCTTTCAGCTTCTTCTTGCTCTTCGGGAAGTTCTCCTGTTTGGAGAAAATGGACTATGTGTCGTGCACAAGTTGGAGCCTAAGGCTCGGCAACGAGGACCAGCGGCACCTCCTCATTCATGGGAGCGCACTCCTCGACCGCAGAGATTGGTAGTTTGGCGGGAGGGTGCAGCTCACCGATCGAAGGGGAGTTGTTCCCGCCAAGCTCTCTGCTGGGGGCTTCTGGAAGCTCTGTCAGAAGAGGCTTGCCGGAGTCCAGTTTCCTCCTCTTCCTGGCCATTGTTGCCGGGGATACGTAGGGTTGAGTTATATGGAGAACAAAAGTCCCTGGTTCCACAGGGAGTTTTTGCGCAGCGCACTTTGACAGATGATCAGCAATGCTGTTTTCCGCACGTGGTATGTGCTCTGTTTGCAATCCATCAAAGTGCTCCTCCAACTTTCTCACTTCCTCGATGTATGCCTCCATCAATGGGCTTTGATAATCCTTGTTCACTTGCCTCACTACAAGTTGCGAATCTCCACGAATGATCAACTTCTTGATTCCCAGTTCTGTTGCGATCCTGAGCCCGGCAAGGAGTCCTTCATATTCTGTTGTATTGTTGGTAGCCTTCTCCCGGGGGAAATGCATTTGAACCACGTACTTAAGGTGCTCCCTAGAGTGAGCAACAAGAAGCACGCCAGCTCCTGCACCTTGTGGGGAGAAGGCACCATCAAAGTACATGATCCATTCTTGGGGCACTTCCTTGCCGGGGATAACTGTCTCCAACACGTCTTCGTCAGGGGTAGGCATCCATTCTACAATAAACTCCACCAGTGCTCTGCTCTGAATGATTGACGTGCTCTCGAACTTCAAACCAAAGCTGGATAACTCCAAAGCCCATTCCACTATCCTGCCAGTGGCCTCAGGGTTCCTCAGTATGCGTTGCAAGGGGAAGCGGGTGACGACCGTGATCTCGTGGGCTTGGAAGTAGTGGCGCAGTTTCCTTGAGGCCATGATGAGGCAAAAAATCAACTTTTGCACGCCAGAGTACCTCGACATAGCCCCCTGCAACAGGGAGCTGACAAAGTACACTGGGCGCTGCACCACTTTCTTCCTTGCCGCGACCTTGGAGCTATCTCCATTACCCCGCTCCTCCTTGTTCTGATCTGCCTCTGACCTTGCCGGGGTGAGTTCACTTCCTTCTCCAGAGGGGACAGCAGTTGCAGCTGCTTCTTCATCTACTTCCCGCTGCGCCACCAGCGCTGCGCTAACCACTTGATTGGTTGCCACTAAGTATAGCAGCAACAGTTCTTGTGGTTTTGGAGAGACTGAGGTGGGCACAGAGGAAAGATAGGTCTTCAGATCCTGCAGCGCAGCTTCTGCCTCTGAGGTCCACTCCATGGGCCCAGCCTTCTTCAAGATTTTGAAGAATGGCAGGGCATGTTCGGCGGACTTGGAAATGAACCTGCTTAGCGCGGCGACACATCCAGTCAAACGCCTCACGTCTTTAATTATCTTGGGTGCTTGAATCTACTCAATTTCCTTGATCTTGTCGGGGTTGGCCTCTATCCCCCGGTCGGACACAAAGAAGCCAAGCAGCTTGCCGGAAGGAACACCAAACACACACTTCTCTGGGTTCAGCTTCAAGTTGATCTTGCGTAGATTTGGAAAGGTCTCTTCCAAGTCCTGAATGAGAGTTGATTTGTCCTTGGTTTTGACCACTATATCATCCATGTAAGCTTCAATATTCCTGTGCAACTGAGACTCAAAGCCAATCTGTACTACTCTCGCGAAAGTGGATCCAGCGCTTTTTAACCCAAAGGGCATATGTACAAAGCAGTACGTGCCGCATGGGGTTATAAACGCGGTCTTCTCTTCGTCTTCCTCGGACATGAAAACCTGGTGGTACCCAGAGTAGGCATCCAAGAAGGAAAGTAGGTCACATCCAGAGGTGGAATCCATAATCTGATCAATGTGCGGCAAGGGGAATGGGTCCTTTGGGAATACTTTATTTAGATCTGTGAAATCTATTCAAAGCCTCCATTTCCCATTCACCTTGCGCACCACCACTGGATTCGCCAACCAAGTTGGATGCAATACTCCTCTGACCAAACCAGCAGCTTCGAGTTTCTTGATCTCCTCGGCAATAAACTGTTGCTGCTCCAAAGCTTGCTTTTGGACCTTCTGCTTGACGGGTCGGGCATGTGGGCAGACAGCAAGGTGGTGCTCGATTACCTCCCTGGGAACACCGGGGATGTCAGATGGTTGCCAAGCAAACACATCGACATTCGCCCGCAGGAAGGCAACGAGCATGCTTTCCTATTTGTCATCAAGGGTGGAGCTGATAGTAAATGTACCATCAGCGCCAACCAACCCTGCCGGGAACTTCTTCACAGTAGGTGCAACAACTTTTGATCTCTTGCTATTGGAACTCTCCGGAAAATCATCAACAGGCGCAGCGCAATCCGAAGAGGCGTGCTTCCCGGATTCTTTGTTGGCGTCCTTGCTAGCTTTCTTCCCTTTCTTGCTTTCCTTGGCGGGAGCAGTAGCTTCCGTGGCCTCTGTAGCGACTACTTCCCGGTACATCTTATCCATGCATATGGCTGCGTCCTTCTTGTCTGATGGAATGGAAATGACGCCCATCGGTCCTGGCATCTTCAGAGTGTTGTAGGCATAGTGGGATGCCGCCATGAATTTTGCCAGGGCAGGGCGGCCAAGGATTCCATTGTATGGCAAGGGGAGGTCGACCACATCAAACATGATCTTCTTGGTCTGGTAGTCTGGTCGTTCAGACTCCCCACCCCCCCCCCCCCGAACGTTACTGGCAGTGTGATCTTCCCCTTAGGACGACTCCTGCCGGGGTTGATGCCTTGGAAAGTACCGGTAACCTTGAGCTCTTCATCTGCTATCTGGAGCTTGCTGATGACCATGGGAGATATCAGATTCAACCCAACCACGCCGTCAACCAACATCTTTGTGACTTTGAGGTTGCGAATCGTTGGTGAAACCAACAATGGCAAACATCCTACCACAGTGGAGCGGTCAGGGTGATCCTCTCCATCAAAGATGATGGGCGTGCGGGACCACTTGAGCGGCTTCTGAGAATCTGCCGCTGGCTCCACGGCATTGACCTCACGTGCCCACTGTTTGAGCTGGCGGTGAGAGGAGTGCAAGGACGCACCCCCATCAATGCACAGGGCGTCAGGGGCCTTCTGGAACTCCTGCTCGCTGGTTTCCTCTTCATCTCCTTCATCACTCCCATCATCGCATTCCTTCTTCTCATGGCCTCTGGCCGGTTTCCCTTGATACTGAGGGGCCTTACCGGGGCGACCTCCTCTGCCACCTCGGCCCTTCCCGCCAGTACCATCTTGGTCTCTCTCTTTGTCACGCTTCTCGTACTCAGCTTTCTGCTTCTTGACGAGCTGCTCAACTTGATGACACTCTTGAAGATCGTGTCCCTTAGTCCGATGGATCTTGCAGTACAGCCCGTCAGCCTTCCCAGCCTTCTCGGCAGCCGCGGCTTCCCGGCAGTCAGTGCACGCGGCAACTTCCTTGCCGGGTGCCTCGGTCTTGGCCCTCTTGCCGGTACTAGGAGTGCTCGCTCCTTCAACAGCCATCACTGCTTTATCCTTGCGCTTCTTGTAGCGTTTCTTGTTCTTCTTCTGATTGGTGGCGTCGTTGTCGTCCTCTGAGTCAACATCGATGCCATCTTCTTCATCGGGGAGTCGCCTCCCCTCCTCTGTTCGGGCACACTTGTCCGCCAGAGTGTATAGTATAGCTCATTCACAGTCTTGGACAACCGAACGTTCATTTTGGAATGTATCCTGCGGTTGCGCATGTTGGACTGGAACGCAGCTATCATAGCTGCTGGGTGGATGTCTGGAATGTTCCTGTGCACCCGGCTGAACCTCTGCATATACTTCCGCAAACTCTCTCCTTCCTTTTGTGGGAGGAGCTGCAAGTCACTGGGCCGCCCCGGTTCTTGATGGCCGCCCGTGAAGGCGCCAATAAACTCATGGCACAGGTCAGACCAGGTCGAGATGGAGTTCTCTGGCAAGTGCATCAGCCACGACGTCACGTTTGGCTTGAGTGCCAAAGGGAAGTAGTTGGCGAAAACCCTCTCGTCCCTTCCTCTGGCAGCTTGAACAACGATGGTGTAGATTCTCAAGAACTCTGTCAGGTTCAATCTTCCATCGTACTTTTCTGGTATCTCTAGTTTGAACGTACGGACAGATGGCCAACGGACTTGCCGCAGCTCATGAGTGAAGGCGGGGTACCCAACCTCGAAAGGCAGGTACCCACCCCCACCGGGCATGGGTTCGTCGACATCGGGGCCATTGCGCCTATCAGACTGGCGGCGGGTGTCGCGGCGTCGCTCGATGGTGACGTGCGCGTCTTCCCTCCGCCTGTCTTCCAGGACCCGTCGCTGGTCTCGACGTGTCTGAGGACCAGACGTAGCCATCGATACGTCGTTGAGTTCTTGGTCACATGGCCCTGGCTACGGCCCCTGCGCTGGCTGTCGCGGAGGGGACTGCACCGTCAGAATGGCTCCCTCGGTGCGGCCAGCGGCTTGGGCCGTTGCCGCCGTTGGTGGAGGCCGTGGCGGGCCTACATGCTGTGATTCTCCCACCTCAGCGAAACCAATCAAGCTCTGGATAGTGGCCCTCCACTCATCCATTTGATTAGCCGCTGGCGAAAATCTCAACAAGAGTTGGTTCCGCGCTATGGCCTCTGAGGCGGTGCTTGGTATGGACGACGATGCGGATCGCGACGTCGCCCGACTTCTGATGGTGCCTGTAGTGGTGGCGCCATGTTCTCGCCGCCACGAGCCACTCGCCAGGGCGGCGTGATGACGAGGCGGATGCGCTTGGGGGTTGACGACCCCATTCAGCGCATCGTCTCGGCTAGCTTGTCCTGGGGGTGGTGCGGGCCCGTAGCCACACCCGCGGTGGGGGTAGCTAGGAGGTTACAATCCGCATCAGGGCGAGCGCCACCGCTGCGGCTATGTCCCTCGGTGAGGTGGGGAGGCGGAAACGGAATATTCTCCCCACCCGTACCTTGTGGAGCATGGCCGTCGGGGTGTTGTTGGTGTCACCCTCCTCCGGTGCCTCCTGCTCCTGCTTTGGCCGCAGGGGGAACGGTGATGGCGCTGCCTGCGCCAGTCATGTTCCCCGCGGCGTCGGCGTTCCCATGTTCCCCCGCAGCCCCCACGACATTAGTGGCCGCATGCGAGGGGGCCTTCGAGGTGGACGGGTGAGCTAAATCACCGGATTTCTTCTTGGGCGCCATGGATAATGAAGCCGTTGATGAAGAAAACGATGATGAAGATGACGCACTGCTCGCACCTTCGGGTTCGCGCAAGTGCTTCCCCCTACCTGGCGCGCCAAAGATGTCGTGGTATCACATGGCCACCTATGGGGCCATTGGCCCCTTATGGTTCGGCAAGGGGGAAGAGCGCATTGCACAAAGAGCGGAAAGCACAGAGCAGCACGGCAATGATGACACGGGCAGTTTTACCTAGGTTTGGGCCGCCGTGAGGCGTAAAACCCTACTCCTGCTTTGGTGGATTAATGGAAGGACCGTGGTGGAGACGCAGCGCTCTAGCCCGGCAAGGTCGCCTCGGGGCGAGAGCAGCTACGCGCGTACGAGCGTACAAGGGTCCGAATCCTTTCTAAGGTAGCCACGACCCTCCTTTTATAGGTCAAGGGGTTACCACAATGGCAAAACAGTCATTCATCTAACGATTAGACAGCCACAGTGCTATCATACCTAACTCAGCGGACAGGACAGGGTGCATTAAATGCACCGCTTAGTGTCACATCGTGGCGTAGCCCGGCAAGCCTTGTCGTGCCATTCAGCCACCTTTTTGCCTGTCCGCGCGACACATCGCCTGGACGGGTGTCATTTAGGGATGATCTTCCTCAGAAATGGCTTGCCACGTACCAAGTAACAGCCACTTAGTCACTTGGGGGCTCGACACCACACCGATGGGTGACTTGCGTTGCTGTGAGGTGGAGCGGTGGAGCTTTGGCGGGGTAATCCGCCCTTGGCGTCCTCGGCAAGCCTGCCGGGGGAATCTTGAGGCTTGTCTTGGGGTAACCTCGACCCCGCCAGGCTCGCTTGCCCGGCAAGGGAGGTTTTTCCTTAGTGATATCTTGCTTGTTTGGTTGGTCTTGGTCTTGTTGATCCGCCCTTTGATTTCTCAAAGAGCCATCTCTTCTGCTTGGCCTTGTCTTGAATGTCGCAACTTTGCTCTTGAGCCTGTGTACAGTCCGGGCAACACACCTGGGGGTTTGTTGCACCGACAGGATGCACAAAATCTTAATGCAAAAGAACATCACTTTATATTGCCGCTTGTGATAAAGAACTTTATTATGTAGTCCATCGCGTTTATTTCTTCCATATCACAAGTTCATATAAAGCTTATTTTCTTCACACTAAAAGATCATACATATTTAGAGAGCAATTTTTATTGCTTGCACCGATGACAACTTACTCAAAGGATCTTACTCAATCCATAGGTAGGTATGGTGGACTCTCATGGCAAAACTGGGTTAAAGGATGTTTGGATGCACAAGTAGTATCTCTACTTGGTGCAAAAGATTTGGCTAGCATAGGATGAGAAGCAAGCTCAACATGTTGGAGGATCCATGACAATATAACTTCTATTCGGATATAAGAAAACATAACCCATAATGTTGTCTTCCTTGTCCAACATCAACCTTTTAGCATGTAATATTTTAATGAGTGCTCACAATCACAAAAGATGTCCAAGATAGTATATTTATATGTGAAACCTCTCTTTCTTTATTACTTCCTATTAATTGCATCAATGACCAAAACTATGTTTGTTAACTCTCAACAAATTTTATTCATCACACTCTTTATATGTGAAGTCATCACTTTCCATAAGATCATTACATAATCTTTTTACTTCTTTTTATCCTTTTTCTTTTTCTCAAGATCAAAGTAAGAAAGCAAAGCCTTCAACTCAAAACTACTCTTTATTATATAACTCACGGATTTGATTACATAGATAGATCACAAAGCAAAATCAAAGCTAAATCATACTAAAAACTTTTATTCTACTAGATCAAGATATAACTAAAAGGATCGAACTAAGAAAAATGATAAAGGTAAAGATGTGATGGTGATACGATACCGGGACACCTCCCCCAAGCTTGGCACAAGCCAAGGGGAGTGCCCATACCCATGTGCTCATGTATCCTTCTTCGGAGGTAGTGGTGTGATATTCTTGGCGATGATGCTCATCAAGATACGATTCTCCGCTTCAAGCTTTTGATTTTGCTACCTAAGGTCCATATTTTCCTTGCGGAGTTTGCCTATGACGGTTAAAGCACCGTCCACCCATGGATGCATCTTGGCTGCGGGGGAAAAAGCAACACTCTTTTCCATGTTATTATAAGAGAGAAATTTAGCATTGGGAGGTATGACTGAATCCGGTATTGCTGCACTCTGGAGTTCCTCGAGCATGGCTCCAGGTTGAGGGCGAGAGGTGACTTCTTGATCCTCCTCCATGGCATCCACTCTTTTCAGGTCGGCTTCCATCTCTTCCTTCGTTGACCACCCAAAGGGTTCAGCTTCGCTGTATGCTCTTGGGTCGGGTGTCGGGTGAGAGACACGACTCTCCCCGACTGACTCTTGCGAAGACATCTTGCTCTAAATCTGCTACAAGAATAGCTAGAAACAAGAACAAAGGATAATACCGTGGTACGGTGGTCAAAACCTTCGGGAGATTATATAATGAATTTTTACCGACCAAAAGAAGTATTCTGCAAGAAAACGGAGTCCGGAGGCACACAAGGTGGCCACAAGCCTGGGAGGCACACCCAGTGGGGTAGGGCGCGCCCCCAAGGCTTGTCGCCTCCTCGTGCACTTTTCGGACTACTTTTTATTTTCCTAATTTTTTAAATATTTCAAAACAGAGTAAAATTGCTATTGGAAAGCTTTTGGGGTCGGTTTACTTACCGTATCACATACCTATTCCTTTTCGGGAGTCTAGAACGTTCTGGTAGGTTTCCCTTATGTACTCCTCCGGTGTTATGGTATTAATAATATTGGTTTCAACATTTATGGGAGTACCTGAGATATAATGTTTGATTCTTTACCCGTTTACCACCTTCGGTTTATTACCTTCGGCATTGTTGATCTTGATGGCACCGAAACGATAAACTTCCTTGACAATGTAAGGCCCTTCCCACTGAGAGAGAAGTTTTCCTGCAAAAAATCTTAAACGAGAATTGTATAGCAAGACATGGTCACCTACATCAAATTCACGTTTTTGTATCCTTTTATCATGCCTTCTTTTAACTTTTTCTTTAAACAACTTGGCATTTTCATAGGCCTGGGTTCTCCATTCATAATGTGAGCTAATGTAAAATAGCCTCTTCGCACCGGCAAGTTTGAAATCATAATTGAGCTCTTTAATTGCCCAATAAGCTTTATGTTCTAGTTCAAGAGGTAAGTGACATGCTTTTCCATAAACCATTTTATACGGAAACATACCCATAGGGTTCTTATAAGCAGTTCTATAAGCCCATAATGCATCATCAAGTTTCTTAGACCAATTCTTTCTAGATCTATTAACAGTCTTTTGCAAGATCAATTTAACTTCTCTATTACTTAGTTCTACTTGACCACTAGACTGAGGATGATATGGAGATGCAATTCTATGGTTGACATCATACTTAGTAAGCAATTTACGGAAAGCACCATGAATAAAGTGTGAACCACCATCAGTCATTAATTATCTAGGGACACCAAACCTCGGGAAAATAACTTCTTTAAGCATTTTAATGGAACTGTTATGATCAGCACTACTAGTTGGAATAGCTTCTACCCACTTAGTAATGTAATCAACAGCAACTAAAATATGAGTATACCCACTAGAGGATGGAAAAGATCCCATATAATCGAAACCCCAAACATCAAATGGTTCAATGACAAGTGAATAATTCATAGGCATTTCCTGACGTCTACTAATATTACCAATTCTTTGACATTCATCACAAGACAAGACAATCTTATGAGCATCCTTAAAAAGAGTAGGCCAATAAAAACCAGATTATAATACCTTGTGTGCAGTTCTATCACCAGCATGGTGTCCTCCGTAGGCCTCGGAGTGACACTTGCGTAGGATTTGTTCCTGTTCATGCTCAGGTACACAACGTCTAATAACACCATCTACTCCTTTATAAAGATGTGGGTCATCCCAGAAGTAATGTCTTAAATCATAGATTTTTTTTCTTTTGTTGGTATGTGAAACTAGGTGGTATAAATTTAGCAACAATGTAATTAGCATAATCAGGATACCAAGGAGTACTACGAGAAGCATTTATGACAGCTAGTTGTTCATCAGAAAAGCTATCATCAATAGGTAGTAGGTCATCAAGAATATTTTCTAACCTAGACAGGTTGTCTGCTATGGGGTTCTCAGCTCCCTTTCTGTCAATAATATGTAAATCAAATTCTTGCAGCAAGAGAACCCATCTAATAAGTCTAGGTTTAGCATCTTTCTTTTCCATAAGGTATTTAATAGCAGCATGATCGGTGTGAACAGTTACTTTGGAATAAACAATATAAGATCTGAACTTATCACAAGCAAATACAACTACTAAAAATTCCTTTTCAGTAATAGCATAATTTCTTTGAGCACTGTCTAGAGTTTTACTAGCATAATGGATAACATTTAATTTCTTATCAACTCTTTGTCCTAGAACAGCACCAACAGCATAATCACTAGCATCACACATAATTTCAAAGCGTAGGTTCCAATCAGGTGGTTAAACAATAGGTGCAGAGATTAAGGTTTTCTTAAGTATTTCAAAGGCTTCTACACAATCATCATCAAAAACAAATGGAACATCTTTTTGCAAGAGATTAGTGAGAGGCCTAGAAATTTTAGAGAAGTCTTTAATAAATCTCCTATAGAAACCAGCATGACCAAGGAAACTTCTTATACCTTTGATATCTTTAGGACACGACATCTTTTCAATAGCATCAACTTTAGCTTTATCCACTTCAATACCTCTTTCGGAGATTTTATGCCCCAAGACAATACCTTCATTAACCATAAAGTGGCACTTCTCCCAATTCAAGACAAGATTAGTTTCTTCACATCTCTGCAAAACTCGATCAAGGTTGCTCAAGCAATCATCAAAAGAAGTTTCGTAAACGGAGAAATCATCCATGAAAACCACAACAATTTTTTCACAAAAGTCAGAGAATATAGCAGTCATACATCTTTGAAAGGTAGCAAGTGCATTGCATAAACCAAAAGGCATACGTCTATAAGCAAAAGTACCAAAAGGGCATGTAAATGTAGTTTTTTCTTGATCCTCTTGTGACACAGGTATTTGAGAAAAACCAGAATAACCATCTAGAAAGCAAAATTGTATATGTTTGGACAGTCTTTCTAGCATTTGATCAATAAAAGGTAGAGGATAATGATCTTTCCTAGTTGCTTTGTTTAATTTTCTAAAATCAATTACCATTCTATAACCTGCAACAATTCTTTGTGGGATCAATTCATTCTTATCATTGGGAACAACAGTAATACTTCCCTACTTAGGAACACAATGAACAGGACTTACCCATCTACTATCAGCAATAGGATAAATTATACCTGCTTCCGGAAGCTTTAATATTTCATTTCTTACCACTTCTTTCATCTTAGGATTTATTCGTCATTGATGATCAACAACTGGTTTAGCATCAAGCTCCATATTAATTTTATGCTGACCCAGAGTGGGACTAATGCCCTTAAGATCATCTAGAGTATATCCAATAGCGGCACGGTGCTTCTTCAGAGTTTTCAATAATTTCATTTCTTCACACTCTGAAAGGTTAGCACTAATAATAAAAGGATATATCTTCTTTTCATCAAGATAAGCATATTTCAGAGTATCAGGCAATTGTTTAAGATCAAACACAGGATCACTCTTGGGTGGTAGAGGATCTCCAAGAGTCTCAACAGGTAAATTGTGTTTCAAATCAGGCATTTGTTTTTAAAAATCTCGTCTAATTCCTTTCTTTCATTCATAAACATATCATTTTCATGGTCTAGAAAATATTGTTCTAAAGGATCAGTAGGAGGCACGGCAATAGAAGCAAGACCAATAATTTCATCTTTATTAGGCAATTCTTTACCATGGGGTTGTGTACGAAATTTGGAGAAATTAAACTCATGAGACACAACCCCGAAACTTACACTAACAGTTTCTTTCACACAATCTATTTTAGCATTAACGGTGTTCAAGAAAGGTCTACCAAATATAATGGGACAAAAATCATCTTGTGGGGAACCAAGAACTAGAAAATCAGTAGGGTATTTTATTTTCCCACACAAGACTTCAACATCTCTGACAATCCCAATTGGTGAGATAGTATCTCTATTAGCAAGCTTAATAATGACATTAATATCTTCTATCTCAGCAGGTGCAATATCATTCATAATTTCTTGGTATAAAGTAAAGGGAATTGCACTCACACTAGCACCCAAATCACATAAGCCATGATAACAATGATCTCCTATCTTAACAGAAACAACAGGCATGCCAACAATAGGTCTATGTTTATCTTTATCATCAGGTTTAGCAATTCTAGCAGCTTCATCACAGAAATAGATAACATGCCCATCAATATTATCGACCAAGAGATCTTTAACCATAGCAATACTAGGTTCAACTTTAATTTGTTCAGGGGGTGTAGGTGTTCTAGTATAACTCTTACGAACCACAACTGAAGCTTTAGCATGTTCCTTTACTCTAACAGGAAAAGGTGGTTTCTCAATATAAGCAGTAGCAACAACTGGATCAACATTATAAATAATGGTTCCTTCTTTAGCTTTAATAGGTTCTACAACTTTTACTTCAATGGGAGGATGATATTTAAACCACTTCTCCTTAGGGAGATCAACGTGAGTAGCAAATGATTCACAGAAAGAAGCTAATATCTCAGAGTCAAGTCCATATTTAGTGCTAAATTCACGAAAAGCATCGGTATCCATAAAAGATTTAACACAATCAAACTTAAGGTTTATACCTGACTCCTAACCTTCATCGAGCTCCCAATCTTCAGAGTTGCATTTAATTCTTTCCAATAAATCCCATTTGAGTTCAATAGTCTTCTTTATAAAAGAACCAGTACAAGAAGTATCGAGCATGGATTGATCATTACGAGAAAGCCGAGCACAAAAATTATGAATAATAATTTCTCTTGAGAGCTCATGATTGGGGCATGAATATAACATTGACTTAAGCCTCCCCCAAGATTGAGCAATATTTTCTCCTTCACGAGGCCAAAAATTATATATATAATTCCGATCACGATGAACTAGATGCATAGGATAAAACTTCTGATGAAATTCCAATTTCAATCGGTTGTAGTTCCAAGCTCCAATATCATCACATAGCCTATACCATGTCAATGCCTTTCCCTTCAAAGATAAAGGGAAGACTTTCTTCTTGACCTCATCTTCGGGTAAACCTGCAACCTTAAATAATCCACAAATTTCATCCACATAGATTAGATGCATATCAGGATGTAGTGTTCCGTCTCCTGCATAAGGATTAGCTAGCTGTTTCTCTACCATACCCGAAGGAATTTTATAATAAATATTTTCAGTAGGTGCAGTAGGTTGAGGAGCAACTCTTTGTTCTTCCGGTTGAGGTGAAGATACCTCGAACAAACCCCTTAAAGGATGATTTTCCATAGTTACAAGCGACAGAAAATTTCAGCACGTAATATAAAATTTTCCTTACCAAATTCCACACACCAAAGGCACTTCACTCCCCAGCAACGGTGCCACAAAAGAGTCTTGATGACCCACAAGTATAGGGGATCTATCATAGTCCTTTCGATAAGTAAGAGTGTCGAACCCAACGAGGAGCAGAAGGAAATGACAAGCGGTTTTCAGCAAGGTATTTTCTGCAGGCACTGAAATTATCGGTAACAGATAGTTTTGTGATAAGATAGTTCGTAATGGGTAACAAGTAACAAGTGTAACAAAAGTGCAGCTAGGTGGCCCAATCCTTTTTGTAGCAAAGGATAAGCCTGGACAAACTCTTATATAAAGCAAAGTGCTCCCGAGGACACATGGGAATTACTGTCAAGTTAGTTTTCATCATGCTCATATGATTCGTGTTCGTTGCTTTGATAATTTGATATGTGGGTGGACCGGTGCTTGGGTGCTATCCTTACTTGGACTAGCCTCCCACTTATGATTAACCCCTCTCACAAGCATCCGCAACTACGAAAGAAGAATTAAGATAAATCTAACCATAGCATGAAACATGTGGATCCTCAGCCCCTTACGAAGCAACGCGTAAACTAGGGTTTAAGCTTCTGTCACTCTAGCAACCCATCATCTACTTATTACTTCCCAATGCCTTCCCCTAAGCCCAAATCATGGTGAAGTGTCATGTAGTCGACGTTCACATAACACCACTAGAGGAAAGACAACATACATCTCATCAAAATATCGAACGAATACCAAATTCACATGATTACTTATAACAAGACTTCTCCCATGTCCTCAGGAACAAACGTAACTACTCACAAAGCATATTCATGTTCAAGATCAGAGGGGTATTGAATATCATTAAGGATCTGAACATATGATCTTCGACCGAATAAACCAACTAGCATCAACTACAAGGAGTAATCAACACTACTAGCAACCCACAAGTACCAATCTGAGGTTTAGAGACAAAGATTGAATACAAGAGATGAACTAGGGTTTGAGAGGAGATGGTGCTGGTGAAGATGTTGATGAAGATTGACCCCCTCTCGATGAGAGGATCGTTGGTGATGACGATGGCTTCAATTCCCCCTCCCGGAGGGAAGTTTCCCCGGCTGAACAGCTCCGTCAGAGCCCTAGATTGCTACTGCCCAGGTTCCGCCTCGAGACGGCGGCACTTCATCCCGAAAGCTTCCTTCTGATATTTTTCCAGGTCAAATCGCTTCATATAGCAGAAGATGGGCACTAGAGACCTAACAGGGGGCCCACAAGCCCTAGGGGCGCGCCCAGGGGGTAGGGCGCGCCCCCAGGCTTGTTGCCACCTGGTGGGCCCCTCGGGTATTTTCTTTGCCCAATATTTTTTATATATTCCAAAATAATTCTTCATTTATTTTTAGGACTTTTGGAGTTGTGCAGAATAGGTCTCTCAGATTTGCTCCTTTCCGGTCTAGAATTCCAGCTGCCGGCATTCTCCCTCTTCATGTAAATCTTGTAAAATAAGAGAGAAAAGGCATAAGTATTGTACCATAATGTGTAATAACAGCCCATAATGCAATAAATATCAACATAAAAGCATGATGCAAAATGGACGTATCAACTTCTTCCGCGTGAAGGACGCACTCGCACACACTACACCACTGCGCGGCGGCATGCACACAAGGACGCACTCGCGCACACCCAGCACACAATACACACCAAGACACGTGCACACCGGCGTCGCCGCCGGCTGAGATGGACGGCGAGTCGGCCAACAAGTGGAGGCAGCTCGAACCAAAACCGCATCCAGCGAGCCTGGACTTCATCAGCAGCCTCCTCGATGACATGTTGCTCGTCATCATCGCCCTCCTCCCCACCAAATCTGTCGTGCGGACCACCCTGCTCTCCCGGTAGTGGTGCCCCCTCTGGCGCCGCGTCCCCCTCAACCTCACTATCGATAGCTGCCTCTGCGACGGGGATTGCAAACGCATGGCCGCAGTCTCCAAGATCCTTGCATCGCACCTTGGGCCAGCCAGACGCCTTGACATCCGCATGTTCAGTACAAACTGTAAGGTCCAAGCCAAGTTTGACGAGTGGTTCTTATCCCCCGCCCTAGATCAGCTCGAGGAGCTTAGGTTTGAAGCTGGACGATGTCACTGTCTACCGCCGTCCACGCTCTGCCTCACGCCAACGCTGCGCCGCGCCAGCTTCAACTCCTGCTATTTTTCCCAGATTAATGTCGCGTTCGCCCTTCTTCTCCCTCAACTCAAGCAGCTCGACCTCTTCGATGTTGGCATCTCGAAGAAGGCTATGGAGCACCTGCTCCGTAGCTGTACTGCGCTCGAGTACCTTCGTCTTCGACAGATCCACGGGTTCATTAGCCTCCACATCGCCTTGACGAATCTCCGATGGATTTATGTGTCTTGCTGGACCCGCAAAAAGACATCAATTGGGAAGAGATCACTCGAGTTGTTCCACGTTATGGTCATTGAGAATGCGCCTTTCCTTGAGAGATTGCTTGTATCTGATCTAGAAGGTCCAACAAAAATCAGGGTCATTGACGCGCCGAAATTGACAGTGTTGGTGTACTCGTCTGCCAAATTCTCCAAACTCTTTATTGGATCCATAATCGTTCAGGTACAACACTCATCTTCTTCTCCGTCTTCTTGAAATTCACATTTTTAAATTTCTTCTTGATGTATTTACGACTGTCATCCAGAAAATGATTGCTACAAGCTTGACCCAGTCTGTGCGCATAGTGAAGATCTTGGCAATAAAATCTATTGCCCCAATCTGGATCAAGTTGTTGGATTCCTTACATGCTTTTCTTGCATGGAGAAGCTACTCATCGAGGTGAAACTTCTTTCCTAATAGTAAATGGTAATCACAACGTAGCTCAATTTTCGTAAATTTCCCAAATTACGATGACAAGTGTAGTGTTCAAAACTGCATCTACGCACTGGATCGAAAGAAATGTTTTTAGTATTTTTTTCTCACGTGATCACCCGCATCATTGTTTTGTTCTACTAGTAGCCTAGGCTAGTCATAGTGGCAAGTAACTTAGACTAGTAACTCTATGGTTAGCCTAAGAGCAAGTACTACCTCCATCCTGGTTTACTCTTCGTATTTTGTAGTATCAAAATTTGACCATAGATTTAACTGACAAAATGTTAATGCATGTCACTAAAAATTATATCGCTGGATTCGTATTTGAACATAATTTCAAATGGTATAATTTTTGGTGACATGCATTGGCATTTTCTTAGGTAAATCTATGGTCAAAATTTTACACTAAATACGAGGTAGTACAAAACTGGGCTATAACAGCCCTCCACTATGTAGGCCAAAACACGTGCCAAATTCACTTCTGATGCATTTGGCATCGATGCCCTCCATTGCTCACCTGGTGCCCCAATCTGGATCACCTACTTTGCTCCAGTGCCAAATTAACTGACGCAATGAAAAAACACTTGTGTCTGAGAGGGAGAGGACTGAGGCAATAAAAAAACACTTGTTTGGGAGAGGGAGAGGCTGGTGTAGTTGGTTTGATTGATTTGTTTATACATGTGGGTCTGTGTGCACAGCGGTGCCAACTCTCTCACATTGCTAGAACGGTGCCAAAATCTTTTGATTTGACATTGATGCGTATTATGTGGCATACTTTTGAGAAATATGGCATCGACCACATAGTGGAAGGCAACAAATGCCCAAGCTCTTCGCGTGCTCCTAGGTAAATGAGAGGAAAGAGAAAGAGAGAGAGAGAGAGTCAAAAAATATCACTAGAGCCAACCCTATCATGTGAGCGAATGATATTGGTACCTCTTGATGACATGGCAATCTTATACAGCCAGCTGCTCTAATATGTTCTCTTCTTTTGCAGATAAAAAAAGACCCGAAAGTGAAAAATGTGCTGCACTATAACAATCTCATCGAATGCCTTGATCTCCATCTTACAGAAATAGATTTGATCAACTACCAAGGCAGCACATCTGAGATTAAATTGGCCAGGTTCTTTGTTCTTGAGGCAAGTGTGCTCAAGGTAATGAGGTTTGGCGTTCTCTAGCGCAACAATGAATGGCGTGCTGATCACCGCAAGCTTCTAAGCCTAAATGACCAAGGCTCCGCAGAAGCTGAATTTGTTTTTGAAACATCAAGTCGCAAGAGACTCAAAAATTTATTTGCCCATTAGTGACTTGTCAGGGCGGTCGATTTTAGTTTCTACGATAATGATGCATCCACCTAAAGTAACACAAGTTCTTACGTAAACTTCCTAATAATTACCTCTTTGTAGGTGCAGCATTACTCCTAGCATTTGTAATATCAGCTTGAAACTAGTAATATTACGACTATCCAGCATAAGGTACTATGTTACGATAAATGTTCGTGGGCATAGGTGCGGCAACGATATACCTATTACTCGAGTACAATATTTACTATTACTCATGGCAACGCAAGGGAAATTATGTCGAACACAGCTAGTTGTAAGCAGGCTAGCTCTACAGCCATGATGATAGTGACTGCGCATGGTGAGGCTGACTTTGGTATGCCGAACACGCTGCCTACACTCAGGTGTCATCTCCGGTGCAGGGTCTTGACTGTGAGGAGCAGCACGTAATAATTTGACCAACGGGTCGTACAGTACTACTTACATTGGTAGTACTACTAGTACTACCACCGTCTGGATTTAGTAGTACTACCACCTCCGTCTAGATTTAGTAGGAGTATCTGGCTAGAAATATCTAGTAATGCATGTCACAAAAAATATACTACTCCCTCCGTAAATAAATACATGGAGTATAGTTTTATTTAGTTTTGTATGTAGTTTCCGATGATATTATACACGAGGTATTATACACTCTCCCTTCCGGTAGATGGCTCAAATCTGAAATCTCATCAATCAGACTACTATTGTACTCCCTCCGTACTGGTGCATTAGTCACATTATGAAAACCAAATAATCCCAAAACTTTTAGGCGCAGTGCATTAACTACCCACCTCGTTCCCTGTTTTTTGCCGTGAAAAAAAGAAATCAGCCAATAGGAGACATGGGGTGTGTATGCATTCAATGACTTGAGACTACTTAGCACAACATGCAGTGCTCAATTCTCTGCATGCAATGACATTAATTACAAAATAAACATCAAAGTTCTCTCGTTTTGCCCCAACTTGGTCTCGGTGAGATGACTATACTACACCGGTATGGAGGGAGGGCCGATGAGTAGATGGCCAACAAACACGTGAATGCAACGCAGTCTTCACTTCTCATATAAAGGCTCCCCGCCAGTCCAATCTACAAAATCCTATGCACCTACGCACCCTAACCAAGGGCAAGAGTGATCACTCCAATCACAAGATCAGTTGACTAGAAGCTAGACCCATGGAGGCGATGAGCGTGAGCATGAGCCAGCTATGCCAGATGGTCCACGACGCCGGCCTGCGGCCTGGCACCGAGGAATGTCTCCAGGTCGTGCTTGAGGCCGCTAGGGCGAGAGGCCTCTTGGACGACAGCTTCGTCTCCTTGTTCGACGAGGTCATCATCGGCTTCCTCGATGAGTTCACCATCATCAGGAAGCTCGCGGACGACATTGATGTACGTCTCCAGCCCATGCGCCCAGGCTCTGTGATGCCCGCCATCCTCAACGGCCTCTATGGTGACAACCTGTCGGCGTGCGACACCTATGGGACCCCAAGGGACCCCTTTAGGATTTGGCAGGGAGAGAGGTATGCTCAAAGAGCAGAACCAACGATCGACGCGGGGCGATTTTACCCAGGTTCGGGCCGCTGATCAGCGTAAAACCCTACTCCTGCCTTGTTTTATTATGAGTGTTCTTGAGCCCAGGCTCCAGGAGCGCTCGCAATGAACAGTACGTTCAAAGAGCAGCTACGCATGCAGAATGGGCCAGAAGATCCTCCTCCCCTGTAGCGGTTGCCTTGGGCCTCCTTTTATACGCTCAAAGTGGTCACCACAGTGGCAAAATGTACATACATTGAGGTGTAAAGTAGCTACAGGGTTATCATACCTAACCACTGACGGATTAGGATGAACGCATTTAATGCACCGTGAGGTGTCCGTTTAGGTGTCCTCACTTTCTTGGGGATGGAAAAAGGGGCCATCCCATCAGCACCGCTTAAGCTCTCCTCCACTGGCGCGTTGCCACGCATCCAGAGAAGGACCCAGAATGTCGGGCTTGTTGCTGTGTCGAAGCGGTGGCACAGTAGCAGAATCTTGCCGGGCGCCGAATCTTGCCGGGTGCCGAATCTTGCCGGGCGCCGAATCTTGCCGGGCGTGAAATTTTGCTGGGCTTCGTAGGCCACCCCGGCAAGATCTTGCCGGGGAGGCTGGCTTTCAGCTCTTCTTATCTGCTGATCCTCAGATCCTTGTCTTGAGTGTTTCTTCGATAGCTTGAGTCAACCTCGAACTGTTCCCCGACAAGCCTTGCCGCGAGTATGGCTACAACTGCCCGAGCACAAGTACGGGGTACTAATGGCCCAATACTTAGTACACCGACGGGAGCCCCCAGGCCTAGGCCACACACGAGTGCGAAGCGTTATTGGGCTAGGCCCAAACAGTGCACGGGCACACGTGGTAGGGAATTAACTGCTTGTAAATATCCCGCTTACTGTGCCCCCCACTACGCGCGCTAAATGCACGACATGGGAAGCGTGCGCTGAAAGGCTGCAACTGCAGCATGCCTGCAGAGGCGTATTTTCATTGGGGAGTAAAAGAAGCGGCTTCGCCCCTTCCCCATAAAAAGGGAAACTGCAGAGGCGCAGCCTATTTACCCCCTTCTCCTTCTCAATCTGGATTCCGCCATTATCTTCCCCTCCCGAGCTCAGAGCCAGACTTCTCCCCATCCGCTCTTCGCTTCCGCACCCGCTCGATCCTCGGCCTCCGCCCTCGCAATCGCCATGCCGCCCAAGGCTAGTAAGGCCAAAGGCAAGAGCAAGGAGACAAAGGCCGATGTCCCAGAGAGCGAGCTGGTGAAGATGCGAAAGAAGTTCGTCGTCTTCGCTCCGATGCTCGACGCGAGGGCTTTGAAGAACCGATACCAGTGCATGTGGGCGAAGGGGACACAAGCTCATCCCGCAACGCGCGTGATTCCAGGTTCTTGTTCCAAGAGTGCCCCTGACAGATATCATTTCTTCACTGCTTATTTCTATTGCGGACTCTGTCCTCCATTCTCTGATTTCTTCAACGATATTATGTACACATACGGCTTCTGCCTTCTTGATTTCCCGCCGAACGCCGTAATGTGCAAGTCCATCTTCGCTCATCTTTGCAAAAACTTTGTCGGAGTAATTCCCAACACCGCCCTTTTCCGCCATTATTTTATTCCCCGCATCCAAAAGGGTGAGGCCCTTTCCAGTTCCATCGCCTGGATTCCACGGGCTTGGAACAAGGAGATATACTCAGATGGAGTTCAACGCGAGAAGTGGGACGAATGGCGGTCTGAGTGGTGCTGGATCAAGGAAGAAGATCCTCATCCGTTCTGTTCGCCCCAACAGCAGAAGGTGGTCCGCGGCAGCGACTGGAGCGATCTCGCCGCGGAGGACGAGAGGCTCACAATCGCCACCACCAGAATCCTTCGCCTGAAAGCTGCCGGGCTTACAATGGAGATGATCGGCTTCGATTTCCTCCGCCGCCGCATCGCCCCCCTACAGAGCAGGGGAAGACCAGCCTGGGAGTACCGGAACGCAGCGGATATCACGAGGCTACGCCCGGGATTGAACAACAATCTGACGACCATGCAGCTCGGCGCTCTTCGCCACAAGCTATTCCAGCGCGATGACAAACATCGGTTGCTGGCAAGAATTGTTCCTTTGTGCAACAACTCCGCGCTGGGGTCAATCATTGCCTTCATGCCAATGTTCAACGCCCACGGTCTTGACGCGACTTGGGCCGAGCCAACCGAGGAGGAAGCACAAAAGTTCTTCGACAACTTGTCGGAGATGGCCGTCCGGGAAGAAACGGACCTCATTCGGGACACCACTGACGAAGAAGTGGCGTATATTGCCTCTAGGGTGGAGGAAGCGAATCTTGCCACGGAGGCCGGCAGCGTCGGTTTCACAGAATGGGAAACCAGCGAGGCAGAGGTTGTGTTGGAAGAAGAACCTGCCGGGGAGGCTGAGGCTGCCGGGGAACAGAGCAGCGCGGCCGCTGAGGGCTCGTCCGAGGAGGACATAGCCGAAGAAGAGCCGCAGGAGGAGCCCCCAGCTCTGAAGAAGACCAAGCGCGTTCTTCGAAAGGCCGCTTCTGGCATCCCGGCAAGCCAACCTTCGTCGAGCAGCGAGGCTCCCGGCAAGAAGGCGGCCGGCAAGACTGCGCCGCGGCAAGGAGTCCGTCAGCAACCTGCGCGGCGCGCGAGACCCGCATCTGCGGCAACTGCTGAGGCGGCAGGGGCGTCTCACACAGCCACACCCGAGGCTGAGATGGCGGAATCACGCCAACCTCCTGCGCCTGCTACAGCCAAGCGACCCAGGACCCCTCCTCCGCCCCCTCACACGGACACAGCACCAGAGGTCGATTTCGACATCTCCGACTTTAGCCCAGAACGAGAAGTGGAAGAGTAAGTGTCCTGTTATAGCCTTTATCTTCCAAATCTTGGAGTAATCTCATAGCCTTGTTTTGCCTTGTCTCTGCAGTGATGCAGAAACCTTGGCGGAAAGGGCGGCGAAGAGGTTGAGGACTTCCTCGGGTGACGAGCCCCCGGTTGGCTCTACGAGCGCGCCAGAAATTATCGTCGTCAGCCCGGAGCTCAGCCCTCAACGCGGCCCCCAGCACAGCCCCCAGCGTGAGTTCTTCACTCATTTTCTGCTGACAGGCGCTGAGGTTTTTACCCTTGCCGCTGATATCTTCGGGCTTGCAGGAGAAGAACAGCAACAGGGAGAAGTTGAAACCATCCCCATCGTGCCGCCTTCGTCAACCGCGCCGCCCACAAGCGCATCCCCGGCAAGAGTTACCATTGACGAGACTATCTTGGTTGAGGAAGAGCCAGTATACATGGATACCAGCAACATTTCCCCGGTAACCAACATTGCCGGGAGGGGCGAGGCCACCTCTCAACACCTTGATGCAGGTAACTGTTTGCCTCGGAGCGCTTGTTATCCTTTTCTTTATTTTTCTTTCTTTTTGTCTTCTTGAACTTCAACCTTGATCTTATTTTGTTTCCTTCCTTCGTCCTCCAGAGTTCCCTATGATGGAACATATGGACGTCGACGTTGTCATCGAGGAGACCACCAGAGATGCCGCCGCCGAAGCAGACAGGATTGCCACTAGCAAAGCCGCCAAAGATGCCACTGTCGAGGCCGGCAAAAATGTTGCCGAGGAAACCACCAAGGAATCTGCGGAGAAGGCCGGCGAGGAAACTGATGACCACACTGACGGCATTCCTGCCGCAGGAGCGCCAGGCGCTACATCGGCCACAGAGCCCCCAGCCACCGGCTCGACGAACGTCGAGGACCGACCATCGATGTCTGAAGCCTCCTCATCAAGCAAATATCTCAAGGTTGGTGACAACTTATTCATCAACTTGCCGGGCACGGCAAATATTGAAACATCGACCAGAGGGGAACTCTTTGATGAAGAAATCATCGCCGCTGCTGGGCTCGAGATTGTTGATGACCCAAGCGCCAGCAGTGGCAAATCTGAAGAGGATCAGCTCCTCCAGGCCATGGGCGAAAATTTCCGCAAGCTCCAAGCACCCCACCGTGCTCGGAAAGAGAAAGCAGATTCCAGAATGGCAGTTGTCGAGGTAGCCAAAGCAGATTTTCAGAAGCGTGTCGAGCAAATGCTAATTTGGTACGCTGAGGCCCTTCAAGAGTTGACCGCCAGCCGGGAACAAGTGAGCCAAAACTGGATGGAGATCCTCTTGAAACAAGTGAGCCGGGAACAAGAAAGCGCAGGAAGAAGCTGCACAAAGAACTGCCGCCGAAGATGCTCTCCTGACGGAGCATCGCATTGCGCTTGACGCTCACGAGGAAGATCTTGTCGCGCGTGAGCAGGCGCTCGCCGCCAAACTTCACGGCAAAGATGAGGAAATCGACAAGCTTGTCGCGCAACGGATCCAGGAGCTGGAGCAGAAGCACAGGGAGGCGCTCGAAGCTCTAACTGTAGATCACGCCGACAAGCTCAAGGAGGTCGTTGATGCTGCCGAGGCTGCAGAGGCCGCCAAGAATGAGCTGAGCGACAAAGTGAAGAAGCTGGAGGTGGATCTTGAAGAACACGGCAAGGAGCTCTCAACGCTCAAAGGGGACAGGGAGAAAATTCTCCACAGCCTGGCGGAGATGCAAGTTGCCATGTCCGATAAGACCAAGCAGCTCACTTCAGCCAATGATGCCATTGTTGATCTGAAGCTAAAGCTGACCACGCTGGAGAAGTCCCTCAAGGACGGCAGGGCCCGCGAGAAGGCCCTAAGCAGAGATCTTCAGGAAGAAAGGAACTTGCTTAAGAGCGCTGCCGCCGCCCAAATTGACTATGAAAAGGGGGTGAAAATCTGGACTGATCGCCTTGTCGACGCCGCGGAAAGGCTCACTGCACAGTTGTCAACCATGGGGCAGGATGGCCTGCAAAACTTCAGGTATTCCACCGAAGAAAGGATATCTTCGAGCGCCAGGTTGACCATGTTCTTTGAAAGCATCGTTGACACTCTGAAGCTGCTATAGTCCAACCGAGCGACCCAACTGGCCAATGAATCCCGCAAACTTTGACGGGCCGTCCTCCGCAAGGTACTCGTCAAGGTGGTATATAATAACCCTGGCATTGATCTCACCAACGTGCTCGACCACTTGCCGAAGGATGCAAATCTCAAAGAACTTGAGGAGCTTGTCACGCCCATCCTCGAGAAGGTGGATTCAATCAAGAGGATCGAGGGCCGACGCAGGGATTAGCTACCTCATTTTTCCTTGTCGCCACCATTCCATGCCAAAAGACAATCAAGTCTTGTGTTAGAACTGCGGCAACTTATTGATGTAATATAACTTGTGTATGTTTGGGTATATGCATGCTATTTCCCCTGTCTGATTCCTTTATGTACGGAGTATACCCTACGCTTATTGAAAACTTGCCGGCGCGCAACCTGCCGCGAGCGCTGGGTGCGGGACTTCAGCAGCCTGCTGGAGGTGCAGCGGCCGGCAAGGCACCTTGGCGTTCTCAGTGCAGCCACCTAAATTGTTGAGCAAACTCGAAACAAAATAAGGGCACAACCGATTACGACAAGGGTTCCTTCGCGTGCAGGTTTTCCATACAAAAGTCGAAATTGTCTAAGGAAAATAACTTTGTAATAAAAGAAACTTGCTTTAAGTTTTAGAACTTAGCTTTCTGTCGCTATTCTTCCTCCGATAAGGTGTCAATTTTGAACGTTGCCAATCGGTACTCATATCTTCCTTCCCCCCGGCAAACATGCACGCGAGGAATCCTTCTGTCTCTTGAGAAAAAGAAAGAAGAGAAAATAAAGATATGGAACCTTGGCGGTTCGTTAGAACTTACCGGGAACAAGTGTCATACAACATCTTAGATAAGCATGCATATATATATATATATATAAACATGAAAATCGATAAGGAAATGCACAACACTTAAACTTATTCATTTGGGCTCAGGGTCTGCGCCTGGCTTTGTACAAAGGATTACATGCCTCGCCGGCAAGACTTGTACAAAAAGGTGGTTGCTGGGAGCCCCCGGCAACCGCGCCTTATGGGTAGAACTTGCGAAGATGTTCGATATTCCAGGAGTTGCTCACTGGAACGCCATCTTCGGTCTCCAGGCGGACAGCGCCGGGCTTGGTGACTCGTACTACCCGATAAGGGCCTTCCCACTTCGGCGTCAACTTGTTTGAATTCTTGGCGGACTGAATCCGCCGAAGAACAAGGTCGCCTTCCTCAAGGCTTCGGGCATGAACTTTGCGGCTATGGTAGCGACGCAAAGCTTGCTGGTAGCGTGCAGCTCGCACAGCAGCCTGAAGATGATTCTCCTCAAGGAGCACAGCGTTATCTTGCCGCAGTTGCTCTTGCTCAAGCTCATCATAAGCGAGCACTCGAGGTGATCCGTATATGAGTTCCATGGGGAGAACTGCTTCCGCTCCGTAGACCAGAGCGAAGGGTGTCTGGCCGGTGGCTCGATTTGTGTCGTTCTGATTGACCAAAAACCACCGGTAACTCATCAATCCAGTGTCTTCCGCACTTTCTCTGCCTGTCAAAGGTTCTGGTCCTGAGACCGCGCAGCACTTCAGCATTAGCCCTCTCCGCTTGGCCGTTGCTTCTTGGATGAGCAACAGAGGCAACACAAATTTTGCCGCCAAGGTCTTGGACGTACTGCATGAAGGTGAGACTTGTGAATTGCGTGCCGTTGTCGATGATGATCCTGTTGGGCACACTGAAATGGCATACTATTCCCTTAAAGAACTTGACGGCTGATTGTGCTGTCACCTTCCTCACTGCTTCCACCTCCGGCCACTTTGTGAACTTGTCGATTGCAATGTACAAGTACTCAAAGCCCCCGGTAGCACGGGGGAAGGGGCCCAGTATGTCGAGCCCCCAGACTGAAAATGGCCAGGAGAGAGGGATCGTCTGAAGAGCTTGAGCTGGCTGATGTGATTTCTTCGAATGAAACTGGCACGCTTCACACTTGGTTACTAGTGTAGTTGCATCTTGGAGAGCGGTGGGCCAAAAGAAACCTTGCCGGAATGCTTTCCCGACAAGCGCTCTTGATCCTATGTGAGAACCACATATGCCTCCATGTATCTCTGCCAACAGCTCTAGTCCATCCTCCCGAGGAATACACTTCAATTTCACACCGTTTGGTCTCTTTCTGTACAGGACATCATCGACGAACTTGTACATAACAGACCGACAGGCTACTCTTTCCGCCTCTTCCTGTTCCTCAGGGAGTTCTCCTGTCTGAAGGAAATGGACAATGTGTTGTGCCCATGCTGGAGCCTGGGGCTCGACAGCTAGGACTAAAGGCATCTCTTCCGCTAGGGGAACATTTATCTCGACAGCAAAAACGTGAGGTTCCGCCGGAGCCTGTTGTTTCCCGGCAAGCTTGTCGCTGATTCCGGCAAGTTCCTTGCCGGCGGCTCCAGGGAGCTCTGCCGGAAAGTACTATCCAGAATTCAACTTTCTTCTCTTTTCTTGTCTCATTGATGGCCCCACGGATGGTTGAGTCAAATGGAGCACAACAGTTCCTGGTTCCACAGGCAACTTGAGGGCAGCGCGCTTTGACAGGTCGTCAGCAATATTGTTTTCAGCACGAGGAATGTGCTTCATTTGCAGACCATCAAAGCACTCTTCCATTTTCATCACTTCATCCACGTAAGCTTGCATCAATGGACTCTGATAATTCTTGTTAACTTGCCTGACAACAAGCTGCGAATCGCCTCTGATGACGAGCTTCTTGATACCAAGGTCTGCCGCGATCCTGAGACCGGCAAGCAGCCCCTCGTACTCCGCAGTGTTGTTTGTCGAACTCTCCTAGGGAAAATGCATCTGGATTACATATTTGATGTGCTCTCCAGTGGGTGCGACAAGCAGCACGCCAGCACCGGCGCCTTGCAGCGAGAAAGCCCCGTCAAAGTACATAACCCATTCTTGATCAATTTCCTTGCCGGGGAGAGTCGTTTCTTGAACTTCTTCGTCTGGCGTTGGGGTCCATTTGCAATGAACTCTGCCATGGCTCTGCTCTGAATTGTCGAAGTGCTTTCAAACTTGAGACCAAAGCTCGACAACTCCAATGCCCACTCCACAATCCTGCCGGTTGCTTCTGGATTTCACAAAATCCGTTGCAACGGAAAGCGAGTGACGACGGTGATTTCATGTGCTTCAAAATAATGGCGCTGCTTCCTCGAGGCCATAAGGAGGCCGAAGAGCAACTTCTGCACACCAGAGTATCTTGACCTAGCTCCTTGCAAAAGAGAGCTAACAAAATAGACTGGGCACTGCACCACCTTTTTCTTTTGCACTGGTTCTTCTGACTGCGCAGATCCTGTCTTGCCGGGATCAATTCTTGCCGGGGAAGATCCCGTCGCGTTGCTTGGTGGTCCTGCTGCTGGTGTTGCCTCCTCATCAACTTCTCTCTGCGCCACTAACGCAGCACTAACCACTTGATTTGTCACTGCCAGATACAGCAGCAACGGCTCTTGTGGTTTAGGCGCAACTAGTGTCGGCGGAGAAGAAAGGTATTTCTTCAAATCTTGCAGCGCAGCCTCCGCTTCCGGAGTCCATTTCATTGGACCTACCTTCTTCAAAATTTTGAAAAAGGGTAGGGCGCGCTCACCAGATTTGGAAATAAACCTGCTCAGGGCAGCAACAGAGCCGGCAAGACGACGCACATCTTTGACACGTCTTGGCGCTTCAATCTGTTCAATAGTTTTGATCTTGTCGGGGTTCGCTTCGATCCCCCGTTGAGATACAAAGAACCCGAGAAGCTTGCCGGAAGGAACACCAAACACGCACTTCTCAGGATTGAGCTTTAAGTTGATCTTGCGTAGATTTGCAAATGTTTCTTCTAGATCTTGTATGAGTGTTGCTTTGTCCTTGGTTTTGACCACTATGTCATCCATGTATGCCTCCATATTTCTATGGAGTTGAGGCTCAAAACCAATTTGGACCGCTCTGGCAAATGTAGAACCAGCACTTTTCAACCCGAAAGGCATTCGTATAAAACAATACGTACCACATGGGGTGATAAATGCGATCTTTTCTTCATCTTCTTTTGCCATGAAGATCTGATGGTACCCTGAGTAGGCATCAAGGAAGGACAGTAGGTCACACCCAGCAATGGAGTCCACAATCTGGTCGATGCGCGGCAAGGGAAAAGGATCTTTTGGACAGGCTTTATTGATGTCTGTATAATCAATACACAGCCTCCATTTCCCATTCTCCTTGCGCACTACAACTAGATTAGCCAACCACGTTGGGTGAAGCACTCCTCTGACCAATCCTGCCGCTTCAAGCTTCCTGATTTCTTCGGCAATGAATTCTTGCCGCTACAAGGCTTGCTTCCTGACCCTTTGCTTGACGGGCCACGCGTGAGGACAGACAGCAAGGTGGTGCTCAATTACCTCCCTAGGAACACCGGGGATGTCAGATGGTTACCATGCAAACACGTCGACATTCGCCCGCAGGAAGGCAATGAGCGCGCTTTCCTATTTGTCATCTAGGGTGGAACTTATGGCGAAAGTTCCTCCCGTTCCGCCCTCCCTGACGGGCACCTTCTTGTTCTTCGATGGAGCAGCCTTGGATTTCTTGTTCTTGCCGGTAGAACTCTTTGGTGCATACTCAACGGAAGCGCAACACTCCGAGGAGGTGCGCTTGCCGGAGTTTGCGCCAAGATTCTTGCTGGTCTTCTTCTTCCCCCCGGGAGTTCCAGCGGCAGGAGCAGATGCCTTGACGGCAGGTGCTGCAACTGCTTCCCGGTAGAGTTGGTCAGCATAGATGAGCGCATCCTTTTTATCAGAATGGATAGTGATGACACTCAACGGCCCGGGCATCTTCAGCACATTGTAAGCATAGTGTGATGCTGCCATGAACTTAGCCAGCGCTGGGCGGCCAAGGATCCCATTATATGACATGGGGATCTTGGCGACATCAAACACCACCTTCTCTGTTCTGTAGTTGAGCTCACTACCAAATGTCACCGGTAGCGTAATCTTGCCCTTTGGCTAGGTTCTTCCTGGATTGACCCCTTGAAACGTGCCCGTTTCCTCGAGATCTTCATCAGGAATCTTGAGCCTCTTGAGCACATCTGGCGAAATTAGGTTCAGTCCGGCCCCACCTTCAACTAGCATTTTCGTCACCTTGAGGTTGCGGATTGTCGGTGAGACCAACAATGGCAAGCACCCGACCGCGGTTGTGCGATCAGCGTGGTCCTCGGCGTCGAAAATGATAGGCGTGTTGGACCACTTCAGAGGCTTACATGCATCTAGTGATGGCTCCGTTGCATTAACCTCTCGCACCCACTGCTTAAGTCGTCGGTGGGAGGAATGCAACGAGGCGCCCCTGTCGATACACATGGCCTCTGTAGCTTTCTGAAATTCTTGCTCACTGGACTCATCTTCTTCTTCATCATCATCACCTTCTTCTTTGTCTCGGCCTCGAGCGGGTCTCTCTCCCTGTTGCTTGGCCTTGCCGCGGCGACCCCCTCGGCCACCGCGCTTCTTTCCGGACCCCTCAGCACCGTCATGGGCCTTCTCCTTATCTCGCCTTTCATATTCAGCTCTCTGCTTTTCGAAAAGCTGCTCAACTTGCCGGCAGTTTTGGAGATCGTGGCCCTTGGTGCGATGGATCTTGCAATACTGCTTGCCGGAGCTTTCCGTCTTGTCGGCCACCGCCATGGCCTGGCAGGAAGAGCACCCGGCAACTTCCTTGCTGGGGTCGTCAACCTTGGGTTTCTTGGCGGTGCCGGGGTTGCCGGATTCCTCGACAGCAAGCACGGCCTTGCCTCTGCACTTCTTGTTCCGCCGCCGGTCTTTCCTTGGTGGGGTTGCAACGTCTTCATCTTCTGATTCGCCCCCTGCGCCAACAGCCTCGCCAGGGAGTTTCCTCCCTTCTTCAGCCCGAGCGCACTTGTCGGCCAAAGCGTAAAGCTCGGCAATACTCCTGACCTTGTTCATCGCCAGCTCTTCATGCATTTTGTGGTTACGCATGTTCTGATGAAACGCGCTAACAACAGCGGCAGGGTGAATGTCAGGAATATTGTACTGCACTCGGCTAAATCTCTGGATGAATTTGCGCAGGGGTTCGCCCTCCTTCTGAGGGATGATATGCAAATCACTCTCTTGGCCAGGAGCTTGAAGGCCTCCAACAAAGGCGCCAACAAACTGATGGCACAGATCTGACCAAGAAGAAATAGAATTCTCCGGCAGATGCATCAACCACGACCTGACGTTGGGTTTGAGCACCAACAGGAAGTAGTTGGCAAGTATCTTGTCGTCTCGGCCCCCGGCAGCCTGCACCGCAATGGTGTAGATGCTCAAGAACTCCGAGGGGTGAGTCTTGCTGTCGTATTTCTCCGGGATCTCTGGCTTGAAGGTTCGGGAATTGGGCCACTGGACTTGCCGCAGCTCACGGGTAAACGCTGGAGTACCTACCTTGTAAGGTAAGTCGCCTGCGTCCCCTGGCGCAGGCTCGTCGACAGCGGGCCCTACGCACTTATCAGATTGATAGCGCGCTTCCCGTCGCTGCTCGATGGTAGTTCGATCGTCTTCTTTGCTTCGTTCCCAGAGAACTTGATGCTGGTCGCGGCGCATCCGCGGATTGGACGACGCCGTGGAATCATCATCACGGCCATCAGTCTGCTGGGTTGTTGACCGCCACTGGTGTCGTGGAGGGGAGTGCACCGTAGTCGCACCACCTCCGGTTTTCTCCACATCGGCTCGCGCCGGATCGATGGACCGCCGCTGCGAGGGCCCTGCCTCCTGCGGCCCATCTTTATTGGCGAAGCCAATGAGGCTCTGGATAGTAGCTCGCCACTCCTCCATCTTCTCCAGAGCAGGAGGAAAATCGAGGAGCAGCTGCGCATGTGCCAAAGCTTCCGCTGCCGTAGGCGGTGGCGACAGGTGCGATGTACGTGAGGTGCTCTGACTCCTAACAATGTTAGAAGGAGCATCGTCACAATCACGCGACTGCGCGCCACTTCCGCCGGCAGTTTGACGTGCATGCTGGGCCTGCGCACCTTGGGATCAATGCGCAGAAGCCTTTTCATGGGGACGCCCTGAACCACCAGCACCATGACGCTGCTCATCGTACTCGACCTGGGAAGGCCGTGATGCTTGCGCCGGCGTGGGAGCCCTAGAAGGCGTCCTCCAATCTCTGGAGTTCGTTGCACCGCCCGTGGGCGGCACAGCTCCGTCTCTGGATCCAGCGGCGTGTGGATTGCCGCTGCCGCTGCGAACGACGTTGCTCGCCTGGCTTGGATCACCGAAACGTCGCGGAGGCTATAGACCTCTTCCCTCTGCATCTACACCGTCGCCCGTACGCGAGGGTACAGGCAAAACGGATGTAGATGGTTGTACCATTGCGGCACTCTTCTTCTTGGGTGGCATGATGATGAAGATGATGAAGCAACTAAGGCGCCGATCACTGGATCAGGTTCGCACAACCTTCAATCCCCCTACCTGGCGCGCCAAAGATGTCGGCGTGCGACACCTATGGGACCCCAAGGGACCCCTTTACGATTCGGCAGGGAGAAAGGTATCCACAAGGAGCAGAACCAACGATCGATGCGGGGCGATTTTACCCAGGTTCGGGCCGCTGATCAGCGTAAAACCCTACTCCTGCCTTGTTTTATTATGAGTGTTCTTGAGCCCAGGCTCCAGGAGCGCTCGCAAGGAACAGTACGTTCAAAGAGCAGCTACGCATGCAGAATGGGCCAGAAGATCCTCCTCCCCTGTAGCAGTTGCCTTGGGCCTCCTTTTATACGCTCAAAGGGGTCACCACAGTGGCAAAATGTACATACATTGAGGTGCAAAGTAGCTACAGGGTTATCATACCTAACCACTGACGGATAAGGACGAACGCATTTAATGCACCATGAGGTGTCCGTTTAGGTGTCCTCACTTTCTTGGGGATGGAAAAAGGGGCCATCCCATCAGCACCGCTTAAGCTCTCCTCCACTGGCGCGTTGCCACGCATACAGAGAAGGACCCAGAATGTCGGGCTTGTTGCTGTGCTGAAGCGGTGGCACAGTAGCAGAATCTTGCCGGGCGCTGAATCTTGTCGGGCGCCGAATCTTGCCGGGCGTGAAATCTTGCCGGGCTTCGTAGGCCACCCCGGCAAGATCTTGCCGGGGAGGCTGGCTTTCGGTCTTCAGCTCTTCTTATCTGCTGATCCTCAGATCCTTGTCTTGAGTGTTTCTTCGATAGCTTGAGTCAACCTCGAACTGTTCCCTGACAAGCCTTGCCGCGAGTATGGCTACAACTGCCCATGCACAAGTACGGGGTACTAATGGCCCAATACTTAGTACACCGACACAACCTCTTCGACGCACTGGTGGCCCTGCAACTGCTCGCTGTCGCGCCAGAGAATGTCCACCTCGAGGTCGCGCTCGCCGCGTAGCGCCTGGCGTAGCAAGACACCATCGACATAATCACCCACGTCTATGAGCAAATCGTCCACAAGGACTACTACGTGCAAGAGGAGGATGATAGGACGCTGGCCTTCTTGGACCGCAGGGCAACCTTGAACAGCATTGTTCAGAAGCACGTTGAGCTCGCCGCCAACGCTGCTGCTCCTCACACGTAGGTTGGTGACCCGGTGCACTAGGGCGTGAGGATGTCAATGATGGATATGTATGTATCTTTATCTTTCCATCAATTCCATGTAGTAGTATATTGTAATTATCTTACCTTTCGCATCAACTTCATAATTTTCGTACGTACCATGCATGAACCGTGCCAAAACCAAACTTCTCATTACTCTAGGGAAAATCGTTATTTCTATCTATCGGTCACGTCAAGGAGCAGAACCAAATTTTACAAGTTACAAGTTCAAAAGGAAAAGCCTATCGTGTTCGCGTCGCACCCCCACACGGTTGGTCTGGCATGCCGCTCAAGGGGGAATCCGTGCTATGTTGCATTTTCACTTACAAGTGGGACCGCAGTTGAGCAAACCGACTATCGGCAAACCCCCACCCCGCCCACCGCGCAATGGCTGAGTTAGAGAAAATAGGAGGGAGAAGAGATAGCTGTAGCACAGACTCCAAGAAAATTGGTGTCAAATGGGACTCATGTGGGTGGCGTGTGCCGTACTACTAGATGTGAATGCTAGTTATGGCCCATGCCACCCCACTATGGCCCTGTTTGGATACTCTAACTTAGCTAGAGGTTAGAGTTAGTTTCTAGCTCATGACTAACCCTGAACTAACTCTAGCCAAAGAGGTGTTTGGATGACAGGGTTAGATTGACAATAAATGCAATAGGAGAACTAGCTCCAATTAGCACCTCTTGGGTGGGATAGTTTTTTTGGGTGGGTTAGATGTAACAACTAGCCCTCATGTTTGGATACTTTAGAGCTATTTGAGCCCAAACTAACTCTAACCCATGGATCCAAACAGGGCCTATATCGAGGTGCTGCTTACATAGAGCGAACACATTATCTCTCCAAGAGTACGGTACACCACTAGTACTATTCACATTGTCGCGAAATTTCCTGGAGTCCGTGCTTAGCCCTCCTCTCTCTCTCTCTTCTCAGCCAGCCAGCAGACGCGCGGAGTGTGCCCATCGTCTGTTTGCTCACATTCGGTCCCACATGTCAGTGAAAATGCAAGACGACCCACTGAACCGGCACATCTTTCACCTCGACGTGCTGGTGATGAAAAACAAATCCAATAAAGATCTTCGATGGCCGCTTTTGTAGTTACTCAAGAGTAAGATTCTATTTATAGTTTAACCCAAGATGCACAGCACGTGCCTTCAACTAGCACTCCATTTTATTGCATTACACGACCTAGATGCTGGATGTCCCACGTGTCGGCAAAAGGAGGAAGAACTCGACCAAATCTTCTCCACATTTAGACCGGAGGAGTAGGAAACACGGCAAGCCATGTGCCTACATCATACGTACAAGCCCACCTCATGCTATCACCATATTTCTCGGCCTCCGTGCGACACCTAGCTCTAGTTGATGGTATACTACTACTAGGACTAACTATTGTACTAGCATACTATTAGGTTGGCTCTATGTGATGTGGCAACTTCATATAACCAGATGTTGGCTATACTACTACGGTACTCACACTCCAAGAAGTGACTCAAAAACCATTCATAAATTTATCACATGCATATGCAAATGTACCATTCATTACATACAACAAGTCATCAACACACAACGACAACGAGCATACATGTTGGATTATAGATTATTTCCAACAAAACATTCTAGTAAATACTAAAGTTTTTATCACACAACAAATAACAAACAATGAAATGAACTTCAGCTCAACCAATCCTCAGCTTTGGAAACACTTGCTTTGAACCATAAGTAAGTGAGGGAGTTATGGACTAAGGGGTCCTCAGGGCGTCGGCCCATCGAATATGGGCCGAACTGGTGAAGCCACATAATGACAGAAGATCTACGAAGCCGTGGTGTGCCCTCCAAGTCAAGGATAGGCAGGATCTCTTTACCTCTTATTGTAATCTATCTCCGGTAACCCTAACCCTACCGATGTCTATATAAACCGAGGGTTGTAGTCTTTAGAGGAGGAGCTACATCAATCATCTCATCACCTTAGGGTTTAGCTCATGCTGATCTTGAGGTAGATCTACTCTGTAAATGTACTATACATCCAATACAATCAAGCAGGACGTAGGGTATTACCTCTTCGAGAGGGCCCGAACCTGGGTAAACATCGTGTTCATCGTCCCTTGTTGCCCATCGATCCCAGATCCACAGTTTGGGACCCCTACCCCGAGGTCTGCCGGTTTTGACACCGACATTGGTGCTTTCATTGAGAGTTCCGCTGCAGGGTCGCCCAAAGGATCGATGGCTCGCCTGATCTTAGGAGAAGGCATCAGCTCCGGGGACTTCTTCATCCCCGGTCAACTCTTCACGTTCGGCAGCATCGTGTTGCACACTGACCCGACTGGGCGTCTAGATCAGATTGATAACTTCGCTCCTAAACGCCGAATTCGATTCGGTAATCTAGAATACGTTGCGGACGTGCGTGGTGATCTGGTCTTCACCGGATTCACTGCCCCTTCCCGCACCCCCGTAGGCCTTGTCGTGCCCACTCTGGAGTCCCCCTCCGATCCGATCTACGGACTGGCCTCAGCCCTCTGAACAGCTTCGAGCCAGGAGGGCTCCGCTCTGAGCGGGGGACGGACTCCACCTGCTGAGGACCCGTCTTCGGCCCTTGAGGCAGAATCAGGAGGCGGAAGCCAAGAGTCGATCTCGGCTGAACCTTTCTTCCACAACACTCCTTCGGCCTTGAGCCCTTACGATGAATCGGCAACCGAGGGCCGAGGGTCACCCCCGGTCCTAGGCGGCTCGACCTCAAATCCTGGCGTGGAAATTGCACGAGAAGGCCAGGGCCCATCCTAAGTTTCCGGGGATAATCCGGACCCCCTCAAGGATCCGGCAGGCCACCTGGCAAGTCAATTCCGCGTGATGGGAATCTCCGTTATCAGGCCTACGGCCTATGATCGGGTCGGGCTTAAACCCGACAACCGAAAAATTAACACCCCTCTTGTCACACACCTCGTCGCCACCATCGAAGAGGCCCAGGAGGGGCCACAGCCTTGTAAGCTAAAAATAGTGTACACTCGAGTCTCTAGCTCGGAGTCAGACACCAGCCCAGAAATACGTCCGAACTTGAGCCATAAAGCAGGATCCGGCCTCGAACCGATCCAGCCCCAGATAAGTTCGGATCCAAACCCTGCGTGATCAGGACCAGACGCAACTCAATCTCCTATTAGGGATAGTCCGGGTCCGCCGCAGATAGAACTCCCCAAGTTTTTCCCACCCACCACCCATCCGGAATACTCCTCGGACACGGGAAATCCGGACATATGGGACCTCATGTATGTCAAACAGCTGCCAAACAAGACAGTCCATCATTATTGGGCTAGATTTCTCCGTGTGAAAAACAGGATGGCGTCTTGCTGCGACAAAGAGGTGATCCAAGCTTTCCAGTTTACCTGCAAGGACGAGGGCCTTTTGAACGCCCTCACCCGTCGGCGAGTTCAGAGCTTCACCGAACTATCAGACATGGTAAACAAATATTGCGCCATGGAAAACACGTGGAGGGCGCAACAGATGAGCTTGGAGCTACCGCCCACCGCGCGGAACACAAGGGCTTGCGTCAAACGAGTATACACACATCGGTCGCTCGAACACGAGCCTGACAAAAAGAAAACCAGACCCAGATCAGTCCTGGCTGAGTTGCTGGATAAACCATGCCCAATACACTTGGTCTTACTAGACGCAAACCCAACCCACAGACTTCGAGCCTGTTGGGTGGTGAGGCAAGTGGCCAAACATGGCGAGTCAATCTTGGGCCTTACACCTCCAAGTAAGGAGTCCGTAGCTTCACAACATGACCACAATGTCCTCACGGTCTACAAGACGTTCGCCTCAAACAACAAAAGGAAAAAAGGCTCTTCAAGAGCTCAACCAGATATATCAAGTGACAGCCGCACAGCCGTGGGTAGCCGCTCCTATCACCTTCGATGGTAAAGATGAGCCAAGCCCCCGCAACAACCACGCACCGGCCGCACTGGTCCTCCACCCCATTATCGATGGTTTTCGGCTAACTAAAGTGCTAATGGACGGAGGCAGTGGCCTCAACCTCATCTATGAAGATACCCTCGACAAGATGCAGCTCAACAAGTCTCGCATCGAACGCAGTCACACCACATTCCGAGGTATAATACCCGGTAGGGAGGCACACTGCTCTGGATGCATAACTCTGGACGTGGTGTTCGGCACACCCGATAACTACAGATCCGAACCCCTACTATTTCACATTGTGCCCTTCCACAACGGATACCACGCCTTGCTAAGACGTGAGGCATTTTCGAGATTCCAGGCCATACCACATTACAGGTATATGAAACTCAAAATGCCAGGGCCCAACGGGGTAATCTCACTCAAAAGCGACCCAAGCAAAGCCTTGCGAGCCGAAAACAAGACGACATCCCTCGCCCTAGAGGCACTATTTGAAGCCCTCGCGGCCGAAGAGTTGACAACACTTCGTACTACAGTCGACAGGGATGATGTGGTCCTCAGTAAAAGGCAAAAATCCACATCATTCAAGCCAACAGATGAAATAGTCAAATTTCAAGTGCACCCACCAGATCCCAATAAAACGGCATCTATAGGAGCACAACTGGACCCCGCAATCGACGAGGCACTAAGAACATTCCTATGTGAAAACTGGGAAATATTCGTCCGGCACCCCTCAGACATGCCGGGAATCCCACGCAGGCTGGCAGAAAACAGCCTAAACATCTTAAAAGGCTTCAAGCCGATGAAACAGACTCTGCGCTGATTTTCTGAGCCCAAGCGGCAAGCCATGGGCAAGGAACTCGCAAAACTGCTGGAGGCTGGATTCATCCGCGAGATCAAGCACCCCGAGTGGCTAGCAAATCTGGTTATGGTGCCCAAAAAGGACAAGTCCTGGCGGCTCTGCGTCAATTTTAAAGACCTGAACAAGGCCTTCCCTAAGGACCATTTCCCTCTGCCAAGAATAGACCAGATCATCGACGCCACCGCCGGACATGACTTGCTATGCTTCCTCAATGCATACTCCGGATACCACCAGATTAAGATGAAGGAGTCCGACCAGGCGGCAACCGCATTCATCACTCCTTACGGGCCTTTCTGCTTCAACAGCATGCCGTTCGGGCTGAAAAACGCATGAGCCACATACCAACGCATGATTCAAACATGCCTTGAAAACCAAATTGGCAGAACGGTCAAGGCATACGTGGACGATGTGGTTGTCAAAACCAAACACATTGACCAACTGGTAGACGACCTCCGCCAAACCTTCGACAACTTGCGAACTTACTACATACGGCTCAACCCGGAAAAATGCGTCTTCGGAGTCCCTGCCAGAAAGTTGCTCGGATTCATCGTTTCCCATAGAGGAATCGAGGCCAACCCGGCCAAAATTAGAGCGTTATCCCAACTCGCAACACCAATAGAGCTCAAGCATGTCTAGAAGTTGGCAGGATGTGTGGCAGCTTTGAGCCGCTTCATATCTCGCCTCGGAGAAAAGGCACTGCCACTCTACAGACTGCTCAAAAAGACCAAGAACTTCAAATGGACAGACGAAGCAACCACGGCGCTTGAGGAGATTAAAACACTTCTTGCTGGCAACCCTATCCTGGCCGCACCCAGCGTCGGCGAGCCCATGCTACTGTACATTTCAGCCACCAATCAGGTGGTCAGCGCGGTGCTCGTCGTAGAGCGGGAGTTTGAAGGCCGCAAGTTCCAAGTCCAGAAGCCGATCTATTATGTGTCCGAAGTACTCACGCAATGCAAATCACGATACCCGCACTATCAAAAGATAGCCTATACGGTTTTCATGGCGACCCGAAAGCTATGACACTACTTTCAAGAATGTTCGGTCACAGTGGTATCAGAGGTTCCCTTGAATGATATAATCAATAACAGGGACGCCACGGGCCGCATCGTCAAATGGGCCATCGAGCCCCTTCCTCTCGAAATAACATACAAACCACGCCGAGCTATTAAATCTCAGGTGCTGGCCAATTTTATAGCCGAATGGATTGAAGCCGAACTACCCCGGGAATACAGCACATATTCGCACTGGACGATGTATTTTGACGGCTCAAAAATGTTAGCCGGACTGGGGCTGGGGTAATCCTCATATCCCCTACAGGCGACACTGTTCGGTACGTCCTACAAATAATGTACACGGATTGTAACAACGCAGCCGAATACGAAGCGCTACTACATGGGCTCCGGATGGCCACATCTATGGGGGTGCAACGCCTCGAAGTAAGGGGAGATTCAAACCTAGCGATCTCTCAAGTCAACGGCAAAATTGACGCCAAGGACCCCAAGATGGCGGCATACAGAAACGCGGTCCTCCGGATATTGGCCCGTTTCGAGGGCCTAGAATTCCACCATGTCGCTAGAGGCAGCAATCAAGCAGCAAACATTCTCACCCGCATGGGCGCCAAGCGCGACCCGGTTCCCAAAAACACTTTCCTCGAGCGACTCTTTAAGCCCTCCGTGGTGTGGCAGGACGACATCACCGGTGCACCAATCAATGAGCCCGCTCACAATGTTTCACCGGAAAACGAACCTGACGATCACATCATCGGTGGCTCCGCACTCGAGGAAACACATTTCGCCCATGAAATTATGGCCGTAATCGCCCCCTGGACAGAGCCTCTGCTCGCCTACCTCATGCAACATCAGCTCCCTGAGGATCAGACGGAGGCACGACGTATAGTCCGGCGCTCTAAAGCATACAAGGTCCATGAGGGTGAACTCTATAAAAAGAGCACCACGGGAATCTTACAAAGATGCATCTCCGAAGAAGAGGGGCGGCAGCTCCTGGCAGAAATACACATGGGCATGGGCGGCCACCACGCGGCAGCTCGGGCTTTGGTCAGCAAAGCTTTCCGAACAGGATTCTTCTAGCCTACCGCTCGTGAAGATGCCCGGACACTAGTCCAACATTGCGTTGGATGCCAGCTGTTCACAAATCAAAGTCACATGCCCCCCACAGCTCTTCGGACAATACCGATAACATGGCCTTTCACGGTCTGGGGTCTCAACATGGTCGGGCCACTCAAAGGGGGCACAAATAAAAAGAAGTACCTATTGGTCATGGTCGACAAATTCACCAAGTGGATCGAGGCAAGGCCTGTCGCTTCGGCAGAATCCGGACCGGTCGTCGACTTCTTGTCCGACATCGTACACCGTTATGGTGTCCCCCACAACATAATTACCGATAACGGTACCAACTTCACCGCCTAGGAAGTCAAAGACTGGTGCGGCAAAATGGGCATTAAGCTTGATTACGCTTCGGTGTACCACCCACACACCAATGGACATGTAGAACGGGCCAACGGGCTCATTATGAGTGGCATCAAGCCTCGCCTGGTCCGATCACTTAAACAATCAGATTGTCATTGGGTCGAGGAACTCGATTTCGTATTATGGGGGATGCGCACCACTCCTAACCGATCAACCAGATACACACCATTTTTTATGGTATACGGTGTGGAAGCTGTCCTCCCATGCGACCTCATCCATGACGCGCCTAGAGTGCACATGTACAAAGAAAGGGAAGATGAGCTGGATCGGCAGGATGATTTGGACGCTCTTGAAGAAGAACGGGATATAGCTCGGGCTCGATCCGCGTTCTATCAACAGCAAGCACGGGGCTACCAAAACCGTGAAGTCCGGGTGAAGACATACAACGTGGGAGATCTCGTCCTCCGGCTCCCCGAAAAACAGAAGAATAAATTATTGCCCAAATGGGAGGGCTCGTACATCATTGATGAAGTACTTACAGGAGGAGCATATCGCCTTCGCCGCCCGTCCGATGACTGCCTCAAGCCGAACCCGTGGAATGCAGCCCGGCTACGGCGCTTTTATGCTTGAGTTTGACATACATCCTTATCTCTTCTTTCTTTTTTTCTTTCTCTCTTATCGATATGGCAAGCGTTCGGCTAAACCGAACCATTCTAAGCACGTACTATATACGTCATTGAATGTACCACCCAGCTTTACATGGGGGCTCCCTTAGAAGAGCCGAATAATATATAAATCGCATTCATTCTGATTGCATCATTCTCATATATTTTAAGCCAACATATGCACTTATTTGACTTAAGATCTTTGCCAAGCTGGGTTGCCTGGCTCCTGTGTTTACCCCTACATTCCCGACTGTTCGGCTAGGGAGTAAAGGGAGCACCTCTGCGATTGTTACGACCGGGTCATCCGGGACCGTACCTCAGACGGGTGAAGCCGAAAGCTAGTGTTCTTACAGAATATAATAAGTTGGCCCAACGGAAGTGAATATGGCCTCGCGCTCACCACCAGGGTTTTTCGAATCCATTGATTTTCGTTGATCTTACGTATCCGGACTATAATTTTGCCCGAAGAAAGGAACCCTTAGAGGAACTATTTTCATCGAAAGATGTTTCTTACGTCAAACAGTAATATAACATAACTCTCCGCACATGTTTCGTCTGTTCAAGCCAGATGGGCGGATTGCCTGGTTACCCAAAATGTTGCCTTGTTTCCCGAGGCACGTAGCACGGAACACTTCCCGATCACTGGTCGGGGAGGTAGAAGCTGATGGCTGATTAAGACAACATTCTTTACAAATAAAAAAAACATGGATCGAGCTCAGTTGATGTAAAGTACATAGATACATAGAGTTGACAAAACTACTCCTGATCGACATTGTCTATCAGATGGTCTAAAGCACAATCTTCCTGAGAATAGCGAGCAGCACGCATCACATCTTCGTACATCAAATTGAGGGGTATCTCTTGACCATCAGGGCCCGCTGGTCCACCTCGAGCCATATGCTCCGGGTCCAGTTTGGTGTAACGAGTCTTTACCATCGCCCAGGCCTCGCGCGCTCCCTCTCAACAAGCTGAGATCTTCCACAATTCAAAACATCGTCGGGCTCCTTTAAAGCATTCAGCCAGTTCGGCCATACTCTCCGGCGGTGCATCCGACGGCCATAGCGCCTTGACCATGCTCTTCATGGCCTTCTGAGCCTTCTCGTGAGCCTTGGCTAGTTCCTTTAACAGGTTTCCACCGTAGGAACTGACCTCTTCCTCGGGCTGCCCAGTTAGGAGGCCTAGACACAAGGTATGGCATATCGTTATTACCACGTTATGATGATCACACCAATGGTCAGTCAAAATTGATACTCACCAAATATGCCGCCTTTGAGTTTTTGGTTCTCCTCCAAGGCTTGTGCCAGTTGAGATTTTAAAACCTCAATTTCCTTGGCTTTCCGCTAATTTTCTGCCTTGAGCTCATTTTTCTCCTCATGACTTCACGTCAGCACTCGTTTGCCAACCTCCAGCTCCTTCCGCAATTCACTTGCGGCTTCCGCGGTTGTATGGAGAACAAGGTGTTAATGCATACACCATATATCCTTTCTGTGCATTGTGAAACAAGCTTTCTACTTACCGGACAATTTGCTGGTGGCTTTTCGAGCTGCATCCAGTTCGGCCTTGGTGTTGACCAACTGCGTTTGGCACACTTCAAGGTCCTCGGATAGCTTGTTGCTCCGCTCTCTCGCGGCCTACCAAAATTATATTACTACAAATCCTTAACTCGGTCGTCCCACCCAATTTAAGGCTTGGGGGCTAGTTGGTTAGGGAACATTTTCTGCTTTTAAGCTATTCTAGTCACGCACCTGCACTTTGGCAGCAAAAAGGCCGGCGATCCCTTCAAGACCTGTCTGGGCCGCTCCAAGATACGCATCCACCAAATTAAAGGCACTGAATTCCTGGTCGACAAAGGTAGTACGATGTAAAGTTTCCCTCCGATGGCGATGATTCATCACGCTCTCAACTTCAGAGTTGGTGATCGAAACATCATCGGAATCCACCGGAGCCGTGCCGGCAGCCGCATGTTCGGAGGAGACTCCGACTAGTGCCGAAGACTTAGGACCGGAGCTGCGATTCGGCACGCCCGCGAAGTCTTTGGACCGATGTAGTGGCGCTTTTCTTCTGCAAAGTTAAGCAAACTTTAGGAAAAAGGTATTAAAAGCAACCCTTACTGTAATTCCAAAATACGTCTCCTCTGGGCAGAGGGGGTGGTTGTTTCCGCTTAAACGGAGGCCTTCTGTTTTGATCCCTCATTAAGGGCCGACGCTGGTACAGTCCGCGCTCCTCCCGAGACTGTCTGACGCGTAGTGTGGCGACCCTTGGGAGCGGAAGTCAGCACATTGGGAATAGCGTGAGATGAGTGCCCTGTTCGGGAGAGGGTCCTCTTTTCACTTACTGTGGAGGAAGGAAGAACTCCGGGGTGGTCGGCTGTCACAGCGACCTTGGCGCCGTCAAGGCTCTCCTGATAAAATATCCCGTCTTCGAAATCGATTGACGTCTCTGGGTCGTCATGATACCCCAGATCGTCGTCATGGGAATTATTCTCCGGTTGAGGAGGAGGGCAATTAATGGACTCAACTTGATGCCTCCATCCCTGCTCAAACACAACAAGTCAGAGTTCGGGTGTAATCGATGAACTTAAGACAGTGAACTGTGGCTTACCCAGTCTACCGGATTGTATCCGGAACAACCTTCCCAGATACTCATTTGAGCGAAATCTGCCTCCTCTCCCTTGAAGAGATCGGCCAGCATTCTGGCTAGCGCCACCTTATTGTCTGGCCCTTATCGCGTGTAGCGGGTTGCGTCACTAGTTCCGTTATAGCACCATAAAGGATGACACCTCTGTTGGAGGGGTTGCACGCATCGGGTAATGGCAATGGCCATCACTTCGATCATGGTCAGCTTACTGCTAGTTAGCAGCCTGATTTTGGCTGCCAACGAACGTACCTCTTCGTTGTCTTGTTGTGAAGGGCCCTTGCTGAATTGGATCGGTAAGGGGAACGTCTTCGATGTAAAACCAATCCGTGGTCCACTCCTCGGAGTCTTTCCATGGGGTTCCAATTGGATATCTTGTCCCGGCTATCCGCCATAATTCGGCTCTGCCTACCTTGAATATGGATCCCCCCGGAGGCGGGGGACGAGACAAAAATACTTCCTCCATAAATCGAAGTGGGCCTCGTAGCTCAAGAATATCTCGCAGAGGGCCACAAAACCAGAAATGTGCAATATGGACCCCGGGGTGAGGTGGTGGAGTTGGATCCCATAGAACTCTAACAAACCCCGTAAAAAGGGGTGGATGGGAAAGCCCAAACCTCTTAGAAGGAAAGGCACGAGACATACCCTTTCCTCCTTGCCCGGAGCTGGGGAGTTCTCGGCGAGGGCATGGCCGTCGACAGAGATAAGGCCGGCGCGGACGGAAACCAAATCTATCGGAGGGAGGTATCCCTGCGTCTACAGGCGGCTCAGCTGAAGATGTGAGACTAAGCAGCTTGACCAATCACCTGGGAGTGGGCTGTGTGGGCGAGAAGATGAACCTGGGAGGTCGGCCATGGCGCCTGGGAATTTCTCCGGTGCTATTCCTCGTGAAAGGGAAAGGTCAACTGTCCCCTGCTCCTCTGGATCTATAAATAGGCATCTTGCCCTTCAAGCTAGAAAGACGGGCTCGTGGAAAGATGGCATTGGGCCGCACGCCTTCTGAAAAGGTGCATGAGGCCCTTGCCCCGAGGTATGGCATTAAACTCCGATGGTCCCACCTTGATCTTGAGGTGTCTCCGGATCCCGGATTCTTGAAACTGCCCGAGCCCAAGCCCGATGCTGATCTAGGTTTCGGATAGTATTCGGCGAAGTTAATACGGCTCCAAACTGAATAAAGGGGTGGAGGAACTCATCTCGCAAGCCGATGATATGAAGATGCTAGAAGACAATCCCCGGCGTTGGAGGCTAGTTCGGGGGCTACTGAGGGAGTTATGGACTAAGGGGTCCTCAGGGCGTCGGCCCATCGAATATGGGCCGAACTGGTGAAGCCGCATAACAATAGAAGATCTACGAAGCCGTGGTGTGCCCTTCAAGTCAAGGACAGGCAGGATCTCTTTACCTCTTGTTGTAATATATCTCCGGTAACCCTAACCCTACCGGTGTCTATATAAACCGAGGGTTGTGGTCTTTAGAGGAGGAGCTACATCAATCATCTCATCACCTTAGGGTTTAGCTCATGCTGATCTTGAGGTAGATCTACTCTGTAACCGTATTATACATCCAATACAATCAAGCAGGATGTAGGGTATTACCTCTTCGAGAGGGCCCGAACCTGGGTAAACACCGTGTTCATCGTCCCTTGTTCCCCATCGATCCCTGATCCACAGTTCGGGACCCCTACCCCAAGGACTGCCGGTTTTGACACCGACAGTAAGCCTCTGGGAAGGGCCAGCTATTGCAATATTGTAACCAACACAAGACTCACCATCGAGGTTAAAGCGGCCTATATCAAAGCGATGAAATAAACTTCAGGTCAACCAATCCTTTGCGTTGGAAACGCTTGCTTTGAACCATAAGTGATTCTCTGGATAGGGCCAGCTATTGTCAATATCGAGACCAACGCAGGACTCATCATCCAGGCTGAAGCAGACTCTATCAGGATGCATATTATCAGAGCCAGGGTAGCGAACCATAGCAATGTCCGAGGTATAGATTCAGTTGCTTCTCATAAATGGTAGTAACGTTGTGCCAACAGCAGCTGGATCGCCTTTCACCATCATTGGATAGTTTTGTCCAAGGAAGAGCAAGTTTTCTTCAAGACTATCAATACGGAACCAGGCAGAAGGTGCTGGCGCTAGAAAACTAGTATCCATCCCGAATACCCTACAACGGATGTTGGAATAGGTCCGGAGAGTGCGACCATGAGAGACAACACCTGCTTCCTTAGTAACATTAGCAGTGCCCTGTATACATACAAGAGGAGGTGATCCATCGGAATAAGTTGCCAAGCGCCACTGAGTATGTAGGTCCTGCTCGTCCTCATGCTCGTGATCATCACCATCGTCATCTCCCCCTTGGTTATAAATTTTTTCAAGTATAGGTGGTGGAATGTTCACAGGACCTTGGAAATACAAGAAGGTTTATTAGTATGGGGATACTAAGTCGCATGCACATGGATGAAACAATTCTAATTATGGTGGAAGACAAACATACCAAAACAATAAGGATTCCATGCAAAAACAGTGCCACGAGTGGTGGCAGCAAACACAAGACGCTCGTATTGAATTGCATCACAGTACTCATCCATGTACAGAAATTGATTTTTTAGCAATATCCATCGAGGTGTGGAAGTAAGGATGGCAACAAGCTTGTCAAAGATAGCAACAACATGATAGTTCATGTAATCCCAAGAGCGGTTGGGAACTCAACAAATTGCTATCTTCTGTAGATGACAGTCACCATGATCATATTTGAACGTATGTAGATCATCTGTGTGCTCAACCTCAGGGCACTCTGAGATTTTTGGAAGTGGAACCCGGTGATGAGTGTACACATTCACAAGTTCCCACTCGCAGTTGTACCCAATATAAACAACCCAATCTCCATTTGCGACTGCCCAGGCCTTACCCTTAAGCGATGGCATCTTAACATCACACATATCACTATCAAGCGGCATCAACTTGCACAAGGTGAGGCTTCCGTCGTCCCCGCGCCAGCGAGCAGGGTCATGGCGAAGAAGATAGGGGAGATCAAACCACTCCTGAACCCTTGGGTTCTTTGTAATGATGTTATTTGTTGAGTCGAGAATGGTCTTGAACGAACCTGCCATGCTAGCCGAGGTGATGACGTCGCACCGATCAATGAGTTCCTCCACCACGTCATCTTTCAGATCGGGGCAAGAATAACGGGGTCGTTTCTGGCCTGTTCTGTCCATGGAGAAGACGATCGAACAATGGCAGAAGGAAGGGTGAAGGCAAATGGAGGGAGGAAGAGCGTGCAACAGCAGTTCCAAATCAAGAGGGAAAGGCGAAGAGGCGGTGGATGGTTGCCACGGTACAGGAAGAGGTGCCCCAGCCTACATAGACGTCCGTTCAGAAATTGTACAAAGAACTCGCCGTCGTCTCACTAACATGTTGGAACGGGACCACATGTCAATGAAACATGGTGTGTCATTTCTCGTGCAAAATGCGATCTGGCTGCGTTGGCCCGAGGTGCCGCATTATTTCTCGACTTTATTCTTTTAATGGCGTGTCGTTCAGTTTTGAAGCACAACTAATTGGTACTGTATGCAGAGAAAATATAAACTACTCTACCACTACTCCACCTCTACCACTACTTCAGCGCTTGCTTGCTAAGGGCTGCCCACTTGCTTCTCACACTATCACCCTCTCTCCAGATCTAAAACAGACGGTGGTAGCCCCTCTCTCTCCCTCCTCATGGTGGTCACAGTTCCGCCAGGATCCCGTCTGCCGGGGAAGAAAAGGACGTGCGGCATTGGCGCACTCGTCGGCGGCGAGCGAGGTCACACACTGACGACAAGGCCGTCCTCTCAGACCTAGCGCCCGCGCGGGATGGTTTCTGTCCCCAAGCTCACTGCCGTAGTGTGTGCGGAGGATGACGACCACGAGCGAAGCCACTTCCCGCCGACCCTCAGGTATGCTACCTATTTTTGAACCATACCCTTGTTCTATTACCCCATCTGCCACGTCGCTGCATGTGGATCTTTTTCCACTCCACCATCTCCCCAATTTGCTATCCTCTACTCTGCTGGTCACGTAGACGAAAACCTTAATTTGCATTATTAAAGGAAACCCTACTTCATGCAGACTAATCCATGTCTGGGTTGAACAAGGAAAGGAAGGGAGAAAGTACTGTCGAAGAGACTAGGTATCGAACCCGCATCTAGGTTGAAAAGGGGAAAATCAGTAGCTAAGGAACAAGTCTCGTGTCTCTTGGTTGAAAAAGGGTAGAAAGTCATGACAACGCAATAGAGAATGACCAGGCCGATTGGTTTGTTGTCCTCACATAGGAAAAAGGTGGCTAAAGAGAACAAAAATGGGACGTAATCCACATATGCTGCCTGGATATTTCTTGCTCTAGGCAACCATCCCTCCCTCACCACTCTATGCGTCCGTGGAGGTACATCGTACTGGTGCGCCCACAGTCCGAATGGGCCTCCCATGCTCTTATCGCCACTTTTTTGCTGTTAGTATAACGCCACCGGTAAAGTCAAGCAATGTTACTGCTAAAGTGATGCCACATTTAACTAATGCCGCACTCAGTCTAATGCCACCAATAAATTTAAACAATGCCATTTAATGTCACTGGATTATTTCAGGGTTAGCTGTTGATTGTAGATGTATTAAAGATTTTTTAGCTAAGGCATTCTAATGCTGTTGCACAGCCAGTATACCAACGATGAAACTTGTTACTACCTTCAGATTTTTGCACAATTAATGCTTATAGATTACATACCTCACTTTCATGAGATAAGTCAATTTTTTTGTACAGTGTCACCAAAATGCCAAGGCGCCGATGTCATTTTATTTCGGTTAAACTGCACAAAAATTTATGAAGAGAAGAGGAAAGGTCAAGAGTGGGCACCTCCTCCTCCGGCTGTTTTCTTGATTTGTTTGATAAAGTTTTTATGTTTGATCGATTATCCAGATTGGGATAGCAATTTTTAGGTCCCCTCGAGTTCGAAATGATATTTACCTTGAAGGAACATGGTTTGCAAAAAAAATACTGTCATTAGTTAATAATGCTAGTTACCTTCAGACTTTTGTATTTGGTTTAATGCTATTGCACAACTAGTATACCAATGCTGAAACTTGTTACATTTACATTTTGTATAGTTCATGCTTATAGAAATCTTCCAGTGCTAGCTTATGGAAATCTGTTCAGTAAAACCATTGTATTGTACCCCGTAATAAAAAAACTACTCTACTGTTGCACTAGCCACTGGATTAGAGTATATTTGTACTATTCGAATGGTGTTGCATTAGCGTATGGACATATATAAGGTGTGGCAAGCTTTCCCAGATATGTGCTCAAGAAAACTACTACCTTTTTTTCTAAATACTAGACATTTGGGTACTTTAAATTGAACTGCGAAAACGTCTTATATTAAGGAACAGAGGGTGTAGAGTTCACTCAAATCATGCCGGTAAAGCTAGTCACACCTTTGTTAAAATTAATGTTCATTATGTTATCGGAGGAGGTCTGCATGTTTGTCTCTAATGCCTGTCGATTACATACCTGACATCATGATGTAATGGTAAGTCATTTCTTTTTGTACAGTGTCACTGAATTGTCAAGGCGATGATGGCATTTTATTTTAGTTTAAATGCACAAAATATTCTTAAAAGAAGAGGAAAGGTCAGAAATGGTTCAATCTTTCAGAAAATACTATGTATGCCTTCTTGACATCAGCCGTTGTTGCCTTATTTATTCCTTCAAACAGGTGGTTAGAAATTGGAATGCTTATATTTGTGAGTCTATGCTTCAACTAGTGCCACTTTTATAGTAATCACACTTTCAATATCTATGCAAATAGGGATGCTCGATTTTAGTGGAACTGCACAAAAAGTCCAAATGGTTCAACATTATGAGCATGTTTCTTCCAAACTGTTATATCCAATTGGTGGCACTATGAGCTGTTCATTACGAAGGTACATAGTTTGCTATTATCTTGCTACTCTTTTTGTACTATCATTAGATAGTAATATTAGTGGTTTGCATGTGAATTTATTGGTAGGGTGGACCTACATTGGAGGTGCGGGACATGATTCAATGATTGGATGCTAAATTTCGGTTGTATCGATTTCACCTCTTCCATCACTGCAAACATGGATATCCTTGGTCTGATGAAGAATAGGCGCTATATTTCTGCTCAGTACCAGCAAATCAATTCAGTACGAAATTGTCCAGGGCAAAACATGACAGTATCAAATTGTCCAGTGCAAAACATGACAAATGCTAAGCGGGAACGACTAGCAGAGACGTGTTTAAACCAAAAATACAAGGTGGAATATATGTTTACTAGCTGCTTGATATTTGTGCAAACAGATGTCTGCCCATTGCTGTTTGGCAAACAAACAAAGTGACCTCAATTTTGATGGAACTGCACAAGAGAATAGTATAGTCACTGCATGCAATGCCATTTGAAAATAGACACAGAAAGATTGGATAGTCACTTCATGGACTGCACAAAAGTAGTATTATACTATTTATTGGCCAACACTAGGTGATTCATTGCTTTGGTGTGATTATACAATGGGCATCATTTTGCCTAAGTTAAAGTTTGTATTCCGAAAATAGTCTCATTGTGTGATCGAGAGAAGACCAATTCATATTGCAGTGGATGTTCCTCCATCATGTGTGGTTCATTCTCATGGTTCCAGCTGTTGGTGAAACCACTTACGTTTGCAAGAGGAAATGTAGACTTCACAAACAAATTTGTCTTTCACTCTGTACTGAATGTTGGCCGAGAGAAGCATCCATGTTAGTCTCATCTGTAGTAACGTTTGATAGGTCTGATCTTGGGGGGGGGAGACTAGGATTTATTTGGGGGGGGGGGTTGAGTTTCGTGATTATTAGGAAGTATAGGATAGACTAGGATTTATTTCTACCTTGTCTTGTACTTCAAGATGGTAATGTACTCCTATATATACATTCAAAAAAAAATACTCCTATATATATGCCCACTGGGCTCAAGCAATACATCATCAATTCCACCAACCCCCCTTCTATTTCTCTTATAGGTTGGATCAGATGCGTCGTTGGTGTTGCCTTCTTTTGTTTCTTCTAGTTTGGTCTCTTTGTAAGAAGACTTATGGTTTCTGGTAATAGAAATAGGAGAGGCGAGCTATTTTTTATTAAAAAAAAGAAAGAAAGGGAGAAGCTAACAATTCTGTCGCACTGATTTTATTTACTAGTGGTTGGGGCGCGCCCTAGGCGCGCCACCTATGCATTCCTGTGCATACCAGTCTAGCTGATGCAGCTGTGAACGTGCATATTCGGTCCAGAGGAGCAGTTAAGATGATGCGGATGGACATACTATGCAACACCAGTCATGTTGCAATACATTATGAATTTCAGTTGTATGTATGGTCACATAACTTACAAAACTTGAAATACAAGATAGGACATAAGAACACCAAAATAACTCGGTACAAAAATATGCCCGAAGCAAAAACAACAGAAATGCTCTACAGATTTCACAAGAATGATTCAGTGAAGTTCCTATACTTTAAATGGGTCTATCTAAAAACTAAAATTAGGACTATCACATAGGATGGCCACTCATACGAAGAACCAAGAAAATACTCAGTTTCTATATAAATGAAATGTGGCGCTGATCTGATTGCCCGGACATATGCTCTGTGAATGCTATTATCAATTTTGATGTTCTTTCGGCACACAAGATTATGCACAGGTCCATTAAATGATAAGTACTTTATACAAGAAGAATGTAATTTCAAATGGTACAGGACAAGAAGATGAAAATATTAAGACGCTCATATATCAAAGATCGTATCTCCCCAAGTTCCATGAACAAATGAACCCCCTTTCTATATGCAATAGCCACATGCCCATATCATTATAAAAAATGTGCCTTGTAAAAGTACCCAACAAATAAAATGGTTACGAACATTAGCTGGGCAAAGTTTGTCCACAAGGAAAGTAACATGACTAGAGCGGTGCTCATGACATCAACATGATAAATCATGGAAAGGTATCCCTCTAAAAAAATTCTCCAACGTTCCTCAAAATAGCTGCTCCATCAATCTTACAGTGCAAATCATGTCACGGTAGTCTTGCATTAGTACTTTCACGCCAGCTTGCACCAATAGAATACATATGATGACATAAAGATTAAAACTCAATGAGATTAATTAATGTGGTGCAAGATAAGTACTGACAGTACCGAGTATAGCATGCAACAAAGGACATCACAATAGATTGCTTCGTCGACGCCATCTTGGACTTGCCAGAGAGATCTCCTTGCCAGATCATCACAAGTCAGCTATGAATCAGTGGTCAAGAATGTTTCTACTCAAACAAACCAAACGTAGTAGCCTACCAAGTCCATCTCACCTCACGTCCCTCCCTCCCTCCATCCACCACAAACAAACTGAGATACTGCATACTGGATGCTACTTTCTAAATATAAGTCTCTTTAAAGATTTCAATACAAACTACATACGAATGTATAGACTTATTTTAGAGTGTAGATTCACTCATTTTGCTCTGCATGTAGTCCCTTATTGGAATATCTAAAAAGACTTATATTTAGGAACAGAATGAGTAGGAGGTATTGTCCCAAAATTTATTTTTGACATATAAAAAGCATAGTATTGGAGTTAGAAGGTATTGCTTTGTTTGGAGCATCTTACATAGTCAAACAAAGTAAACGAATAGCAGAACGCTGGAAACCAATTCCTTGTTGTGGATATAATGATATATGCATTGCTTGCTTGCCTTTTATTTTTGTGTACATTGTTGCTTGCTTGCCTATCTAAACTGAAGATCAGAACGACATACCCATTCCTTATGTACATGTATTAGCTAAATTAAACTGCGCTAATTGCAAAATCAGCAACTGATATACGCATGACCATTTGCAACTAAATAGCTCAAATTTCAATAGTATAGAGGTACGTGCAGGAGTTTTTGTCCCAAGAACTACATCGCTTACCTGTACAACAGTACAATGCACAGAGGAGTGGAGAGGCCATCACCATGTGCAACTAAATAGCTCAAATTTCAATAGTATAGAGGTACGTGCAAGTGTTTTTGTCCCAAGAACTCCATTGCTTACTTGTACAACAGTGCAATGCACAGAGGAGTGGGGAGGCTGTCCATTACGAGGGTCGGTGGCGACGATTGCTCCAGAGGGCAATTAAAAGCCGGCAGATGTAGAGGGCATGTCGTGGCCGGCATGGACTCGTCAAGAACCTCACTGGAGGGTGCGTCATGCCTGGCGGCACGGATCGAAGATGAAGCGGTCAAATTCAAAGTGGCGCAAACATTTATGATTGCCAATACAAATGCATATAAGAAAAGGGGGCTGCTAGGAATCAGCCGGCTGATCTTTTCCTAAGATCAATCGGCTGGCCAATCGTTGATTTGGGCCGCGTCATCTCCTAAACCATGCCATTACAGTACATCCATGTCCACTTGGTCCCCTGGACCACAACATCACAATACGTGCTTGTCTCCCCAGCAGCCACTCCAGTCTCGAGCCACCGGTGTGAGCAAGGCAGGTTCTCGCTTCCGCGGTGGCACGAATAGCTCCAACGAGACCGCAACTAGCCAACTTGCAGCACCAAATTTTGCATGCACCACCCGCACTGCTCAGGTAGCAGCAGTCGGTCATCTCACAACAACGTTGGTGAGCTTGCCAGAGACCGCCCACGGCTACAGCATGGGCAAGCTTCGGGATTGTAGCTCCAGCAACGACGCTATCGCGACCATCCTTTGAAGCATCGACGATGCTCCGGCGGCCTGACAATGCCCCATTGCAACACCGGTGATGCTCCAGGGGCCTGACGATGCTCCGTTGAAGGGCCGACAATGCTTCAGCGGCCGGGGGATGCTCCATTGCAACGCCGATGATGCTCATGTGCCCCGGCAGCGATGCTCCGACGGCCCGATAAGGCCCCATTGCAACACCCGTGATGCTTCGGCGGCCCGACGATGCTCCGTAGCAACCACGACGATGCTTCTGCTGCCCGGTGATGCTCCGTTGCAACACCGTTGCAGCACCAACGATGCTCTGGTGGCCCGATGACGCTCCATTGTAGTGCCGCGATGCTTCATTGCAGCACCGACAATGCTCCGTTGCAACACCGACGATGCTCCGGTGGCCCGATGACGCTCCATTACAGTGCCGCGATTCTCCGTTGCAGCGCCGACGATGCTCCGGTGGCCTGGCGACGCTCCATTGCAGCACCAACGATGCTCCGGTGGCCCGATGACGCTTCATTGCAGTGCCACGATGCTCCGTTGAAGCGCCGACGATGCTCCGGTGGCCCGGCGATGCTCCGTTGCAGTGCCCCCGATGATGCTCCGGTGGCCGGGCGACGTTTCATTGCAGCAGCCAACTGATGCATGCAGCAGAGGGCTGTGATTTGCAGCCCACCTGTGCTCCATTGTCCTAGCATTGCCGGCCACCGATGCTGCATAGCAGCGAGGCAACCTTGAAGTTGTTGAAGTTCAGCCCTCCGTAGCACCATGCAGCAAGCCAGCAAAAACACGATAGTGTTCCCCAAAAGAAAAAAGAATCACGATAGCCTATGGGGACCAGCCACATGCAAAGACGCACAACATGCTTTCCGTCCTCTACCACGCACGACTCATCAACAAACTTATCTGCTAATCGGACGGCGCAACGGGCGGTTTACGTGTCGTCAAAAATCAGTCGGTAGAATTTAAACGTTTCCCATAAGAAAATCTACATCTAGAAAGAAAGAGAAGCACCACTAATTAAACTAAGTTGCCTGAAAATGGCACTGCTTACCTTTTTTTGCTCCGACAAGAGCAAGCAACTTGTTGCGATCATCTGAAACAAGCATCAGACACCTTGAGACTGAAGTACCGCAGCCTTCAGGTTCCTCAAGATTTGTTCAGAGAGGAATTTCATCAGATTGTAGCCCTTACCAGTTGTGTTGGCAACCTCAAAGGCCATGATCTCTATTGTCCTAGTTTCTTTGGCAGCAATATAGGACCTGTTGTGAGAAACTAACAAAATCAATTCACTAGCTAGACAAATCAAGAAGCTCGTTCGTGAAGAACACATTCTGGAGAATCGTTGTACACAATGCTTAACAGTTAATGAATAGAAAACTGATTTTGAAAAATCCTACACAAAATTTGAAACCACTTGGGCACATAAACAAGTAGCAACAATCTTAATGTTAAAAAGGGATATATATATATATATACCTTAACAAGAACAACACAACAGAATGATGGTCGAATGGGAAGAGCGAACACACGGATCTGAGAACTTTTTAGGTTATCCAGTTCTGCCCTCTTGGCTACTTCCTCTGATGGGCAGTAACACCTATTTACATCGGCATGGAACTTGTATATTTGTATTGCCAGATTTTAAGTCTATGACTGAAGTGTGTCAAAATCAGTTATTTTTCTTGATACAAAATCAGTTTCCAGGTCCCCTTATTGAGAGCTGAACATACCATGTAGGGTGGCAAGTGCTGAGGTCAGTGATGACAGTGGTGAAGACTACTCTGTTCTGCAGACCTTTGCCATTTGAGTACCCATAGAGGAATATGTTGCATGAGGAGTACCCATAGAGGAATATGTTGTATCAAAACCGGTGGATCTCGGGTAGGAGGTCCCGAACTGTGGACCTTGGATCGATGGGGAACAGTAGATGTGGGACATGATGTTTACCCAGGTTTGGGCCCTCTCTAAGAGGTAAAACCCTATGTCCTGCTTGATTATATTGCTTGTGTAAGGGGGGGGGGTTACAGAGTAGATCTACCACTAGATCAGACGAACTAAACCCTAACTAGTAGGATGGTGATTGTTCTTCTAGCCTCTATGGACTAAGCCCCTTGGTTTATATAGACACTAGGGGTACTAGGGTTTACAGATAGTTGGTTACATGAAGGAAACTCTGGATCTTCCATCTTGACTTGGGGTACACACCAAGGCACAAAAGGTCTTCGGTCCGGATACGGTGCAGCCCAACAGTCCGGCCCACGTGAGATGAGCCGACACCCCAAGGGCCCCCTAGCCCAGGACTCCCTCAGTAGCCCCTGAACTAGCCTTCAAAGCCGGCTTCTTATAACTCCCAAGACTGCAGGCCCCGGCTTGCAGGAGAGTTCCCTTTTTCCCGAGTACTTGGAATGATTCTCCTCCAGTTAGGCACTCAAATGCTACTAGATTCAGTTCGGCCATACGCTGAGCCGTATCCAGACTCTGAACTATCTGTTTTACTTAGCCTTGAAGGCCAGCCGTTCGAATGCGAACAATATCTTTGACTGACAACTTTAGGCGAAGGGTCGCGTCCGGTCATAAACGTGAAGACTCGATACGCGACTTGAGGCCACCCCTTCAATGGCACGTCCCTTCAAGGTGGAGATCGTGTCCCATTTTTTAAGGGATTTGATCAATGATTCACAGTATCCCACTCGCGCATAACGCTACGAGTTTATCGGGAAGAGGCGAGGTGGGCGGCGCATTTACATGACTCTTGGTATTACAACCGCTTAAAAAAGGGGGCAGCCACAGTTATCCCTGCATGCCTTCTTCCACCTCTCGCCACAGCCTTTCCCAATCTACAGAGCTCGAGCGCTCCAACCCATCTTTCCGCCAAGTTCAGTTCGGCAATGGCCAGATCTAGAGCAAAAGGCAAGTGGGAGGCCTCGTGCATCACCAATAATGACATCGAGGATCTGAAGCAAGTGGGCTTCCTCTCCCTCGACATTGCACATTGGGCCCCTGAGGAAGGCTAGGTCGTGTCGACACCCCGCGCTGACGAACGGGTGGTATTCGTCCCCCACTTCATCCGAGGACTAGGCTTTCCCCTCCACCCATTTGTTTGAGGGCTGATGTTCTACTATGGACTCGACTTCCATGATTTAGCTCCGAATTTCTTCCTCCACATATCGGACTTCATAATTATCTGTGAGGCCTTTCTCCGGGTCCAGCCGCACTTTGGCCTATGGCTGAAAGTTTATAATGTTAAGCCGAAGATCATCGACGGCCAGCACGCGGATTGCGGGGGCGCCATGGTGAGCAGGCTTTCCTGACTTGGCTGGCCAGAGGGCGTGTTTGTAGACACTGTCAAGCCTGCAGAAAGAGTGGTTCTACATCACAGAGCCCCGAGAGGCAAACTGGGCAGCTACTCTAGATTTCAGATCCGGACCCCCGACGAGGATAACCTCATGGACAAGAAAAGGCCTTGACGGGGAGCCCGTCGCCGAGGTGAAGGCACTGCAAAAACATGTTACCAGTATGATAGAGGCGGGGGTCACACTGACCAACATGGTTCAGATCATGCTCCACCGCAGTCTGCTACCCTGCCAGCTCCGGGTCACCCTGATGTGGTCTTGGAAGACCGAAGACCCCCGCACCATGCAATACTTCCATGGCACTACCCGCGAGAAGCTGTGGAGAGCATTGTTTAAGCCACAAGAGTCATGGCCAGTCGAGAAGGAGGACATGGGCCTCGACACCGAGACCCCTCCCAAGGAGGTAATGTGACACCACCCTCCCATATGCTGGGGTATTCACCCTTTCATTATGGATCTCAATTTCTTGTTTCTTATTTCCCAGGGTTGGCTGAGAAAGGCTATGAAGATGGGCTGTCCAGCCCCCCTACCCGAAGACCCTATGACTGCTCAGCTGGGAGCAATGCTGACAGTGGTGCCTTACAAGGCGCCGGAGAAAAAGGAGAAGAAGAAGAAGAACCCAACAAGGGGGCCCAGAGAGGGCCTCCGCCAATGAGTCTCTCCGGACACAAAGTCCGGGTACTCCCACGCCCCCTCCGCACAAGAGGGGGACCAAGAAGAAGAAGAGGAGGAGAGCAACTCTTCCCGCACCAGGAAGAGAGCGGCACCAACCGAAGCCAAAGGGGAGAACCCTTCTACAGCCCCGAAGAAGAGGGGCAAGGGAAAGCTGGTCCTCCTTGATGACAGTTTGGACTCTAATGAAGAGACTACATCCTCCGAGCAAATCCCGGAGAAGGTTCCCAGGGTCAAGCCCTACACCAAAAGGTAAGAGTCCGAAGACTCGTCTGGTTGTTGGTTTTACTAACCTGTCACTATAATCATTTGTGCCCTCACATTGCAGCCCGGCGCGGGACCACCCCAATGACCAGATATCCGAGGGCACTTCTCCGCCAACTGATCTGGCGGAGAGCAGGGGCGCATCGGACGCCGCACCCCCTCCGGTAATCGGAGAGGCCGGGGAGGTGTTGCCCCAAAGGACCCCACCCGTGCCGAATATGGGGGGGGATGAGGACATCATCATGGCCGAGGCTAACGCTCGGCCACCGAAGACAAGGAGAAGGAGCTCGGGCAAGCCGATCCCTCTCAAACGACGGTTCCAGGGCCTGAACGGCCCTCCGAGGCACCGCAACCACCTTCCACCGAAGGGGAAGCGGGGGCCCCGCCGCCAGTGCCGAACACTGGGGGACGGGGTGTGCCCGAATGGCTGGCCATAATGGAGGAGGCTATTAAAAGCTCCTCCATAGTCGCGGAACACCGCACCCTGATGGGTGCGGTTTTGCAAAGCGGTCGGCCCGTTAATAGCAGACTGAAAGATGCTTTTGGTGGCCTTCAAATAGGCTTTGAGGTAAACAAAGTAATTATTTTTTCTTTGTGAGTAAGGTTTGAGCAATCCTTATATGTAGTAGCCCCCAAGACTCTGGCAGGTTGCAAAGAAACCTGGTAGAGGATCGAAATTGTGAAAGACGTTGGCCGAAGTATCATATTGGTGCTATTTTGCAGGCTTCAGCGTTAGCAGCTTCTGCCAATGCTGCTGAGTTGGTTGAGATCAATCGAAAGCTGAAGGGCTCCGAAGAAGAGCTCACTCTTGTGAACAAGCGGCTAGACGAAGCACAAGGTTAGTCTATTCAAAAAATAGTCCTTTGCATAGTTTACGTTTAAGTAGACTTTTCGGGATGATCCCTTAAGCAAGAAAATCATTGCAGCTGGTGTCACGGAGGTTGAAAGCCACAAGGCTGAGCTGCGGAAGGCAAAAGCCGAAGCAACTGAACAGAAGGCGGTGGTCGAACGAACGGCCGCCGAGCTCACTTTGGTGAAAAACGACAGTGAGAAACAGGAGGCCAGGGTGGCTGAAGTGCAACAGGAGTTCAAGGATGCCATCACTAAATGTGAGGACCTTGAGCAGAAGAATAAAGAGAATGCTAGCGAACTGGCGAAGATGAAGACAAAGGTCCAGGAGGCACGGACGGAGGCATGAGGAGCTCCATCAAGTAAAGCAAATTGCGAATGGTAAGCAGTACTTACTGCAAAGTGTCTTTGAAGGCCAAAGATTCGCGTTGCTTACCCGGGTCTGGCGTTCCGCAGGCGCCTTTACGGAGCTCCCGAGGAGTGCAGCAGATGCTTCTAAGCACTATGTGGCTCGGGAGGGTGACTCTGAACTTAGGCTATTCTGGGCATAGTCTCAAGCACCCAAGCACCCTCCCCTCCTTGTGAATCAAATGAAGCAGTTGATGGAGCTGCACCGGATGGCAGAGCCGGCCATGAAGGACCTTTGTGTTCGGCTGTGGCCATCTGAGCCCATACCGAGAAGCTACTTTGGTTTGGTGGCGAAGCTATGTGATGCTGCCACTCGTGTTGATGACGTGAAGCGCTCGGTGTGCATCGAGGGGGCTCGGATGGTGTTCTCAAAGACCATGGTGCACTGGCCGAAGATAAAGCCCGTCGAGATGGCCACTGGACCACCCCCAACTGGAAAGGAGCACAGGCGCCCGAAGCGGTACTTCTCTGCCATTATGGACAGTGCCCGGGCCGTAGAGGCATTGTGTTCCAAGGATGTAATCCTTGAGTAGTTGCGCCATGTGTAGGAGATATGTCCTAGAGGCAATAATAAATGTTATTATTTATCTACGTGTTCATCATTATATTTATGTTCCATGCTATAACTGCTATGGTTCTCGAGTCTATAATAACACGAGGCTTGAAGGAAGACTCATATGCACGTGTGGAATGATAAACAGTAAAATGTATTCCTAGTTTGGCCTCTAAGACTAGCTCAAGTGTTGCATGATGGTTATGTTTTCCTGATCATGGGCATGACAATGCCGGCAACTTTGAGGGCACAATGTTAGAAGAACATTTGTGTTGAATCAACCTGAATTGATGTTATGCTATCAGATACGTTTGTCATAAGTTTATGGTTAATAACACAAAGATGGTTAATGTTTGTATAATTCCTTAGACCATGAGAATATCGAGTTTCTTCATACTTGCTTCATGAACTTTGGGGTTTGTTAAATGTCATCCGTAAATGGGTGGCTATTACGGCGGCTTACGAGTTCATGGAAAAGTGTGTCAAGTAACTTGATAGCTCAAGATTGGGATTTGCTCCTACGACGATGGAGAGATATTCTCGGGCCCTCTCGGTATTATGGTATCCATCATCGTCTGGCCAGACACAGTGTGATTTCATCACAGGGATGCCGGAACACGAAAACGAGAAAAGAGAACAAAACCGGTAACGAGGTAACTAGCATAGTGGACAAGTTGTTGATCCACGGGGATGCAAGTAAATCTCACCTCGGGTATTTGTAACATATTGTGAAGCAACAGGAATAGCACACGGCAACTGGAGGTTCACTCGAATATTCATTCGTGTGGGTATAGGGGTCAATATGGGTGTCCACGGCTCCGATGTTGATCATTGATCGGAAAGGGTTCCGGCCATGTCTATACTTCACCGAACCTATAGGGTCACACGCTTAAGGGTCATCTATCTGCTGAATACTAGATAGGGAGTCTGAGAGAAATTCGCCGAATAAGTTTCGGAGACAACGGAAGAGTTCCGGAGAGAGAATAGCGAAATAGTTTCGTAAAACCGAAAAGTTGTTTCGGGGTATACCATTAAGTCAAATTGGTTTTGGGACACGCCTGATAATTCTTGGAGGGTGCCAGAATTATTCTGGAAACTTCTGGGATTTTTCCGGAGGAAAAACCGGAAATGTTCCAGAGCTGTCGGAACCGCTTTGTTTACTTTTCGCAGATGAAAATCACTAATCCGGAATTGTTTCAGAACGCGTTGAAAATTATTTTAGTGGGTAGTGGAAATGTTCTAAGCCCACATAAATATTTTCAGTTCGAACCTACGCTGAAAAATGTCATCGTGAATAGTGAAAGTGCTTTTTTGGTTTACTTTTTTGGAAAGCCACTCTTTTGGGCTTTCGCTCAAAAGATCTTGGGGTGTGACATGGATGGATAGGAGCCCCCTTTGGGGGGGCCTACTAGAGGTGGCCAGCCACATGTGGGGCTCTTCCTTGGAGCCCCACTTGTCCCTTGGTTTCCCTTTTAGGCCCTTGAGAAGGACTCCATTCATGTGCACTTTGGGTTTTTTTGGAAAACAACCTTACCCCTTGGGATTTCCTATAAATAGAGGTGGAGAGCCACTCTCCACACTCACTCTTTCTCACATACAAGTGCCATGCATGATGTGGCTTCTCTCTCCCTCCCAGCGAAATAGTTTCGTAGAGCCGAAAGGCTGTCTGGGTTCCGGTGGGAACTAGTTCTGGACGGCGAAGCCCTGCCGGATAAATGACACCGTATGTGTGCAACTCTGTAGAGAGACCGTAGTTTCAGTCTTAGTTCGAGAGTGCCTCCCGAAGGGCTGTCCGTGTGACCGTCCGAGTTTCGAAGGTCCTCCCGAAGGGCTGTCCGAGTGACCATCCGAGTTTCGAAGGTCCTCCCGAAGGGCTGTCCGTGACACCGTCCGAGGAACTGTCCGACCGCCTCCCGGAGGGCTGTCCGAGGGGCATACGAGGGTATACATCCTCGCGGTTGGGAGGTTGTAAATCCTAGCTGCGGGGATCTGCACTGCCGATCATCATCGATTCTACTTCCGCTGCGCTACGAGTCGGTAACGAAAAAGATCAAACCTTGTATGCAGTCTTCATAGTGGTCCTGGGCTGGTGCGTAGGTCAGAAATTTTTTGTTTTCTGCTGCGTTACCCTACAGTGGCATCATGAGCCGTGCTATGCGTAGATGCAGGTTGCGATCTAGAATACATAGAGATGTATGGGTGTTGCACAATATAATTAGGAAGTAGATGAGTTCTATTACTGAAAATTATTTGTGCGGGTAGCAGATGAAATCTGTTACCCGATATTCTTGTTGCTTCCCTGGAATTTGCATATTTCTGATCTTGATAACAGCATGGTGGAGTTTCAATGTTCTGGCAATCCGCGATCCTGATTGATCAACGAAGTGCTAACAGTTCATTAAATTCCATCGTAGTTAAAAAGAAAGATGAAATTTCGCAAACGAAAGGGCAATGCAGATATGATCTGCATAGGGGTCATGCGTATGACGAAGTTCAGTATGGGGCTCGAGATTTTATTATCTCGTGTTTCATACGCCCCGCAATGTTAATCTAGCAACTTGGATAATCATGCTTGATGATGGACGTTGGTAGCTTCGGTTTGTTTCGAAACCTTAGAAGCCACGTAAAACAAGTTTATGCATGAACCGGTTAGGGGCGTCTAACTTGGTTTTGCAGGATGGTTTGCATGTGCATGTGATGTGGTATAGCAGTGCTCATAATAATTGATTATGTATGAGATGACTATATAATGTAAATTGATTAACATGACCTGCATATCATGATTCGGCATGATGGCTGGAGCCATATGATTGTCACTTTAATGACCTGCGTGTCAACCTTAAGTAATGCACTTATTTTATTAGCTACAGAGATAGCAATATTATCGAGTGCATCGACAAGGTGGTGGCAATCTTCGCGAAGGTGAACACCGACGCGAATGCCGAAGACGAAGAAATGAAAGACTTCTCCGTCAGAAAGGGCTATACCATATCATGCTATTATGAATTGCCTGAGATGTTTATCCCTTATGACGCACCCTTTTTGATTGCACGGTAGTCGCTTTTTATTAGGGTGATCTCTCACTTAAAATATCAAGTAGTTAGTGTTCTCCCAAGTGTAGCACCGTCACGGCACCTATCTCTTCGGGGCATCACATGATCTCCAAGGGTGCGAACGATTAGAGAAGTGTGAGGCGGGTGAGTTGAGACCTCGCAGCGAGATCAATTGGTTGTCTTCACCTTCAGGCAGGACAGTCCTGAGCTTGGAACACACGCATCGAAAGATGAACAAGAATCACATAGAGATGTGATCGGCAAGTTTGCCTACCGATTGAAGTTCACGCCATTTGAGTTCATCTCGAACCGTGGCGTTGAATTAAAATGCGGGTCTTGTATCACTCACAATCAATTATGAGAGATATTGATTTGAGTGGGAGCGCACTATAGAATTAACTTGTTTAAATTCTCAGTGCAATTAATTTTGAACACTGTCTAAGTGTGATTTGCAAAATAGTTGTAGGATAATGGCTCGCGTTTCCACCTTCAATGTTAAAATTGAATAGCTGTTAAATATCTGGTTAAAACTTTACGGTTGGTAACGTAATGTGAGGATTGTCCTCAAGAGTGCTGAGAAGGACTTTGTCCTATCGCATACTTTTGGTATTCTCCCGCTAATGCTATGGATGATGTGACTCCCGTCCTTCGATCCAAAAGCTAAAATTACGTTACGGTCAAGTGAAATATGTTTGCTTCCATGAGACCCAAACTTCGAAAGTTTGGATAGTTATGTGATATTCATGGAATCTGAAAATTATTTTCAGAGACAGACAAAGGCTAAAAGATATGAGATATCCAAAGCAATGCTTGTTTGCAAAACATTAGTAAAGTGTTTACTATGCATTAGACTGATAAGAGAGGGATCCAGAAGAACGCCTGTCATATGATGAAAGGTGAATAAAACAACAACTTAAAGAGGAAGGAAATGTCTGAAGGGTGTTAGTAAGACTTTCACGCCTGGGAAGTCCGGGGCTAACGCCACTCTTAAGTTGGGTGCTTCTTCTGAGAGTAGGAGAAATACTGAAAGTTAAACTGTTAGAAATATAAAGGCAGAAAGAGAGAAGACTGGAATATCCAGCTCATGTATGAATGTCATACAAGTTTTTGATGTATAGAAGGCTGGTCAAAGATATAGTTCTTGGGAATTATGGTTAAACATGTTAATCACTAATTCTTGGGTATTGTGAGTTGATCACAAAGATACCCGCTTGATTGCATTCTGTTGCAACTCGATGTAAGAACTACTATGGCCTGAAAGACTAGCCAGGAATGAGGTTAAGATACACACAGGGAACATAGTAAATGTTACTATACCTTCCATCGGTGTATTACCTATGTATTTACTTTCATAATTCATTTTAGAGTTTCACACTCTAGCCCATTGCACAATGTTTGTTGCAAGAGGGTTGTTCAGAAAAGAACAATTGTTGTTCAGAATTATGAATAACGTAAGAGCCATACTTCCATCATCGATGGGATGTATGTTATGAATTTTGATGGTAATATGATACATCCATAACACTGGCGCTAAATGTCGCAAGACTAAAAGAATACCACACAAGTGTGGCACTGCATTTGGTCACATTGGAGAAACCCGCATGGAAAATTCCATTATGATGGATTTTGAAGTCGTTTGATTTTGAATCATCTGACACTTGCAACTTTCCTCCGAAAAGTAAAGTGACTGAAATACCGTTCACAGGCCATAAGGAACGAGCAACAAACTTATTGGTGATCATACATTTTTTATGTGTGTAGTTCAATAAATGTTGTTGCAAGTAGTGAATTTATCTATCTTCAGAAATGACTCAAGTAGATATATGGATATTTACTTGATGAGACATAAGTCTGGATCTTTTGAAATCATTTGAAAGGTTTTCAAAACGAAGAAGAAATTATTGTAACAAGAAAATTATGTTTTTGCAATTAGATTGCAGAAAGGAATATTTGAGTTACAAGTTTAGCAAATGCCTGATGAGTTGTGAAAGGGGTTTCATAACTTGCACCTCCCGGAACACCACTGCAAGTGGAAAGTCCGTGAAGATGTAATCGAACCATTTATGACATGGTAAGATCAAAGATGACATAAATAAATTTGCCATTATCCCTTTTAAAGTGATGCTTTAGAGACTGCGGGTTTTACACTGAAAAGAGCTCCATCAGGTCTGTTGAAATGACGGCATGGTATGGTACGCCCAACCATGTTATATCTTTTCTTAACATTTGGAATATGGGGCTTGTGTAAAAGGTTACAAACCTATTCCAAATCAGACAAGTGCTACTTTGTAAGTTATCCCAAGTCATTGGGTATTCCCCCACCACTATACCAAGGCAAAAGATTTTGCCACAAAACGGTATGCTTTTAAAGAGAATAGTTCTTGCAAAAGGGTGAGTGGGAGGACAGTGCAACTCGACGAGATAACAAGTATCTTCATCATCAGGTCAAAGGAAAGGAACCTTGGAAGTGATTCCAGAGTTTCCTACTACGACTGATCCGGAAGCCTCTACATGAGATGTATGGACTTCGGTCGAACTTGCAGCTGAACAACGTAGGCAAAGCTCGTGCAAACCTCTCAGGTGCGCAAACGAGATATTGTTGTTAGACAACAGTATACCTACGATACACAAGGAAGCGTTGATGGGCCCTGACTCCGGAATTGGCTAAATGCCAATATAATCCGAGATAGTTTCCATAAATGATTCAAGATTTAAATCTTGATAAACCCTCCAAAAGACTTAGAGTCTAACGGATTGTAATGGGACTATAAACTGATACGGATAAAAATGTTTTATCCATTAAGCTCGACTTGTTGCTATAACAAGTTCAAGGAGTTGACTACAATGAGATTGTCTCACCGTAGCAATGCTTAAAGTCGGTTCGGGTTAAACTAGCAATTAATACATATTTCAAACATGAGATATGAAACATGGATGACAAAAGAATTTCCATGAAATGGAAATACAACCTAGGACTTGTATGTGATACAATCCAAAGTATTTTGTCGGTCCAGAGGATGCTAGTAAGTATGCAAACTTCAGAGTTCCAGCAATGGACAGAAGAGAGCAAAATGGAGTTGGAATCTTTGTTTTTGATGGAATGGTCAAAGGGGTTTGACTTCATCAATGGGTAACGAAGATGCTTGTGGTTTCAAGAAAGTAAGTGGGGGCATAATAATATTTCTGAAAACCTTGTGTGCTTGACACATTGTTAATTGGAAATAAATTTCTTGACATGAATTAGGACTTCATTTGAAAATAGTTTTTCGATGAAGTGCTTGGGCTAAATAGCCTTGATATTAGGCATAATGATCTATGGAGATAGATTTACCTAATGGGGCTGAGAAAAAATACATATTGACAAGATGCTAAAACCGTTTAGCACTAAGAACGACAAGGAGTGATTCTTGCCGAAGTCACATGGAAAGAGTTTTTTCAAGACTCGGTGTCCCAAAACACTGATGAGCAAAATACATGATGGAGATTCCACACACTCCTGTGTTTGGATTAATCATGTATTCCATGGTATTTAAAACAACCAGATATGTCCAATACTCCCAAGCTGTTGCGAGTATAGATACCAAAGTGATCAAAAGTACTGATCATGGGACAACAGTGAAAAAGGGTCATTGAGTACTAAAGTAGCATTGATGACATGTTTTTTCGCAAGTGGAGATCATGAAGAGTTCGTTGTAAAAGGTTACTTCGATACAGTCTTCATCATTTCTCCATGCGATTTTCGATTTAAATTGAGGGTTATGTGTAACACACAATATGGTGGCACAGTTAGTTGGAAATTGTTCCAAACAAGTTACTGTGGCGAATTCTATAACAGAGGCGAAGTATGTTGCCGCTTTAGAAGTGACAAAGACAAAGATGTTGAATCATATAGTTCATTCATGAACTTAGTATGGTTCCAAGAAGGCTTTGGTCAATGGGACACTATTGCAGATAGTTGCTCCATAGCTCAGTCTGAGGAATCAGGTTTCGACCAATGATTCACATATATACAAAGCCAAGTCCACACAAAATATGAATTTTGTGGACGCGTGAAAATGCGAGGATATGCAAAGATACACTCGGAGCTGAAGTTGTCAGATCTGTTGGACATCAGGCTATACCACAAGCGAAGCATTTTTACACCGGTATGCCATAGGTGTGAAGTGCATTAGCATTGACTAGATTATTGACTCTAGTGCAAGTGGGAGTCTGTAGAAGATATGCCCTAGAGGCAATAATAAATGTTATTATTTATCTCCATGTTCATCATTATGTTTATGTTCCATGCTATAACTGCTATGGTTCTCGAGTCTACAATAACCCGAGGCTTGAAGGAAGACTCATATGCACGTGTGGAATGATAAACGGTAAAATGTATTCCTAGTCTGGCCTCTAAGACTAGCTCAAGTGTTGCATGATGGTTATGTTTTCCCGATCATGGGCATGACAATGCCGGCAACTTTGAGGGCACAATGTTAGAAGAACATTTGTGTTGAATCGACCCGAATTGATGTTATGCTATGAGATATGTTCATCACAAGTTTATGGTTAATAACACAGAGATGGTTAATGTTTGCATAATTCCTTAGACCATGAGAGTATCGAGTTTCTTCATACTTGCTTCATGAACTTTGGGGTTTGTTAAACGTCATCCGTAAATGGGTGGCTATTACGGCGGCTTACGGGTTCATGGAAAAGTGTGTCAAGTAACTTGATAGCTCAAGATTGGGATTTGCTCCTCCGACGATGGAGAGATATTCTCGGGCCCTCTCGGTGTTACAATATCCATCATTGTCTGGCCAGACACAGTGTGATTTGATCACAGGGATGCCAGAACACGGAAACGAGAAAAGAGAACAAAACCGGTAACGAGGTAACTAGCATAGTGGACAAGTTGTTGATCCACGGGGATGCAAGTAAATCTCACCTTGGGTATTTGTAACATATCGTGAAGCAACATGAATAGCACACGGCAACTGGAGGTTCACTCGAATATTCATTCGTGTGGGTATAGGGGTCAATATGGGTGTCCACGGCTCCGATGTTGATCATTGATCGGAAAGGGTTCCGGTCATGTCTATACTTCACCAAACCTATAGGGTCACATGCTTAAGGGTCATCTATCTGCTGAATACTAGACAGGGAGTCTAAGAGAAATTCGCCGAAAAAGTTTTGGAGACAACGGGCGAGTTCCGGAGAGAGAATAGCGAAATAGTTTCGTAAAACTGAAAAGTTGTTTCGGGGTATACCATTAAGTCAAATTAGTTTCGGGACACGCCTGATAATTTTTGGAGGGTGCCAGAATTATTCTGGAAACTTCTGGGATTTTTCCGGAGGAAAAACCGGAAATGTTCCGGAGCTGCCGGAACCGCTTTGTTTGCTTTTCGCAGATGAAAATGTTGGGAAACGTAGCATGCAATTTCAAAAAATTCCTACGCTCACACAAGATCTATCTAGGAGATGCATAGCAACGAGAGGGGGAGAGTGTGTCCACGTACCCTCGTAGACCGAAAGCGGAAGCGTTTGACAACGCGGTTGATGTAGTCGAACTTCTTCTCGTTCCGACCGATCAAGCACCGAACGTATGGCACCTCTGAGTTTTGCACATGTTCATCTCGATGACGTTCCTCGCCTTCTTGATCCAGCAAGTTGTCGAGGTAGTAGATGAGTTCCGTCAGCACGACAGTGTGGTGACGGTGATGGTGATGCGATCCTCGCAGGGCTTCGCCTAAGCACTACGAAAATATGACCGAGGTGGTAAACGGTGGACGGGGGGCGCCACACACGGCTAAGACAATGTTGTGTCCTCTTGGGGTGCCCCCTCTCCTCTATTTATATATGTGTAGGGGCTTGGAGTAGAAGGAATAGTACCATGTGAACAGTAACCATGAATAGTACACACGTGGACTTGGACTCCAAGTCTAATCCTATTCCTACTAGGACTCCTTCCCTTTTTGCCTTCCCTAGCAACATGGGCTTTTGACAAATCCTAATCTCGATCTATGCCAACCCAACAAACACCTTCGGAGACACCTGTAGAGCATCTTTATAATCACCCAGTTACGTTGTGACGTTTGATAGCACACAAGGCATTCCTCTGGTATTCGGGAGTTGCATAATCTCATAGTCGAAGGAATATGTATTTGACATGAAGAAAGCAATAGCAATAAAACTGAACGATCATTATGCTAAGCTAACGGATGGGTCTTGTCCATCACATCATTCTCCTAATGATGTGATCCCGTTATCAAATGACAACTCATGTCCATGGTTAGGAAACCATAACCATCTTTGATCAACGAGCTAGTCAAGTAGAGGCTCACTAGGGACACAGTGTTTGTTTATGTATTCACACATGTATTAAGGTTTCTGATCAATACAATTCTAGCATGAATAATAAACCTTTATCATGAATAAGGAAATATAAAATAACAACTTTATTATTGCCTCTAGGGCATATTTCCTTCAGTCTCCCACTTGCACTAGAGTCAATAATCTAGTTCACATCGCCATGTGATTAACACCAATAGTTCACATCGCCATGTGATTAACACCCATAATTCACATCGCCATGTGACCAACACCCAAAGGGTTTACTAGAGTCAATAATCTAGCTCACATCGCCATGTGATTAACACCCAAAGAGTACTAAGGTGTGATCATGTTTTGCTTGTGAGAGAGGTTTAGTCAACGGGTCTGCCACATTCAGATCCATATGTATTTTGCAAATTTCTATGTCTACAATGCTCTGCACGGAGCTACTCTAGCTAATTGCTCCCACTTTCAGTATGTATCCAGATCAAGACTCAGAGTCATCTGGATTAGGGTCAAAGCTTGCATCGACGTAACCATTTACGACGAACTCTTTATCACCTCCATAACCGAGAAACATTTCCTTATTCCTCTAAGGATAATTTTGACCGCTATCCAGTGATTCACTCCTGGATCACTCTTGTACCTCCTTGCCAAAACCATGACAAGGCACACAATAGGTCTGGTACACAGCATGGCATACTTTATAGAACCTATGGCTGAGGCATAGGGGAATGACTTTCATTCTCTCTCTATCTTCTGCCGTGGTCGGGTTTTGAGTCTTACTCAATTTCACACCTTGAATACAGGCAAGAACCCTTTCTTTGACTTATCCATTTTGAACTCCTTCAAAACTTTGTCAAGGTATGTGCTTTGTGAAAGTCCTATTAAGCGTCTCGATCTATCCCTATAGAACTTGATGCTTAATACATAAGTAGCTTCATCGAGGTCTCTTATTGAAAAATTCTTATTCAAGTATCCTTTTATGCTATCCAGAAATTCTATATCATTTCCGATCAACAATATGTCATCCACATATAATATCAAAAATGTTACAGAGCTCCCACTCACTTTCTTGTAAATACAGGCTTCACTGTAAGTCTGTACAAAACCATATGCTTTGATCACCTCATCAAAGCGTATATTCCAACTCCGAGATGCTTGCACCAGTCCATAGATGGATCGCTGGAGCTTGCACACTTTGTTAGCACCTTTAGGATCGACAAAACCTTCTGGTTGCATCATATACAACTCTTCTTTAAGAAATCATTAAGGAATGCAGTTTTGACGTCCATTTGCCAGATTTCATAATCATAAAATGCGGCAATTGCTAACATGATTCCGATAGACTTAAGCATCGCTACGGGTGATAAAGTCTCATCGTAGTCAACTCCTTGAACTTGTCGAAAACCTTTTGCAACAAGTCGAGCTTTGTAGACAGTAACATTTACCATCAGCGTCAGTCTTCTTCTTGAAGATCCATTTATTCTCTATGACTTGCTGATCATCGGGCAAATCCACCAAAGTCCACACTTTGTTCTCATACATGGATCCTATCTCAGATTTCATGGCCTCAAGCCATCTGTCAGAATCTGGGCTCATCATAGCTTCTTCATAGTTCGTAGGTTTGCCTTGTTCTAATAACATGACTTCCAGGACAGGATTACCGTACCACTCTGGTGCGGATCATGTTCTGGTTGACCTACGAGGTTCTGTAGTAACTTGATCTGAAGTTTCATGATCATCATCATTAGCTTCCTCTCTAATTGGTGTAGGCATCACGGGAACAATTTTCTCTGATGTACTACTTTCCAATTCGAGAGAAGGTACAATTACCTCATCAAGTTCTACTTTCCTCCCACTCACTTCTTTCGAGAGAAACTCCTTCTCTAGAAAGGACTCATTCTAAGCAACAAAGATTTTTTCCTTTGAATCTGTGGTAGAAGGTATACCCAATAGTTTCTTTCGCGTATCCTATGAAGATGCACTTCTCCGCTTTGGGTTCGAGCTTATCAGGCTGAAGCCTTTTGACATAAGTGTCGCATCCCCAAACTTTTAAGAAACGACAGCTTAGGTTTCTTGCCAAACCATAGTTCATACGGTGTCATCTCAACGGATTTAGACAGTGCCCTATTTAACGTGAATGCAGCTGTCTCTAATACATAACCCCAAAACGATAGTGGTAAATCGGTAAGAGACATCATAGATCGCACCATATCTAATAAAGTACGGTTACGACGTTCGGACACACCATTACGCTGTGGTGTTCCAGGTGGCGAGAGTTGTGAAACTATTCCACATTGTTTTAAATGAAGGCCAAACTCGTAACTCAAATATTCGCCTCCACGATCAGATCGTAGAAATTTGATTTTCTTGTTACGATGATTCTCCACTTCACTCTGAAATTCTTTGAACTTTTCAAATGATTCAGACTTGTGTTTCATTAAGTAGATATACCCATATCTGCTCAAATCATCTGTGAAGGTCATAAAATAATGATACCCGCCACGTGCTTCAACACTCTTCGGACCGCATACATCAGTATGTATTATTTCCAATAAGTCATTAGCTCACTCCATTGTTCCGAAGAACAGAGTTTTAGTCATCTTGCCCATGAGGCATGGTTCGCAAATATCAAATGATTCATAATCAAGTGATTCCAAAAGTCCATCCGCCTGGAGTTTCTTCATGCGATTTACACCAATATGACCTAAACGGCAATGCCACAAATATGTTGCACTATCATTATCAACTTTGCATCTTTTGGCATCAATATTATGAATATGTGTATCATTACGATCGAGATTCAATAAACCATTCACATTGGGTGTATGGCCAGAGAAGGTTTTATTCATGTAAATAGAACAACAATTATTCTCTGATTTAAATGAATAACGGTATTGCAATAAACATGATAAAATCATATTTATGCTCAACGCAAACACCAAATAACATTTATTTAGGTTCAACACTAATCCCGAAAGTAGAGGGAGTGTGTGATGGTGATCTTATCAACCTTTGAATCACTTCCAACACACATCATCATCTCGCCCTTAACTAGTCTATGTTCATTTTGCAACTCTTGTTTTGAGTTACTAATCCTAGCAACTGAACTGGTATCAAATACCCTGGGGTTACTATGAACACTAGTAAAGTACACATCAATAACATGTATATCACATATACCTTTGTTCACTTTGCCATCCTTCTTATCCGCCAAGTATTTGGGGTAGTTCCGCTTCTAGTGACCATTTCCTTTGCAGTAGAAGCACTCAGTTTCAGGCTTGGGTTCAGTTTTAGGCTTCTTCACGGGAGTGGCAACTTGCTTGCCATTCTTCTTGAAGTTCCCTTTCTTTCCCTTTGCCCTTTTCTTGAAACTAGTAGTCTTGTTTAACCATCAACACTTGATGCTATTTCTTGATTTCTACCTTCGCCGATGTTAGCATCACGAAGAGCTTGGGAATCGTTTTGGTCATCCTTTGCATATTATAGTTCATCACGAAGTTCTAGTAACTTGGTGATAGTGACTAGAGAACTTTGTCAATCACTATCTTATCTGGAAGATTAACTCCCACTTGATTCAAGCGATTGTAGTACCCAGACATTCTGAGCATATGCTCACTAGCTGAGCTATTCTCCTCCATCTTGTAGGCAAAGTACTTGTCAAAGGTCTCATACCTCTTAACACGGGCATGAGTCTGAAATATCATTTTCAGCTTCTTGGAACATCTCATATGCTCCATGGCGTTCAAAACATTTTTGAAGTCCCGGTTCTAAGCCGTAAAGCATGGCGCACTAAACTATCAAGTAGTCATCATACCGAGCTTGTCAAATGTTCATAACGTCTGCATCTGCTCCTGCAATAGGTCTGTCACCTAGCGGTGCATCAAGGACATAATTCTACTATGTAGCAACGAGGATAATCCTCAGATCACGGACCCAGTCCGCATCATTGCTACTATCATCTTTCAACTTAGTTTTCTCTAGGAACATATCAAAAACATAGGGGAGCTACAACACGAGCTATTGATCTACAACATAGATATGCAAATACTATCAGGACTAAGTTCATGATAAATTAAGTTCAATTAATCAAATTACTTAAGAACTCCCACTTAGATAGACATCCCGCGAGTCATCTAAATGATCACGTGATCCAAATCAACTAAACCATGTCTGATCATCACGTGAGATGGAGTAGTCTTCAATGGTGAACATCTCTATGTTGATCATATCTACTATATGATTCATGTTCGATCTTTCGGTCTCCAGTGTTCCGAGGCCATGTCTATACATGCTAGGCTCGTCAAGTTTAACCTGAGTATTCCGCATGTGCAAAACTGTCTTGCACCCGTTGTATGTGAACGTAGAGCTTATCACACCCGATCATCACGTGGTGTCTCGGCACGACGAATTGTCGCAATGGTGCATACTCAGGGAGAACACTTATACCTTGAAATTTTAGTAAGGGATCATCTTGTAATGCTACCACCGTACTAAGCAAAATAAGATGCATAAAAGATAAACATCACATGCAATCAAAAAATATGTGACATGATATGGCCATCATCATCTTGTGCCTTTGATCTCCATCTCCAAAGCACCGTCATGATCTCCATCGTCACCGGCTTGACACCTTGATCTCCATCGTAGCGTCGTGGTCGTCTCGCCAACTATTGCTTCTTCAACTATCGCTAACGCATAGTGATAAAGTAAAGCAATTACATGGCGTTTGCATTTCATACAATAAAGTGACAACCATAAGGCTCCTGCCAGTTGCCGATAACTTTTACAAAACATGATCATCTCATAAAATAACATATATCACATCATGTCTTGACCATATCACATCACAACATGCCCTGCAAAAACAAGTTAGACGTCCTCTACTTTGTTGTTGCAAGTTTTACGTGGCTGCTACGGGCTTCTAGTAAGAACCGTTCTTACATACGCATCAAAACCACAACGGTGTTTCGTCAAGTTTGTTGTTTTAACCTTCAACAAGGACCGGTCGTAGTCAAATTTGATTCAACTAAAGTTGGAGAAACAGACACCCGCCAGCCACCTTTATGCAAAACTAGTTGCATGTCTGTCGGTGGAACCGGTCTCATGAACGTGGTCATGTAAGGTTGGTCCGGGCCACTTCATCCAACAATACCACCGAATCAAAATAAGACATTGGTGGTAAGCAGTATGACTATCACCGTCCACAACTCTTTGTGTTCTACTCGTGCATATCATCTACGCATAGACCTGGCTCTGATACCACTGTTGGGAAACGTAGCATGCAATTTCAAAAAATTCCTACGCTCACGCAAGATCTATCTAGGAGATGCATAGCAACGAGAGGGGGAGAGTGTGTCCACGTACCCTCGTAGACCGAAAGCGGAAGCGTTTGACAACGCGGTTGATGTAGTCGAACTTCTTCTCGTTCCGACCGATCAAGCACCGAACATACGGCACCTCTGAGTTCTGCACACGTTCAGCTCGATGACGTTCCTCGCCTTCTTGATCCAGCAAGTTGTCGAGGTAGTAGATGAGTTCCGTCAGCACGATGGTGTGGTGACGGTGATGGTGATGCGATCCTCGCAGGGCTTCGCCTAAGCACTACGAAAATATGACCGAGGTGGTAAACGGTGGACGGGGGGCGCCGCACACGGCTAAGACAATGTTGTGTCCTCTTGGGGCGCCCCTCTCCTCTATTTATATATGTGTAGGGGCTTGGAGTATAAGGAATAGTACCATGTGAACAGTAACCATGAATAGTACACACGTGGACTTGGACTCCAAGTCCAATCCTATTCCTACTAGGACTCCTTCCCTTTTGCCTTCCCTAGCAACATGGGCTTTTGAGGACTTAGTGCGCCTAGCCCAATAAGACCAGGGTGCCTCCCCTTAGCCCATTCCAGCCCTTGGGACGTGGTGGACCCACTTGTGGACTTCCGGACCCCTCCGGAATCCTCCGAAACCTTCTGGAAGCTTCCCAGTACAATACCGAAAAAACGGCACTTTTTTTCGGAACCCAAAATATGACTTCCCATATATAAATCTTTACCTCTTGACCATTCCGAGACTCCTCGTGACATCCGAGATCTCATCCGGAACTCCGAACAACATTCGGTCACCAATTCACATAACTCATATAACACTATATCGTCAACGAACGTTAAGCGTGCGGACCCTACGGGTTCGAGAACTATGTAGACATGACCGAGACACCTCTTTGGTCAATAACCAATAGCGGGACCTGGATGCCCATATTGGCTCCTACATATTCTACGAAGATCTTTTTTGGTCGAACCGTTATGACAACATACGTAATTCCCTTTGTCCATCGGTATGTTACTTGCCCGAGATTCGATCGTCGGTATCTTCATACCTAGTTCAATCTCATTACCGGCAAGTCTCTTTACTCGTTTCGTAATACATCACCTCGTGACTAACTCCTTAGTCATTTGCTTGCAAGCTTATGATGTGTATTACCGAGAGGGCCCAGAGATACCTCTCCGATACTCGGAGTGACAAATCCTAATTTTGATCTATGCCAACCCAACAGACACCTTCGGAGATACCTGTAGAGCATCGTTATAATCACCCAGTTACATTGTGACATTTGATAGCACACAAGGCATTCCTCCGGTATCCGGGAGTTGCATAATCTCATAGTCGAAGGAATATGTATTTGACATGAAGAAAGCAATAGCAATAAAACTGAATGATCATTATGCTAAGCTAACGGATGGGTCTTGTCCATCACATCATTCTCCTAATGATGTGATCCCGTTATCAAATGACAACTCATGTCCATGGTTAGGAAACCATAACCATCTTTGATCAACGAGCTAGTCATGTAGAGGCTCACTAGGGACACGGTGTTTGTTTATGTATTCACACATGTATTAAGGTTTCTGATCAATACTATTCTAGCATGAATAATAAACCTTTATCATGAATAAGGAAATATAAAATAACAACTTTATTATTGCCTCAAGGGCATATTTCCTTCATAAAATCACTAATCCGAAATTGTTTTGAAACGCGTTGAAAATTATTTTAGTGGGTACTGAAAATGTTCTAAGCCCACATAAATATTTTCAATTCGAACGGACGCTGAAAAATGTCATCATGAATAGTGAAAGTGCTTTTTTGGTTTACTTTTTTGGAAAGCCACTCTTTTGGGCTTTTGCTCAAAAGATCTTGGGGTGTGACATGGATGGATAGGAGCCCCCTTTGGGGGGCCCTACTAGAGGTGGCCGGCCACATGTGGGGCTCTTCCTTGGAGCCCCACTTGTCCCTTGGTTTCCCTTTTAGGCCCTTGAGAATGACTCCATTCATGTGCACTTTGGGTTTTTTTGGAAAACAACCCTACCCCTTGGGATTTCCTATAAATAGAGGTGGAGAGCCACTCTCCACACTCACTCTTTCTCACATACAAGTGCCATGCATGATCTGGCTTCTCTCTCCCTCCCAGCGAAATAGTTTCGTAGAGCCGAAAGGCTGTCTGGGTTCCAGTGGGAACTAGTTCTGGACGGCGAAGCCCTGCCGGATAGATGACCGTATGTGTGCAACTCTATAGAGAGATCGTAGTTTCGGTCTTAGTTCAAGAGTGCCTCCCGAAGGGCTGTCCGTGTGACCGTACGAGTTTCTAAGGTCCTCCCGAAGGGCTGTTCGAGTGACCGTCCGAGTTTCAAAGGTCCTCCCGAAGGGCTGTCCGCGACACCGTCCGAGGAACTGTCCGACCACCTCCCGGAGGGCTGTTCAAGGGGCACACGAGGGTATACATCCTCGCGGTTGGGAGGTTGTAAATCCTAGCTGCGGGGATCTGCACCGCCGATTGTCATCGACTCTACTTCCGCTGCGCTACGAGTCGGTAACGAAAAAGATCAAACCTTGTATGCAGTCTTCATAGTGGTCCTGGGCTGGTGCGTAGGTCAGAATTTTTTTTTTCTACTGCGTTACCCTACACCATGATGTATTAAACTATGGTCTGAACCTTTATGAGTTACTATGCAGTTGTTTATGTATGGTTATATCATACTTATTTGTGTTTATGTTTATTTTGACTCCTATGCGGCCGTTTTATTTTGAAAGTTACTAGTCATCGGCTTTAGCCCCCTGGTAGATGCTACGAGGGGTGTTCCATTCTCCGCACTGTAACCATTAGCCGATGTCTCGTTGCCCGGAGATGGTAGTGTAGGAGAAGAACAAGGCAATCAGACTATACGGCTTTATGACTTTCACTTAGCCATAGGAGCTTGACTGTGGGGGCTGGTGACCAGCCCCCAGTATGGTGAGATGTTAGGCTAACCCTAGAGCCAAGCATCCATAACTTGATTTGTTCAAAGACGAATCCTTCGTAGTACACAGGATAATCGCTAACGATTTTTTGGTTTGAAGACCAGTCATCGAATCGCCTACCAGTTCTCACGTATTATGACAATCAGTTTTTGGCTTTCTCCACTGAGGTACTTGACCGAACGAGGCGGAAGTACAATCGCAGCGGTTCTCTCTTTACCTTCTTAGCTGAACGTGCGGAACGTAAGGAGGTAAACACATGAGCGGGGCAACCCAACTATTGACGCAAGACATAATTCGGAACCGGTGCATATAATGCAATATCCGAGACGCCGAACATGGTGGAAAAAGGTGTCAGTCTTTTAATGTATAGGGAGAGCATCTAGGCCAAGCCCCTGGTCTACTGACCGGCATGTGTACAACATCCAAAGTGTATTACACTTGGTTGAGGCAGATTCGAGGAGCGAAGAGGAAGATACAGTATAAACGACTGTAGAAGAACCGTAAAAGGGTTTGTTTTATTTCCAATAAGCTCATGACGTCTAGCCGTACAAATCGAACTGCCGAACACAGCGTCGGAAAGGACAAGTTCCTTTAAAAGAGGAAAAAAGAATTTACAGATGAAAGGTTTACGTAGGGCCTTGATGCGTGGGTCAACTCCCGAACTGTGCCCTACTGCACGTCTGCATCTTTGCTTCTATTGGAGAGAGCTACTCCATGGGTTGATTGTCCACTGGCGGGTCCTTGAGAGGGAGACTTCAACAGGTCACTGTATTGGTGGGGCTTGATGCCAGAGAGGTCCTAGATGGTACCTCTTCGTCGTCCGAAGACGCACTATTCCAAGGGCGGTCGAGCCGGACTCTTGGTGATAGACCCCATAGCTGCCCATGGTACCTTGAGTGTGAAGTTGTGGTATCGAGGCACGTGGTGAGCTTCTATGGCGGGCAGGCCATGGGGGCGTATTCCTATGTACGTCAAACACAGGAAGGCCCCTTGGCCGGAGATATGGCCCGTGCTCGCTTTTTTACCTCTCGTGCCTTGATGGCCGGCTGGCACTTCGGCCCTTCATATTCGGCCGCCAAGGCCGCGGTGTGTTCCTCCATCCGAAGAGAGCTCTCCGTGTTGCCATTGACTGTGTTGATGCCTCATGGTCCGGGCATCTTCAGTTTGAGGTAGGCATGGTGGGGGATGGCGTTAAAACGGGCGAACACCGTTCGGCCTAGCAGGGCGTGATAGCCACTGCGGAAAGGTGCAATATCGAAGATCAAGTCTTCGCTCCGGAAATTGTCCGGGGAGTCGAACACTACTTCCAAAGTAAGCGTGCCCGAATAGCGTCGACACCGGGGATGACCCCCTTGAGGGTGGTGCTGCTGGGTTTGATCCTTGACGGGTCAATTCCCATTTTCCTTACTGTATGTTCATAGATTAGGTTGAGGCTGCTACCGCCATCCATAAGGACTCTGGTAAGGTGGTAGCCATCAATAATTGGGTCGAGGACCAAAGCCGCCGATCCTCCATGACGGATACTGGTCGGGTGGTCCTTGCGATCAAAGGTGATCGGACATGCCGACCATGGATTGAATTTCGGGGCTACCGGCTCTATGGCCTAGACATCCCAAAGTTAATGCTTCCTCTCCTTCTTGGGTATGTGAGTGGCATAGATCACATTTACCCGCGTCTTCGGAGGGAGTTGTTTCTAGCCTCCATTGTTCGGCGTGGGAGGCTCCTTGTCATCCTCGCTGCGGGGACTTTTGCCCGCGTCTTCGGCTGTAGCCTTGCTTGCCTGCTTAATTACCCAACAATTACGATTTGTGTGGTTGGCAGGCTTATCTGAGGTGCCATGTATCTGGCACGGCCTATCCAAGATAACATCCAACTTGGAGGGCCTGTCTTGGTTTCCTTTAGAGGGCTTCTTACGCGGCCCTGGCTTGGAATTACGGAATCTGGCATTTACTGCCGTGTCATCAGGCTCGGTGCCGTTGTGGCAAATTATTATTTTTGCGTCGTGGCTTTCCGTTGCCATCCTGGACTTCCGAAGTGCCGGGGTCTTCTGGGTTGGTACTTCTACGAGCCAACCAGCTATCCTCGCCAGCGCAAAAGTGGGTCATAAGGGAGGTAAGGGCCGCCATTGTCTTTGGCTTATCCTGGCCAAGCTGGCATGCCAGCCACTCGTCCCGGATACTGTGCCTGAACGCAGCTATGGCTTTGGCATCCGGGTAGTCAACTATCTGATTCTTTTTAGTCAGGAACTGATTCCAGAATTGCCGGGCTAGCTCCCCGGGCTGTTGGACTACATGACTCAAGTCATCGGCGTCTGGAGGCCGGACATAGGTGCCTTGAAAGTTGGCTCGAAAAGCATCTTCGAGCTCTACCCAACTCCCTATGGAGTCTTCAGGGAGTGAAAGATCGAGGATGTCCCCTAGAGGGGGGGTGAATAGGCACTTTAAAATAAATATGGTTTAGGCTTGAACAAATGCGGAATAAACCTAGCGGTTAATTTGTCAAGCACAAAACCTACAACAACTGGGCTCACCTATGTGCACCAACAACTTATGCTAAGCAAGATAAACAACTAAGTGATAGCAAGATATATGACAAGAAACAATATGGCTATCACAAAGTAAAGTGCATAAGTAAAGGGCTCGGGTAAGAGATAACTGAGGCATGCGGAGACGACGATGTATCCCGAAGTTCACCCCCTTGCGGATGCTAATCTCCGTTTGGAGCGGTGTGGAGGCACAATGCTCCCCAAGAAGCCACTAGGGCCACCATAATCTCCTCACGCCCTCGCACAATGCAAGATGCCATGATTCCACTAAGGGACCCTTGAGGGTGGTCACCGAACCCGTACAAATGGCAACCCTTGGGGGTGGTCACCGAACCCGTACACTTTGGCAACCCTTGGGGGCGGTCACCGGAACCCGTCAAATTGCTCGGGGTGATCTCCACAACCTAATTGGAGACCCCGACGCTTGCCCGGAGCTTTACACCACAATGATTGAGCTCCGAACACCACCAACCGTCTAGGGTGCCCAAGCACCCAAGAGGAACAAGATCAAGGGTACCAAGCACCCAAGAGTAATAAGCTTCTCAACTTGTAACTTCCACGTATCACCGTGGAGAACTCAAACCGATGCATCAAATGCAATGGCAAGGGCACATGGAGTGCCCAAGTCCTTCTCTCCCAAATCCCACCAAAGAAACTAATGCTAGGGAGGAAAATGAGAGGAAGAACAAGAAGGAGAACACCAAGAACTCCTAGATCTAGATCCAAGGGGTTCCCCTCACATAGAGGAGAAAGTGATTGGTGGAAATGTGGATCTACATCTCCTCTCTCTTTTCCCCCAAAAATAGCAAGAATCCATGGAGGGATTGAGAGATAGCAAGCTTGAAGAAGGTCAACAATGGGGGAAGAACACAAGCTCAAAGGATAAGGTTCAGTGGGGCAACCCAACTATTGACGCAAGACATAATTCGGAACCGGTGCATATAATGCAATATCCGAGACGCCGAACATGGTGGAAAAAGGTGTCAGTCTTTTAATGTATAGGGAGAGCGTCTAGGCCAAGCCCCTGGTCTACTGACCGGTATGTGTACGACATCCAAAGTGTATGACACTTGGTTGAGGCAGATTCGAGGAGCGAAGAGGAAGATACAGTATAAACGACTGTAGAAGAACCGTAAAAGGGTTTGTTTTATTTCCAATAAGCTCATGACGTCTAGCCGTACAAATCGAACTGCCGAACACAGCGCCGGAAAGGACAAGTTCCTTTAAAAGAGGAAAAAATAATTTACAGATTAAAGGTTTACGTAGGGCCTTGATGCGTGGGTCAACTCCCGAACTGTGCCCTACTGCACGTCTACGTCTTTGCTTCTGCTGGAGAGAGCTACTCCATGGGTTGATTGTCCACTGGCGGGTCCTTGAGAGGGAGACTTCAACAGGTCACTGTATTGGTGGGGCTTGATGCCAGAGAGGTCCTAGATGGTACCTCTTCGTCGTCCGAAGACGCACTATTCCAAGGGCGGTCGAGCCGGACTCTTGGTGATAGACCCCATAGCTGCCCATGGTACCTTGAGTGTGAAGTTGTGGTATCGAGGCACGTGGTGAGCTTCTATGGCGGGCAGGCCATGGGGGCGTATTCCTATGTACGTCAAACACAGGAAGGCCCCTTGGCCGGAGATATGGCCCGTGCTCGCTTTTTTACCTCTCGTGCCTTGATGGCCGGCTGGCACTTCGGCCCTTCATATTCGGCCGCCAAGGCCGCGGTGTGTTCCTCCGTCCGAAGAGAGGTACTACTCACAGTCGCGGTCTTATAGGGGGGGGAATCCAACCGTTATGCTCACAGCCCGCACAGAGCGGTACTACCGCTCATGGGAGCGGTACTACTGCTAGGGCGGTGGAAGCCCTTTGAAAAACAACAGCGAGGAGGCAAAAGGTTAGTAGAACCGCCGGAGTGGTACTACCGCTCGTCCTCACAGTACTACCGCTAGGGGTAGCGGTACTAAAGCTTAGGGTAGCGGTACTACTGCTTGCGAGCGGTACTAAAAAAATACATCCGTGCCTACCACCGCTGGACTTAATACGAGATTTTGGTCTGAAGCGGAAGTAGCCACGGTAGTAGCCGCGGTAGTACCGCTCTGGAGCGGTAGTAAAAAATTACATCCGCTCCAAGCGGTAGTACCGCTGGCCGCTGCAGCCTTTTAAGAACACCAAAACTGCCACAACTTCTGCAAACGGACTCCGAATTCAACGAAACCAAGTTTGTTGGAAAGCTAACAACAAGGGCTAACACAATCTTGATAGAAATAACAATAAGAAGAAAATGAGAAAAGGCCCATAAGAAAATGGTGAGAACCCTTCCTCGAATAAGACCGGTAAAACCTCCAACACCGAAACGCAATAGAAGAAGCATATGAAATCCGTTTTTGATGTACTAGAGCTTGTCACAAAGATAACCACAAGCTCTAAAACCTCAAAAAGAGAAAATACAAATAAGAATCAAGAAATATGATGCAAGGATGCAATGGTTTGAGCTCTCGACGAACGATACGATCAAGCTACTCACTTGAGAGCCCCCCTTGATAGTACGACTATCGATCCTATAACCCGGTCTCCAAACTATCACCATGAGACCGGTAAAATAGAAAACCTATCAAGGGCAAACCTTTGCATTGCATGAAGTCCACTTGAGCTAGATGATGACGATCTTGACTCCCTCAAGTTGGACCACCTTTCGTGATTGCGTTGGCTCGATGAAGGCTAGTTGATTGCTCCCCCATACTCCACTATGGGTGAGTCACTCTTCAGCACACCTTCACAAGTCCATTGTCACCATAATGGACGGCAAGCTACAAGCATGATTTCTTCGTGATGCTCCACTTGAACTTGCACAACACAACCTTGATTTGATGTCATCCTCCATGGGTTGTATGTGGTCTTCCTCTTGACGCAAGTCCATGAAAGCAAACCTAACCCCAGATAGAACTCTCACAAAGACCATGGGTTAGTACACAAAGTGCAATGGACAATGCTTACCAAACCGTGAGATCACTTGATCCCACTCGGTGTATCTTCTATGCTTTTTGTGAAATCTTATCTCTTCATAAAGATGATGTCTTGAAGATACACATGAATGTTCACACAATCTTCTTCTTCAAGACATGCTAGCAATTAGCTCAACAATCACTAGACAAAACTTTGGATAGATCCTTGGATACCACCTTGGTCAACACATAAACTCCTTGAAACCAACAAATGGACTTCAAGAAAAGCCTATGGACAAATCCTACGAATATAACTCAACGCAACCATTAGTCCATAGAGATTGTCATCAATTACCAAAACCAAACATGGGGCACCGCATGTTCTTTCAGGGAGGATGTTCAACCAATGTCGAGCTGGTCCTTTGAGCTTTAATGGCAAATATTTGATGGCGTGGAGGTCGTCTCCTCGTGCCATATGAATGTGGAGAAGAAAGTCTTCAATCCACATGGCCGGGTCCGTAGTCCCGTCGTATGGCTTGATATTTACGGGTTTAAACCCTTCTGGGAATTGGTGCTGCATCACCTCATCCGTGAAGCATATTGGATGAGCGGCGCCACTTATATATTCGGGCCACGTCGCGTCGAACTTCGGAATTCATTCGTGCCCGGCATTGATCGCGAGCTCTATCATTTCGGTCGAGCCATGCTTGGTATCCATTTCTTCTTCCGTGAGGGTAGTCTCTTGATCCATAAATGGACTTTGATTGACCCGCTCTAACGGCCAGGTCGTGTCGCAGATCGTATTGATATGCTGGTTGTGCCGCCTCCTTTCCTTTACGGAGAGGGGGGCTGGTGGGTATTCGGGCTCTCCAGCCGGCCTGTCTCTTCCTCGAGGGGGGCGGTCAGGCTGATCGCTTTGAGTCTGTCTAGGCGGTACGGGCTCGAGGGCCTCGTCGTCGAACTGTGGCAATAGTTTGCGCTTGGGGTAGCTCTTTGCTTGTCACACATAGCCGTACCCTTCTTCGGCTTCTAGGACTTTCGTCCATCTGTCGTTGAGGGTGTCTTGTTCGGCCTTTATTTGTTGTTGCTTCTTCTTCAAGCTTTGCGCAGTAGCTATTAGTTGTTGCTTGAACCGCTTTTGCCCCAGTGGATCTTCTGGGACGATAAAGTCCTCAGGTCCAAGGCTGACCTCCTCTTCAGAGAGGGGCTGACCTCCTCTTCGAAGAGGGGCATATAATTGCTGTCTTCGGAATCGTTGGGGTCCTCGGGAGTATGCTGGCCCTCATGCCCCTCTAAGCCATCCGATTGGTGTTCGGGGGCGGGGTCGCCGAGGTCTTCCGCATTGTCCGGGGTGTCGCCTTATGCGGTGCCCGTGTTGCTTTCCTTGCTACGTCGCCCCTTGGGGCATCGGTGTTGCCTCCGACGCTTGGGGGGCTCCTCTCCAGGGTTATCATCCCTTCTGGAGGTGCCGTCCCCATTGGCGCCATCGCTGTCGTCCTTGGGGGTGTCCACCATGTAGATGTTGTAGGTGGATGTGTCCGTCCATCGGCCGGTGATAGGAGGGGTCGTAGCTTCACCATTGTCGTCCATGTCATCAGCCTCCTCGGAGGCATAGTCCAGCATGTCGGTTAAATCCTCGACCGTGGCTATTAGGTGGGTGGTGGGTGTGACATAAAATTCCCTGTGGCCTGCCTCAAGGCCCCGTTGAGCGTGGGCCGAGGACTGGCCGTTGACAATAGCCATCATTTGGATCCGGTCCAGTGCCTCGTTCAATAAGGCCAGGCTGGCCGGATCTGCATATGAGGCCTCTTCGGAGTTGACCTCCGTCGTGATGGTGGAGCGGGGCACGAGTCCGGCCAAGGCCGAACCCTGGTCTTCGGACACCATACAAGTGTCGGGGCTCAAAGTCGAATCCGTAGCTGGGAGGGTGAGTCCGCCTGGGGTCGATTCCTCGTCTTCGGACGCCGAACACCCCAGAAGGCTCAAGGCCGAACCCGCAATAGGGAGAGAGGGTTGATTCCTGGTCTTCGGACGCAGGTAGTGCTTCTGAGCTTGAGGCCTATAGTGTAGTAGGGTCCGATCCGGAGATCGGACCGGGGAGAGGGCCCGAAGTCAATGCTTCGAGGACTGAGTTTGTTGAAGGTACGGCTGAAAAGCCAGTGAAGATCAGATCGCCCCGAACGTCGGTGACATACTCGAGGTTGCCAAACCTGATCTGCTGCTCGGGGGCGAAATTGTCGACCTGGTTGAGACGTCCAGTTGAGTCAGCGTGCAGGACAATGCTGCCGAACTTGAAAAGTTACCCGAGGACGAAGATGTCCTCGGTGTTGATGCCATCTCCGATGATCAGGCGAGCCATCGATCCTTCGACGATCCGATAGCGGAACTCTCAATGAAAGCACCAATGTCGGTGTCAAAACCGGCGGATCTCGGGTAGGGGGTCCTGAACTGTGGACCTTGGATCGATGGGGAACATTAGACATAGGAAACGATGTTTACCCAGGTTCGGGCCCTCTCTAAGAGGTAAAACCCTACATCATGCTTGATTATATTGCTTGTGTAAGAGGGGGTTACAGAGTAGATCTACCACGAGATCAGACGAACTAAACCCTAACTAGTAGGATGGTGATTGTTCTTCTAGCCTCTACGGACTAAGCCCCTTGGTTTATATAGACACCAGGGGTACTAGGTTTTGTAGATAGTCAGTTACACGAAGGAAACTCTGGATCTTCCATCTTGACTTGGGGTACACATCAAGGCACAAAAGGTGTTCGGTCCGGATATGGTGCGGCCCAACAGTCTGGCCCACGTGAGATGAGCCGGCACCCCGAGGACCCCCTAGCCCAGGACTCCCTCAGTGAACACTAATTATTATGTCTGGCTTGTACTTCTTCAATCCAGCCTCAACCTTCCTACAACCATAAACAAGAAACTATTCAGAAAAAGGATGTACAGACAAAGTTTGCCGTGTGGATCATTGAACTTAGGTTGTAGGTTAAAGTCTAAATGACACAAGCATTATGAGTAACGTTTTAGCAATAATTAGATGTCTCTTAGCAATGACGACATCGAAATAGAGCAAACATATCGATAGCCAATGTTAGTGGGTTGGAGTATGGAAAAACAGTAATTCTAGAATTAAAAGGTTGCATATGCCACACTGTCATTGTGGTTTATAAGAGGTTAGTCATGCTCTGGAAACAATGTTGCACAAGGATAGGCTGGTAATTGGGAAAGCACATATGCTGATTTAAACTCACTTAAAATGACGATCAAGGGATTGCAGCAATGCAATGCAATCGATTTTTGTTGCCTCCTAGAATACCACACCTACAGGGTGACACCAGTACAAAGTGCGCGTTTTTGAGGAGTTGATGCGCATGGTACAAACATAATTTCTCATGCTTTCTGGTCACTGTCCTACAACCTGGCAAACATATATATATATATATACTAGTAGAATGCCCGTGCGTTGCCACGGGCTTTTAAAATATGTTGTTGGAGTTATATATACATAATGTATATTAAATTTTCCATGTAGAGAATAGATAGCACGGGCACAATCAGATAATAATTGAAGTCCACTTAACGTGCAATGTAAATTAATAACACAAAGGAAATTTGATGATGTATACATATACCGCGACTATCCAACTAAAAATCTGTTAACAAATTAAGATCTACTTGATGCGCTTAAGAAACTCTCGCACAATGTAGGAATGTTATCTTTAGCTTCATTCGCATGATAAAAAAAAATCTACATTAACTCATACCCATCCCGCGCAAGCAATATATGTAGTTAGCACAAATACTTCACATCAATTCTCTTAAAACCGGACGAACCAATTCTTTACCGTTCCACCAGAGCATAAAATAAAAAACAAAATTCATGTGCGTTGCCACGGGCCAACACATGGATCTATCACGAGGCCCTCAACTTCAGCACTTCGGCCATTGCGTTATTGCTTCGCTATGTTGTCACCCCGCTTCAAATCCATTTAGGGTTTTCCCTTAGTCTGCCAAATTGATATAGTCAGTCCGATCATCCCTAATCCATAGACTACGAAATGAATACTCCCTCCCTTCCAATTTAAAAGACTCAATTCAAATGGTGAGTGGTGGCATGATTTTTCTCGTTTGCAATACTAACCGAATTAAATAGATGCATTAATTTGCATTAACGACGACATATGCATTTGTGGCCACTAAATGAGTAGAAACGTTACATGCACTGGTGAGTTATTTTTAAGGCACATCTAGATGTGTCATAGTTATTGCACATCCAAATGAATTAATCAAGCATAAAAAGGAAAAAAAGTAAAGAAAATACCCACACGAATCTCCGCGTAAAATCAATGATATAGGACTTAGATGTGCAATACTTATGGCACATCTAGATGTGCTTTAGCAAAACTGTTATTTTTAATCCTTGCATGCAGAGATTTAATATGCTTCGGAATCTAAACATAGGATAAAGATAGGACCTTTAAACCAGAAAAACAAAAATATATATTATGATGAGCCCTTTAAATCGAGAAGAAGGGAGTATATCACAAGCTACTTGGCTTCAGATCTACATTGCCACCGAACTCCAAATTTGCATATATTTTTCTCCAAGTTCGCCAAATTGGCATAGGCATTCCTGTCATACCTAACTTAGATGCATTCGTCATCCACTCCATACTCAAAGTTTCGACAAATTCAGCAATTTCCGCAAACAATTTTGCAATGTTATAGTCCTCTCATTTTTCTTATTTTAGCATTGCGCGAGAGCTGATAGTTCCACTGTTACAAACCCTCATACCTCAGCAATAAATCACATATACAAAGAAAAATAGCCTAACACTTTTTGTTATCCTAATAATTTCTCTCTATCGCTAATCCTCTTAACACAACCAAATATAACTAATTGTCCGGAGGTTAAAGATGCAACCGATAATGTTCTGGTGGAAAGGAATTTGAATTTGCATTCTTCCATAAAACCCAATATTCAATAGGATGCCAGTAAAGGTAAACCATCTGGGAGACATAACATGCGCAGCAACACAAAAACTTTAAGTGCAACCTCTCCAAAACAAAACCATACAAACATATTTGCAGTGGTAAGGAGATCTATAAAGCCGAGAGTCAAATCTCACAGCTTGGTAGCTGTGAAAATTAAGTTGCAAACCATTCCGTTTGTGGCAATAGAGGTCGTGATGGTTTCAGGTCTGGACGCCTGGTAAGCATAAGCCTAGTACAACAATATGCTCCATTTATTTCAGTCATTGCTTGCATGTTATATCGCCAAACACAACAAACCCGTAGCCTTTTGAGCGTCTAGCAAAACCACCCCATACAAATGTTGCCTTCCTAACTGATGGATAGTGATTTCCCAACATGTGGTGTAGCATGAAGTTTGTAACATCAAGACCCAATCGCCAAACATATATGTCGTATCATTGTCAGGAGCAATATGTTGGACCCACCGAGGTTAAAATCTCTGTCAGTTTTAGGCATCTTCTAGCCAACCGAGGCTCTAGAGGATCTAGTCAGCAGTAGATAATCTACCAGGATGGAGGCCCCTCGTCATTAGTGACATTGTCTCAGCCACAAAACTTCTCCAACAAACAGCTCCAACTGACAAGAGCAATTGGGTTCACAAAACCAACATAAAAAAATCAGTTCTGAATTGATAAACTAAATGATAGCTAAAATTTATAACGGGTCATCGGCCAATTTAGATAGTTTGGCAAATATATAGGCTATAGTGCATACAAAAAGTAGCAGCTCCAGGCATAAACTTACAACTTTTGCTGAACACCAAGAACAACAAAGAAGCATACAAAGAAGATCACAAAGATCAACCTGATTAAAATTATCACAGTTACAGATTGAACACAACTCATATGTATTGTAATCCTCTAAACAACTCTAAATTTGCAGCTATATGGTATGTCGCTCATCTACAACTTAAGAATTCAACTTAAACAACACTGAAGCATTGTACGGTTCAAAAGAATTTCATAAGAATTGATACGTACGCACCGTCAGGCGACCGAGGCGTGAGGCAGCAATGCCGTCTAGGCGCGAGATGGCAGTGTTCACTGGAATGCCGGCGATGTCCAGGCGCGAAATGGCCATTCCAGGTGCAAGATGGACGTGCACACCGTCAAGCGGCCGCGCGAGGCAACGGTGTCGTCCAGGTGGTCAAAAAGAGGCAGGCTGTCAGGTATAGCACATGCATTCTCAGCATCTCCTGAACAATCATGATGCCCAGCTACACCGCCAGATTCTATTCAACGGGTACACTTCCCTGCTAATCACAACTTCTATTGTGAGGTTCCCAGCTTAGTTGCCTGTAGTAGTCACAACCAGGACCAGGAGTGCATGCAGTTACACAGCTATGGCACCGGCAAGAACCGCCTCCTCTGAAGAATCGTCTGCCTTGTCCTAGGTCATGGCCGCCGCTGCACACCTTATCATTTATTGCAGTTGCCTATATTCAATAGTGCAATGGTTTCTCTCCATCGAGATGAGGAGAACCGACTTGTCAGCTGGCTTACATCATCGATCCTGCCAGCCTGGCCTAATGTTTGTGGCCTTACCTGCTGTTGCATCATCAACATATGAGTTGTATATAGGATACAGTCGCAAAACTGGCATACTCTTCTTATAATACAATGCTGCAGTTGATACGTTTTAACCACTTGCTTCGGTCAGTATGTATATATGTACAGGACAGTATGTAGTCAAGCAAACTCAAACGTGCATCAACAGGAATCTTGAGGAATTTTTGGGGAAAGGATGACACCTTAAGATTCCTCTACCATTGATTTTATCACAAATTACTTAAGTCTGCACAACATGTGTCTTGCTAAATTAAGAACTGAATAATGCATGCTGCTGGTTTATAGTTGGCAGGTTGTCTTACGTAAAGGTAAGGCTGTTGAAGATATTCTCAATCTACTCATGAAAGAACAAATATACTGTAGAAACAGATGCTTCTCAAGTTCTAATACCTTGGAAAGTTTCTCTTGAGCTTCAAGTAGATAGATTTATCATTGAGTGGTGATCTACATCTTCTTGGAAGTTTCTAGTGGTCCTGGTTTATAATCTGAAGAGAGAAATCATTTCAAGTAACAAGCAAGATAGATAAAATAACTGAACCTATCAAAGTCAATGGAACTGGTCCTTTTCTTATGAAAAGAAAGAAAAAAACTTAAAACCCTGACATTTTTTATTACAATGCAGAACAACAAAGAATCAACTACTGCTACAAAAGAGCTAAAAATAAGTTCCTTGGCAGAGAAAAAGAAATCCATGCATAGCCAGACCAGACTTCTTGAACATCTTTTCACCATTTTTCTTGCACTTCAAAGGAGTTCCCTTACATACTTAATTCAGAATAATATGACATGACCACAAGCAAATTAGCTGTTGTAATATTTCTTGAAAAAGATATTACCTGTTGACTGTTGTAATTGACTATTTTGCCGTGCTATATATGCAACCTTCATAGTTGATATCAACCTCCATGGTCTTTCTCAATTGGAGATGCATGCTCATTTCCGTATACTTGCAAACTTGGAGTGTTGATGAAACCTTCATAGTTGATATTGTACATGTTTCTTTTTCCGTATGACTCCAAGTCTTGATGACTCCTTTACAGGTTGTTTGGATACCGCAGTTACTTCGGCAGCAAATTCAACTCCTGCAAACGGAATACTCAATTATAAAACAACAAAATATGCTTGTAATTACAGAAAATGAGCACATCTTAAGCAATAATATAATATTATCCAACTTCGCATAAAATTATGTGGCTATTCAGCTTCAAAATATATAATGCTTACCCAATACTCGTTGGTTGCCTCTTTTGAGATCCAGCTAAAAGAAACAGTCGGGGCGCATCTGGTAGAAAGTCGAGGAGGAATCCGTGTCCTTGTTCTACACCGTCGCATCATCTTTTTCCTTCTTGGTTGACCGGTTTGATCTGTTTCTTTTCCTCGTTCCCGAATCCTCGATCTTGTTGGCAGCAACAGCAGGAGGAAATTTTAAAAAAAAAAGCAATAGCAGGAGGAGGATCTGAAGCGGGAGAGCAGACAAAATGGTCCAAGGGGTCCAACCTCAAGCCCGCCACGGTTCCCTTTAGTTTCTTTCCCCACCCACGCTCTAGCGACCCATACTCGGTCATTGGGGGAGAGGACGGAGCTGGCGGCAGCGGCCGTCGTGTCCAGTTGGGGAGGGCGTGGGACGGTGGCGGTCGTGGACAACAGGTCGACGGCGTCGAGCACGTAGAAGAGGAGCGCGGATCCCGTCCGACAGTGCAGTTCGAGAGCGGCGCATCCGACGGCGACATGGGCAGCGGTGGTGAAGGCGGCAGCGTGAGGCGGCGGTGGAGCATAACTGTAGCCACCTGCGGTCGCCACGCACGAGAGGGAAAGTGAAGGCGGCCGTGGCACTGGCGGCGGCGGCAATGGTGAGAGAGAGAGGAGACGGGGAAGGAAGCGAAGTATTGGATCGGGAGAGGAGTTGGATCGGCGGCGGCATATATTTTTTTCCTCGTGCAGTTTTTTATTGCGATGAAAACCGGGTGGGGACATTAGGAGTAGAGATTGGTTCCTAGAAAAGGCAAAGATCGATGCATTAGGAAAATTAGGATTTGGAATTGATTGCCATGAAATTAAATTTTATTGATTGGTAACGTGCTATCGGTTCCTGCCCGTTTATAACGTGTCTAGTTAGAAATTTTTGGAAAGGTTAGGAAAGTTTTTATTGTGAGGGTAAAAAAATCAACGTGAGGAGATATAATGGTGGGATGTGAGACGAAAATAAACCGGACAAAAATAAACCAGACGAAATATAACCAGTCAAAAAAACCGTGGACGCAATCCTACCAACTGCTCCATTAGGAGTAGGAATTTTTGAGGAAAGGATGACACCTTAAGATTCCTCTACCATTGATTTTATCACAAATTACTTAAGTCTGCACAACATGTGTCTTGCTAAATTAAGAACTGAATAACGCATGCTACTGGTTTATAGTTGGCAGGTTGTCTTACGTAAAGGTAAGGCTCTTGAAGATATTCTCAATCTACTCATGAAAGAACAAATATACTGTAGAAACAGATGCTTCTCAAGTTCTAATACCTTGGAAAGTTTCTCTTGAGCTTCAAGTAGATAGATTTATCATTGAGTGGTGGTCTACGTCTTCTTGAAAGTTTCTAGTGGTCCTGGTTTATAATCTGAAGAGAGAAATCATTTCAAGTAACAAGCAAGATAGATAAAATAACTGAACCTATCAAAGTCAATGGAATTGGTCCTTTTCTTATGAAAAGAAAGAAAAAAACTTAAAACCCCGACATTTTTTATTACAATGCAGAACAACAAAGAATCAACTACTGCTACAAAAGAGCTAAAAATAAGTTCCTTGGCAGAGAAAAAGAAATCCATGCATAGCCAGACCAGACTTCTTAAACATTTTTTCACCATTTTTCTTGCACTTCAAAGGAGTCCCCTTACATACTTAATTCAGAATAATATGACATGACCATAAGCAAATTAGTTGTTGTAATATTTCTTGAAAAAGATATTACCTGTTGACTGTTGTAATTGACTATTTTGCCGTGCTATATATGCAACCTTCATAGTTGATATCAATCTCCATGGTCTTTCTCAATTGGAGATGCATGCTCATTTCCGTATACTTGCAAACTTGGAGTGTTGATGAAACCTTCATAGTTGATATTGTACATGTTTCTTTTTCAGTAAACTCCAAGTCTTGATGACTCCTTTACAGGTTGGTTGGATACCGCAGTAACTTCGGCAGCAAATTCAACTCCTGCAAACGGAATACTCAATTATAAAACAAGAAAATATGCTTGTAATTACAGAAAATGAGCACATCTTAAGCAATAATATAATATTATCCAACTTCGCGTAAAACTATGTGGCTATTCAGCTTCAAAAGTATATAAAGCTTACCCAATACTCGTTGGTTGCCTCTTTTGAGATCCAGCTAAAAGAAACAGTCGGGGCGCATCTGGTAGAAAGTCGAGGAGGAATCTGCGTCCTTGTTCTACACCGTCGCATCATCTTTTTCCTCCTTGGTTGACCGGTTTGATCTTTTTCTTTTCCTCGTTCCTGAATCCTCGATCTTGTTGGCAGCAACAGCAGGAGGAAATTTAGAAAAAAAGCAATAGCAGGAGGAGGATCTGAAGCGGGAGAGCAGTCAAAATGGTCCAAGGGGTCCAACCTCAAGCCCGCCACGGTTCCCTTTAGTTTCTTTCCCCACCCACGCTCTAGTGACCCATACTCGGTCGTTGGGGGAGAGGACGGAGCTGGCGGCAGTGGCGGTCGTGGCCAGTTGGGGAGGGCGTGGGACGGTGGCGGTCGTGGACAACGGGTCGATGGCGTCGAGGGCGTAGAAGAGGTGCGTGGATCCCGTCTGACAGTGCAGTTCGAGAGCGGCGCGTCCGACGGCGACATGGGCAGCGGTGGTGAAGGCGGCAGCGTGAGGCGACGGTGGAGCGTAACCCTAGCCACCTGCGGTCGCCACGCACGAGAGGGAAAGTGAAGGCGGCCGTGGCGCTGGCGGCGGCGGCAATGGTGAGAGAGAGAGGAGACGGGGAAGGAAGCGAAGTATTGGATCGGGAGAGGAGTTGGATTGGCGGCGGCGTATATTTTTTTCCTCGTGCAGTTTTTTATTGGGATGAAAACCGGGTGGGGACATTAGGAGTAGAGATTGGTTTTTAGAAAAGGCAAAGATCGATGCATTAGGAAAATTAGGATTTGGAATTTATTGCCATGAAATTGAATTTTATTGATTGGTAACGTGCTATCGGTTCCTGCCCGTTTATAACGTGTCTAGTTAGGAAAATTTGGAAAGGTTAGGAATTTTTTTTATTGTGAGGGTAAAAAAAATCAACGTGAGGAGATATGATGGTGGGATGTGAGACGAAAATAAACCGGACAAAAAATAAACCAGACGAAATATAACCAGATGAAAAAAACTGTGGACGCAATCCTACCAACTGCTCCATTAGGAGTAGAGATATATATGAGCAGCCTGAACCAGTCCACATGGCTGGATATCCGACCTTGGCACAATTTTATTCAGGAAACTTAATAAGTTCGACAGTAAATTACATGCATTACATGACAACGAATCCAGCACAGATATTTTAGCGTCTCTAGTCAAGACATCAATGGTCCTTATAAAAATTATTGGCGCCATATCGGCTGGTAAGATCTAGGATTATAATATATTGGTACAATTAAAATGTTGACAAAAGTGCCAATCCACTATAAAATCTGCGACTAGGTCAGTAATTTGCAATTACCAATTCAGATAGTAAATTCTGGGTGAATATGTCTTTGCTGTACCCTGCAACAATATCAGTGAGCCATTGTGGTTGACAGGAAGTAATAGCATTGAGTTCATCTGGCTCATGTAATCTAGATAGTGGTGGATCAGCTGCCCTATTCTCTGAGCCTTTTATTGCCAACGCATCAACCAATGACAGGAAAAACAGTCTGGCGTGAGTGTGAAGCCACAAATCACATCTAATTATTTTATTTGTTTGTTTGTTTGTTTGTTTATGATGATCCCGACGAACAAAGTCGGTGAATGGGTGAAGCAAGAAAAACGTGCAGGAATCGTAAAATCAAATTGCTGGGCCGTGATTGGGAGAGAAGCGATCCGTACGTACTTGGCGTAGAAGGAGGCGAGGGCGGCGAGAAATAGAAGTTGTGGACCCATCGGGGCGATGTGCCGTGGAAGGCCACCTTCCAGAGCTGCACGTGCTTCACCATGAAGCTGTAGGAGCTCTCCATGTTGTTGAGCGGCCAACCGGCGTAGTCTTTCCAGAGGTCCTTGACGAAGACCAGCCGTGCACCCCCAAATCAAAATCGAAACCCGGGCGCGACATGCCACTTGAATCGGCGGACAGATTGGGGATTCCGATGGTAATTTAATTATTCATTCATTCATTCACGGACAGGCATACAGAGGGGGAGGGGAATGATTGGGTTATTACCAGATAGTCATCGGCGAACTCGATGCTGAAGGCGTCCTTGATAGCCTCGGCGGAGGGGCGGTGGCCGCCGCCGATGTCGATCATGAGGATGAGGACGTTCTTGGAGCGATTGGCGCCGAGCTGCACGAGCTCGACGGTGCCCTCCTCCTCCTCCTCCCAGAAGTGTTCGTCGTCGTCCTCGGGCCCGCCGAGCGAGGCGAGGGAGGTAGAGCCGTAGGAGGAGGACGCGCCGCCCGGGGAGCGGCCCGCGGAGGAGAGCTCCCCAACGTAGGAGAGGCTCTTGCTGGTGGTGGTACGCCGCACCGCGGGGAACCAGGTGCCCGACTTGTTCCTCATCTTTGCCGCACCTTCGACGTCTCGTCGGGCTAGATGTCGATGAAGAGAAGGGTGGGGGCTAGCTGCGTGGCGAATCGGCGGCGGCGAGCCGAGGATGCGGGCGCCAGGGACGATCTCCTCCGGGCGTGGCTGTCCAAGGTGAGAGGAGGAGAGGGTGCTATGAGGAAGGGGAGAGGAGGCGGCTCGACGGGGTGGTTGCCTTCCTAGGGAAGGAAATGATGGCGTGTTGATCCTATGGTTGTTTTCTTTTCCTTTTTTGCTCGCACTATAGCAGGAAAAGACAATGACAATAGGTCCGCCGAGAAACAGTGGACCACCTGCAGCCACTGAATTCCTTCGTGCACGCGGTGAGGCGAGGCAGGCACCTCCGACACCAGCAGCGCACAGCCAACCAGAATGCCCCAACTGGCGACCCACTACCGCACGATGACTCGCCCCACACGCGACTGGCCAGCGCAACTCAAACCACTCGATTGGCAAGCGCCAAGCAGCCTCGCCATTGGACAGAATGCACAGTAACAGCTGATGACGTGGACATCGCGAGGAGGCGCCTTCACACGTAGCTTATTGGGTTTGATGTCCGAATGCGTACTACGATTCCATGAGGTCACGAGGAACTCTTAACTAAAATCGGTACGCTCTGGCTCTCTTTGGTTTATCTGCATGGGGTGCATCGGCTTAGCTAAAACAATACTACAGGAAGACATAATAACGATATCCGTCAACACCAACCGGAACTATAAGTGCACACGCTGATCCAGCAGAGAGCAGCCAGGTGTTCGCTGCCGCTGGATGACACAGCTACCGTCCACTAGAGAAGAAAAGTATCAGCATCGCCCTCACCATCGCCATCCTCACAAGTAAAAGTGGACCAGAAAAAGGCCCGGCCGGGGACGTCCCTGACGTGGCGTGGTGGCGCTAAACGCCGTCCCGATCAAGCGAAACTATAATGCAGCCCAGAAAGAAAGAATCTTCGACGCGGCCAAAGACGATCGACCAAACTTGGGACAGCGCAACAGGTGTCATTCACCTTCAGAAAACGTGATTTCAGCGGTCTCTTCCTCCCTCCTTTCTTTTCTCCCATCGATCTAATCGCCGTCTGCCACCCCACCCGCCCCCCGTCGTCAAGTCGCAGCATACCACGCGCTGCCTCGTGTCCACCACGATCAGGCTCTCGCCCGCGGATTTGTTGACTCACCACTGCACGGCTCGGCTCACCCACCGGCCGCGAGGACTTTTCAGCGACCGCGTGAGCAGGCAAGCGGCGGCAAGACGGAGAACATGGCAGCGCGACACCTGCGACGCTCGATGCGTTTGCGTGTGAAGGTTCTGCCGGATGCTGAATTAACAATGCGAGCTCGAGCTTCTTGGACCCGGCACGGGGGGAAGAACATCCGCCCGAAACATTATTGTAGTCGAGGTTGCGCAACCGATTCTCGTTGCCGGACGCGTCCAAACGAACAATTGCGCAATCACACCAGACCGGAAGGATCATATGATAAAGAAAGAAGATCGCGATCTAGTCAGAGGAGGATGAATCATGCATGCATGGAATGGAAGCCTTGATCGTTTCCACCGGATTATAAGTACAGTTTCTCTTGACGCTCGAGAAAGTTTCTTGACACGCCGGAAATCATCACCGGCTTGGCTTTCGAAAGGAAAATGGCGGGGGCGGCGTGGGTCTGTCTGGCCTCAACACCTTTGCCACCCCGGATGGATTCCGCAATGGATGCCAGTTCGCCGCTGAGTCAGCGATCACGGACGATAGTTTGGTGGATCCATGGATCCCGCAGCGGTCAGGATCTCGGGCGGCGCCTGAGGTTGACGACGACGACGCTGACGTTGTCCGGGCTCTGCCGCGCTATCGCCAGCTTGGTCAGCAGGATGGCCGCCTCGGCGCATGCCTCGTCCACCTCCTCGTCGCTCTCGGAGCGTGCGTCGGCACAACCGCCGCCGTCGTTCTGGGCTTCGTCGCCGCTGCTGCTACCGCTGCCGCTGCCGCTTCCACTTCCACTGCTCTGCCTGGGGCTCAGGTTGGAGGTCGGGCTCGACCGGCCGCCACGGCGCTTCGCCTTGCTCCGCACGCACGACCGCACCACGTGGCACGCCACCTCGTTGCTCACCACGTCCCACAGGCCGTCGCTGGCGAGGATGAGGAACTCGTCCTCGCCGTCCTTCCTCTCCAGAACCCTCACCTCCGGGTCGGGTATCACGAATGGCTTCAGGTAGCTGTCTCCAATGGCCCGTGACATGGCGAGCACGCCGAAGACGCGGGCGCCGTCCCAGAAGATGACGCGCCCTCCGGCCGCTTGGATCCGCTCCAGCTCGTCGGGCCGATCCGGCTGAAAACGAATCAAGCAGACACGTACGGTTAGAACAACCCGCAACTAAATCTTTGGCAGAGCTTAGAAGAACTTGGTTCTGGGCGCATACCTTGTGGTCGGATGAGAGTGGGATGGCGGCGCCCCCGCGGCAGATGACCGCACGGCTGTCACCGCAGTTGGCGACGACGAGGTGGCGAGGGCCTACCACGGCGACGACGGCCGTGGAGCCGACGTGGTCGCACTTGGGCAGCTGCAACTCGCACCGGCAGGTGGGCGCTCCGCTGGCCCTTGACCTTGAGCTCACGGCCTCGGCGTCCATCCGGGCGAAGCTCCTCTCCATGACACCCATCCACCGCTCCGCGTGGTCTGACCCCGACGAGCGGGCCTCCTCGAGCACGATCTCGTGCATCCGCTCCCCGCACGACGTAGCAACCTAGACGCACATGCAATTCAATCGATAAATACTCACGAGTGAAAACAAAGTGCGAGCTGCACATGCGCGCTCTCCTTTCGGCGTACTCCTAGATCAAAAGGATAGATTATTTGAATCAGGGATATATGAGTAGGCACTCACATGCGAGCAGCCATGGCCGTCGAAGACCCCGAAGAAGTGGTGGCCGGGGAGGAACTCGGGCCTGACGGAAACCGCGTCCTCCATATCCCTCCGTCGGCCGCACACCGACGTGACGCCGTACCCGGCGGGCTCAATCTCCTCCTCGTCCGTCGAGGATTCTCCATCCAACTTCCGCCTCTTCCTGGACACCTCCTCCGCACCACGCTCGGCCACCAGTCTATGCCGCCGTATCTCCATCCTCCGGCGCCGCGCCGCTCGGCTGCCGACGTGGGACTCGGCGCCCTTCCCCTCCGCCCCCGCCCCCGCCACCGCCGGCACGTCGCAGCAGATCTCCGACATGGATCACGAGCCCAACCAACCAACTCTTGAAGAAAAAAACAAGCTAGAGCAGCTAAATATTTCTCCTCTCCTCCGACGTTTGGCAATTGGCGAGGCGATTTTGAAAGGGCAGCGAGAAGTGGCGCCTCCATATAAATGACGGGGGAGAGGCGGCTCTACGTGCTACGCGCCGGCAGCCCCGTACAGTTGTGCGATGGCGCGGAGGCCGTCGGGTGCGGCTCCACGTGACGCTCGCGCGTGGCCGGTACGTGCCGCGGGGACGCGTGTCGAGGCGTGGGCTCGTCCACTGGGCGGCAGCGAGCTGGGGCACGCGGCCGCGCGACACGAGTTGGGCGGGCGGGAATCGCTTCCGCGTTTGGTGTTCGGCACGAGCTGTGGATGGGTGGAGACACGTGTGCGTGGCTCCATGGTGTCTCGAGAGGGCCGGAGGGGCCAGGTCTACGTGGACGATGCCGCGCATCCGTGGAGGGATAAGAGGGAAAGCCGGCAGGGGATACACGTGGAGAGGAGCGGCAGGCTAGGGGTGGTGTACGGGCCACGCTCTTCGGGCTCCGGCTCGCAGCGGCGGAGACAGTCCCCAGGCAGCCCGGGCGGCTGCCTGGGGCGTGAGGGTTGGCTGCTTCGTTGATTGCAGCATGTACTGTGGCTACAGTGCTACAATACGATACAGTAGACGAAGGCTGCCTGGGACGTGGCCAATTCCTGGCGCCGCTACTGCCGGCTCGTGTCCGGTCGCCGTCGTCCGCCATGCCAGTATGCCATGGGCATGGCCCCGCTCTGCCCTACCTAGCTAGCTAGCGCCTTTATGGCCCTGGGCCACACCATGCACGTACTACCACGTGGATCCGTTGATGCCAATCCGACTTCTGTTCTTCCACAGGCTTGATGATTTCTGAGTTGTGTTTATCAGAATCATGATGAATCTGTAGTTTCCTCTTGCTGTTTTACCTTCGCCAGATTCCCTAGGTTAGGTTAGATGGTTTTGGAATGCTCTGTCGTCTCTTTTCACATTCTCCTTCTCTGCACGAGAAAGGGATTTTTTTTTCAAAACTATGATGTATTTTATAGTAAATTTGAAAACTATAGGGCCGAACGCAAAAAATTCAGAAATATAACCCCGTCGGCCTGCGGTGGGCCGAAGAGAGGCCCGTCGGCCTGCAGTGGGCCAAAGAGGGGCCCGTCGGCCTGCATGCGACCGAAGAGCGCCCGTCGGCCTCCCGTTGGCCGAAGAGCACTCTTCGGCTTCCCGTTGGCCGAAGAGTGTCAGGGACACAAAACGCAATTAAGATGGCCTTAAATGAAAAAGTTATCAACATAAAAAATCTTCATCTCGTCGAAATAGTTGATTTTGATATAAAAATCGTTTTAATCCGAGGTCGTATGCAACCTGTAGAGCCAAAACAAGGTCAGGAGCAGAAGCTGCAGAGTTACTTCGGACAGACTGAATGGATGTCAGAAAATTTGTCACGGGACACCCGGTGCACTCGGTGAGACCGTGTGAAATATAGAAGAGTACACAAGTTTGGTCCTGTCCTCTTCACATGAGCCATGCACCCAAATGTCCGCAGGTGCAACACACTGGGTTTTCGACCGTGCCAAGCTTCATACGGGGTGACACCCTCCAAGCTCCTGGTAGGTGCTATGTTCACTAGGTAACCAACGGTTTTCACTGCCTCCGCCCAGAAATAAGCAGGCACGCACATGCTCTTCAGAAGGCACCGGGCCATCTCAACCACGGTTTGATTTTGCCGCTCCATCACGCCATTTTGCTGAGGAGAATAAGGCGCAGTGGTGTAGTGCTTTACGCCGAGGCCCTCACAATACTCCTTGAAATCACCTGAGTTGAACTCACCGCCCCGATCTGATCTGAATGCTCTCAGCTTGCACTTACCCTTGGCCTCGGCCATGATCTGCACCTTCTTGAAGCGGGCGAACGCCTCATCTTTAGTCTCCTCTCAAACCCTAGTTCATCTCTTGTGTTCAATCTTTGTACCGGAACCTTAGATTGGTACTTGTGGGTGACTAGTAGTGTTGATTACATCTTGTAGTTTATTACTATATGGTTTATTTGGTGGAAGATTATATGTTCAGATCCATTATGCTATTTAATACCCCTCTGATCTTGAGCATGATTATCATTTGTGAGTAGTTACTTTTGTTCTTGAGGTCATGGGAGAAATCATGTTGCAAGTAATCATGTGAACTTGATATGTGTTCGATATTTTGATGATATGTATGTTGTGATTCCCTTAGTGGTGTCATGTGAACGTCAACTACATGGCACTTCACCATATTTGGGCCTAAGGGAATGCATTGTCGAGTAGTTATTAGATGATGGGTTGCTAGAGTGACAGAAGCTTAAACCCTAGTTTATGCGCTACTTCGTAAGGGGCCGATTTGGATCCAAAAGTTTAATGCTATGATTAGATTTTATATTAATACTTTTCTCGTAGTTGCGGATGCTTGCGAGGGGGTTAATCATAAGTAGGAGGTTTGTTCAAGTAAGAACAGCACCTAAGCACCGGTCCACCCACATATCAAATTATCAAAGTAGCGAACACGTATCGAACCAACATGATGAAAGTGACATGACGAAATTCCCGTGTGCCCTCAAGAACGCTTTGCTTATCATAAGAGACCGTTTTGGCATGTCCTTTGTCACAAAAGAATTGGGCTTCCTTGCTGCATATTATTTACCGTTACCGTTACTTGCTCGTTACAAATTATCTTGCTATCAAACTACTTGTTACCTACTATTTCAGTGCTTGCAGAAAATACCTTGCTGAAAACCACTTGTCATTTCCTTCTGCTCCTCGTTGGGTTCGACACTCTTACTTATCGAAAGGACTAGAACTGAACATCCTGATATGCACTTGATATATGTGGATGAAATTTGTGGATTATTTAAGCTTGCAGGTTTATCCGGAGATGAAGCTAAGAAGAAGGTTTTCCCTTTATTTTTGAAGGGAAAAGTATTGACATGGTATAGGCTATGCGATGATATTGGATCTTGGAACTGGAATCGATTGAAATTGGAATTTCACCAAAAATTTTATCCTATGCATCTAGTTCATCATGATCGGAATTATATATATAATTTTTGGCCTCGTGAAGGGGAAAGTATTGCTCTAGCTTGGGGAAGGCTGAAGTCAATGTTATATTTATGCCCCAATCATGAGCTCTCTACAGAAATTACCATTCAGAATTTTTATGCTCGGCTTTCTCGTGATGATCAATCCATGCTCGATACTTCTTGTACTGGTTCTTTTATGAAGAAGACTATTGAATTCAGGTGGGATCTTTTAGAAAGAATTAAACACAACTCTGAAGATTGGGAACTCGACGAAGGTAAAGAGTCAGGTATTAAGCTTGAATTTGATTGTATACCGGTGCTTTTCACAAGTTTAGCACTAAATATGGATTTGACTCTGAGATAGTAGCTTCTTTTTGTGAATCATTTGCTACTCATGTTGATCTCCCTAAGGAGAAGTGGTTTAAATATCACCCCTATTAAAGAAGAAATTAAAGAATCGACCATAGCTAAAGATGAAACTATTATTTACAATGTTGATCCAGTTGTACCTACTGCTTATATTGAAAAACCACCTTTCCCTGTTAGGATAAAGGAACATGCTAAGGTTTCAACTGTGGTTCGCAAAAGTAATATTAGAGCACCTAAACCTACTGAACAAATTAAAGTAGAACCTAGTGTTGCTATGGTTAAAGATCTCCTGGTAGAAAATATTGACGGGCATGTTATTTACTTCTGTGATGAAGCTGCTAGAATTGCCAAACCCGATGAAAAAGATAAACATGGACCTGTTGTTGGCATGCCTGTTGTCTAAGTTAAATAGGAGATCATTGTTATCATGGTTTATGTGATTTAGGTGCTAGCGTGAGTGCTATTCCTTTTACCTTATACCAAGAAATTACGAATGACATAGCACCCGCTGAAATAGAAGACATAGATGTCACTATTAAACTTGCTACTAGAGACACCATCACACCACTTGGGATTGTTAGAGATGTTGAAGTCTTGTGTGGGAAAATAAAATACCCTACTGATTTTCTAGTTTTTGATTCCCCACAAGATGACTTTTGTCCCATTATGTTTGGTAGACCTTTCTTGAACATTGTCAATGCTACTATAGATTGTCATAAACAAACTGTCAGTGTTAGCTTTGGTGATGAGTCTCATGAATTTAATTTTTCCAAGTTTAATAGACAACCTCATAAGAAAGAATTACCTAGTAAGGATGAAATAATTGGTCTTTCTTCTATTGCCATGCCTCTTACCGATCCACTAGAACAATATTTGCTAGACCATGAAAATGATATGCATATGCATGAAAGAAATGAGATAGATAAAATTTTCTTTGAACAACGACCCCTGCTCAAACACAATTTGCCTATTGAAACTCTAGGAGGTCCTCCTCCACCTAAAGGTGATCCCGTGTTTGAATTAAAACAATTGCCTGAGACTTTGAAGTATGCTTATCTTGATGAGAAAAAAATATATCCTGTTATTATTAGTGCTAACCTTTCAGAACATGAAGAAGAAAGACTATTAAAAATTCTGACGAAGCACTGTGCTGCTATTGGATATATTCTTGATGATCTTAAGGGCATCAGTCCCACTCTCTATCAGCACAAGACTAATATGGAACCTGATGCTAAACCCGTTGTTGATCATCAACGACGTTTGAATCCTAAGATGAAAGAAGTGGTAAGAACTGAAATATTAAAGCTTCTGGAAGCAGGTATAATCTATCCCATAGACGATAGTAGATGGGTAAGCCCCGTTCATTGTGTCCCTAAGAAGGGAGGTATTACTGTTGTTCCTAATAATAAAAATGAACTCATTCCACAAAGAATTGTTACTGGCTATAGAATGCTAATTGATTTTAGAAAATTAAATAAAGCAACTAGAAAAGATCATTACCCTTTGCCTTTTATTGATCAAATGTTAGAAAGATTGTCTAAGCACACACACTTTTGTTTTCTTGATGGATATTCTGGTTTTTCTCAAATACCTGTTTCACAACCTAATCAAGAGAAAACCACCTTTACTTGCCCTTTTGGAACTTATGCTTATAGACATATGCCTTTTGGTTTATGCAATGCACCTGCTACTTTTCAAAGATGTATGACTACTATATTCTCTGATTTTTGTGAAAAGATTGTTGAGGTTTTCATGGATGATTTTTCTGTTTATGGAACTTCTTTCGATGATTGCTTAAGCAACCTTGATCGAGTTTTGCAGAGATGTGAGCAAACTAACCTTGTCTTGAATTGGGAGAAGTGTCACTTTATGGTTAATGAAGGTATTGTCTTGGGGCATAAAATTTCTGAATGAGGTATTGAGGTGGACCAAGCTAAAGTTGATGCAATTGAGAAAATGACATGTCCTAAAGATATTAAAGGTATTTGTAGTTTCCTTGGTCATGCTGGTTTCTATAGGAGGTTTATTAAAGACTTCTCTAAAATTTCTAGGCCTCTTACAAATCTTTTACAAAAGGATGTTCCATTTGTTTTTTATGATGACTGTCTAGAAGTCTTTGAAACACTTAAGAAAGCCTTAACTTCTGCATCTATTATTCAACCACCTGATTGGAACTTGCCTTTTGAAATTATGTGTGATGCTAGTGATTATGCTGTTGGTGCTGTTCTAGGACAAAGAGTTGATAAAAAATTAAATGTTATTCATTATGCTAGCAAAACTCTAGACAGTGCCCAAAGAAATTATGCTACTATTGAAATAGATTTTTTAGCAGTTGTGTTTGCTTGTGATAAATTCAGATCTTACATTGTTGATTCCAAAGTAATTGTTCACAACGATCATGCTGCTATTAAATATCTTATGGAAAAGAAAGATGCTAAACCTAGACTCATTAGGTGGGTTCTCTTGCTACAAGAATTTGATTTACATATTACCGATAGAAAAGGAGCTGAGAACCCCGTAGCTGATAACTTATCTAGGTTAGAGAATATCCTTGATGGCCCACTACCTATTGATGATAGCTTTCCTGCTAAACAACTAGCTGCAATAAATGTTTCTCATAATACTCCTTGGTATGCTGACTATGCTAATTATATTGTTGCTAAATACATACCACCTAGTTTCACATACCAACAAAAGAAAAAATTCTTCTATGATTTAAGACATTACTTTTGGGATGATCCACATCTTTATAAAGAAGGAGTAGATGGTATTATTAGACGTTGTGTACCTGAGCATGAACAGGAACAAATCTTACGGAAATGTCACTCCGAAGCTTATGGAGGGCATCATGCGGGAGATAGAACTGCTCATAAGGTATTGCAATCTGGTTTTTATTGGCCTACTCTCTTCAAGGATGCCCGTAAGTTTGTTTTATCTTATGATGAATGTCAAAGAATTGGTAATATCGGTAAGCATCAAGAAATGCCTATGAATTATTCACTTGCTGTTGAACCATTTGATGTTTGGGGTTTTGATTATATGGGACCTTTTTCTTCCTCTAATGGGTATACACATATTTTGGTTGCTGTTGATTACGTTACTAAGTGGGTAGAAGCTATTCCAACTAGTAGTGCTGATCATAACACTTCCATTAAAATGCTTAAAGAAGTTATTTTCCCGAGATTTGGAGTCCCTAGATATTTAATGACTGATGGTGGTTCACACTTTATTCATGGTGCCTTCCATAAAATGCTTGCTAAATATGATGCTAACCATAGAATTGCATCACCCTATCACCCTCAATCTAGTGGTCAAGTTGAACTTAGCAATAGAGAAATAAAACTAATATTACAAAAAACTGTTAATATGTCCCAAAAGAATTGGTCTAAGAAACTGGATGATACACTTTGGGCCTACAGAACAGCATATAAAAATCCTATGGGTATGTCTCCTTATAAAATGGTTTATGGAAAAGCTTGTCATTTGCCTCTAGAGTTAGAACATAAAGCATATTGGGCAATTAAAGAACTCAACTATGATTTCAAACTTGCCGGTGAAAAGCGGTTATTTGACATTAGCTCATTAGATGAATGGAGAACCCAAGCTTATGAAAATGCCAAATTATTTAAAGAAAAAGTTAAAAGATGGCATGACAAAAGAATCCAAAAGCGAGAATTCAAAGTTGGAGAATATGTTCTTTTGTACAACTATCATTTTAGATTCTTTGCAGGAAAACTTCTCTCTAAATGGGAAGGACCATATATTATCGAAGAGGTTTATCGCTCTGGAGCTATCAAAATCAATAATGCCGAAGGTACTAACCCGAAGGTGGTCAATGGCCAAAGAATTAAACACTATATCTCAGGTATGCCTATTAATGTTGAAAGCAGTATTATTCAAACCATGACACCGGAGGAACACATAAAAGAGACCTTCTGGGACACTCCAGAATAGTAAAAAAGAGGAGGTACATGATACGGTAAGTAAACGGACTCCGAAAAATCCGCAAAAATATTTTCTGTCAGTTTTGGAATATTACAAAAATTAGGAAAATAAGAAACAACCAGGAAGGCAACCGAGGAGGGCACAAGACACCAGGGCGCGCTTGGGCCCCCTGGCGCGCCCAGGTGGGTTGTGCCCACCTCAGGAACCTTCCCGACTCCGTTTTCCTCCCGTTTGCTTGTTTCCCAAGATAAATCATCTTTATATACCCCCGGAACGTATTGACCACCGTATCGCGGAGAAATCTTCTGTTCTTCTTTCTTGCTGTTTTCTGTCAGATCTGTTAAGCCAGGCATCATGTCATCTCCTTCCCCCAACAACGTAGAAGAAGATGCTTGGTTGATGAGGATGGAACTAAAGGGAGAAGAACCAGAGAAAACCATCAAGGGTGATAAGGTCAAGTAAGCCACGGGAGATCGAGTTCCGGTAGTAGGGCAGGCCGTTCCAGCAGCAGAAGAAGAAGACATCACTACAAAAAAAAAAGACACATCCGTGACATTTTGGGCCGAACGAATTTTTTTTCTGTCATGCTTATGACACTTCTATGATGATAATTGTGACAAATGCACGTATCATCATAGATGTGGTGGGCTCCTACTTCGATGACAAAAAATCATGACAGAAAATGGGCTTTTCGTCCTGGGCGGGCTGGGGACGCACCTGCATGACATTCTTTGGGCCGTCCATGACGAAAAAAATCAGGGTAGAAGCGAGGGCGAGGAAAATTTCGGGGAGTTCCCGGTTACGGTGGGTGGTCGGGGCCGAGCGATGCACAGAGGGATTGCGCGTTTCTCTCGTACACGTACGCGCGTGTGTGCGAGGCGTTGGGCTCTAACTGAACCTCGAGCGAGGCGTTCGCTTACTGAACCCGAGCGATTTCACTAGCTACGTTACTGAACCCGAGAAATCGATCCCTGGCTGTTAACTGAACCCGAGCGATTCCTTCGCTACTGCTGCTAACTGAAGCCGATCGAAGCTGCCTCTTGATGAACAGTCCCCGGTGGGGGTTGGATGAACATTTCCCGATGGGGGTTGGATGAACAGGATCCTGTGGTAGTAGAGGCCGTTGCCGCTGGGTGAACAGGACCCTGATCGAGGAGGTGGGGGTGGATGAACAGTAGCCGGTGGATGGACCCCGTGGAGGGCTGGTTGAACAGGAGTCGGTGGAGGCTAGTTGAACAGGACCCCGTGGAGGACTGGTTGAACAGTAGCCGGTGGAGCTAGATGAATAGGACCCCGTGGATGAACAGTAGCTGGTGGAGGCAAGAGGAAGTCGACGGTGGATGAACAGTAGTAGGTGGAGGCTAGAGGAAGTCGACTGTGGATGAACAGTAGCACGTAGAGTCCCGTTTTGCGGTACGCCACACCCCTCCTGATGAACAGGACCCCGTTTCGACTGTAGGCGCTCCAACACAAGTCTGTTTCCTCCGTTTTACGGTATGCCACACCCCTCCCGATCAACAACACCCCGTTTTGACCGTAGGAGCTCGAACACAAGACCGTTTCCTCCGTTTTGCGGTACGCCAGACCCCGTTTCGGCTGTTCCGTCCAAGCCGGTTGGCTCCCGATGAACAGGACACATTCCGACCCAGTCTGTTGCCTCCCGATGAACACGACGCTGTTTCTCTGTTCCGACCCAGTCGGTTGGCTGCCGATGAACTAGACGCCATCGCTGTATGCGTTCGAGACCCCGCCCGTATGTACGTACGTAGCCGTATTTACTTTCTTGCAGCGTGGTTGTATGTATGTGTACACGATATAGACGGGACTGCCTGAACATCTACCGCTCCTTACTGGGCCACGGTTCATCATGGCAGAAAGACCGATGGACCAGTATGTACGTACACGTTTGCGACCAGAATGACAACACTACGTACACTTCGACCGGGTGGGTCCCGGCTGTCAGGGAGGATAAGGAGGCACTTCCTTGCGTGCGAAGATATTGATGGTGGGTCTGAGCTGACAGGGGGAGGATTTTTTTTTTTTGCGCGTAATAAGGAGGCACTTCTTTGCATGTGAAGATGTAGCTGGTGGGTCCATCTGTCAGCCTCACCGCGTACAATCCTCTTCTAATGGCTGTCATTCGTTGATCACGTTGACCACGCCACGCGGACAGCACCAGGAGGTGGACGACGGTGAGGCAGGGAATGACGCGGAGCCTGGGAACACGCGGAGGGTAGTATGAGGGTTGACTGGTTCGGCTGAGGTGTGAGGCTGCCGTCGCCGCAGAATAACAGGGGGTGTGGGTGAGTAGAGGGATGGTCTGACCAGCGGTGGGAGTAGTAGGGGGTGGTGAGGCCTGCACAGCAGCACAACCGGCCACGGGAGGCAGGTGCACACGGTGGTTTGGACGGCTGAAGCAAGAAAATCAGAGGTTGAAGAAGCAGGACGACCGTTGGATGTTAACAATCCAACGATCACTGGTAATAGAATCGTTTGTTGACTAAGTTGACAAAGTCCTATGTACGCGTCAACTTAGTAGGGCCACAAGTCAGCCTCCAAATCTGGTGGGCCCCAGCTGTCATGGGGAGCACTCGTTATTTTTCGCTTAAAAAGGAGGCGCTTCCTTCCGTGCCAAGATATAGCGTGGGTCACAGCTGTCATTGGGAGGATTCATTCGTTTTGGCGTAATAAGGAGGTACTTGCTTGCGTGCGGCCATGGACCATGTGGGTCCCAACTGTCAGCCTCTCCATGTACATCTCTCTTCCGATGTTGTCATTTGTTGACAACATTGACCACGCCGTGCCAAGAACACCAACGCGATGGACGATGGCGAGACCCAGGAAGGGAATGACTCGGAGGCGGTGAAGCCACGGCAGTGGAGGCATGTGGGTGAGTAGAGGGATGGCCTGGCCAGCGGTGGGAGTAGTAGGGGGCGGTGAGGCCTGCGCGGCAGCACAGCCGGCCATGGGAGGCGGGAGCAGGCGGTCCCGCCGGCACTGGATTTGGCGGCTGGAGCAAGAAGATAGGAGATTGAAGAAGCACGACGACCGTTGGATTGACATCCAACGGTCACGTCTGCTAGAATCGTTTGTTGACGTATATAATAAGTAAAAAAATCTTGCATACGCGTCAACCTAATAGGCCCACAAGTCGGACCATTCCCTATTTTTTTAATAATTTACAGCTCATTGCAACTTCTTATGCAATTTATTGCAGTCCTTTTTTTTTGTTGGCCAGGGCCAGGGTTAAAAATTTAAATGAAATTTCGCATATTTTGGGGGGATCCAAACTATTTTTAATACCGAAATGTTGAACCAGATTTAAAGTACTTTGAAGATATATTTAAATTAGGTTAAAGCCCAGTGAAATTGGAATATGAAAATGTGAAAAAATTCAGAAATTTGAAAGTAATTGCCAATTTGTCGTCTGTTTTTATATTTACAGCCCATTTCATATTACTTTCAAGATTTGCAGCCGTCTTGAAAGAGTTGCAGCCCAGCAGGGCATAGAAAAATAAGTAGGCCTGGATTGGGTATTCTTAAAAAAAATACACTGGGCTCATTTTCACAAAGAAAAAATAGCTGGGCTGGTCATGTGGTGAACGTAAAATAGAAGCCTGGGCTAGATGGGCCACAACCCAGTTGAAACCCTGCTCCGTCTCAACAATAACAAAAAAATACTGCTTGAGCAGCTACGTCCCAGGTGTCAGCCGATCTTGTGTTGTTCTCTTGTCTATTGACTATACGCTGACAATGGCGTGGGTCCCAGATGTCAGCAAACCACTAGGAGGAAGCATTTTCTTTTTCTATACGCTTACAATGGAGTATATAACAAAAAATGAGGAACTTGCTTGCGTACGGCCATGGACATGGTGGGCCCCTACTATCATCCTCTCCACGTACAATCCTCTCCTGATTCCTCTTGTTTGTTGACCATGTTGACAACGCGAGAGGGCGGCGCCGCGGCGAGAGCACCAAAGCGCGCGGAGGACGACGACGAGGCCTCGGACATCAACATTAACGATTTAGGAGACGGTGGGGTGGTGATGCGTGCGCTGAGGCACAGCCAGCCGTGGGAGGCGGAAGCAGGCGGCCCCGCCAGCGCTGGTTTGGTTTTGGCAGCTGGAGGATGACAGGACTGAAGAAACACGACAGACTGTAAAAGCAGTAGGAGTACTTAACAACCTTAACTGAAACCAGCAGGGGCACTTAACAACCATAGCTGAAAGCAGTATGAGTACTTATAGAGGTTCAACCGTACAAAGCACGCCTCGAACAGTGCTACTTTGCCTACAGTTAACCAAGGGTGAGGCCACCAAGCCCCAGGACAAGGCCCAGGCGCCACCCTACGCATCCACAACCTTCTGAAAGCGGTTCATCTTGTAATGTGGTCAATAAACAGGATATTCACTTTAGAGCCATGGAAAAGCATGAGCATAACCTTCTGCCCTATTCTCCAAGATGGACGGGCCTTCATTATTTGAGACCACCCATGAATAAGTATCTTTTCACCTCCAAGGGAAATGGAGTAGGTCGACATAAACATCATGTTGTGACCAAGCGCAAGTCTGACCCGACCATGGTCAGGCATCTGTATAGGAACAATAGAACTGGGCAGTTTCTATTTCAAGAAGATCACAGCTGTAAAACTGTGTATAAGCAAGAGTTTATGAACAACATATATAACAGAAAATAGCTCGTACCATAAGTTTCTCGACACAGTTGGACCTGTTCAACATGTGCAGCAGTGGCACACATATCCCACGTGGCCTTCCACCATTGAAATGCCCCACAAGGACCTCAAGACGATCAATAAAGTGTAGGAACTGGTGGATGTCATCCCAGTCAACTTCAGTGCCATCAGTAACAGTCGAGTTCTTATAGAATAACAAACAAGTAGCGTGCTTAACTTTGAAATAACCTACACATGCCACCAATTATAAGAAATATTAGTTAGAAGTAGCATCTTCGTGAGAGAAGGGAATCACAAATCGTTGCTACTTCTAAAGTTAAATTGTGATTAGTTAGACAGAATATGTGGATTAAGAAGTAATCGAGGCAACATGCAAGAACCAGATACAAAACTAACATGGATGAACTACTGGAACGACGTCAGGGTGGAAGATCACAGTGAAGATGAGACCAGGTTTTGCTATTTCCATCAACATTCGTGCACCAACTTTCAGTCCGTAACACTTGAGAAAGTTTATCCAAGTTTGGCCATAAAAAAAGCAGCGATCTTCTTGGTTCATGAACCCAACTCGGAACTTATATCCATGGCTTATCTTCAATGTGACCATTAAACTGGTGTCTTCAGTTATGGCAAGGCCGACCATCTTGAGTACATGTGTTCTGGCAAAGCAAGGAATGCACTGCAGGAAAAATAATATGAGAACACAATGTATTCGCTATCCAAAACTAGAAAAAAATTCCTCCTTCACGTCAGTGTTGACCATGGTACTAGTACCTTTTATCCAAATATAGCAATCCAAATTTCCAAATTAGTCGACAGCACGTTCAAAAATCCCCACCCTCCCGGATAGAAAAAAGGATTCTAGGAACATACTGTGCGTGTTTTAAAATCCTGTGTTAGGATGAGAAGGAACAAGTGTGGCGTCTCGCCGAGGGCGCAGAAACCTGTAGGGTCCTCGCACTTTGGGCACTGCAAATGAAACACACTAGATTCAGTAGGAAGAAAAATGCATCAACGGCGGCGGCTGCCATCCTAGAATTACCCGCTACCAAGGGACTAGGATTTATCGGGGATGGATGAAGAATTTGTACCTGGTTCTTCATGAGAAAACCCTACGCAATCGCCGAGAGCGGGTTTTCTCTGAACAAGCAGACGAGGGAGAAGGGGATTCAAGCCCAGTGAAATATTGCTGCTTCGTCCGTCCAGCTTACTGCTAAAGCTGGAAAGGTGGGGGTTTTGTGATTTGACGGCTCATTGGGCATTACTGCGGCGCTACGACCGGGGTGAGCCTACCGTGTAGTTGTGCACTCTAATTTGGTGCATGGCAAGTGGACCCCGTTGCCGGATGCCCCACATATCAGCGAAAGGAAGTAGAAAGGCAGGAGTAACTAGTTACACATAAATATATTTTTGACAGAGAGATACTCCCTCTGTAAAGAAATATAAAAATCTTTTATATCACAACTTTATACATAAGAAAAATCAAGGGGAATATATATAACATAATATGGGGGTTCAACTGAGAATATAATACTCAGACAGGCTCACGGTTCTGGACTTTGGGCCACAGGCCGGGGGGCCTGCATGTTTGGGGGCCCATGTGTTCTAACTCAGCGCATTTCATATTGCAAGCAATCGGTATGGCGCTGGTTTTAGATGCTGTCGCAAGGTGAATACAGAAAATTAAATAAAGCACATCAGCTGTTAGAATGAAATCGAACGACAGTTCCTAACCATCAATCAGAGTTGCAATTCTTTCACGATATCCAACGTGATAAATAATACTGTCGTACTACTTATACACACAGGACACTTGTTTCACCATGCCATATTATTACATCAAAAGCTCTCGGAGGATAGATCAGTTCGGCAGTTGCGTGCTGCTACTGAAGAATTTCAAAGTTGATTTGGACTAGCTCTCCTTGCCGAGAAAGTTCGATTTTGACATCATCCCCTACCACAAGATTTGATAGAGTTTTGAACCTTGACCATCCTTTAGCATCAATCATCATGCGACCATCCTTTGTATTTATGGTATATTGAGCAGGTTCATTCACACCAAGGCTGCGCATGGTAAGAGAAACTTGGCCATGGTCGCCCGGATTATTGAACGACTCCCTCGTTGCTCTAGGAGTTCTCTGTTTGCAAACAAGAAGACATACACAAATAGTTAGATCAACACAGTGAATCATGTGAAACAACATGGAAAGAAAAAAGAACAAAGCACTTGGGCGGCCAATGCTTACCAAGAAGGTGGAGATGTCAGTTTTTGTAAGGACTTTGGTATATGCAGTGCGAACTGCAGCCCAGTCTGTTGCCAGTGCAACCGTTGGTTCCGTTGCCGCTGCACGGGCCAGAGCAGATGCAAGTGCAACTTCAAGTGTTGGTGCAGGTGCCGGAGCCATTGCTGGTGCCCGTGCGGTGCGACTGGTAGTGTCGCTGCTGCTGCCGGAGATGGTGCTCCTTGTGGAGCTGATGCCGATGTCGGAGCAGGTGCCCGATCCTCCGGTAGATCAGCCTGATCCGCTGACGTGGTCGGTGCCCAATCCTCTGGTGGATCAGACTGAGCTGCAGCCGCTGTCAGTGCTAGAGCCAGTGCCGTCTAAGAAGGTGCCGGTGCTCGATCCGATGCTGAAGGTGGTACCGATGTACGAGACAGCAGCGATCGTCTCTGGTCTGCTATGATTTCATACTTCAGCTTTCTAACTTCACTAGGCTCCGTGACCTTGATCCAGTGTTTTTATTCACTTCTTTTAAACGCCAGAAGGACTAATTGTGGCGTGTTTGTTAAACCAAACCGCAGTTCATCATAGGGCTTCAGATTGTAGTCAGACAACAAACTGATCCAATTGTGTCCAGTAATATAAGTGATGGACAGTGCCTTCATTACTGACACGACATAAGAAGTGAAACCTACAAAAATAACCATCATAGAGCAAACCAAATGGTTTATTCTATAACAAATGTGACATGGCAAAACCTGCATTGTAAAATTGCAGCAAAAGTTAGAAAACATGACAGTAAATCAATAAGATTTACTTGATGTGACACGAGTGAATCCTTACCAGGAAATCACTATGTTCAAGTTCTAAACAGAAGATTGATCGTCCAATTACGGGTGACATGCAGGGCCCCCGCTTACTCCCAAAAACAGGACAGTCCAAAGGTCGTGACAAATCGTATGGACCGAACATCCATGGGACTGGAAATCCTGGTGGGTGCGATAAACCCTGCAATGCATACAGATATTGGAGTGTAACCATAATTGATAAACCGTCCTCACAAAAAAGATGATCTGGATACTTCAAAATATACAGACTGAATTGAGTGGACAGACATTAACATAGACTATTCTCAGGACTGACCACAGAACAAAAGCGGCAGTACTAAACAATACAGGGTTCACACACACAAATCAAGTACTGGACAATAGTACTTACTATAGACAAGCAAAGTTGCACTAATTAAACTCTGCAGACTATTTCTTGCCACTGACCTACGAGATGTACCCCACATAACTGACTAGGCCATGGACTTTGTGAGAGATGTCTACCGGCATCATCGCCAGCTCGTCAACCTTGGAGAACCTAACAGAGTGGTCTTTCCACTCATAAACATGACGATGAAGACAGTCCGCACCAGATTTGTCGGGAAGCTTTACAAGAACCACACCCTTCATAATCGAAGGCACAGCTAGGAAATTGTTGTGGTGAAGTACACCCTCAAGAACACGCCTGACAACAATGCTAGAGGAAAACACTAGTTCACGACACATGGCGACAAGGACACAACAACTGGATAGTTTAGTAGTAGAACTCATCCTCAGGTCTTCCAGTTCACACGGCATGACTTTTTGAACTTCATCTCCACCGCGGACCTGGTTCTAATTCAAACAGAAACCAAGTATTTTATTACTACCTCCATTCAGAAATATAAGATGATTTTTGATATTTTACTCCATATAAGACTACATATACGCACAGAAATGAGTGAACAAAGACACTAGAACATGTCTTCAAAGGCATGAGAGCAGAGGGGTTACTTGCAATATCCATAACACAAGTTATTGAGGCTGATATACTCTCTTCACAGGCATGAGAGCTAAAATCTTGCATTTCCTATAGCTAGCATTGATGTTCATAAAGTAGTTGAAAGTAATCTATAAGAAATCAGTGTTATGTGCAATAATCATATGTATGTCAACCTCTCGCATGTTTTGGTCAAAAGAGCAATTTAGAACCGTCATTTGGCACACAAAAATCACATGCAAGATCACCTAGAAAGTTGTACTATTAGTACTAGTACTGCGTGTTAGATGAAAAAACACGATCAAGATCGCCAAAGAGATCATCAAGAAGAGATATTACCTGGACTTGCTTAATGAGGGATCCCGAAGAGGGGGGCTTGGACAGGGCGATGGCCTTGAGCTTGTCTGTTGTAGTCTCGGCAGGGTGCTTGCGCTTCTTTGTACCCTGAGCCTCGACGGTTTTGGCCAGAGCCATAGACATCACTTCGACCGGTGCTCCAGGGTCCATCAAGAAACTGTCAAATAAAATAAAAGAAAAGAAACCATAATCACAAACCCAAAAGAAGAACAGAGAGGGAGTTATAGGATCAGTCTCAGGGTTGCAAGACCGGGCCTTGGCCAGAATCAACACCATTGATGCGCTCACCTTTCCTTCTTTGGGAGAGAAGAACAATGGCAGAAGCGCGTCGGGGTTTTCTTGAAGAAATGAGGAACAAGATGAGGGAGAAGCGAGTTGGGGTTTTCTTCAAGAGAGGAAGCTGAGGAAGAAGAGTGAAATGATGGTTGCTTCGTCCGTCCAACTTACTGCTGGAAAGGTGGGGGTTTTGTGATTTGACGGCTCATTGGGCATTACTGCGGCGCTTTCGACCGGTGTAGTCTACCGTGCAGTTGTGCACTCTAGTATGGAGTAATTTAGTGCATGGTAAGTGGACCCCGATGCTGGCTGTCCCACACGTCGGCGAAAGTGAGTAATAAGGTTCCCGACGACCGTCGAGGAGGATCCGCACGGTAGAGCGTGTCCACTGTTTCTGAAGAAAAAAATGATTACAGCAAACGTTTCCACTCTTACGACGAAGGAGTGCGAAACACGGCAGCCACTTGAACTTACACAGTACTCCTACTACTAGGCATGTGCAGTGGTTCATACGTCAGTTCTACATAATCTTGTTGCTAGTGTAGTAAGATATGACGATAACAAATGATGTTGTGCGCATGTCAACTATATGAACAGTAATGTAACATACCCCTTTTTTGACTGTCCGGTCGAGAATGAACGGTGAGATCAATGTTAACAGAACTAGGTCTACAGCGCACGGAGAGTACGGTGCTAGAGTACTCCACGGAACATGAACCATATGAAGCACGAATCAGTGTTAGGCAGGGTGTATGAAGGGTGCATGGGATGGGAGCAAAAGTTCCCTTCTCGTGTAGGAGATATGCCCTAGAGGAAATAATAAATGTTATTAATTATCTCCCTGTTCATAATTAAGTTTATATTCCATGCTATAACTGCTATGGTTCCCGAGCCCGTATATCCATAAAGGCTCTGGGGAAAACCCATGTGCACGTGTGGTATAATAAACGGTAAAATGTATTCCTAGTCGTGCCTCTAAGACTAGCTCAAGTGTTGCATGATGATTATGTTTTTCCAATCATGGGCATGTCTATGCCAGCAACTTTGAGGGCACAATGTCAGGAAGGACATTTGTGTTGAATCGACCCGAATTGATGTTATGCTATGAGATACATTCGTCATGAGTTAATGGTTAATAACACAGAGATGGTTAATGTTTGCATGATTCCTCAGACCATGAGAGTATCGAGTTTCTTCATGCTTGATTCATGAACTTTGGAGTTTGTTAAACGTCATCCGTAAATGGATGGCTATTACGGCGGCTTACGGGTTCATGGGAAAGTATGTCAAGTAACTTGATAGCTCAAGATTGGGATTTGCTCCTCTGACGATGGAGAGATATCTCTGGGCCCTCTCGGTGTTACGGTATCCATCATCGTCTGGCCAGACACTTTGTGATTTGATCACGGGGATGCCGGAACACGATAACGAGAAAAGAGAACAATACCGATAACGGGGTAACTGGCATAGTGGACAAGTTGTTGATCCACGGGGATGCCAACATGTCTAACCTCGGGTATTTGTAACATATCGTGAAGCAACAGGAATAGCACACGGCAACTGGAGGTTCACTCGAATATTCATTCGTGTGGGTATAGGGGTCAATATGGGTGTCCACGGCTCCGATGTTGATCATTGATCGGAAGGGGTTCCAGGTCATGTCTATACTTCACCGAACCTATAGGGTCACACGCTTAAGGGTCATCTATCTGCTGAATACTAGACAGGGAGTCTGAGAGAAAATCACCGAAAAAGTTTCGGACACCGAAAAGTTTCGGACAGCGGAAAAGTTCCGCAGAGAGAGGTCACCGGATGAGTTCCGGTGAAACTGAAAAGTTGTTTCAGGGGATACCATTAAGTCAAAATGGTTTCGGCACATGCCTGATAATTCCTGGAGGATACCAGAATCATTCTGGAAACTTCTGGGAATTTTCTGGAAGAAAAACCGGAAATGTTCCGGGGCTGCCGGAACCGCTTCAGATGCTTTTCGCAGATGAAATCACTAAACTGGAATTGTTCCAGAACGCATTGAAAATTATTTTAGTGGGTACTGGAAATGTTCTAAGCCCACATAAATATTTTCAGTTCGAACGGACGCTGAAAAATGTCGTCGTGAATAGTGAAAGTGCTTTTTGGGAATTTTATGGAAAGCACCTTTTTGGAAATTCCAAAAAGGGCCTTCTAGAAGGGGAAGGAGGGCATGGCACCTCATGGGGGGGGGTCCCCCCCCAAGGGTGGCCGGCCAAGGAGGTGGAGCACCATGGTGCTCCACATGGCACTCCCATAGGGCATATTCCCTTTTGGAAAGGGATATTCCAAGGGCACTTTGGGGTTTTTGTGTGACAATTTTACCCCTTGGCTAGCCTATATATAGGAGTGATCTTGGCAGCCATTTCCCCATCCCTTGCTCTCATACACATGCCAAGATGTTATCTGGCTTCTCTCTCCCTCCCACGAAAAGAGTTTCGTAGAGCCGAAAGGCTGTTTGGGTTCCGGCAGGAACTAGTTCTGGACGGCGAAGCCCTGCCGGATAGATGACACCGTATGTGTGCAACTCTGTAGAGAGGTCGTTGTTTCGATCTGTAGGAGATATGCCCTAGAGGCAATAATAAATGTTATTATTTATCTCCGTGTTCATAATTAGGTTTATGTTCCATGCTATAACTGCTATGGTTCCCGAGCCCGTATATCCATAAAGGCTCTGGGGAAAACCCATGTGCACGTGTGGTATAATAAACGGTAAAATGTATTCGTAGTCGTGCCTCTAAGACTAGCTCAAGTGTTGCATGATGATTATGTTTTTCCAATCATGGGCATGTCTATGCCAGCAACTTTGAGGGCACAATGTCAGGAAGGACATTTGTGTTGAATCGACCCGAATTGATGTTATGCTATGAGATACATTCGTCATGAGTTAATGGTTAATAACACAGAGATGGTTAATGTTTGCATGATTCCTCAGACCATGAGAGTATCGAGTTTCTTCATGCTTGATTCATGAACTTTGGGGTTTGTTAAACGTCATCCGTAAATGGATGGCTATTACGGCGGCTTACGGGTTCATGGGAAAGTATGTCAAGTAACTTGATAGCTCAAGATTGGGATTTGCTCCTCCGACGATGGAGAGATATCTCTGGGCCCTCTCGGTGTTACGGTATCCATCATCGTCTGGCTAGACACTTTGTGATTTGATCACGGGGATGCCGGAACACGGTAACGAGAAAAGAGAACAATACCGATAACGGGGTAACTGGCATAGTGGACAAGTTGTTGATCCACGGGGATGCCAACATGTCTAACCTCGGGTATTTGTAACATATCGTGAAGCAACAGGAATAGCACACGGCAACTGGAGGTTCACTCGAATATTCATTCGTGTGGGTATAGGGGTCAATATGGGTGTCCACGGCTCCGATGTTGATCATTGATCGGAAGGGGTTCCAGGTCATGTCTATACTTCACCGAACCTATAGGGTCACACGCTTAAGGGTCATCTATCTGCTGAATACTAGACAGGGAGTCTGAGAGAAAATCACCGAAAAAGTTTCGGACACCGAAAAGTTTCGGACAGCGGAAAAGTTCCGCAGAGAGAGGTCACCGGATGAGGTCCGGTGAAACTGAAAAGTTGTTTCAGGGGATACCATTAAGTCAAAATGGTTTCGGCACATGCCTGATAATTCTTGGAGGATGCCAGAATCATTCTGGAAACTTCTGGGAATTTTCTGGAAGAAAAACCGGAAATGTTCCGGGGCTGCCGGAACCGCTTCAGATGCTTTTCGCAGATGAAATCACTAAACTGGAATTGTTCCAGAACGCGTTGAAAATTATTTTAGTGGGTACTGGAAATGTTCTAAGCCCACATAAATATTTTCAGTTTGAACGGACGCTGAAAAATGTCGTCGTGAATAGTGAAAGTGCTTTTTGGGTGGCTTCTTGGAGAAGCCACCTTGAGGGTCCTTTGGTATTTTTCCCCTTGGCTTCTTGGAGAAGCCACCCTTGGGCTTGGCCTATAAATAGGGGTGGAGGGGGCTGCCTAAAGACACACTCCTTCTCACATACAAGTGCCATGCAATAATCTGGCTTCTCTCTCCCTCCCACGAAAAGAGTTTCGTAGAGCCGAAAGGCTGTCTGGGTTCCGGTGGGAACTAGTTCTGGACGGCGAAGCCCTGCCGGATAGTTGACACCGTATGTGTGCAACTCTGTAGAGAGGTCGTAGTTTCGATCTTAGTGCCCGAGGGGCTGTTCGTGAGTGCCTCCCGAAGGGCTGTCCAAGTGACGGTCCGAGTTCTGTGAGTCCTCCCGAAGGGCTGTCCGAGTGACCGTTCGAGTTTCGAAGGTCCTCCCGAAGGGCTGTCCGCGACACCGTCCGGGGGACTGTTCGACCGCCTCCCGGAGGGCTGTCCGAAGGGAAGACGAGGGTATACATCCTCGCGGTTGGGAGGTTGTAAATCCTAGCTGCGGGGATCTGCACCACCGATCGTCATCGACTCTACTTTCGCTGCGCTACGAGTCGGTAACGAAAATGATCAAACCTTGTATGCAGTCTCCATAGTGGTCCTGGGCTGGTGCGTAGGTCGGAAAATTTTCGTTTTCTGCTGCGTTACCCTACAGTGGCATCATGAGCCGTGCTAACAGTTCATTGAATTCCACCGTAGTTAAAAAGAAAGATGAAATTTCGCAAACGAAAGGGCAATGCAGATATGATCTGCACGGGGGTCATGCGTATGACGAAGTTTAGTATGGGGCTCGAGATTTTATTATCTCGGTTTTCATACACCCTGGAAAGTTAATCTAGCGACTTGGATTATCATACTTGATGATGGACGTTGGTAGCTTCGGTTTGTTTCGAAACCTTAGAAGCCACGTAAAACAAGTTTTTGCATGAACCAATTAGAGGCGTCTAACTTGGTTTTGCAGGAGGGTTTGCATGTGCATGTGATGTGGTATAGCAGTGCTCATAATAATTTGATTATGTATGAGATGACTATATGATGTAAATTGATTAACATGACCTGCGTGTCATGATTCGGCATGATGGCTGGAGCCATATGATTGCACTTTAAATGACCTGTGTGTCAACCTTGTGTAATGCATTATTTTATTAGCTATAGAGATAGCAATATTATCTGCTGCATCGACAAGGTGGTGGCAATCTTCGCGAAGGTGAACACCGACGCGAATGCTGAAGACGAAGAAATACAAGACTTCTCCGTCAGAAAGGGCTATACCATATCATGCTATTATGAATTGCCTGAGATGTTTATCCCTTATGATGCACCCTTCTTGATTGCGCGGTAGTCGCTTTTATTAGGGTGATCTCTCACAAAAATATCAAGTAGTTAGTGTTCTCCCAAGTGTAGCACCGTCTACAACACGTATCTTTTCGGGGTGCGCCATGTACACATGAGCACGAACGATTAGAGAGGTGTAAGGCGGGTGAAGGTCAGACCTCACTGCGTGATCACTTGGTTGTCTTGACGTTCAGGCAGGACAGTCCTGAGCTCGGAACACACGCATCGAAAGATGGACAAGAGTCACATAGAGATGTGATTGGCAAGTTGGCCTACCGATTGAAATTCACGTCATCAGTGATGAACCCGTCAATGGCGTCGAATTGAAATGCGGATCTTGAATCACTCACAATCAATTATGAGAGATATTGATTTGAGTCGAAGCGCACTGATGAATTAACTTGTTTAATTCTCAGTGCAATTAATTATGAACACTGTCTAAGTGTGGTTTGCTAATAGTTGTAGAATAATGGCTCGCATTTCCACCTTCCCTGTTAAAATTGAATAGCTGTTAAATATCTGGTTAAAACTTTACGGTTGGTAACGTAATGTGAGGATTGTCCTCAAGAGTGCCGAGAAGGACTTTGTCCTATCGCATACTTTGGTATTCTCTCGCTTATGCTATGGATCATGTGACTCTCATCCTTCGATCCAAAAGCTAGAATTCCGTTTCAGTCAAGTGCAATATGTTTACTTCCATGAGACCCAAACTTCGAAAGTTTGGATAGTTATGTGATATTCATGGAATCTGAAAATCATTTTCAGAGACAGACAAAGGCTAAAAGATATGAGATATCCAAAGCAATGTTTGTTTGCAAACTATTAGTAAAGGAGTTTACTATGCATTAGACTGATAAGAGAGGGATCCAGAAGAACGCCTGTCATATGATGAAAGGTGAATAAAACAACAACTTAAAGAGAAAGGAAGTGTCCGAAGGATGTTAGTGTGACTTACACACCTAGGATGTCCGGGGCTAACGCCACTCTTAAGTTCGGTGCTTCTTCTGAGAGTAGGAGAAATACTAAAAGTTAAACTGTTAGAAGTACAATGGCAAAAAGGAAAGAAGACTGGAATATCCAGCTCATGTATGAATGTCATACAAGTTTTTGATGTATAGAAGGCTGGTCAAAGATATAGTTCTTGGGAATTATGGTTAAACATGTTAATCACTAATTTTTGGGTATTGTGAGTTAATCACAAAGATACCCGCTCGATTGCATTCTGTTGCAACTCGATGTAAGAACTACTATGGCCTGAAAGACTAGCCAGAAATGAGTTTTAGGTATACACAGGGAACATAGTAAATGTTACTATACCTTCCATCGGTGTATTACCGTCTGTATTTATTTTCATAATTCATTTAGAGTTTCACAAACTCTAGCCCATTGCATAAGGTATCTTGCAAGAAGGTTGTTCATAAGAGAACTTTTGATGTTCGATGTTATGAATAACATAAGGGCCATACTTTCATTGAGAATGAGATGTATGTTATGAATAATGATAACAATATATTACCTCTGGATTTACTTTCATAAATTCATCTTAGAGTTTTAAACACTCTAGCCCATTGCATAATGTTTGTTGCAAAAGAGTTGTTCATAAAAGCAACAATTGTTGTTCAGTATTATGAATAACATGAAGGGCCATGCTTCCATCCTAGATGGGACGTATGTTATGAATATTGATGGTAATATGATACATCCATAACACTGACGCTAAATGTCGTAAGACTAAAAGAATACCACACAAGTGTGGCACTACATTTGGTCACATTGGAGAAGCCCGCATGCAAAATTCCATTATGATGGATTTTGAAGTCGTTTGATTTTGAATCATCTGACACTTGCAACTTTCCTCCGAAAGTAAAGTGACTGAAATACCGTTCACAGGCCATAAGGAACGAGCAAAGAACTTATTGGTGATCATACATTTTGATATATGTAGTCCGATAAATGTTGTTGCAAGTAGTGGATTTATCTATCTTCAGAAATGACTCAAGTAGATATATGGATATTTACTTGATGAGACGTAAGTCTGGATCTTTTGAAATCTTTTGAAGGGTTTTCAAAATGAAGTAGAAGTTATTGTAACAAGAAAATTATGTTTCTACAATTCGATTGCAGAAAGAAATATTTGAGTTACAAGTTTAGCGAATGTCTGATGAGTTGTGAAAAGAGTTTCATAACTTACACCTCCCGGAACACCACTGTGAGTGGAAAGTCCGTGAAGATGTAATCGAACCATTTATGACATGGTAAGATCAAAGATGACATAAATAAATTTGCCATTATCCCTTTTAAGGTGATGCTTTAGAGACTGCGGCTTTTACACTGAAAAGAGCTCAATCGGGTCTGTTGAAATGACACCATGGTAGGGTATGCCCAACCATGTCATATCTTTTCTTAACATTTGGAATATGGGGCTTGTGTAAAAGGTTACAAACCTATTTCAAATCAGGCAAGTGCTACTTTGTAGGTTATCCCAAGTAATTGGGTATTCCTCCCTCACTATACCGAGGCAAATAGGTTTGCCACAAAGAACGGTATGCTTTTTGAAGAAAATGGTTCTTTCAAAAGGTGAGTGGGAGAATAGTGCAACTCGACAAGATAAACAGTATCTTCGTCATCAGGTCAAAGGAAAGAGACCTTGGAAGCAATTCCAGAGTTTCCTACTGCGACTGATACGGAAGTCTCTACAATAAAATGTATGGACTTCGGTCGAACTTGCAGCTGAACCACGTAGGCAAGGCTCGTGCAAACCTCTCAGGTGCGCAAACGAGATATTGTTGTTAGACAACAGTATACCTACGATACACAAGGAAGCGTTGATGGGCCCTGACTCTGGAATTGGCTAAATGCCAATACAATCCGAGATAGTTTCCATATAAGTGATTCAAGATTAAAACCTTGATACACCTTTCGGAAGACTTAGAGTCTGACGAATATTTATGGAACTATAACTGATACGAATAAAAATGTTTTATCCATAAAGCTCGACTTGTTGCAATATACAAGTTCAAGGAGTTGACTACGATGAGGTTGCTTCACCGTAGCGATGCTTAAAGTCGGTTCGGGTTGAACTAGCAATTAATACATATTTCATATCATGATATATAAAACAATGGATGGCAAAAGGATTTCCACCTGATGGAAATGAAACCAAGGACTTGCATGTGTTACAGTCCAAGGTATTTTGTCAATCCAGAGGATGCTAGTAAGTATGCAAACTTCAGAGTTCCAGCAATGGACAGAAGAGAGCAAAATGGAGTTGGAATCTTTGTGTTTTGATGAAATGGTTAAAAGGGTTTTGACTTCATCAATGGGTAACGAAGATGCTTGTGATTCAAGAAAGTAAGTGGGAGCATAATAATATTTCTAAAAACGTTGTGTGCTTGACACATTGTTAATTGGAATTAAATTTCTTGACACGAATTAGGACTTCATTTAAAAAGGGTTTTTTGATGAAGTGCTTGGGCTAAATAGCCTTAATATTAGGCATGATGATCTATGGAGATAGATTTACCTGATGGGGCTGAGCAAAGATACATATTGACAAAATGCTAAAACCTTTTAGCATTAAAAACCGTCAAGGAGTGATTCTTGCCGAAGTCACATGGAAAGAGTTTTTGCAAGACTCGGTGTCCCAAAACACTGATGAGCAAAATACATGATGGAGATTCCACACACTCTTGTGTTTGGATTAATCATGTATTCCATGGTATGTAAAAACAACCAGATATGTCCAATACTCCTAAGTTTTTGCGAGTATAGATACCAAGGTGATCAAAAGTTCTGATCATGGGACAACAGTGAAAAAGGGTCATTGAGTACTATAGTAGCACTGATGACATGTTTTCTCGCAAACGGAGATCATGAAGATTTCGTTGTAAAAGGTTACATCGATACAGTCTTCATCCATGCTCCAAGCGATTTTTGATTTAATTTGAGGGTTTTGTGTAAAACACAATATGGTGGCACGGTAGTTGGAAATTGTTCCAAACAAGTTACTGTGGCGAATTCTATAACAGAGGCGAAGTATGTTGCCGCTTTTAAAAGCGACAAAGAAGATGTTGAATCATGGGACACTACTGCAAGTAGTTGCTCCATAACTCAGTCTGAGGAATCCAGGTTCGACCTGTGATTCACATACATACCAAGCCAAGTCCACACAAAATATGAATTTTGTGAAGGCGTGAAAACGCGAGGATATGCAAAGATACACACGGAGCTGAAGTCGTCAGATCCGTTGGACATCAGGCTATACCACAAGCGAAGTATATTTACACCGGTGTGCCACAGGTGTAAAGTGCATTAGCATCAACTAGATTATTGACTCTAGTGCAAGTGGGAGTCTGTAAGAGATATGCCCTAGAGGCAATAATAAATGTTATTAATTATCTCCCTGTTCATAATTAAGTTTATATTCCATGCTATAACTGCTATGGTTCCCGAGCCCGTATATCCATAAAGGCTCTGGGGAAAACCCATGTGCACGTGTGGTATAATAAACGGTAAAATGTATTCCTAGTCGTGCCTCTAAGACTAGCTCAAGTGTTGCATGATGATTATGTTTTTCCAATCATGGGCATGTCTATGCCAGCAACTTTGAGGGCACAATGTCAGGAAGGACATTTGTGTTGAATCGACCCGAATTGATGTTATGCTATGAGATACATTCGTCATGAGTTAATGGTTAATAACACAGAGATGGTTAATGTTTGCATGATTCCTCAGACCATGAGAGTATCGAGTTTCTTCATGCTTGATTCATGAACTTTGGGGTTTGTTAAATGTCATCCGTAAATGGATGGCTATTACGGCGGCTTACGGGTTCATGGGAAAGTATGTCAAGTAACTTGATAGCTCAAGATTGGGATTTGCTCCTCTGACGATGGAGAGATATCTCTGGGCCCTCTCGGTGTTACGGTATCCATCATCGTCTGGCCAGACACTTTGTGATTTGATCACGGGGATGCCGGAACACGGTAACGAGAAAAGAGAACAATACCGATAACGGGGTAACTGGCATAGTGGACAAGTTGTTGATCCACGGGGATGCCAACATGTCTAACCTCGGGTATTTGTAACATATCGTGAAGCAACAGGAATAGCACACGGCAACTGGAGGTTCACTCGAATATTCATTCGTGTGGGTATAGGGGTCAATATGGGTGTCCACGGCTCCGATGTTGATCATTGATCGGAAGGGGTTCCAGGTCATGTCTATACTTCACCGAACCTATAGGGTCACACGCTTAAGGGTCATCTATCTGCTGAATACTAGACAGGGAGTCTGAGAGAAAATCACCGAAAAAGTTTCGGACAACGAAAAGTTTCGGACAGCGGAAAAGTTCCGCAAAGAGAGGTCACCGGATGAGTTCCGGTGAAACTGAAAAGTTGTTTCAGGGGATACCATTAAGTCAAAATGGTTTCGACACATGCCTGATAATTCTTGGAGGATGCCAGAATCATTCTGGAAACTTCTGGGAATTTTCTGGAAGAAAAACCGGAAATGTTCCGGGGCTGCCGGAACCGCTTCAGATGCTTTTCGCAGATGAAATCACTAAACTGGAATTGTTCCAGAACGCGTTGAAAATTATTTTAGTGGGTACTGGAAATGTTCTAAGCCCACATAAATATTTTCAGTTTGAACGGACGCTGAAAAATGTCGTCGTGAATAGTGAAAGTGCTTTTTGGGTGGCTTCTTGGAGAAGCCACCTTGAGGGTCCTTTGGTATTTTTCCCCTTGGCTTCTTGGAGAAGCCACCCTTGGGCTTGGCCTATAAATAGGGGTGGAGGGGGCTGCCTAAAGACTCACTCCTTCTCACATACAAGTGCCATGCAATGATCTGGCTTCTCTCTCCCTCCCACGAAAAGAGTTTCGTAGAGCCGAAAGGTTGTCTGGGTTCCGGTGGGAACTAGTTCTGGACGGCGAAGCCCTGCCGGATAGATGACACCGTATGTGTGCAACCCCGTAGAGAGGTCGTAGTTTCGATCTTAGTGCCCGAGGGGCTGTTCGAGAGTGCCTCCCGAAGGGCTGTCCAAGTGACGGTCCGAGTTCTGTGAGTCCTCCCGAAGGGCTGTCCGAGTGACCGCTCGAGTTTCGAAGGTCCTCCCGAAGGGCTGTCCGCGACACCGTCCGGGGGACTGTTCGACCGCCTCCCGGAGGGCTGTCCGAAGGGAAGATGAGGGTATACATCCTCGCGGTTGGGAGGTTGTAAATCCTAGCTGCGGGGATCTGCACCAACGATCGTCATCGACTCTACTTCCGCTGCGCTACGAGTCGGTAACGAAAATGATCAAACCTTGTATGCAGTCTCCATAGTGGTCCTGGGCTGGTGCGTAGGTCGGAAAATTTTTGTTTTCTGCTGCGTTCCCCTACATCTCGACCCACTTTTGGGTGTTTGGCAGAGTGCATGAAGGGTGCATGAATCCACACTAGTAGGTTAACACAAATACACTAGGAGCATGCATGAAGAGGGGTGCTGAGATGAGCATGCACAAAGAGGGAACAACTATATTGAGATGAGAATGCAACCAAACACACCCACACGCTTTGTGCTACAGTGACTGATCTGCACCGTTTGAGTTTGATCCAACGGTCATGTTGCGCCAAGACATGGACATGCCCATGCAGAGGACGCCAAAACACCACCGAAGTCCCTCTGCTTCTCGAGGCGCACGACATTGGTGATGCAGGGTGCCACCGCCCATAGAGCCCGCTCCCGGTCGACGGGAGCCAACTCATCAAAGACAGCGTCCAATGGCACGAATGGATTCTGATGATGAAGCCCTGAGAGGATTTGCACGGCAACGGCAACGGGAGCTCGCAACCCCTCCTTGTCTAGCTCCGCCCCCACCATCGCGCGGAGACGGCTCAGCTCCTCGCAGATATAGGTGAAGAAGGAGACCAGGTCAGGAAGCCGCAGCTCGTTGAAGTCGACGGGGTGGTCGAATGGGTTTAGCCCGCCGGCCGGCATGGTCACGCTGGCACGACGGTAGGCATCGCGCAGCCACAGTACGTGCGTGGCAACATGGTCCACCAAGTGGTTGAGGTGATCCTGGACCTCATCACGATCGGCCCGCTCGCGCTCCAGCCGGCTCGCCTGACCGCCTATCGTATCTCCCGCTTTCTGCACCAACGCCACCGATGCCTCGAGCATCTTTGTGGTGGACGCCTGCCGCTTTTGAAGCTCCGTGAACTCCCGCACATAAAGGAGGAACATGGTACTCCTCTCCTCCTTGAGCTCACGGAGCTCCACGTCCTTGGCCCTGAGCTCCGCATCCTTGGCCTGGAGCTCCTGTGTCAGGCACCTCACCTCAGACTCCGTTATCTGGTGTGCCGCCATGGAACCAGGTAGAAGCAATGGGGAGAGGAAGCAAAGGGGGCGAAACGGCTGAACGGCAACGCAGTCTATGGGAAGGCAGAGGGAGCCAGCCGAGGAGCGGGGTGAATCTTTTGGTTTTCACCATGGGAGAACACCAGTCGACGACTTTTCACATCAGGGAGCAGTGGGTTTTACAAACGGAGTCATCATGACTAATTGCTGTCGCGCTTGCTCCCGTCAATCAAAAAAATAAAAATCCTGCTGTGCCTGCCGCACCCAAAGACCAGAGCAACGCCGCGGTGGATATTTAAATTTACCTGCCGGCAAGGAGAGAAAAAAGGGGTGAAAAAACAAATGTGGCGGCGGCCTAGCTAATCGGTCGCACTAGCCCAACTAGCTAGCCACCGTGCTTCACTGATGTACTCGGCGGGAAAGGTGGGCTTTTGTAATTTGATGACTCATTTACTTGCTTCGGAGCTACGACCGAGGAGGACCCAGAAAACGTGCGGTAGGGCATCCCACGTCTCGGCAAGGATGAAAATATGTGTGCACCACCTGGGAGGACCCAGAAACCACGCGGTAGGGTGTGCCACGTCTCGGCACGGAGGAAAAATGTGCGTGTAAAAATACACTGTATCAGACGTGCTACCTATGGTTCGACCTCGGGACCCAGCCAGTCGGTCCAAAACACCCCACTAGCCACACAGCTTCATCATGCTAACGTGGCACGAAGGATAGGTGTGGTTAGCTCCATCTCGACCAGCCACAACGTCTCTTGTTCTAGGCGATTCTTCTATTTTCCAAGCATTTTTTTAGTTACTAGCAATGTGCCCGTGCGTTGCAACGGATCCAAAGTAGAATAGTACTTGTTCACAAACATGAAAGAAAACACTATTGTTTTGATATACATATATACCACTAAAAATATATTATTTTTCACTCAAAATATATTTCTTAGGCTGTTTTGATGAGGCGAGGGAGGGATGTGGTTGCTTATAAGATAATAAGGGGTTTTCTGCAAATTGGAGCAGAGAAGTGGGCTATTGTTGCAAAAATGCCACAACTTACGTCACAGCCATTAGATGCAGATCTAATGGCCAAAAATGACGGATGGCAGACACACCATCATCACCAACTGAGTCTTTTATAGGAGTAGAGATAATAACACCACGGTAAGCTCGCGCTGCTCTTCGTGTGTGCCCGTGCGTCTAAAGGTTAGATGATGGAGAGGAGAGAGAGATCGCAGACATGGGACCCACCAGTAAATAAGTCAACGGTCATGCACGTGTTGACGAGCCACTCCCTCTACTCTACTCAACGTAATACTGTATAAAATCAAGTTATGCGACAAAGCCAACAACCGTTGCTGTTTCAGGCTATCAACTTACGCTTTGTAGTCCAGGTTGCCAGTTCAAATCTTGTCTTTCAGATTTGTTAGTTTTAGGTCCAAATTTGATCAATGACAAGTGGGACCCCCGTGTGTTGTTCCGATATTTCAGTGTAGGGTGGTTTTTTCGCACAAACACTTTGCGCGGTTAGACAAGTAACGGCACCAGTTACACGTATTTTGCAAGTTTAGGAACAAAAATGACAGCGGCATAGAATATCACATCCACCCCGCAGCTTAGATTCTATGGTGATACGAGTTTTTACGTCATTGGATCTGAGATCCAATGGCTTGGGAGTAGTCTTTGTAATTATGCGCAATTTCCAAACTCTCCAAGGTTTTTTTGCAAATAAAACATTTAGGCCTCGTGTGTGCCACTGCATCTTGGATCCAACGGCTCCCAGTAGCTCATATTAGGTGCTCCCAGTAGCTTAATTAGCCGCTACGGTGATACAAGCATCTAGGTCGTATGATATGTGATCAGATGCCACATGCGTAGTACTTGTACTTTCTGCGCAATTCCCAAACTCTTTGAGGCCTATATTGCAAAAACATTCAAACCTCCTACTGTGAGCCGTTAGATCTCCTGGGAACTCGTATCACCATAGAATCTATGGTGCAGGAGCACCTCATATTCTCCCATGCGAGAAAACATCAGGTGCTCTCGCAGCTTGGATGCTACGGTGATACGAGCTTCGAGGTCGTTCGATGTGAGATCCAACGGCATCTGAGCAGTCTTTGTGCTTCTAAGCAGTGGCCGAACTTTTTGGGGGCTTTTCTGCAAAAAAAACATTCAAACCACCAAGGAGTTGTTGGATCACAGATCCAACGGCTCCGGAGAGCTTGTATCACCAAAGCATCTAAGGTGTGGTAGCACATGATATTCTTACATACAGGAGAATATGAGGTCCTCCTTCATCTTAGATGCTATGGTGATACGAGCTTCGAGGTCGTTGGATATGGGATCCAAGGGCATCTGAGTAGTTTTTTGTACAAATTGTGTGCAATTCTCAAACTCATTAAGGTTTCCTGTAAAAATATTAAGACATCCTGTGAGCTGCTATATCTCAGATCTACAAGCTCCAAGGAACTCGTATCAGCATATAGCATCTAAGGTGTGGGGGCACCTGATATTCTCCTGGGGAGGGGGGGTGCACAACCAATCGGTGTTTGGGAGGGTGGGGACAAATATAATGTTCAAAAAATATAATCTAAACAATCCTAAACAGAGCTTCACAATTTTATCTATGGTCGAGGGGTAACCCCCGACAATCTACATAGCTCCGCCTATGCAAGAGGTCTAGTGCGAGCGTCTATGTGTGAGAGAGACGACGCGAAAAAGTGAGGTCAATCGAGTCATTTATAGAGGGAGAGATCGAGGGAGTGTGGCCTAGCGTACACTAGAATGTTAAAGACGATACACCGAGATATTGTGCGGCGAAGCTGTGGTGAGGGCTGGAGGGAGATAGTTACCGAGAGAGTGGCCTAGATAGACTTTGTGTGTGCGCGCACGGTGAAGGTGTTTTACAAAGGCAACACATGTGTCTTGAGAGAGAGAGAGAGCGTTTGTCATGGAGGGCACGGCGAGGTTGTGTGTGAGAAATACATTTTTTGAGAGTGTGAGGGCGGGAATGACATAAATGGAGATCGAAACGCGAAGAGCAATAATGAGCGCGCGTGTGTCGGATACCAATAGCTCTATTAACAAAGAAATGAACATCAATCGATACATGAAGTATGTGTGTGTGCGTGGGGGTGGGGGGGGTCGATGGAGAGACCTAAACACAACATTCGCATGTATGTAGTACTGGACTTGATATTCCTGTTCATTTTAAATATTGAATTGAGGACCATGCATGGCTTACATTTTACTCCCTTCGTTCCTAAATATTTGTCTTTTTAGAGATTTCAAATGGACTGCCACATACGGATGTATATAGACATATTTTATAGTGTAAGTTCACTCATTTTGCTCTGTATGTAGTCACTTGTTGAAATCTCTAAAAGACAAATATTTAGGAACAGAGGGAGTATTTTTGAATTCGTGTCATACATGCATGGTTTGGAAAAATAGATGCACTATACTTACTGGATTGTTGTTGTATTCGTGTGTGTGTGTGTGTGGTCATATGCTTGATACATACAAAGTTTTCTCACCACCATCCCGTTCGTCTTTTAAATTTGAATTTGCAATGAAAAACTTACTGGGGATACCAGGAAATGTGAAATCCACGTTGAGATCACTATATCACAAACTCACTCTAATTCAAGAACTCGTCATAAATCAATTACCGTGCCTTTTGGAATGACCAGTAATTTGCAAGGAAAATACGTGCATTGTAATACATGTAGATTCATTCGGAAATTTAAAAGATTCCTTTCGTATTCTTGAATGGTAGCACCCAACGGCGTACCAGACAGACCCGGGCTCGTGTTGATCCTCAAAAAAAAACCCGGGCTCGTGTCCTTCTGGTGGCGTGCGTGGTACGCACATTAGCCAACCCCAACCACTCGAGCCTCCGTGTTTCGAGTCGAAATATCTGGCGGCCAGAATTCCAGCCCTAGGAAATTCCCCTCATGTCCCCGGTCCATAATGACTACCGATGAACAATGGAGGGATGCTTTAGTAACTAGACAATGTTACCTACCATGCCAAGCACGGTTCAATTCCCTCGGTCGCCGCTACCCAAGGTCACCCGTCAATTCCATTGCCTAGTACTAATAGGAGTACTACACTAGGATGAGCACAGAATTGAGCCCCGTTTGTTCGTGCCTAGTACTTGAGTTAATATATCAGGCAATGCACTGGTATGGAGGGATTATCCTTTTACTCTGCATATATAACTTGTCTGAAGTCTAACTAAGCAAAATGTTTGACCAAATCCTTTCTTAAGAAACATTAACATCTACAACAGTAAAGATGTATCGCTTGAAAATTTATTGCATGATGCAGGTTATGATATTGTTTCGAATCCTGGATTTTAAATTTCAGAAAATCCAAAAGTGACCTGAAATTCAAGAAATTGAGCATTGTCTCGTGATATGGCACAAATATGCTGTCGTAATTTTTTTGTTCAATTTGAGACAAGCTTCTTATGAAAAGTTGCACAAATGAAGAGCCAAGGTATTTTGGAACAAAGACCTGTCATGTTAACGCGAACGCTTTCACTATTCAAACCATGGGCGTTTACATGCCGCCACGAGTCCCGCTTCTCAGCGGCAGGTGCCGTCCGAGCAAGCGTGTGAGTCGACGGGAGGCATGCGAGTAGACCGCTGCGCCGGCTGACCGGGAGGCATGCGAGCAGGCCGCTGCGCAGGCTCACCGGGAGGCGAGCCCTTTGACCAGGCACGGCCGCCACCTTCATCCCAATTGCCCCCACTTTTACTGGCGCCAGTGCCGCAGTTTAAAATCACCCCCGCACTACCCGGTATCGCTACAATCTTCTCTCTTCCTCTCCGATTCTCCTGTCGTCTACCTCCAACCAGCCTGACCTAACCGTACGACATGCCGCATCACAATGGTCTGCCCTTAGTCTTCCAGTTTCCTGAGGAAGACACCCAGCTGGAGTCTCAAGAACATAGGGCGCTTTGGGACGAGCTTGAAATGGCCTTGCGGGAAGACGCCGTGCCTGTCCCCGCTCCCGTTCCGGCTCCCGTCGCCCTGATTGCGCCAGCGCCCATCCCCATGGAATTGATGGGCTGGGAGCCGCACATTATTACCGAGCTTGATGCCATGGGGTTCCACAAGGTCCCCGCCGACTTTCACGCGCCCGTGCACCTGCCAACGCATGCGCCTGCGCGTGCATTGACGCGCGCGCCCGTGCCGGTGCCCGTGCACCTGCCAGCACATGCGCCTGCGTGTGCACTAACACGCGCGCCTGTGCCGGTGCCCGTTCACACGAATGTCTCCGCCGCACCATTGCCAGCGTCTGTCCCCGCGCGGGTGCCAGTGCCCCCCTCAGCGGCATGGATCGTCGCCGTCGACCGCTTCCTTGCACCAACGCCAGTCGCTTCCTCCCGCCAGTTGACTCGCTCCTGGAGACCGAAGTCCAGAACATTCTAGCCTTCCTTGAAGCTAGGGCCAACGTCTAGGAGTACGCCAAATAACGGCGCAAGACACCGCCGTCGCCGTCGCCGTCGGTCAGTGGCCCGATGGCACGCAGAGCACGGTAGAGGAGCCGCTTCCCACCGCAAGACGCCACCACCGCCGCCGCGTAATCTAAATTTGCCATGAAAAACATTCAGATTGCCATGCTTAAAATCCGAATGTTTGGGATTTATCATTTCCGTTTATTTTGGTTCGATCGTCGTATGAATGTAAAGTCGGAGTCAGACTAAATGAAATCTATGGTTTGATCGATTGAATGTTCTGCTAGAGCCGTATCAAATTAAATATAAAACATCATCAAGCCACATGTATTCCTTCTCATCGCAAACATTTCATATTAAATACCACGTCAATTCCAAATATTTTTTTGGGGAAGTCAATTCCAAATACTTGTAGGGCGCGACTAGTCCCCTTGTTCGAGCACTAGGCGATACATCTATTTATCCACGCATTTAATTATGACGGAGTAGTAGATAAATAATACTACAACTAGCCTAACTTGTCCATCACGGTCACTTTTGTTTCTAAACTTGTTACATGTATAATACTACTAGTACGTGAAATTGGTGCCGTAACTTGTGAACGCGTCCAGATATGGTCAATGGCAACATCGCCCACGCGTTCTTCGTGTTTGCCCATGCGTCTAAACGTAGAAGGGGAGGAGAGAGAGAGAGAGCAGACATGGAACCCACCAGTAAGTGAAGGCAAATAGTATGTGCTAACGAGCCGGTCCCACTAATGTACTAAAATTAATATTAAAACATGTTATCCATTAAATAGGCTGTGGTAATATAAAAACATTATATCAACAAAGGGGGGGGGGGGTACAACAAACGTTGCTACTATGTTGCCTATTGACGTGCGGCTTGAAGGCCCTAGTCGCATGTTCGATGCTCGTCCTTTTTCATTTTTAATTTATATATGGGTCAAAATTTGTTCCATGATAGGTGGGCCCCTCGGTGTGTACTTTGTAGCACTTTAATTTGTGGGTCGAAATTTATTTCATTACAGGTGGACTATCGTTGTGTAGTTTGCAGCTCATTTGTAATAATTAAAGAGAACAGCAGAGTTTATTGCAAAAATACCATGGTGCGACATGGAAGGTGAGAAAGGACGTGCGAGAGAGCGGTGACCGAGCCAGAGGGAAATCAATTGGGGGAGGTGCGGGGGTTGCAACGGTGTTTGGAGTAGTTGTGGGCCGAATGCTACGAAAATATAATCTAAACCCACCGGTATAAATGCCTTCACAAATTAATCCAAGGTTGGAGTCCCCCTCGCAATGTAAATAGCTCCGGCTCTGCGAGGGATGGAGAGGTAGCTTCAATGTGTGGAAGATACGATGTGAGAAAGCAAGGTCAATCGAGACATGGATAGATAGAGAGACAAAGTGAGTGTGGCCCAGCATTCGTTGAAAAGATATATATGCTCTGGAGAGATATTGTCCGATTGAGCATTTGGGAAGGGTGAGGGATGTAAGATAGAGCTTGAGAGATGATCCAGTCACAGACATGTAGAAATTTTTGTGCGTGGGAGGAAGCAAGGTCAATCGATACATAGATAAAGGGAGAGAGATTGAGCGAGTGTGGGTCATCATGCGATCGAAAGAGTGAGACGGGTTGGAGAAAGTGAGTGTGGGTCATCATGCGATCGAAAGAGTGAGACGGGTTGGAGAAAGTGACCTAGATAGACAATGTGCATGAGAGAGTATACAATATGAATATGTCGAATTGGGCTCAAACATGGAGACATATCGTTTGTGTGTGAGAAAGAGCGAGGTCAATCGAGACATACATATATATATATATAGAGAGAGAGAGATTGAGCGAGCATGGCCCGCCATGAGGTCGAAAGAGTGGGGGCGGCTTGGATGGACTGACCTAGATAGACAATCTGCGTGAGAGAGTATAGAGTGTGTCTATCGAGGCCCGAACAGGGAGATATATCATTTGTGTGTGAGAGAAAGCGAGGTTAATCGAGACTTAGATAAAGAGAGCGAGATTGAGCGAGTGTGGGCCGCCGTGCGGAAGAAAGATTGAGACATCCTCGAGAGAGTGACCTAGATAGACAATGTGCGTGCGTGCGCACGAGAGGGGGAGGGTCTAGATAGGCAATGCATGTATCTAGCGAGAGAGGGTGGGAGGGAGAGAGAGAGAGAGAGCTCAGCATGGAGTGCAATGGCGGGTGTGTGAGAGAGATACATTTGGTAACAGAGTGGAAAAAGGGGGTTGCGTAGTTGAGAGAGTTAGAGATCGAAACATGGAGAGAAAGAATGAACGTGTGTCGGAAACCAATAGCTTTCTAAGGTGGTTAGGAGAGGAAGATTGATCGATACAGGAAGTATGTAGCGTGTGTGCCGAGGGGGGTGGGGCTAAAAACAACATTTGAATGTAGATAGTACGAGACTTAATATCGACGTTTCAATTTAGTGTACATTGTAAGATTTGAATTGAGGACCATGCATATGGCTTCCATAATTATTTCAAATTCGTGCCATACTAGGTTTGGAAAGGTTGACATTGACTCGATTGTTGTGCTATTTTGTAGGTCATATGTTTGAATCCATCCAAAGTTTTCTCACTACCATGGTGTTCATCTTATACATATGAATTTGTATTAAAAAGTAGCATGGATACCGTGAAATGCGAAATCCACGTTAGAATTGGAGATCGCTATGTGACACACACTCTAATTCACATAACTCCTCATTAATTAATTTATAGTATCTCATTTCGAATGACTAATTATTTGCAAGGAAAACATGGCCATGGTAATACATACAGATTCGTTTGCAAATGAAAGAAGATTCGTTTGCATTCTCAAATGTAGGCGCACCAGGCAGACCAGGGTCATGTCATGGTGGTCGCGTGTGTCATACGGACGCTAGCACCCAGCCACCCACCCCCCTCCCTCCCCCCCCCCGCCCCCCAAAAAAAAGAACAACGACAAAAAAAGTTCGCGCTTCCAAGTTTCAGATTGAAATATCTGGCGGCCCCAATTCCAGCCCTGCAAAATCTCCCTTCTCCACCGTCCCCTTCCGCGCCCAGAGCGCTCAAATCCCTAATTCGCCGCCAACCCAAGCAAAGTTCGAATCGCCCCTCATCTCGTCTCTTTCCCCACCTCTGTGCCGGACGACAACGATGAAGACGACGGTCGCGCTTCACCACCGCACCGGAGCTACCTCATCTACGCCCTCGTCCACCGCACCGGGTGGTCACCGACAACGTCGGCCGCCGCAACCGACGTGCCTCACAGACACCGACTTCCACCGCATCAGGTGTGCTTCACCGACGCCGTCTCCCACCTCACCGAGGCTACTTCACCGAGCACATCGTCGCACCTCCACCCCCCGAGGCCGTTGGGGCTTCACCAACGGTCTTGTCCACCGCATCGTAGTGCTCTGCTGCTGCTCAAGATCTGCATCCGTGCGCGGCCAGCCAATGCCAGCGCATCACCCTCAACGGCTCTGAAGTGACCCGCACTCTAGCTAGGCAAGCATGCCCAAACGCCGGCTCGAACTAGGTATCCACATACCACTCCCTTATGCACTGTTCCGATGATGTTTGGATATCCTTTTACTGCTCTCTTAGCTTACACGCCTATGCAACTCTGACTTTAACTCTTTTTTCTTCTGGAGATATCATCTAAAACAAGCAAAACCATTTTTTAGCGAAGCATGACGGCGCTACGGGATCTGGCACACATCCTGCACACCGGTATAACCTTGTAAGTACGTGTCCTCCGGTACAACAGCAAGGTCGATTCCTCTTATTTGATCAACCATTCGCCGTGTCAAAAATGCAGAGGGGGATGCAAGGAGCACAAGGCCTGCACATCCAAGCAAGTGGTAACATGGACTTGTACATGGAACATCCCAAGCGCAAGCAGAGCTGCAGTGAGCCTGTACAACGAGCTAGCGTAAGTCCCTGCATGTCATTTAATTCGTACTGGCCTGCGTGTATGATTTGTGTGCAGTGGCGGATCCACGAATTCAAGTTACTAGGGGCAAAAATTTAACTTTAAAATACGAAGGCACTTGCACTCCAGAAATCAACATAACTTGAGAAATGTGAAGCTACATGCACTTTGAAAACCAGCTAATGATCCAAAGTAGTTCCAGATTATAAAACACTACATGATGTAGGCACCAAAAAACACAAAATGCAACATGGTGTACAAGGACTACTAACATGGACTGTACCTGCTTGAATTATTCGTTCTCTGGCTGAAAATATCGAAGTGTAATTGCACCTATAACTAGTGCGCAAACTGCATATCAATATATCTATCCTGCACAAGTATGCCAATAGTTTCAAACAACAGATTAGAAAAGTATTTATCCTACGTTGTCATGATATGGGGACTTTCTGGTAGATGGCCTCGACATTTCCTCAAGCCATGAAAATGTACTATAATTTGCTTGTCATCAATTCCTGCAAATCTCTATCTCTCTCTCAACATAGCAGATCATCATTAGGCACTAAATCCTTCAATGGGAGCTTGCAAAATGCTTGCATTAGATCCCTCATTAGACACTATATGTTCATCACCAGGAGCATGTAAAATGTTTGCATCAAATCCTTCATTAGCAGTCTGTTCATTAGACACTTCAGGCTCAAGAACAACATGAGATTGTATGTTTGCACCGGAAACTTGATTAGACTCATCAGGTTCAGTCAGTTCAGTATTGATTGGGGGAGTTATAGAATAAGCAGAAATTGGTTTCATTTTCTTATAGATTCCCTACATACAAGCAGTTTTACAACACCGTCAGGTTTAACTATTGGCCAGAAATTGAACAGTTGAATTGGATATAATCAGGGATGTGATGTACCTGCACGTTGCGCATGCTGCTCTTGCAAGCTGCGACTGTCCGTTTGCGCAAGCTCGATGCCATGCCCGTGCTGCCGCCGCTGCCTCCCACGCAGGCTACACCCAGGGTTGGATCTTCATCTTCTTGTCCTTCCATTTGCTTGAAGCTCGGCGATCGGCGTCCAACGAGGGCGTGAGGAAGTGTTGTGTCGGTCTATCCAGCAGTGGCTAGGTTAGGAGCGATCCAGACTGGAGGCTGGAGCGAACGAATTGGGATTTTTCCTGCTGTCGATCGATATGGGAGGCGCTCATTTGGGCCGCGAGCCTGCTATAGGGCCTGCCTTGCACTTACATTATTGGCCCATCCAAATTGAAATGTTTTTCTTCATTTTTTACATTGCCTGCTCGTGCGCTGGGACCAACAAAACTAGCCTGGGCCAACCTGGACGACTCAAACTAGGTGCACACTTTCCAGCCACCCGAGGCGGCCGCCCATACCAGCCCCTACGGTGGCGTTGCCCCTTTTTGCGTGTCTGATTGGGGTACTGAAAAATATTCCAGTGGCGATTTTGATTTACCCACATAATTGTTGAATTGCTTTTTTCTATGAACTGAGTTCGCCAATAATGTGAAGGATGCCAGTCTTTTCATCCTATTGTAGATTGCTTAGATCTCGATATGCCAAATGTAATCACATGAAATATACAGTAAAAGCCAGTGTGATGTGTGTTGCTACAACTAGTCTGACAACCCGTCCTCATATAACATATCAAGGACGCACCATCTTATCAGATTAACCATTCGACTTACCAATGCAGTGTGGGAAGAAAGAAGTATTGGGACTGCGTATCCAAGCAATTGATGCCATGGAGTCCTTCATAGAACCTTGTAAGTGAAAAAGAAGTTGCAGTGTGCCTGTACAAAGAGCTAGCGTAAGTTCAGTTACCTGCTTCTCGGAATTTTAGTTAGCCACTTATTGCAAAATTGTTCAATTACGTTGCTTGGCTTAATTTAGTTTGCTACTGATTACGTAATGCCATAGCCTGTTAATCCTATTATAGACTGCACCTATCTATGTGTTTGATACTTACTGTTAAGAGTTACCTGTTTGCCTGAACTTAAATAGCTACTTAAGCATGTAGATAGCTGGTCATATGTACTTGGGTGCAGCAAAATTCACGTGTAATTTACGTTCTAATACCCTGTTTGTTTAAATGGTTTGCTGTTATCACTTATAGCACTAGTAATGTTTGCATGTTCATAGACAGACAACTGTCAGGTTTATATGAGGGACACCATCTTTTTAACTTATATATATATATATATGTGTCGGAATCATTTTGCTTACATCAAAGAAATTTACAAATGTCTGTGTTGCTGGTAAACGGTACCGACTTGTTACTTTAATACGTTGCCAAGAACTTGTTAGTTTTACTAGTTCATGTGTAATTAAATACGTTGCCAAAACTTGTTTGTTTTACTAGTTTGATGTTAGTTTCTTATTGCTCTTGCAACACTTTATTTATGATTGCTAACATTCAAGTTTGCAGGATCCAACTGAAACTCCGTTGGCACAACAGGTATGTTTTCAAAAACTTCCTTCTTTACCTGGTTTGCTGCTATAACTTGTTGCTGTAATCATCTTACCAACTTCAAGTTTTCAGGATCCAATTGGAAGTCCAATTGCATAGCAGGTACATTTAAAAAAATATATTTGTGTAACAGGTTTGCTGCTGTAACTTGTTGCTCTAATCAAGTTACTGACTACTCAACTTTTCAGGATCCAAGAGAAACTCCAATGCCACAACAGGTTCCTTTTGCAAAACTTGTTTGTTTATCTGCTTTGCCGCTGCAACCGGTTGCTCTAATCACGTTACTGGCTACTTAACTTTTTAGGATCCAAGAGAAACTCCAATGCCACAACAGGTACCTTTTGCAAAACTTGTTTGTTTAACTGATTTGCTGCTGCAACCGGTTACAATGATGTTAATAACTACTTTTCAGCATCCAATCGAAACTCTTTAATTCCTTGTTTGTTTAACTGGTTTGCTGTTCTAACTCCCAGTTGAGATGTTTTGCTAACTTCAACTTTTCGGAATCCAATCGGAACTTTAATGGCAAAACAGGTTAGCCCAAGATCAAAGAGCGAGGTCCCCATGGACGTTGTATCATCCCACAGCAGTGGCACCGGCCCAATCGTGCATCATGAATTGCCAACTGCTGATGCTCTAGAGGCTAAACTATTGGCAGAAAGAGATTCTGATTCTGCACTTAGAGATGAAGTTGACATGTTGAGGAAGCAAACAGCACAATCACAAGCAGTACTCAAGACAACCATTAAATATTTGGTGGATTTCAAAACGAAGCAAGCTGAGACTGACCGCATTGTTAAGGTCCTGAAGGAAAAAGGAAATTAAATTCTCACTTGGTAAATCATAGGTGAAATGTTTTTTCCATCGTTGAATAACCTTTGTGTTGTTTGTTCATGTAATCGATCAAACCATTTGTTTTAGAGATCATGTAATAATTGTTTTTTGTTTTTTGGTTTGTAATTTTTTTGAGCACGAGTCTGTATTAATTGATAAGACTCTGAGACATTTCATTTTGATTGTTGTGCCAGACCTACAAATATGCCAATCGGGCTGAATGTGCATTCAGCAATAATAGTAGTATAGATGGTCCTTAAGTGGCACGCATCTGAAAGGGCCAAGATGCTGTACTAGCTTCGCTAAAAAAATGATGCTCTTCTAGCAAAAAAAGTACAGCGGCCTGGCTTATGTATGTTAGTTGATATTATTGATCCATATACTCTATAAGTGTTTATATGTCTGTTAGTTTTGTACATTATTGGTTGATTGACTCGGTATTTTGAATCTTGAGACATCGCTTGTGTACATATCTAAATGGGAGTACACATTATGCTGTGTGTGACACTTGAGTTGGACATAAAGTGGTTTCAAATATTCGAATTCACCTTAAACTGGATTCTAGCTTCTGAATTCGAGTATCGGCGTTTGTAAATTATACTCATATATGACAGTGGAATACATCTTTGTTGTGCTTTTGAAGATATATAAAAACACATAGAAAGATTTATAAAGATTCGTATAAGAATACAAAATGGATTTGAATTTAGTTGCCAGGGTAAACGTGGATGGTTATTGTCCCAAAATTCGAAAGAAGCAGCAAAATATCCACTCCCACGTCGGCTGCTCGAAGCCAGTGTTTGCGAGATGGAAATTACTGTCTACCCCTTACACGAACAATCCATCGGCCCGATTTCCACTGCTCTCAATAGGGGTAGGTTAGTAACTTCAATTAGACGTGACACGACCGCCTCTGAGCCCATTCAGACACGGTGGGCACCAAACATGGGTGGCAAAACACATTTGATTCAAGCTCATCCGAAAGACCTCTGTCTCTCCCTCCATTTCCCCATTCATACACGGTGGGCGGCAAAACAAACTCGACTCGGCCAAAATCGATGTAGGCAAATATTTTCAATAGGGACAGGTTTGTAACTTCACTCAGACGTGACACAACTGCCCTACCTATCAGCCCCGTTCATACACCGTGGGCGCCAAAACACCCTCTCGTCGCCCGAAATTGCTCTGGGCAAATATTGGGGAGATGCGTGATTACCGTCCTATCCCCAACCGATGAGACGTCTAAATTTTAAACTGGGGCTAAGTTTGTAACTTTCCCATATTTCAGACAGGCGCGTCCCAAAAACATAGTTCGCCGTACCTCTCCCTCCATTTTCCCATTCATACACCGTCCGCGCTAGAACACCATCCCCACACCAGCCTCCTCCGTCTGCCACCCCATCCATCGCCGCCGTCCTCCACCACATCCATCGCCGCCGTCCTCCACCATGCTGGAGCGCCTACCAAGACCGCATCGTCCACTGCTAGAGATGGACGTTTCTCATCCACGGCGTCGGACCAGGAGCCTTGCATCGCGTCCTCTCGCTTCATCGGCGCCGTCGTCCTCCTTGTTGGGGCCGCTCCCACGACCTTCTCGTCCACCGCAACGAGACTTATCCCCCGATGCACCCGTCTACCATCACAGATCTGCTTCAATGCCACTGACAGCCATCGCACCCCTGATGCCTACACAGCGCCACAAGAGAGGTGGTACTACTTCATATCTGCTCAACTTTTTGATCTCAACCAGAAAATAGATCGTAACTTGGTTACTGTACTTTCTTTTCAGCTCTTAGAATTTAGTTCTTAGTTCGAAGCAAACAATGGTTGCTAAATAGCATTTTTGCGGTTTGCAGCTTCAAATCTGCCATGGCACAGTCATAATAGGGTTCAATTGATCATGCTTAGGGTTTCCCCCCTTTTATGATCACTATACGATCAACATACGTGCTTCGTGTCATAATAGCACTGCTCCACCCATCAAGGTAAACAAGCTTAGTTGTTCAAATACGAATATGATATTATTAAAACAGAGTCATTTAATTGGTCAGCTAAATGTTCCTAATTTAGTTTTGAAAATGCATGTACACCGCTCGAGTGTGGATCTACAGGGTACCCACGGTGGGCCGCGGCCCACCCTGGGATTTTGGGTCGGCCCAGGCCCCGATTCACCTATGTTCTGTTACGCTTCCGATCTCTACTCGCCCCCAGCCGCCTGCCTCACCGGCGACTTGCCGTCCCCGGACGGCATGACTCTAGGAGGAGACGCCGGACTAACAGGACGTCAGGAGCCGCTCGCCCAATAGCGTCACCGCTGTCCGGGCACGCCGCCGTGCCTACCTTCCCAGTTCGTTCAGGGCTCAGGCGTGCAACAGCCACTAAGCCAACCCGATTTATCCTGAGATACGTCCTCAACACTCAGTAGCCACTCCTCATCACCCATTTTCTAATTGATTAATTACTCATTAGGCAGGACTGTCATTAGGGTTTGTTGTGTACTGAGTGCTACCTATACTTAATGGCTCAGTTGTATTTCAGTAATCTTTAGTACCTGTAAAGTTCACAGGGTTTCAAAATTCTAGCCCTAGGAACAGACACTAGTCATTTTGGATTGTTGGTCATAGTGACATTGACCCAGATTACTACTGCAGGCCAGGTTTGTTGACAATTTTACTTGTCTTTCTTACTCATTCCATATGATATCCAATTATTCACTTCGATGAATTGCAAACAATAAGTGCTAGACCAACTTCTTGATTCAGATTTTGGACGGTCTCTTACTGCAGTTACAATTCTGCATAATTGTCCTAGTAAGCTCACAAGTAATGATTGATTCACTCCCTCTATGCTTGCCTTGTCATATTTGTTGTCAATATTCTTTTAGGGTGGACCACCCTGTTTCAAAATACTGGAACCGCATACATGAGTGAATAGTATTTCTTTGTGTGATCTCTTCCATCATGTGTGGGCAACGAACACTGCATTGTATAGAAAGAAAGTGTCATGTCCACCTTTTACATAGACTACGATCTTTCACATGGAATACAATCTGCCTACTTGCTTTGTGTCGCACTACCATCACTCCACCCTTGAAGCTAAACATTATGCCACTCATAATTCCTTAGTTTATTTGTTCAAATACGAATTTGATATGACTCTAATGTTCCTACTTCAGTTTTGAAATGTGTGTCTGCCTGTTATAGAGACATAAGAGGTTTGTATTTCTGTGTGTGGCCTGGTTAGCACGGTTGGGGGGTGAACTTTGCATACGTAGGGGTTTATAGGGAGACACTCTTTGAGTTGAATCCGCAATGCATTCCATAGATAATCTGACTACTTTTTATGTTTCATGAATCTCAAATACTGAACAACATCATAATGATTATGAGCTTGCGCGCATGAAAAGAATAAAGCAGAACAATGCCATGGCTGTCAAACTTGGCATTAAGGGACTGAAATCAAGTCTAGATGCAATGCAATGCAAACGCTCTCCACCTACAGATTCATGCTCAGAATATGATCCTAACAGTGATTCTGAGCTAGAGGGAGACCTAAGTCAATGTAGCTCCCTAGTGGAGGAGTCAGAGGCAGATGCCCTATCTTATTCACCCATCAAGGTGCTTGCTCTAACTTTCCAAGGTTATATTGGTCGCACATATCTTGCAACTGATGCTTTGCATTGCTTCTACTTTGTTGCACTGCCATTAGCTTAGTTTACACATCGTGTATGTGAATACGCCCTGCCTATCCATTTTCAGTACATATTCCATCTGTCATCATACCATATTTATCCATTCAAATGTTGTTCTTGTGTATCAGACGTTCAAAAGGAAGAGGGTGATTGCTGATCGCATAGGAGCACGAACAAAGTATTTGGAAAAGGTAGTGACACCTGATAAATCAAATAGCCCATTAGGTGTAGTTGCAATATCACCAGACCCAGAAAACATGACCACAACTCTAGCAGACTCTAGCCCTACTACACTGACCATCTCTGATGCCCCAACTCAGCAGACCCCAACAGTCGCAAACAGTATGATGATGCCAGTTGACATAGCACCAGCTCTACGACGCAAAACCCCCATTCCAGCAAAGAGTACACCAAATCCAGTTGCCAAATCCCTTTTCAAACAAGAGAGAGCCCCAATTGCAGCAAATAGGACTCCTGTTCCACTTCTTCCCAGTTTAGAAGACGAAGCTTATATTGTTGTCAGGAACTTTGTGCGCATCTTTCCTTCATGGAAAGATTATACCACAGACAAAGAACAATTTCCAATCTTCCTCCGCAACTTACGCTTAAGTAATGTACTAATGTTATTCATGGTAATTACTGCATATGTTTCTGCTGACAGAAGACACAAGATTTCATTCTTTTAAATAGGCGAGGACCAAACTGGATAGTCAAGACTTGCAAGGGTTGGTTGCGCTTTTCAAGCACTCGTTGATGAAGTATCTTTCCTACCTGAGGCAAGCGCACTTCGATGGCAAGCCTCTAAATAAAATTTCTGTAAAGTCTTCGGTGCTACATTTATCAGACAGTGACTGGAATAATCTTGTTACACATTGGTCTTGTCTGCAGCGTAAGGTACTGTCTATGATATCACATCACAATTTGAACTACATTTTTGCATGTGCCTTAATGTCTCACTTGTACGAAAACTGTTTGCAGAAGAACATTCATTCTCAAGGGACCACAGAATCTCGCAACTATACTACACACTGCATTGCTCTTGTGAGTACCTCTTGCCTTGTATGACCATACTTACTTTCATAGCTGGTTGATTATGTAGCATCACTGCACATGTTAGCCTCTTTATCCTCCATTTGGTGGACATTATAAGGTCCGTATCGACTCTTACATAAATTTAGAATCAACCCAATGCTTTTGAAGAGGTTTAGCTCTGCAGTCCTCTTATAAGGACTGAACGTCGTCTATCACTGTACTGACATTAACAGCTACACCCTCCGTCCCATAATATAAGAGCGTTTTGTATAGTACACCAGTGTTCAAAACACTCTTATATTATGGGAAGAGGGATTGGTTCATTGTGCGGCATTCTGCATCTTATCTCCCTCGCCCACCCTTTACTAAAAAATATCAGATCTATATTTAATCTTACCAAAAAGTTGAATACACAGACAATGCCAGTGCAGAAGTGTAGCCCATTGCTCTTATCAGTACATTTTGTCCTGTAATGCCTGTACTTCCAGGGATTGGTAGTTGATTATGTAGCATCAATCTGCATCTTATCTTCATTATCCTCTATCCCTTCCAGTATTATCATATCTATAATTACTCTCTACAAAATGTAGAGTACACGCAATGCTTATGAAGAAGATTCTGTGCTGAAATTCTTGAGATATCCTTCCCTTGACATGGAAAGGGCATTATAAAGCCGGTATTAACTATTAATGTAAGCCAGTCCTTCTAAAGCCTTTATCCTCAACTGCTGTTTAATTTGCTCATACTCCCTATCGTCAACTGCTGTTTAGTTTGCTGTTTCTATCAAAATGCATGTTCGCAACAACTGTAAGTTCCAAGTTTTACTTGTAAAACCAAATTTGTTATACATACCATGCACATTACTCAATACACCCTATATGTATGCTTGTTTTTGAGGATCTATAATCCAGTGTGTGCTGAAGCAGCCCACGTTTGCACCTTGTCCTCTCCTGTTTTATCTTAATGATGTGGTTGATGATATGAACAACATGCCATGCACATTAACCAAAATAGATACAATGATTGTCTTTGCCCTTCATCTATGCTTATTTTGTTGACATGGTAATCCAGTAGTGTGGTGAAGCTCCCCGCATTATGAACAATGCCAAATTATGCTATTGATATTTTGAACTTACTCTTTATTTTCTAATTTGAAATTGGATGGAATTGACAGCACAGTTACCATCTTTGTTTATACACGTGCAAAACCTGTCATCTCTCTGCTTGTTTTAGGGTGATATGCCTGATGGCATGCACAAGTCTGCTGAAGGCTGTGAGACAAACCCAACATATATTGTAGCAAAGAAGGCAAAACATCTTGAAGATAGCGAGACAAGCCCAAAGTCTTGTCTTGATGCAGTGTTCAAGTTACTTGAGACTAGCAGTCAGACAAGCTCACAGAATTCGCTCTCTGAATCAGTTCGACTTCTTTAGTACCAAGTTCTAGCAGAAAGGCATTCTATAACTCAACTTCGAATTGAAGTCCTATCTCTAAGAAAGATTGCGGAGAACACCAATGAGAACCTCATTGCTAAATAGCTACACCTGGAAGCTATGACCGACATGCTAGGCCGGTCTCATAGCCTTGCTCAGCAGCTTGCGCAGCAGTTCCCACTCAAGGCTAACCTTTATTGAACTGTCTTGGAAGTGGTCTTGGTTCAGTATTATTTTGTTACGCTGCAATGGCGCCTAGTTTTTGTAATCTGCTTCTTCGTTGCGCTTTATGATCACTGGTGGCGAACTTCGATGCCCAGTGGATGTAATATACCATAAATCCTTTATTGTATAGTGTAGGTTTATTCTAAGTTACTATGCCATAATTTCTTTATTGTATAGAGTAGGTTTGTTCTTAATTCCTACAAGTAACCGTATATGCCATCATGCGCTATCTGAAAAAAAACGGCGAAAATCTGATGTAGTCGACCGGGCCGAAACATTCGCCTCTAACGGGCCTGCATTTTAGCGGGCCACAATTGGCCGGCCTGCAACTTTCTTGGGCCTGAAAGGCCATTGGGGACTTCACACTTTGCGCCAGGCCCACAACTTACACGGTCCTATATTCGGCCCAAAGTTTAGTTGGGCCTTTAGTGGACCCAGCGCTTAGTTGGGCCCATGTAGATTCGGGCCATTAATAGGCTGAATATTCTGCTGGCCTGTTATGGCCCAGAAGAAACCTTGGGCCTTTAGTAGGTCGAAATGCATGTTGGGCCTCAATTTTCACTAGTCGTCGATGGGCCTTCAGCAGGCTTAAATGTAGACCGGGCCATTATTGGTCCAGTTATATGACGGGCCATTACCAGGCCGAAACATATCTCAGGCCTTAGTTGGCTCACTGATATCATGGGCCTTTAAGAGGCCGAAAGCTTAGTAGAGGCATCAACGGGCTGAATTATACGACAGGCCTTTAACAGGCCCAAAGTCACGTTGGGCTGAACTGTTGCCACCTTGATCACGGGCCGTTAGAGGGCCAGATGTCGCGTCGGACCATATATGGCCCATGGGCAGCACGGGCCATTCCCAGGCCGAAAGACACACCGGTCTGAAATGGGCCCATGTCTACATCGGGCCTCTAACAGGCCGAAATGTCACTGGGCCGTAATTGGGCCCAAATATTTGGCGAACAATTAACGGGCCAGATCTGGCTTCGGGCCGTAAATGGGCCATGTTTAAATAGGTCGTTAGTGGGCTGGCCCACTAGTACCTGAGTAAATACTATGGGCCTTTGACTGGGCCGGCCTTTTCAACCTATATGGGCCTCTATTGGGCCCTGCCACATGTCGACGTATCATAGGCACGTCTCCTCCATTGGACGAACGACATCTGGCCTGCCGAGGAGCCGACACGTGTTTCCTCTAGCCAATGATGATTTTACACGTGGAAAATCCGCATTGGTCCGGGCTGTTAATGGGTTATCAGATCCAAACCAGAACCTGGTAGCTTAACGGCGACCCGTTACGGTGGATGCCATGTGTCGGTTACCCTTGACGAAAGCACTTCCATGACGCGCCATTTATCGTCATGGAAGTGGACACTTCCGTGATGATAATTTTGGTATTGTCATGGAACACTTCTACGATAGCACAGGTATGACTATCTTGATTCTGTCATCATGGATGTACATGAATGACAAAAAACGCGACCTACTGTGACAAACACGTATCATCACGGAAGTGGTTTTTTTTTTGTAGTGCATCCTTCAACCTTACTATGATTATCTTACCCCTACTAAAATTGAAGCTTTCAGGGTCATTGAAACGGTTCGTGTGCAAAATAAATATCTCAGTCGTGAAAATATTCTGTTGCAAGAGCACATCATCGCCCTCCGAAGCATCATCCGTAGATTGGAAAACCTCCTGAGCCTGAAGTGTGAAGCTACTTCACCACCACCTTCATCATCTTCTCCAACAAAAGAAACTTGAGTTCATGGTATGGGCACTCCCCTTGGCTTGTGCCAAGCTTGGGGGAGGTGCCCCGGTATGTATCATCACCACTATCTTTGCTTTCATCTATTTTAGTTTGATCTTTAGTTATCCTATGATTTAGTTGAATAAAATTTTAGGTCAATCCTTTTTTTTCGAGTGCTTGCTTAGTGATCTATCTATGTAATCGTGTGCGAGATATATAATAAAGATTAGTTTGAGTCTTGTTTCTTTCTTTGTTTGTTCCAATAAAAAGAAAGGAAAATAAATGAAAAAGATTAAATGCTAATCTTATGGTAAGTAGTGACATCACATAAGGAAAAGTATAAGTGGTAAAATTTATTGGAGATTGACAAACACAACATTGGTCAATGGTGCAATTCATGAAAGAATTAAAAAGGCAAGAGAAGATTCACATGCAAATACACTATCTTGGACATCTTTTATGATTGTGAGCCCCCATTAAATATTTTGTGTCAAAATTGTTGACGTTGGACAAGGAAGACAACGTAATGATTTATGTTTGTTCATATTCACATAGAAGTTATATTGTCATAGATCCTTCAACATGTGGGGCTTGCTCAATATCTTTTCTAGCCAAAAATTCCGCACTAAGTAGAGATACTACTTGTGCATCCAAAAACCCTTAACCCAAAATCTTATTTTGAGAGTCCATCATACCTACCTATGGATTGAGTAAGATCCTTCAAGTAAGTTGTCATCGGTGCAATAAGGCAATAATTTTTTTTTCTAAATGTGTTGGATCATTTAGTGTAAGAGAAAATTGAGCGTTGTACGAACTTATGATGGCAAAGTAATAAAAGTGACAGACTGCATAATAAAGGTTGCTATCATAAGGGGCAATATAATGTGACGTTCTTTGGCATTAAGTGATTTGGCATACAAACAAATAAGCACATGAAAACCTCTGCTTCCCTCTGTGAAGGGCCTACCTTTTACTTTTATGCATTTACTTTTATGTAAGAGTCAAAGTATCTTCCCTTATTCCTTTTTGTTTTCTCTTTTTGCAAGTATCATGTGGTGAGGAAAGATCTAGGCACATATATCCAGTTGGATATGAGTGGGCATGAGTTATTATTGTTGACATCAACCTTGAGGTGAATACGTTGGGAGGCGAAACTATAAGCCCCTATCTTTCTATGTGTCCGGTTGAAACTTTTTGTTCATGGGTATGCTATGAGTGTTAGCAATCATAGAAGATTAAATGATGGTTGAGTATGTGGACTTGCCAAAAGGCTCTGATACGTGACCCTTCCTGAAAATATGATGAATTGTAGTTGCAAATTTGACTGAGAACATAGTTTGTTAGTTTTCAATAAGGTTTATGCTTTATACTTCAATGTTGTGATGAATTGTTACTTGTTCATGAGAAGTTATATGATAAAAGTTATTTGATAAAGTTGTATGTTAAAGTTCCTTCCTGTTATAATAATATGCATGATGCTTCCATGTCCGTATTTTGTTTTTATCGACACTTCTCTCGCTAAGCATGTAGGCATGTTTCTCGATTTCGGTTTTTCACTTGAGGACAAGCGAGGTCTAAGCTTGGGGGAGTTGATATATCCATTTTGCATCATGTTTTCCTACTGTTATTTATAATGTTTTTATGCATAATAATGCTTTTGGGAGTAATTCTAATGCCTTTTCTCTCATAATATGCAAGGTTTACACAAAGAGGGAGAATACCGGCAGCTGGAATTCTAGACCTGAAAAAGCTACGTCAGAGTTACCTATTCTGCACATCTCCAAATGAGCTGAAAATTTTCAGAGAATTATTTTCCAATATATGAAAAATACTGGAGCAAATAACTACCGGAGGAGGCCCACAGGTGGGCACAACCCACCTGGGCGCGCCAGGCCCCCAGGTGCGCCTTGGTGGGTTGTGCCCTCCTCGGCCCACCTCCGGTGCCCATCTTCTGGTATATAGGTCATTTTGACCTAGAAAAAATCAGGAGGGGACTTTCGGGACGAAGCGCCGCCGTCTTGAGGCGGAACTTGGGCAGGAGCACTTTTGCCCTCCGGCGGAGCGATTCCGCCGGGGGAACTTCCCTCCCGGAGGGGGAAATCATCGCCATCGTCATCACCAACAACTCTCCCATCTTTGGGAGGGCCATCTCCATCAACATCTTCAACAACACCATCTCCTCTCAAACCCTAGTTCATCTCTTGTGTTCAATCTTTGTACCGGAACCTTAGATTGGTACTTGTGGGTGACTAGTAGTGTTGATTACATCTTGTAGTTTATTACTATATGGTTTATTTGGTGGAAGATTATATGTTCATATCCATTATGCTATTTAATACCCCTCTGATCTTGTGCATGATTATCATTTGTGAGTAGTTACTTTTGTTCTTGAGGTCGCGGGAGAAATCATGTTGCAAGTAATCATGTGAACTTGATATGTGTTCGATATTTTGATGATATGTATGTTGTGATTCCCTTAGTGGTGTCATGTGAATGTCGACTACATGGCACTTCACCATATTTGGGCCTAAGGGAATGCATTGTGGAGTAGTTATTAGATGATGGGTTGCTAGAGTGACAGAAGCTTAAACCCTAGTTTATGCGCTACTTCGTAAGGGACCGATTTGGATCCAAAAGTTTAATGCTATGGTTAGATTTATCTTAATACTTTTCTGGTAGTTGCGGATGCTTGCGAGGGGGTTAATCATAAGTAGGAGGTTTGTTCAAGTAAGAACACCACCTAAGCACCAGTCCACCCACATATCAAATTATCAAAGTAGCGAACACGTATCGAACCAACATGATGAAAGTGACATGATGAAATTCCCATGTGCCCTCAAGAACGCTTTGCTTATCATAAGAGGCCGTTTTGACCTGTCCTTTGTCACAAAAGGATTGGGCTACCTTGCTGCATATTATTTACCGTTACTGAGGGAGTCATGGACTAAGGTGTCCTCGGGGCGACGGCCCATTGTACATGGGCCGGACTGGTGAAGCCGTATAATGACGGGAGATCTATGAAGCCGTGGTGTGCCCTCCAAGTCAAGACGGCGCAGGATCTCTTCAAACCCTTGTTGTAATCTATCTTCGGTAACCGTAGCCCTATCGGTGTCTATATAAACCGAGGGTTGTAGTCATTAGGGGGAAGAGCTACATTCATCACCTCATAGCCTTAGGGTTTAGCTCATGCTGATCTCGAGGTAGATCTACTCTGTAAACCACGTTATACATTCAATACAATCAAGCAGGACGTAGGATTTTACCTCTTCGAGAGGGCCTGAACCTGGGTAAACACTGTGTTCATCGTCCCTTGTTACCCATCGATCCTAGATCCACAGCTCGGGACCTCCTACCCCGAGGTCTTCCGGTTTTGACACCGACATTGGTGCTTCCATTGACAGTTCCGCTGTGGTGCCGCCCAAAGGATCGATGGCTCGCCTGATCATAGGAGAAGGCATCGGATCTGGGGGCTTCTTCGTCCCCGGTCAACTCTTCGCGTTCAGCAGCATTGTCCTGCACGCCGACCCGACTGGTCATCTGGATCAGATCGACAACTTTGCCCCCGAACACCGAATTCAATTCGGAAACCTGGAATACGTGGCGGACTCACGGGGCGATCTGGTCTTCGCCGGATTCACTACCCCTTCCCGCACCCACGCAGGCCTCGTCATGCCCGCCCCGGAGTCTCCCTCCAATCTGATCTACGGATCGACCCCAGCAGCTTCGAGCCAGGAGAGCTCCGCTTCAAGTGGTGGCCAGACTCCACCTTCACCCGAACCCATCATGTCCACGGAAGATTTATCCTCGACCTTCGAGGCAGGATCAGGAGGCGGAAGCCAGGAATCTATCTCGGCCGAACTGTTCCTCCACAATTCTCACCCAGCCATGAACTCCCACGACGAAGTGGCAGCCAATGGCCTGAAATTACTCCCGGCCCGAAGCAACTCGATCTCAAGCCCCTGCATGGAATCCACACGCAGGGATCAAAATCCGTCCTTGACTTTCGATGACTGTCCGGACCCCTTCGAGGATCCGGTCCTGCACCCCGAGCTTAGCTCGGCCTATAGAAATCAAGGACTGGCTAGGGCATTGACTGCCCCCATTGCAACGGAATCTGGCCTAGAGCCCTCGAGTTCGGTGACCCTCGCTATGATAAACGAGGCGTTGGACCAAATTCAGAAAATGACTATCCAGGAGGATCTCTCCCCCGCTCACGATCGTCAACCCGTTGAGGCGTACTATAGGGAATTTTGCGTCCCACCCACCACCCACTTGGTAGCCACTATCGATGATTTAACCAACATGCTAGACTATAATTTGGAGAATACCGAATACATGGACGAGGGGGACGGAGCCACGGCCAGTGCCGATGTTCCCCCCCCCCCCGGTTACCGGCCGCTGGTCGGCCACTTCCACCTACGACATTTACATGGTGGACACCCCCAAGGACGGTGACAGCACCCCCAATCAGGACAGAGGCAAGCCCAAAGATGAGCCGCCCAAACGCCAAAAACAGCGCCGTCAATCAAAGCCATGTCGAAGCCATGCAACATGGAATCTACGAAGAACGGCACCGTAAATAATACGGATGACCTCGCTGGAGATGCAACCTTCGAACATCATCAGGATGACCTCGCAGGGCAGGAGGACCCTCTCAATTCAGAAAACCCCGATGACTCTGAGGATAGCAACTACCTCCTACTCTTTGAAGAGGATGCCAGTGTTGGGGAGGATGATTTCATCGTCCCCGAAGACCCTCTGGAGCAAGAACGGTTCAAGCGGAGGCTTTTAGCCACCGCCGCAGCCTAAAGAAGCAAAAACGCAAAATCAAGGCCGAATAGGACACCCTTAATGACCGATGGACTAAATTCCTAGCTTTCAAAGAGGGGTATGGCCGTGATCAGCCAACCAGGAGTTATCCCAAGTGAAGACTCCTGCCATAGTTCGACGACGAGGCCATAGACCCCACACGCCCAATATACACAAAAGCCGAACAGCCGGACCGCCCCCCTAGAGGGCGGGACAGGGAAGCTGATGAGGCCGACCACCCAGCTGCCCCACCTCGCCGTCACGGCAAGGATCAAGTGCGGCCCACTTATGAGTACGACCTCCGCCATGACCTAGACGCTCGTGGAGGCCATACCAGGTCCATTTATGGACCTAGAGAGGACATTCCGGTGTACCAGGAAGGATACTATGATTGGTTAAACCGAAATGATAGAGTCTGGGAGCAGCAGCAGATTAGGAGGGTTGAAGACCTCCGACGCGACGTAGCCTGAATTCGGGGCGCCGCACACCCCTTGTGCTTCATAGAGAGGGTAATGCAACATCAATTCCCGGAAGGCTTCAAGCCTGTGAACATCGAATCATACGATGGAACCATAGATCCAGCCATATGGATAGAGGATTTCCTCCTCCACATCCACATGGCGCGAGGAGATGACCTCCACGCCATTAAATATTTGCCGCTAAAGCTTAAAGGCCCAGCTCGACACTGGATGAATAGCCTTCCCGAAGACTCTATAGGTTGCTGGGAAGAGCTTGAGGACGCTTTTTGAGCAAACTTTCAGGGCACCTATGTCCGGCCTCCGGATGCTGACGACCTAAATCGCATCACACAACAACCTGGAGAATCTGCCCGACAGTTTGGGAACCGATTCCTGACCAAGAAAAAATAGATCGTTGACTGTCCGGATGCCGAAGCCTTGGCTGCCTTTAAGCATAGTGTCAAGGATGAATGGCTTGTACGGCAGCTCGGCCAGGACAAACCAAGAACTATGGCAGCCCTTACTTCCCTCATGACCCGCTTTTGCGCGGGCGAAGACAGTTGCTTGCTCGCAAGAACACCAACCCAGACACACCCGGTACCTCCGAGGTTCGGGACGGAAATGGAAAGCCCCGACGCAGCAAGAATAAACATCGCCACAATGACGGCGAGGGTGAGGATACGGCAGTAAATACCGGATTCCGAAACCAGAAGTCCGGAACCCGAAAGAAATCCCTTAAAGGCAACGGTGATGGCCCGTCTAGACTAGACACAATTCTGGACATGCCTTGCCAGATCCACGGCACATCAGAGAAGCCCACCAACCACTCCAACCAAAAACGTTGGGTGATCAAATAGGCCGTCAAACTCACAGCCAAAGACTCGGGCAAAAGCCCACGAAGCGAGGACGATGACGAGCCCCACAGGCCAAATAGTGGAGGCCAGAAACCCTTCCCTTCCGAGGTCAAGATGGTAAACATGATTTACGCAACCCATATACCGAAGAAGGAGAGGAAGCAAGCGCTACGGGACGTATACTTCATCGAGCCAGTAGCGCCGAAGTTCAACCCATGGTCAGCTTGCCCGATCACGTTCGATCGCAGGGATCATCCCACTAGCATACGCTATGGAGGGTCCGCAGCCCTAGTGCTAGACCCCATCATTGATGGATTCCACCTCACTAGAGTCCTAATGGACTGAGGGAGCAGCCTCAACCTGATATACGAGGATACAGTGAGGAAAATGGGGATCGATCCATCAAGGATTAAACCCAGTAACACCACCTTCAAGGGGGTCATTCCGGGAGTGGAGGCCCGCTGCACGGGCACCGTGACACTTGAAGTAGTGTTCGGATCTCCGGATAACTTTCGAAGCGAGGACTTGATCTTCGATATCGCACCTTTTCGCAGTGGCTATCATGCCCTCCTCGGCCGAACAGTGTTCGCCAAATTCAATGTCGTTCCACATTACGCATACCTCAAGTTGAAGATGCCTGGTCCTTCGGGCGTCATAACTATCAGCGGCAACACAGAACGCTCACTTCGAACCGAAGAGCACACTGTGGCCCTAGCGGCCGAAGACCACACCGGCCCATATAGGCCCGGATGCCGACCCGCCGTAAGGGCCGGTGACAATAGTAAATGTGTTCGAACCCATTCCCCGTCATGGGAACCCGCATGCGTTCGCCGCAAATAGGGATACGCGCCCTACGGCACGCCCACATTCTTCACGCTCCACGTGCCTTGTCAGCACAACTTCGCACTCAAAATACCATGGGCAGCCGTGAGGCATACATTAATCCGAAGTACATATTCGGTTAAACCAAACTTCAGAATTACCTCGTCTTCGGACGACCCGGGGACCAATTTCGGATATCACCAAGCTTAAAGCTCCATCAGCAGGGTCCTCGCCCATCAAGGTCTCATCGAAGGTCCCAACCCCCACCTATCAGAGGCAAAGGCGCAGACGTGCAGCAGGGCACAGTGAAGGCTTCAACTCACGTATCAAGGCCCTGTGTCAACCTTTACTTTGTAAATTTTCTTTTTCTTTCTCTCTTACAATTACTGCCTTCGCATTTCGAATTGTATGGTTAGACGTCCCGAGCTTACGAGAAATAATAAAAATACCCTTTACGGTGTTTGGATATCCGCATATTGCAATTTTTTCTGTATCTTTACAGATTCCCCACTCGCTCTTCGAACAGCCCGGCATGAAAATATATTAACTAGTCAAGAGTTCGATTTATGTATCAGCTCAATATCTTCAAGTCCGGCACCGCTTTCCGCTAGGTGTTCGGCGTCTCGGATATTGCACTATATGCATCTGTTCTGAACTATGTCTTGGGTCAATAGTTGGGTTGCCCAACTCCTATGCTTGCCTCTTATGTTTCGCATGTTCGACTAAGAGGGCAAAGGGAGAACCCCTGCGATTGTACTTCTGGTTTGCCCGGTCAAGTACCTCAGGAGGAAAAAGCCAAAAACTGACCGTCATAGTAAGCGCGAACGGGTCAGCGATCCGATGACGAGGTTTGACTCTAAAAATCGTTGGCGGTTTCACCGTGTCACATGAAGGGTTTTTATTAACACAAACCATGTGATCGGAAAGGGCAGGGTTTGATCCCTAAGTACATCACAATACACCGGGGGCTAGTCCCTAGTCCCCACTGTCAAGCTCCTAAGGCTAAGTGAAAGCAGTAAATCCGAATAGTCTGATTGCCTGGTTTTGCTCGCGCACTACCGCCTCCGGGCACCAAGACGTTGGCTAAGGGTAACAGTGCGGAGACAAAACACCCCTCATGATATTCACCTGGGGGCTGAAGCCGACGACTGGTAGCTTTCAGAATAAACATATGGCCACACATGAGTCAAAATTTAACCATTACAATATCAAATAAGTCCGTCGGGCGCATAATGAAGCATAAGTCCCACTTGATACAAACTTAATACAACTGCTCAAACATTACATCTTTCGAACACTGGCCCTCTATCGCCTGCGCTCTGGTTATCACCTGCGATAGGTAGTACTTGGGGCGGCGATGCTCCTTCCCCTTGGGCGGAGGACCAGTGGCCATCTCCATTGGATTCGTCCTCGGCCAATGAACCAGATTCTATGCAAACGCGAGCCTCGCCCCCTCAAGGCACGCTGACCGCTTTACGGCGTCAATCCGGAGCGGCGCCTCCCGCAGCTTCTGCACAAGGCCGAAGTAGGTGTCCGGAATGGGCTCGGCCGGCCACAGACTGACACAGAGGTCCTTCAAGGCCAGCTCGGAGATCCGATGCATCTCCATCAGCTGCTTTATTTGATCACTGAGGAGGGGTGGACGCTCGGAGTCCGGAAACTATGACCAGAAGAGCCACTGCGTGGAGTCCTCCTCGAGGTTGGCATAGTGCCTCGTCGCGGCCGCCGCATTCTTCGGAAGTTTGGTGAAGACGCCTGCGGAGCGCCAGACCCTTGTCAACAGGGCGAATCTGTTGCCTCTGAACACACTCTGCAGTAAATATTTCTTACCATTGGCAATTTGAGCGGCTTGCCGGAGCTCCTCCCGGACACCTCGAGCGTCATTCCTTGCCTCCTGAAGCTCCTTCTTCGCCTTGGATAGCCGGGAGGATTGCTCCTCCTGCCCCTTCTCAAGGGCCTCCAGCTTCTTGGCAGCATCCTGGAGCTCCACTTGGACTTCAGTCACCCGAGCCTCATGTTGCTCGGCAGCAAGCTTGGCCTTCTCAAGCTCGGCCATCGCCTTCTCAGCGGCCGTCTTCTTCTCGGCCACCTCGGCCTCGGCTTTCTTCAGGGCCTCCTTCAAGTCCTCGACCTCGGTGGCAGCAGCTACAGGGTCATCAAGATAAGGGATTAGCATACAGTCCGGATCGTTAATATCCGACGTCAAGCAAGTACACATCTTCTCATAGGGCTTACCTTGCACCTTGTCAAGCCGTTTGTTGACAAGGTCAAGCTCTTGATCGGAAAGCTTGAGCTTCTGATCCATCTCCTCTAACGTGGCGGCATTAACAGACGCGGCCATGGAAGATGCCTGCATCAGCAAAAAATATGTTGACATTATTATTCGGCTTACCGAATTTGATCCTCTGCAGGTCTCTCTGAGGTCCTGGCAGAGTCTCAGGGGCTGCTATGTATACAGCCTACCTAAACTAATAATTACAACCACATTATGAGGAAAAAGCATTACTTGACTTACCTCAAAGCCTGTTAGAAGGCCTTGGACAGCGTCGTTCAGTCCGGATTGGACGGAATGAACACTATGCATAACCGCACTCATTAGAATGCGGTGCCAATCAACGATGACGGAGCTGCTCACCAGCTCCTCCAGAACGTCTGGCCAGCCAGCTGCCGCCCGTGTAGAGGTGTTCAGCGCTAGCATTGGCTCCCCAGCCCCTCCCCCGCTGGGAGATGCCTGTGCTGTCGAAGGCCTTGGGGGCTCGGGAGCGGTCGACGGTTGGGGTCCGGATGGTCTGGACTCCTTTCCCTCGCCAGCCGGGAGGGACACTCCCTCCTGGTCTTCGGTGACCAAGGTGTTAACCTCGGTCATTATGGCGTCCGCCTTCCCCTCTATGTTCGGAGGAGGAGGAGTCCTTTGGGACCGCACCTCCTCAATCTCTTTGGGGATCGGAGGAGGCGCGGAGTGCGCCATAGACCCACCATCCGCCATTTCGACGGGCGGGGACGTCCCCTCTAAAGTCTGCTCGATGGGGCGTCCACATGGGGACTGCAACTCGGAGGGCTTAACCTTCAACTAAAGAAAATTACTGAAAATGAGATAGCCAAAAATACCAAGGCCTTACCTGCTGGCCGGGGGCTTGACCCGGGGATCCTTCTCCGGAACCTTCTCGGACACTTCGGACTCCTTGTCAGAGTCCGAACTATCCGACAGAACCAGGTTGGGCCGGCATCGTCTCTTCAGGGCCAGAGAAGGTTGGACCTCCTCGACGTCCTTGGATGCCGCTCTCTTCTTGGAATGCGAGGAGGCACTCTCCTCCTTGTCCCCATCCTCGCCCCCATCCTGCACGGATGAGGCCGCAGCATCTCCGGACCGATTGCCCGGACGAACCCTGCGGTGGAGGCCTTCCCTGGCCTCCTGCGCTTCTTTCTTCTTGACCTTCTTGGCGGGCGCCTTATCAGGCACCATGACCAGCAGCTTTTCCAGCTGCTCTGATCGAGGCCCTTCTGGTAGAGGCACCGGGTCACGGATCTTCTTGCCCTTGGCAAGCTAGCCCTGCAAAATCCCACATACCAGTGTTAGACCGAATCAAACGTGGTATGAATATCCGAACACTCCTCGAAGAAAAAATGCCGCTCACCTCTCTTGGGGGGTTCGCGGCGTCGAGGCCGATGTCCTTCCCCTCGACTGGCCACTCCTTCTCGGGCTAGAATAGTTAGCCCCATATCTTGTCAGGAGTCATGCCGTAGAGGTGTCGCACGGTGGCCAGATCCTCGGGCTCGTACTCCCACATGGGCTTGGCCCTCGCCTGGCAAGGGAGGAGCCGGCGGTGGAGCATGATCTGGACCACGTCGACCAGCTTCGCGCCGGTCTCTATTATGCTGTTGATGCACTTCTGCAGCACTTTCGTGTCAGCAACACACCCCCAGTCCGGGCTCTTGGTGGTCCAGGAGGCCAATCTGGTAGGGGGTCCGGACCTGAATGCGGGGGCCGCTCCCCATGCGGTCTCCCTCGGCTCGGTGATGATATAAAACCACTCCTTCTGCCACATCCGGACGGTGTTGAAAAAGTGGCCGTTCGACCATTGGACCCATGTCAGCTTACTAATCATGGCCCCTCCGCAGTCCGCATGCTCGCCGCCGACCACCTTGGGCTTGACATTGAACACCTTCAGCCATAAACCAAAGTGCGGCTGGACTCGGAGGAGCGCTTCACAGACGACGATGAAGGCCGAAATGTGGAGGAGGGAGTTGGGGGCTAGATCGTGAAAATCTAGCCCATAGAGGAACATCAGCCCCCGCACAAAGGGATGAAGGGGAAATCCGAGCCCCCTAAGGAAATGGGGGGAGAAGAACTACCCTTTCGCCTAGCTCGGGCGTAGGGATGATCTGGCCCTCTTTGGGGGCCCGATGGGTGACATTGGCCGGCAAGTAGCCGTCCTCCTTCAGCTTTAGAATATCCTCGTTAGTGATGAAGGAGGCCGCCCACTTCCCATTGGCGCCAGATCCGGCCATGGTCGAAGGAGGTGAAGTGAGATTCGCTGTGGAAGCAGAGAGAAAGGGCGCTAGAGCTCTGAAGGTCTGCGTGAGCGGAAGGTGGAAGAGGGCGTGGGATGCAGACCGTAGCGGCCCCCCTTTATAGACTGTTGGCAGGCCGGGGATTCCTTTTCCCATGCCGCTGGCCTCTCCACTTCCTGATATCTCCGCAACATTATGAGCGGGGAGGGGAATCGAAATCATTAACCATATCCCTCGAAAAGCGGGACACGATCTCCACCTTGAGGGGATGTGTCAAACGTGGTGTCAGCCTCGAGTCACGCTTTGAGAAATAATAACTGCTTGGCGTTATGGCCGGAAGCGACTCTTCGTTGAAAGAGAAAAAGTTGTCAGATAAAGACACTATTTGCGCTTGAGCGATGTTTTTATTATTACCTTCAGTGTTAATTAAAACTACCGTTTCAGATTCCGGACACCACTTGGTTCTGAACAGGGGAGAGACATACTGAGGAACTCGCCCCGCAAGCCGAATACTGGTCGGATGGATGGATACCGGATACAAGTCTTGGTGTTGGAGGCAAGTTCGAGGGCTACTGAGGGAGTCATGGACTAAGGGGTCCTCGGGGCGACGGCCCATTGTACATGGGACGGACCGGTGGAGCCATATAATGATGGGAGATCTATGAAGCCATGGTGTGCCTTCCAAGTCAAGACGACGCAGGATCTCTTCAAACCCTTGTTGTAATCTATCATCGGTAACCCTAGCCCTATCGGTGTCTATATAAACCGAGGGTTGTAGTCATTAGGGGGAAGAGCTACATTCATCACCTCATAGCCTTAGGGTTTAGCTCATGCTGATCTCGAGGTAGATCTACTCTGTAAACCACATTATACATTCAATAAAATCAAGCAGGATGTAGGGTTTTACCTCTTCGAGAGGGCCTGAACCTGGGTAAACACTGTGTTCATCGTCCCTTGTTACCAATCGATCCTAGATCCACAGCTCGGCACCCCCTACCCCGAGGTCTGCCGTTTTTGACACCTACAGTTACCGTTACTTGCTCATTACAAATTATCTTGCTATCAAACTACTTGTTACCTACTATTTCAGTGCTTGCAGAAAGTACCTTGCTGAAATCCACTTGTCATTTGCTTCTGCTCCTTGTTGGGTTCGACACTCTTACTTATCGAAAGGACTACGATTGATCCCTTATACTTGTGGGTCATCACTCCCTGAATAGGTACTTATAGAGTTGGAGTTAGAGTCAGAGGAGGTCCAGGGGGCCCACAAGCCTGCAAGGCGCGCCCTAGGGGGATGGGCGCGCCCCCAGGCCTTGTGGCCTCTGGGTGGTCCCCCTCTGTTTAATTCTTGCGCCAGTATTTTTTATATATTCCACGAAAAATCTCCGTAAATTTTCAGGTCAATCCTAGAACTTTGATTTCTGCACAAAAATAACACCACGACAATTCTGCTGAAAACAACGTCTTTTCGGGTTAGTTCCATTCAAATCATGCAAATTAGAGTCAAAAACAAGGGCAAAAGAGTTTGGAAAAGTAGATACGATGGAGACGTATCAACTCCCCCAAGCTTAACGCATTGCTTGTCCTCAAGCAGTTTAGTTGAAAACTGAAAGTGACAAAGAAAAACTTTTACAAACTCTGTTTGATCTTGTTGTTGCAAATATGTATAGCCAATATTAAGGTTTTCAACAAAGATTATGAACTAACCATACTTACAATAACATTTAGGTCTCATATTTACTCATATCAATGGCATAATCAACTAGCGCGAGTAATAATAATAAATCTCGGATGACAACAATCTTTCAAAACAATCATGATACAATATGACAAAATGGTATCTCGCTAGCCCTTTCTGAGACCGCAAAACATAAATGCAGAGCACCCCTGAAGATCAAGGACTGACTAGACATTATAATTCATGGCAAAAGAGATCCAGTCACACTCATACTCAACATCAATTAATAACAAAGCATATAAATGGCAGTGGTGCTCTCTAGCTGGTGCTTTTTATAAGAGGATGATGACTCAACAATAAAAGTAAATAGATAGGCCCTTCACAGAGGGAAGCAATGATTTGTAGAGGCGCCGGAGCTCGAAGCTTTTAAAACAGAGATGAATATAATTTTGAGCGGTATGCTTTCATTGTCAACATAACAACCAAGAGACCTCACTATCTTCCATGCTAGATACATTATAGGCGGTTCCCAAACAGAATGGTAAATTTTTTACTCCCCCTCCACCAACAATCACACTCCACGGCTAGCCGAATCCACATGTGCCGTCCATACTAACAACAGTCCTAGGGGAGTTTTGTTCAATTATTATATTTTGATTTGATTTTGAGCATGGAACTGGGCATCCCGATTACCAGCCACTTTCTCATGAATAGACACTCATCATGAGAATAACCCACCTAGCATGGAAGATACTGACAGCCCCCAGTCGCTACATGAGCGATTCGGGCATACAAAATAGATTATTATTTGGAGGTTTAGGGTTTGGCACATGCAAATTTATTTGGAACGGCAGGTAAATACCATATATAGGTAGGTATGGTGGACTCATATGGAACAACTTTGGGTTTAAGGAAGTGGATGCACAAGCAGTATTCCCGCTTAGTACAAGTGAAGGCTAGCAAAAGATTGAGGAGCGACCAACTAGAGAGTGACAACGGTCATAAACATGCATTGAGATTAACCAACAGTGAATGCAAGCATGAGTAGGATATAAATCACCATGAACATAAATATCATGGAGGCTATGTTGTTTTTGATTCAACTACATGCGTGAACATATGCCAAGTCAAGCCACTTGAATCATTCAAAGGAGGATACCATCATATCATACTACATCACAACCATTTTAAAATGCATGTTGGCACACAAGACAAACCATTATCCACTCCTAGCTAATTAAGCATGGCATGAGTAACTATAATCTCTAAGGGCCTGTTCTTTTGTTATCTTTTTTTGGCTTCCATAATAAGCTGCCCCCTACCCAGCTTATTCTAGAAGCCCAACCAAAAATTTCTTTTTAGAAGCCTACTAGTCAAGTCTTAACTACTAGGCTTCTAAAAAAATAAATTTGTTTGGGCTTCTAGAATAAGCTAGGTAGGGAGCAGCTTATTGCAGCTTATTCTAGAAGCCACCAAAAGAACTGGCCCTAATTGTCATTGCAAACATGTTTCATTCATAATGGGCTGAGTCATGAACGATGAGCTAATCATATTTACAAAAAAAATAGGTCAAGTTCATACCAGCTTTTCCTTATCTCAATCATTTCATCATATATCGTCATTATTGCTTTTCACTTGCACGACCGAACAGTGTGAATAATAATAAGAGTGCACGTGCATTGGACTAAGCTGGAATCTGCAAACATTTATTCAAAGGAGAAGACAAGGTAATATGGGCTCTTTGTTATATCAACAATAATGCATATGAGAGCCACTCAACATTTTCATCGTGGTCTTCTCCTTCTGACCCAAAAGAAAAGAAAAAGAATTTCAAAGAAACACACTGGAATATTTTTGGAGTTTTTGTTTTTCTGAAGAAAGTAAAACAAAAACGAGAAAAAATATTTACACGGGAAAGCTCCCAACAAGCATAAGAAGAACGAGATATCTTTTTGGGTTTTCTTTTAATACTACTACTAAATAAACTAGAAAGAAAAACTAAAAAGAAGCAAGAACTAATTGTTTTGGATTTTCTCAATGTTTTTCAAACACACAAGAAGAAAGCAAGAAAAATAAACTAAGATGGATAATACAATGAAAAAGTGTGAACACCAAAAACTGGAATGAATGTGTGAACATGAATGTAATGTCGGTGAGAAATACGTACTCCCCCAAGTTGGTCTATTGCCACGGCTTGAAATAACCCTCTCCTCGGTACTGTGGAGGGTCCTGAGGGTTCCACCAGTTGGCAAGCTCCTGTGGCTCCCACTGATAAACAGTCTCCTGATAAGGATAAGGAGCTGGTGCTGGCTCAGGTGCTAGAGGGTGTGTCAGCCTCCAGTATGTGTAAATGTCCTCGGGCATAATGGTGTACCTGCTTGAATGAATATCGAACAAAGAAGGTGCAGGCGAGTTAATAATCTCACAAGTACCCTGACTACATACTAGGTTGTAGAGGAGCCGCTTGTCGTCATCTTTTTTAATAAAATCGTGTGCTACCATACTAGCATAGTTTAAATATTTAGTGGGTAGCAACATCTCCTTCTCCTCATCATGCCTAATGGGTATCTCAAAATGTTTAGCAAGGTGGGAGGTATAGACACCTCCAAAAATAGTACCCTTCGAGTGGTTCATGTTCAATCATCGAGCAACAATGGCACCCAAACTAAATGTTCTCTCAGCATATAAAGCATGGAGCAATATGGCAAGGTCAGGGGCACTGAGGCCTCCACTCTCCCATCGACCAATCAAACATCTCCCGGCAAATAATGAATAATAGCGTAAAACAGGAAAATGTAAACTAGCCACTCTCGCCTCTGACACTCCTCTCTCTTCCCCCACAGTAACATCAGCAATGAAATCCTCCACATCCCTAGGACGTGGCTCACCGATGCCGCCCTCATAAGGTATTTTGCAAACATCGCAAAAATCATAAAGTGTCATTCGCTTAGGCACATCATACAAGTGAAATTCTACCATGGGAGGATCCTTCCTAGAATGAAAGTGAAAATTTTGCATGAAGGTATTAGTGAGTAGGAGGTATTGGTCACACTTATCTTGGAGGAAGGCGGTGATGCCGGCATTCTCCGCCAAATAATAGAAGTCATCATAAATTCCTGCCTCCATTAAGAATGTATCGCTTGGCCACTCACATGGCCGAACCTCCGCAGCGTGAGGAAGGTTGTACTTGGGCTTCTTCTGCTCCTCATTTTCATTTCCCTTGGAATTCTGGCTCGAAGAACCCCTCAACCACCTCCTCATGGTTTCTCTTTTCTCTGAAAATTTCTGAAATTTTAGTGACTCAAAATAAAAGTGAACCAAACTCAACAAGATTGATAGTAACTACTCCCACAAGTGTCTAGAGGCTATGTCATGCAACAAAATTACTTTGGACCATATAAAATTGACATGCAAGCTCAAGAAAAAGGTCACCATAGCAACAAAAATTTGCACTAAATAAAGCATTAGAACAAAACTAGTTGGACCAACGGAGGAGTCACATACTGATGAACAATCCCCTGAAACAGTTTCAGAAACGGAGTTTCAAGCAAGGAGATCGAAAATGGCAGCAAAATGAGCAAGAACACGGGTTTGAGCAATGGTGGGATTTTTTCTGGAGGAAGACGAAGTGGATGGGTGGCTGGAATAAGTGAGGGGCCCACGTGGGCTTGTGGCCTAGTGCACCCCCCCCCCTGAGGTGTTTTCAACGCCAAAAATTCTTAAATATTACAAAAAAAATTATACTAAATTTCCAGGGCATTTGGAGAACTTTTATTTTCTGATCATTTTTTTATTGCACGGATAATTCAGAAAACAGAAAAATAATAGTATTTTTTCTTTATTAATTCTAAATAACAGAAAGTAAAAAGTGGGTACAGAGAGTTGTGTTTACTAAATTCATCCATCTCATGCCCGTCAAAAGGAGTCCATTAACAAGGTTGATCAAGTCTTATTAACAAACTTCTTCCGAATGACATAAAACCGGAGAATCTTCGTATAACACTAGGTTACCTCAACGGGGATATGCATGTCCCCAACAATAAGAATATCATATTTCTTTTTGACAGTAGGAAGAGGGAATTCAAAACCTCCAATAGTAATTGTTGAAAATTTTCCAATAGAATTGATACTATTCACTCAAGGTTGTTTCTTTGGAAAGTGTACCGTATGCTCATTACCATTAACATGAAAAGTGACATTGCCCTTGTTGCAGTCAATAACAGCCCTGCAGTATTCAAAAAGGGTCTACCAAGGACGATCGACATACTGTCATCCTCGGGTATATCAAGAATAACAAAGTCCGTTAAAATAGTAACATTTGCAACTACGACAGGCACATCCTCACAAATACCGATGGGTATAGCAGTTGATTTATCAGCCATTTGCAAAGAGATTTCAGTTGGTGTCAAGTTATTCAATTCAAGTCTACGATATAAAGAGAAAGGCATAACACAAACACCGACTCCTAAATCACATAAAGCAGTTTTAACATAGTTTCTTTTAATGGAGCATGGTATAGTTGGTATTCCTGGATCTCCTAGTTTCTTTGGTATTCCACCCTTAAATGTATAATTAGCAAGCATGGTGGAAATTTTAGCTTTCGGTATCTTTCTTTTATTAGTGACAATATCTTTCATATACTTAGCATAAGGAGACATTTTTAGAATATCAGTCAAACACATACGCAAAAAGACAGGTCTAAGCATTTCAACAAAGTGCTCAATGTCCTCATCATCCTTTTTCTTGGATGGTTTAGGAGGAAAGGGCATGCATTTCTGAACCCATGGTTCTCTTTCTTTACCATGTTTCCTAGCAATGAAGTCTCTCTTATCATATCTTTTATTCTTAGGTTGTGGGTTATCAAGATCAACAGCAGGTTCTATCTCCACATCATTATCATTACTAGGTTGAGCATCATCATGAACATCATCATTATCATTATTACTAGGTTCATGTTCATCACCTGATTGTGTTTCAGCATCAGAAATAGAAATATCATTTGGGTTCTCAGGTGTATCTATAATAGGTTCACTAGAAGCATGCAAGGTCCTATCATCATTCTTTTTCTTTTTTAGAAGGACTAGGTGCATCAGTATTAATTCTCTGAGAATCTTGCTCAACTCTCTTAGGATGACCCTCAGGATACAAAGGTTCCTGAGTCATTTTACCACCTCTAGTCATAACTCTAACAACATGATCATTGTTTTTATTATTCATCTCATTAAGCAAATCATTTTGTGCCTTAAGAACTTGTTCTACTTGAGTTTTTACCATGGAAGCATGTTTACTAACAAACTTGAGATTATTAACAGTTCTACACATATAGTCACTCAAGTGCTCAAGCATATAAGCATTACGTTTTAATTGTCTACTAACATATGCATTGAAGTTTTCTTGTTTAACAATAAAGTTATCAAATTCATCCAAGCATTGACTAGCAAACTTATTATGAGAAATATCACCTTCATCAAACCTATAGAGAGAATTTACCTCTACTACCTGTGTCGGGGTATTGAGACCATGTATTTCTTCAATAGGTGGTAAATTCTTAACATCTTCAGCTTTAATACCTTTTTATTTCATAGATTTCTTTGCCTCTTGCATATCTTCAGGACTGAGAAATAGAATACCTCTCTTCTTCGGAGTTGGCTTAGGAGGTGGTTCAGGAAGAGTCCAATCATTATCATTACTCAATATATTATTCAATAATACTTCAGCTTGTTCAACAGTTCGTTCCCTGAAAACACAACCAGCACAACTATCTAGGTGGTCCCTAGAAGCATCGGTTAGTCCATTATAAAAGATATCAAGTATTTCATTTTTCTTGAGAGGATGATCAGGCAAAGCATTAAGTAATTGGATTAGCCTCCCCCAAGCTTGTGGGAGACTCTCTTCTTCAATTTGCACAAAGTTAAATATTTCCTTTAAAGCAGCTTGTTTCTTATGAGTAGGAAAATATTTTTCAGAGAAGTAATATATCATATCCTGTGGACTGCGCACACAACCCGGAGCAAGAGAATTAAACCATAACTTAGCATCACCCTTTAACGAGAAAGGAAACAACTTAAGAATATAGTAGTCGCGAATTTTTTCCTGATGAGCAAACATGGTGTCTATATCATTTAATTTAGTAAGATGTGCCACAACAGTTTCAGATTCATAACCATGGAAAGGATCAGATTCAACCAAAGTAATTAACTCAGGATCAACAGAGAATTCATAATCCTTATCAGTAACAAAGATAGGTGAAGTAGCAAACTTAGTATCATATTGCATTCTAGCATTCAAAGATTTTTCTTTCAACTTGACTATTAATTTCTTAAGATTCTCTCTATCTTTACAAGCAAGAAAGTCCCTAGCTACCTCTCCATCCATAACATAACCCTCAGGTGTAACAGGCAATTCATATCTAGGAGAGCTAGGTCTAATGGGTGTTTCAAAGTTTTTAGTTTCAATAATTTCATTAGTTTCAGAAATATCATCAGTTTCAACATTCTCAATATCTTTAGCTCTAGCAACTTGTTCATCAAGAAATTCACCCAGTGGCACAGTATTATCAAGCAAAGTAGTAGTATCATCATAAGCATCATGTATAGTAGAAGTAGCATCATCAATTACTTGTGACATATCAAAATTAATAGCAAGTGGTGGTGTCGCAAGCTTAATCAAAACAGAAGGTGAATCAAGTGCAGAGCTAGATGGCAGTTCCTTACCTCCCCTCGTCTTAGAGGAAAAAATCTTGGTTTTGGTATCTTTCAGATTCTTCATAGAGATCAACAGATATAAATCCCAAGTGACTCAGCAAATATAGCTATGCTTCCCAGCAATGGCGCTAGAAAAAGGTCTTGATAACCCACAAGTATAGGGGATCGCAACAGTTTTCGAGGGTAGAGTATTCAACCCAAATTTATTGATTAGACACAAGGGGAGCCAAAGAATATTCACGAGTATTAGCAGTTGAGTTGTCAATTCAACCACACTGGAAAGACTTAATATCTGCAGCAAAGTAGTATGGAAGTAACGGTAACAATGGCAAAAGTAACAGTAGCAGTTTTGTAGTGATTGTAACAGCAGTAACGGCAAAGTAACTTAGCAAAGATCAATATGGGAAAAGCTCGTAGGCATTGGATCGACAATGATAATTGTGCTGGATAATATTCATCATGTAGCAGTCATAACCTAGGGTGACACAGACCTAGCTCCAATTCATCAATATAATGTAAGCATGTATTCCGTATATAGTCATACGTGCTTATGGAAAAGAACTTGCATGACATCTTTTGTCCTACCCTCCCGTGTCAGCGGGGTCCTAATGGAAACTAATGGATATTAAGGCCTTCTTTTAATAGAGAACTGGACCAAAGCATTAGCACTTAGTGAATACATGAACTCCTCAAACTACGGTAATCACCGGAAAGAATTCCAATTATTGTCACCTTGGGGTATGCGGATCATAACTCGTAATAGGTGTCTACAACTTGCAAGATAGGATTAAGAACACAAATATATTCATGAATACATAATAGGTTCAGATCTGAAATCATGGCACTCAGGACCTAGTGACAAGCATTAAGCATAGCAAAGTCATAGCGACATCAATCTCAGAACATAGTGGATACTAGGGATCAAACCCTAACAAAACTAACTCGATTACATGATAAATCCTATCCAACCCATCACCGTCCAGCAAGCCTACGATGGAATTACTCACTCCCGGTGGTGAGCATCATGAAATTGGTGATGGTGGAAGGTTGATGATGATGATGGCGACAAATCCCCCTTTCTGGAGCCCTGAACGGACTCCAGATCAGCCCTCCCAATGAAGAATAGGAGACAACATTGTATCATAAAACGCGATGAATCCTTCTCTCTGGTTTTTTTTCTCCCGAATAGGTACTTACAGAGTTGGAGTTAGGGTCGGAGGAGGTCCAGGGGGCCCACAAGCCTGCAGGGCGCGCCCTAGGGGGGTGGGCACGCCCCCAGGGCTTGTGGCCTCTGGGTGGCCCCCTCTGGTTAATTCTTGCGCCAGTATTTTCTATATATTCCACAAAAATTCTCCATAAATTTTCAGGTCAATCCGAGAACTTTGATTTCTGCACAAAAATAACACCATGGCAATTCTGCTGAAAACAACGTCAGTCCGGGTTAGTTCCATTCAAATCATGCAAATTAGAGTCCAAAACAAGGGCAAAAGAGTTTGGAAAAGTAGATACGATGGAGACGTATCAAAGCGCGCCAGCTACCTCCCTGCCAATGTCGCTCACCGGGCTCCGAAGGACGGCCAAGTCATCCCCACGCCCCAGCCAGGCGAGAGGGTGGTGTTCATCCCCCACTTCATCCGGGGGCTGGGCTTCCCGCTCCACCCCTTTGTGAGGGGGCTGATGTTCTTCTATGGGCTAAACTTCCACAATCTCACCCCGAACTCTTTACTGCATATTTCAGCCTTCATCGTCGTTTGCGAGGCCTTTCTGCGGGTCCAGCCACACTTTGGCTTGTGGCTCAAGGTCTTCAACATCAAGCCGAAGGTAGTCGACGGCCAGCAGGCGGACTGTGGGGGGCGATGATTAGCAAGCTTACCTGGGTCGAGTGGCCGGAGGGTACCTTCATAGATACTATCAAGGTATGGCAGAAAGAGTGGTTCTACATCACCGAACCACGCCACTCGAACTGGGCGTTGGCCCCCGAATTCAGATCCGGAGCCCCCATGAGGCTAACCTCATGGACCAAGAAGGGCCTTGACTGGGGATCACCCACGGAGGTGGAGTCGCTGTAGAAACGCGTCTCCAGTATCATAAAGGTGAAGGCCAAGCTGACCAACATGGTCCGGGTGATGCTCTGCCGCCGCCTCCTACCTTGCCAGCAACGGGACGCCCCCATGTGGTCCTACAAGCTCGAAGACCTAGCCACCGTACTCCGCTTCTATGGCACCACCGACGATAAGCTGTGGAAGGTGCTATTCAAGCCCTAGAAGGAGTGGCCGACCAAGGAGGAAGACATCGGTCTTGATGCCGCACACCCACCTCAGGAGGTAGCGGGGCTATACTTTTATTCTCCTTTTAACAAGGAACCTAACTCTTTCTTCCCCGCATTTGCAGAGCTGTCTAAACAAAGCCGTGCTAATCGACAGCTAGACTCCGTTACCCGAAGACTCTAGGTCGGCCCTGCTGGAGGAGATGCTAGCTGTGGTGCCGTATAAGGTGCCGGAGAAGAAAGAGAAGAAGAAGGTCGAGATAAGGGAGGCTCGAGAAGGCCTCCGCCCAAGGGGGCATCCGGACACCAAGTCCAGGGAAACCCAAGCCCCTTCCGCTCATGAGGGGGAGCAGGAAGAGGATGGGGAGGATAGCGACTCCTCCTGCACAAGGAAGAGGGCGGCGTCGGACAACGCCGAGGAGGAACAACATCCTCCTATCCCAAAGAAGCACTGCAGGGCCAAGGTGATCCTGTCTGATGACAGCTCGGACTCCGCCGAGGAGTCCGAGGCTTCTGAAGAGGTTCCTCAAAGGAACCCCAGGGTCAAGCCCCCTGCCCAAAGGTACGAATCCGAAGACTGTCCAGGCACAAACCTTAAATTTTGTTACCAATCATATGCGTGTCTTTCATATCGTAGCCCGCTGTGCGACCTCCCCTCCGATCACGTATTGGAGGGGGACTCCCCACCAGCCGAGCTGGCGGAGAGCTGGATCGAATCACGCTCCACGCCTCCTCCGGCCATCGGGGAGACCGAAGAGGTGCTGTCCCAAAGGACCCCTCCCGGCCCGGACATAGGAGGCGGTGGTGACGACATCATGGCCGAGGTTAACACCTCGGTTGCTGAAGACCAGGAGGGGGATCCTCCTGGTGAACAAAGAGGGGGAGCCCACTCAATCCGATCCCTCCCCGAAGACGGTTCCGGAGCCCCCGAGGCCCCCGGAGTCGTCCATCCCGCCCTCCACTGAAGGGGGAGCCGGGGCCCCACCACAGGTGCCAACCACTGGAGATCGGGTTGCGGCTGGGTGGCTGGACATGATGGAGGAGGCTTTGAATAGCTCCTCGATCGTTGCGGAACACCGCGCCCTGATGCGCATGGTTTTCCAAAGTATTCGGTTCGTCAACAGCGGACTGAAGGAAGCTTTTGGCGGCCTCCTGATGGGCTTTGAGGTAAGCCTTGTAATATCCTCTTTTTTTTTATTATAAAGTGAATTCCTTGAGCAAGGTCATGCAATCCTCATATGTAGCAGCCCTCGAGACTCTGTCAGGATTGAAAAAACCTAGCGGAGGATCGAAAATCATTGAATTAGGAGTCTAAATGACGTAAGCTGTTTTGTAGGCCTCGTCCTTGGCAGCGGCTGCCAATGCCACAGAGCTGGCCGAAGTGAATCAGAAGCCCAAAAGCTCTGATGTGGAGCTCGACCTTGTCAACAAGCGGTTCGATGAAGCGCAAGGTTAGTCCAGACTATGCTCGTTAGTAGTTTGATTTGCCTTATCAGGCGGGGTATTCGGAGCGAACCCTACGCAAGGAGTGCTTGATTATGGCTACAGCTATCACCGTGGAGGTCGAGAACCTCAAGGCCGAGCTGAAGAACGCGAAGCAGGAGGCTACCGAACAGAAGGCAGCGGCTAAACGAGCGGCCGCCGAACTGTCAACAGTGAAGACCGTCAGTGACCAGCACGAGGCCAGGGTGGCCGAGGTGCAGTAGGAGCTCAAGGATGCCATCACTAAATGTGAGGACCTTGAGCAGAAAAATAAGGGTCAAGCCACTGAGCTATCTACGGTGAAGCTAGAGATCCAGGAGGCGAGGCCGGAAATGTGAGGCGCCCGATAGGAACTCCGCCAAGTGAAGCTTATTGCGGATGGTAAGCCATACTTACTACAAAGTGTCATTAGCGGTCACAGGTTCGCTTTGCTCACGCGGGTGTGGCATTCCTCAAGCATGTTTGTGGATCTCTCGAGGAGTGCGACAGATGCGGCAAGGCATTTTGCGTCTCGGGAGGGTGACACCGAGCAAAGGTTCATCTATGCGCATTTCCAGGCGCCCGAGCACCCTCCCCTCCCGAGCAATCAAATGAAGCAACTAATGGAGTTGCACCGGATGGCGGAGTCAGCCATGAGGGACCTCTATGTCCGGCTGTGGCCTTCGGAGGTGCTGCCGAGCAGCTACTTCAGCCTGGTGCCAAAGCTGTGTGACACTGCGCCCCGGATTGACGTCTTGAAGCGGTCAGTATGCATCGAGGGAGCTCGGATGGCTTTCGCGAAGATGATGGTGCACTAGCCGAAGATCAAGGTGGTCGAGATGGCCACCGGACCCCCTCCCCCGGGAAAGGAGCACAGGCGCCCCGAGCAATATTTTCCCATCGTAATGGATGGTGCTCGGGCGATAGAGGCCCAGTGTTCGAAAAATGTAATTTATGAGTGAGTGCACTATCATGTGTTAGATGACAGTTGAACCTTTTGCTTTATAATGCGGTTTCTTTGTATGGTTTATCATACTTTGTCTGCTTTTGTTTATTTTGACTCTTGTGCGACCATTTTTCAATCTGAAAGTTACCAGTCGTTGGCTTTAGCCCCCATGTAAATGTTACAAGGTGTGTTTCGACCTCACACTGTGACCCTTAGCCGACGTCTCGATGCCCGAAGGTGGTAGTATGTGAGGGAAACGAGGCAATGAGACTATGTGGTTTTAGAGCTTTCACTTAGCCATAGGAGCTTGACTGCGGGGACTAGTGACTAGCCCCCAATGTTTTGTGATGTTCGGACGAGCCGAGGTATATACCTTCATCACATGGTTTGTGTGAGGACAAACCCTTCGTATAACATGGCGTAACTGTCAGTGTCAAAATCGGCAGATCTCGGGTAGGGGGTCCCAAGCTGTGTGTCTAAGGATCGATGGTAACAATGGATAATGGGGACACGATGTTTACCCAGGTTCGGGCCCTCTTAATGGAGGTAAAACCCTACGTCCTGCTTGATTGTATTCGATGAGTATAGGGGTTACAAGAGTTGATCTACCTCGAGATCGAATGGCTAAACCCTAGCTGTCTAGCCTATGATTATTCTGATTGCCTCTACGGATAAACCCTCCGGTTTATATACACACCGGAGGGGCCTAGGGTTGTACAGAGTTGGTTTACAGAAGAAGGAAATAGTACATCCGGACTTCAAACTTGCAGTCCACACATATAGGAGTCCTACCCGGACACGGGGGATAGTCTTCTGCTTTATCTTCACGACCCATCACTCCGGCCCATATCGAATAGACCGGACACCCGAGGACCCCCTAATCCAGGACTCCCTCAGTAGCCCCTGAACCAGTCTTCGATGACGATGAGTTCGGCATGTGGATTATCTTCGGCATTGCAAGGCGGGTTCCTTCCCCCGAATATTTTAAGTTAGCTCCATGCATAAAGAAACTATATCCGGCTCTGCATAATCAATACAACCCTTAGCCACGAAGGCAAGATGTCAAAATAGGAACAATGTCTTTTACTGACAACTTTTTTGGCGAAGCGTCACACTTGACTCTTTAACATTTCGAACCGTTTTCACGCCTCCCGTTTCGCGTTTCGAGGCCTAGCCCTCATTGGCACGTCCCGTCAAAATAGAGATCATGTCCGTCCATTACGGGATTCTCATCAATGTGGTTTGGGTAACCCAACCGCACCTTACGCATGATCTCGTTGGGAACAGGCGAGGTTTATGGCTTGAGATTTGGTATTTTCATCGTCTATAAGAGGATAAAGATCCCTCCTTTTTCCCCACGCCTTCTTCTAGCTCCTGTCTTCCAACCTCCAAGCTCTAACGCCCACAACTTCAATCTTTCCCACCGCTGCCACCCTCCACAGCAATGGCCGGGTCCGGTTCCAAGGGCAAGTGGGAAGCCTCCTCCGTCACCGAGAAGGACATCAAGGATCTCCGGAGCATGGGCTATATATCCGCGGATATCGCGCATAGGCTCCCTGACAAAGATCAGGTTATCCCTACTCCGGAGCCTGGTGAGAGGGTCGTGTTCATCCCCCATTTCCTCCGAGGGCTAGGGTTTCCCCTCCACCCCTTCATCCGAGGCCTCATGTTCTACTACGGGTTAGATTTCCACGATCTAGCCCCAAATTCCATCCTCCACATATCGGCATTCATCGTCGTGTGCGAGGCTCTTCTCCGCATCCCCCCACACTTCGGCCTATGGCTCAAGGTCTTCAATCTGAAGCTGAAGGTGGTTGACGGACAGCATGCGGACTGTGGCAGGGCCATGGTAAGCAAGCTCCCCAACGCCGTCTGGCCCAAAGGGGCATTTGTGGAGACAGTCAAGGTGTGGCAACAGGAGTGGTTCTACATCACCGAACCCCGCGACGCCAACTGGGCGGCCACGCCTGACTTCAGATCCGGACCCCCCACGAGACTCACCTCATGGACCGCCAAGGGCCTTGATTGGGGGTCCAAACCGGAGGTGCAGATGCTACAAAAGCGCATCTCCAACATGTTAGGTGCAAACACCGGTCTCACAAACGTGATTCAGGTGATGCTCTTCCGCCGCACTCTTCCCTGCCAACTCCGAGCCTCCCCCTTGTGGGAGTTCAATCCGGAGGAGCCACGGACCCTGAAGCACTTCTTCGGCACCACGCACGAAGACATATGGAAGCAGCTCTTCAAGGCCCAGAAAACGTGGCTGAAGAAGACCAAGGACATCGGACTCGACATCGAGAACCCGGCCTCAGCGGTAAGCATAACTTTTCCGAAGACTTATCTGGTCAATACTTCAGATATAATGTAGATTACCTTGCCTGCCTTCCGTACAGGGCTGGACGGCAAAGGCGGAGCGGATCAATTGTCTGGCACCGCTGCTTGAGAACCCACCCACACCCCAACTAACGAAGATGCTGGTCCCGGCGCCCTATCAGGCGCCGGAGAAGAAGGCCAAGAAGAAGAAGGGCAAGGAGGCCAAGGGCGGCCCCTGCCACAAAGGTCCTTCGGACACAGCGTCCGGAGAGACCGAAGCCCTCTCTTCCCATGAAGAAGACGAGGAAGAAGAGGTGGAGGAGGTGGAAAGCGACTCCCCTCATAAGGGGAAGAAGAAGAAGAAGAGGGCGGCCTCCGAAGACCCGGAGGGCGAGGCGCCCAAGAGAGGGAAGGTGACCCTCCCGGACAGTTCGGACTCAGAGTCCGAACTAGTCCCCAAGAGACCTCCCAGGGTGAAGCCCCTGGCCGAATCGTAAGTATTCAGAAACTTACTCATTTATCTTTGGTCTACTTGCTGTTATTGTATAAGTTATTTTTGTTATTCGCCTTTCAGCCCTCCCCATGAGCTTCCGCAAACCCCATTATCAGAGGGGAACTCTCTGCCACCCGAAATGGCAGAGAGTGACACACCGTCGCGAGCCCCCTTGCCTATCACCATGGAGGACACCGAGGTGTCATCCCGAAGGACCTCTCTTGGCAGAGGGAGGGTGAACGAGGCCTTCGAGAAAGCGCCCGAGGTTAATACCTTAGTCATCGAAGACCTAGGGGAGGCGACCGCTATGACAACCGACGGTGGGGACCCCCAACAATCCGGGCCCCAGCCGGACACCATTCCGGAGACCAACACGGCTCCGGGATTGGATAAGTAGCCCCCTTTGAAAGAGGGGGGAGGAGCATCAGCTCCATCGGCGACCTCCTCCGAGCCCAGGAGGGGAACTCGACCGAGAAGCTATTCTGGTTGCAATTTCTCGCGCCGGAACACCCGACGCCTCTGAACGACCAGCTGAAGCAGCTGACGGAGCTGCATAGGGTGGCAGGTTTGGCCATGAAGGACCTGATAGTCCAGCTCTGGCCAGCCGAGCCAATCCCTAGTAGCTACTTTGGTTTGGTGAAGTGGCTTGTTGATGCGCGGCCTCGGATTGATGCATTGAAGCGCTCAGCCTGCGTAGAGGGTGCCCGGATGGCCTTCGCCCGCGTCAAGATGCAATGGGCAAAGATAAAGGCCACCGAAGTGGCAACCGCAGGCCCACCCGAAGGCAAAGATCATCGGAAGCCTGAGAGGTACTTCGATGACATCCTAGAGGGAGCCCGAGTGATAGAGGGTCAATGCTCTAAGGACGTAATATTTGATTGAGTGTGTTCGGGTTGTACAAACAATGTGATGAACCCATGCTATTTATATATCTATGTTTGCCTTTTGTTTCAAGTGATTTTTCCTCCTGTGCGGCCGTTTATTGTTTTATTTCTGAAAGTTGCCAGTCGTCGGCTTCAGCCCCCATGTGGATGCTACAGAGGTGTTCGGCGTAACGCGTGACCACACTTTATCCAACGTCTTGGTCCGTAAAGGAGGTGTCCGCGTGGTGAACCAGGCAATCAGACTATGCGGCTTTATTACTTTCACTTAGCCATAGGAGTTTGACTGTGGAGCTAAGGACTAGCCCCTGGTGCGTGTGCGGCTATCCGGACTACGGTGCCTTTTCCACGCGGCTGGACGAAGACCAGCCCCTCATATAACACGGAGTGAATCGCTAACAATTTGTAGTATAATACTAAGTCGCCGAATCGCCGACCAGCTCGCGCTTATCATGACAGTCAGTTTTCGGCTTTCTCTATTGAGGTACTTGACCGGACGAACCAGAAATACAATCGCAGTAGTTGTCCCTTTACTACCTTAGCCGAACGAGCGGAACGTAAGGTGGTAAGCACAGGAGCCGGGCAACCCAACTATAGACCAAAGACATGATTCGGAGCCGATGCATATAATGCAATATCCGGGACGCCGAAGAGTACCCTATAGGTGTTCGGACTTTGAAATGTGCAGGACCGAATACAACCCCCGGTGTTAAGGCCGGACTAAAGCACGTGTGGCAGTCTGAAGTAGGGAGGGCATACAGATGACAACAATAAATGAGTGCCAAACAAAAGTGGTGAGCAACTGCTTCCTTTATACCCTGATGAGTACGTCGAGCCGTGTTATTACAGATAATGCCATAAATATCGAGGCTATTTTACATGCCAAGAGTTTACACAAGGAAAAGGTTTACACATGGCCTAAAAGTAGTGGTTTGAAGATCCCAATGGTGCCCTGCCGCACGTCTGCGCCATTTCTCCTTGGTGGGAAATCCTTTAAGAGGAGGATGTGATGGTCATCTGTAAGAAAGAGGGACCTGGAAAAGAGCCTCCGTAGATCAGGTAGGTTTTTTTTAACGAACCTATATTGGAAAAAATAGTTGAGGTCCGAATAGGGTCAAACCGTACTATGGACCTTTTCCGCAGTGTGCCTCCGGCGCTGCCCAAGGTATTTTAAGTGCGTAGTTATGTATGCGCGGTACGTATGCCGCAACCTTATGGGGCGGTCGGCGGAGGCTAAACTGCTATTTAAGCTCCGGCTCCACCGGGCTATCGCATTGTAGTGCAGATCGGACTCTCTTAGCAGAGTCGTGGGTCTTGATGACCGATGGGTTATCCGGCTTGATGAGGCCGCCCTGTACTTCGGCTGCTAGGGCCGCAGTATGCTCCTCAGTACGGAGGGAGCGCTCCATATTCCCATTTACAGTGATGACGCCACGAGGTCCAGGCATTTTGAGCTTCAGATAAGCATAGTGCGGGACCGCATTAAAGCGGGCGAAAGCAGTTCGTCCGAGCAGTGCATGATAGCCACTGCGAAAAGGGACGATGTCGAAGATCAATTCTTCGCTTCGGAAGTTGTCTGGAGAGCCGAATACTACTTCCAGTATTAAGGAGCCCGTGCAGCGGGCCTCCACGCCGGGTATCACTCCTTTAAAGGTAGTGTTGCTAGGCTTGATTCTTGACGGGTCAATACCCATCTTGCGGATAGTATCCTGATAGATCAAGTTGAGGCTGCTGCCGCCGTCCATAAGGACTCTAGTGAGATGGTATCCGTCGATGATAGGATCGAGTACCAGGGCCACCGAGCCTCCGTGACGGATACTGGTTGGGTGGTCCCTACGATCAAAGGTGATCGGACAGGCCGACCATGGGTTGAATTTTCGGGCGACAGGCTCTACGGCATAGACGTCCCTTAATGCGCGTTGGTGCTCCCTCTTGGGGATGTGGGTGACATAGATCATGTTCACCGTTTTCACCTCGGGGGGGAACTATTTCTGTCCCCCGGTGTTCGGCGGGCGAGGTTCATCATCGTCCTCGCTTTGAGGTCCTTTCCCCTTATGTTCGGCATGTAATTTACCGGCCTGTTTAAAAACTCAGCAGTTTCTATTGGTGTGGTTGGCAGGCTTATCATGGGTGCCATGAATCTGGCAAGGTCGCTCTAATATTTTGTCCAAGTTGGATGGACCGTTCCTATTACCTTTGAATGACTTCTTCTGCTGACCGGATTTAGAGCCACTGAATTTGGCGTTTACTGTCGTATCCTCTGTTTCTTCGTTGTTATTCCGACGCTTGTTTTTGCTGCGTCGTGGCCTTCCATTGCCATCGGATCGCCGACCAGTTCTCGCTTATTATGACAGTCAGTTTTTGGCTTTCTCCACCGAGGTACTTAACCAGGCGAGCTAGAAGTACAATCGCAGTGGTTCTCCCTTTACCCTCCTAGCCGAACATGCGGAACATAAGAGGGTAAGCACAGGAGCCGGGCAACCCAACTATTGACCCAAGACATAATTCAGAACTAATTCATATAATGCAATATCTGAGACGCCGAGCATGTGAAGTAGAGACTAGTGCTGGGGTGATGCTTGGGCCGAGTTTTATAGTTGAGCCCACGGTCTATTAGCCGATCGCATCGAAAGAAAATATGTACCGAACTAGTCTGCTTCGGCGTTGAAGAGCGGAAATGGTTATGCAACATAAATGACTTGCAACGGGACTATAAAGGGTGGTCTTTATTTCCAGTAAACTCATGACGTCTAACTGTACAATTTGAACTGCCAAAGCAACCATTACAAATACTTCATAAAAAAATTACAGAGGAAAGGTTTACACAGGGCCTTGATGCGTGGTTTGACTTCCCTACTATGCCCTGTTGCACGTCTGCGCCTTTGCTCTTGAGAGGAGGAAGAATTCCTTGGAGAGGATAATAATCCACTGACGGGCCCTTGAGAGGGGGTCTTGAGAAGTCTCTGTACTGTATTAGCTTGATGCTGGATAGGTCCTAGATGGTACTTGTTATTGTCCGAAGATGTAATTGGCCATAGTTCGGTTGAGCCGAACACTTGGCTCTTGGATGGTTAATCCCCACAGCTGGCCATGGTATTTTAAGTGCGAAGTTGTGCATACGAGGCACGTACTGTGCGGCTGGGGTGGGCATGTTGTGGGGTGCGTATCCCTATTTATGTTGAGCATGGGGAGGCTCTGGGTACTGATACAGGGCTCAAGCCCGTTTACTTGCCTCTCGTGCCTTAACGGCGGGCTGGTACTTCAGCCCCTCATTGCCGATTTGGACTTTGGCTGCCAGAGCTACTATATGCTCCTCAGGCCGGAGTGAGTGCTTCGTGTTGCCATTGACTCTGATGACGCCCTTGGGTCCGGGCATCTTTAACTTCAGGTATGCGTAGTGTGGGACGGCATTGAAATGGGCGAACGCCGTATGGCCAAGGAGTGCATGATAGCCGCTGCGAAAAAGGACAATGTCAAAGATCAAGTCTTTGCTGCGGAAGTTGTCGGGCAAGCCGAACACTACTTCCAAAGTTACAGTGCCTGAGCAGCGGGATTCGACGCCTGGGATTACTCCTTTAAAGGTGGTGTTACAGGGTTTGATCCTTGATGGATCGATACCCATTTTCCTCACTGTATCTGAATAAATCAGATTGAGGCTGCTGCCTCTATCCATGAGGACTCTAGTGAGGTGGTACTCATTGATAATGGGGTCAAGAACCAGGGCCGCCAATCCTCCATGACGGATACTAGTAGGATGGTCCCTACGGTCGAAGGTGATCGGGCACGCCGACCATGGGTTGAATTCTGGGGTGACTGGTTCGACGACGTAGACATCCCTAAGTGCGCACTTTCTCTCCTTCTTCGGTATGTGTGTGGCGTAAACCAAGTTCACTGTTTTTACTTCAGGAGGGAATTTCTTCTGGCCTCCATTGCTCGGCCCGCGAGGATCTTCATCGTCCTTGCTGCGGGGGCCCTTGCCTTGCTCCTCGGCTGTGAGTTTGCCGGTCTGTTTGATCACCCAACAGTTACGGTTGGTGTGGTTGGCAGGCTTGTCCGAGGTGCCATGGATCTGGCAGGGCCTATCCAGAATCTTGTCGAATGCGGTTGGGCTATCCCTGTTCCCTTTAGAGGGCTTCTTCCGCAGTCCCGATTTTGAGTTGCTGAATCCGGCATTTACCGCCGTGTCTTCCGCTTCACCGCCATTGTGATGACACTTGTTATTGTTGCGTCATGATTTCCCATTTCCATCCCAGACTTCTGAAGTGCCGGGTTCTTCGGGGTTGTTGCTTCCATGAGCCAACAAGCTATCTTCGCCCATGCAAAAGCGGGTCATGAGTGAGGTAAGAGCCGACATTGTCCTCGGCTTGTCTTGGCCAAGCTGACGAGCTAGCCATTCATCTCGGATACTATGTTTGAACGAAGCTATTGCCTCGGTGTCCGAACAATCGACGATTTGGTTCTTCTTAGTCAAGAATCGGTTCCAAAATTAACGGGCTGTTGGACCACATGGCTAAGGTCATCGGCATCCGGAGGCCGAACATAAGTGCCTTGGAAGTTAGCTCGGAAGGTATCCTCGAGCTCTTCCCATCTCCCTATGGAGTTTTCGGGGAGGCTGTTTAACTAATGCGGCTGGTCCTTTAACTTTTAATGGCAGGTATTTTATGGTGTGGAGATCATCTCCTCGGGCCATATGAATGTGGAGAAGGAAATCTTCGATCCACACGGCCGGGTCTGTAGTCCCGTTGTATTGTTTGATGTTTACGGCGTTAAACCCTTCAGGGAACTGATGTTGCATCACCTCATCTGTGAAACACATTGGGTGAGCGGTGCCCCTGACTTGGGCCACGTCGTGCTGTAGTTTCGCTGCCATCCGGGCGCGGTGCTCCTCCCGAGCTCTATCATTTTGATCGAGCCGAGCTTGGTATCCGTCCTGTCTAGCGGGAGGGTATCCTCTAGATCCATGGACGGATCTTGCCTGACCAGTTCTAGCATCCAGGTCATGTCATAGGTCATATGGGTCCTTAGGCTCTATTGGCTCCTTTCCTCTTCTGCGGGAAGGTGCAGGTGGGTCTTCGGCCTCTCCAACCATCCTGTCCCGTCCTCGAGGGGGGCGATCAGGCTGGTTATCCTGAGTGCGTCTGGGGGGGGTGCGGGCTCAAGGGCCTTGTCATCGAATTGTGGCAGCAGATGTCGGCGCGGGTAGCTCTATTTCCGGTCCTGCCGCTCGTAGCAGTACCCTTCTTCGGCTGCTAGGACTTTTGTCCGTCTGTCGTTGAGGGTGTCTTGTTCGGCCTTGAGCTGTTTCTGCTTCTTCTTCAGGCTTTGTGCGGTCGCTATAAGCTGCCACTTGAACCGTTCTTAATCCAGTGGGTCCTCAGGGACGATAAAGTCCTCGGCTCCAAGGCTGACCTCTTCTTCGGAGAGGGGGAGGTAGTCACTGTCCTCAGAGTCGTTGAGGTCCTTGGGGTTATACTGATCCTCGTGCCCCTCCGAGTTATCGGGTTGTTGCTCGGGGGCAACGGGGTCGCCGAGGTCCTCCATATTGTCCGAGGTATCTTTTTCTCCAGTGCCTGTGTTGCTTTCCCTGGCTCTGCGCCCCTGGATCGTCTGCGCTGTCGTCGGTGTTTGGGCGGCTCCTCGCCGGGTTTATCGCCGTCTTTTCGGGGGGTGCTGTCGGCGTTCCTCCCATTGGCGCCATCGCCCTCATCGTTGGGGGTGTCCACCATGTAGACATTATAGGTGGACGTGGCCATCCATCGTCCATAGGTGGGAGGGGCAACAACAGTATGGGCTGTGGCGTCGATATCCTCATCCATGTCGTCGGCCACCTCGGAGGCGTAGTCCAACATGTCGGTTAAGTCCTCGATAGTGGCTACTAAATGGGTGGTGGGTGGGACATAAAATTCCTCGAGGCCTACCTCAAGATTGATCCGAGCATAGGTCGAGGAAGCGTAATCAGTGATGTTCATCATCTTGATCCGATCTAGCATCTCGCCCAATAGGGAGAGACTAGCCGGATCGGTGTCCGGGATTTCTTCGGAGCCAACCTCCGGCATGGTGGCGTGAGGGACGAGTCCGGCCAGGGTTGACTCCTGGTCTTCAGACGCCATAGTCGTACCTGAGCTCGAAGCCAGATCCGAGGTAAGGGCCGACTGAGGGATAAGGTCGGAAATAGAGTCCGAAGTAAAAGCTTCAGATTTTTCGGTCTTCTCAGGCAAGGCTGAGAATCCGGTAAAGATCAGATCGCCCCGAGCATCAGCGACGTAATCCAGGTTACCGAATCAGATCTGGTACTCAGGGGCAAAGCTGTTAACCTGGTCAAGGTGACCAACCGAGTTGGCGTGCAAAATGATGCCGCCGCACACAAAGAGTTGGCCGGGAAGGAAGATGTCCCCAGTGTGAAGGCCATCTCCGATGACTAGGCGAGCCATCGATCCTTCAGTGATCCAACATCGGAACCCTCAATGAAAGCACCAATGTCGGTGTCAAAACCGGTGGATCTCGGGTTGGGAGTCCTGAGCTGTGGATCTTGGATCAATGGAGAACAAGGGTTATGCTGAAGTTTATATGATGGTTATAGAGTCAATTTACCACGAGATTAGATGAACTAAACCCTAGGTGAGTAGGATGATGGTTCTTCTTATAGCCTCTACGGACTAAACCCTCTGGTTTTTATAGATGATGACCCACAAGTATAGTTCTGCAGGCACTGACATTGTTGGTAACAAATTGTCGGTAATTGACCCACAAGTATAGATGATGACCCACGAACCCAACGAGGAGCAGAAGGAAATGACAAGCGGTTTTCAGCAAGGTATTTTCTGCAGGCACTGAAATTGTCGGTAACAGATAGTTTCGTAGTAAGATAATTCGTAATGGGTAACAAGTAACAAGTGTAGCAAAGGTGCAGCAAGGTGGCCCAATCCTTTTTGTAGCAAACAATAAGCCTGGATGAACTCTTATATAAAGCAAAGCGCTCCCGACGACACATGGGAATTATCGTCAAGTTAGTTTTCATCATGCTCATATGATTCGCGTTCGTTATTTTGATAATTTGATATGTGGGTGGACCGGTGCTTGGGTGCTATCCTTACTTGCGCAAGCCTCCCACTTATGATTAACCCCTCTCGCAAGCATCCGCAACTACGAAAGAAGAATTAAGATAAATCTAACCATAGCATGAAACATGTGGATCTAAATCAGCCCCTTACGAAGCAACGCATAAACTAGGGTTTAAGCTTCTGTCACTCTAGCAACCCATCATCTACTTATTACTTCCCAATTCCTCCCCCTAGGCCCAAATCATGTTGAAGTGTCATGTAGTCTACGTTCACATAACACCACTAGAGGAAAGACAACATACACCTCATCAAAATATCGAACAAAAACCAAATTCACATGATTACTTATACCAAGACTTCTCCCATGTCCTCAGGAACAAACATAACTACTCACAAAGCATGATCATGTTCAAGATCAGAGGGGTAATAAATATAATTAAGGATCTGAACATATGATCTTCCAGCAAATAAACCAACTAGCATCAACTACAAGGAGTAATCAACACTACTAGCAACCCACAGGTACCAATTCGAGGTTCTGAGGCAAAGATTGAATACAAGAGATGAACTAGGGTTTGAGAGGAGATGGTGCTGGTGAAGATGTTGATGAAGATTGACCCTCCCACGATGAGAGGATCATTGGTGATGACGATGTCTTTGATTTCCTCCTCCCGGATGGAAGTTTCCCTGGCAGAATCGCTCTGCCGGAGCCCTAGATTGCTTCTGCCCAGGTTCCGCCTCGAGATGGCGGCGCGTCGTCCCGAAAGCTTCCTTCTTATTTTTTTCTAGGTCAAAACCTTTCATATAGCAGAATATGGACACCGGGGGCTAGCCAGGGGGCCCACAAGCTCAGGGGGCGCGCCCCCCAGGCTTGTGGCCACCTGGTGGGTCCCCTTCTGTTATTTCTTCACCCAATATTTTTTACATATTCCAAAACAATTCTCCGTAAATTTTCAGGACATTTGGAGTTATGCAGAGTAGGTATCTCATATTTGCTCCTTTCCGGTCCAGAATTCCAGCTACCGGTATTCTCCCTCTTCATGTAAATCTTGTAAAATAAGAGTGAAAAGGCATAAGTATTGTACCATAATGTGAAATGAAAGTCCATAATGCAATAAGTATCAACATAAAAACATGATGCAAAATGGACGTATCAACTCCCCCAAGCTTAGACCTGGCTTGTCCTCAAGCGAAAGCCGAAATTGATAATCATGTCCACGTGTTTAGAGATAGAGGTGTCGATAAAATAAAATACGGACATGAGGGCATCATGATCATCTTTTAGAACAGTAATATATTGTCATGTAACTTCTTATGCTAAAGTGATAATTCATTCACAAGATAAAGTATGAACCGAAAAGCTTTATTGAAAACTAGCAAACTATGATCTTGGTCATTGAAGCAATTGCAATTTATCATAACATCAGAAAGAGTCAATGCAAGAGCTCTTATTTAGCAACTTCACATACTCAACCATCATTTAATCTTTCATAATTGCTAACACTCACACGATACCTATGAAGTCAAAGCTTTAATCAGATACATATGAAGATAGGGGCTTATAGTTTCGCCTCCCAACTATTTACCTTGAGGGTAATGTCAACAATAATAGTTTATGGTCACCTACATCCGAGTGGATATGTATGTGTGGATCTTTCCCCAACACATAGTGCTTGCCAAAAAGAGAAAATATAAAAGGAAGGGTGAAGATCACCATGACTCTTGTATAAAGGTAGAAGATAAAAGTAAAAGATAGGCCCTTCGCAAAGGGAAGCAGAGGTTGTCATACACTTTTTGGTTGGATGCAAGAAATCTTAATGCAATGGAACATCACTTTATATTGCTGCTTGTGATAGAGAACATTATTATGCAGTCCATTGGTTTTATTTCTTCCCCATCACAAGTTCGTATAAAGCTTATTTTCCTCATACTAAAAGATCATACATATTTAGAGAGCAATTTTATTGCGTGCACCGATGACAACTTAGTTGAAGGATCTTACTCAATCCATAGGTAGATATAGTGGACTCTCATGGCAAAACTGGGTTAAGGGTTTTGGATGCACAAGTAGTATCTCTACTTAGTGTGAAATTTTTGGCTAGCAAGGAATGGAAAGCAATCCCAACATGTTGGAGGATCCAGGACATTATAACTTCCATTCGGATAAAAGAAAACATAACCCATTATGTTGTCTTCCTTGTCCAACATCAACTTATTAGCATATAATATTTTAATGAGTGCTCACAATCACAAAAGATGTACAAGATAGTGTATTTATATGTGAAACCTCTCTTTCTTTATTACTTCCTATTAATTGCAACAATGACCAAAACTATGTTTGTCAACCCTCAACAAATTTCATGCAACATACTTCTTATATGTGAAGTCATCACTCTCCATAAGATTATTATATAATCTTTTTATTTCTTTTGTTCTTTTTCTTTTCCAAGATCAAAGCAAGAAAGCAAAGCCCTTAACTCAAAACTAATCTTTATTATATAACTCTCGGACTCGATTACATAGATAGAACACAAAGCAAAACTCAAAGACTAGATCATACTAAAACTTTTATTCTACTATATAACGATATAACTAAAAGGATCAAACAAAGATAAATGATAATGATAAAGAAGTGATGGTGATACGATACTGGGGCACCTCCCCCAAGCCTGGCACAAGCCAAGGGGAGTGCCCATACCCGTGTACTCAAGTCTCCTTCTTCGAAGGTGGTGGTGTGATGTTCTTGGCAATGATGCCCCTCAGGATGCGATTTTCGGTGACAGTTATTGACTTGCTGTTTGAGATCCATAATCTCCTTACGTAGCTTTTCGGTGACTGTTAAAGCACCGTCCACCCACAGATGCATCCTTGCTGCAAAGGAAGAAGCAACACTCTTTTTCAAGTTATTGTAAGATATAAATTTAGCACCGGGGGGTTTGACCAAATTTGGGAGGACCGAGTCATCGAGTTCCACATGCATGGCTCCAGGTTGAGGGAGAGAGGTGACTTCGTGATCCTCCTCCATGGCATCCACTCTTTTCAGGTCGGCTTCCATCTCTTCCTCTGTTGACCATCCAAAGGGATTAGCTTCGCTGTATGCTCTTTGATCCGGTGTTGGGTGAGAGACTCGACTCTCCCCAACCGACTCTTGCGAAGACATCTTGCTCTAAATCTGCTGCAGAAATAGCTCGAAACAAGAACAGAGAATATTGTCGTGCTATGGTGGTCAAAACCTTCGGGAGATTATATAATGAATTTTTACCGTGCAAAACAAGTATTCTGGGAGAAAACATAGTCCAGAAGGTACACGAGTGGGCCACAAGCTTGGGAGACGCACCCAGGGGGTAGGGCACGCCACCAGGCTTGTCGCCTGCTCATGCACTATTCGGACTATTTTTTTCCTAATTTTAAAAATATTCCTAAATAGAGTAAAATTGCTTTTGGAGAACTTTTGGAGTCGGTTTACTTACCGTATCACATACCTATTCCTTTTAAGGGTTCTGGAGTGTGCTGGAAGGTTTCCCTTATGTACTCCTCCGGTGTTATGGTATGAATAATATTAGTTTCAACATTTATGGGCGTACCTGAGATATAATGTTTGAATCTTTGCCCATTCACCACCTTCGGGTTATTGCCCTTGGCATTGTTGATCTTGATGGCACCGGAACGATCAACTTCTTTGATAATGTAAGGACCTTCCCATTTAGAGAGAAGTTTTCCTGCAAAAAATCTTAAACGAGAATTGTATAGCAAGACTTGGTCACCTACATTAAATTCACACTTTTGTATCCTTTTGTCATGCCATATTTTAACCTTTTCTTTAAACAATTTGGCATTTTCATAGGCTTGGGTTCTCCATTCATCAAGTGAACTAATGTCAAATAACCTCTTCTCGCCGGCAAGTGTGAAATCATAGTTGAGTTCTTTGATTGCCCAATAAGATTTATGTTCTAATTCGAGAGGTAGGTGACATGCTTTTCCATAAACCATTTCATATGGAGACATACCCATAGGATTTTTATAAGCAGTTCTATAAGCCCATAATGCATCATCAAGTTTCTTAGACCAATTCTTCCTAGATCTATTAACTGTCTTTTGCAAGATCAATTTTATTTCTCTATTGCTTAATTCTACTTCACCGCTAGACTGAGGATGGTAAGGAGATGCAATTCTGTGGTTAACATCATACTTACCAAGCAATTTACGGAAAGCACCATGAATAAAGTGTGAACCACCATCAGTCATTAAATATCTAGGGACGCCAAACCTCGGGAAAATGACTTCTTTAAGCATTTTAATAGAAGTGTTGTGATCAGCACTACTAGTTGGAATAGCTTCTACCCACTTAGTAACGTAATCAACAACAACTAGAATATGAGTATACCCATTGGAGGAAGCAAAAGGTCCCATATAATCAAATCCCCAAACATCAAATGGTTCAATAACAAGTGAATAATTCATAGGCATTTCCCGACATCTACTAATGTTACCAATTCTTTGACATTCATCACAAGACAATACAAACTTACGAGCATCCTTGAAAAGAGTAGGCCAATAAAAAACAGATTCTAATACCTTGTGTGTAGTTCTGTCTCCAGCGTGGTGTCCTCCATAAGCCTCGGAGTGACACTTTCTTAGGATTTTTTCTTGTTCATGCTCAGGTATAATATGTCTAATAACACCATCTACTCCTTCTTTATAAATGTGTGGGTCATCCCAGAAGTAATGTCTTAAATCATAGAAAAACTTTTTATTTTGTTGGTATGTAAAACAAGGTGGTATAAATTTAGCAACAATATAATTAGCATAGTCTGCATACCATGGAGTACTACGAGAAGCATTTATGACATCTAATTGTTCATCAGGGAAGCTATCATCAATAGGTAGTGGGTCATCAAAAATATTTTCTAACCTAGACAAGTTGTCTGCTATGGGATTCTCAGCTCCCTTCCTATCAATAACATGTAAATCAAATTCTTGTTGCAAGAGAACCCACCTAACGAGTCTAGGTTTAGCATCTTTCTTTTCCATAAGGTATTTAATAGTAGCATGATCGGTGTGAACAATTACTTTGGAATCAACAATATAAGATCTGAATTTATCACAAGCAAACACAACTGCTAAAAATTCTTTTTCAGTAGTAGCATAATTTCTTTGAGCACTATCTAGAGTTTTGCTAGCATAATGGATAACATTTAATTTCTTATCAACCGTTTGTCCTAGAATAGCACCAACAACATAATCACTAGCATCACACATAATTTCAAAGGGTAGGTTCCAATCAGGTGGTTGAACAATAGGTGCAGAAATAAAGGCTTTCTTAAGGATTTCAAATGCTTCTACACAATCATCATAAAAAACAAATGGAACATCTTTTTGCAAGAGATTAGTAAGGGACCTAGAAATTTTAGATTAGTAAGAGGCCTCGGAACAAACGTAACTACTCACAAAGCATGCTCATGTTAAAGATCAGAGGGGTAATAAATATCAATAAGTATCTGAACATATGATCTTCTACCAAATAAACCAACTAGCATCAACTACAAGGAGTAATCAACACTACTAGCAACCCACAAGTACCAATCTGAGGTTCTGAGGCAAAGATTGAATACAAGAGGTGAACTAGGGTTTGAGAGGAGATGGTGCTGATGAAGATTGACCCTCCCAAGATGAGAGGATCATTGGTGATGACGATGGCTTCGATTTCCCCCTCCCGGAGGGAAGTTTCCCGGCAGAATCGCTCTACCGGAGCCCTAGATTGCTTCTTCCCAGGTTCCGCCTCGAGACGGCGGTGCCTCGTCCCGAAAATGTCCTTCTTATTTTTTATGTCAAAACCTTTCATATAGTAGAATATGGACACCGGGGGCTCGCCAGGGCGCCCACAAGCTCAGGGGGCGCGCCCCCCAGGCTTGTGGCCACCTAGTGGGCCCCCTTTTGTTATTTCTTCGCCCAGTATTTTTTATATATTCCAAAAAAAATCTTCGTAAAGTTTCAGGACATTTGGAGTTGTGCAGAATAGGTATCTCTGATTTGCTCCTTTCCGGTCTAGAATTCCAGCTGCCGGCATTCTCCCTCTTCATGTAAATCTTGTAAAAAAAGAGAGAAAAGGCATAAGTATTGTACCATAATGTGAAATAACAGTCCATAATGCAACAAATATCAACATGAAAACATGATGCAAAATGGACGTATCAATAGACACCAGGGGTACTAGGGCTACACATGGTCGGTTACAATGAAGGGATAAACATGCCGATTCTCTTGTCTTTGACTTGGAGGGCACACGAAGGCTCTGAAGGTTTCCTCTCCGGATATGGAGTAGCCTCATAGTTCGGCCTTACAGTAGTCGCATAGCAGCCCTCCTGTCCGGCCCATAAGATATAGGTCGGCAGCCCGAGGACCCCTTAGTCCAGGACTCCCTCAACTGCCCCGGCGGAATTACCGCTCTTCTTATACCGCTGGGAGTACCGCTTATTTTTAGTCCTCTGGACTGCTCTTTCCTTCGAGCAGAACTAGAGCAGCAGTACTCAGCGGTTGTACCGCTCTGTGTGCCACTATCGTGTTGTCCTTCTCTACTACCGCATTTCCTGTTGTTTGCTCAACACTATGCGGTAGTACCGCTCCGGCGGCACTACCGCCTCCCTGACTTGTTCAGTTAAACGCATAGTGCTGGAACTTCCATGCCAGCAGAAGTACCGCTCGCCCGAGCAGTACTACCGCTTATGCACGGGCTGAAGGTGCATAACGGTTGGATTCTTTCCCCACTATATAAGTGAGTCTTCTTCCTCAAGTGGACCCACCTCTTCCTTCCCCAAGCTCCATTGTTGCTCAAAAGCTCATTTCCGCCCGATCTCTCTCTCTCTAGCCAATCAAACTTGTTGATTTTCTAGGGATTGGTTGAGAAGGCCCCGATCTACACTTCCACCAAGAGAAATTTGATTCCCCCCACTAATCCCTTGCGGATATTATTACTCTTGGCTGTTTGAGCACCCTAGACGGTTGAGGTCACCTTGGAGCCACATTCCATTGTGGTGAAGCTTCGTGATGGTGTTGTCAGCCTCCAATTCGGTTGTGGAGATTGCCCCGACCTTGTTTGTAAAGGTTCGGTTGCCGCCTTCAAGGGCACCACTAGTGGAATCACGTCATCTTGCATTGTGCAAGGGCGTGAGGAGAATACGGTGGACCTAGTGGCTTCTTGGGGAGCATTGTGACTCCACACCGCTCCAATGAAGATGTACTTCCCCTCAAAGGGAAGGAACTTCGGTAACACATCCTCATCTCCACCGGCTCCACTTGTAGTTACTTCTTACCTTTACTTTGTGCAAGCTATATTTGTGTTGTATCCTTTGCTTGCTTGCTTGTGTTGTTGTTGCTCGCATCATATAGGTTGCTCACCTGGTTGCACATCTAGACAACCCATTTGTTGCTAATCCTAATTTGCTAAGAAAAGCTAAAAATTGGTAGTTGCCTATTCACTGGTGCAGTGAGCTGCTATACAAACGGTTTTTAACCCCTTTCCGCGATGACATTTTAAACCGTCGCCTTGCTAGTGTGGGCGATAGGGGGGGGGGGGTCCTTCCCACACGACACAGAAACCGTCGGGGATAGGGAGTAGGAATGCATACGTTTTCCAGAACAAAGCATATGCGATGCCCGCATCTATCCCAAACGCGATTGTTCACACAACTGTTTGTGATATATCGAATATCACAAATGCTCCATCCTTGCTACTCGTGTGTGCTCGCATTACCATCGCAGTCGGTATTCTGTGGTGCTACATTTACGATGCACGCCCCATCACAAACAGTTCACGATTATAGAACATCTGTGATAAGGAGACTATCACACACATTCACTTCTCCCGAACCGTATGCGATCTGTAATTAAGAAGATTACCTAATCATCATACGAGTGTCGGATAGCATTATGAAACGTCGTATCAGTGTCGTACAGGATAACTATCACACACGCTATTATGTGGTGCAATGTTTACGATGCCTACGACATCCGAAACAGTTCATGATTGTAAACCGTGTATGATAAGGCGACTATCACAAACATTTAGTTTGCTCGCACCGTTTGTGATATTGTCTGACATCACACACGCTTTGCAAACGGCAACTGTGTGCATGCTCGCACATGTTTCCTCTATGTGAACCGTGTCGGATTATGGTGTATATCACACACGTTTGTGTTTTACCGACCGTGTGCGCCGTAACGACCTGCACAGCGTAATTTCACCCTAATTTAATTGCTGCTATTTAAAATTGTACCAAATTTGAATTTGAAAGTAGGCTATAGCTTTATTCATATCCATCAGGTTCAAACAACCAATGCATTATTCGATTCATAGGTACATATGTTCAAGAATTACATAAGCACCAAATAAAGAATGATGAACCACAGCTGTATACTTGAACTATTAAAGACTGTAAAGAAAGAGGCGAAAGACATTCTGGTTGTTGAACAAGTTGAAGCGGAATGCCCATATTGTGCCCTCCTCCATGCAGAAGGCATGCACGACTCTAGTCCAACCCCTTGTGATGGCCAACCGCCCATCCTTCACTGTCTTCATGAACACATCTAGATAGTCATCGTGTTCTAGTAGAAATACTTTAACCTTTGCATGCCCACCAATCATGTAGTTCGAGAGGTAATCTTGAGTAAACTGCTTTGAGAACCACTACAAAGGCAAAAGATTCAAACATTGTCATCTAACACAACTCATTATGGGCAGTAAAAACAAGGCTACAGAGTTCTTACTTACCATCCTGCAGTTCACTGTTGTCTTCGATAAAGTGTAAACAAATAGTTTAATTGCCATCTTTTGACCCATTTTACTAACAATCTTTATCAGCTTCCTCACTTGATGCTGTTTCATCAATATCTCATTGCCCCATATGTAGAAAGGGTCGAAGCGCGGATCTTTACCAATAACATATGTACCTAAAAACTATGAAGCACCGATACTTCAGAAGTTGCCGCATCGCCGTTCAAACGGCGTCGATACTTCAGAAGTTGACATATGTACCTAAAAGCAACAAGTTAATATTATAAGCTAAACAACAATTGCACAATGATGTAGTACAACACTCCCTCCGTCCCATTATATAATATCTTATAACATCCAATATACTCACATATTGGATGAATTGACGTCTTATATTATGGGCCGGAGGGAGTTTATTGCATTTTTACAAATTATTTGCCGATTAACTACAGTTAACTGCTGCTGTGTTGTTGTTGTTGTTGTTGTCGTTGTTGTTGTTGTTGTTGTTGCTGCTGCTGCTATTGCTGCTCTTCTATGTATATCTAGACATCATCAGAACATTAAGGTAACACTCTTGGTTTGAGACTACGTTTGCCAAAGGTTGCCACACCTAAGGTTAGGCAAGTTTGACCAACTTAGGTGTGTGTTTGGTTCAAGCCACATCTTAGGAAAGCCATATTATGGTCCCACATCACATACACTCAAAAAGTGTGGCAAGATTCTCTTAGGCGTGCCAACTTGTGGCTCTCGTTTTGAAAAACTAACCCTTTGGCAAGTTTGGTAACATTGTATGGCCAAGTGTGGCACTCCTAGGCCTAGAACCAAACAGCCCTTCCTTGTTGCTGTGTAGCCTAGGATTGCATATTTAGTCATTCAGTACAATGCATGTTGCTATGTGGCCTCAGATATATTAGATATGGCCCTAGTTAACCTACCGATAAATGGGTTACAGATATATTCAGTGAAATGTCCAATTCGACGATTAATCCCTTATCAGCCCCCGGGCTATATGCTACCAGATACCAATATCCTGAGCACTAAGTATATATAAGCAATGGGATGAAACTAACCTCGATGGAAAACAACATTTGTTCCCAATATTGTCCTGTGTGAGTACATCTAAAGGCATGTTAAGCACAACAGGCTAAACATCAACCAAATATTTCCATGGTAGACAACACAATCTCCAAATGATAGCTTCAGTATGCAGGTTTAAGCATGTTAGTTAAGCAAAACAAGAAGTGGAAAGGTGTGTTAACTGCAACAGGCATAACATTTAAAAACAAGCAAATATAGTCAGTCAAACTGGTATTGTGCATGTCTAAAGTACACTAGTTATTGTTAAAAAAATGGAAAGGCGTGTTAACTACAACATCCTTAACAACAACCAAATATCGTTATTCATAGTGGTATTGTTGAAACTGTTATTGATGAAATTGAACTGAACCATAAATAGTTGCACATATAGAGCATCACACTATGAATAACTGAAATAAACAAGGCATAAGGCCATCTCTAGCCGATCCCCTAAAAGTTAACAGAGTAAAACCCTTAGTGGAGTATATATATACTCCAGCAATTTTTGGCCATTTCTAGTCGATCCCCTAAACTTAACAGAGTAAACTTCAATTTGATCAAGTTCAAAGCAGGTTCAACCAAAAGTAGCATGCATTCAACCATAAACATAGATAGTTTTGCATAACCGAACATAAAACATAAATTTAAACTAAACTAAACTACTTTGGGTCGAAGTGGAGGTCCACCCAATCCTTCCTCGTTAGGTACGGTGTGCCGCAAGCCGGGTCCAGGCCGGTGCCGTCGTCGAGGTCGTTCGGGAAGACACTCCTCCACTCGTCGATGTCGATCTCCTCATCCTCGCCGCCCACCTCCACGCCCTCCGTGCCGCCGTCCTCGCCGCCTTCGACCTCGTCATCGGAGGAGAGCATGATAACCTCGCTGCCCTCCGCGCCAGCAAAGATTATCCGCTCCGCCTCCACGAGCTCCGGGTGCTGCCGGCGGAGCTCTTGCATGTAGGCCTCGTGGGCGGCCTCGGCCTCGAGGCACTCCCTCGCCTCACGGTCCTCCCGCACCATAGCCGAGCTCACCACCCCCAGCTCCGGCGGGTCAAGGTCGACCGGATGTGTGCTTAAGGGTAAATTGAGCCTAGGCGCCGCGCCGTGGTAGCGGACCTGCCAGTGGTCGTACTCCATGGCCGCTAACTCATGCCGTGTGGAAGCTACCTAGCCACTGGCGGGTGTGGGTCTCCTGATCCGTAATCTCGGCGACCCACGTGCCCCACCGCCGCTTCCGAACCCCGCGGTAGGACCTCATCGGCGGCCGGGTCCAAGGAAGGATGGGGAAATCCTCGAACTGGCGTAGGGGCGCAGTGGCGGGCGGATCGGGCGGCCGGTGACAGCGGCTCGATAAAGAGCCCACGGAGGACAACGGGGACACCTCGGCAGCCACCTCGCCGACGTCGGGTGAAGAGGCCGCGATAAACCTCTTTTGGGCCATTCGCTCCTCAAGCTCCCCGGCAGACAGGTAGAGGTTGATGATGGAGGGCGGCGGCGGCGGCGGTGGGGGTGACCTACCAATGGTCTCTGTCTGAGCGGAGGTTTGGGGGGGGGGTGTGTAGAGGGGGCCAAGGTGGTGTTTGAGGAAATACTGGGGCTACTGAATATTTTACTAAGCAGGAGTAAAATGCTGGGGCTACTAAAAATTTGGACCAAGCGATTGAAGCAGAGCAAGAGTAACAAAAATCGCACACGGTCAAAACATACTAATCATGTGCTATCAAATAGAAAAACCCTCTAGGCGAGAAGATACTTTTGAGATTGCGAGGGATGCAGGCGGGAGTAAAATGCCGGGGCTACTAAAAATTTGGATCAAATGATAGAAGCAGAGCGGCAGTAACAGACATGACACGCGGTGAGGGAGTCATGGACTAAGGGGTCCTCGGGGTGCCGGCCCATTGAACATGGGCCGGACTAGAAAAGCCGTATAGTGATGGGGGATCTATGAAGCCGTGGTGTGCCCTCCAAGTCAAGAATACGCAGGATCTCTTTATCCCTTATTGTACTCTATCTCCGGTAACCCTAACCCTACCGGTGTCTATATAAACCGAGGGTTGTAGTCTTTAGGGCTAGAGGTACATTCATCACCTCCTCTCCTCGGGGTTTAGCTCGTACTGATCTCGAGGTAGATCTACTCTGTAAACCATACAATACATCCAATACAATCAAGCAAGACATAGGATATTACCTCTTCGAGAGGGCCCAAACCTGGGTAAACACTGTGTTAGTCGTCCCTTGTTCCCCATCGATCCCTGATCCACAGCTCGGGACCCCCTACCCTGAGGTCTGCCGGTTTTGACACCGGGTGCTTTTATTGAGAATTTTGCTGTTGGATCACCCAAAGGATCGATGGCTCAACCGATCGTTGGAGACCACACCCGCACCGAGGGCTTCCCCGCCCCTGGTCATCTCCTCGTCTTTCGGTGGCATATTGGTGCGCGCTGATCCCACTGGTCGGCTCGACCAGATCGAAGGCTTCGTCCCCGTAGAGGAACTCACCGGTTCAGGGGCATCAACCCCAGGACCAGCAGACTTTCAAGAATCGCATATCTCTCCAAGTCCGGCTTCGAAGCCTAACTCCGACAGATCGCCCACAAGATCTCCCGCCAAATCGCCGGAGTGTCCGGCACCCCCGTGTGCCCAGCCGGCGGACCACTTGGTAAGTCTATTCCGTGCAATGGGAATCTCCGTCACCAGGCCCACGACCTATGATCGGATCGGGCTTAAACCCGACGACCGAGAAATCAACACCCCTCCGGTCACTCACCTCGTCGCTACCGTCGAAGAGGCCCGGGAGGGGCCGCAGCCATACAGGCTAAAAACGGTGTACACTTGAGTCTCCAGTTCGGAGTCAGACACCAGCCCAGAGATACACCCGGACTCGAGCCCCAATGCTAGATCCGGCCTCGAGCTGATCCAACCGCGCACTAGTCCGGACCCGAGCCCTGCCAAACAAGACAGTCCTATGAGGACGCTTTAATTATCTCTTTGACATGACTCAACCACCCACCAAGGATAGTCCGGGTCCGCTGCAGGAGGGAATTCTCGATTTTTTCCCACCCACCCACCACACGGAATACTCTCTGGATTTGGGAAACCCAGACATATGGGACCTCATATATGTTAAACAGCTGCCAAACGAGACAGTCCATCATTATTGGGCTAGATTTCTCCTGGTGATGAACAGGATAGTGCCTTGCTGTGACAAAGAGATAATTAAAGCCTTCCAGTTTAACTGCAAGGACGAGGGCCTCTTAAATGCCCTCGCGCGTCGCCGAAGTCAAAGCTTCACCGAACTATCAGACATGGTACGCAAATATTGCGCCATGGAGGACACGTGGAGGGCGCAACAGATGAACATGGGACCATCGCCCGCCGCGCAGCACGAAAAGTCTCGCCCTAAACTGGCATATACAAACTGGTCGCTGGAACGCGAGCCGGACGAAAAGAAGACTAGGACAAGATCAGTGTTGGACGAGTTGCTGGACAAACCATGCCCAATACACTGAGTCTTGCTAGACGCAAACCCAACCCACAGACTTCGAGCCTGTTGGGTGGTAAGACAAGTGGCCAAATATGGTGAGCCAATCTTGGGGCTTAGACTTCCAGATAAGCAGTCCGCGGCTTCACCAGAGGACCATAATGTCCTTACGGCATACGAGACGTTCACCTCAAACAATAAAAGGAAAAAGGCTCTTCAAGAGCTCAGTCAGATATATCAAGTGACGGCCGCATAGCCTTGGGTAGCTGCGCCTATTACCTTTGACGAGAAGGACGAGCCAAGTCCACGCAGCAACCATGCACCGGCCGCACTGGTCCTTGACCCCATTATCGATGGTTTTTGGCTGACTAAAGTACTGATGGACGGAGGTAGTGGCCTCAACCTCATCTACGAGGACACTCTTGACAAGATGCAGCTTAACAGATCTCGCATCGAACGTAGCCACACCACATTCCGAGGTATAATACCTGGTAGGGAGGCACACTGCTCGGGACGCATAACCCTGGATGTTGTGTTCGACACACCCGATAACTACATATCCGAACCCCTGCTATTCCACATTGTGCCCTTTCTCAGCAGATACCACGCCCTTCTAGGACGTGAGGCATTCTCGAGATTTCAGGCCATACCGCACTACGGGTACATGAAACTCAAAATGCCAGGGCCCAATGGGGTAATCTCACTTAAAAGTGACCCAAGCAAAGCCTTATGAGCCAAAGACAAGACGGCATCCCTCACCCTAGAGGCACTATCCAAAGCCCTCATGGCCGAAGAGTTTACAGCACTATGCACTATAGTCGACAGGGATGATGTGGTCCTCAGTAAAAGACAAAAATCCACATCATTCAAGCCAGCAGATGAAATAGTAAAACTTCAAGTGCACCCAAAAGATCCAAATAAAATGGCATCTATAGGAGCACAACTGGACCCCACAGTTGACGAGGCGTTAAGAACGTTCCTGCGTGAAAACTGGGAAATATTCGCTTGGCACCCCTCAGACATGCCGGGAATCCCACACATGTTGGCAGAGCACAACCTAAACATCTTAAAAGGCTTCAAGCCGATGAAACAGACTCTACACCGGTTTTCCGAACCCAAGAGGCTGGCCATGGGTGAAGAGCTAGCAAAACTGTTGGAGGCCGGATTCATCCACGAGATCAAGCATCCCGAGTGGTTAGCAAATATGATTATGGTACCCCAAAAGGACAAATCATGGCGGCTCTGTGTCGATTTTAAAGACCTTAACAAGGCCTGCCCTAAGGACCCTTTTCCCCTGCCAAGAATAGACCAGATCATCAACGCCACCACCGGACACGACTCGCTATGCTTCCTGGATGCATACTCCGGATACCACCAGATCAAGATGAAGGAGTCTGACCAGGCGGCAACCGCATTCATCACTCCTTACGGACCTTTCTGCTTTAACACCATGCCGTTCGGACTAAAAAACACATGAGCTACATACCAACGCATGATTCAAGCTTGCCTCAAAAACCAAATTGGCAGAACGGTGGAGGCATACGTGGATGACTTGGTTGTCAAAACCAAAAACATCGACCAGCTGATAGACGACCTTCGACAACTTACGAACCTATGATATAGGACTCAACCCGGAAAAATGCGTCTTCGGGGTCCCTGCCAGAAAGTTGCTCGAATTCATCGTCTCCCATCGAGGAATTGAGGACAACCCAACCAAAATTAGTGCGCTATCCCAACTCGCAATACCAACAGAGCTCAAGCACGTCCCGAAACTGGCCGGATGCGTGGCAGCTTTGAGCCGCTTCATATCCAGCCTCGGAGAAAAGGCGCTCACACTCTACAGACTGCTTAAAAAGACCAAGAACTTCCAATGGACAAACGAAGCAACTGCGGTGCTTGAGGAGATTAAAACACTTCTCGCTGGCAACCCCATCCTGGCCGTACCTAGCATCGGCGAGCCCATGCTACTATACATTTTAGCCACCAATCAGGTGGTTAGCGCGGTGCTCGTCGTGGAGCGGGAGTCCGAGGGCCACAAGTTCCAAGTCCAGAAGCTAGTCTATTATGTGTCCGAGGTACTTACGCCATGCAAATCACGAAATCCCCACTATCAAAAGATAGCTTATACATTTTTTATGGCATCCCGAAAGCTATGACACTACTTTCAAGAATGCTCGGTCACAGTGGCGTCAGAGGTACCCTTGAATGAAATAATCAACAATAGGGACGCCACTGGCCGGATTGCCAAATGGGCCACAGAGCTCCTTCCCTTCGAGATATCATACAAACCACGCCGAGCTATTAAATCTCAGGTACTGGCCATTTTTATAGCCGAATGGACAGAAGCCAAACTACCCCGAGAATACAGCACATATTTGCACTGGACGATGTATTTCGACGGCTCAAAAATGTTAGCCGGACTGGGGGCTGGGGTCATCCTGATCTCCCCTACAGGCGACACTGTTCGGTATGTCCTAGAAATAATGTACACGAACTCCAACAACGCAGCCGAATATGAAGCACTACTACATGGTCTTCGTCTGGCCACGTCAATAGGGGTACAGTGCCTCGAAGTAAGGGGATATTCAAACCAAGCTATCTCTCAAATCAACGGCGAATTCGACGCCAAGGACCCCAAGATGGCGTCATACAGAAATGCGATTCTCCGGATATCGACCCGATTCGAGGGCCTAGAATTCCACCATATCTCTAGGGACAGCAACCAAGCCGCGAACATACTCGCTCGCATGGGCGCCAAGCGCGACCCGGTTCCTAAAAACACTTTCCTCGAGCGGCTCTTCAAGCCCTCTGTAGTATGGCAGGATGGTGACACCGGCGCACTAGTCAATGAGCCCGCTCACAATGCCTCCCCGGACAAGGAGCTCGACGACCATATCATTGGCGACTCCGCACTCGAGGAAACACCTTCTGCCCATGAAATCATGGCCATAAGTGCCCCCTGGACAGAACCTCTGCTCGCCTACCTCACTCGGCAACAACTCCCGGAGGACCAGACGGAGGCACGATGTATAGTCCGGCGTTCCAAAGCATACAAGGTCCATGAAGGCGAGCTTTACAAAAAAAAGTACCACAGGAATCTTGCAAAGGTGCATCTCTGAAGAAGAGGGGCACCAACTCTTGGAAGAAATACACGCGAGCATGGGCGACCACTACGCTGCAGCTCGGGCCTTGGTCAGCAAGGCTTTCTAAGCAGGATTCTTTTGGCCTACCGCCCGTGAAGATGCCCGGGCTTTCGTGTGATGTTGCATCGGATGCCAGCTGTTCGCAAATCAAAGCCACATGCCCCCCACAGCCCTTCGGACAATACCGATAACATGGCCTTTCACGGTCTGGGGTGTCGACATGGTCGGGCCACTCAAAGGGGGCACAAAGAAAAAGAAGTACCTATTGGTCATGGTCGACAAATTCACCAAGTGGATTGAGGCAAGGCCCGTCACTTCGCTGGAATCCGGATCTGTCGTCGAATTCTTATCCGACGTCATACACCGTTATGGTGTCCCCCACAGCATAATTACTGATAATGGTACCAACTTCACCACCCAGGAAGTCAAGGACTGGTGCGGCAAAATGGGCATTAAGCTTGACTACGCTTCAGTGTACCACCCACAAACCAATGGACAAGTAGAACGGGCCAACGTGCTCATTACGAGCGGCATCAAGCCCCGCCTGGTCCGATCACTTGAACAATCAGACTACCATTGGGTCGAGCAAATCGATTTTGTATTATGGGGGTTGCGCACTACTCCCAACCGGTCAACCGGATACACACCATTTTTATGGTATAGGGTGCGGAAGCTGTCCTCCCATGCGATATCATCCACGACGCGCCTTGAGTGTGCATGTACGAAGAAAAGGAAGCCGAGTTGGATCGGCAGGATGATTTGGACGCTCTCGAAGGAGAACGGGATATAGCTCTGGCTCGATCCGCACTTTTTCAGCAGCAAGCACGACGCTACCAAAACCGTGAAGTCCGGGCGAAGACATACAACGTGGATGACCTCGTCCTCCGGCTCCCTGAAAAACAGAAGCATAAGCTCTCGCCCAAATGGGAGGGTCCGTACATCATCGACGAAGTACTAGCAGGAGGAGCATACCGCCTTCGCCACCCTTCTGACGATCACCTCGAGCCGAACCCGTGGAACGCAGCCCGGCTGTGGCGCTTTTATGCCTGAGTTAGACATTGTCACCCGCATGCATCCTTACCTCTCTTTGTTCCTTCTTTTTATTTTTCTTAACATGGCAGGTGTTTGGCTGAACCAAACCATACCAAGCCAATATCGTATACATCATGGAATGTAACATCTAGCTTTGCATGGGGGCTCCCTTAGAGGAGCCGAATAATATAATTAGTATACATCGCATTCGTTTCGTTTGCAACCTTCTCATATCTTTCAAGCCAACATATGCACTTATTTGACCTAAGATCTTTGCCAAGCTGGGTTGCCTGGCTCCTGTGTTTACCCCTACTTTCCCAATTGTTCGGCTAGGGAGTAAAGGGAGCACCTCTACGATTGTTACGATCGGGTCATCTGGGACTGTACCTCAGACGGGTGAAGCCGAAAGCTAGCATTCTTACTGAATACAATAAGTCGGCCTAAGGGAAGTGAATATAGCCTCACGCTTATCACCAGGGTTTTTTCGCAGCCACTGGTCTCAGTCGATTTCATGCATCCGGACTATAAATTTACCCGAAGAAAGGAACATTTGGAGGAACTATTTTCATCAGAAGGTGTTTCTTACGTCAAAGAGTAATATAACATAACTCTCCGCACATGTTTCGTCCGTTCGAGCCAAATGGCCGAATTGCCTGGTTCCCAAAGTGCTGCCTTGTTTCCTACGACACGTAGTACGGAACACTTCGCGATCACTGATCGGGGAGGTAGAAGCCGATGGCCGGTTAAGACAACATTCTTTAAAAAATAAGACCGCGGATTGAGCTCGGTTAATGTACAGTACATAGATACATAGAATTGCCAAACTACTCTTGATCCACATTGTCTATCAATTGCTCTAACGCGCAATCCTTCTGAGAATGACGAGCGGCCGGCATCACATCATCATACACCAAGCTTAGAGGTATCCCTTGGCCGTCAGGGCCCACTGGACCAACCCGGGCCGTATGCTTCAGGTCCAGCTTGGTGAAACGGGTCTTTACCATAGCCCACGCCTCGCGCGCTCCTTCTCGGCAAGACGAGATCTTCCATGATTCAAACCTTCACCGAGCTCTTTTAAAGCGACTGGCTGGTTCGGCCACTCTCTCTGGCGGCACCTCTGACGGCCATAACGCCTTCGCCATACTCTTCATGGCCTTCCCGGCCCTCTCGTAGGTCTTCGACAGATCCTTTAAAAGGTTCCTGTCATAGGTGCCGACTTCCTCCTCGGGCCGCCCAGTCAGGAGACCTAGCAAGCAGGTGTTGCATATCATTAAAATGCCAATTGTACCGGACCAACGTACCGGTCAGATCAGTGCTTACCAAATATACCACCTTTCAGCTTCTGGTTTTCCTCCAAAGCTTGTGCCAGTTGAGTTTTCAAGCTCTCAATTTCCTCGGCTTTTCGCCGATTCTCTTCCTTGAGCTCATTTTTCTCCTCCAGACTTCGCATCAGCACTCGTTTACCAGCCTCCAGCTCCTTCCGCAACCCGCCTACGGCTTCTGCGGCTATATGGAGAAATAAAGGTGTTAATGGACATAATACACTGTATACCTTTCTACGCATTGGGGAAAAGGTTCTTTCTACTTACCGGACATTCCGCTGTTGGCTTTTCGAGCCGCATCTAGTTCGGCCTTGGCTTCAACCAACTATGTCCGGCTCACCTCAAGGTCCTCGGACAGCTTTTGGCTCTGCTCTCTTGCGGCCTGTAAAAATAATATAGTTAGAAACCCTTAACTCGGCCGTCCCGCCCAAATTAAGGCTTGGGGGCTAGTGGGCTAGGGAGCATGATCTACTTTCAAGCCATTTTGGTTACACATCTGCATTCTGGCGGCAAATAGACCGGCGATCCCTTCAAGACATGTCCGGGCTGCTCCAAGGTATGCGTCCACCGAATTAAAGGCACTAAATTCCTGGTCAGCAAAGGCAGTATGACGTAAAGATTCCCTCCGGTGGCGATGATTCATCACGCTCTCTACTTCAGAGTTGGTAACCGAAACATCATCGAAATCCGCCGGAGGCGGGCCGGCCGCCGCGTGTTCGGAGGAAGCTCTGGCTCTTACCGAAGACTTAGGACCGGAGTCGCGATTCGGCGCACCCGGAGAATCTTCGGATTGATGCAGGGCTACACGTCTTCTGCAAAATTAAGCAAGTTTTAATAAAAAGGAATTAAAAGCAACCCTCGTTGTAATTCCGGAATACATCACCTCTGGGCCGAGGAGGGACGTGCTTCCGCTTTGGTGGAAGCCTTCCGCTTTGATCCCCCGTTAGGGGTCAAAGCTGGCGTAGTCTGCGCTCCCCCAAGACGGCCCGATGCGTAGTGCGGCGACCCTTGGAAGCAGAAGTTAGCACATGGGGAATAGCGCGAGATGAGTGCCCGGTTCGGGAGAGGGTCTTCTTTTCACTTACTGTGGAAGAGGGAAGAGCCCCAGGATGATCGGCTGTCAGAACGACCTTGGCGCCGTCTAGGATCTCCTGATAAAAACCCCCATCTTCAAAATCAATCGATGTCTCAGGGTCATCATGATACCCAGGATCATCGTCACGGGAATGATCCTCCGGTTGAGGAGGAGGGCAACTAATGGACGCAACTTGAGGCCTCCATCCCTGTTCAATTACAATCAGTTAGAATTTGGGCGTAATCTGTGAGCTCAAAACAATGGATTGTGGCTTACCTAGTCTGCCGGATTGTATCTAGAGTAGCCTTCCCGAATACTCATGCGAGCGAACTCTGCCTCCTCTCCCTTGAAGAGATCGGCCAATATTTTGGCCAGAGCCGCCTTATTGTCTGGCCCTTGTCGCTGGTAACGGGTTACGTCATTGGTCCCATTATAGCACCATAAAGGATGACCCCGCTGCTGGAGGGGTTGCACGCATCGGGTAATAGCAATGGCCATCACTTCAATCATGGTCAGCTTACTGCTAGTTAGCAGCCTGATCTTGGCCGCCAATGAACGCACCTCTTCGCTATCCTGCTGGGAAGGGCCTTTGGGCCGCCAGTTGAACCGCTTTATAGGCGGGACGTTTGAGTATTCAGGCAACCCTTGACGAATTGGGTCGGTGAGGGGGATGTCTTTGATATAAAACCACTCTGAGGTCCATCCTTTAGGATCTTTTTGTGGGGTTCCAATCGGGTACCCTGTCCCAGCTAAACGCCATACTTCGGCACCGCCCACCTCGAATATGGACCCCCTGGTGCCGAGGGACAAGACAAAAGTACTTCCTCCACAGATCGAAGTGGGCCTCGCAACTCAAAAATATCTCGCAAAGGGCTACAAAGCCCGAGATATGCAATATGGACCCCGGGGTGAGGTTGTGGAGCTGGATCCCATAGAACTCTTGCAAACCACGTCAAAAGGGATGGATGGGAAAACCCAAACCTCTTAGAAGGAAGGGCACGAGACATACCCTCTCCTCCTTGCTTGGAGCAGGGGAGTTCCCAGCAAGGGCACAACCATCGACGGAGATGAGACCGGCGCGGACTGGGACCGAATTAGCCGGAGGGAGGAAGCACTGCGTCTGCAAGCGCCTTAGATGAAGGTGCGAAACCAAACAGCTTGACCAATTGCCTGGGAGTGGGCCGTGTGGGCGCGAGGATGAGCCTGGAAGGTTGGCCATGGCATCGTGGAATTTTTTCGGTGTCATTTTTGCGAAAGGGGGGAGGTAAGCTGTCCCCCGCACCTTTGGATCTATAAATAAGCGTCTCACCGTGAAGCTGGAAGGACGAGCTCGTGGAAGGATGGCATTGGGCCACACTCCTTCTAAAAAGGTGCGCGAAGCCCTTGCCCCGAGGAATGGCATTAAACTCTAATGGTCCCACCTCATTCTCGAGATATCTTTGGATTCTAGAATCTTGAAACTGTCCAGGCCCGAGAACTTTAGTTCGGGCTCCGGATAGTGCTCGACGAGATTGACACGGCTCCGAACTGAATGAAGGAATGGAAGAACTCGTCTCGCAAGCTAATGATGTGAAGATTCTAGAGGACGATTCCCGGTGTTGGAGGCAAGTTTGGGGGCTACTGAGGGAGTCATGGACTAAGGGGTCCTCGGGGTGCCAGCCCATTGAACATGGGCCGGACTGGAAAAGCCGTATAGTGATGGGAGATCTATGAAGCCGTGGTGTGCCCTCCAAGTCAAGAATGCACAGGATCTTATTATCCCTTATTGTAATCTATCTCCGGTAACCCTAACCCTACCGGTGTCTATATAAATCGAGGGTTCTAGTCTTTAGGGCTAGAGCTACATTTATCACCTCCTCTCCTTGGGGTTTAGCTCGTACTGATCTCGAGGTAGATCTACTCTGTAAACCATACAATACATTCAATACAATCAAGTAGGACGTAGGGTATTACCTCTTCGAGAGGGCCCGAACCTGGGTAAACACTGTGTTCGTCGTCCCTTGTTCCCCATCGATCCCAGATCCACAGCTCGGGACCCCCTACCCCGAGGTCTGCCGGTTTTGACATCGACACGCGGTGAAAACATACTAATCGTGTGCTATCAAATAGAAAAACCTCCAGCCTAGCAGATATTCTTGAGATTGCGAGGGATGCAAGCGGGAGTAAAAGTAAAATGTCGGGGCTACTGAAAATTTGAATCAAGGGATTGCAGCAGAGCGGAAGTAATAGACGTCGCACACGGTCCACACATACTAATCATGTGCTATCAAACAGGAAAACCTTCCAGGCGGTAGATATTTTCAAGATTGCGAGGTAGTAGATATTTTCGAGAGCGGGAGGAAAGCCTCGTGGAGCCCAATCTATATTGTGCTGATGTCAGTGACAAGGGCACGGGCGTGGCACATGGGCAGTCTGAGCGAACCGTCTCTGTTGCGTCCCCAATCGCAGCATCCAAATCATGCGCTGTTTATAATTTGGCAAAGAAAAAACACGGGAAAGGGTCAGAACACGAACACACATGCATGTGGACCAAATATATGTATGGAAAGGGTGGTTTGATATTCAAATACCCAATGCACAACTTTGATGTGGCACATGTCCCACAAAGCGCACAATTTTGCTAGTCCGCCACCCCCTGCGAACCCCACTTCATGTCGACGGTAAGGGAATCCTACCTATGAACACATGCCCCCAAATAGCAAGCTAGGTCTGAAATCTCACCCTACTATAACACAAAACCTATAGGAGTCCATCATGGTCAGACCCCCCTTTCGCTTCCGGACAGAGGTGGACCGTGTGCCGGCCCACAAATGTGTGCTTGTGACGCGAGATGGGTGAGACCACATACGAACCACTTGCGGTTGGCCCTACTTTATGTATGAAAAGGGTGTGGTGTGATATTTAAATACCCAATTCACAATTTTGATGTGGCACATGTGCCTCGCAAATTAACCGGACTTCCCCAACCCCACGGAGGTTGCAGGAAGTGCGAAGTAGCGCCACCCCCACAAACACATTGAGTTGGTGGGAGAGGGCATCTCACCAAGACGTACTGTAACCTGGACCAAGCAGAATCCAACTTGGTCGTATAACCTCTCTCGCTCATTGTTGGTCAAAGTGATGGACGTCCACACGGCCCCGCATAACGGGCTAGCTTGTCGTCGATAACCACGCGAGGGAGTGCATGCAGACAAAACCACTATGTGCATGTGGCCCAAACACATGTATATGGAAGTGGTGTGTGGTGTTTGAATACCCAATGTGCAACTTTGATGTGGCACCATGCTTTGGAACCGTAAAATCCCCACACTGAGCAAGGGTTCACGACGCGTAGCATGCACTCAAACTTAATTAGGTCTGGAATCTCACCATGATCGACCTATATACGGTAACATGAACCAAAGAAGAAGAATCCAACCTGGTCCTTTCTCGTTGTCGGTCAAAATGATGGACGTCCATGCGGGCCGATGAATATATAGGCTTGCCGCCAATAACCAAGCGAGTGAGAGTGTCCAAAAAGACAACCATTGCATGCATGTGTCCTAAACATATTTATGGAGGTGTGTGATGCATGCATATGTGTTGAACACCCAATGCACAACATTGATGTGTGGTGCATGCATTGAAAAACGCACAGCCCCCACACAGAGCAAGAGGTTCATGACGTGTCGTGTGCTCGCCCCCCCCCCTCACTTTGATCCAGCGGGATGGATTCATGTGTACAGATGTGCTATTATGTAATCTCACATCATGACCTATACCGTGAGACGAACAAAAAATTAATCCCCTCCTAAGTCAAATTAATCTCTCTCGCTATCGGTGAAAGTGATGGACCAAGCGGGCCCATAGATGGAAGCATCGTCGATAACAGCGCGAGTGAGTGCCAGAGGACAACCAGCGTCGCTTGCATGTGTGCCAAACATATGTACGGAGAGGTGTGTGGTTTTGATGTTTTGAATACCTAATGCACAACTTTGATGTGGACTCTGCCTCAAAATCCGTTAAGTCCCCACACGGAGTGAGGTTCATGACGCCTAGTATATGCTGGTCACATCCCCCCTTCGACGCGTACTATATATACTCCTACCGTAACACAACCCTAAAAGAATTAATCCTCCTTGTTCGTCAAACTAACCTCTCTCTCATTGGGTCAAAGTGATGGACGATGACCTCGCGGGCCCACGGGAGCGAAGCCTATGTCGCACGTGAGTGAGTGAGCATCCTATATAGGACAACAACCGTCTGCAAGTCGCCCAAAGAGGTGTTTGTGTGATGTTTGAATACGCAATGCACAACTTTGATGTGGCACATATACCTCGGAAACCGAAAAGTCCCCACAGAGAGCAAGGTTCATGTGACACCATGGTTTTTGCCACTTTTCTCTCTCTGGAGTTTATTGCATATTTAGTTTGAATTTGGATTTTTGAATTAACTCCTTTGGACTTAGCACTTGGGCATTCTTTTGACTTTCACCCAAGTGACTCCTACCTCTCCCAAAAATATCTCTTGCCCTCATATATCTCCAAATAATGCCATGGGAATATTTTTCTCAAAGGAATAATATTCATTTTCTCTTTGAAAATGAATGATTTTCACTTCTGCTCCAAAGCAACCCCTATTTTTCTTTCTCTAAAAAATCTGAGAAAATTCCCAAATATTCTTTCGATCATGACTCATCCTCGTATGCAAAAATATCCCATGGTTATGAGGAGTATTTTTGCTGTAGAAAATCATTTGTATTCTGGTCAGGAAAGGTACTTTGTGAAGGAAGTATATTTTTGCCTGATCTTTTTGAGATGAGCTTTTTATAGCTTAATGACCTTCCTAGCAAACCCTTAACCTCCAAGTTTCAGCTCCTAACTCCTTCTAGATCTCTCTCAAATGACTGCCACATTTTCTGTCCAGAAACATGCCAGGAAGCTCAAGTCACGTCCTGTCGACCTAGCAATGAACCAACACCTCAGGGTGACCTAACACTACACAGACTAGACATGATTTCACAGCTCGGGTGCACCGTGTTGCACCAGTGCACGCAGTGCCCGCGTGAGTCCAGGGCACCTGGCATGCGTTCGGCGCGCTCTGCTTCGCTCGTGCACCCGCCCCAGGCCAACCCAGCATGTCATTCACCATCACCTGCCTCGACTCGTCCCCCCTGACCTCTCTCTGGAGCTCCCCAACATCGGCGACAGCCACTGCAGACGCGGACATGGCGGAGCAGAGTGCACAGTGCACTCGCGTGTCCGTGCCGTCTCCCTCCCGCATCCTGTGCTTGGCGCCATTGCTCCACTTTGCTCTCGTGATCATCAGTTACCTCTCCCATCGCCCTGAGCACCTCTCGTCGCCTCTCGCCGTCTCCAAAACCTCCCCGACGTAGCTGAGCTTGGCTTCCTTGCCCTCCTATAAATAGGACCCCTCCCTCGCTTCTCTGGCCATCCCAAACTCCCCCACTGACCTCAAATCACCTAGTAGAGCTCTGCGGCCAGGCCGGGCTGGCCTCTGGCCGCTGTTCTGCACCGTAGCCCGCCACGGATCCGCCTTGGTGTTCTTCTTCCTCCGGCGCTTTTCGTCCTCCCCCAACCTCTCAGGCATGCTCGTGGCTTCCTCCTGGTCGAGACGGTGCTGCTGGAGCTCTTCTACCTCATCGGAAACGCAAACTCCGATGAGCCCCCTCCGCCGCCGCCTCTGGAGAAGATCACTACGATGCTGTCCGCCCACCTTTGTCCATTCTGTTGGTACGTACATGCACCTCTTCGTGAGCCGCGTCCATCCATCCCTTCGCCGGCGGCCGCGGTGGCCTTCTCGCTGGAGAACCACCGGCGACAGAGCCGTCGTCTTTGTTTTCTCTCTCTCTCTCTCTCTTCTAACCCTGACAGAGGGACCCACCCGTCAGCCTCTCTCTCTCTCTCTCCCCCCCCGAAGCAGTATAAGTGGAGGCGTAATCTCAAAATACGCCTTCGACGTCACCCCTTCTGTTTATTCTGAAAATTCATTTTAAATTGGAAATTTGACCCAACTTTGACCAGCTATAACTTTTATTCTATAAGTCCAAATGAGTTGATTCTTTTTGCATTGGTTTTTTCTTGAGCTCCTCTATCAGCATGCAGATTTTGAGATTTTTGCTTGCTGTTTAGAATTTCTGGTGCATTTAAATGTGTTATGTGACATTTTCTTTATGCCATTTTAATTATTTTCAGAAGGATCTTGCTGCCTTGAGGAGAACCAGGAGGATTTTGACCCTCCTCTGAACCAAGGCAATCCACCACAAATATTTGCCAGAGTGACATTTCAATGATTATGATTTTTACTTGAATATAATCTCATATAATGCATATAGTTATTTTAATAAATTTCACTTGTGCTAGTTTTATATTCATGCTATGCTTACTACGCTTACAGTGGTATTTGAGTTGTTTGGTCAAGTTGATGCAGTAGAGTTAACATGGTCATGAGCATGTTTATGTTAATACCGGCGTTATGTTAAAATGGTGCATATGCATATCATGGCATTTTTCATGGCATACTATGGCTCGAGTAGATTTCATTTCAAGTTAAACATGATTATAATTCAACTTGAACTTGCTGTTGATCGAGCCATTGTGCCACCGAATTGAGCTTCCTAGTGCAACCACTTTTGCCTTTATGGGGAGGCCCTTACTCGGTCTATTGTCATGCCTCTCGCCGATGCCTCCAACTAGGGAAGGTTATGCGCTTGCGCTACCCTGGCCCGGTAGGCAGGCATAGCCTTGTGTGCCCGTAGTTGTTTTGGTACCATTGTCCCTGTTTGGTACCATTTTGTTTTGCCACGATGGTGGCTGTTGGATGCCTAGAGTGGCATCCGGGCCACCCATGACTTAGCCCAAAGGGGAGTTGGTCGGAGTGGTCGGGAGAGTGTCATGGCAATAGATTGGTTCTGTCGGAAGGCCGTTGGTCCACCCGAATGGGAGTTTGAGACCTTGGGTTCTGTGGTGTGGGTACAGTGTACTAACCTTTGCAGAGTGTGTTTAATCTATTGATAGCCGCGTCCTCGGTCATGGACATAGTTAGTAGTAGGTCACACCGTGGGTCAACAGAGATAATTAACCTGCACACTAAAGTTATACTTGTGGCACTTGATATGATGGTCTAGCTGTCGGAACCATCGAGTTGGTTTCGTTCGTGATCCGGAGGTGATCACCGTGGTAAGATGATGTTCGTGGTTACATGGTAACCAAGATGGTAAGCTGGTCCGAGAGACCCTGTTTGCGAGCACTTTCACCTAGTAGCATGTCATGTTCTTGCATTTAACTTGCTTAAATATCATGTTGTTGTTTGTCATTGTTGCTTTGTTTGTTGTGAGCTTGCGAGTACATTCAAAGTACTCACCTGGCTTGTCATGCCAGTTTCAGGAGAAGCCGTACCGGAGTTGGAGTTGCATCGTGCATCGCAGTCTAGGTCGTGTCCACATCAGTGTCCCTGTGAGATGGAGTCCTACTACGTCATCTTTCCACTGCCGCGTAGCTGTGTCATTGTCTTCGAGGCCCCCATCATGTTCACTAAATAATGTACATATGTGCAGCAGCACTGTGTGTGCCGCTTGGCCTGGCTAATTGATGTACCATCGAACCTATGTTCCAGCAAAGTATCAATAAACGGTTATCTTTCTATACCAAGTTGTTGTGTGTTGCCAGAAGACATGATCTTTGGGCTGGCAATGCAAGGTAAACCGGTTGCTCTGAGCCGGGGTGCCACAATGCTTGGTATCAGAGCCGCGCTGACTGTAGGACGCCCTAGACAGCCAACACGCTAGTTAAATGGTAGTTAGTTGTCTTGACTGCCGATAGTATGTGTTTGCATCTAGTTGTTGCATTGCATGCATATAGCTTATTTTTATTACTAACAGACTAATGGTTGTGAGTGTAGATGGCTCCAGTGCCGTACCCGTACCAGTCTGAGCCAGCACCTTGCACCTCTCCGCACCTTCTTTAGAACATGGGCGTCGACTCTACCCCGACGGCGATGACCCGGTGTACCAGGTGTACCGGAAGCGACTGGCAGACTCAGTGTACGAGTACCACGCGGAGGTCACCACGCACAACAGTTCCCTGAACGGTATCTACACTCGTTCTTCTAGGAGTGGTTTCGCTTCTACACAAGATCAGGCAGTTCAGTTCGCTGCATTCGAGGCTCTCGTTAACCTGCACTACAACGAGGTCCGAATGCAGACTCATCCAGGTTTCCACTTCTACCCATCGATGTTCGATGATGGACGTATTCGCTTCCCTTCCATTGATCCGGCGTGTGACCGTTCGTCCTGTCACGTCTCTCGCTACATCACTGCTAGTTACCTTCTGCTTTTCAACTTGGTCCAGGAGCTGACTTGTACTCGTGCAGCTCTGGCTGCCTCTAGATCTGCTTTCACACCACCCTCCATCGGATTTACCCCACTTGTTCCCCCAGCTACTGTTCCGCTAGCTACTCCGGTTACCCCTCAGAGTAACTCGGACATCTCGACAGTGACTCCCCACGAGTCTCCTGTCGAGTGGGCTTTACTTCTCGCTACTCCCGCCGCCCCTATGCTTCAGTCTCACCAAGCACCTGCCCCTGAGGGAGAGCCCTCGAGGCAGCGTCGTCGTGTTTCCTTTGATCCAGAGGTTTCGATTAAAGTCGTCAGTTTAGGATCAGAGACCGAGTCTGAGGAGACCCCAGCAGGATCTGCGGAGCGCTAGTGCAGTCACGTTCTTCAGGAGTAGACGTGGTTGTCATGATGCTTGGTTGTATGAGTGTATTCGTACTTGTCATGCTGTTTCCTTTCATGTATGAGTCTATGTATAATTATGTTGGAACCTTTTATTCTCCTTGTTTTTTCGTCGCTTTTCTTTCGGATTTGTCGCTTGCTTTTCTTCCCCATTTATGGATGTTGCTCATCTCGATGCTTCGTATTGGGAAACATAAATAGGATGACAGGAGGAGGTAGCAGCAGCCATGTGGGTGACGATACTCCCGTTCGTCGCTCAGCCAGACAAGAATGACATTCCCCCGAACCATATCAACCACCACCACCTCCTCCACTGCGTCCACCAACCACAGAGCAGATTATGCGAATGTTCAAAGAAAGAAGAAACCAGGATTTGCTTGAACTACTAGAGAGTGTACAGGCCATGGTGGGGCAGAATGGCAATCAAAATGGTAATCACTCCAAGCTGTCAGATTTTCAGAGGACTAAGCCTCCCAGTTTCAACCAAGTTGTCGACCCTATGGAAGCTGACGATTGGTTGCGGACCATTGAGAAGAAGCTAGAGATTGCTCGCACCAAAGAGATTGACAAGGTTCCATTCACTACTCACTATCTCGAAGGAGCCGCTGCTATATGGTGGGATAATACTAAAACCCTATGGCCTGCAGACAACGAAATCACTTGGGATAAATTCAAGGACAAGTTCCGCAAGTACCACATTCCCGTCGGTATCCTGAAGGTCAAGCAGCGTGGGTTTCTAGCTCTCACCCAAGGGAACCTATTAGTAAGTGAATATTTAAACAAGTTCAATCACTTGGCTCGTTATTCTCTTTATGATGTGGCCACTTAAGAGAGGAAGATAGACCGATTCCTTGGAGGACTCAACCAGCACCTCCGATGCACACTCAGCATGCTCGACTTTCCGGACTTCCAGACTTTGGTAAACAAGGCTCTTATCGCAGAAAGGGAACACAAGCTCATCCATGATAATAAGCCAGCTTATGACGACCACAAATGCAAGTTCGAGCCTAAGAAGGACGGACAGACAGTTCAGAAGGCTCGTACCTGGTAGCAACCTCAGTTTGAGTTCAAGCCAACATGGCAGCAGAATACCAACAAGACCGACAACCCAGTCAAGAATATTGTGACCAACCCTAGACGGGAGGATTGTCAGCGTAACAACGCATGCTTCACTTGTGGATAGACCGGGCACTATGCGAGGCAGTGTCCCAAGAACGGCAAGCCAAATACACCACTCAAGCCTCAAGTCAACAACATGGAATCCTTCCCCGCGTAGAAGCTTATCCAAGGGCAAGTGCATCATCTCTCCACAGAAGAAGCCCAAGAAAACCCCAAAGTGGTCATTGGTATGTTCCCTATTAACAACATACCTGCAACAATTTTATTTGATTCTGGGGCTTCCCATTCTTTTATTTCGCAGAGTTTCGTTGCCCAAAACCAGTTTTCTTGCTCTCTTCTTGAGAAATTCATGATGACACAATTCCCGGGATCCCTACTCAAAACAAATGTGGTATGCCGTGGCTTGGAGATAAATATCCATGGAGTTATCTTCCCTGCCACCCTGGTAGCAATTGAATCCGCAAGGTTGGATATCATACTGGGAATGGATTGGCTGACAAAGCATCAGGTCTGTATCAACTGTGCGACTAGAGAAGTCACCTTAATAAACCCGACAGGACAAGCAGCGCAGTTTGTGGCTCGCAGAACCATGCCTAAAAAGGATATGATTTTCACAGCTGTAACCTCAGGCATGGAATTAATCCCAGTGGTCAGCGAGTTTCCAGACATATTCCCAGAAGAATTGCCAGGAATGCCACCCGATTGTGAGCTCGAGTTTGCTATTGATCTCATGCCAGGGACAGCACCCATATACAAGAAGTATTACCGGATGCCTTCATCCGAGTTAGTTGAGCTGAAGAAGCAGCTAGATGAGATGCTCAAGAAAGGGTACATCCGCCCTAGTTCTTCAACATTGGGATCACCTACCATATTTGTGGACAAGAAAGATGGTAGTCTTCGGATGTGTGTAGACTACCGCCAACTCAATGATGTCACTATCAAGAACAAGTACCCGCTCCCCAGGATTGATGATTTGTTTGATCAACTGAATGGAGCTCAAATATTCTCCAAGATTGATTTAAGGACCGGGTTTCATCGGCTCAAAATCAAGAAGGAAGATATTCCTAAGACCGCATTCGCCACTCGATACGGTCTATATGAATACACAGTCATGTCTTTCGGTCTAACAAATGCCCTTGCCTTCTTCATGCATATGATGAACAAAGTGTTTATGTACTTCTTGGACAAGTTCGTGGTGGTCTTCATCGACGATATTCTTATATATTCTAAAGGAGAAGAAGAGCATAAACAACACCTCTAAGCAGTATTGCAAAGGCTCCGTGATCACCAGTTATATGCCAAATTCAGCAAGTGTGAATTCTGGCTTAAACAAGTAGGATTCTTGGAGCATATTCTCTCCACAAAAGGAATAGCGGTGGATCCAATTAAAGTCAAGGATGTGCTAAAATGGCCAGCACCAACGACTGTGACCGAGATCAGGAGTTTTCTGGGGCTTGCTGGTTATTACCGTCGATTCATTGAAGGCTTTTCCAAGATTGCTAAACCAATGACAGAGCTGCTCAGAAAGGACCAAAAGTCCGTATGTTCTGAAGACTGTGAGATGAGCTTTAATGAATTGAAGACTCGTTTAACCTCAGCACCCGTGTTGAGGCTTCCGGATATCTACCGAAGCTTTGACGTGTACTGCGACGCATCCAGAAGAGGTATAGGGTGCGTGCTCATGCAAGACAGCAAGGTTGTAGCCTATGCATCCATGTAGCTATGGCCACATGAAGGAAACTATCCTACTCATGACTTGGAGTTAGCGTTAGTTGTGCATGCCTTAAAAATCTGGAGGCATTATCTCATCGGCAAGCGGTTTCAAATATTCACCGATTCACAAAAGCCTCAAGTGCATATTCACTCAACCCGATCTGAACCTCTGACAAAGAAGATGGCTTGAGTTGGTCAAAGATTATGACATCGGTATAAATTACCACCCGGGTAAAGCTAATGTGGTTGCCGATGTTCTCAGCCGCAAACCAGCCACATTGAATGCATTAATGGAATCTTTGCCTCCCGAGTTACAAGAAAAGATAGTCCAACTCAACCTGACCATTGTTGAGGATGACCACACCGCTATGCTGGAAGACACTCCCACTCTTTAGGAAGAGATCCGCAAGGCCCAAGCAGAGGACCTATTGCTGCAACACCATGTCACATGAATGCAAGCTGGCAAGACTCAAGATTTTCTGATGGATGACCAAGGAACCCTAAGATTTCGAGGGCGAATCTGTATACAAGACACCGAAGATCTAAGGAAGAAGTTATTAAAGCAAGCACATGAGTCGTCATACTCGATCCATCCGGGCAGTACCAAAATGTACGAAGACCTCAGGCAATTATTCTGGTGGGATGGAATGAAGACGGATATTGCCTATTTTGTCCCCTGCTGTGACATATGCGACAAGGTAAAGGCATAACATCAGAAACCCACCGGGCTACTTCAACCTTTACACGCCCCTCAATGGAAATGGGACGATATCTGCATGGATTTCATCACCGAACTCCCCAAAACTCCTCGAGGCAATGATGCCGTATGGGTTATGGTGGACATGCTGACCAAGGTAGCCAACTTCATTCCTATCCAGACCACATACTGATACGTCTCCAACGTATCTATAATTTTTAATTGTTCCATGCTATTATATTATCATTCTTGGATGTTTTACAATCATTTTATAGCAACTTTATATCATTTTTTGGGACTAACCTATTGACATAGTGCCCAGTGCCAGTTATTGTTTTTTGCTTGTTTTTTACTTCGCAGGAAATCAATACCAAACGGAGTCCAAACGTAGCGAAACTTTTTGGTGATTTTTTCTGGACCAGAAGACACAAGTTGGGCCAAGAAAGTACCTGAGGGGGGCTCCGAGGGGAGCACAACCCACCAGGGCGCGCCTGTGGGCCCAGGCACGCCTAGGTGGGTTGTGCCCACCTCGGCCACGTCCCGCGCCGCCTCTTTGCTCTATAAATACCCCAATATTCCAGAAACCCTTGGGGAGTCGACGAAAATCAATTCCAGCCACCGCAAGTTCCAGAAACCACATATCCAATCTAGACACCATCACAGAGGGGTCATCATCCTCATTAGTGCCTCTCTGATGATGCATGAGTAGTTCATTGTAGACCTACGGGTCCGTAGGTAGTAGCTAGATGGCTTCCTCTCTCTCTCTTTTGATTCTCAATACAATGGTCTCTTGGAGATCTATTTGATGTAACTCTTTTTGCGGTGTGTTTGTTGGGATCCGATGAACTTTGAGTTTATGATCAGATCTATGTTTTTATCCATGAAAGTTATTTGAGTCTTTTGATCTCTTATATGCATGATTACTTATAGCCTCGTATTTCTTCTTCGAATCTTTGGTTTAGTTAGGCCAACTAGATCGATTTTTCTTGCCATGGGAAGAGGTGCTTTGTGATGGGTTCGATGTTACGGTGCTTGATCCCAGTGACAGAAGGGGAACCGACACATATGTATTGTTGCTATTAAGGATAACAAGATGGGGTCTATTTCTACATAAATAGATCTTGTCTACATCATGTCATCGTTCTTATTGCATTACTCCGTTTCTCCATGAACTTAATACACTAGATGCATGCTGGATAGCGGTCTATGTGTGGAGTAATAGTAGTAGATGCAGGGAGGAGTCGGTCTACTAATCTTGGACGTGATGCCTATATAATGATCATTGCCTAGATATCGTCATAATTATTTGAAGTTTTATCAATTGCCCAACAGTAATTTGTTCACCCACCGTATGCTATTTTTCTTGAGAGAAGCCACTAGTGAAATCTACGGCCCCCGGGTCTATTTTCTCATCATATATTTTCAGATCTATTTTGCTATTTGCCTTTTTATTAATTTGCCACTTTTATTTTCAGATCTATATTTCTAAAAAACCCAAAAATATTTTGCTTCACTTTATTTTATTCATGATCTATTTATCCAATCTACTACAATTTATCTCCCGTCCGTTTGCCAATTTCTGGCGCCGTTACCTGAAAGGGATTGACAACCCCTTTAACACGTCGGTTGCAATTATTTGTTCTTTGTGTGCAGGTGTTGTTTACGTAGTGTTGCTTGGTTCTCCTACTGGTTCGATAACCTTGGTCTCATCACTGAGGGAAATACCTACCGTTGCTGTGCTGCATCATCCCTTCCTCTTTGGGGAAATACCGACGTAGTTCAAGCCAATATCACATACCAAGCAGATCAACTTGCTCAACTCTATGTGTCCAGAATCGTCAGTTTGCATGGAGTGCCAAGAAACCATCACCTCTGATCGAGGATCTCTTTTCACCTCGGCATTCTGGTCATGCCTTCATCAAGCCTTGGGAACAGCCCTGAAGTACAATACGGCTTATCACCCTGAGACGGACGGACAGACAGAGCGAGTAAATCAAATACTCGAAGACATGCTCCGAGCATGTGCCCTTGCTCAAGGACCTAAATGGGAAGACAGTCTGCCTTACACGGAGTTTTCTTACAACAACGGCTATCAACTAGTCTCAAGATGTCACCATATGAAGCCCTGTATGGACGTAAGTGTCGTACTCCGTTAAACTGGTCTCAGACCGGAGATAGCCACATCTTCGAGACTGACCTGATGGTGGAAGCTTAGAAACAAGTAAGGGAAATATGAGACAGACTTCAAGTAGCCAAGTCTCGACAAAAGAGTTACTATCATTCCAAACATCGACAGATCAGTTTTGAACCGGGTGAATATGCCTACCTCCGAGTCACACCCATGAAAGGAGTTAAGAGATTTTAGACTCGAGGAAAGCTTGCACCAAGATACATTGGTCCGTTCCCAGTCATGTCTAAGGTTGGTGCAGTGGCATATCAACTAGAACTTCCACCCGAATTGTCAGAAGTACACGATGTCTTCCACGTATCACAGTTGCAAAGGTGTATCTCACTGCCAGAAAAATAGACTGATATGACAGAGATAGAGCTTGCTAAGCATCTGACTTATGAAGAGAAACCTTTCCGAATTTTGGAAGAGATGGAAAGAGTCACCCGCGGCAAGTCAGTTAAGTTTTACAAAGTGAACTGGGAACACCATACCGAGGATGAAGCTACCTGGGAACGAGAGGACTTTTTGAGGACAACACACGCTGAATTGTTTCCTGAGCAACCAAATCTCGAGGACGAGATTCATCCTAAGGGGGGAAGGTTTGTGACACCCTGGTTTTTGCCACTTTTCTCTCTCTGGAGTTTATTGCATATTTGGTTTGAATTTGGATTTTTGAATTAACTCCTTTGGACTTAGCACTTGGGCATTCTTTTGACTTTCACCCAAGTGACTCCTACCTCTCCCAAAAATATCACTTACCCGCACCGCCTCTTTGCTCTATAAATACCCCAATATTCCAGAAACCCTAGGGGAGTCGACGAAAATCAATTCCAGCCGCCGCAAGTTCCAGAAACCATAGATCCAATCTACACACCATCACGGAGGGGTTCATCATCCTCATTAGTGCCTCTCCGATGATGCGTGAGTAGTTCATTGTAGACCTACGGGTCCGTTGGTAGTAGCTAGATGGCTTCCTCTCTCTCTCTTTTGATTCTCAATACGATGGTCTCCTGAACTTTGATCTATTTGACGTAACTCTTTTTGCGGTGTGTTTGTTGGGATCCGATGAACTTTGAGTTTATGATCAGATCTATGTTTTTATCCATGAAAGTTATTTGAGTCTTTTAATATCTTATATGCATGATTACTTATAGCCTTATATTTCTTCTTCGAATCTTTGGTTTAGTTAGGCCAACTAGATCGATTTTTCTTGCCATGGGAAGAGGTGCTTTGTGATGGGCTCGATCTTACGGTGCTTGATCCCAGTGACAGAAGGGAAACCGACACGTCTGTATCGTTGCTATTAAGGATAACAAGATGGGGTCTATTTCTGCATAAATAGATCTTGTCTACATCATGTCATCGTTCTTATTGCATTACTCTGTTTCTCCATGAAATTAATACACTAGATGCATGCTGGATAGCGGTCGATGTGTGGACTAATAGTAGTAGATGCAGGCAGGAGTCGGTCTACTAATCTTGGACGTGATGCCTATATAATGATCATTGCCTGGATATCGTCATGATTATTTGAAGTCCTATCAATTGCCCAACAGTAATTTGTTTACCCACCGTATGCTATTTTTCTCGAGAGAAGCCACTAGTGAAATCTACGGCCCCCGGGTCTATTTTCTCATCATATATTTTTAGATCTATTTTGCTATTTGCTTTTTTATTAATTTGCCACTTTTATTTTCAGATCTATATTTCTAAAAAACCCAAAAATATTTTGCTTCACTTTATTTTATTCGTGATCTATTTATCCAATCTACTACAATTTATCTCCCGTCCGTTTGCCAATTTCTGGCGCCGTTACCCGAAAGGGATTGACAACCCCTTTAACACATCGGGTTGCAAGTATTTGTTCTTTGTGCGCAGGTGCTGTTTACGTAGTGTTGCTTGGTTCTCCCTCTGGTTCGGTAACCTTGGTCTCATCACTGAGGGAAATACCTACCGTTGCTGTGCTGCATCATCCCTTCCTCTTTGGGGAAATACCGACGTAGTTCAAGCCAACATCAAAAGGAATTTCAGGCGCCGTTGCTGGGGAGACGTCATCAACATCTACCAGGTTCCTAATCACAAATCTCATCTCCTTGCAATTTACAATATTTGCCAGTTGCCTCTCGTTTTCCTCGCCCCCACTTCACAAAAATTTGCCGTTTTATTCGCCCTCTTTCTCGTTCGCTGTTTTCTCGTCAGATCTGTTTTTGAGTGCAATCTTGTTGCGTACTCACGATGACTCAAGAGAACACCAAGTTGTGTGATTTCTCCAATACCAACAACAATGATTTTATTAGCACTCCGATTGCTCCTCCCGCCACTAGTGCAGAGTCTTGTGATATTAATGCAGCTTTGTTGAATCTTGTTATGAAAGATCAATTTTCCGGTACTCCTAGTGAGGATTCCGCGTCCCATCTTAACACATTCATGGAATTATGCGATATGCAAAAGAAAAAAGATGTGCACAATGATATTGTGAAATTGAAATTATTCCCGTTTTCTTTGCGAGATCGTGCAAAAATTTGGTTTTCTTCTTTGCCTCGCAATAGTATCAATTCTTGGGATAAGTGCAAAGATGCTTTTATTACTAAGTATTTTCCGCCCGCGAAAATTATTTCTCTTAGGACACAAATCATGAATTTTAAGAAACTTGAGCATGAACATGTTGCGCAATCTTGGGAAAGAATGAAATTGATGCTAAGAAATTGTCCTACTCATGGTTTAAATCTTTGGATGGTCATACAAATTTTTTATGCGGGATTGAATTTTGTTTCTAGAAATATTTTAGATTCCACCGCGGGTGGTACTTTTATGGATATTACTTTGGGTGAAGCTACTAAATTGCTAGACAATATTATGGCAAATTATTCACAATGGCATACCGAAAGAGCTCCTACTAGTAAAAAGGTTAATTCGGTTGAAGAAATTTCTTCTTTGAGTGAAAAAGTTGATGCTCTTATGAAATTGGTTGCTAATAAAAGTGCTCCTATTGATTTTAATGATGTGCCTTTGTCTACCTTGATTGAGCAAAATAGTGATGCCGTAGATGTGAATTTTATCTCTCGAAGCAATTTCAATAACAATGCTTATAGAGGTAATTTTAATCCTAGGCCTTTTCCTAGTAATTCCTCTAATAATTATGGTAATTCCTATGGTAATCCTTCTTTTAATAATAATAGGAACACCTCTGATTTTGAGAATAATATTAAAGAATTTATCAATGCTCAAAAGAATTTTAACACTACGATGGAAGAAAAATTGAGTAAGATTGATGATTTTTCTAGAAGCGTTGATAGAATTTCTTATGATGTAGAAAATCTCAAGATGAAATTTTTTGTGCCTAAGGTTGAAGAATCAATTAAAGCTTTATATGTTTCTATGGATGAAAGTAAGAAAAGAACCGCTATGCGTAGAGCTAGAAGAGAATTTTTAGAAAAAGCGTTTTCCAGTGATTGCTTCCACAAAAATGATGAAGATCTTAAAGTGATTGGTGTTTCTTCTATTGATTCCTTGTTTAGTAAAATTAATATTGATGAAAAATGGACTGAAGAAGAGTCAACTTTAGCTAGAAAGCGTCCCGATAATTTGGATGGTGAAAATCTTGTGGAGAAAATTGATAAAAGTGGGTTTGGAGAGGTCAAAACTTTAACTAGTGATGTGCCCACTCTTTTGGATTACAAAGACTTTAATTATGATAATTGCTCTTTGATTTATTGTATTTCTTTGTTGCAATCCATGATAAATTCACCCCATGCCTATGAACAAAATAAAGCTTTTACTAAACATATTGTTGATGCTATGATGAAAGCTTTGGAAGAAAAGTTGGAATTAGAGATTTCAATTCCTAGAAAATTACATGATGAATGGGAACCTACTATCAAAGTCAAGATTAAAAATTATGAGTGTTTTGCTTTATGTGATTTAGGTGCTAGTGTTTCTACAATTCCGAAATCTTTATGTGATGTGCTTGGTCTTACCGATATTGAAGAATGTTCTTTAAATTTGCACTTAGCGGATTCTACTATTAAAAAGCCTATGGGAAGAATTAATGATGTTCTTATTCTTGCAAATAGGAATTATGTGCCCATAGATTTTATTGTTCTTGATATTGATTGCAATCCGTCTTGTCCAATTATTCTTGGTAGACCGTTTTTGCGCACTATAGGTGCCGTGATTGATATGAAAGAAGGGAACATCAAATTCCAATTTCCTTTGAGAAAGGGTATGGAACATTTCCCTAGAACAAGAATTAATCCACCATATGAATCAATCATGAGAGCATCTTATGTATCTAGAAACAAAGATGACAATACTTAGATCTTTGTATTATGCCTAGCTAAGGGCGTAAAACGATAGCGCTTGTTGGGAGGCAACCCAATGAATAAAATTTATTTTTGTATTTTTCTTTCTGTTCTTGGGTGTTTGCACAATTATGCTACTGTTATGATTGTGTTTTTTATGTTTTAATTAGTGTTTGTGCCAAGTAAAGCCTTTAGGATAGCTTTGGTGATAGTTGATTTGATCTTGTTGGAAAACAGAAACTTTTGAGTCCAGTAAAACAATTTTGAAAATTCACAGAAGAGATGAAAAATTCTGAAATGTTTACACCAGATTTATATACAAATTTCCTATGTTTTCCTAATTTTTCAGAATTTTCTGAGTTACATAAGTATGAGAACAATTCGTATCTTTGCATACTCTTCTGTTTTTAACAGATTCTGTTTTCTTTGCATTGTGTGCTTATTTTGATGAATCTATGGTTTGTATTGGAGGTTATAAGCCATGGTAAAGTTAGAATACAGTAGATATAATGCAAGAACAAAATTTGAATGGGTTTTCTACAGTACTTAAAGTAAAGATTGGTTTTCTTATACTAACGGATCTCACGAAGGTTTTGTTGAGTTTTGTGTGATTGAAGTTTTCAAGTTTTGGGTGAGATTACGATGGATGAAAGAATAAGGAGTAAGAAGAGCCTAAGCTTGGGTATGCCCCATGGTACCCCAAGCCATTATCCAAAGATAAGAAAGCAACTAAGCTTGGGGATACCCGAGTGGCATCCCCTCTTTCTTCTAACGACCATCGGTATTTTACTCGGAGCTATATTTTTATTCGTCACATATCATGAGTTTTGCTTGGAGCGTCTTGTATGATATGAGTCTTTGCTTGTTTTGCCTTTTATTTTAAGTCATGAATCCTTGCTGGACACACCTATTTGAGAGAGCCAAAATTATGCTATGACTTGTTAGAATTGCTCTCTATGCTTCACTTAAATCTTTATGAGCTATGGAATTGCTCTAGTGCTTCACTAATATCTTTTTGAGCACGGTGTGCTTTAGTATTTTTGAATAAATGCTCTCATGCTTCACTTAGATTTATTTGAGAGTTAGTAATTTTTTAGAAATTCTCTCTTGCTTCACTTAAATTATTTTGAGAGAAGAAAATTTTTATGTTCATGTTCTTCACTTAGATTTGTTTGAGCTATCAAAAGCAACTTATGAAATTAGTCCCAAAGTGATAGATATTCAAGAAGGATATAATAATAATTTCATGAAGATCATTGGACAAAATAAACTTGATTCCTTGTAATAGTTTTGCGATATGTTGCTATAATATGTGAGTCATGTTGATGAGTAATTATGCTTTAGTAAGAATATTGGTGTTAAGGTTTGTGATTCCCTATGCAAGCACGAAAGTCAATAGTTATGCAATGAAATTACATCCTACTTGTGGTGCATTATTTGGTGTTAGTTATGCTTAATGCTCGCTTATGAGATTTTTTGTTTCTTGGTTGGATGCTTCTCAATCTTTTGGTAGCCTTCATTTGCACTAAGTATGATCACTACTTGTGCATCCAAAATCCTTAAACCAGTTTTGCCATATGAGTCCACTATACCTACCTATATGCGGTATTTCCGTGCCGTTCTAAGCAAATTTGTATGTGCCATCTCTAATTTCAAAATAAATTTCTCTTTTGTGTGCTTGTACCGCTCATGAAATGGTAGGGGGTGGCTGATATATTTCCATGCTAGATGTGTTATTCTCATGATGAGTGTTTATCCACTTGTCATTGCACGAGAGTACGCAAAGGTATTAGGGATGCCCAGTCCCGAAATGAAAAATGAATTTACTTTATGTTGTCAAATAATAAATTCCTTGGAAAGTGTTGGTATGGAGAGCACCCGTGGATACGGCTAGCCATGGAAAGTGAAAGTATGGTGGAAAAAGGAATAAACTTTATTTTCTGTTTGTGAACCGCCTATGATATATCTAGCATGGAAAGTATTGGGAACTAGTCGATCGTTTTCATTCACAGGAAAAGCATGCCACCCAAAATGTTTTATCTCTACTTTTTTTTCTTTGAGCTCTGGCACCTCTACAAATCTCTACTTCCCTCTACGAAGGGCCTTTCTTTTATTTTATGCAATTTTTATTTTGAGTCTCCATCTTCTCTTATAAAGCACCAACTAAGGGGCACTATGATCGTACTTGAGCATTGGGTGTAGCTAATATGCGAGTGTGTTTCATGAATGGATCAATGACTGAGCATAATGGGCTAGGGTAACCTGCTTTAGTGTTGATATTTTGAAAGACATGGTTGCTTGTTGATATGCTTGAGTATTGAAATCTTCATGTCAAAACAAGACTATTGCTTTGAATCATATAAAAGTCCAAATGTCCATGCTACAAAGAAAAGAATATGTGATGAACATGTTAGGCAGCATTCCACATCAAAAATTCTGTTTTTATCATTTACCTACTCGAGGACGAGAAGGAATTAAGCTTGGGGATGCTGATACGTCTCCAACGTATCTATAATTTTTTATTGTTCCATGCTGTTATATTATCATTCTTGGATGTTTTACAACCATTTTATAGCAACTTTATATCATTTTTTGGGAATAACCTATTGACATAGTGCCCAGTGCCAGTTGCTATTTTTTGCTTGTTTTTTACTTCGCAGGAAATAAATACCAAATGGAGTCCAAACGCAGTGAAACTTTTTGGTGATTTTTTCTGGACCAGAAGACACAAGTTGGGCCAAGAAAGTACCTGAGGGGGGCTCCGAGGGGAGCACAACCCACCAGGGCGCGCCTAGGTGGGTTGTGCCCACCTCGGCCACCTCCCGCACCGCCTCTTTGCTCTATAAATACCCCAATATTCCAGAAACCCTAGGGGAGTCGACGAAAATCAATTCCAGCCACCGCAAGTTCTAGAAACCACAGATCCAATCTAGACACCATCACAGAGGGGTCATCATCCTCATTAGTGCCTCTCTGATGATGCATGAGTAGTTCATTGTAGACCTACGGGTCCGTAGGTAGTAGCTAGATGGCTTCCTCTCTCTCTTTTGATCCTCAATACAATGGCCTCTTGGAGATCTATTTGATGTAACTCTTTTTGCGGTGTGTTTGTTGGGATCCGATGAACTTTGAGTTTATGATCAGATCTATGTTTTTATCCATGAAAGTTATTTGAGTCTTTTGATCTCTTATATGCATGATTACTTATAGCCTTGTATTTCTTCTTCGAATCTTTGGTTTAGTTAGGCCAACTAGATCGATTTTTCTTACCATGGGAAGAGGTGCTTTGTGATGGGTTCGATGTTACGGTGCTTGATCCCAGTGACAGAAGGGGAACCGACACATATGTATTGTTGCTATTAAGGATAACAAGATGGGGTCTATTTCTACATAAATAGATCTTGTCTACATCATGTCATCGTTCTTATTGCATTACTCCGTTTCTCCATGAACTTAATACACTAGATGCATGCTGGATAGCGGTCGATGTGTGGAGTAATAGTAGTAGATGCAGGTAGGAGTCGGTCTACTCTTGGACGTGATGCCTATATAATGATCATTGCCTGGATATCATCATAATTATTTGAAGTTCTATCAATTGCCCAACAGTAATTTGTTTACCCACCGTATGCTATTTTTCTTGAGAGAAGCCAGTAGTGAAATCTACGGCCCCCGGGTCTATTTTCTCATCATATATTTTCAGATCTATTTTGCTATTTGCCTTTTTATTAATTTGCCACTTTTATTTTGAGATCTATATTTCTAAAAAACCCAAAAATATTTTGCTTCACTTTATTTTATTCACGATATATTTATCCAATCTACTACAATTCATCTCCCGTCCGTTTGCCAATTTCTGGCGCCGTTACCTGAAAGGGATTGACAACCCCTTTAACACATCGGTTGCAAGTATTTGTTCTTTATGTGCAGGTGCTGTTTACGTAGTGTTGCTTGGTTCTCCTACTGGTTCGATAACCTTGGTCTCATCACTGAGGGAAATACTTACCGTTGCTGTGCTGCATCATCCCTTCCTCTTTGGGGAAATACCGACGTAGTTCAAGCCAACATCACATACCGAGCAGATCAACTTGCTCAACTCTATGTGTCCAGAATCGTCAGTTTGCATCGAGTGCCAAGAAACCATCACCTCCGATCGAGGATCTCTTTTCACCTCGGAATTCTGGTCATGCCTTCATCAAGCCTTGGGAACAACCCTGAAGTACAATACGGCTTATCACCCTGAGACGGACGGACAGACAGAGCGAGTAAATCAAATACTCGAAGACATGCTCCGAGCATGTGCCCTTGCTCAAGGACCTAAATGGGAAGACAGTCTGCCTTACACGGAGTTTTCTTACAACAACGGCTATCAACTAGTCTCAAGATGTCACCATATGAAGCCCTGTATGGACGTAAGTGTCGTACTCCATTAAACTGGTCTCAGACCGGAGATAGCCGCATCTTCGAGACTGACCTGATGGTGGAAGCTTAGAAACAAGTAAGGGAAATCTGAGACAGACTTCAAGTAGCCAAGTCTCGACAAAAGAGTTACTATCATTCCAAACATCGACATATCAGTTTTGAACCGGGTGAATATGCCTACCTCCGAGTCACACCCATGAAAGGAGTTAAGAGATTTTAGACTCGAGGAAAGCTTGCACCAAGATACATTGGCCCGTTCCCGGTCATGTCCAAGGTTGGTGCAGTGGCATATCAACTAGAACTTCCACCCGAATTGTCAGAAGTACACGATGTCTTCCACGTATCACAGTTGCAAAGGTGTATCTCACTGCCAGAAAAACAGACTGATATGACAGAGATAGAGCTTGCTAAGCATCTGGCTTATGAAGAGAAACCTTTCCGAATACTGGAAGAGATGGAAAGAGTCACCCGCGGCAAGTTAGTTAAGTTTTACAAAGTGCACTGGGAACACCATACCGAGGATGAAGCTACCTGGGAACGAGAGGACTTTTTGAGGACAGCACACGCTGAATTGTTTCCTAAGCAACCAAATCTCGAGGACGAGATTCATCCTAAGGGGGGAAGGTTTGTGACACCCTGGTTTTTGCCACTTTTCTCTCTCTGGAGTTTATTGCATATTTGGTTTGAATTTGGATTTTTGAATTAACTCCTTTGGACTTAGCACTTGGGCATTCTTTTGACTTTCACCCAAGTGACTCCTACCTCTCCCAAAAATATCTCTTACCCTCATATATCTCCAAATAATGCCGTACGAATATTTTTCTCAAAGGAATAGTATTCATTTTCTCTTTGAAAATGAATGATTTTCACTTCTGCTCCAAAGCAACCCCTATTTTCTTTCCCTAAAAAATCTGAGAAAATTCCCAAATATTCTTTGGATCATGACTCATCTTCCTATGCAAAAATATCCCATGGTTATGAGGAGTATTTTTGCTGTAGAAAATCATTTCTATTCTGGTCAGGAAAGGTACTCTGTTAAGGAAGTATATTTTTTCCTGATCTTTTTGAGCTGAGCTTTTTATAGCTTAATGACCTTCCTAGCAAACCCTTAACCTCCGAGTTTCAGCTCCTAACTCCTAGATCTCTCTCAAATGGCTGCCACATTTTCTGTCCTGAAACTTGCTAGGAAGCTCAAGTCACCTCCTGTCGACCTGGCAATGAACCAACACCTCGGGGTGACCTAACACTGGACGGACTAGACACTAGACATCATTTCACAGCTAGGGTGCACCGCATTGCCCTAGTGCACATGGTGACCGCGTGAGTCCAGGGCGCCTGGCATGCGTTCGGCGCGCTCTGCGCGTCGGCAGCGCCACTGCTTCGCCCGTGCACCCGCCCCAGGCCAACCCAGCATGTCATTCACCATCACCTGCCTCGACTCGTCCCCCCTGACCTCTCCCTGGAGCTCCCCGATGGGGCTACAGCTGCTGCAGACGCGGACACTACAGAGCAGAGCGCACAGTATACTCGCATGATCGTGCCGTCTCCCTCCCGCGTCCTGTGCTTGGCGCCATTGCTCCACTGTGCTCTCGTGATCATCAGTGACCTCTCCCATCGCCCTGAGCTCCTCTCGTCACCTCTCGCCGTCTCTAGAACCTCCCCGGTGGAGTTGAGCTTGGCCTCCTCTCCCTCCTATAAATAGGACCCCTCCCTCGCTTCTCTGGCCATCCCAAACTCTTCCACTGACCTCAAATCACCTAGTAGAGCTCTGCGGCCAGGCCGGGCGGGCCTCTAGCCGCCGTTCTGCACCAGACCCCGCCGCGGATTCCCCTTGGTGTTCTTCTTCCTTCGGCGCTCTTCAACCTCTCCCAACCTCTCAGGCGTGCTCGTGGCTTCCTCCTGGTCGAGACGGTGCTGCTGGAGCTCTTCTACCTCATCGGAAACGCAAACTCCGACGAGCCCCCTTCGCCGCCGCCTTTGGAGAAGATCACCGCGATGCCGTCCGTCCACCTTTGTCCATTCTGTCGGTACGTACGTGCCCCTCTTTGTGAGCCGCGTCCATCCATCCCTTCGTCGGCGGCCGCCGTGGCCTCCTCGCCGGAGAACCACCGGCGACAGAGCCGCCGTCTCCGTTTTCTCTCTCTCTACTAACCCTGACAGAGGGACCCACCCATCAGCCTCTCTCTCTCCCCCAAAGCGATATAAGTGGAGGCGTAATCTCAAAATACGCCATCGACGTCACTCCTTCTGTTTATTCTGAAAATTCATTTTAAATCAAAAATTTGACCCAACTTCGGCTAGCTATAACTTTTATTCTATAAGTCCAAATCAGTTGATTCTTTTTGCATTGGTTTTGTCTTGCGCTCCTCTATCAACATACAAATTTTGAGATTTGTGCTTGCTGTTTAGAATTTCTGGTAAATTTAAATGTGTTATGTGACATTTTCTCTATGCCATTTTAATTATTTTCAGAAGGATCTTGCTGCCTTGAGGAGAACCAGGAGGATTGTGACCCTCCTCTGAACTATGGCAAGCCACCACAAATATTTGCCAGAGTGACATTTCAATGACTATGATTTTTACTTGAATATAATCTCATATAATGCATATAGTTATTTTAATAAATTTCACTTGTGCTAGTTTTATATTCATGCTATGCTTACTATGCTTACAGTGGTATTTGAGTTGTTTAGTCAAGTTGATGCAGTAGAGTTAACATGGTAATGAGCATGTTTATGTCAATACCGGCATTATGTTAAAATGGTGCATATGCATATCATGGCATACTATGGCTCGAGTAGATTTCATTTCAAGTTAAACATGACTATAATTCAACTTGAATTGCTGTTGATCGAGCCATGGTGCCACCGAATCGAGCTTCCCAGTGCAACCACATTTGCCTTTATGGGGAGGCCCTTACTCAGTCTATTGTCATGCCTCTAGCCGGTGCCTCCAACTAGGGAAGGTTATGCGCTTGCGCTACCCTGGCCCGGTAGACATGCATAGCCTTGTGTGCCCGTAGTTGTTTTGGTACCATTGTCCCCGTATGGGACCGTTTTGTTTTGCCACGATGGTGGCCGTTGGATGTCCGGAGTGGCATCGGGGCCACCCATGACTTAGCCCAAAGGGGAGTTGGTCGGAGTGGTCGGCAGAGTGTCATGGCAATAGATTGGTTCTGTCGAAACGCCGTTGGTCCACCCGAATGGGAGTTCGAGGCCATGGGTTCTGTGGTGTGGGTACAGTGTACTAACCTCTGCAGAGTGTGTTTAATCTATTGATAGCCGCGTCCTCGGTCATGGACACAGTTCGTAGTAGGTCACACCGTGGGTCAACAGAGATAATTAACCTGCACACTAAAGTTATACTTGAGGCACTTGATATGATGGTCGAGCTGTCGGAACCATCTAGCTGGTTTCGTTTGTGATCTGGAGGTGATCACCGTGGTAAGATGATGTTCGTGGTTACATGGTAACCAAGATGGTAAGCTGGTCTGAGAGACCCTGTTTGCGAGCACTTTCACCTCATGAGTAGCATTTCATGTTCTTGCATCTAACTTGCTTAAATATCATGTTGTTGTTTGCCATTTTTGCTTTGTTTGTTGTGAACTTGCGAGTACATTCAAAGTGCTCACCTGGCGTGTCATGCCTGTTTTAGGAGAAGCCGTACCGGAGTTGGAGTTGCATCGTGCATCGCAGTCTAGGTCGTGTCCACATCAGTGTCCCTGTCAGATGGAGTCCTACTACGTCGTCTTTCCACTGCCGCGTAGCTGTGTCATTGTCTTCGAGGCCCCAATCATGTTCACTAAATAATGTACATATGTGCAGCAGCACCGTGTGCGCTGCTTGGCCTCGCTACTTGATGTACCATCGAACCTATGTTCCCGCAAAGTATCAATAAAGCGGTTATCTTTCTGTACCAAGTTGCTGTATGTTGCCAGAAGACATGATCTCTGGCTGGCAATGCAAGGTAAACCGGTTGCTATGAGCCGGGGTGCCACATTTCATGATGTGTGGTATGTGCTGCCCACCCCCTTCGACGCGTGGTATATACCCCTACTGTAGCACAAACCAAAAAGAATCATCCTTGCTGGACAAATTAACCTCTCTCGTTGGTTCAAAGTGATGGAGGACAACCTCGCAGGCCCACAGATGGAAGCGCCGCATGCGAGTGAGTTCCTATAGAGCAACCACCGCATGCATGGTGTTGTGTGATGTTTGAATACCAATGCACAACTTTGATGTGGCACCTGCCTCGGGAATCAAAAAGTCCCCACATGGAGCAAGGTTCATGACGCATAGTATATATATATATATGTTGCCCCCTCTTTGACAAGTACTACATACTCCTACCGTGCATATACTTAACACACACACAAAAAGAACCATCCTTTGTTGGTAAAATTAACCCCTCTCTCGCTGTAGGTTCAACTGATCAACGATGAGACCTCGCGGGCCCACAGATAGCGTCACACGCGAGTGAGTCAACCACCATATGCATGTGCCCCAAAGAGGTGTTGTGTGATCTTTGAATACCCAATGCACAACTTTGATGTGGCACATGCTTCGCAATCCAGAAACGCACTACACAGAGGTTCACGACGCGTAGCCCCCTCACTTCAAGCCGGTGGGAGGGACTCATGTGTACGCATGTGCCCGAACTTTGATATGGAATCCCACCATGATCCACACCGTAACACATGCCAAGATGAATCCACCTTTGGTTAAATGCCTCTCGTTGTCGGTGGAAACTGATAACCTTCGTGGGCTAACGAATTGGCAAATCGCTGATAACCGCACGAGGGAGTGTCTGAGGACCACCAATGCATGCATGTGGCCCGAACATGTACTCTGATCCCTCCGGTCCTTTTTAGCCTGCATATAGGTTTTGTCCGAAGTCAAACTATCTCTATTTTGACCAAACTTATAGGGTAAAATATCAAGATTCAAAATTCCAAATCAACATTGTTAGATTCATTATGAAATGTAGTTTCATAGTATATATATTTAATATTGTAGATGTTGATATTTTAATGCAAATCTGGTCAAACTTTGTAAAGTTTGACTTGACACAAACCTAATACGCAGAGTAAAAAGGACCGGAGGGAGTATGTATGAAAGGGTTGTGTAATGTTTTAAATAACCAATTCACGACTTTGATGTGGCATATATGACTCACAAAATGATCAATCCCACACGGAGGCTCACGAGTCGTAGTGTACTGCCGGACGTCCCCCCCCCCCACACACATATCCCGCACCACCACCGCCACTTTGAGGCATGTCAAACTTTTTCTGCAGTGAACATGTGACCAAAGGAGCGTCGTGTTAAAATTTGAAAAAAAAACAGAGATCATTTGACTGTTTTTAAACATCGATTGATTTCCTAGGGATTTAACGTGCAAAAATCAAATTTGAGCTACATGTGCACCAAAATGGATTGCAAAATCATATGTGTGTCCCTCGGTGCATGTTTCCCCGTGCAAGAAATTTCAAAACATTGAGAATCTTGATTTTTAAAATTCAGTAAATCAAAAACTTAGTTGAAATTCATGAAACTTATCGTGGTGTCATATGGACACCAGTAGACTGTGAAATTGTATTTTTTTTCGTCAAATTTGAGACAAGTTTTGATATAATCTTCTTACAAACGGGAGATTGTTAATAATTGGCAACCAATATCGCAAACGGATTATTTATTCGAACCGTGGGCGTTAGACCAACAATGTATATGTGCCATGCTTCATTTAAGCAATAAAGCGGTAGAATTCATCATCAAAAAAGAAAAACAATATACTTGCTGCCACGTGCCTCATGTGCCATGGGAGCAGGCGTGAGTTGACGGGACACATGCGAGCAGTCCCCTCCCCCGCTCAGGTAAACCGTGAGGCATGAGTGCATGTGTGTGAATTGACGGGAGGCGTTTTTGCTGCGCACTGTCACCGGGAGGCGTGCGAGTAGCTGAGTGAAATGATGGTAGGCGTGCCAAAAGTCCGCTGCGCAAGCTCACCAGGAGGCGAGCCAGCCTTTGACCGCCGCCCGCCTCACTCTCACTGCTCCATATTAGTGGCACGCCCGTGCCACTGGTCATAATAGGCAGCTGCACCCCCCGTCCACACTGGTAACCGCCGTCTGGAGTGTATGAGGATGCCGCCGAAGCACACCATCAGAGGGAGTGGCGACGCTGGGGCCGGTGAAGCACCCGCGCAACACGTGAAGATGGGCACAGAGGTTGCCGTCGCTGTCGACGAGGTCTCACGCGGGCAACAACACGACCTTGACTTCATCGGCGCCGTCGTGCCTCCCCAGCCGGAGCCGGAGGTCCACAGCAATTCCGGCAATGACTCCGACTCCGACAGAAAACCGGTTAGTCATCTATACCCACCCCCTCTTATTTTTTGGAATACAAATCCTATGGTTATGTTCTCTCAGTCGATGAATTCAGAGTAAGATTCGTTAGATGCGTGTAGTGTATTGATTGTTTGAATGGTATCCGTATAGGGTTAGTGATTAATTGTTTGTTCTGTACAAATGATTTGTGCTAATAAACCGACTAGGGTTAGCGTGCATGCTAATAATTTGTTGCCAGATCTTGAGAATTGATTTTGAATGTCCTACATACATGTTTGTGCCTTTTTTTCTTCCATATCTTGAGAATTGATTTTGAATGTCCTACATGTATGTTTCTGCCATTTTTCAGATTGGTATGTACACACATGAGGCTCCGTCCAGCGGCGCCACCGGTTGTAGATCCTGCACCCAGCAGCGCGGGCAGAAGTGGCCACGACCCATAGAATCTCTGGCGGACCGACTCACCGATCTACCGGACGCCATCCTTGGGGAGATCGTCTCCCTTCTCCCCACCAAGGATGGCTGCCGCACACAAGTCCTCGCATCTCGGTGGTGCACTCAGTGGGGTGTCGCGCCTCTTAATCTCGACTGTCGTCAGCTATCTATCGATGATGATTCTGAACTCCCCGAAGCCATCATCTCCTCCCACCAGGGCTCCGTTCAACGCATCTGCATCCCGACATGCTACCTGCTGGACATACCCTACATGGTGGGTGCCTGACTGACATCCCGTCAATTCAAAAAACTCCAGCAGCTTGAGTTCTACCATGACCATGTATGTAACATACCACGAACCGATGCATCTGTGCCCTCACCACCGATGTCCATCTCGTGGTTTTCCTCCTCTCCCCACACTGCCACCTTCGCCCGGTGCCATCTAGCAGACAATCTGGTACAAATGCTTTGACTTCCACTGCTAAAAACACTTGCAAGGTGGTGGTTGATCTGTCGGAGGCCGCACTGCACAGCATCATCCACTCTAGCTGCCCTACCCTGGAGCGCTTGCTGCTTGTTTTTGGAATAGAAATTCATATCCGTTGTCTCAAAATAAAGTCGCCTCACCTTGTAAGCATAGGAATTTGTTTTTTTTTGGACAAGAGCTCATCATCAAAGATGCCCCTTCACTTCAAAGGTTGCTCCTTGATTCTTGTATAGCACCTTCGCAAATAACTGTGGTCTCTGCGCCTAAATTGGAGACCTTGGGTACAATTCATGATCCGTTTACATGGTTTAATATGGTGTTTGACTCCACACTTATTCATGTATTGTATATTATCCACGTACACTTTTGTAATCTGCATTTTTCATTTGTGCACATAAACTAAGTACCATCTTGGAGTACACTTTTGGTACTAATATTATGTTCTATGCTCAATGAAGAGCTTCTCCATCCTATCAGTGGTGGTGGATTCTATCAAGACGTTATATATCAGTATGTGGTGTTTTGATCTGAACACGATTATTGGCTTGCTGCAATGCTTTCCATGTCTGGAGAATTTGTATATAAAGGTGATTATTTTACGCACATTGAAAGCCCATATATAATGTACTATAATCAATCGTTCAACTATCGCACTTTTGACATACTCTCTTTTAGACATTAACTATTTTCAATCTTCATCTCTATTTAGGCACTAACACATGGAGAAAAACGTATAACCAATCGATGGCTCAAGAAGCATCGGGATTTTCTCAGATCTCATGACATTCGTTTGACGACAATAACAATGGAAGGATATGCATCCAACCATGCAAACACTAGCTTTGTCACATTCTTCATGTTGAATGTGAGGGCACTATTGTTCGTCAGGATTAAGTTTTGTAAAAAAAATTCTCATGGTTGCAAGTGTTGAACAACACAAAAAGAAGTTTCAGGTGGACAAAAGGGCTTCTGAACGTGCTCGGCTTCTATGTACAACAACTTGTCCTCATTTACCAGTAGAATTTCTGGACCGGGATCTTGATTTTATGAATCAGACTGATCCATTTGATTGTGACTGCCCAAAACTTTGCTGTAGTTAGATGTTATTGCCCTGTTTAATCTGGGTTTTGTCTAAACCTGATGAACAATTAATCCTCGTGCTTTTCTACCGTTTGTAAGCTGGAGTTAGATATTGTTGCCCTTTTCAACCTGGCTTTGACCCATATTTTCTTTCATACTGGGCTAATGGCTTGCCATTTATTTCATTAAGACAGTAATATTATAAGCAATCACAATTAGGTCCAACAAGAATCAGGGTCAATCACGTACCGAAATTGACAGTGTTGGGCTATTTGTAAATGTTTTCAAATAGCGCACGGTTCATTCACAAAAGCCATGTGCCTAACACACGGCTTATTCCATCACAAACAGCTAGGATGGATCAACTGTATGCCACGTATCACACACGCAACTCTAATCTGAATCGCACAATTCGTCTTATTTGCCATGTATCACTGTGCCGACCTCTGCTCGCGTCCCTCGGCGCGCTCTGCTCGCCGTTAGGTGCCACGGCACGCTCTTCTCGCGTACCTCCACGCACTTGGCTTGTGGACGGCTTTTTCTTGCGTGTTCAACTGCTCTATGCATATATATGGTTGCTCACCGTTGAGGCGGCCGCGGAGCGCTCTGCTCGCATCCCTCCGCACGCGCTCTGCCAGCGGTTGGGGCTGGCGCACGATCACGTTGGGGGACCCATATGCATGCGGTTGCGCCGTGCGTGTCGCCATAATGCAGTTACATGCGGCACAAGATGGAGTTATGCACTGCAAATTATAAATGCCATTCGGGCGTGCCGATATTTGATAACCTACAAGTCTACGGGATCGCAACATTTTTCGAGGGTAGTGTATTCAACCCAAATTTATTGTTTCGACACAAGGGGAGCCAAAGAATATTTGCAAGTATTAGCAGTTGAGTTGTTGATAATCGACAAGTATAGGGGATCGTTTGTAGCCTTTTTTGATAAATAAGAGTGTCGAAACCAACGAGGAGCTAAAGGTAGAACAAATATTCCCTCAAGTTCTATCGACCACCGATACAACTCTACGCGCACTTTGCGTTTGCTTTACCTAAAACAAGTATGAAACTATTTTCCAAGAATAAAACTACGAGTACTTTGCGAGAATAAAACAATGAATAAATTGTGAGATAATAAAAGTAGATAGCTTTTGTCAACAAGAAAGTCATTTGACCCTAGGCAATCGATAACTAGACCGGTAATCATTCTTGCAATTTTATATGAGGGTGAGGCATGAGCTAACATACTTTCTCTACTTGGATCATATGCACTTATGATTGGAACTCTAGAAAGCATCCGCAACTACTAAAGATCATTAAGGTCATAAAACCCAACCATAGCATTAAGTATCAAGTCTTCTTTACTCCCATATGCAACAACCCACTTATCCGTGTTCAGGCTTCTGTCACTCCGGCACCGACAACAAGCAAATTACGAACGTATTGCAATACCCTACAGCGGGGACCCCTCACGTTTGCGCGAGACGGAGGGCACCGTAGGACAGTACCATAATAAAATATACCCTCAAACCAACCACGATCATCAATTAGCCCCTAGGATAAAACGGATCTACTCAAACATCATAGGATAACCACATATCATCGGTAAATAATATATAGTGTTGAGCACCATGTTTAAGTAGAGATTACAGTGGGGAGAAGGGGTGTTACACTGCTGCCTAGAGGGGGAGAAAGTTGGTGTTGACGGTGGCAAGATTGTTGATGTAGATCGCCATCCCCGGCGGCGCTCCGGCGCCACTGGGAGAGAGGGGGAGAGAGCCCCCCTCCTTCTTCTTCTTCCTTGGCCTCCCCCCTAGATGGGAGGAGAGTCAACCCTATGGTCCATGGCCTGCAAGGAGGCAGAGGGGCATGAGCCCCTCCTAGATGGGATCTATCTCTATATTCTCTTTTGTTTCTTGTTCCTGTTTTCTGGCTGAAAACCGTTTCTTATATTCCCGGAGATCCGTAAGTCCGATTGCGCTGAGATTTTAACAAAATTTTTTTCCGGATATAAGCTTCCTTGCATCCGAAGTAGAGCTCCAACAAACATTCGAGGAGGGCACAACCCACTATCACGCGCCAGGGCTGCCTAGCGCCCAGTTGTCTTGTGGTGGCTGTGGGCCCCGGTTTGTGTTGATTCCACCTCCCCAAAATCACATATATTCCAAAATAATTCTCCGTAAATTTTTATCGCGTTTGGACTTTGTTTGATATGGATATTCTACGAAGCAAAAAACATGCAAAAAAATGAGAACTGGCACTGGGCACTGGATCAATATGTTAGTCCAATAAATCATATAAAATGTTGCCAAAAATATGTGAAAGTTGTATAATATTGGCATGAAACAACCAAAAAATATAGATATGACGGAGATGTATCAGCATCCCCAAGCTTAATTCCTGCTCGTCCTCGAGTAGGTAAATGGTAAAAAAGATAATTTTTGATGTGGAATGCTACCTAGCATAATCTTGATCATATGTGTAATCATGGCATGAATATTAAGACACAAGTGATTCAAAGCAATAGTCTATAATTTGACATAAAGACATCAATACGCAGGCATCCCAACAAACCATCATGTCTTTCAAAATATCAACGCTAAAGAAAGCTATCCCTACAAAATCATAGTCTTGTCATGTTGTCTTCTTAACACAAAGTATTTATCATGCACAACCCCGATGACAAGCCGAGCAATTGGTTCATACTTTTTAACGCGCTTAAACTTTTTCAACCCTCACGCAATACATGAGCGCAAGCCATGGATATAGCACTATGGGTGGAATAGAGTATGATGATAGGGATAAATATAAAGAAGACAAAAAGGTAAGAAAGTCTCACATCGACGCGGGTAACCAATGGGCTATGGAGATGCCCATCAATTGATATCAATGCGAGGAGTAGGGATTGCCATGCAATAGATGCACGAAGAGCTATTAAGTGTATGAAAGCTCAACATGAAAACTAAGTGGGTGTGCATCTAACTCTATAATGAAAAATTCCCACTAGTATATGAAAGTGACAACATAGGAGAATCTCTATATGAAAACATGGGGCTACTTTGAAGCACAAGTGTGGAATTAGCTTGCCCCTTCTCTCATTTTTTTCTTTTTTTTTCTTTTTCCTCTCTCTTTGTCCGGAGTCTCATCCCGACTTGTGGGGGTATCATAGTCTCCAGCATCCAATCCTCACTGGAACATGCTCTAATAATGAATAATTATGATCATCACACTTCTATTTACTTACAACTCAAAAGAAAATAAAAATTACAACTCGATACCTAGAACAAAGTATAACTCTATATGAATGCCTTTGGCAGTGTACCAGTATGTGCAATGATCTAGCATAACAACGATATCAAAAAAGGACAAGCCATGGCAACATCATGCTAGCTATCTTACGATCATGCAAAGCAATATGACAATGAATGCTCAAGTCATCAAAACGGAAGCGGTGGAAGTTGCATGGCAATATATCTCAGAATGGCTATGGAAAGGCCATAATTTTTAGGTATGGTGGTTGTTTTGAGGAAGATATAATAAGGCTTATGTGTGATAGAGCATATCATATCACGGGGTTTGGATGCACCAGCGAAGTTTGCACCGACTCTCGAGGTGAGAAAGGGCAATGCACGGTACCAAAGAGGCTAGCAAATTGCGGAAAGGTAAGAGTGCGTATAATCCATGGACTCACATTCGTCATAAAGAACTCATATACTTACTACAAAAGTTTATTAGCCCTCGAAGCAAAGTACTACTACACATGCCCCTAGGGGGATAGATTGGTAGGAAAATACCATCGCTCGTCCCCGACCGCCACTCATAAGGAAGACAATCAATAATAAATCATGCTCCAACTTCATAGCATAACGAGAGACTATACATGCATGCTTCGGGAATCACAAACCTTAACACCAATATTCTTACTAACCACAACCATTTACTAGCACCTCCCACATATTATCATCTCTATATCGCGAAACTATTGCAAGGAATCAAATATATCATATTCAGTGATCCATAAGTTTTATGTAGGATTTTATGACTAACCATGCAAATGACCAATTCCTTTTGACTCTCTAAATAGATATAAGTGAAGTATGAGAGTTTAATTCTTTCTACGAAAGACCATGCTCCAATAAATATAAGTGAAGCAAAAGAGCATTCTACAAATAACGGTTTTCCATGTGAAGAGAAACAGGCAATCCAAACTTCAAATGATATAAGTGAAGCACATGAAGCATTCTATAAGGCCATACTCAAAAGATATAAGTGAAGTGCAATGAGCATTCTATAAATCAACCATGGATTATATCATACCAGCATGGTGCATAAAAGAAAAGTGAAAACTAAACACAAAAGACGCTCCAAGATTTACACATATCACATGAACGAAACGAAGACGAAAACATACCGATACTTGTTGAAGAAAGATTGGATGCCTTTCGGGGCATTCCCAAGCTTAGACGCTTGAGTCTCCTTGGATATTTACTTGGGGTGCCTTGGGCATACCCAAGCTTGAACTCTTTCCTCTCCTTCTCCTCACATCGAGACCTCCTCGATCTTTGAACACTTCATCCACACAAAACTTAACAGAAAACTAGTGAGATCCGTTAGTATAATAATGCAAATCACTACTTTAAGTACTATTGCAAACCAATTCATATTTTGTTTTCACATTGTAGCTACTGTATTATAACTTTTCCATGGCTTATACCTCCGATAAAAATTGATCGTTTCATCAAAACAAGCGAAACGATGCATCAAAAACAAAATCTGTCTTAAACAGGACAGTCTACAGTAATCTGAACATTCACCATACTTCTGTTACTCCAAAAATTCTAAAACATTAGGAAAAAATAAAAAAGTTGTATATTAATACTTTGCAGAATGTTTCAGAAACTTTTGACATGCCAGTAAAAAATGTAAAATCACGCACTACAGCCAAAGTTTCTGTTTTTGCACCGCACATACCAACAAGCAATCTAATCATCCTAAAGGCAAATCTTCGCACATTATTTTTATAATACAATGGATTTGTACAAGGGGATAATTATTTTTTTGAAAAGTTTCTGTAATTCAAGATTCACAAAGTTTCCATGGGCATTAACAAAGTCCAAGGCATGTTCCCGCTTCCACGGTGCTCGTCCTTCTCACTTTCACTTTTCCTTTTGTGAAGTTTTAGGTTTCCCTCTATTTTTTTTAAATTTATAAAAGCACACAATAGAATAAAATGACTCTCTAAAACTTCCGGGTTGTCTCCTTGGCAGCGCTTTCTTTAAAGCCATTAAGCTAGGCATAAAGTGCTCAAGTAATGGATCCACCCGGATCCCAAGGTATATCAAAGCCAATTTTAATTAACAATGATTTGGTATTTAGTAGTGAGCACAAAGCATCATATATCATGCAATGAAGAAGTCTAACTCTCTTCCTATGCATCGGCATGTCATAAAAGAACAATTCATGCACATCAAGTAAAGGCCAATACATAGCATAAGCAGTTTCTTGCAATTTTATCGTGTTGGAGGTGGAGATGTAGTTCCTCTCTGATAATAGTTGCAAGTAGGAGCAGCAAGCACATGCATATTATATTCATCAAAATCATCATGTGTAATGGTAGAATGCAACCCATCAATGTAATCCTTAACAAGTGCAAACTTCTCCGATATAGTGTATTTTGGAGAATTCAAAAAGATAATAGGACTATCATGTGGTGGTGCAATAGCAACAAATTCATTATTAACATAAGGAACTATAGCAAGTTCATCTCCATAAGCATAATTCAAATTGGCATCATGGCCACAAGCATAGCAAGCATCAATTTCATCAAAAAGGGATATTTCAAATGAATCAACGGGATCATAGCAATTATCATAGCATTCATCCTTCGGTAAGAACGAAGGGACATTAAACAATGTATGAGTTGAAGAGTTACTCTTGTTAGAAGGTGGGCACGGGTGATCAATCCGCTCTTCCACCTTTTGTTCTTCGCCGTCCTCCTCATCTTTTTCATCCAATGAGCTCAATGTTTCATCAATTTCTTCTTCCATAGTTTCCTGCAAAATATTAGTCTCTTCTTGGACAGCGGAGACTTTCTCAATAAACGCATCAATATCGACATTGTATTTATAATTTTCATAGCAATATTTAAGTATAGCAAAAAATTTAGGTCTCTAAACAGAATCATCATAATCTTCATACTTTTCAAACAGAGATTCAATTTCATAAGCACCCTTAAAAGAAACAAATTCTTCTATTCATTCCACATCATAATAATCATATCTACCATTAGCATAAGAAGCCAAGGTTTCATTATCACTAAATTCACATGAAAAGGGAAGGTGTCGAGCCTTCATCCTAGAGCAACAAGTATAATCATATCTCGAGCATAAGTTCCAAGCATACCATTGCAACATTTCAATTTGATCCCATAAAAGTTTTCCTTTTTGAGTCAAGTGATAATCCCTAAAGTATTCACATTGATCCAACATTACTCCCATTATCAAGTTGAAAGGGGTTTTCTCAGGATTATCAAAGTAGTTTTTAATATTTTTCACATAACGAGTATCGAGGGTTTTAGGAGGTTCCCCATCTCCATGAGTAGCAAGTACCACTAATTTTTTTGGTGTTTTGTGTTCCATATCCATAACTAAAGATAGAGAACAACTTAGAACAGAAAATAAAAACTACTTAGTGATAAAGCAAACAAGCACACACGAGAATATTCACCCCACGCTAATGCTCCCCGCAACGGCACCAGAAAAAGGTCTTGATAACCCACAAGTATAGGGGGTCATTTGTAGCCTTTTCGATAAATAAGAGTGTCAAACCCAACGAGGAGCTAAAGGTAGAACAAATATTCCCTCAAGTTCTATCGACCACCGATACAACTCTACGCACACTTGACGTTTGCTTTACCTAAAACAAGTATGAACCTATTTTGCAAGAATAAAACTACGAGTACTTTGTGTCGGATTCAGGGCTCCGCAGACCCAAGAAGGTTCGAACTCTGGGGCGTGTGCGAAGATCTCAACCTCTCGAGCTTAGAGCCGGTTGCCCCATAGTCTAGCCTAGCCGGATTCGCGTGAGCAAGGAAGAAGATGAACATGGCAGTTTACCCAGGTTCGGGCCACCTTGCGGTGTAAAACCCTACTCCTGCTTTATGGTGGATTAGCCTCATGAGGGGCCGAGGATGAACTAGTATGGAGGATGAACAACCTCACGAGGGCTCGGGGGTCAGAATAAGTCAACCTCTTCTATGGTGGTGGCTAACCTATATTTATAGTGGTCTTGGTCCTCTTCCCTCAAAACTTAGGCGGGAAGGGATACCACAACGGCCAATTCGAAAGGGGACAAGTAGTACATCCTATCCTGACAAAAGGTGGTCTTCTCCTGCAAAGCTTCTGGCCGTGATGCAGCGGTGGGCTCGGCGATGACCTCCGCCTTGCCGAACCTATGGTCTCGGTCTTGTAGCACCGGAATGGAAACCTTTGGGAGATTCCTCGGGAACCCACGCCTGTCCTTGCCTTCTTAGCACCAAAGAGGAAACTGCCTCCTCTGCGCCCGCTAGCGCCTGCCTGGCCTTGGACGTCATGGCTCACGTCATCTCAGCCTCATGAGGTGGGGTACCTGCATAGAAATCTCTGCTCCTCGGGAGGCCGCCTAGGGAGGCCACTCCCTCGGGAGGTCTTGGTGTCGTCCGCCTCGCGAGGCCAGGCCCCTCGCGAGGGTCTTGTCTTTGTGGTCTTGGAGATGGGCCGTACCAGGCCATCGAGGGAGCCACGCCGTGGGCCGTAGGGAGGCAAGTCTGGGTACCCTGGTTCCTAGAACGCTGACAGTAGCCCCCGGGCCCAAGGCGCGCTCGGGCTGGTCTCGAGGCGAAGCCAAGGGGCAAGGTGAAGCGCTGCGGGCCCCAATCACCTATGGGCCAAGTTGACGCGTGGCGCTTGACGGGACGCGGACACCTCCGCTTCCCCACATCACCTAGGCAACCGTTTCGAGTTGACAACAGCCTGATGCATGCAACATGGCCATCATCACTCAGAGAGTGGAGGGGCGCCAGTTAGCCTTCAGCTACCTATAAGAGGGCGAGGGGGACGGAGCCCCCGGTCCATCTTCATCTTCTCGCTAGCCCTCTCCCCTCACTCCTTCTTCATCTTCCGCCGTGCCGCCGTCTTGCCAAAGCGTCCATGGCACCAGTTAGGAGGTTTTCAGCCGAGGAGAAGGGCAAGGCCCCACGGGTGGAACCGGAGTTGCTCCCTCCGAAAAAGAGACGCGGTCGTCCCCGTAAGGCCACCGCAGCGCCCATAGCTAGCCTACTCTGGTATGAGCGCGCTCCGCCGGGGTTCCCCACCGGTGCTAGTGTTCACGCCCAAGGTCCTGCTGACAAGAGCGGCCGCGGTAGCTGCGAAGGATGAAACCGGGAAGGGGAGCAAGTGACGGCCGCATGACCACCTCGCCCGCAGGCCCATGCCGACGGCACGGCCCGCGAGTTTGTGGTGTGGGCGGCGATGCCGCCACGCACATGGATTCGGCTCCCACAGTCCCTGGCGGGGGAGATACCGGCGAAGGGGCCCGCTGAGCTGTGGCTTCGGCACGAGGGCTGCTGCAGCCAGGCCTCGTAGGCGAAGGTTGAGGCCACCTCCTCTGGCGAGGTCTTCATGATCTGGGGATGCGGGGCGATTGCCCGCGCCTGCAACTCGAACGGGAGGCACGCCCTCCACTTTGAGTACGACGGGGCGTCGACGCTCTTCTTCAAGGTCTTCGGAGAGGATGGCAAACGTCTGGAGTGCTGCCCAAGGGGAGGCGGTCGTGGCGGCGATCCCCCTGCTGGTCGGTGAGGCAGCGAGGCCCCGGGCGGTGAACTTGCCCTTGGGTTTGTCCGTGATACCTCCAGCGGCAGTGGCGCTTCCTCCGAACAAGGCTCAAGCGACGACGACTACTATGAGCCGCTGCGTCGCCCTGCCCGGGCCTAGGAGGGGAATGGTGTCGACAAGGCATCATGACGTTGCGGGCGCGCTGCCTAAGCCACGGTCCTCGAGAGACCTTTTCTTTTGTTTCATCGCTGCATGAAAAATCATGAAGGGCCCCGTGGGGGTGTGTAAGAGCCATGATGCTTGCGCTTTAATGTTAGCATTCCCAACTTATGTCGTGATTGCGTCTCTCGCTTGGGCACGGGTCCCCTTTTACTCTAGCGGTAGCTTAGTGCTCTACGCCGATAGGACCCAGTCCTCAGGCAAGCTTCGGCCATCGCTGGTATGCCAGGTCGCGATGCCATGATCAAGGCCAGGAGGTGAGCAGCCCGAGGTCCGATAAGAGCCCCCGAGGCGCAATGCTCGGGAGGTCCCCTTTAGCACGCAAGCAACTCCTGAAGGACTAAGAGGGAGGTTTCCTTGCCCGAGCGAGGTCGCGGGAAAGCAAAGTGTCAGGAGCAAGGCTCGCGCTGATACGTGCGAGATAACTTAGCTTAGCTTTTGCGGCTCGTCATGGTTCCTTTGTCGCGAGGGCGAACTTTTTCGGCCTTCGATTTTGAGCATGCTCCCGGTCCTGAAATAAATTAAGGCGAACCCCGCGAGGGGCGTGAGAGAGCATTGATGTCCATTATATTTTGAAAGGAGAGCGTCGCCGGTGTCGGGTCGCGTCCCTCCCTTGGCACTCCTCCGCAAGGTTTTGCGACCCCACTTCTCCCACTCATCATGGTGCTCTACGTTCTCAGGACCCGGCCCTTGAGCAGGGCTCAGCCGCCGCTGGTATGCCAGGTTGCGATGTCGTGGTCAAGGCCAGGGGGTGATGGCTCGAGAGCCAGTAGGAGCCCCTAAGGCGCGGTGCTCAAGGGCCCCCCTTTTAACGTGCAAGCGACTTGCGCGAGAAAGGAGTGGCTCACCCCGCGGGGGTGCCTAGGAGGGGTTGTGCCCAATGGTACGCGGTGTAGCATCCTCCTGAAGTGGTGAGGTGTTGGCGAAGCCGCTCGAGGTCCTATCTCCGGAGGCTCCTGCGCATTAGTCAGTCACGAAATACAAAGGGTAGCCGCGCTTGCTGTTCTGCCCATGATCTTCCCGTGAGAAGACGAAGGCACTAAGGACCTGGTGAGGTGACGTGCACGGGACCGGCCGCGAGCCAGAGCTTAGTCTCTTAGGTTTATCAGCGCTGCAGGGACATACCCAAGCACAGGCACCGTGTCGGTAGCCCCCCTCATGGGACGAGCAAGAGGCGGGTTAGCAACATGAAGGGACCGCAAGGGTAACTCCATGGATGATAGGTCATCAGGCGCAATGTTAACAACCATAGTAATTTAAACATGCATAACTGGTCTAGAATACATGAATTGAAATGACGCAGCTGCGAGGATGGGCCCCAGCAGCCTGAGGATGATGCAGCCTGGGGGGCGCCCTCGATCTGAACAAACCGAAAAGTCACCTGGCACCATTGTCGCGGGAGCGTCGTGGTAGCTGAAGAAACGTGCCGCAGAAGCTGCTCCTCATGAGCTGGGCGGCTCCTGAGGCCCCGGGAGGTCATGAGGCCTGTCGGGCTCACGAGGGTTCAACACCTCCTCCGACAGGACCGCCTAGCGCCTGGCCTCGTGAGCCGCCATGGCACCCTGCGAGAAGCGCTGTTACGAGGTGGCCATGTTCAGCAGGCCAAATGGCATGTGGACATAACTACAGGGGTAGCCCCCACTCCGGTCGATGCGGGACGGCCAGAAGAGGTCCTGCGAAGCAGTCCTGTTGAGGCCTGGGATGTTGACACAGACGCGCAACCCGCTACCCACGTCGAGGGCCGCGGGTACACCGAGAGGCCGCGCGGGGCGACGCACGCCGCGCAAGGCCCTTGCCTCCTGAAGCTCCTCGATCGCCTTGACGATGAATTCCCGCGCACCTGGCGCCTCGCGCCATGCGCCCTGCTCGCGGAGGCGCACATCGAAGCAAGCCTCCAAGTGGTGCCCGAGCACCTCCCTCGTCGCACCGATCAGGTCAGAGGCTCTCCAGACAGGAGCCCCCAAGCCCGTCCTGAGGGAGGCGCCGGGCGCGCCTTCCTATGCAGGAGGAAGGGGCGCCCCAGAAGCGGGTGCGGGGCCTGAAGTGTCATCGGCAGGTGCGCCAGCCTCCTGGCGCTCCTTGAGGAGCTGCTTCTTCTTGGGTTTGGTCTCAGAAAACAGGACGGCACCCTCATCGTTCGGGTTGTCAGCCGTTGTGGCTTGGTAGGCGCGCTCGAGGGAGCACACCGCAACCTTCTCATCGCAGGCGACCGTGATGATGCCGCCACTTCCTGGCGTCTTTAGGACATTGTAGCCGTGGTGGGTTGCCGCCATGAACTTGGCGAGGGCCGGATACCCAAGGATGGCGTTGTACGGGAGGCCGATATGAGCGACGTCGAAGTCAATGAGCTCGGTGTGGAAGTTGTTGCGATTGCCGAAGGTGACAGGGAGGCGTATCTACCCCAGGGGGATGGTGGAGCCATCGGTCACCCCTGAGAAAGGCTTGGTCAGCAGAAGCTGATCATAGGGCACTTGGAGCATCTCGAACGTCTCGACGGAGAGGACATCGAGCCCCGCGCCACCGTCGATGAGGGTCTTGGTGACGAGGACGTTGCGGATGGTGGGCGTGTAGAGCAATGGAAGCGCGCCTCCGGAAGCCGAGCACTTGAGGTGATCCTTGCAGTTGAAAGTGATGGCGTACTGCGACCACTTGAGGGGGCGCGCAGCTTCGAGACTCAGGAGGGCTGCGTTCACCTCATGAGCGAGCTGCTTGAAGATGCGCTGCGAGGCTGGGGCCTGCGCACCACCCAGGATGCAAGCGATAGCACGAGGTTCTTGGAAGCCCCCAGCCGCGTCGTCCTACTGGTTGTCGTCGTTCCTCCTTGGCGGCGGCGGAAGCGGAGGGAGGCCAACATTGCCCTGGGGACGGGCCTCACGAGGCTGATCACGCCAGAACCTGTCGCGAGGCTCGTCGCGCCAGCGGTCCTCACAAGGCTGATCGCGCCAGTCCTGACGGGGGTCATGGTTGTCCCAGCGGCCTCTGCCACGGCCTCCTCCGCGATCATAGGCCCGGTCTCCACGCTCGGGGCGGTGACCAAGGTGCCCATCGCGGAGGGCCCTGAGCTCTTGGCAGTCGTTGGTGTTGTGGCTGTGTACGTTGTGAAAGATGCAGAACGGGCGGTTGCCCCTGGGAGGTTTGTCGTGGTCACGACCACGCTTCATCTCAGGTTCAGCCGCGAGCACGACAGGACCCTTGCGCTTCGCTTCCTTAGCCTTAGCCTTCTTATCCTCGGGGTCGGCCTCAGGAAGCTCTAGGAGGGAGAGGCGGCCCTCCTCGGCCCTTGCACATTTGTTCGCCAGGTTGAACATCTCCAGGGCCGAGCACAGGTCTGCGTTGATGGCGAGCTCCTCCTTCATCTTGACATCCCCGACGCCTTCAGAGAACCCGAGATGATGGCTTCGTCGGATGCCTTCGGGATCCTGAGACAGACGTTTGTGAAGCGTTGTATGTACGTGTGCAAGGTCTCGCCCGGCTGCTGCTTCACGCGCCGCAGGTCGCCCACTGCAGGAGCGCGGTCATGAGTGCCCTGAAAGTTGGCGATGAAACGCTCGTGAAGCTCGTCCCAGGAGGAGATCAACCCCACCGGGAGGTTTAGGAGCCAAGAGCGCGCGCCATCCTTGAGGGCCATGGGGAACCAGTTCGCCATGACCTTGTCGTCGCCGTTCGCCGCTTCGATGCTCAGCGCTTAGAGCTGGAGAAATTCCACAGGGTCAGGAGTGCCGTTGTAACGTGGAGGCAGATACGACTTGAACTTGCCGGGCCAGACAACGCGGCGCAGCTCCGGGGTGAAAGCACGGCAGCCTGCCGCACTCACAGGTGCGGGCCGCATGGGTGGAGCTTGGTCTTAACCCCGCGCGCCATGACCTCCGGCGGCATGCGGTCCTGGTGCTGGCGCTGTGGCGCTTGGAGCATGTGCGCATCAGCTCACGGGTGCTGGATCACCTGGCAGATTGCTTCATCGCGCGCCGGTGCCCCACGTGGTGGGTCGCGCTAGGGCGCATCGCGCCTGGACTCCGGGTCCGCGTCACACCGAGGAGGCGGAGGCGACGCGCCGTGAGCCACGTCACCCGCCTGGGACGGCGGAGGAAGGAGCGAGCGGGACGGCGCAGGGGCCTCTCCGGCGGCATTGACGAGCTCGGCGATGCAGCCAATCCAGTCGTCATAGAGGTCGTTGGCGGGCAATAACGCAGGATCTCGGGCGCCATGAGCAGCGCATCCTACGTGTTTGCCGGACCGCGACGAGCATGGGAAGACAATGCCGTGGCCGGAGTGGGTGACGGAGTTGCGGTGCGGCCATCACGCCGCACGGAAGGTGGCAGCGACGAATCCTGCTGTGCACGAGCAGCAGGGTCAGTGGCAGCGTTAGCCACCAGGGAGGGAGAGCGGCGAGGAGCGCCGTTGCCCACGGGTGTCGTCTGGGCGACATGAGCAGCCCGACGCTCGGCACGAATGCGGCGAGCGTCGGCCATGGGGGCGACGGAACGGAGGCAAAGCGAACGATGGAAGAAGGACTTCGACACGCCCCTATCTGGCGCACCAAATGTCGGATTCAGGGCTCCGCAAACCCAAGAAGGTTCAAACTCTGGGGCTTGTGCAAAGATCTCAACCTCTTGATCTTAGAGCCGGTTGCCCCACAGCCTAGCCTAGCCGGATTCACATGAGCAAGGAAGCAGATGAACATGGCAGTTTACCCAGGTTCAGGCAACCTTGCGGTGTAAAACCCTACTCCTGCTTTATGGTGGATTGGCCTCACGAGGGGCTGAGGATGAACTAGTATAGAGGATGAACAACCTCGCGAGGGCTTGGGGGTCAGAATAAGTCGACCTCTTCTATGGTGGTGGCTAACCTATATTTATAGTGGCCTTGGTCCTCTTCCCTCGAAACTTAGGCGGGAAGGGATACCACAACGGCCAATTTGAAAGGGGACAAGTAGTACATCCTATCCTGACAAAAGGTGGTCTTCTCCTGCAAAGCTTCTGGTCATGACGCAGCGGTGGGCTCGGCGATGACCTCCGCCTTGCCGAGCCTGTGGTCTCGGTCTTGTAGCACCGAAATGGAAACCTTTGGGAGATTCCTCGGGAACCCATGCCTGTCCTTGCCTCCTTAGCACCAAAGAGGAAACTGCCTCCTCTGCGCCCGCTGGCGCCCGCCTGGCCTTGGACGTCATGGCTCATGTCACCTCAGCCTCATGAGGTGGGGTACCTGCATAGAAATCTCTGCTCCTCGGGAGGCCGCCTGGGGAGGCTGCTCCCTCAGGAGGTCTTGGTGTCGTCCGGCTCGCGAGGCTAGGCCCCTCGCGAGGGACTTGTCTTTGTGGTCTTGGAGATGGGACGTACCAGGCCGTCGAGGGAGCCACGTCGTGGGCCACAGGCAGGCAAGTCTGGGTACCCTGGTTCCCAGAATGCCGACACTTTGCGAGAATAAAACTACGAATAAATTGTGAGATAATAAAAGTAGATAGCTTTTGTCAACAAGAAAGTCATTTGTCCCTAGGCAATCGATAACAAGACCGGTAATCATTCTTGCAATTTTATATGAGGGAGAGGCATGAGCTAACATACTTTCTCTACTTGGATCATATGCACTTATGATTGGAACTCTAGCAAGCATCCGCAACTACTAAAGATCATTAAGGTCATAATACCCCTAGTTGGAGCCTACCCACGGGTTTTTCCCTTACTTTTTGACTCTACTCAGTTTTGCCCTTAAAATTTACCACGAGGTCGCCCGAATGCCCTTTGACCGTTTGACCAATACTTTGAAAATTCATAACAAATTCATATGAACTCAGAAAAATGCAAATAAGATATCAAAATGTTCAGATAAATATTACCTTTATGTGCATGTCATTTGCATTCAGGAAAAAGGCACCGTTTAAACTACCAGAGGTTATTAATGTTATTAACATAATTAAAAAATAAAAAGGTATAAACAATACACTTTTCATGAATAAAAATTACCTGCAAATGTAGGTGACGTTTTGTGAACATCCTGATATCTTATTTGCATTTTTTTGAGTTCATATCAACTTGTTATGAATGTTCAAAAAACTTTGACCATTATTTTGAAACTTCATCACAAGTTGATATGAACTCTGAAAAATACAAATAAGATATTAAGATGTTTAGAAAACATCACCTACATTTGCATGTAATTTTTATTCATGAAAAAGTATTGTTTATGCCTTTTTACTTTTAATAATGTTAATAACATTAATAACCTTGAGTAGTTTAAACGGTACTTTTTTCCTGAATGCAAATGACATGCACATAAAGGAAATGTTTATATGGACATTTTGATATCTTATTTGCATTTTTCTGAGTTCATATGAATTTGTTACGAATTTTTAAAGTATTGGTCAAACGGTCAAAGGGCATTCGGGCGACCTCGGGGGAAAATCTAAGGGCAAAACTGAGCAGAGTCGAAAAGTAAGGACAAAACCCGTGGGTAGGCTCCAACTAGTGGCAAAAATGCATTTGTCCTTTAAGTATCAAGTCCTCTTTACTCCCATACGCAACAACCCACTTATCCGTGTTCAGGCTTCTGTTACTCCGGCAACCGACAACAAGCAAATTATGAACGTATTGCAACACCCTACACCGGGTACCCCTCACATTTGCGCGAGATGGAGTGCACCGTAGGACAGCACCATAATAAAATATACACTCAAACCAACCATGAACATCAATTAGCCCCTAGGACAAAACGGATCTACTCAAACATCATAGGATAACCACATATCATTGGGAAATAATATATAGTGTTGAGCACCATGTTTAAGTAGAGATTACAGTGGGGAGAAGGGGTGTTACACCACTGCCTAGAGGGGGAGAAAGTTGGTGTTGACGGTGGCAAGATTGTTGATGTAGATCGCCGTCATGATCCTTGCCCCTGTGGCGCTCCGGCGCCACTAGGAGAGAGGGGGAGAGAGCCCCCTCCTTCTTCTTCTTACTTGGCCTCCCCCCAGATGGGAGGAGAGTTCCCCCTATGGTCCATGGCCTCCATGATGGCGGAGGGGCAGGAGCCCCTCCTAGATGGGATCTATCTCTCTGTTCTCTTCTGTTTCGCGTTCCTGTTTTTTTGCCGAAAACCATTTCTTATATTCCCGGAGATCCGTAACTCCGATTGCGCTGAGATTTTAACAAAAAATTTCCGGATATAAGCTTCCTTGCAGCCGAAGTAGAGCTCCAACCGACGTTCGAGGAGGGCACAACCCACCACCACGCGCCTGGGCTGCCTACCGCGCCCAGGTGTATTGTGGTAGCTGTGGGCCCCCATTTGCGTTAATTCCACCTCCCAAAAATCACATATATTCCAAAAAATATCTCCGTAAATTTTTATCGCTTTTGGACTTCATTTGATATGGATATTCTGTGAAGCAAAAAATGGGAACTGGCACTAGGCACTGGATCAATATGTTAGTCCAATAAATCATATAAAATGTTGCCAAAAATATGTGAAAGTTGTATAATATTGGCATGAAACAATCAAAAATTATAGATACGATAGAGACGTATCAGTTGTCAATTCAACCATACCTGGACACTAAATATCTGAAGCAGAGTGATCAGTAGCACAGTAGTATGGTAGTTTGATAGCGATAGTAATAATAGTAACAGTAACAGTAACGGTAGCAGCAATAGTTTTGTAGCAATTGTGACAGTAGTGGCAACAGTAGTAACTTAGCAAGAGCAATATGTGAAAAGCTCGTAGGCATTGGGTCGGTGATTTCGTTGGATGATATTCATCATATAACAGTCATAACCTAGGGCGACACAGAACTAGCTCTAGTTCATAAATATAATGTAGGCATGTGTTCCGTAAATAGTCATACGTGCTTATGGAAAAGAACTTGCATGACATCTTTTGTCCTACCCTCCCATGGCAGCGGGGTCCATAAGGAAACTAAAGGATATTAAGGCCTCCTTTTAATAGAGAACTGGAGCAAAGCATTAACACATAGTAAATACATGAACTCCTCAAACTACGGTAATCACTGGAAAGAATCCCAATTATTGTTACCTTGGGGTATGCGGATCATAACACATAGCAGGTGCATATAACTTGCAAGATCGGATCAAGAACATAGATATAATGATGAAAACATAAATGGTTCAGATCTGAAATCATGGCACTCGAGCCCTACTAACAAGCATTAAGCATAGCAACATCAATCTCAGAACATAGTGGATACTAGGGATCAAGCCCTAACAAAACTAACTCGATTACATGATGAATCTCATCCAACTCCTCACCGACCAGCGAGCCTACAAAGGAATTACTCACTCCCGGCGGTGAGCATCATGAAATTGGTAATGAAATATGGTTGATGATGTCGAAGACCGAAGATCCCCCTCTGCGGAGCCCCGAACGGGCTCCAGATCTGGCCTCCCAATGAAGAACAGGAGGTGGCGGCGGCTCCGTATCGTAAAACGCGATGAAACTTCCTCCCCGATTTTTTTCTGGAAAAATAGAATTTTATAGCGTCGGAATTATGGTTAGTGGAGCCTCGTGCGCCCCACTACCCATCAAGGCGTGCCAGAGGGGGGTGGCGTGCCCTGGTGCCTAGTGGGCAGCTGCCCCCCCTCTCCAGTGGGTCTTGGTTCCTGTATTTTTTTTATTCCAAAATAATTCTCCAAAAAGTTCCGTCCGATTCTGAGAACTTTTTTTTCTGCACAAAAACAACACCATGGTAGTTCTGCTGAAAACAACGTCAGTCCGGGTTAGTTTCATTCAAATCATGCAAATTAGAGTCCAAAACAAGAGCAAAAGCGTTAGGAAAAGTAGATATGATGGAGACGTATCAACTCCCCCAAGCTTAACCCATTGCTTGTCCTCAAGCAATTCAGTGGACAAACTGAAAGTGATAAAGAAAAATATTTACGAACTCTTTTGTTCTTGTGTCCATATATATGATTAAATAGCACGCAGGTTTTCAGCAAAGATCATAACTAACCATGCAGATGATAACTCTTAGAAATTATATTCACTCATATCAATGGCATAATCAACTAGCGAGCAATAATAAGATATCTCAAATACCAACACTTTGTTAAAACAATCATGATATAATATGGCAATATTGGTATCTCGCCAGCCCTTTCTGAGACCGCAAAACATAAATGCAGAGCACCTCCAAAGTTCAAGCGGCAACTAAACATTGTAATTCATGGTAGAAGAGATCCAGTCATGATGCATTCAACACTAACTATACACAATGCATGAGGATGACAATAGTGCTCTCAGGACTGGTGCTTGTTTGAGAAGGTGATGACTCAACATAAAATTAAAATAACATAAAAGTAAATGGATAGTCCCTTTGCAGAGGGAAGCAGGGATTTGCAGAGGTGCCAGAGCTCAAAGTTTAAATCAGTGAAAAATATAATTTTGGGAGGCATACCCTTCCTATCAATGTTATGACCAAGAGTTTTCAATATCTTCCATGCTAAACACATTAGCGGCGGTTCCCAAGCGATAAAAGTAAAGTTTACTTCCCCTCCACCAACAAACACAAGCCATGGCTAGCCGAATCCTCGAGTGCCCTCCATACCAACAACGGTACGGGGGAGTTTTGTTTAGTTATTTGTAATTTTTGATTTCGGGACTGGGCATCCCTATTACCAGCCCCTCTCGTGCAAGCACGATTGAATAAACACTCATCATGAGAATAACCTACTTAGCATGGAATATACTGACCACCCCCTATCGCTCCATGAGCGGTCTGGGCACACAAAATAGATGTTCATTTGAATTTTTAGTGGTGGCACATGCAAATTTATTTGGAACGGTAGGGTAATACCGCATATAGGTAGATATAGTGGACTCATCTGGAATAACTTTGGTTTAAGGGTTTTGATGCACAAGCAGTATTCCCACTTAGTACAGGCAAAGGCAAGCAATTAGGTTGAGAAGCGACCAACTAGAGAGCAAAAACGGTAATGATCATGCATTATGAATAATCAACACTGAGTACTAGCATGAGTAGGATATAAACACCATGAACATAAATATCGTGGAGGCTATGTTGGTTTTGATTCAACTACATGCGTGAACATGTGCCAAGTCAAGCCACTTGAAACATTCAGAGGAGGATACCATATCATCATACTACATTACTACTTCTTGAGCTTGCATTGTGTCGGGGTACACAAACAGGGGTGTATGTTTCCTGTCGTGGTCTTGTCACGGCAGATGTCCTAGAGAAAGGACTTAGTCGTGGAGCCATCGCGACGGGTTAGCTTAAAGGGGTTAAAGCGGACAAGGGACGCAGAGAGTTTATACTGGTTCGGTCCCTTGCGGTGAAGGTAAAGGCCTAATCCAGTTGTTGTGGAATTGCTAGGATTTCGATGACCAGGGAGCGAATCCGCTATGCCTGGCTCTCGAATTGTTGTCCGTCCCCTCCAAACCGCCGCCGGGTCGTCCCCTTATATACATGGGTTGATGCCCGTCGGTTTACAAGATCCCGAGGCCGGCTCATGAACATGTCCGGCTCGGTCTCTACTCTTTCTATCTTATAGCACAAGTTTACATATCAATGTCGGTTTATATCTACAGGCCTTAATCCGCCGTTGGGCCCTGGGCCTTCATAAAGCGCCTCCATCTTTGTCTTCATGGGCTTCAAGTATAATAACTCATTATGGGGATAACCCGGCCTCTCCTGACCGGTTTATACCCAGTAGTAATATCCCCAACATTAGGCCCCAGATTGATTTGAACTGGTTCATGTCAATCTTCAACTTGAGAAAAATTCTTCTTTCAACATCTTCGCATAAATCTTGTAAACCGCCACGACGTCATCTTCCAGCATCTTGATAAACCACCATGACGTCACCTGTTATTAAAAATGGTATATCTCTCACCTTCATTAATGAGCCTCCGACAATCAAGGCGACAGCTCTGCCACACATCCCGCTTTGGGCTCCTCGATTCTCGCGCCTGTCACTTATCTATTCACCTTATAAATAAAGCCGAAGGGTCCTTCTCATTTTTCCCCTTCGTGCCCCTTCACATCGTCCTCTTCCTCGCGTCGCCCGAACATTGGAGCTCCGCCGCCGCCGCCGACCATCGCATCTGCCCCAACAAAGGCCGCTGCATCACCCTGATCGTACCAGAAAGCCGCGACGCCTCTCCGCTGTTCCTTTGATACTGGTAAGCCTTTCTCCTTCCACCCTAGATCTTATCATTAGGGCTTGTACTCATCAGAGTTCTTCAAAGTTCTAGAACTGTTCTTCCCTGTTCTTCTCAGTAGCGCAAATGGCAAGTTAGATCTGATATTTTCCGGTGCCTTTGTAGTTAAAGCTCCCTTTTTCCCCATTAGAGCATCCCTTTCATACAGAAAAACTCATCTGAACCTGATGAACTGTTTAAGTACCTGAAGTTTAGGTCTGAGTATATTCTAGTTTTCTGCCGCACTGCAGATCTGAAATTATCATATCACTTTGTGAAACTTGTTTTTCCCTCACTTAGGTATTTTAGATCCGTATCTTTCATACCAATATAGGCGGTTTAGCTTTGTCAAAGAACAATAATCCGGTAGGCATCATTAGTCCCCTCTTAAACCGCCGATTTATTTATCTTTGCACCTTCTCCATTGTCAGACTCCGGTTTAGTAATATCAAACTCCAGTTTAACGATATGCATATACCTCTGCTTCCGCTTATCTTGCATTGCTTTATGCTTGCCCGTCATAAATCTTAAACCGGCAATAAATATGTTTCAGCTTCCCATTGAAATGGCCAAACAAGTTTACAAGTGCAACTGGGTTTCTTCCCGGGTTACTGAAGAGCAATTAAACATATGTGTCACAACTAGAGCTTTAGCCAAGAAAGAAGTCATCCACTGAAGGGCCCCTGGTCCGGAAAATCCTCCTGAACCCAAGGACGGAGAAGTAGTTGTATTTACTGACCATCTGGGTCGAGGCTTTAGCCCTCCCGGTTCAAATTTTTTTCGGGATGTTCTGGCCAGCTTCCAACTCCACCCTCAAGATATTGGACCAAACTCTGTGTCCAATATTTGCAATTTCCAAGTATTTTGTGAGGCCTATCTTCAAGAGGAGCCCACAGTTGAACTGTTCAGGGATTTCTTTTATTTAAACCGTCGCACAGAGTTCACAGACGGACTCAACACTGAGCATGGTGGAATGGCAATTCAAAAGAGGAAGGATGTCAGCTTCCCTCATGACAAGCTTCATAGTAACCCCAAGGACTGGAATCAGACTTGGTTTTACTGCAAAGACACATCTCCAACTGATGAAAATCCTCTGCCGGGTTACCGTCCCCTCCGGCTTAGCAACACTCATCCTTTCCCTCAAAGGCTGACTGCCAAGGAACGGTCCAACTATCAAAGCTAAGGGCCTTTATGGCAAATGGTTTGACAGGTGTCAACTTTGTTCGCTGTTGGATAACTTGGAGCGTTCTGCCGTTAAGCCGGCGCCCCGGTTTAATGTGTGAGTACACAGGGGATTTGAAAGACCCTCAACGACACATCGGCATTCAGCTAATAGAAGCCGAAGTTACTGAGGCTGTCAAGAAAATACTGAACGAACCGGAAGCTGTCTGTAGCCACACCGGGTTAAGCCCTTTCTGCGTCTCCAATAAACCGCCAGCTGTAAGAATCACAACTTTCTTGTTTTAGTTTACCCCTTTTCAGATAGTCTCAAAATTTTGTCCATCTTTCACAGGGCGATGACCCATTCTGGAAGAAAAAACCACAGGATAAACCGGCCAAACCACAGGATAAACCGGTAAAACCACAAGATAAACCGGCAAAACCACTTCGCCCGAAGACCAAGGTCACCAAGAAACCTGCCAAGAAGAAGACCACTGAATCTTCTGAACCAAATGCTGATGCGGATCTGGCTAATCCAGACTCAGAGTTAGAACTTGACTCTCTTGGTTCTTTTTTCATGCACCTTATTGACAATGACTGTTATCAGGACGACGCTGAAGGCAGCCAGGCTGACGATGCAGAGGTAACTATCCTTTCTTCCGGTTCAGACCCTCTGCCAACACAGAAAATCCGTCAAGCAAACCGGAAAATAAAATTTTCTCACCCCTTAGCTCACTTGGACCCAAACTTTCTTTTGAAGAAGTAGTAACACGAAGCCCGCCGCACAACCCGGCACAGTGGCCAGGTAGTTACCTCTGCCGGTTTACCGAACACTCCGGTCCGGAAACGTCGATCAGAGGTCTCTTATACTCCTGATATTTCTTGCCCCAAGGCGGGTTGTTTTCGACAGCCTCTTAATCCGTCTGATTCAAATTACCAGGGAACACCTAATTCGTCCTCTGGCGAGTCAACGGCCACACAACTTCCAACCCTCAAGACGGTCCCTGGGTAGGTTATGCTTTAATCTTATCCTTAATGTGTTATGTTTGCATACTGTACTGATCTTTATGTTTGTTCTTCTCAGTGCCAAGCCTAGACCCAGTAAGAAGGCCCGGTTAAATAAACCGTCTGATGACAATGTGGATATTGAACCGGAGAAGACTCCAGATTTGGAAAGAACAAATATTGATGTTACACATGATGATCCACCGCCTCAAGATTATAACTTCATAGTTGAACAAACAGAAGTTGACACCACAGGCCACACTGATAACCCGACTACCCCGGCTCGCGCGGATGATAAGTCGGCCAGCCCAGCTAAGGCTACTGATAAATCGTCAACTCCCGTGAAGGCTGCTGATGATAAAGAAGATGATATTATGATTACTGGCGTCGGCCACACCGCTCCTGGCAATCCTGTTGCTTTATCGAAGCATAGTGCCAAGGACGAGGTTTCTGCTATGGGCAAAGGAAAATGGAGCACAGATTTGTCAACCTATGCTCACCTCAACGCCCAAGACATCCATTCTGGTTTTTTAAACCGCCTGTACACAAGCCGCGACTTTGAAGCCGGTTTAGTGAATCTAATGAAGGAGCGATATGAGGTAACTGCATAACTGCTTCTCTCTTGTGTTCAATTCCAAATATTAACTCCAGTAGCCCCCAAGTGCTGGTTTATGATAGTCATCTAAACTGGGACTTTGTAATATCTCAACTTTACATGCTTAGCCTCCAAGGGCCAGGTTATCTTTCTAAGATGAACCGGTACCTTAGAATTGCAATATTACAACTTTCGCCGGTATACTCCCCAAGGGCCGGTTTAACTAATGAAGATGCACCGGGACTTTCAGAAGAATACTCATAATGTCACTTTGAGCAAGCATACATTAGCCCCCAAGTGCCAAGAGTAAAACTTGTATTGCACTTGGGACTTGTAGAAATTTTTGATTATGAGCAAATATGCATTAGCCCCCAAGTATCAGGTGCATAACTTGTTATGTGCTTGGTACTTCAAATATGCACTGCCAATTCATGATATGTTTGTCTCTTATAGGCTGAGCTGAGCAAAAAGGAAACTCAAACCGCTGATCTGCAAGAAAACATCAAGTCCCAGCAGGCAGAAACCTCCAAAACCAAAGATGAGCTGACCAGTGCCTTAGCCGCTATGGAAAAGCTGAAGGAGAGTTTCAACAAGGAGCGGGCGGATTGGGACACAGAAAAATCCGCATTGCAAAAAAGAGCCAAGGACGCAGAAGCAGCTCTTAAACTGGTGGTAGACGAGCTAACTGGTGTAAAGCGGCAAATACATGCCATGACTGCTGCTGTGTTTGGTAAATATCCTGGCTTTAAATTGTCAACATATCATCCGATACATTGCCGGTTTACTGATGTTTTCAATGGCGCAGGAACTCGCATTAGTCATCTGGGCTCTGACGTACAGAAGAAGCTGAAGGCTGCCTATACTCTTATAGAGCAGTTATATACCGGCGCGCAACGGATCATCTGCACTGCTTCTCACAACAAGCCGCCCCCAACTTTAATCAAGGAGACCTTAGAAAGGTTGTCAATGCTGCCTGTCCGGGTAGAAGAGCTAAAGAGATCTGCTGCCAGGGCTGGTGCTCTGACCGCACTAACCCGAGCAAAAGCATGGGTTCCTGATCTTGATCCGGTGGATGTGGCTAAAGGCTATCCAAGCTTAAAAGAAGACGGATCAGAATTTGGCACTGAGGACCTCCGAGCAATAAACCGGGAAGTACATCCACTGGCTTGCCAGCTGGCTGAAGAAACTGATCTTTCATATTACCAGGCGAGTTATGATGTCAACAACGAATGGGTTGCTGCACCAACCCCTGAGGCTCAAAATCTTATCCCGCCAATCCGTAAGCACACCTATGCCCCTGACATTGAACCGTCCACACTTATAAGCGATGAAGCTGTGTTCCAAGCCTTAACTGGGATCGATTGGGCCACCATTGACTTCCAGCCGCTGGGTAGAGAGGAAGAGGATGAACCGGCGCAAGGCGATCCACAACCGTCAGGGCAGCCCGGTGACGAGTCATGATCCGGAGGCCGATTTAACTTTCCGCGTGCTGCCATACTTGCCAAAAAACAATTACTCTTTTGGGCACTGAAACGCCTTGTAATAGGCTAGTTTAAACACTTGGTCTGCTATGCCATCGTGCATATTTACTTTGCTTGATACCGTTAATTCACCATGCTTAAGATATATGATGTTCATAATCCACAGCGATTTATTCAGGCTGTTCCTGCATACAAAAAGTTGAACTTGTCCTGGCGGTTTACCACCGGACGGGTCATGATGCCCAAACATATAGCCTGGGTTTATAAACAAGGCTGTTAAAAATAATCAAATATGAAAATAAATTATACCTATGACATTGAATCACATCGTAGGTTGATCAACCTTTGTAGTAAGGGCGATACCCCTAATCATGAGTATTGATAACTCCTTCCATATTGTGCCGGTTTATGATAAACCCGTACCGGGTTGTGAAAAAACACCGGATTACTCATATATAATACTGGCGACTTATAGTCAAACCCAGACCGGGTTAATAAGCACCGGATTATGACTAATCATGTACTGACAACTTGTAGTTGAAAGCCGAGCCGGGTTGATTAACGCCGGTTTACCAAAATCATCATAAATCTGGTCAAAGGAGAAAAAAAACTTGGCAAATAAAAACATATGAAAACTTGTAGTCGAGGCTTTTCACGGGCTGCCAGGCCCCAAATTCGAGGCTTTTCATGGGCTGCCAGGCCGCTGAGTTAAACCATTTTACAAAGCCTTTTAAGATGGACCTCAATCTTTAACCAATCATCGTTTTAACTTTGACAAGTTCAGGGTCTTATGAGATTGACTTGTCAAAGTTCGACGGGTCATACCAGGTTTACCTGGACGGAGTGACTTACTTAAAAAAGGCAGGCTAACCCGGGGTTTTAGGTGTATACACCAGGCTTCCAAGCCGTGGCTTGATAGCCTATTACAAGTGTAGATTCTTTGTTCATTGCGATAGCAAAGAATCCCCAAGCAATATTTTGAGCTGTGCTCAGTGGGTGCCTATGTTTGAGTTGTTCTTTTGGAACACTCTCTTTGGCCCCTAAGTAATTTTTCTTTTTGGCTCTGAGCCAATCAAGAGGTGTAGCTATGGTTCGAATATGACCAAGCCCCCAAGTGATTTTTCTGGTGGCCTTGCGCCTATCAAGAGGTGTAGCTAAGGTTCGAATACGACCAAGCCCCCAAGTGATTTATCTGGTGGCCTTGCGCCTATCAAGAGGTGTAGCTAAGGTTCGAATATGACCAAGCCCCCAAGTGATTTATATATATGGCTTGATAAGCCGAAACAAGGGGTAAACCGGACGCCGCTTTATAAACAGAAACCTCCATGTAACCACACATGATCAACAGATACCCCGCTTTAGCTGAGGCTCCGGTTTATTATATTGATCATAATATATACATTGTCATAACTATGTACATAAGCAGAGCCTAGGGCTCAGGTATAGTAAGGTCGTAGATGAGCGATATTCCATGGCCGGTGGGTCTCCTCCTCCGATTTACGTGAGTCTTTGTGCTCTCGAACATCGATTAGGTAGTATGACCCGTTGTGCAGGTTCTTGCGGACCACGAAGGGTCCTTCCCAAGGCGGGGATAACTTGTGCATATCAGTCTGATCCTGGATGAGTCGGAGCACCAGATCGCCTTCTTGAAAAGTTCTGGTTCTAACCCGGCGGCTGTGATAACGACGCAGATCTTGCTGATAAATCGCTGAACGGGCTGCTGCAATGTCACGCTCCTCATCTAACAGGTCAAGTGCTTCCTGCCGTGCCTTTTCATTATCAGCTTCAACATAAGCCGCCACACGAGGCGAGTCATGGCGGATATCACTCGGGAGAACCGCCTCTGCTCCGTAGACCATGAAGAAAGGTGTGTAACCCATAGACCTGTTGGGCGTGGTATTGATGCTCCATAACATAGAAGGTAACTCCTCCACCCAACAACCCGGCGTCTGTTGCAAAGGAACCATAAGCCGAGGCTTGATGCCTCTCAAGATCTCCTGATTGGCTCTCTCCGCTTGACCATTAGATTGGGGGTGAGCCACTGAAGATACGTCAAGTCAGATGTGCTCACGCTGACAGAACTCTTTCATAGCACCTTTGGACAGATTAGTACCATTATCAGTTATAATGCTGTGCGGAAAGCCAAACCGGAAAATTACCTTCTTGATGAATTGAACCGCCATAGCTGCATCACACTTACTGACTGGCTCTGCCTCCACCCACTTAGTAAACTTATCAACCGCCACCAAAAGGTGGGTCTTCTTGTCCTTGGATCTCTTAAAGGGCCCAACCATATCCAGCCCCCAAGTTGCAAACGGCCAAGTGATTGGAATCATCCTCAATTCCTGGGCTGGAACATGAGCTCAGCGTGAAAACTTCTGACAACCATCGCACTTTTTCACCAAGTCTTCCGCATCAGCATGAGCCGTCAGCCAATAAAAACCGTGACGAAAAGCTTTAGCTACCAGGGACTTTGAACCAGCATGGTGACCACAATCCCCTTCGTGGATCTCACGCAGGATCTCACGGCCCTCTTCAGGAGATACACAACGTTGAAACGCCCATGTTACACTGCAGCGATGTAATTCGCCATTGACAATAGTCATTGACTTGGATCGCCGGATTATCTGTCTGGCCAATGTCTCATCCTCCGGTAACTCGCCCCGGTTCATGTATGCCAGATATGGGACGGTCCAATCTAGAATAACATGAAGTGCCGCCACCAATTGAGCCTCCGGATCAGGAACAGCCAGATCCTCCTCTGTGGGAAGTTTAACCGACGGATTATGCAGCACATCCAAAAAGATGTTGGGTGGAACCGGCTTACGCTGGGAACCCAAACGGCTTAAAGCGTCCGCCGCTTCATTCTTCCGCCGGTCCACATGATCAACCTGATAGCCTTTGAAGTGACCTGCAACAATATCCACCTCTCGACGATATGCAGCCATGAGCGGATCCTTAGAATTCCAAGTACCAGACACTTGTTGAGCCACCAGGTCCGAGTCACCGAAGCACTTAACCCGGCTCAAATTCATCTCCTTAGCCATTCGAAGACCGTGGAGTAAGGCCTCATATTCAGCTGCATTGTTAGTGCAAGGGAACATTAAACGGAGAACATAACAAAACTTATCACCTCGTGGAGAAGTTAATACGACTCCAGCCCCCGAGCCCTCCAATTGCCTGGACCCATCAAAATGAATAGTCCAATAAGTATGATCCGGCTTCTCTTCTGGCGCCTATAACTCTGTCCAATCATTGATGAAATCCACCAATGCTTGTGATTTGATTGCCGTCCGAGGCACATAATTTAACCCGTGAGGTCCAAGCTCAATGGCCCACTTGGCAATCCGGCCAGTCGCTTCCCTGTTCTGGATTATTTCCCCCAAAGGAGCAGAGCTGACCACAGTGATGGGATGACCCTGGAAATATTGCTTAAGCTTCCGGCTCGCCATAAAAACTCCATACACCAGCTTCTGCCAATGTGGGTACCTTTGCTTAGACTCAATAAGTACCTCACTGATGTAATAAACCGGCCGTTGAACCGGATACTCCTTTCCGGTCTCCTTGCGCTCCACCACAATAGCCATGCTAACTGCCCGGGCATTGGCAGCCACATATAACAGCAAAGGCTCTTTATCAACAGGAGCAGCAAGGACAGGCGGCTCGGCTAGCTGCCGCTTTAAATCCTCAAACGCTTTATTGGCGGCGTCGCTCCAGACGAAATTATCCGTCTTCTTCAGCATCTGATATAAAGGGATAGCCTTCTCCCCGAGGCGACTGATAAACCGGCTCAAGGCTGCAATCTGGCCTGCCAAGCGTTGGACATCATTGATGCACTTCGGTTTAGCCAAAGAAGTTATGGCCTTGATTTTCTCCGGATTAGCTTCAATGCCCCTGTTAGACACCAGAAAGCCCAAGAGCTTGCCTGCCGGTACACCAAAGACACATTTGGCCGGACTAAGCATCATCTTATAAACCCGGAGGTTATCAAAGGTCTCCTTCAAGTCATCTATCAATGTCTCCTTCTCTCTGGATTTCACCACAATATCATCCACATAAGCATGAACATTGCGGCCGATCTGATCATGAAGACAGTTCTGCACACAGCGCTGGTAAGTCGCCTGGGCACTCTTTAGCCCAAAGGGCATAGACACATAGCAGAAGGCTCCAAAGGGAGTTATGAAAGCTGTCTTCTCCTGGTCCTTAACTGCCATTTTGATCTGATGGTAGCCAGAATAAGCATCTAGAAAACTCAAACGCTCGCAACCCGCCGTAGCATCAATGATTTGATCAATACGAGGGAGGGCAAAAGGATCCGCTGGACAAGCCTTGTTCAAATCTGTGTAGTCCACACACATACGCCAAGTGTCGTTCTTCTTAAGTACTAGCACTGGGTTAGCCAACCACTCAGGATGAAATACCTCAATAATAAAGCCAGCTGCCAAGAGCCTGGCCACTTCCTCACCAATAGCCTTGCGTCTTTCTTCATTGAACCAGCGGAGAAACTGCTTGACCGGTTTAAACTTGGGATCAACGTTAAGAGTGTGCTCAGCGAGTTCCCTCGGTACACCTGGCATGTCAGAAGGCTTCCACGCAAAGATGTCCCGGTTCTCACGGATGAACTCGATGAGCGCGCTTTCCTATTTCGGATCCAATGTAGCGCTGATGCTGAACTGCTGGGATGAATCGCCAGGAACGAAATCAACCAGCTTAGTCTCATCAGCCGACTTAAACTTCAAGGCTGGATCATGCTCTGTAGTTGGCTTCTTCAAGGAAGTCATATCTGTCGGATCAACATTGTCTTTGTAAAACTTCAACTCCTCTGTTGCACAAACCGACTCAGCATAAGCCGCATCACCTTCTTCACATTCCAAAGCGATCTTACGACTCCCATGTACCGTGATGGTCCCCTTATGACCCGACATCTTGAGCTGCAGATAGACATAACAGGGCCTCGCCATGAATTTAGCATAAGCCGGCCGCCCAAACAGGGCATGATACGGGCTCTTGATTTTCACCACTTCAAAGGTCAATGTTTCTGATCTTGAATCATGCTCATCCCCAAAAGCAACCTCCAGAGCTATCTTACCGACCGGATACGCCGATTTCCCAGGCACCACACCATGGAAGACCGTGCTAGATGGTTTAAGATTTTTATCTGTTAACCCCATGCGACGGAAGGTTTCATAATAAAGGATATTGATACTACTCCCCCCATCCATGAGTACTTTAGTGAACTTGTAACCTCCCACCTGAGGTGCCACCACCAACGCCAGATGACCCGGATTATCAACCCGAGGTGGATGATCCTCTCGACTCCACACAATGGGCTGTTCAGACCAGCGTAAGTAACGGGGCACCGCCGGTTCAACGGAGTTCACTGCCCTTTTATGAAGCTTCTGATCGCGCTTGCACAGGCTGGTGGTGAAGACATGGTACTGTCCACTGTTTAACTGCTTCGGGTTGCTCTGGTAACCCGACTGCTGCTGCTGCTGTTGGTTCCCCTGATGATTATAACCACCTTGGTTGCCTTGATTGCCTTGATTGCCATGTCTGCTTTGATTACCATGGAATCCTGAACCGGAACTTCCTCCACCATAACCCGGCCCATGAGACCCGGGGCCTGAACCGCCAGCGGGTCCATTATCATTCCGGAAAAAATCTGAATCTTTGAATTCTCGCATAATATAACAATCCTTCCAGAGGTGCGTGGCCGGCTTGTCCCGCGAGCCGTGCTTTGGGCAGGGCTGGTTCAACAGGTAATCCAGGCGCTCCGGATTGGGAGTTGGTTCTTTTCCACGCGGGGGCGGTTTACCCTTCCGACGCTGACCATTACCTTGCGCGTTGGTATTAGCTACAAAATCTGAACTGTTATCCGCTTTACGCTTACCGCTGTTTCCATGCCCCGCCGAGTTATGCTGCTGCCCGTTGGTGCTGCCACCCTTCTTTCCCTTTCTTGTCTTGTCATCATCAGATTCAGGGTCCTTGGTACTATCAGAGTCGGCATATTTCACCAGAGCTGCCATAAGTGTCCCCATGTCATTGCAATGGCGTTTGAGCCGTCCTAGCTTCAACTTAAGAGGCGTAAACCGGCAATTGCCTTCCAACGTCAAAACGGCTGTATCAGCGTTGATGCGGTCCGATGAATGCAAAATCTCTGAAACCCGGTGCACCCAATGGGTTGTTGATTCTCCTTCCTCCTGGACACAGGCAGCTAAATCCACAATTGACATGGGCTGTTTGCACGTGTCTTTGAAATTCTGAATAAACCGGGCTCTTAGCTCGGCCCATGACCCAATGGAGTTAGCTGGTAGGTTTTTCAACCAAGTGCGAGTTGTCCCTTCCGACATCATGGTGAAGTACTTAGCACATGCCGCGTCATCTACGTCCAGCATCTCCATCGCCATCTCATAACTCTCCACCCATGACTCGGGGGATAAATCGGCAGTGTAATTCGGCACTTTACGTGGGCCCTTGAAGTCCTTGGGCAGCCGTACATTGCGTAATGCTGGGACGAGACACGGCACCCCCAAAGAACTGGAGGTAACCCCTGGTTCCACCGAAGTTGCTGGACGAACCAGAGTAAACTGATGGGCCGCGTTCTGTGCTGCTAACTCAGCCTCTCGACGTGCCCTAGTACGGTCCACCAAATCCTGAGCATCAACACCGCCACCCGCCGGGTTATGGCCTCGTGGCGGATTATGGTTGCGGGCACTACTAGACACAGCCGGTTCATCAACATGCCTGCTGTAACTCCGGCTTGGGTGGGGGGTGGAATGAATCCTCTCGCGACTGTACGAATAAGCCTGTTGCTGAGTCAAAGCTGCCTGAAGGAGCTCCCTAGCCCGTCACGTCTCCACCGCTACAGGGGACTCACCATCGACTGGAAGGGTTGCCAATCGTGAAGCGGCCGCGACTATGTTATCCAAGGGGTTGGAGTAATGACCCGGAGGCGTGGGCACATGCTGGGATGGGATATTCTGAAGAGGCGGATCCATTGCGCGTGGCTAAACCGGCATCCCCGTTCCAGGCGCTTCTACCCGGTTTACCACTGGCTAGTTGCTGGTTCCGGCCCCTGGCGTATTGAAGAGATTCCTGGCTTCGTAAATCGGAGGCAGGTGAGATCGGTACCTTCTCCTCATTATATCATTTGACGCGTTCTGATCCAACGTAAGCCGATAGGCCTGTGCATCTAACTCGGCCCGCTCTGCAGCCATCCTGGTGCTTTCAGCTGCCAAATCCGCCCTGGCTTGGGCTACCTGATCCTTCACCTTTGCCACTTCTGCGTTGTGCCGCCCCTGATCCGCCGGGCTGACTTCGGCCGCTAATAGTGCCGCCAAGGTGTCGAATAAATCGGACAGAGCCTGAGCCGGTGGTGGCGCAGGGCCTCCTGCCCCAGCTGCCGTCACCGCTGCTGAACCGGAGATCATCGCCACAGCGGTCAAAGATTGTGGCGCTGACTATGTACCTGCCATGAAGATCGCATCCTGGCTTGGCGGGCCAACAGAGTCCGGAATACTGTCGCCATCGAAACAACCACCAAACCCGCCATCCTGCAGCTGGTACAATGACTCGGTCTCTCCAGTAGATGACTCATCACCGGAATAAACAATGGTTTCGCCATCATATTCCGATCCATCTTCAGATTCCACTCCGTGGATGACTCGCACGAAGGCACGCTTCATGACAGGCTTAACCCGGGCAGATCTCACACGCTGAGCCGTTTCGACGATGTCGGTGCAGATGTCCGGCTCAGGGCCCGGTTTGCCAATCTTGCCGATGAACACGTGAATGCCGCCGAAGGGGACCCGGTACCCGTACTCAATTGAACCGGCCTCGGGGCCCCAGCCTGCGTCGTCGATGTAGAGCTTGCCGCGACGACTTTTGGTCATCCGGCCCACAGCGTATCCCTTGAGTCCTTCGAAGCTGCCCTCTAAGAACTCAAAACCATCGTGCGATAGCCCCACGGTGGGCGCCAACTGTCGTGGTCTTGTCACGGCAGATGTCCTAGAGAAAGGACTTAGTCGTGGAGCCATCGCGACGGGTTAGCTTAAAGCGGTTAAAGCGGACAAGGGACGCAGAGAGTTTATACTGGTTCGGCCCCTTGCGGTGAAGGTAAAGGCCTAATCCAGTTGTTGTGGAATTGCTAGGATTTCGATGACCAGGGAGCGAATCCGCTATGCCTGGCTCTCGAATTGTTGTCCGTCCCCTCCAAACCGCCGCCGGGTCGTCCCCTTATATACATGGGTTGACGCTCGTCGGTTTACAGGATCCCGAGGCCGGCTCATGAACATGTCCGACTTGGTCTCTACTATTTCTATCTTATAGCACAAGTTTACATATCAATGTCGGTTTATATCTACAGGCCTTAATCCGCCGTTGGGCCCTGGGCCTTCATAAAGCGCCTCCATCTTTGTCTTCGTGGGCTTCAAGTATAATAACTCATTATGGGGATAACCTGGCCTCTCCTGACCGGTTTATTCCCAGTAGTAATATCCCCAACATTTCCCCTGACTTGTGCATGGACAGTAGGCCCCCATCCTGGCAACACCTAGCATTCAAGACAAGACCAAGCCAGAGAGAGCTCTTTAAGGAATCAAAGGGCGGATCAAGAAGACCAAGACAAGCCAAGACAGCAAGATATCACCAGGGGAAAACCTCCCTTGCCGGGCAGGCGAGCCTGATCAGGTCGAGGCCACCCCAAAGACAAGTCCCAAGACTTCCCCGGCAAGGATTGCTGGGGCCGCTGGCGGCCTACATCCCTGCCAAGGCTCCACCGCATCGCAACGCAAGTCACCCATCGGTGCAGTGTCGAGCCCCCAGATAACTAAGTGGCTGTCATTTGGCACGTGGCAGCCATTTAGGAGGAATATCACCTCTACATGACACCCATTCAGAGGCATGTCAAGCAGACAAATGGAAGATGACTAGAGCGGCGCGGCAGGCTTGCCGAGCTGCATCCACAGCATGACACATGGTAGTGCATTTAATGCGATTTGTCCTAATTGCCAGAGTTAGGTATGATAGCACTGTTAGCTATCTAATCGCTGGATAATGACTGTTTTGCCATTGTGGTAACCCCTTAGCCTATAAAAGGAGGACCGTGGCAACCTTAGAAAGGATTTCGGACCCTCATGTACTCATACGCGCATAGCTGCTCTCCCCGAGGCGACCTTGCCGGGCTCGGCCGCCGCACGTTCTTCACGGTCTCTCCATCAATCCACCAAAGCAGGAGTAGGGTTTTACGCTTCTCAGCGGCCCGAACCTTGGTAAAAACCACCAGTGTCACCATTGCCGTGCTGTCCCATGGCTTCCTCTCTTTGTGCAACGCATCCTCCTCCCTGCCGAACCACAAAGGGGCCGATGGCCTCATAGGTGGCCGTGTTCTACCACGACATCTTTGGCGCGCCAGGTAGGGGGCAGCGCTTGTGCGAACCCGAGGTCGTAATCAGTGCGTCAAGCTACACCGGTGTCTGCATCGACACTCGCATCATCAGCGGCTCCCGAGGAGAGAGGCGATGCCGCTCCCTCGGCCCGCCTTGCCTGAGCCCTGTCGCCCGCGCCCGCCGCAACCGCGGCGACGGCGGAAACGGGAGGTGGGGGCGGTGAGACGGTCCCGAGCTGCTCAGGTGGCGCGACCACCACACTGCTCCTATCCCTAGGAGAAGGACGAGACACACGGCGATGCTGTCCTCCTGGTGAGTTCCTGCCAAGCATGCCCGGTGACTGAGAAAATCACTAAGGCAAGCAGAAAGCATGGTATGTGGCCTCCTCCTCCTCCACTTTTGCTCGTCGATGATCGAAGCTGCGCATGGGGTGGCATCTTTGACGTCGATAGGCCCACGCGGAACTCGGTCCAGCATTTACCCCGATGAGGGAAAATCCTGAGTGAAGTGCTGGTGCAAATCCGTTGATTGACGCCCCGGCAAGCGCGCTCCAGCAGGGCTGTCCGTGCCTGCACGACCTTATGCCTACAACCGTGGCATCGTCGACAGCAAAAAGGGAGAGGAGATGGGAGTCGACCCTTCCTTTTTCGCTATGCATTGTCACCTGCAGGTGTTCGATTATCCCCCTCCGGCCCTTGCCGGGGGCGGACCTGCAACTAATAAACTGCCAAGTTTCCCCCTTGCACGCGTTTTTTATGTTGATTCAACAGACTAAGGGCGGGAACGCGAATGTTGTCCTCTCAAAGTATGCGGACATGATAAACGGTCACAGCGGCGGAAGGAGAAAAGCATAAAAAAAAGCTAAGTCAACATGCTCACAAACTCTCCCTCCAGAGTTTTGCATTTGCTTATCCCTCAGACACCCAAGTTTTCTTTGTATGGTTAAATCTCTCGTGTGGTGGCACCTTGCCGGATTTGTCTGCACCCCTGCTTTGTTTCGAGCGTGCTCAACAAAGTGGGCGGCTGCATCAAAGACTCCTAAGGAAAAAGCTGCCGGGGCATGACCTCGCCAGCTGAATGCTAAGGACCCGCTACTCACAGCAATCGCGGCAGCATGCTACTGGCGGGCAGCCAAAACGCATGAAAAGAAGCCAACCATATGAACATCCATGGGTAAAACACAAGAGGGATAACATGCGCTTAAGCTTAATTAAAAACCAGTTCGACAAGTGCAAAAGCAAATATAATAGGGGCCTAAACACGAGACACGCATCATGTTTTTGTTACAGGGCACCAAGGCAACAAGAATGGTTCACGGCTGTGCCTGGCGGTCTTCTCAGACCCTGGGGACGAAAAGAACCTTGTCGGCGAAGGGGGCAGCTTTCTCCTCGGCGGCAGAAACATCGGCGCCTGCCGGCAGCCTCCTGAAGCCATCGGCAAGGTCGAAGTCCGGATGGCGGAAGGCGAGATTGCTCAAGACCATGAAGAGGGCGCCGCGGGCGAGCTTCTGGGACTCATGGACAAAGCATGCATCCCTCTCATCCTCATACGTCTTTAGCCCTTCAATCAACCCCTCGAAGAAGAGCGACAACTTGACGCTGGGAACCTCATGTTGACCCATGAAGAAAGCCCAGCTCTTCATCTTCATTATTGCGATCTGTTTAGAGAGGCGCTCGGCGATATCCACCAGATTCTTGATCCAGAGGTTGAGCTGCCCGACTTGGTTCGCCAGCTTGTCCTCTGCATCTTTTCGGTGGAATCTTGAGTTGTCCAGGTCCTTCGTCAGCTGCCTCTCACGGGCGTCGGCAGACTCAACCTTGCTTTCCAGAGTACCAAGCCATGCCTTCATATCAGTAATGGAGCTGTTGGCAGTGTTAAGATCCTGGCTCTTGGATGAAAGTTGTGATTGCACCTCTTTCAGAAGGATTTCTGCCTTCAGCGCTTCCTCCTTGAGGGCCGCAGTCTCCTTGGTACTCCCGGAAAGCTCCTCTGTCAGTTTGGCCACCTGTTGGTCGAGATCAGCTTTGGCAGTGGACACGGCAGCAAGGTCATCAGCAATCTTCTTCAGCTGGGCAGCAGAATCATGGGTGAGCGCGTCGAGGGCCGCCTTGTGCTTGTCCTCCAGATCCTTGGTACGCTGCTGGACAAGGGCCTCCAGCTCCTCGTCCTTGTTGCGGAGGGTGGTCTTGAGGTTCTCTTCCTGGGAAGAGATTTCCTTCTCTTTGGCGTTCAGAAGGGCTGCGCGCTCCGCCAAACGAGCTTCCCGGGCGGTGACGTCCTCATTAGCCATAGTGATCACCTCATGTTGCCACTGAAGGATTTAGAACTACTTGCCGTGCCACTCATGCAATTCATTGCCCTTGTCCCTCAGCTTCTGATCCATGAGGTTGGCAGAGTTGCATTGCTCCTTGAGTGCCTGCCCCTTCTGGTTGTACCTATTTTGCATCTCCTTGATGCCTGCTGCCATGGACTCCAGAAAGGATAGATCCAAGACTGCGCTAACCAAGTCATCAGCCTCTTCAACTCGCTGGGATAACGGTGCCATGATGTGCTGGATCTCTTCATCGAGGTTGGCACTTACTGTCGTGGACGAGTCGGGAGCTCCATGACTAGGTTGGGCAAGGACCAACGCGAGACTGCTCGAAGATGGTTGCAGGGCCGCAGCCGAGGTGCCAAACTGGGGAGGAGGGCTCATGGTCTGAAGAGGAACCTTCTCTTCGACCACTACCCCCAGTCCTGGAACACTGCCAAGGGCCTTCTCTAGGGCCTCTTGGACATCCCCGACAGTGTGTTCCTGGCCTTCCGCGGCAGCGATCTTGGTGGCCTCTTCAGCAGCGTCCTTACCAATGCTGGCAACCTCCTCCAGCAGCTCTAGTTCCTCGGCCACTGGGACTGCAAGCGAGATCAACAAGGGACGGCAAGGAAATAATATGCATCACTAAGCGAGAGACTTGAAGCAGAAATAAAACGAGCAACATAAGGCAAAGAGCGAGAAAATTACCTGGAGATGTTTGCCGTGGGGGGCATCGGTTTCCCCGGCGACACCCGTTGACGGGGCGTGACCCTCGCCCCCTTCCCTGGTAGTCATTACGTCAGCATGGGCCGATCCTTCCGTGGAGGCCCTTGCCAGGGATTTCTCGGCTTGGGCATCGGGCAGGGTGAGCCCCTCCTGGGGCGCCTTGCTCTGGACAAGCTTTCCCTTTCCCTTGGCGGAAGAAGGGACCCGCTCTCCCATGCCCTCACTGGCAGGAAGGGCCTGCCCCATACCTTCGTGCCGGGTGCTGGGCCGGGGGCTTTGCGCGGGATCATCCATGTTGCCTCCCGCCAAGCCAGTGCCCTCCGAAGGCCCCGACGCATCCGCTTGCTTGGATCGCTTGGCCCGGTGGTCGAGGGTCTCTTCCTCATCTCTTCCAAGAATGACAAAGCAAGATTGGGTTAGCAAACCTACAAGTGCATGATGCCTCAACAAGGAGAGATGACATTTTCCTTACTCTGAATCGATGAGCATGGAGCCCAGCGCGAACTCCATAGGCGGTGGGGTCGCTCTGCCTCTCTTCAGGGGCGGAGGAGCGGTGCTTCCCGGCAGCTTCAAGCCTTTTGAGGAGGTCGGGGGCTCCAGCGAGGACGAGCTGCGCGAAGAGCTCGAGCTCGATTCGGAGCTGGGGTCGACCCCTATGGTGGCTTGCTGCTTGGTGGGAGGGGTCTTGGCCCCAGAAAGGCGAGAAGAATGGCGGCGCACCACGTCCGGCCCATCGCCCTTAGGGATGGTCTTCTTCCCCCTCTTGGCGATGGGCGCAAGGACGAGGGCCACGGTTCCCCGGCTAGGCCGCCTACGGGGACGCTGCTCCAGATCTGGTTCAGGGGCTTGAGGGCCCGCAGTAAGCCACTCCTCCTTGGGCTGCTCCACCTCCTCGGCCTCGTCCTTTTCCTGGACTTCCGCCGCCGCAGCATACAAGGCTTCGATCCCGACAGGCTCATCCCCGGCAGGATCGCCCTCGGCGAGCTCATCCTCGGCAACCTCCTCCGCGGCATGCCCTTCGCTCCTGACATGAGAAGAGCCCTAGTCTTTGGCCTCCTGCTCTTCTCCCTCCTCCACCCTTCTGGGCTTTGCCTTCCCGGCCGCTCGAAGCGCATTGTCCTCCTCTTGATGTACTCTGCTTCTGCCGTGGAGGTGCGCTTGAATATGTTGCTCTCCACTCTGGAGGCCCTTTCCTCCAGACCAGAGACCCACTCCATCTCCTCGTCAAGCTCTGGTAGTTGCCAATCATTCGCAACTCCGTAAGTGTTGCGGTCCGGTATCCACTTCAAAATCTGGTCCAGGGTGGATTGATATTGAGCGGCACGACCTTTGCCGGCATTTTGAATGGGCCAAGGCTGCCGAGCAGCTATTCGCATAGCCAGGCATGGCCGTAAATTGTCAGGTTGTTGGTGAGGCCTGGGTACAGGCACATCCTATCCCCTGCATCTCTGTACCGCTAGGCAAACCTGTCCCTTTGCTGCAGCGGTGCAATGCGGCGTCGGAGGAAGTCAGCCCCCACCAGTTCGATGGTTAGCCCGGCAGCCTTGAGGCGAGCGATCCTATTCAAAGCCGGGCGAAGCCTATCATCGGTAAGGCCTGGCTTCCCCCAATCCTTGCCGCGCATGACGCACTCCATCCATGCCCAGCAGTACTCTGGAGCGTCTGCATCCTGAATCCAGCACCAATCTGCCCTCCATTCTTCCCATCTGCCGCGCTGCTGACCAGGAAGATAATCCCAAGCATTCCTCGCCACCCGGGGGATCCAACTTATATTTCCTGAGCGGAGATTCTTGTCCTCAACCCGAGGTACGAAGAAGTGCCTGAACAGATCCACGCTGGGGGCTACTCCGACGAAGTTCTCGCACAGATGGGTGAAAATTGCCATGCACGCCATTGCATTTGGCGTCAAATCCAAAAGGTGGAATCCGTACACCACCATCATCGCCTCAAAGAAATCAGAGAAAGGAGGGCTGAGGCCGCAGAGGAAATATGCACAGAAAAAGCGGTATGAATTTGGCAGGTCCTCTTTCCCCTCCGCCAAAACCGCGGGAGCACCATGCCCTTTCGGGACTTCTCTCCCCCACATATACGCGTACCTCACGGCCAGGGTGTTGCTATCCAAGCTCGACGGGAAGAGCACTACATCTTCCCGCCGTTTCCTGTCCAGCTCCGCTGCATTCTTCTTTTTCCCCTCCGCCGCGGTTTCCTTCGTGGTGGCCGGCTGCTTCCCCCTTCCGGCGGCTTTCTTCCCCATTCTTCGGGGCTGCGTGGAAGGTGGAAGGCTGGGTGGGAGATCGGAGGCGAATGCAGACGCAGGGGTGGTCGCTTGGCTTGAAGAGGAAGATGATGGAGGGGGAAACAGATGCGAATGAGCAGGGCCCCTTCGCGTTTTTCTCTTTTATGAGGAACGGACATGGGGGGTGGCTTTTCGCCGCTTCCTCTCAGGAAGTTACCATTTTACATTAACTGCTACAGTCCCACAACCCCATGACCTGCGGTAATTGCGTGGAGTGGACGTTGAGGCGATCGGTCATCATAACAAACCGCTGCACGCGCAGCATTCCTTCGACACGTGTCCGTGCACTGTTTGGGGCCTAACCCAACGTGCCCGGCGACACGTATGGCTCGGGCCCAGGGGCTTCTGTCGGGGTACACAAACAGGGGTGTATGTTTCCCCTGACTTGTGCTTGGATAGTAGGCCTCCGTCCCGGCAACACCAAGCATTCAAGACAAGACCAAGCTAGAGAGAGAGAGCTCTCTGAGGAATCAAAGGGCGGATCAAGAAGACCAAGACAAGCCAAGACAGCAAGATATCACCAGGGGAAAACCTCCCTTGCCAGGCAGGCGAGCCTGGTCAGGTCGAGGCCACCCCGAAGACAAGTCCCAAGACTTCCCCGACAAGGATTGCCAGGGTCGCTGGCAGCCTACATCCCCGCCAAGGCTCCACCACTCCACCACTCCACCGCATTGCAATACAAGTCACCCATCGGTGCGGTGTCGAGACCCTAGATAACTAAGTGGCTGTCATTTGGCACGTGGCAGCCATTTAGGAGGAAGATCACCTCTACATGACACCCGTCCAGAGGCGTGTCAAGCAGATAGATGGAAGATGACTAGAGCGGCGCGGCAGGCCTGCCAGGCCGCATCCACAGCGCGACACATGGCAGTGCATTTAATGCGCTTTGTCCTAACTGCCAGAGTTAGGTATGATAGCATTGTTAGCTATCTAATCACTGGATAATGACTATTTTGCCATTGTGGTAACCCCTTTGCCATTGTGATAATGACCGTGGCAACCTTAGAAAGGATTTCGGACCCTCGTGTACTCATACGCGCATAGCTGCTCTCCCCAAGGCGACCTTGCCGGGCTCGGGCGCTGCACGTTCTTCACGGTCTCTCCATCAATCCACCAAAGCAGGAGTAGGGTTTTACGCTTCTCAGTGGCCCGAACCTGGGTAAAAACCACCAGTGTCACCACTGCCGTGTTGTCCCACGGCTTCCGCTCTTTGTGCAATGCGTCCTCCCCCCTGCCGAACCACAAAGGGGCTGATGGCCTCATAGGTGGCCGTGTTCTACCACGACACGTTGATTTTCCCTTGAAGAGGAAAGGGTGATGCAGCAAAGTAGAGATAAGTATTTCCCTCAGTTAAGAACCAAGGTATCAATCCAGTAGGAGGAACACACAATTCCCCAATAGATGCACCTACACAAACTAACAAATACTTGCACACAACGCGAAAAAGGGGTTGTCAATCCCTTCACGGTCACTAGCAAGGGTGAGATCTGATAGAGATTGATATAAAAGATAAATAGAAATGCTAAATAAGATAAAGATAAATAAATTTCAGCAAGGCATTTTTGTATTTTTGGTTTTATAGATCAGAAAATAGTATGATGGAAAATAGACCTGTGGGCCATAGGTTTCACTAGAGGCTTCTCTCTTGAAAGAACACATACGGTGGTTAAACAAATTACTGTTGAGCAATTGATAGACAGTTTCGGTGGTATAAGCCATGGAGAAGCTATAATACAGTAGCTACAATGCAAAAACAAAATATGAATGGGGTTGCAATAGTACTTAAAGTAGTGATTTGCTTTATTATACTAACGGATCTCACCAGTTTTCTGTTAAGTTTTGTGTGGATGAAGTGTTGAAAGATCGAGGAGGTCTCTATATGAGGAGAAGGAGGAGAGGCAAGAGTTCAAGCTTGGGGATGCCCAAGGCACCCCAAGTAAATATCCAAGGAGACTCAACCGTCTAAGCTTGGGGATGCCCCGGAAGGCATCCCATCTTTCTTCAACAAGTACCGGTATGTTTTCGTTTTCATTTCGTTCATGTGCTATGTGTAAATCTTGGAGCGTCTTTTGTGTTTATTTTTCATTTTTCTTTATTGCACCATGCTGGTATGAGATATTCCATGGTTGATTTATAGAATGCTCATTGCACTTCACTTATATCTTTTGAGTATGGCTTTATAGAATGCTTCATGTGCTTCACTTATATCATTTGAAGTTGGACTGCCTTTTTCTCTTCACATAGAAAACCATTATTTGTAGAATGCCCTTTTGCTTCACTTATATTTATTAGAGGGTGATATTTTGTAGAAAGAATTAAACTCTCATGCTTCACTGATATCTATTTAGAGAGTCAACAGGAATTGGTCATTTGCATGGTTTGTCATAAAGTCCTACATAAAACTTGTGGATCACTGAATATGATATGTTTGATTCCTTGCAATAGTTTTGTGATATAGAGATGATATTATGTGAGAAGTACTAGTAAATGGTTGTGGTTAGTAGGAATATTGGTGTTAAGGTTTGTCATTCCCGAAGCATGCACGTATAGTCTCTCGTTATGCTATGAAGTTGGAGCATGATTTACTATTGATTGTCTTCCTTATGAGGGGCGGTCGGGAACGAGCGATGGTCTTTTCCTACAAATCTATCCCCCTAGGGGCATGCGTAGTAGTACTTTGCTTCGAGGGCTAATAAACTTTTGCAATAAGTATATGAGTTCTTTATGACTAATGTGAGTCCATGGATTATACGCACTCTTACCTTTCCGCAATTTGCTAGCCTCTTCGGTACCGTGCATTGCCCTTTCTCACCTCAAGAGTCGGTGCAAACTTCGCCGATGCATCCAAACCCCGTGATATGATACACTCTATCACACATAAGCCTTATTATATCTTCCTCAAAACAGCCACCATACCTCCCTATTATGGCCTTTCCATAGCCATTCTGAGATATATTGCCATGCAACTTCCACCGCTCGTTTTGATGACTTGAGCATTCATTGTCATATTGCTTTGCATGATCGTAATATAGCTAGCATGATACTTCCATGGCTTGTCCCTTTTTTGATATCGTTCTTACGCTAGATCATTGCACATCCTGGTACACTGCCAGAGGCATTCATATAGAGTCATACTTTGTTCTAGGTATCGAGTTGTAATTTTTATTTTCTTTTGAGTTGTAAGTAAATAGAAGTGTGATGATCATCATTATTCATTATTAGAGCATGTCCCAGTGAGGATTGGATGCTGGAGACTATGATTCCCCAACAAGTCGGGATGAGACTCCGGACAAATATAAAAAAAAGAAAAAAAGAAAAAAAGTGAGGCCAAAAAGAGCCCAAGAAAAAAAGAAAAAAAGAAAAAAAATGAGAGAACAGAGAGAAGGGGCATGCTAATTCCACACTTGTGCTTCACAGTAGCACCATGTTTTTCATATAGAGAGTCTCCTATGTTGTCACTTTCATATACTAGTGGGAATTTTTCATTATAGAGTTAGATGCACACTCACTTAGTTTTCATATTGAAATTTCATACACTTATGGCTCTTAGTGCATTCGTTGCATGGCAATCCCTACTCCTCACATTGATATCAATTGATGGGCATCTCCATAGCCCGTTGGTTATCTGTCAGGTGTTGGGTGCGACATATGCCAAGGGATGGCTTATCATGGTGGGAGCTAGTAGAACGTCGCCGGTGCCTGGAAGCGGGATGTGGCGTAGACGCGATCGCCGGCGCGCTTTACCCAGGTTCGGGGCTCTCCGGGGAGATAACACCCCTAGTCCTGCTCTGCGGGGTCTCCGCATGATCACTAAGGCACTAGTGAGTACAATGGTGCTCCTCGAGCTGTATGCCAGAGGTAGAAGAAAGCAGGGCCGGCTCCCTCCTCCCTCTGAGCGAGTCTAGGTCTAAATGGTTTCTGAACCCCCTGCATGGGTGCCCCGGGGGGGCTTATATAGGCCTACCCCCCCAAGGGGTACAATGGTAATCTGGTCGGGCGTAGGGCCCGGCCGTCAGTGTCTTTGGCCACCGACTGCTGGGGCCCGCCGCCGGGTGGACCCCGCCGACTGGTCCGGTACGTGGCCGTGACGTTGGTGACGCATGCTTGGTCAGGGGACCGTGGCTACCGTCCCATCCGCTAGCGGGAGATCACTGTAGCCACTCCGTGTCCCATCTGGTTAATGGCGCGCGGACCCCGAGGAAGGAGATGGCCGCCTGCTTGAGGCTGGCCTCCCTCAGGTCCGACTGGTCAGACTCCCGCCGTCCTCTGGGCTCTCACTGTCTGGTAGGGCCCGCCGCCTGCAGGCCGTACTGACAGGCCATCATGGAAACAGGGTTCTGCCTGTCAGGGGTGACGTCAAGGGCGGAGTGGCAACAGTGCTGCGCTAGGCGGAGATCTCCGCCCGTACGGAGCACTGTGGCCACGTCCTGCCCTGGATACGGGGGGGATGGGCTACACTGTAGCCTCACCCTGTCTCGTCTCTTTAATGGAGGCGCAAACTCTGAGGGCGCCATGGGCCGACCGCCGGGAGCCGGCCTCTCTGGAGGCCGCCCTGGAGGAGTCGGCCTGTCTTGATGCCGTCTTCTGGAGCTCGGTCATCTTCGGGCAGCCGGCTGCTTGGGCCAGCCGGCCGTCAGAAGGCGGCACTTTATCTTGGACGTTCGTGGGCGTTGCCGGCCCAATGTTTTGAACAGCTCAGGGACTCGGGTTAGGCTACCCTTGGCCCATTACTCCGACAGTAGTCCCCGAAGCTGATGAGGCGTCGCGGCCGCTAAGTCGAGAAGCCTCAACAGTTTCCTTCTCAGAGTGCTCTTCCTGAATCCGACCTCCGGCGCGCCTCCTTGTCGGGGAGTCGGACGCGCCTGGGCGGCTCTTGGTGATGATTTCGAAAGATCAGGGCGGGAACCAAGTGGCGTGCTTGCCAAGCCTTTAGGCCCGCCACCCGCTGTAAGTACGCCACATGGCGCTAGCGAGCCGGGCCTGCCTGCCAGCCCACGCCTACGATGGGATGTGTCAGCAGGCCGGGCCCGCCAATACCGGGCCTCGGCGCGCAGGCGGATCCGCCGCGGCCGAGGCGAGCGGTTACGATCCCCGAGGGAGTTACAGCGTAGTAACTTTGCGAAATAAATGCGGGGTCATGGGGTCGCGGGCGCAGTTAATCCCACGACCCCACGCCACGCCCCCTCGGCTTCGTAGCCCGGGGGTTCTAAGTAGGGGGAGGAGGAGGAGCGGCAGAGCACGCGCGCCCTTCTCCCCCATTTTCATCTTCTTCCTCCTCTGATGCTGCCGCATCTCCACGCCCAGCCGAGGCGCCGCCGTAGCTCATTGCCGCGCTTTCTTCGTCAACCTCGCCTCCATGGCGCGCTCCGGTGCCTGGGATGGCTCCATCGTCCACGAAGATCACATCGAGTTCCTCTGCCAGATGCGGCGGCTGCCCAGCAAGGATTACGTGAAGGTCCGCCTCGCGCCAGAGTGGGAGATCTCGCCGGCGCCGGAGGAGGGCGGGCGGGTCGTCTTCCGCTCGCACTGCCAGCGCGGCCTCGGCCTGCCGGCGAGCGGCTTCTTCCGGGCCTTCCTCGAATTCTACGACCTCCAGCCGCACCACCTCACCCCGAACACGGTGGTGCTGCTGTCTGCCTTCGTCACTCTATGCGAAGGTTTCCTCGGCGTGCTCCCCACCATCGAGCTCTGGGGGGAATTCTTCTACACCAAGCTCGGCACCGTCACCGCGGGCGTGCTGGCTCAATGCGGCGGCTACATCGCGGTGCGGAGACCGGCAGCCGACAATCCATTTCCTGCCATCACACTGATCCAGTCAGTGAAGATGTGGCAGCGGTCGTACTTCTACGTGAAGAGCATCTTCGCGGAGGGCGACTGGGTCAACCTGCCGGCTTACGTAGCTGGCCCGCCGGCGAGGAGGCGGCCCACCTGGTCGTATCGGGCCAAGACGCTGTCGCCCTCTGGAGCCGCCGCCATCGCGCGGCTCCGGGTGCTGACACAGTCGGAGGGCCTGACCGGGCCCGACTTGCTGGCCGCCTTTGTGGCACGGCGGGTGCTCCCGCTCCAGGGCCGCCCTCATATGATCTGTCAGATGAGTGGGCATCGGGACCCAAGCCGGCTGTGCACCAAGGAGATGCCTCACGCTGAGGTGGCTCATATGGTGAACTATCTTGCGAACTGCAAGCTCACGGAGGAGTGGCGGTTCGGCAAGGAGCCGTACTCACGCGCCGACCCCCCGCCTATGGTAAGTTTCCTCCCCTTCTCTTTTTCTGTTGCGAAGTTCTGTTTGGCCGACTCGATCAATCGGCTTTTCGAACAGAGCCCCCTCCTCCAGCCGGCGGCCGGTGCCGCGGGGCCGGAGCGTCGATTTCTCCCCGACCGGGCGGAGAGCGATGTGGACGACCCCGACTTGGGGGCGGCCGCCTTGGACGACGACGCCGTGGGAGGGGGCGGTGAGGTAGGCGGCTCGGGGCTCGGGGCTGGCCTCGAGGACTGGCCGGACGACGACGCGGAAGAGGTCGCCCTGCGCCGCCAGCCGGGGCCCGATCAGCAAGGCACGAGCTCATCTGCCGCGCCGGTTGCCCGAGGCGGTGTGCAGAAGCGCCGGGCCGCGCCGAGCCAGTTCGGCAGCCGGCCGAAGAGGCCCAAGGGCTCGGCAGCGGCGACCAAGCGGGACGAGGCGGCCGCGAAGGCCGTCCGCTTCTGCAAGGCGGTGAAGGAGCCGCGGATGGTTTCCGCGTGAGTACCGACTTCCTCATGTACTTTTCCCTTCCTTTATGCCAATATTCTTCTAATTTCTCTTTGTCTTGCGCAACGTAGATCTCCGCTTTCTCTCGAGCGGTCCGAAGCCGCGTCCGTCATTGGGTCGGCGGAGACTTCCACCACCACCCGGCGAATCGATCCGGCCGCCGACCTCCGGGAGGCGCAAGATCAAAATGCGCGGGATGCGCGCGAGGAGCTGGAGGCCGCCCGCAGGGAGAAGGCGGCGGCGGACAAGGCGGAAGCCGCCGCGTTGGAGAAGCCGGCGGAGGCCGAGGCTGCCGCCGCGGCGAAGGATCGGGCCGAAGAGGCCGCGCGCCGTCAGTCGGCATTATTCGTCGTCCCCCTGAGCTCCGCGCCACCACCGCCAGAGTACGTGGCGCCGACAGGGGATGCCGGTGATGAGCACCCAATCTTTGAGAGGGAGGGCGGCGATGTCATCATGCCGGACATGGTCGTGCCTCCATCATCATCATCAGGGGGAGCGCGGGACACGCGGCTGGCTGACCCGCCAGCGCCGCCAACCAAAGGCGAGGTGGGGACAGGCCCGACTCCCGAGGTTCGCATACCAACGCGCTGCCGGCCTGCGAAGGCGGCCTCGGCACCACGCCCGTAGGAAGTCGGCACCGCGAGCTCTTCGATCCCGGACGCCGAGGCGACCAGCGCCCGCCCGCTGGTTGGGTGCAGGTAGGCGGGACGGGCCCTCTGAACCGGGCGATCCTGGACGTCCAGGCCAAGTTCCGAGCCGAGGCCGACGCTCTTAAGCATTGCAATAATGCGTTCTTGGAGTCGCGAGCGGCCGTCCGGGTATGCTTCTCGCTTCTCCATCTTTAACTTTTATACTTCTCTCGTGGGGGCGCGCCAGCGCACCCACTGGGTGTAGTCCCCAAGTTTCGGGCTGGCTGCTGAGCAGGCGGCTCGGAACTTATAATTGGCAAGCTCCGAGTACTAACATCATCTGATGTCTTCATTGTAGGATTATCACAACCTCCGTGCGACCATCTTCAACTCCAACGTCCAGGAGTTAACTCAACGGACCGCCGACCTGTCGGAAAGCCGGCGTAAGTCTTTGTTTTCTTTCTCTGCGGGGACGCGCTGGCGCACCCACGGGCTGTAGTTCTTTGGCTGATCGTTGATAGCTTCTTTCTCCGCGGGGGCGCGACGGCGCACCCGCGGGCTGTAGTCCCTGAGATTCGGGCCGACTGCTGAGCAGCCGGGCCGGATCTCCCCGGCAACTGTACTTCTTTCCTGCTGACTGTCGGTATCTTTTTCTTTCTCCCTTCTTGCAGAGGCCAACGCCACCCTACAGCAGCAGCTAGGTGAAGCCAACACCGCGCTGCGTGTCAAGGAGGCGGATTGCAGCAAGCTGGCCGAAGAGCGTGACCGGCTGGTCACACAGCTGGCAGAACAGGCGGAGCTTCTCAAGAAGACCCAGAGGGAGGCGGAGGACAGGGAGGCCGGTCTCCTTGCTGAGTTCGAGACCGAACGCTCCGCCTGGACTGATAAGGAGGTGATGCTGACTGCCGTTTTCGGCGAGATTGAAGACATGGTTGACGGTGAGCTTCCTTCTTTATTCTTTCTTCGAGCTCCCGGCTTCTGATCAGGCCGGCTTCTTGTTTCTAATTTTGGGTTTTTGCTTTTTTGCTTTCTGTTTGAGCAGACTTCTTCCCTGGTCACTCTGGTGCTGCCAATCAGGCCATCGAGGCCGATCGCAAAGGGCGGAGGGCGGAGGGCGGAAGGCACGACGATCGCCGTCGACGCCCCTCGGACCCTTAGCGAACGGCTTCTCAGCATCCAGGCCCGTCTTTGGCCGGCTCATCGGATGCTGCGCCGTCTTCAGCGTGTCGGGGCCCAAGCAATCTCCGCCCTTTGGCTGGACATGCCGGCTCCGCGCACTCCCAGTCGGACTGCCGACTGGCTGGAGGTGGCGGCCGGCCGACTTGAGGCTTGGAAGGGTTCCTCAGCCCGAGCTGGCGCGCGCCGGGCGTTGGAATTCGTCAAGGCGTGGTACCCTGGGCTAAGTCTAGCCCAGTTGACCACGTTTCGGCAGGAGGCCCAAGAGGAGCTGGTGGCGGTGGAGCGCGATCTTGTCAGACGGGCAGCGGCGATCGCCGAGTACACCAACACCAACATCTTTGTTCCCGAGCTGGCTGAGGATGGTGCCGAGGCGCCGCCGGAGTGGTTCGGGCTGAACCCGGAGGACGACGAATACTCGGCCGACATGATCGACTCCAGCGACGAGGGGGAAGGCGAGGAGGACGGGGAGAGCGAAGAAGATATGCCGGAGGTCGGGGCGGACGACCAGTCTCCGCTTGATCGTGCCTCAAACAACGAGCCGCGCTCGAGTGCACCGACTGCTGCTGGAGGCGACCAAGCGGAGACTGACCAGCCATCCGCTCCACCAACCGGCACTACCGACTCCGCCAACCAGTCGGACCCCTCTGCTGCTCCCTAGGCCACCGACTTGTCTTTTATTTTTCCTGTTTTATCAGTCTCGACAAACTTTGTTAAATTCGCACAATTCCACCCACGGGGTGTATTTCAAACTCTATTGAATGCTGGCCAAGGGCCTATTGACATGCAGATATTCTTCTACATAAGTTGCGCTCTTGCCGAGTTCTAACTCTCCTTGCTTTCTGCTCCTTGGCTTTTTTCCTTTGCCGCTCTCCCTTGGCTACTGTCTTGCCAGCCAAATAGCCGCTCTGCAGACTGCGGCTGGGTCAAGTACTTAACCACTTTCGAGAGAGCAAGTACTTAGCCGACTAGAGCGTTAGTAAGATAAGTAGAAGCCGGCCGCCCGGCTGCTCCGCAGCCGATCAATGAGGCGGAAGCCGGCCTGAACTATGTGCATGCTTTGGGTCCTTAGCCATTTTTCATGCGGACACCTTTTCTGCCCTTAACCCCTGCCCACCGGACAGTCGCTCTGCAAACTGTGGCTTTGGCAGGAGAAAGTTGAGGTGCCACCGCATTACTTGTCCGGCTGCAGGAAGCGCCACATAGTACAAGGCGGCGAGCCCCCGGGTCAACTGGTCGAACCCGGTGCCAGGCGGAATAAAGAAATGACACATTTATAGGCGTAATATTCATTACGCAGATAAAAGAGGGTAGTCCCCGAGCTCTTCTCGGGGGACCCGGAGTCTCCGTACTTAATACAAAAGGTAGCGTGGTACATACTGTATCAACTGTAAAATTTTCGAAGGAGGTTTGCATTCCACGGCCGCTCTGTCTCCTTGCCAGAGTCATCTCTCTTGCGTGCTCTGGGCTTCTGAGCATCGATCAGGTAGTAGGAGTCGTTGCCCAAAACTTTGCTGATGATGAAGGGGCCTTCCCAAGGTGCCGAGAGCTTGTGCTGGCCGGCTGTTCGCTGGATCAGCCGGAGCACAAGGTCTCCCTCTTGGAAAGATCTTGGCATGACCTTCCGATTGTAGTATCAGCGCAGACTCTGCTGGTAGATGGCGGACCGGCTGAGTGCCAACAGCCGGCCCTCTTCCAGCAGATCGACGCCGTCTTCTCGTGCTTCTTTTGCCTCCTCCTCAGTGTACATGGTGACTCGAGGGGAGTCGAATTCTATGTCCGTCGGGATGACGGCTTCGGCACCGTAGACGAGGAAGAAGGGCGTGAAGCCGGTTGACTTGTTTGGAGTTGTACGCAGGCTCCAGAGGACGGCCGACAGCTCATCGAGCCAACAGCTGGCCGATCGCTCCAGCGGCTCGACCAGCCGGGGCTTGATGCCGGACAAGATGAGGCCATTTCCTCGCTCCACCTGGCCGTTTGACTGCGGATGAGCGACAGACGCTAAGTCCAGTCGGATGCCCTGCGTCGCGCAAAAGCGAGCCAAGGCACCCTTGGCGAAACTTGTGCCGTTGTCGGTGATGATGCTGTGTGGTATGCCATACCGGGTGGTGATATCTGCGATGAAAGTCTTGCTGCGTTGTTGAAGTCCCCGGGCCGACTGCTGCAGCCCCCGGGCCGGGTTGTGGAGTCCCCGGGCCGGGTGCGACTGCTGCAGTCCCTAGGTCGCTTGGTGAAGTCTCCGAAATGGCTGCTGCAGCCCCCGGGCCGGGTTGTGGAGTCCCTGGGCCGGGTGCGACTGCTGCAGTCCTCGGGTCGCTTGATGACGTCTCCGGGCCGCCTGCTGCAGGGATCCTCCAGTCGAATCCGTCTCCCTTGGGGGGAGTCGGCATGAAGATGGAGTCTGATTCTGGTGACGGCTTGAGGAGGTGTTGTAGGGCGATGCCGGCTGGTATTGCTTGCCGGGTGGAGCCGACCTGTGCCAAGGCATCGGCTTGCTCGTTGTCGTTTCTTGGCACATGGAGGAACTCGCACCCTTCAAAGTATCCACTGAGTTGCTGGGCGAGGAAGCGGTAGCTCGCCATGTTTGCATCCTTGGCGTCCCAGTCGCCTGACGACTGCTGGACCACCAAGTCGGAGTCACCGTAGCACAGGATCCGGCGAATGCCGAGTTCCTTGGCAAGCCGGAGCCCGTGTAAGAGTGCTTCGTACTCGGCCACGTTGTTGGAGGCGGCGAAGTGGATTTGCAGTGTGTATCTGAGCTTGTCACCTTTGGGAGAGGTCAGGACGATGCCGGCTCCCAGACCGGTGCGCATCTTCGAGCCATCGAAGTGCATTCGCCAATGGGTGGAGTCTGGAGCTGGCGGCAGGTACTGGGTCTCGGCCCAGTCGACGAGGAAGTCGGCCAGCGCTTGGGATTTGATGGTGGTGCGAGGCTGGTAGAAGATGGTGTAGGGGGCCAGCTCGATGGCCCACTTGGCCACCCGGCCCGATGCATCTCTGCTGCCTATGATCTCCGCAAGCGGGGCGGTGCAAACAACCGTGATTGGATGTTCTTGAAAGTATGGCTTCAGCTTCTTGGCGGCGAAATGCACGCCGTAGTACATCTTCTGATAGTGAGGGTAGTTCTGCTTGGAGGCGGACAACACTTCACTCAGGTAATACACCGGCCTCTGGACTGGTAATGCTTTGCCATCTTCTTTGCGTTCCACAACTATGACTGTGCTAACCACCCGGCTGGTGGCGGTGATGTAGAGAAGCATTGGCTCTTTAGCGGTCGGAGCTGCCAGGACAGGCGGATTGGTCAACATCTTTTTGAGCTGGAGAAAAGCTCGTCCGCCTTGTCATTCCACTCGAAAAAAGTGGTTTTCTTCATGAGTTGGTACAGGGGAAGAGCCTTCTCGCCCAACTGACTGATGAAACGGCTGATGGATGCCAAGCAGCCGGTGAATTTTTGCACATCCAGCAGTCGGGTGGGTGCATCCATCCTCTCGATGGCTTTGATCTTCACAGGGTTGCACTCGATGCCGCGCTCTGAGACCAGGAAGCCAAGAAGCTGGCCGGCTGGTACTCCAAAGACACATTTCTTCGGGTTGAGCTTGATTTGAAAACGTCGCAAGTTTTCAAAGGTTTCCTTAAGGTCCTCTAGCAGGGTACCACGCTTCTCTGTCTTCACCACAACATCGTCCACATAGACATGGGCATTCTTGCCGAGTTGCTTCAGGAGACATTTCTGCATGCAACGCTGAAACGTGGCACCGGCATTTCTCAAGCCGAACATCATAGTCAGGTAGCAGAAGGCTCCGAACGGTGTGATGAAGGCGGTCTTCAGCCTGTCGGCTGGGCTCAGTTTGATCTGGTGGTACCCTGAGTATGCATCCAAAAAACTCAACAGCTCGCATCCGGCTGTGGAGTCTATCACTTGGTCAACTCTCGGCAGAGCAAATGGATCTTTGGGGCAAGCTTTGTTGAGGCTGGTATAATCAATACGCATGCGCCACATTTTATTCTTTTTCAGCACAAGGACGGGGTTGGATAACCATTCTGGGAAGAACACTTCCATAATGAAGCCTGCCGCTAGAAGCCGGGCTATTTCTTCTCCAATGACTCCTCTCTTTTCTTCTGACAGGCGGCGCAAGGGCTGCCTGACTGGCTTGGCACCAGGTCGGACATGTAGCTTGTGCTCGGCGAACTCCGTCGGAACACCCGGCATGTCTTTAGGGGACCATGCAAAGATGTCCCGATTCTCACGGAGGAAATCGACGAGCTCGCTTTCCTATTTGCTGTCAAGGTTTGCACCAACGACAGCGTACCTCTCTGGGTGCTCCGAGTCCAGGGATATCTTCTTTGTTTCCTTGGCCGGCTTGAACGAGCCCTCAGCTTCTGACTCCTTAGGTTGTGGCGACATTTCCGGTTGCTTGCCTGCCATTGCCACAACCCGGTCAAGGAGCCGCTTCTCGGCAGCAATCACAAGGGACTCGGCTAGCCGACTGCTGGCAGTGGCACAGGCGACAGACTTCTGGTAGTTGCCAGCTATGGTGATAATGCCCTTGGTGCTCGGCATCTTCATCTTGAGGTAGGCGTAGTGGGGGACCGCCATGAACTTAGCCAGGGCGGGCCGGCCAATCAACGCGTGGTAGGGGCTTTCAAGATCAACCACCTCGAACCAGAGGCTCTCGGCGGAAGTGATCCTTGTCCCCGAAAAGGACATCTATCTTGATCTTGCCGATCGGCGAGCAGGACAGGCCAGGCACAATGCCATGGAAGACAGTCCGGCTGGGCTGGAGCTGTTTCTCTTTGATGTCCAACTTCTCCATGGTGCCACGGTAGAGGATGTTGATGTTGCTGCCGCCATCTATCAGAACTCGGGAGAAACGAGCAGCCCGCCTTTCCGTTGCGAAGGTGGCATCCAGCACCAGGGCATAAGAGCCCGGAGCGGGCATCACCTCCGGGTGGTCAGATCGGCTCCAACTGATCGGCCTCTCCGACCAGTGCATGAATTCCGGAGCTTCAGAAGCGACAGCGTTCACTTCCCGGTGCTGCTGACGCTGGCTGCGCCTGTCGTTAGTCACGCTGGTGAAGACGACGTAAGCTCCGTGCTCTTCAGGGAACTCGTCTTGGACCGCTCCGACTGGCCGAACCGCCGGCTGCTGGGGAGGAGGAGGCGGCGGGCCGGCAGGCGGAGGAGGCAGTAGTCCATCGCCCTTCGCGATCCTGGTGAGCCAGTGGCACTTCCGATTGGCGTGGTTGGACGGCTTCGCGCCGCTGTGAAACTTGCAAGGTGCATCGAGAGTCTGCTCGTATGAGAAGGCGGGCAACCAGTTGGGCTTGCCGCCCTTCTGGCGCTTGGGAGGAGGCTGCCCTTCCGGCTGCTGGTCTTCGACTGTCGCCGCCTGCCGGCTCGTAGAAGCCGGTTGTGGCGCCTTGCGCTTGTTGTCGTTTTGCTGCTGCCGTCGACTGGTGTCACTAGCTGGGGCTCGAGGAGCTTGAGGAGCCACTTTGCCGGATGCATCAACTTGAATCTCCACCTTCATGGAGGAGTCGGCCGTGGCGTACTTGTCTGCTATGATTAGCAACTCGTCGAGGGTGGTCGGCTCGTCGCAGAGCAGCCGATGCTTGAGCAGGGTGCCCTCTCGACACCCGGCGGTGAAGTATTCGATGGCTTGCACCTCATGAACCCCCTCGCAGGAGTTGCGTAGCTCGGCCCACCGCGTCAAGTACTCGCGGGTGGACTCGCTCGAGCCTTGGACGCACAGAGAGAGCTGGCGAGGCTTGGGAGGCCGCTTGTAGGTGCTGGTGAAGTTGCGGATGAAAACTTTGGTGAAGTCCAGCCAGCTGTTGACGCTGTAGGGCTTGAGGATGTTCAGCCACGTCCGGGCCGTGCCCTGGAGCATGAGCGGAACATACTTCACGGCGACACGCTTGTTGCCGTTCGCTATGCTGACGGCTGTGGAGTAGTCGACCAGCCAATCTTCCGGCTTCACAGAGCCGTTGTACTTGGGCGTATCTCTTGGGAGAGTGAACCCTTTGGGGAAGGGCTCGTCACGGATGCGGGGGCCAAAGCAAGGCGGACCCAATGCGTCTTCTTCTTCTAGTGCCAGGGACCGGTTGAGGCGGTTGATTCGGTGGCGGGAATCGTTCTCCCCGACTCCTTCTCGGCGGCCAAGGCGGTCGCCGAGTGTCGGGTGGTCGACAGGCGGCAGGGAGGCGCGCCTTTCCTTGCGCGGGGGAGGCGGACGACCATCCCGCCGTTCCACTGCTCGTGGGCGGCCGTCTTGGTCGCGTTCAATGGAGATGCGGGTGCGGCTGCGGCTAGCAGCCGGCTATGGGTCTCTTCTGTCGCGGGCGCCGTTTGTCGGCGTCTGGGAGGTCGCGCCGTGTTCTCGGCGAGGGGGAAGGTTCTCGGCCGGTAAGCCGGGTTCCATCATGCGGCGGCCAGCTTCTTGCTGCGCGGCGGCCGCATCGATGAGCTGTTGGACGTGCTCCATCATGCAGCGCCGCTCGTCGCCCTCTGGGTGGTCCAGTTCTTCTGCCGCCGCCTGGGCGGCGCACAGGTTCTCCATCGGCGTGGCGTAGACTAGGCGGTCGGCCCCCAACATGCTGGTGATGGCCGCACCACGCTGTTTGACCGTGCCCGCGCGGTTGGGCTCGCCAGCAGCCGGCGTGCCACAGACGGCACGGTCGACCTTGCGGTGGTAAGCCTCGGTGAGGCGTCTCATGGCCGCCAACTTGTTGGCGCTGTTGAGGAGCGTGACACAGCACGCTTCCAGCGTTTCGCCGTTCGCACCGGGTGCTACGGGCGCGGACAGGACCCGCATTGCCACCTGCAGCGGGTCCTGGCCACTTCCGCCAGAGTGCTCGCCATGCCCAATGACAAGCACCTCTGTGACGATGCCTCCGCCACCGTCCGCGTGAGGGAGCGGCTCGTCGTAGACCACCACGCTGGCGGGGAATGTGTCGAGCGACGCCGTGTCGGAATCGACAAGCATCGGGTCGGAGGAACCAACCGACTCCAAGTCCACAGCAGGCTCGCTGCCGACGTGGAGCTGGTCGAGGAGGTCGACGAGGCGGCTCTCGGGGTCATCCGCGCCCGCGTCAGATACGGGCTCGTCGGGAAGGCAGATCCCGCCAACAAGATCGGCGAGGCAACTTGCCGCGCAGACGACCTCCACGCCGCGCAGCGCGTCGGCGCAGACGCCGTCTGGCGTGCCAGGTTGGCTGCGCTCGCCGGGAAGGAACAAGGTTCCCGTCCAGAACAGATCTCCGGACAACGGTGCACCTAGCCCCACGGTGGGCGCCAAATGTCGGGTGTTGGGTGCGACATATGCCAAGGGATGGCTTATCATGGTGGGAGCTAGTAGAACGTCGCCGGTGCCTGGAAGCGGGATGTGGCATAGACGCGATCGCCGGCGCGCTTTACCCAGGTTCGGGGCTCTCCGGGGAGATAACACCCCTAGTCCTGCTCTGCGGGGTCTCCGCATGATCACTAAGGCACTAGTGAGTACAATGGTGCTCCTCGAGCTGTATGCCAGAGGTAGAAGAAAGCAGGGCCGGCTCCCTCCTCCCTCTGAGCGAGTCTAGGTCTAACTAGTTTCTGAACCCCCTGCATGGGTGCCCCGGGGGGGCTTATATAGGCCTACCCCCCCCCCAGGGGTACAATGGTAATCTGGTAGGGCGTAGGGCCCGGCCGTTAGTGTCTCTGGCCGCCGGCTTCTCCGCCGGCTGCTGGGGCCCGCCGCCGGGTGGACCCCGCCAACTGGTCCGGTACGTGGCCATGACGTTGGTGAGGCATGCTTGGTCAGGGGAGCGTGGCTACCGTCCCATCCGCTGGCGGGAGATCACTGTAGCCACTCCGTGTCCCATATGGTTAATGGCGCGCGGACCCTGAGGAAGGAGATGGCCGCCTGCTTGAGGCCGGCCTCCCTCAGGTCCGACTGGTCAGACCCCCGCCGTCCTCTGGGCTCTCACTGTCTGGTAGGGCCCGCCGCCTGCAGGCCGTACTAACAGGCCATCGTGGAAACAGGGTTCTGCCTGTCAGGGGTGACGTCAAGGGCGGAGTGGCAACAGTGCCGCGCCAGGCGGAGATCTCCGCCCGTACGGAGCACTGTGGCCACGTCCTGCCCTGGATACGGGGGGGATGGGCTACACTGTAGCCTCACCCTGTCTCGTCTCTTTAATGGAGGCGTAAACTCTGAGGGCGCCGTGGGCCGACCGCCAGGAGCCGGCCTCTCTGGAGGCCGCCATGGAGGAGTCGGCCTGTCTTTATGCCGTCTTCTGGAGCTCGGTCGTCTTTGGGCAGCCGGCTGCTTGGGCCAGCCAGCCGTCAGAAGGCGGCGCTTTATCTTGGATGTTCGTGGGCGTTGCCGGCCTAATGTTTTGAACAGCTCAGGGACTCGGGTTAGGCTACCCGTGGCCCATTACTCCGACATTATCCGCGTCGATGTGAGACTTTCTTACCTTTTTGTCTTCTCTATATTTACCCCTATCATCATACTCTATTCACCCATTGTGCTATATCCATGGCTTGCACTCATGTATTGCGTGAGGGTTGAAAAAGCTGAAGCACGTTAAAAACTATGAACCAATTGCTTGGCTTGTCATCAGGGTTGTGCATGATAAATACTTTGTGTCGAGAAGACAGAGCATGACAAGACTATATGATTTTGTAGGGACAACTTTCTTTAGCGTTGATATTTTGAAATACACGATTGTTTGTTGGGATGCCTGAGTATTGATGTCTTTATGTCAAATTATAGACTATTGCTTTGAATCACTCATGTCTTAATATTCATGCCATGATTAGATAAATGATCAAGATTATGCTAGGTAGCATTCCACATCAAAAAATATCTTTTTAATCATTTACCTACTCGAGGACGAGTAGGAATTAAGCTTGGGGATGCTGATACGTGTCCATCGTATCTATAATTTTTGATTGTTTCATGACAATATTATACAACTTTCACATATTTTTGGCAACATTTCATATGATTTATTGGAGTAACCTATTGATCCAGTGCCCAATGCCAGTTCCTGTTTGTTGCATGTTTTTTGTTTCGCAGAATATCCATATCAAATGAAGTTCAAACGTGATAAAAATTTACGAAGAATTATTATGGAATATTTGTGATTTTTGGGAGGTGGAATCATCGCAAACGAGGGCCCACAGCCACCACAAGACACGTGGGCGCGCCAGCCTGCCCAGGCGCGTGCTAGTGGGTTGTGCCCTCCTCGTAAGTCGGTTGGAGCTCTACTTCGGGCGCAAGGAAGCTTATATCCGGAAAAAAATCATGTTAAAATATCAGCGCAAGCGGAGTTACGGATCTCCGGGAATATAAGAAACGGTTTTCGGCCAAAAAACAGGAACGCGAAACAGAAGAGAACAGAGAGACAGATCCAATCTCGGAGGGCCTCTCGCCCCTCCGCCGCCATGGCAACCATGGACTAGAGGGGGAACCCTCCTCCCATCTAGGGGGGAGGCCAAGGAAGAAGAAGAAGGAGAGGGGCTCTCTCCCCCTCTCTCCCGGTGGCGCCGGAACGCCACCGGGGCAATCATCGTGTGACGGCATTATACTCCAACAACTCCATCATCTTCACCAACATCTTCATCACCTTCCCCAATCTATATTCAGCGGTCCACTCTCCCACAACCCGATGTACCCTCTACTTGAACATGGTGATTTATGCTTCTTACTATTATCCAATGATATGTTGCCATCCTATGATGTCTGGGTAGATTTTTATTGTCCTATTCGGTAATTGGTGAATTGCTATGGTTGGCTTAATTTGCTTGTGGTTATGTTGCTGTCCTTTGGTGCCCATCATATGAGCGCGTGTGTGGATCACACCATAGGGTTAGTTGTATGTTGATAGGACTATGCATTGGAGGGCAAGGGTGATAGCAGCTTCAGCCTAAACATAGAAATTGATACATACAGGATTGAAGGGGGACCAATATATATCTTAATGCTATGGTTGGGTTTTACCTTAATGAACGTTAGTAGTTGCGGATGCTTGCTAATAGTTCCAATCATAAGTGCATAGAATTCCAAGTAAGGGACGACATGCTAGCAGTGGCCTCTCCCACATAAAAACTTGATATCGGTCTAGCAACGTGGTCAATTGCTAAGGGACAATTCCGCAAATCCTACCACCACTAAACCACACTCATTTTACTAAGTTAATTGTTTCTTTATTTAAACAGCACCTAAATTTTATTTTCATATTATTTATTATCTTGCAAACCTATCCACACCTACAAAGTACTTCTAGTTTTATTCTTGTTCTAGGTAAAGCAAACGGTAAGTGTGCGTAGAGTTGTATTGGTGGTCGATAGAACTTGAGGGAATATTTGTTCTACCTTTAGCTCCTCGTTGGGTTTGACACTCTTATTTATCGAAAAAGGCTGCAAACGATCCCCTATACTTGTGGGTTATCAGTATGACTCAACAAAAAGAAAAGAATTTCAGAGAAACACACTGAAATATTTTTGGAGTTTATAGTTTTTCTTGGAAGAAGCAAATTAAAGGAAGGAAAACAAAAACGAGCAAAACTATTTACACGGGAAAGCTCCCAACAAGCAAAAGAAGGAGTGAGAATTCTTTTTGGGTTTTCTTTTAATACTACAACTAATTAAACTAGAAAGAAAAACCGAAAAGAAGCGAGGAATATTTTTGGATTTTTTCAAACCTTTTTTTAAACACACAAGAAGAAAGCGAGAAAATAAAACTAACATGGATAATACAATGGAAAAGTATGAACACTAACGACTAGAATGAAGTGTGTGAACATGAATGTAATGTCGGTGGAAATACGTACTCCCCCAAGCTTAGGCTTTTGGCCTAGCTTGGTCCTCCTTCTTGAGCTTGCGTTGATTTTTCCATTGAAGAGGAAAGGGTGATGCAGCAAAGTAGAGATAAGTATTTCCCTTAGTTAAGAACCAAGGTACCAATCCAGTAGGAGGCACAAGAAAGTCTCCAATCTATGCACCTGCACAAACTAACAAACACTTGCACACAACGCGAAAAAGGGGTTGTCAATCCCTTCACGGTCATGAACAAGAGTGAGATCTAAAAGAGATAGGTATAAAAGATAAATAAAAGAGCAAACTAAAGTAAATATAAATAAATTGCAGCAAGGTGTTTTTGGGTTTTCTGGTTCATAGATATGAAAATATATGATGGAAAATAGACCCGGGGGCCATAGGTTTCACTAGAGGCTTTTCTCTTGAAGATAGCATACGGTGGGTAAACAAATTACTGTTGAGCAATTGATAGAAAAGCGCAAAGTTATGATGATATCTAAGGCAATGATCATGAATATAGGCATCACGTCCGTGACAAGTAGACCGAAATGATTCTGCATCTACTACTATTACTCCACACATCGACCGACTCCTGCCTGCATCTAGAGTATTAAGTTCATAAGAACAGAGCAACGCTTTAAGCAAGATGAAATGATGTAGAGGGATAAACTCAAGCAATATGATATAAACCCCATCTTTTTATCCTTGATGGCAACAATACAATACATGCCTCGCTACCCCTTCTATCACTGGGTGAGGACACCGCAAGATTGAACCCAAAACTAAGCACCTCTCCCATTGCAAGAAAACCAATCTAGTTGGCCAAACCAAACCGACAGTTCGAAGAGAAATACAAAGATATCTTAATCATGCATTAAAGAGTTCAGAGAAGACTCAAATAATATTCATAGATAATCTGATCATAAATCCACAATTCATCGGATCTCAACAAACGCACCGCAAAAGAGTATTACATTGAATAGAACTCCAAGAACATCGAGGAGAACATTGTATTTAAGATCAAAGAGAGAGAGAAGAAGCCATCTAGCTACTAGCTATGGACCTGTAGGTCTGTGGTAAACTACTCACGCATCAACGGAAAGGCAGCAAGGTTGATGTAGAGGCCCTCCATGATCGAATCCCTCTCTAGCAGATCGCCGGAAAAGGCCCCAAGATGGGATCTCACGGGAACAGAGGCTTGCGGCGGCGGAAAAGTATTTTGGTGGATGCTTCTGATGTTTGGGGAATATTTCTGAATTTATAGAGGTGGAATTAGGGTTGGAGGACACCCGAGGGGCCCACAAGCCCTCAGGGTGCCCCCCTAGGGCGTGCCCTAGAGGCTTGTGGCCTCCTCAGGACTCTTCTGGCCCTCTCTCCAAGTCACGTAGGTGTCTTCTGGTCCAAGAAAAATCATCGTAAAGTTTTATTCCGTTTGGACTCCGTTTGATATTCCTTTTATGTAAAAGTCAAAAACAAGGAAAAAATAGAAACTGGCACTGGGCTCTAGGTTAATAGGTTAGTCCCAAAAATAATATAACTAGCATATTAATGCATATAAAACATCCAAAACAGATAATATAATAGCATGGAACAATAAAAAATTATAGATACATCTATCCCCAAGCTTAATTCCTGCTCGTCCTCGAGTAGGTAAATGATAAAAACAGAATTTTTGATGTGGAATGCTACCTAACATATTTATCAATGCAATCTTCTTTATTGTGGCAAGAATATTCAGATCCATAAGATTCAAAACAAAAGTTTAATATTGACATATAAACAATAATACTTCAAGCATATTAATAAAGCAATCATGTCTTCTCAAAATAACATGGCCAAAGAAAGTTATCCCTACAAAATCATATAGTCTGGCTATGCTCCATCTTCATCACACAAAGTATTTCATCATGCACAACCCCGATGACAAGCCAAGCAATTGTTTCATACTTTTGGTGTTCTCAAACTTTTTCAACTTTCACGCAATACATGAGCGTGAGCCATGGATATAGCACTATAGGTGGGATAGAATATGGTGGTTGTGGAGAAGACAAAAAGAAGGAGAAAGTCTCACATCAACTAGGCAAATTAATGGGCTATGGAGATGCCCATCAATTGATATTGATGCAAGTGAGTAGGGATTGCCATGCAACGGATGCACTAGAGCTATAAGTGTATGAAAGCTCAAAAAGAAACTAAGTGGGTGTGCATCCAACTTGCTTGCTCACGAAGACCTAGGGCAATTTGAGGAAGCCCATCATTGGAATATACAAGCCAAGTTCTATAATGAAAAATTCCCACTAGTATATGAAAGTGACAAAATAGGATACTCTCTATCATGAAGATCATGGTGCTACTTTGAAGCACAAGTGTGGAAAAAGGATAGTAACATTGTCCCTTCTCTCATTTCTATCATTTTTTCTTGATTGGGTTTCTTTGGCCTCTTTTTTTTTTGGGCTTCTTTGGCCTCTTTTATTTTTAATAAAGTCTGGAGACTCATCCCAACTTGTGAGGGAATCATAGATTCCATCATCCTTTCCTCACATGGGACAATGCTCTAATAATGATGATCATCACACTTTTATTTACTTACAACTCAAGAATTACAACTCGATACTAGAACAAAATACGACTCTATATGAATGCCTCCGGCGGTGTACCGGGATGTGCAATGATCAAGATTGACATGTATAAAAAATATGAATGGTGGCCTTGCCACAAATACTATACCAACTACATGATCATGCAAAGCAATATGACAATGATGGTGCGTGTCATAATAAACGGAACGGTGGAAGTTGCATGGAAATATATCTCAGAATGGCTATGGAAATGCCATAATAGGTAGGTATGGTGGCTGTTCTGAGGAAGGGTATATGGTGGGTTTAATGTACCGGCGAAAGTTGTGCGGTGCTAGAGAGGCTAGCAATGGTGGAAGGGTGAGAGTGCGTATAATCCATGGACTCAACATTAGTCATAAAGAACTCACATACTTATTGCAAAAGTTTATTAGCCATCAAAACAAAGTACTACATGCATGCTCCTAGGGGGATATATTGGTAGGAAAAGACCATCGCTCGTCCCCGACCGCCACTCATAAGGAAGACAATAAAAAATTAAATCATGCTCCGACTTCATCACATAACGGTTCACCATACGTGCATGCTACATGAATCACAAACTTTAACACAAGTATTTCTACCAATCCACAATTACTCACTAGCATGACTCTAATATCACCATCTTTATATCTCAAAACAAATGCAAGGAATCAAACTTCTCATCTTATTCAATGCTCTTTTTATGAAAGTTTTTATTATATCCCTCTTGGATGCCCATCATATTAGGACTAAATTCATAACCAAAGAAAATTACCATGCTGTTTAAGACTCTCAAAATAATATAAGTGAAGCATGATAGTTCAACAATTTCTATAAAATAAAGCCACCGCCGTGCTCTAAAAAGATATAAGTGAAGCACTAGAGCAAAACTGCCTAGCTCAAAAGATATAAGTGAAGCACATAGAGTATTCTAATAAATTCATGATTAATGCGTGCCCCCTCTCAAAAGGTGTGTACAGAAAGGATGATTGTGGCAAACTAAAAAGCAAAGACTCATATCATACAAGACGCTCCAAGCAAAACACATATCATGTGGTGAATAAAATATAGCCTCAAGTAAATTTACCGATGGATTGAAGACGAAAGAGGGGATGCCATCCGGGGCATCCCCAAGCTTAGATGCTTGGTTTGTCCTTGAATATTACCTTGGGGTGCCTTGGGCATCCCCAAGCTTAGGCTCTTGCCACTCCTTATTCCATTGTCCATCAAATCTTTACCCAAAACTTGAAAACTTCACAACACAAAACTCAAGAGAAAACTCATAAGATCCGTTAGTATAATAAAATAAATCACCACTTTAGGTACTGTTGTGAACTCATTCTAAATTTATATTGGTGTTATATCTACTGTATTCAAACTTCTCCATGGTTCATACCCCCTGATACTACGCATAGATTCATCAAAATAAGCAAACAACACATAAAAACAGAATCTGTCAAAAACAGAACAGTCTGTAGTAACCAGAATATTAATCATACTTATGTAACTCCAAAAGCACTGAAAAATTAGGAAAACAGAGGCAATTCATATATAAATCTTGTATCAAAAATTCACAATTTTTCCACTCACCAGTGAATTTAAACAATTCTTTTACTGGACGCAAAAGTTTCTGTTTTTCAGCAAAACCAAATCAACGATATACCAAAGCATCCCAAAGGTCTTGCTTGGCTCAAACACTAACTAAAACACCAAAACACAATTACTACAGAGGTAATAATGTGTATTCTCATAAAAACAGAAAATAAAAATATTGGGTTGTCTCCCCCAACAAGCGCTTTTCTTTAAAGCTTTTTAGCTAGGCGTTGGTAATTTTAATGATGCTCACATGAAAGATCAAAAAAATTGAAGCACAAAGAGTGCATCATAAAGCGTGTGAAAAAAAAGTTTAAGTCTAACATACTTCCTATGCATAGGCATTTTATAGGGAAAAGATTTATCGAGGCAAGCAAAAACTAGCATATGCAAGGAAGAAGAAAGAAACAATAGCAATCTCAACATAACGGGAGGTAATTTAGTAACATGAAAATTTCTACAACCATATTTTCCTCTCTCATAATAATTACATGTAGGATCATAATAAAATTCAACAATATAGCTATCACATAACCTATTCTCTACATGATCCACATGCATGCAAAGTTGACACTCTTCCAAGCCCACTTTTATCGAAAATTTCATAAGATTGATCAAACTCCAAAGTAGTGGGATCATTATTTCCTAAAGTTGACACTCTAAAAACACACTTTCAATATTATTACAAACATTATTATCATGAGGCTTAAATAAATTTTCAAGATCATAAGAAGCATTATCACCCCAATCATGATCATTGCAATAAGTAGTGGACATAGCAAAATTAGCATCCCCAAGCTTGGGGTTTTGCATATTATTAGCACAATTGACATTAATAGAATTTATAATGACATCATTGCAATCATGCTTTTCATTCAAGGAGCTATCATGAATCACTTTATAAATTTCTTCTTTTAGCACTTCATCACAATTTTCAGATTCACGAATTTCAAGCAAAACTCCATAAAGATAATTTAGTGCACTCAACTCACTAGCAATTGGTTCATCATAATTGGATCCTTTAAAAAGATTAGCAAGTGGATGAGGATCCATAAACTTTTTGTTTCCTGATTTTCAATAAACACACAATTATAACAAGCGAACGATCAAACAAACCAAGTAAGACATAAAGGCAAACGAAAAGAAGAACGGAAAGAAGGTGAATAAAAAGGCAAATATTTTTGTGTTTTTCTGAAAATGTTTTAGAAGTGGGGGAGAGGAAAATGAGAGGCAAATGGTAAATAATGTAATGCAAGAGATGAGAGTTTATGATGGGACTTGGTAGGGTTGATGTAGAACCTCTCCGGCAACGGCGCCAGAAAGTCTTCCTGCTACTTCTTGAGCTTGCGCTGATTTTTCCCTTGAAGAGGAAAGGTTGATGCAGCAAAGTAGATAAGTATTTCCCTCAGTTAAGAACCAAGGTATCAATCCTGTAGGAGGCACAAGCAAGTCTCCAATCTATGCACCTGCACAAACTAACAAACACTTGCACACAACGCGAAAAAGGAGTTGTCAATCCCTTCACGGTCACGAACATGAGTGAGATCTAAAAGAGATAGGTATAAAAGATAAATAAAATAGCAAACTAAAGTAAATATAAATAAATTGCAGCAAGATATTTTTGGGTTTTTTGGTTTATAGATCTGAAAATATATGATGGAAAATAGACCCGTGGGCCATAGGTTTCACTAGAGGCTTCTCTCTTGAAAATAGCATACGGTGGGTAACAAATTACTGTTGAGCAATTGATAGAAAAGCGCAAAGTTATGACGATATCTAAGGCAATGATCATGCATATAGGCATCATGGCCGTGACAAGTAGACCGAAACAATTCTGCATCTACTACTATTACTCCACACATCGCCTGCTATCCAGCATGCATCTAGAGTATTAAGTTCATAAGAACGGAGTAACGCCTTAAGCAAGATGACATGATGTAGAGGGATAAAATCAAGCAATATGATATAAACCCCATCTTTTTATCCTTGATGGCAACAATACAATATGTGCCTCGCTACCCCTTCTGTCACTGGGTGAGGACACCGCAAGATTGGACCCAAAACTAAGCACCTCTCCCATTGCAAGAAAAACCAATCTAGTTGGCGAAACCAAACTGATAGTTCGAAGAGAAATACAAAGATATCTTAATCATGCATAAAAGAGTTCAGAGAAGACTCAAATAATATTCATAGATAATCTGATCATAAATCCACAATTCATCGGATCTCAACAAACGCACCGCAAAAGAGTATTACATCGAATAGAACTCCAAGAACATGGAGGAGAACCTTGTATTGAAGATCAAAGAGAGAGAAGAAGCCTTCTAACTACTAGCTATGGACCCGTAGGTCTGTGGTAAAATACTCACGCATCATCGGAAGGGCAGCAAGGTTGATGTAGAGGCCCTTCGTGATCGAATCCCCCTTTGGCAGATCACCGGAAAAGGCCCCAAGATGGGATCTCACGGGAACAGAGGCTTGCGGCGGCGAAAAAGTATTTTGGTGGATGCTTCTGATGTTTGGGTAATATTTCTGAATTTATAGAGGTGGAATTAGGGTTGGAGGACACCCGAGGGGCCCACAAGCTCTCAGGGCGCACCCTAGAGGCTTGTGGCCTCCTCGGGACTCTTCTGGTCCTCTCTCCAAGTCACATAGGTGTCTTCTGGTCCAAGAAAAATCATCGTAAAGTTTTATTCTGTTTGGACTCCATTTGATATTCCTTTTCTGTAAAAGTCAAAAACAAGGAAAAAATTGAAACTGGCACTGGGCTCTAGGTTAACAGGTTAGTCCCAAAAATAATATAAAATAGCATATTAATGAATATAAAACATACAAATTATATAATATAATAACATGGAACAATAAAAAATTATAGATGCGTTGGAGGCGTATCACTTGGTAATCACCATCCGTAGTAGCCGTCCGGTCCCATGTAAAAGTGTTGCGGCGGCGGCACCTGAGCATCCCACTCCTGGGGCTCCTCCTCTGCCACTGCCTGGGTGTTCTGGTAGGCGACAATGTCTGTTGGTAGGACGGTGTATCCGTTCCTGGCATGAGAATCAAACAAAGCAGGTGCAGGCAACGGAATAATGTCACGGGTCTTCTCGTTGGAGGCCAAGTTATAGCGAAGAGGGTTAAGTGGCTCAGTGTTATCAAGGAAGTGGTGGTTCGCCATCGAATGGCGATCTAAATAAACTCTGGGCAAAGGATAGTCCTAGTGGCATATCTGAACATTAAAGTGACCCGCTAAGCGAGTGGCATAAATACCACCATGGATTTTACCCTAAGTTCTGTTGAGATGCAGACAATGTGCAACAATAGCCCCTAGGTTAAAGGTGTGATCATTGTGAAGTGCACGGCGTAAAATGGCGAGGTCAGGGGCACTAAGTATACTGCCCTTCTCTCTAGCAGTCAAACACTTCGTGATAAATAAGGCAAAGTAATGCATAGAAGGAAACTGCAGACTAGTGTCTGTGGCTTTCGACACGCCCCTTTCCTCACCCACTGTCAAAATGAGTAGGAAGTCCTCAAACTCTGCCGGCTTAGACTCTCTTAATTCCCCATCAGAGGGAATTAGACATATCTCACAAAATTCAGTGAGCGATATCTGACGAGTTTCAAAATATAAATTAAACCGCACCGTAGGAGGTTCATGCCTATTTAGAAAATAGAAATTTTGCACAAAGGAGTTCGTGAGGGGTGTTGGTCACACTCATCTGCGAGGAAGTTGGTAAGTCCAGCATTTGCAATGATTGCGCGAACTCTTGGTGGAATCCGGCTTCTTCCATGAAGGCAATGTGCGGCCATTCGCAGGGCCGGACCTCCGTCCATCGCGGAGTGTTGATGTCATCACCTGATGATTCACCGGTGACTCCCTTGGCATTCTTCTTAGATGAACTCCTTCGAAAAAGGTCCATCGTCCTAAGAACAAATTTCTGAAATTTTTGGGCCACAAAATTTTGTTAACAAAACTTCACAAGATTGATAGCAACTACTCATATGGATGTCTAGAGGCTATATCAAGCATTCAAACTACTTGGAGCTCAAGGAATTCAACATGCAAGCTCATTGACAGCAGCACCAAGAATAGCTAATTACTCGAAATATAAACCACTAGAACAAAAACTAATTGGAGCAATGGGGGAGTCACATACCAAGTAGCAATCCCCTAAAACAGTTTCGGAAATGGAGCTTCGGGCAAAGAGATCGAAATCTGTGGGTTTGAGAGCAAGAACATGAGAGAGAGAGAGAGAGCTGGAGTGATTTTTTCTGGAGGTAGGTGGTGAAGTGAGATGAAGGGATAAGTGAGGGGGGCACATGGGGCCCACTACCCACCAGGGCTCGCCTGGGGTAGCTGACACGCCCTGGTGCCTAGTGGGCACCAGGGGCACCCCCTGTGATGTTATTTATATCAAAAATTCTTAAATATTCAGGAAAAAATCGTGCCAAAATTCCAGGTCATTATGAGCACTTTTATTTTTGGGCACTTTTTTATTGCACGAATAATTCAGAAAACAGGATAAATATGGCATTTTATTGTATTCAACTAGAAATAAAAGAAAACAAAAGGTAGGGACAGAAGGTTGTGCTTACTAAATTCATCGACCACACGTCTCTCAAAAGTAATCCATTAATAAGGTTGATCAAGTCTTATTAACAACCACTTTCGATTAACATGAACCCGAAGAATTTTCGTAAAACACTAAGTTACCTCAACGGGGATATGCATATTCCCAACAATAAGTGTTTCATGTTTCTTTTTGGTAGTAGGTAAAGGGAGTTGAAAACTTCCAATAGTAATCATCGGAGACTTTTCAATAACATTAATACTATTCACTTGAAAAAATTTCTTCGGAAAGTGCAATGTATGCTCATTACCATTGATATGAAAAGTGACTTTGCTTTTATTGCAATTAATAACAGCCCCTGCAATATTCAAAAAAGGTCTACCAAGGATAATCGACATGTTGTCATCCTCGGGCATCTCAAGTATAACAAATCTGTCAAGATAGTAACATTTGCAACAACCACGGGCACATCCTCACAAATACCGATAGGTATGATAGTTGATTTGTCAGCCATTTGCAATGATATTTCAGTAGGTGTGAGTTTATTCAAATCAAGTCTTTTATATAAAAAGAAAGGCATAACACTAACACCGCCTCCCAAATCACATAAAGTAGTTTTGACATAGTTTCTTTTAATGGAGTATGGTATGGTTGGTATTCCTGGATCTCCTAGTTTCTTAGGTACTCCATCCTTAAAAGAATAATTAGCAAGCATGGTAGAGATTTCAGCTTTAGGTATTTTTCTTTTATTAGTAACAATATCTTTCATGTATTTAGCATACGGGGCCATCTTTAAAATATCAGTCAAACGAGTACGCAAAAAGACTGGCCTAAGCATTTCAGCAAAGCGTTCAAATTCTTCACCATCCTTTTTCTTAGATGGTTTAGGTGGAAAGGGCATGGGTTTCTGAACCCATGGTTCTCTTTCTTTGCCATGTTTTCGAGCAACAAAGTCTCTCTTATAATAATGTTTATTTTTAGGTTGTGGGTTATCAAGATCAACAGCAGGTTCTATTCCAACATCATTATATGGTTCCTTATCATTGTCTGGTTGAGCATCTACATGAACATCATCGTTATCATTTTCATTATCACTAGATGAATGTTCATTACCACAATGAGTTTCAGCATCAGAAATAGAGACATCATTGTTATCTTTAGAAGGTTTTTCTACCTCAGGTTCACTAGAGGCACGCAAAGTCCTATCATTTTTCTTTTTCTTTTTCTTTTTAGTAGGACTAGGTGCATCAGTATTAATTCTTTGAGATTCTTGTTCAATTCTTTTAGGATGACCTTCAGGATAAAGAGGTTCCTGAGTCATTTTACCTCCTCTAGTTGCTACTCTAACAACATAATCATTCATATTATTATTCATTTCATTAAGCAGCTCAATTTGAGACTTAGCACTTGTTCTAACTGGGTTCTAACCATAGAAGCGTGTTTTCCTACACCTCTAACATCATTAGTGATTCTAAATAACAAGTCACTCAGGCGAGCAATCATATCAGAATTTCGTTTCAACTGTTTCATAACATTAGCATTGAAGCGATCTTGTTTTCTAATGTAGTTGTCGAATTCATACAAGCATTGACTAGGATGTTTATTATAAGGGATATCACCTTCATCAAACTTTAAAATAGAATTTCCCTCTACCACCTGTGGTGGTGTGTCAAGACCATGTATTACTTCAATAGGTGGTAAATTCTTAACATCCTTGGCTTTAACACCTTTTTCCTTCATACATTTCTTACTTCTTGCATATCTTCGGGACTGAGAAATCAAATACCCCTCTTCTTCGGAGTGGGTTTAGGCAGTGGCTCAGGAAGTGTCCAATCATCATAATTCTTCAATATATTATTCAATAATTCCTCGGCTTGTTCAATAGTTCGTTCCCTGAAAACACAACCAACACAACTATCTAAGAAGTCCCTAGAAGCATCGGTTGGTCCATTATAGAAGATATCAAGTATTTCATTTTTCTTGAGAGGATGATCTGGCAAAGCATTAAGTAATTGGAGAAGCCTCCCCCAAGCTTGAGGGAGACTCTCTTCTTCAATTTGCACAAAGTTAAATATCTCATGTAAGGCAGCTTGTTTCTTATGAGCAGGAAAATATTTTTCAGAGAAGTAATAAATCATATCATGTGGACTACGCACACAACCAGGAGCAAGAGTATTGTACCATATCTTAGCATCACCCTTTAATGAGAATAGAAATAACATAAGAATATAGTAGTAGCAAATTTTCTCATCATGAGCAAAAAGGGTGGCTATATCATTTAATTTAGTAAGATGTGCCACAACAGTTTCAGTTTCATAGCCATGGAAAGGGTCGGATTCAACCAAAGTAATTAACTCTGGGTCGACAGAGAATTCATAATCCTTATCAGTAATAAAGATAGTTGAAGTAGCAAACTTAGTATGACATTTCATTCTAGCATTCAAAGTTTTTCTTTCAACTTGCATAATAATTTCTTAAGATCATCTCTATCTTTACAAGCAAGAAAATCCCTAGTAGCCTCTTCATCCATAACATAACCCTCAGGTATCTTAGGCAATTCATTTCTAGGAGAGCTAGGTCTAATAGGTGTTTCATAATTTTCAATTTCAAAGACTTCATCAGTTTCAGTAATTTCATCAGTATCAGCATTGTCAATATCTTTAACTCTAGCAAGTTGTTCATCAAGAAATTCACCTAATGGCACATTCTTATCAAGCAAGGTACTAGCTGTGACGCCCCCGGCTTAATCGTGCACTAATCATACATGCAAATGCACACGATCAAGCCTAAGGATTCACGGGAAGATATCACAACACAACTCTAAAACATAAATAAAGTCATACAAGCTTTATATTACAAGCCAAGGGCCTCGAGGGCTCGAATACATAAGCTCGCATAGAAGCGTCAGCGGAAGCATCAGATATCTGAGTACAGATATAAAAGAAAACACAGATAGGCCCTTAGAAGGTAGGGCAAAAGAAAATACTACGATCGAAAGGCGCAGGCCTCCTGCCTGAGACCCTCCGATCCTACTCCTGGTCGTCAGCCAACTCGTAGTAGTAACCACCCTCGGGGTAGTAGTAGCGATCGTCGGCGGGGGCAGCTGTCTCAGGGGGCTCCGTCGTCTGGTCACGACAAACTGATGTGGGGAGAAATGGAAAACAAAGCAACCATGAGTACTCAGAAGTACTTAGCAAGCAAGGATCTACACTACATATGCAACATTTTCAAAGAGAGGCTGTATATGTGGACTGGGCTGCAGAAGTGCCAGAATAGAGAGGAGGCCTAGTCCTATCGAAGACTAGCATCTTCAGAGGTCTTGCAGCATTAGAAGAGTGTAGACAGTACAATATAATGTAGCAGTATCATTAAGTCTCAACCTCACCCAGAGATCCTTTCTCGACTCCCTGCGAGAAAGCAATCCCAGAGCCATACAGTCATCAACCTCGTCCTGAGATCCCTTCTCGACTCCCTGCGAGAAGCAATCCCAGAGCCATATATCCAGGTCTCATCTCAAGTTTTAGCTGTATCGATCGGGATACAACTCCGAGTGTCCTTTACCATAGGACCGGCTATCGATAGAAGTTTTCTTCCCTGCAGGGGTGCACCAACTTACCCAACACGCTCGATTAACTCCGGCCGGACACACTTTCCTGGGTCATGCCCAGCCTCGGCCAAACAATACATCGCAACCCTACCTAGAGCTCAGCAGAGAGGTCCCCGCCAGTCTACATCCTAAGCGCAAGGGGGTCTTGGGCCATCGCCCCTCGCCCTCCGGGTCATTGCGCACATGGCTCAAATCCAAGCACCACCTCTGTCATGATTGGCGCCAATCACTCCATGCCACACTGCTGAACTGGACGTTTGACAGAGCTTTTGGCTGATGCATATGATGCAGAACGCCCATACTATGCCCACGTGGTGGTTAGTGCTATCGGGCCAGAGGCCCACTCAGATCACGTATCCAAACCGTTAGTACCTTGGGGGTGCGGTAACGAGCAGAGACTCACGAAAGATGTGACCCCGTCGCCCCGTCTAGAGGACTTGCTGCAAGGGTTAAGAATGCCCGACCGCGCCTCGTATTCATCACTCGGGCACCATACAGGCAACCCAACACTCGCCACTTAGGCGCACGCGGGTACCCCTCAGGGTCGACCAGCCTTTCCAAGTAACAGTGTGAAATCCAAGTATCCGTGTGTCCATAACATCAGGGGAATCTGAGGTATCACCCTCATTGGCTTCCTACTCGATGTATCCGTCAAGGTGAACTTGGAGGAATCACCCTCGCTGGGTTCACACTTGAGGTGTTGTACGACGGCGTCGTTATCGGAAGTGGTGAAGGAGGAATCACCCTCGATGACCACGACCAAATAGCTACTCTACAGAGTTAACATCAGAAGTGTTACACGAGGTATCACCCTCGGCACTCGATAGTAACGCTGAAGTGTTGTTACAACTAAAGGGGGTGATGTGCGGGGCCAGGGCCTGGTCTTCAATCCCGTTGATCGGGTCTTCGGATTATCCAGCGGGGCAGTCAGGATAAGTGGGGTCACTGATAGGTCTCTACCCAGCCTATACTAAGCAGTTTAGGATATGCAGGTAATTATCAACAGCAGGTTACAATAAACAGGCTATGCATCAGAATAGGTAAAGCAGTAGCAGCAGTAATTCTAATGCAAGCATGAGAAATTAGAATGGGCGATATCGGGATGATCAAAGGGGGGGCTTGCCTGGTTGCTCGGCGGCAAGGGCAAGGTTGTCAATGGTGTCTTCGGGCTCCGGAGCTGTGTCGGCCTCGGGGACGACGTCGGTGTCTACCGAGAGAGAAGAGGGGGAAGAAACAGTAAATACAAAGCAAACAAGAGCATGTCATGACAATACGCAGTGTCGGGTGTGTCCTAACGTATGGTTACACGTCATCGAGGAAGGGGGGAATCCATCCGGGAATGTTTTCCCGGTTCCGAACAATTGTCAGACAGATGATCGGAGGAGAACGGTTCCATGTTCGGATAGTTAGGGACATGTGGCGGACGAACGGACCTCGTGTTCGGATCCGTCTCGAAATTCTGAGCATTTTTCATATAAAAATTATTTTCATCGGAGTTACTGTTTAAAAGATATGATTTTCTAAAGTTTTTATTAATTTCTGGAATTGTTTTAATTATTTAAATTCGAATTATCCAAAACAGTACGAGGGTGACGTCGGCATGATGTAATGATGACATCAGCAGTCAACTCTGGCTAACCAGAGTCAAACCTGACGTGTGGGGCCCACATGTCATTGAGACAAAGGCATAATTAGTGTTAATTTAACTAAGTTAGGTTAATAAGGGGGGTGGGGCCTACTGTCATTGTCTGTTAACTTAATTAATTAACTAATTAGGTTAATTAGCATGTTAATTAGGGTTTTTATTTATTTTAAAATGTTTTAAGGGGTGGGGCCCGCGTGTCAGCGACACGGGCTGCCCAGTCATCACCGCTGACTGGTCAAAGAGGAGCCCCGGGCCCACCAGTCAGTGACCCTGGTGGTGGGCCAGACGGGCCACGTCGGCGAGCCCCGAGCGCGGTGGCGAGCTCCGGCGAGCTCGGGATTCAGCTGTGGCGCACGGTTTTGAGCGCGGTCGGTCGCGTTCGAAAGCAGGCGATGGGCCGCATCGAGTGGTGGTGATGCTTCGCCCTGGAGTGGCCGGAATCGACGTCAGTGGTGAGCTAGGCGGACGCCGGGGCTCGGGTTCGAGAGGAAACGGCAACGCGGCGCATTAGCGAGCAAGCTAAGTGCCCTGAGGGCCTCTACGTGCGCGTGCGAGCACAATGGGCATCGACGCGGACCAAAAAGGTCACCGGTTGGTCGCCGGTGGCGAGCTCGCGCGACGGCGGTTACGGCCTAGCTAAAAGCGACGTTTGGGCACGAAAGGAAGGGAAGGAAGGAGGGGACCCGGTGCGACTGCTCACTGTGGAGCTCAAGAAAGGCTCGGCGAGGGTTTAGGAGCAGCAGTGGCGCCGTGGTTGGAGAAGATGGCCGGCGGCTCGAGCTTGAAGAAGGGCTCGATCCCGGAGCTGCAGCGGCCCCCGGCTTGAGTTGATGGCCGGAGAGGAAGGACAAGAGGTCGGCGGAGCTGGTGAGCGCGTCGGCGAGGCGAGTGAAGGCCGGTGGCCGCGTGCTTCACGGGACCACGGCCATGGCGGCGCTCGGGTGTGCGGAGGAAGGCGACGCAGAGGGAGAGGGAGGCAGCTAGAGTTCGTCCTGGGGGTGGAGGAGGGGTTGTTATCCCCACTGGCGGGCGCGGAACGGCGCGGCGTCGACCGAGGAGAAGGGGGGGGGGCGGGCGCGTGCGCGCTAGCTGTTCGACAGCGCACCTGCGGCGTCAGGGGGTAGGGGGAGGGGGGCTAGTTGGGCTGGGCCGGCTCCTGTGCGGCTGTGGGCTTAAGTGCACAGGGGCACTTTTCCATTTCTTCTTTTCTTTTTCTTTTTTCTGTTTTTCTTTCCTGTTTTGTCTTTTGTTTTTATTCCAATTGTAAAATATGGAACTTGCTCATATAATATCAGTACATTATTAGTCACTGCTAGAAATTGGTTTGGTGTCCATATCTTTTTATTTGGGTTTTATTCAAATAAATAGGTATTAACCAACCCTGTTTTGTGGTTGTTAGAGTCACATAATTTATTAAGTATATGTTGAATATAATTTTAGAAGGGTCTCTGGATTATTTACAATATTATGAACAATTTAGTTTTCAAATTTGAGCAACTTTTATTTTCACTTTCAGTTTAATTTCCATTTGAATTTGAATTTGAAAAGAGATATGATACTAATGATGATTAAGCATTGTTGATCATGATGACATGGAATAATCCAAAGGGTGATTACTCTAGCTTAATACATGGGGTGTTACAAATCTCCTCCATTAACAAGAATTCTCGTCCCGAGAATTAAGAAGTAGAAGGAAAAAGTTCGCGTTATTCCGCACGAAGATTATCCTCGCGTTCCCAAGTGGCTTCATCTTCAGTATGATTTGACCACTGCACTTTGAGGAACTTGGTAACCTTCTGACGGGTCCGACGTTCAGCTTCATCGAGAATGCAGATCGGATGTTCCTTATATGAAAGATCATCATGCAATTCGAGCATTTCGTGATCCACAGCTCGGTGCGGAGATTCCTTGAAGCATTTACGAAGTTGCGACACATGGAATACGTCGTGGATATGAGAGAATTGCGGCGGCAACTCCAATTTATATGCCACCTGACCACGTCTAGCAATAATGAGGAAAGGACCAATGTAGCGTGGAGCTAACTTGCCCTTGATTCCAAAACGGTGAGTGCCCTTCATAGGAGTGACACGAAGATAAGCTTGATCACCAGGTTGATAAGTCAAACCCCATCGTTTCCGATCATAGTTGCTCTTCTGGCGGTCCTGAGCCGCCTTGAGATTTTTCGGACAATACGAACTTGTTCTTCGGCGTGTTGAATAATATCCGGACCCACGAGCGGTCGTTCCCCAGTTTCTGACCAATTCAGAGGGGTTCGACACTTACGTCCATATAGAACTTCAAAGGGAGCCATTTTCAAGCTGGCTTGATAGCTGTTGTTGTAAGAGAATTCGGCATATGGAAGAGATTCTTCCCACTTCTTACCGAAAGAAATAACACAAGCCTGAAGCATGTCTTCAAGCACTTGATTGACTCGCTCGACTTGGCCTTGGGATTGGGGATGATAAGCTGAACTCCAGGTAATATGAGTTCCCATAGCTGTTTGGAAACTTTCCCAGAATTTTGAGGTGAAAAGACCACCACGGTTCGAACTAATCTCCTTCGGAATACCATGGAGTGAAACAATTCTGGAGATATACAACTCTGCTAACTGACTAGCAGTGATAGTTTCTTTAACGGGCAGAAAGTGTGCAACTTTAGAAAGTTGGTCGACAACGACAAGAATAGCATCGTGACCCTTCTGTGACCTGGGAAGTCCTGTAACGAAATCCATCTGAACCTTATCACATTTCCATAGAGGAATAGGAAGTGGTTGCAGAATTCCAGCAGGCTTTTGATGTTCTGCTTTAACGCGACGACACACATCACATTCAGCAACATAACGAGCAATGTCCTGCTTCATTTTAGACCACCAGTAACTTTGACGGAGATCACGATACATCTTGGTGCTACCCGGATGAATAGACAGCGGGGTATCATGTGCCTCCTTCATGACCTTGTCGGTCATAAGCTCGAAGCGAGGTACGACAATGCGGTTTCTGAAATACAAGGTTCCATCTTCAAACAGCGAGAAATCCCTGTACTTTTCAAGGTGAAGATTTTTCTTCATCAGATCAACTTCAGCATCTTTAGCTTGCGCATTCTTAACAGCTTTCTCAAGATCTGGTTGTATCACAAGGTTATTTAGAGAGCCCTGTGGAACAATATGCAGATTCAGCTTGCACAGTTCTTCAAAAAGACGAGGTTGAGCTCGCCTAACCATAAGGTTGTCGCAATAGGACTTGCGGCTTAAGGCATCAGCCATCACGTTAGCCTTGCCAGGGGTATAGGAAATACCCAAATCATAGTCCACAATGGCCTCCATCCATCTTTGCTGACGGAGGTTTAGAGATGGCTGAGTTAACAAGTACTTCAGACTTTTATGATCCGTGTAGATCTCGCAACGATTACCGAGGAGGTAATGTCGCCATGACTGCAGTGCATAGATGACAGCAGCTAGTTCTAGATCATGTACCGGATAATTCTCTTCATGCGGGCGCAACTGACGAGAGCCATAGGCAATCACTTTATGCTCTTGCATTAGGACACAGCCTAATCCTTCACGGGATCCATCACAATAAATCACAAAATCTTTGCTGGTATCTGGAGGAGATAGTACTGGGGCAGATGTCTGCTTGTCTTTGAGTGTCTGGAAACTTTCCTGACATTTTTTTGTCCATTCAAACTTAATGCCCTTGTGAAGCAGATCAGTCAAAGGTTTAGCAATCTTTGAGAAATTCTCGACAAAATGACGGCAATAGCTTGCAAGGCCAAGAAAACTTCTCACTTGCTTGACGTTCTTCGGAGGAGTCCAGTCCAGAATAGCCTGAACTCGTTCTGGGTTAACAGCAATTCCATCCTTGGAAATCACATGACCAAGATAGGTTACTTCAGAAAGCCAGAATTCACATTTGGAGTATTTGGCATACAACTGGTGTTCTCGGAGCCTTTCCAGTACAAGACGGAGGTGTTCGGCATGTTCTTCCTTATTCTTCGAATATACCAGAATATCATCTAGATATACCACGATGAACTTGTCGAGGTAATCCATGAAGATGTAATTTATCAGACGGGGGAATGTGGCTGGAGCATTTGTTAAGCCAAATGACATTACAGTGTACTCATAAGAGCCATAGCGAGTAACAAATGCAATCTTCGAAATATCCTCTTCACGAACACGGATCTGATGATAACCCAACCTCAAGTCGAGTTTAGAAAACACCGATGATCGATCAACTTGCTGGATCCTACTCTCCGTGTGCACACTGATGCAGAATCCGGTCTTATCGAATGACAACTCGGAGTATAATACAACTCGGAGAGAAAGGTTAAACAAAACAATGGAAAGGAAAATGGTTATCAGACTAATCAGATCAATATCAGGGAAATCGCATAGATATCCAACTCTCCGGGTGGACAAGAATTACGAGATCCTAAGTTTCGGCGTTAGTAAACTTTATTTAACCCGAATAGAAGAGAGATCAGAGTCCCAGAGTATAGACGAGGAATAAAAGATACTAATACCACCCAATTGGCGACGTGGGCCCGTAAGCCACACAGCCAAGTTAGTAAAACAGTTTTGGACTAGTAGACTCAACTTCGGCCAAGGAGTTGGAAAGAGGGTTCCTACAGGCAGTCGGCTCTGATACCAACTTGTGACGCCCCCGGCTTAATCGTGCACTAATCATACATGCAAATGCACACGATCAAGCCTAAGGACTCACGGGAAGATATCACAACACAACTCTAAAACATAAATAAAGTCATACAAGCTTTATATTACAAGCCAGGGGCCTCGAGGGCTCGAATGCATAAGCTCGCATACAAGCGTCAGCGGAAGCATCAGATATCTAAGTACAGATATAAAAGAAAACATAGATGGCCCTTAGAAGGCAGGGCAAAAGAAAACACTACGATCGAAAGGCGCAGGCCTCCTGCCTGGGACCCTCCGATCCTACTCCTGGTCGTCAGCCAACTCGTAGTAGTAACCACCCTCGGGGTAGTAGTAGCGATCGTCGGTGGGGGCAGCTGTCTCAGGGGGCTCCGTCCTCTGGTCACGACAAACTGATGTGGGGAGAAAAGGAAAACAAAGCAACCGTGAGTACTCAGAAGTACTCAGGAAGCAAGGATCTACACTACATATGCAACATTTTCAAAGAGAGGCTGTATATGTGGACTGGGCTGCAGAAGTGCCAGAATAGAGAGGAGGCCTAGTCCTATCGAAGACTAGCATCTTCAGAGGTCTTGCAACATTAGAAGAGTGTAGACAGTACAATATAATGTAGCAGTATCATTAAGTCTCAACCTCACCCAGAGATCCTTTCTCGACTCCCTGCGAGAAAGCAATCCCAGAGCCATACAGTCATCAACCTTGTCCTGAGATCCCTTCTTGACTCCCTGCGAGAAGCAATCCCAGAGCCATATATCCAGGTCTCATCTCAAGTTTTAGCTGTATCGATCGGGATACAACTCCGAGTGTCCTTTACCGTAGGACCGGCTATCGATAGAAGTTTTCTTCCCTGCAGGGGTGCACCAACTTACCCAACACGCTCGATTAATTCCGGCCGGACACACTTTCCTGGGTCATGCCCGGCCTCGGCAAAACGATACATCGCAACCCTACCTAGAGCTCAGCAGAGAGGTCCCCGCCGGTCTACATCCTAAGCGCAAGGGTGTCTTGGGCCATCGCCCCTCGCCCTCCGGGTCGTTGCGCACATGGCTCAGAACCAAGCACCACCTCTGTCGTGAATGGCGCCAATCACTCCATGCCGCACTACTGAACTGGACGTCTGACAGAGCTTTCGGCTGATGCATATGATGCAGAACGCCCATACTATGCCCATGTGGTGGTTAGTGCTATCGGGCCAGAGGCCCACTCAGATCACGTATCCAAACCGTTGGTACCTTGGGGGTGCGGTAACGAGCAGAGACTCACGAAAGATGTGACCCCGTCGCCCCGTCTCGAGGACTTGCTGCAAGGGTTAAGAATGCCCAGCCGTGCCTCGTATTCATCACTCGGGCACCATACAGGCAACCCGTCTTCACAACACTCACCACTTAGGCGCACGCGGGTACCCCTCAGGGTCGACCCGCCTTTCTAAGTAACAGTGTGAAATCCAAGTATCCGTGTGTCCATAACATCAGGGGAATCCGAGGTATCACCCTCATTGGCTTCCTACTCGATGTATCCGTCAAGGTGAACTTGGAGGAATCACCCTCGCTGGGTTCACACTTGAGGTGTTGTACGACGGCGTCGTTATCGGAAGTGGTGAAGGAGGAATCACCGTCGATGACCACGACCAAATAGCTACTCTACAGAGTTAACATCAGAAGTGCTACATGAGGTATCACCCTCGGCACTCGATAGTAACGCTGCAGTGTCGTTACAACTAAAGGGGGTGATGTGCGGTGCCGGGGCCTGGTCTTCAATCCCGTTGATCGGGTCTTCGGATTATCCAGCGGGGCAGTCAGGATAAGTGGGGTCAATGATAGGTCTCTACCCAGCCTATACTAAGCAGTTTAGGATATGCAGGTAATTATCAACAGCAGGTTACAATAAACAGGCTATGCATCAGAATAGGTAAAGTAGTAGCAGCAGTAATTCTAATGCAAGCATGAGAAATTAGAATGGGCGATATCGGGATGATCAAAGGGGGGGCTTGCCTGGTTGCTCGGCGGCAAGGGCAAGGTTGTCAATGGTGTCTTCGGGCTCCGGAGCTGTGTCGGCCTCGGGGACGACGTCGGTGTCGGGGGCTACCGAGGGAGAAGAGGGGGAAGAAATAGTAAATACAAAGCAAACAAGAGCATGTCATGACAATACGCAGCGCCGGGTGTGTCCTAACGTATGTGGCGGACAAACAGACCGCGTATTCGGATCCATCTCGAAATTCTGAGCATTTTTCATATATAAATTATTTTCATCGGAGTTACGGTTTAAAAGATATGATTTTCTAAAGTTTTTATTAATTTCTGGAATTGTTTTAATTATTTAAATTCGAATTATCCAAAATAGTACGAGGGTGACATCAGCATGACGTAATGATGATGTCAGCAGTCAACTCTGGCTGACCAGAGTCAAACCTGACGTGTGGGGCCCACATGTCATTAAGACAGAGGCATAATTAGTGTTAATTTAACTAGGTTAGGTTAATTAGGGGGGTGGGGCCTACTGTCAGTGTCTGTTAACTTAATTAATTAACTAATTAGGTTAATTAGCATGTTAATTAGGGTTTTTATTTATTTTAAAATGTTTTAAGGGGTGGGGCCCGCGTGTCAGCGACACGGGCTGCCTAGTCAGCACCGCTGACTGGTCAAAGGGGAGCCCCGGGCCCACCAGTCAATGACTCTGGTGGTGGGCCAGACAGGCCACGTCGGCGCCAGCCGCCGGAGATGTGTCGGCGAGCCCCGAGCGCGGTGGCGAGCTCCGGCAAGCTCGGGATTCAGCTGTGGCGCACGGTTTTGAGCGCGGTCGGTCATGTTCGAAAGCAGGCGATGGGCCGCATCGAGTGGTGGTGATGCTTCGCCCTGGAGTGGCCGGAATCATCGTTGGCGGTGAGCTAGGCGGACGCCGGGGCTCGGGTTTGAGAGGAAACGGCGACGCGGTGCGTTAGCGAGCAAGCTAAGTGCCCTGAGGGCCTCTACGTGCGCGTGCGAGCACAACGGGCATCGACGCGGACCAAAAAGGTCACCAGTTGGTCGCCGGGGGCGAGCTCGTGCGACGGCGGTTACGGCCTAGCTAAAAGCGACGTTTGGGCACGAAAGGAAGGGAAGGAAGGAGGGGACCCGGTGCGACTGCTCACCGTGGAGCTCAAGAAAGGCTCGGCGAGGGTTTAGGAGCAGCAGTGGCGCCGTGGTTGGAGAAGATGGCCAGCGGCTCGAGCTTGAAGAAGGGCTTGATCCCGGAGCTGCTGCGGCCCCCGGCTTGAGTTGATGGCCGGAGAGGAAGGACAAGAGGTCGGCGGAGCTGGTGAGCGCGTCGGCGAGGCGAGTGAAGGCCGGTGGCCGCGTGCTTCACGGGACCACGGCCATGGCGGCGCTCGGGTGTGTGGAGGAAGGCGACGCAGAGGGAGAGGGAGGCAGCTAGAGTTCGTCCTGGGGGTGGAGGAGGGGTTGTTATCCCCACTGGCAGGCGCGGAACGGCGCGGCGTCGACCGAGGAGAAGGGGGGGCCGGGCGCGCGCGCTAGCTGTTCGACAGCGCGCCTACGGCGTCAGGGGGTAGGGGGAGGGGGGCTAGTTGGGCTGGGCCGGCTCCTGTGTGGCTGTGGGCTTAAGTGCACAGGGGCACTTTTCCATTTCTTCTTTTCTTTTTCTGTTTTTTCTTTCCTGTTTTGTCTAAATGTTTGGGCACCAAATGAGTTTTGTAAAATATGAGATCTAGCCCATGAATCAAAGTGCATTATATGCCACTGCAATAAATTGGTTTTGAGTACAAAGGTTTTCATTTGGGATTTTATTCAAATAAATAGGTATTAACCAACCCTGTTTTGTGGTTGTTAGAGTCACATAATTTATTAAGTATATGTTGAATATAATTTTAGAAGGGTCTCTGGATTATTTACAATATTATGAACAATTTAGTTTTCAAATTTGAGCAAGTTTTATTTTCACTTTCAGTTTAATTTCCATTTGAATTTGAATTTGAAAAGAGATATGATACTAATGATGATTAAGCACTGTTGATCATGATGACATGGCATAATCCAAAGGGTGATTACTGTAGCTTAATACATGGGGTGTTACACTAGCATCATCATAAGCATCATTCATAACAGAAGTAGCATCATCAATTACTTGCAACATATCAAAATTAATAGAAGGTTGTGGTGTCGCAAGCTTACTCAAAACAGAAGGCAAATCAAGTGGAGAGCTAGATGGCAATTCCTTACCTCCCCTCGTCTTAGAGGGAACGATCTTGGTTCTGGTATCTTTCAGATTCTTCATAGTGATAAATAGATAATAATCCCAAGTGACTCAACAAATATAGCTATGCTCCCCGGCAACGGCGCCAAAAAAAGGTCTTGATAACCCAGAAGTATAGGGGATCGCAACAGTTTTCGAGGGTAGAGTATTCAACCCAAATTTATTGATTCGACACAAGGGGAGCCAAAGAATATTTGCAAGTATTAGCAGTTGAGTTGTCAATTCAACCACACCTGGAGACTAAATATCTGCAACAAAGTGATAAGTAGCACAGTAGTATGGTAGTTTGATGGCGATAGCAGTAATAATAACAGTAACAGTAACGGTAGCAGCAATAGTTTTGTAGCAATTGTGACAGTAGTGGCAACAGTAGTAACTTAGCAAGAGCAATATGTGAAAAGCTCGTAGGCATTGCATCGGTGATTTCCTTGGATGATATTCATCATATAATAGTCATAACCTAGGGCGACACAGAACTAGCTCCAGTTCATAAATATAATGTAGGCATGTGTTCCGTAAATAGTCATACGTGCTTATGGAAAAGAACTTGCATGACATCTTTTGTCCTACCCTCCCGTGGCAGCGGGGTACATAAGGAAACTAAGGGATATTAAGGCCTCCTTTTAATAGAGAACCAGAACAAAGCATTAACACGTAGTGAATACATGAACTCCTCAAACTACAGTAATCACCGAAAAGAATCTCAATTATTGTCACCTTGGGGTATGCGGATCATAACACGTAGCAGGTGCATATAACTTGCAAGATTGGATCAAGAACATAGATATAATGGTGAAAACATAAACGGTTCAGATCTAAAATCATGGCACTTGGGCCCTAGTGACAAGCATTAAGCATAGCAAAGTCATAGCAACATCAATCTCAGAACATAGTGGATACTAGGGATCAAGCCCTAACAAAACTAACTCGATTACATGATGAATCTCATCCAACTCCTCACCGACCAGCGAGCCAATGAAGGAATTACTCACTCTCGGCGGTGAGCATCATGAAATTGGTGATGGAGGATGGTTGATGATGACGAAGACTAAAGATCCCCCTCTCCGGAGCCCCGAACGGCTCCAGATCTGGCCTCCTGATGAAGAACAGGAGGTGGCGGCAGCTCCATATCGTAAAACGCGATGAAACTTCCTCCCCTATTTTTTCTTGAAAAATAGGATTTTATAGCATCGGAATTAGGGTCAGCGGAGCCTCGTGGGCCCCACTGCCCACCAGGGCGCGCTAGAGGGGGGTGGCACGCCCTGGTGCCTAGTGGGCAGATGGGACCCCCCTCCAGTGGGTCTTGGTTCCAGTATTTTTTATTTATTCCAAAATAATTCTCCAAAAAGTATCATTCAATTCTGAGAACTTTTATTTCTGCACAAAAACAACACCATGGTAGTTCTGCTGAAAACAGCGTCAGTCCGGGTTAGTTTCATTCAAATCATGCAAATTAGAGTCCAAAACAAGAGCAAAAGCGTTAGGAAAAGTAGATACGATGGGGACATATCGATATTCCAGGCCGTCCGGCTTCCCCATTAATTTCCGCGGCCATTATAACCTTAGTCTCTTCAACCTTTCGATCGCGCCCCACAACACAACAAGCACACCCACGACGACACATACAGAGAGGTATCTAGCGGCACTCTAATGGAGTTCGGCGAGCATAAAGTGGAGACCTACGCGAGGGAGAAGGATCTCTCGGTGGTGTACACCATCGACCCGGCCATGGTGGAGGATGATGTCTACTACACAACCTTCTTCTTGTAGACTCGTGTTGGGCTTCCAAGCACAGAGTTTTGTAGGACAGTAGCAAATTTCCCTCAAGTGGATGACCTAAGGTTTATCAATCCGTGGGAGGCGTAGGATGAAGATGGTCTCTCTCAAACAACCCTGCAACAAAATAACAAAGAGTCTCTTGTGTCCCCAACACACCCAATACAATGGTAAATTATATAGGTGCACTAGTTCGGCGAAGAGATGGTGATATACGTGTAATATGGATAGTAGATATAAGTTTTTGTAATCCAAAAATATAAAAACAGCAAGGTAACTAGTAACAAAAGTGAGCAAAAATGGTATTGCAATGCTTGAAAACAAGGCCTAGGGTTCATACTTTCACTAGTGCACATTCTCTCAACAATGATAACATAATTGGATCATATAACAATCCCTCAATGTGTAACAAAGAATCAATCCAAAGTTTCTATCGGAGAACGTAGGACGAAAATGTGCATCAACCCCTATGCATAGATTACCCCAATGTCACCTCGGGAATCCGCAAGTTGAGTGCCAAAACATACATCAAGTGAATCAATAGAACATCCCATTGTCACCACAGATATCCCATCTCAAGACATACATCAAGTGCTCTCAAATCCAATACTCAATCCAACATAACGTAACCTCAAAGAGCAAGACTCAATTCATCACAAGAAGGTAGAGGGGGAGAAACACCATATGATCCAACTATAGTAACAAAGCTCGCGGTACATCAAGATCGTGCCAAATCAAGAACACGAGAGAGAGAGATCAAACACATAGCTACTGGTACATACCCTCAGCCCCGAGGGTGAACTACTCCCTCCTCATCATGGTGGCCGCTGGGATGATGAAGATGGCCTCCGGTGATGGCATCCCCCTCCGGCAGGGTGCCGGAACGGGCTCTCGATTGGTTTTTCATGGCTACAGAGACTTGCGGCGGCGGAACTTCCGATCTAGGGTTCTTTTCGGAGGTTTCTATATTTATAAGAATTTTTGGCGTCGGAAACAAGTCAAGAAGGTGCCCAAGGGGCCCACAAGCCCTCAAGGCGTGCCGGGGGGGGGGGGGTAGGGCGCGCCCCTGGCTTGTGGACTCCTCGGGACTGTTCTGGTCCAGCTTCAGTGCTTCGGGGGTCTCTTTTGGTCCATAAAAATCACCATAAATTTTCAGCCCACTCCGAGAACTATTATTTCTGCACAAAAAACGACACCACGGTAGTTCTGCTAAAAACAGCATCAGTCCGGGTTAGTTCTAATAAAATCATACCAAAACCATATAAAATTGTTGCAAACATGGCATGAATACTTCATAAATTATAGATACGTTGGAGACGTATCAGAGGACTACATCAACACCATGGAGCAGTTGATTGCTCGAGACAACTACAAGGTGGTCGGTATCGACCTCCAGTACACCGGCGGTCATCCCGGCAAAGATCAGAAGGTTGCCGTCGGCAGTTGTGCATGTGCCATCATGTCCTCATCTACCACTACTGCATGGCCATAGAGCCTTGCGACCATTTCGCCAGGTTTGTCAACATCACCGACTACAAGTTCGCTATGATGGAAACCTCCGACGATGTAAAAGCGCTCAAGGTTACGGGCTTGGCCTGCAAGAACCTTGTCAGAATGCGTGACCACTACAGGGTCTGGGGCAGCAAAAAGAAGGACTCCCTGGTTGAACTTGCCTCGGCCATCATCGACCCCTACTACAAAAAGATGAAGCAGGATGCCAACAGAACACATCATGTATCCTGGCACGGGGCCTGGATGCGGCAACTGGATGACCTCACCTCAGGTTCGCAACCAAGAGCATGTACACATGCTATGAGATGCACAGGCGGATCATTGACATGAGGAAGTGGCTTCTTCCCGAAATCGACGAGGCCAGATCGAGCCACCAGCAGAGCAGTGGCGGCAAGCGTCACAAGAAGTAAATGATGATCAGATGGTCGTTTATCCTAGTTAATTATGCATGTAATATATAGTTTACTTTGGTGTGTGGAAATGTCATGTGTGTAGTAGCGACCTATGTAATTATGCATGTAATAGTTTACTTTGGTGTGTGGAAATGCCATGTGTCTAGTAGCCACCTATGTAATTATGCATGTAATAGTTTACTTTGGTGTGTGCAAATGTCATGTGTGTAGTAGCCACCTATGTAATTATGCATGTAATAGTTTACTTTGGTGTGTGCAAATGTCATGTGTGTAGTAGCCACCTATGTAATGGGATGTTTAATTTGGTTATGCAACCATGTCCTTATAAGTGTATATATATGTTGTTGTTCTGTATGCAACCACATCGTACACGGACCATACAAGGGAAACCATCGGTGATGAATTCATCAATCGCTGACAATTCTATACCAGGACGCATTTTCCCACAACACACACACGTCTTATTAGCAGCAATCGTCTGTGTTATTATCGGTCTTCGCACACATTTCTGATTACAGGCCTGTTTGCTGTGTATCACACACATCTTGTTAAGTTGAACCATTTCTGTTCTCTTGGCTGATAACCCACAAGTATAGGGGATCGTTTGTAGCCTTTTTCGATAAATAAGAGTGTCGAACCCAACGAGGAGCTAAAGGCAGAACAAATATTCCCTCAAGTTCTATCGACCACCGATACAACTCTATGCACACTTAACATTTGCTTTACCTAGAACAAGTATAAACCTATTTTGCAAGAATAAAACTACGAGTACTTGGCGAGAATAAAAACTACAAATAAATTGTGAGACAATAAAAGTAGATAGCTTTTGTCAACAAGAAAGTCATTTGTCCCTAGGCAATCGATAACTAGACCGGTAATCATTCTTGCAATTTTACATGAGGGAGAGGCAGAGCTAACATACTTTCTCTACTTGGATCATATGCACTTATGATTGGAACTCTAGCAAGCATCCGCAACTACTAAAGATCATTAAGGTCGTAAAACCCAACCATAACATTAAGTATCAAGTCCTCTTTACTCCCATACGCAACAACCCACTTTTCCGTGTTCAGGCTTCTGTCACTCCGGCAACTGAGAAGAAGCAAATTATGAACGTATTGCAACACCCTATAGCGGGGACCCCTCACATTTGCGTGAGATGGAGGGCACCATAGGACAGCACCATAAATAAAATATACACTCAAACCAACCACAATCATCAATTAGCCCATAGGACAAAATGGATCTACTCAAATATCATAGGATAACCACATATCATTGGGAAATAATATATAGTGTTGAGCACCATGTTTAAGTAGAGATTACAGAGGGGAGAAGAGAGGTTACACCGCTGCATAGAGGGGGGAGAGTTGGTGTTGACGGCGGCGAAGTTGTTGGTGTAGATTGTCGTCACGATGATTGCCCCGACGGCGCTCCGGTGCCATCGAGAGAGAGGGGGAGAGAGCCCCCCCTCCTTCTTCTTCTTCCTTGGCCTCCCCCCTAGATGGGAGGAGAGTTCCCCCTCTGGTCCATGGCCTCCATGGCAGCGGAGGGGCAGGAGCCCCTCCGAGATTGGATCTCCCTCTCTGTTCTCTTCTGTTTCGCATTCCTGTTTTCTGGCCGAAAACCGTTTCTTATATTCCCGGAGATCCGTAACTCCGATTGCGCTAAGATTTCCACACAATTTTTTTCCCGGATATAAGCTTCCTTGCACCCGAAGTAGAGCTCCAATCGACGTACGAGGAGGACACAACCCACCACCATGCGCCTGGGCTGCCTGGTGCGCCCAGATGTCTTGTGCTGGCTGTGGGCCCCCGTTTGCGTTGATTCCAACTCCCCAAAATCACATATACTCCAAAATAATTCTCCGTAAATTTTTATCGCATTTGGACTTCATTTGATATGGATATTCTACGAAACAAAAAACATGCAAAAAAACAGGAACTGGCACTGGGCACTGGATCAATATGTTAGTCCAATAAATCATATAAAATGTTGCCAAAAATATGTGAAAGTTGTATAATATTGGCATGAAACAATCAAAACTTATAGATACGATGGAGACGTATCAGCATCCCCAAGCTTAATTCCTACTCGTCCTCGAGTAGGTAAATGATAAAAAAAAGATAATTTTTGATGTGGAATGCTACCTAGCATAATCTTGATCATATATCTAATAATGGCATGAATATTAAGACACAAGTGATTCCAAGCAATAGTCTATAATTTGACATAAAGACATCAATACTCAGGCATCCCAACAAACAATCATGTCTTTCAAAATATCAATGCTAAAGAAAGCTATCCCTACAAAATCCTATAGTCTTGTCATGCTCTGTCTTCTTAACACAAAGAATTTATCATGCACAACCCCGATGACAAGCCGAGCAATTGGTTCATACTTTTTAACGCGCTTCATCTTTTTCAACCCTCACGCAATACATGAGCGCAAGCCATGGATATAGACTATGGGTGAAATAGAGTATGATGATAGGGGTAAATATAGAGAAGACAAAAAAATAAGAAAGTCTCACATCGACGCGGCTAACCAACGGGTTATGGAGATGCCCATCAATTGATATCAATGCAAGGAGTAGGACTGCCATGCAACGAATGCACTAAGAGCTATAAGTGTATGAAATCTCAACATGAAAACTAAGTGGGTGTGCATCTAACTCTATAATGAAAAATTCCCACTAGTATATGAAAGTGACAACATAGGAGACTCTTTATATGAAAAACATGGTGCTACTTTGAAGCACAAGTGTGGAACTAGCATGCCCCTTCTCTCTTTGTTTTTTTTTTTCTTTTCTTTTCTTTTTTTTTCTTTTCTTTTCTTTCTTTTTTCTTTTTCTTTTTCTTTTTTTCTCTTTTTTTCTCTCTTTGTCCGGAGTCTCATCCTGACTTATGGGGGAATCATAGTCTCCATCATCCTTTCCTCACTCGGGCAATGCTCTAATAATGAAAATTGATGATCATCACACTTCTATTTACTTACAACTTGATATGTCTCCATCGTATCTATATTTTTTGATTGTTTCATGCCAATATTATACAACTTTCACATATTTTTGGCAACATGTTATATGATTTATAGGTCTAACATATTGATCTAGTGCCCAGTGCCAGTTCCTGTTTGTTGCATGTTTTTTGTTTCACAGAATATCCATATCAAATGAAGTCGAAGCACAATAAAAATTTACGGAGAATTATTTTGGAGTATATGTGATTTTTGGGAGGTGGAATCAACGCAAACGGAGGCCCACGGCCTCCACAACCCATCAGGGCATGTCGGGCACCCCCTGGCGCGCCCAGGTGTCTTGTGCCCTCCCCGTAAGTCGGTTGGGGCCTTTCTTCGGGTGCAAGAAATATAATTTATGGAAAAAAATCATGTAAAAATTTCAGCGCAATCAGAGTTAAGGATCTCCGGGAATTTAAGAAACGGTGAAGGGCCAGAAAACAGGAACGCGAAACAGAAGAGAACAGAGAGGGAGATCCAATCTAGGAGGGGCTCTCGCCCCTCCGCTGCCATAGAGGCCATGGACCAGAGGGGGAACTCTCCTCCCATCTAGGGGGAGGCCAAGGAAGAAGAAGAAGGAGGGGGGCTCTCTCCCCGTCTCTCCAGGTGGCGCCAGAACGCCGCCACGGCAATAGCGTGTGACAGCGATATACTCCAACAACTCTGTCATCTTCACAAACAACTCCATCACCTTCCCCCATCTATATTCAGCGGTCCACTCTCCCGCAACCCGCTGTACCCTCTACTTGAACATGGTGCTTTATGCTTCATATTATTATCCAACACTATGTTGCCATCATATGGTGTTTGAGTAGATCTATTTTGTCCTATGGGTTAATCGTGATCTTGGTTGGTATGAGTGTATATTTTATTATGGTGCTATCCTACTGTGCCCTCCATCTCGCGCAAACGTGAGGGGTCCCCACTGTAGGGTGTTGCAATATGTTCATGGTTCTCTTATAGTGGGTGGCGTGAGTGACAGAAACACAGACCCGATTAAGGGGGTTATGGCGTATGGGAGTAAAGAGGACTTGATACTTAATGCTATGGTTGGGTTTTACCTTAATGATCTTTGGTAGTTGCGGATGCTTGCTAGAGTTCCAATCATAAGTGCATATGATCCAAGTAAGGAAAGTATGTTAGCTCATGCCTCTCCCTCATATAAATTTGCAAGAATGATTACCGGTCTAGTTATCGATTGCCTAGGGACAATTCCGCAAATCCTATCACCACTTTTCCACGCTCGCTTTATTAAATTGTACTTTTATTAAAACAGCACCTAACTTTTATTTTCATGTTCTTTATTATCTTGCAAACCTATCCTAGAAAGTACTTCTAGTTTTATTCTTGTTCTAGGTAAAGCAAACATTAAGTGTGCGTAGAGTTGTATCGGTGGTCGATAGAACTTGAGGGAATATTCATTCTACCTTTAGCTCCTTGTTGGGTTCGACACTCTTATTTATCGAAAAAGGCTACAAACGATCCCATATACTTGTGGGTTATCAAGACCTTTTTCTGGTGCCGTTGCTGGGGAGCAATAGCGTGGGGTGAATATTCTCATGTGTGCTTGTTTTCTTTATCACTGAGTAGTTTTTATTTTCTGTTCTAAGTTTTTCTTTATCTTTAGTTATGGATATGGAACACAAAACACTAAAAAAAATAGTTGTACTTGCTACTCATGGAGATGGGGAACCTCCTAAAACCCTTGATGCTCATTATGTGAAAAATATTAATCACTACTTTGATAATCCTGAGAAAACCCCATTCAACTTGATAATGGGAGACACATTGGATCAACGTGAATACTTTAGGGATTATCACTTAACTCAAAAAGGGAAAATGTTATGGGATCAAATTCATATGTTGCATTGGTATGCTCGGGAGCTATGCTTGAGAAATGATTATACTTGTTGCTCTAGGATGAAGACTCCACACCTTCCCTTTTCATGCAAATTTAACTAATATGAAACCTTGGCTTCTTATGCTAATGGTAGATATGATTACTATGATGTGGAACGAATAGAAGAATTTGTTTCTTTTAAGGGTGCTTATTAAATTGAATCTTTCTTTGAAAAGTATGAAGATTATGATGATGTTGTTTACAGACCTGAAAATTTTGCTATAGTTAAATATTGCTATGAGAATTATGAATATAATGACGATATTAATGCATTTATTGAGAAAGTCTCCACTGTCCAAGAAGAGACTAATATTTTGCTGGAGTCTATGGAAGAAGAAATTGATGAAATTGTGAGCTCATTAGATGAAAAAGATGAGGAGGAGAGCGAAGAACAAAAGGAGGAGGAGCGGATTGATCACCCGTGCCCACCTTCTAATTAGAGTAACTCTTTATCCCAGACATCGTTTAATTTCCCTGCGTGCTTACCGAAGGATGAATGCTATGATAATTGCTATGATCCCATTGATTCATTTGAAATATCCCTTTTTGATGAACTTGATGCTTGCTATGCTTGTGGCCAAGATGCCAATATGAATTATGCTTATGGAGATGAACTTCCTATAGTTCCATATGTTAAGAATGAAATTGTTGCTATTGCACCCACACATGATAGTCCTATTATCTTTTTGAATTCTCCCGACTACACTATATCGGAGAAGTTTGCGCTTATTAAGGATTATATTGATGGGTTGCCTTTTACCGTTGCACATGATGATTTTGATGAATATAATATGCATGTGGTTGCTGCTCCTACTTGCAATTATTATGAGAGAGGAACTACATCTCCACCTCTCTATGTTTCCAACACGATAAAATTGCAAGAAACTGCTTATGCTATGTATTGGCCTTTACTTGATGTGCATGAATTGTTCTTTTATGACATGCCGATGCATAGGAAGAGAGTTAGACTTCATCATTACATGATATATGTTGCTTTGTGCTCATTACTAAATTATAAATCATTGCTAATTAAAATTGGCTTTGATACACCTTGGGATCCGGGTGGAACAATTACTTGAGCACTTTATGCCTAACTTAATGGCTTTAAAGAAAGCACTGCCAGGGAGACAACTCGGAAGTTTGAGGAAGTCATTTTATTCTGTTGAGTGCTTTTATAAAGTTTAAAAACAAAAAAATAGAGAGGGGAACTTAAAACTTCACCAAAAGAAAAGTGAAAATGAGAAAGATGAACACCGTTGAAGTGGGGGACATCCTTGAACTTTGTTCATGCCCATGGAAACTTTGTGAATCTCAATTACAGAAACTTTTCAACAAAAATAATTATCCCTTTGTACAAATCCATTGTATTATAAAAATAATGTTCCAAGATTTGCCTTTAGGATGATTAGATTGCTTGTTGGTATGTGCGGTGTAAAAACAGAAACTTTGGCTGTAGTGCGTGATTTTAGATTTTTGACTGGAACGTCAAAAGTTTCTGAAATTTTTACACAGTACTGATATGCAAATTTTTTATATTTTCCTAATTTTTTCATAATTTTGGGAGTTACATAAGTATGGTCAAAGTTCACATTACTATAGACTGTCCTATTTAAGATAGATTCTGTTTTTGATGCATTGTTTTGCTTGTTTTGATGAAACTATTGATTTTATCGGTGGTATAAGCCATGGAGAAGTTATAATACAGAAGGGATAATGCAAAAATAAAATATGAATGGGTTTGCAACAGTACTTAAAGTAGTGATTTGCTTTATTATACTAACGGATCTTACCGAGCTTTCTGTTGAGTTTTGTGTGGATGAAGTGATCAAAGATCGAGGAGGTCTCGATATGAGGAGAAGGAGGAGAGGCAAGAGTTCAAGCTTGGGGATGCCCATGGCACCCCAAGTAAATATCCAAGGAGACTCAAGCGTCTAAGCTTGGGGATGCCCCGGAAGGCATCACATCTTTCTTCAACAAGTATCGGTATGTTTTCGTCTTCGTTTCATTCACGTGATATGTGTAAATCTTGGAGCGTCTTTTGCGTTTAGTTTTTACTTTTCTTTCATGCACCATGCTAGTATGATATAGTCCATGTTTGATTTATAGAATACTCATTGCACTTCACTTAAATCTTTTGAGTATGGCTTTATAGAATGCTTCACGTGCTTCACTTATATCATTTGAAGTTTGGATTGCCTGTTTCTCTTCACATAGAAAACCGTTATTTGTAGAATGCTTTTTTGCTTCACTTATATTTATTAGAGCATGGTCTTTTGTAGAAAGAATTAAACTCTCATGCTTCACTTATATCTATTTACAGAGTCAACAGGAATTGGTTATTTGCATGGTTAGTCATGAAATCCTACATAAAACTTGTGGATCACTAAATATGATATGTTTTAATTCCTTGCAATAGTTTTGCGATATAGAGATGATAATATGTGGGAGGTACTAGTAAACGGTTGTGGTTAGTAGGAATATTGGAGTTAAGGTTTGTGATTCCCGAAGCATGGACGTATAGTCTCTCGTTATGCTATGAAGTTGGAGCATGACTTATTATTGATTGTCTTCCTTATGAGTGGCGGTCGGGGACAAGCGATGGTCTTTTCCTACCAATCTATCCCCCTAGGGGCATGCATAGTAGTACTTTGCTTCAAGGGCTAATAAACATTTGCAATAAGTATATGAGTTCTTTATGACTAATGTGAGTCCACGGATTATACGCACTCTTACCTTTCCGCAATTTGCTAGCCTCTACAGTACCGTGCATTGCCCTTTATCACCTCGAGGGTCGGTGCAAACTTCGCTGGTGCATCCAAACCCCATGAATGATACGCTCTATCACACATAAGCCTTATTATATCTTCCTCAAAACAGCCACCATACCTTCCTATTATGGCCTTTCCATAGCCATTTTGAGATATATTGCCATGCAACTTCCACCGCTTCCGTTTTGATGACTTGAGCATTCATTGTCATATTGCTTTGCATGATCATATAGCTGACATAGTATTTGTGGCTCAGCCACCGTTCATCATTTTTTATACATGTTACGCTAGATCATTGCACATCCTGGTACACTGCCAAAGGCATTCATATAGGGTCATATTTTGTTCTAGGTATCGAGTTGCAATTTTTATTTCTTATGAGTTGTAAGTAAATAGAAGTGTGATGATCATCATTATTCATTATTAGAGCATGCCGCGGTGAGGAAAGGATGATGGAGACTATGATTCCCCCACAAGTCGGGATGAGGCTCCGGACAAATAAAAAAAAAAAAAGTGAGGCCAAAAAGAGCCCAAGAAAATAGAAAAAGAAAAAATAAAAAAAGAAAAAGAAATAAAATGAGAGAAAAGAGAAAAGGGGCATGCTAATTCCACACTTGTGCTTCAAAGTAGCACCATGTTTTTTTATATAGAGAGTCTCCTATGTTGTCACTTTCATATACTAGTGGGAATTTTTCATTATAGAGTTAGATGCACACCCACTTAGTTTTCATGTTGAGCTTTCATACACTTATAGCTCTTAGTGCATTCGTTGCGTGGCAATGCCTACTCCTCGCACTGATATCAATTGATGGGCATCTCCATAGCCTGTTGGTTAGCCACGTCGATGTGAGACTTTCTTACCTTTTTGTCTTCTCTATATTTACCCCTATCATCATACCCTATTCCACCCATAGTGCTATATCCATGGCTCGTGCTCATGTATTGCGTGAGGGTTGAAAAAGCTGAAGCACGTTAAAAAGTATGAACCAAATGCTCGGCTTGTCATCGGGGTTGTGCATGATAAATACTTTGTGTTCAGAAGACAGAGCATGACAAGACTATATGATTTTGTAGGGATAGCTTTCTTTAGTGTTGATATTTTGAAAGACACGATTGTTTGTTGGGATGCCTGAGTATTGATGTCTTTATGTCAAATTATAGACTATTGCTTTGAATCACTCATGTCTTAATATTCATGCCATGATTAGATATATGATCAAGATTATGCTAGGTAGCATTCCACATCAAAAATTATCTTTTTTTTCATTTACCTACTCAAGGACGAGCAGGATTTTAAGCTTGGGATGCTGATATGTCTCCGTCGTATCTATAATCTTTTATTGTTTCATGCCAATATTATACAACTTTCACATATTTTTAGCAACATGTTATATGATTTATTGGACTAAAATATTGATCCAGTGCCCATTGTCGGTTCCTGTTTGTTGCATGTTTTTTGTTTCGCAGAATATCCGTACCAAACAAAGTCCAAACGCGATAAAAATTTACGGAGAATTATTTTGGAATATATATGATTTTTGGGATGTGGAATCAACGCAAACGGAGGCCCACGGCCACCACAACCCATCAGGGCGCGCCGGGCACCCCCTGGCGCGCCCAGGTGTCTTGTGCCCTCCCCGTAAGTCTGTTGGGGCCTTTCTTCGGGTGCAAGAAAGATAATTTATGGAAAAAAATGTGTAAAAATGTCAGCGCAATCGGAGTTATGGATCTCTGTTAATTTAAGAAACGGTGAAGGGCCAGAAAACAGGAACGCGAAACAGAAGAGAACAGAGAGGGAGATCCAATCTAGGAGGGGCTCTTGCCCCTCCGCCGCCATGAACGCCATGGACTAGAGGGGGAACTCTCCTCCCATCTAGGGGGGAGGCCAAGGAAGAAGTAGAAGGAGGGGGGATCTCCCCCTCTCTCCCGGTGGCGCCGGAACGCCGCCGGGGCAATATCGTGTGACGGCGATCTACTCCAACAACTCCGTCATCTTCACCAACAACTCCATCACCTTCCCCCATCTATATTCAGCGGTCCACTCTCCCGCAACCCGCTGTACCCTCTACTTGAACATGGTGCTTTATGCTTCATATTATTATCCAATACTATGTTGCCATCCTATGATGTTTGAGTAGATCTATTTTATCCTTTGGGTTAATCGTGATCTTGGTTGGTATAAGTGTATATTTTATTATTGTGTTGTCCTACGGTGCCCTCCTTATCGCGCAAACGTGAGGGGTCCCCGCTGTAGGGTGTTGCAATATATTCATGGTTCTCTTATAGTGGGTGGCGTGAGTGACAGAAGCACAGACCCGAGTAAGGGGGTTATGGCGTATGGGAGTAATGAGGACTTGATACTTAATGCTATGGTTGGGTTTTACCTTAATGATCTTTGGTAGTTGCGGATGCTTGCTAGAGTTCCAACCATAAGTGCATATGATCCAAGTAAGGAAAGTATGTTAGCTCATGCCTCTCCCTCATATAAAATTGCAAGAATGATTACCGGTCTAGTTATCGATTGCCTAGGGACAATTCCGCAAATCCTATCACCACTTTTCCACGCTCGCTTTATTAAATTTTACTTTTATTAAAACAGCACCTAACTTTTATTTTCACGTTCTTTATTATCTTACAAACCTATCCTACAAAGTAGTTCTAGTTTTATTCTTGTTCTAGGTAAAGCAAACATTAAGTGTGCGTAGAGTTGTATCGGTGGTCGATAGAACTTGAGGGAATATTCGTTCTACCTTTAGCTCCTCGTTGGGTTCGACACTCTTATTTATCGAAAAAGGCTACAAACGATCCCCTATACTTGTGGGTTATCACAACTCGATACCTATAACAAAATATGACTCTATATGAATGCCTCTGGCAGTGTACCAGGATGTGCAATGATCTAGGATAACAACGATATCAAAAAATGGACAAGCCATGGAAATATCATGCTAGCTATCTTACGATCATGCAAAGAAATATGACAATGAATGCTCAAGTCATCAAAATGGAAGCAGTGGAAGTTGCATGGCAATATATCTCGGAATGGCTATGGATAGGCCATAATAGGTAGGTATGGTGGCTGTTTTAAGGAAGATATAATAAGGCTTATGTGTGATAGAGCGTATCATACCATGGGGTTTGGATGCACCGGTGAAGTTTGCACCGACTCTCGAGGTGAGAAAGGGCAATGCACGGTACCGTAGAGGCTAGCAAATTGCGGAAAGGTAAGAGTGCATATAATCCATGGACTCACACTAGTCATAAAGAACTCATATACTTATTGAAAAAGTTTATTAGCCATCGAAGCAAAGTACTACTACGCATGCCCCTAGAGGGATAGATTGGTAGGAAAAGACCATCGCTCGTCCCCAACCGCCACTCATAAGGAAGATAATCAATAATAAATCATGCTCCAACTTCATAGCATAACGAAAGACTATACGTGCATGCTTCGGGAATCACAAACCTTAACACCAACATTCTTACTAACCACAAACATTTACTTGTACCTCCCACATATTACCATCTCTATATCGCAAAACTATTGCAAGGAATCAAACATATCATATTCAGTGATCGTTAAGTTTTATGTAGGATTTTATGACTAACCATGCAAATGACCAATTCCTGTTGACTCTCAAAATAGATATAAGTGAAGCATGAGAGTTTAATTCTTTCTACAAAAGTCCATGCTCTAATAAGTATAAGTGAAGAAAAAGAGCGTTCTTCAAATAACGGTTTTCTATGTGAAGAGAAACAGGCAATCCAAACTTCAAATGATATAAGTGAAGCACATGAAGCATTCTATAAAGCCATACTCAAAAGATATAAGTGAAGTGCAATGAGCATTCTATAAATCAACCATGGACTATCTCATAAAAGCATGGTGCATAAAATAAAAGTGAAAACTAAACACAAAAGACGCTCCAAGATTTACGCATATCACGTGAACGAAACGAAGACGAAAACATACCGATACTTGTTGAAGAAAGATGGGATGCCTTCCGGGGCATCCCCAAGCTTAGACGCTTGAGTCTCCTTGGATATTTACTTGAGGTGCCTTTGGCATCCCCAAGTTTGAACTCTTGCCTCTCCTCCTTCTCCTCATATCGAGACCTTCTCGATTTTTTACCACTTCATCCACACAAAACTCACCAGAAAGCTCGGTAAGATCCGTTAGTATAATAAAGTAAATCACTACTCTAAGTACTGTTGCAAACCCATTCATCTTTTGTTTTTGCATTGTAGCTACTGTATTATAACTTCTCCATGGCTCGTACCACCGATAAAATAGATAGTTTCATCAAAACAAGGAAAACAATGCATAAAAAACAGAATCTGTCTTAAACAGGATAGTCTGTAGTAATCTGAACTTTAACCATACTTATGTTACTCCAAAAATTCTGAAACATTAGGAAAAAATAAACAATTTGCATAGAAATACTGAGTAAAAATTTCATAAGCTTTTGACATTCCAGTAAAAAATGTAAAATCACTCACTACAGCAAAAGTTTCTGTTTTTGCACCGCACATACCAACAAGCAATCTAATCATCCTAAAGGCAAATCTTGGCACATTATTTTTATAATACAAGGGGATAATTATTATTTTTTAAAAGTTTCTGTAATTCAATATTCACAAAGTTTCCATGGGCATGAACAAAGTTCAAGGCATGCTCCCGCTTCCACGGTGCTCGTCCTTCTCACTTTCACTTTTCCTTTTGTGAAGTTTTAGGTTCCCCTCTATATTTTTTAGTTTTTAAACTTTATATAAGCACACAACAGAATAAAATGAGTCTCTAAAACTTCCAGGTTGTCTCCCTGGCAGCGCTTTCTTTAAAGCCATTAAGCTAGGCATAAAGTGCTCAAGTAATGGATCCACCCGGATCCCAAGGTATATCAAAGCCAATTTTAATTAGCAATTATTTGGCATTTAGTAGTGAGCACAAAACAACATATATCATGCAATGACGAAGTCTAACCCTCTTCCTATGCATCGGCATGTCATACAAGAACAATTCATGCACATCAAGTAAAGGCCAATACATAGCATAAGCAGTTTCTTGCAATTTTATCGTGTTGGAAACATAGAGAGGTGGAGATATAGTTCCTCTCTCATAATAATTGCAAGTAGGAGCAGCAAGCACATGCATATTATATTCATCAAAATCATCATGTGTAATGGTAAAAGGCAACCCATCAATGTAATCCTTAATAAGTGCAAACTTCTCCGATATAGTGTAGTTTGGAGAATTCAAAAAGATAATAGGACTATCATGTGGTGGTGCAATAGCAACAATTTCATTCTTATCATAAGGAACTATAGCAAGTTCATCTCCATAAGCATAATTCAAATTGGCATCTTGGCCACAAGCATAGCAAGCATCAAGTTCATCAAAAAGGGATATTTCAAATGAATCAACGGGATCATAGCAATTATCATAGCATTCATCCTTCAGTAAGAATGAAGGGACATTAAACAATGTATGAGTTGAAGAGTTACTCTCATTAGAAGGTGGGCACAGGTGATCAATCCGCTCTTCCTCCTTTTGTTATTCGCTCTCCTCATCATCTTTTTCATCGAATGAGCTCACAGTTTCATCAATTTCTTCTTCCATAGACTCCTGCAAAATATTGGTCTCTTTTTGGACAGCGGAGACTTTCTCAATAAAAGCATAAATATCGGCATTGTATTTATAATTTTCATAGCAATATTTAAGTATAGCAAAATTTTCAGGTCTACAAACAGAATCATCATAATTTTCATACTTTTCAAATAGAGATTCAATTTCATAGGCACCCTTAGAAGCAACAAATTCTTCTATTCGTTCCACATCATAGTAATCATATCTACCATTAGCATAAGAAGCTAACCTTTCATTTTCATTAAATTTGCATGAAAAGGGAAGGTGTGGAGCCTTCATCCTAGAGCAACAAGTATAATCATATCTCAAGCATAAATTCCAAGCATACCAGTGCAACATATCAATTTGATCCCATAATAGTTTCCCTTTTTGTGTCAAGCGATAATCCCTAAAGTATTCACGTTGATCCAACCTGTCTCCCATTATCATGTTGAAAGGTGTTTTCTCAGGATTATGAAAGTAGTGTTTAATATTTTTCACATAATGAGCATCGAGGGTTTTAGGAGGTTCCCCGTCTCCATGAGTAGCAAGTACAACTAATTTTTTTGGTATTTCGTGTTCCATATCCATAACTAAAGATAAAGAACAACTTAGAACAGAAAATAAAAACTACTCAGTGATAAAGCAAACAAGCACACACGAGAATATTCACCCCACGCTATTGTTCCCCGGCAACGGCGCCAGAAAAAGGTCTTGATAACCCACAAGTATAGGGGATTGTTTGTAGCCTTTTTCGATAAATAAGAGTGTCGAACCCAATGAGGAGCTAAAGGCAGAACAAATATTCCCTCAAGTTCTATCGACCATCGATACAACTCTACGCACACTTAACGTTTGCTTTACCTAGAACAAGTATAAAACTATTTTGCAAGAATAAAACTACGAGTACTTTGCGAGAATAAAAACTATGAATAAATTGCGAGACAATAAAAGTAGATAGCTTTTGTCAACAAGAAAGTCATTTGACCCTAGGCAATCGATAACTAGACCAGTAATCATTCTTGCAATTTTACATGAGGGAGAGGCATGAGCTAACATACTTTCCCTACTTGGATCATATGCACTTATAATTGGAACTCTAGCAAGCATCCGCGACTAATAATGATCATTGAGGTCGTAAAACCCAACCATAGCATTAAGTATCAAGTCCTCTTTAGTCCCATACGCAACAACCCACTTGTCCGTGTTTAGGCTTCTGGTACTCCGGCAACCGACAACAAGCAAATTATGAACGTATTGCAACACCCTACAGCGGGGACCCCTCACATTTGTGCAATACGGAGGGCACCGTAGGACAACACCATAAATAAAATATACACTCAAACCAATCACGATCATCAATTAGCCCATAGGATAACCACATATCATTAGGAAATAATATATAGTGTTGAGCACCATCTTTAAGTAGAGATTACAGCGGGGAGAAGAGAGGTGACACCTCTGCATAGAAGGGGAGAGAGTTGGTGTTGACGGTGGCGAAGTTGTTGGTGTAGATCGCCGTCAAGATGATAGCCTCGGTGGCGCTCCGGCGCCACCGGGAGAGAGGGGGAGAGAGCCCCCCTCCTTCTTCTTCTTCCTTGGCCTCCCCCCTAGATGGGAGGAGAGTTCCCCCTCTGGTCCATGGCCTCCATGGCGGCGGAGGGGCAGGAGCCCCTCCGAGATTGGATCTCCCTCTCCGTTCTCTTCTGTTTCACGTTCCTGTTTTTTGGCCGAAAACCGTTTCTTATATTCCCGGAGATCCGTAACGCCGATTGCGCTGAGATTTTAACACAATTTTTTTCCGGATATTAGCTTCCTTGCGCTCGAAGTAGAGCTCCAACCGACGTACAAGGATGGCACAACCCACCACCACGCGCCTGGGCTGCCTGGCGCGCCCAGGTGTCTTGTGCTGGCTGTGGGCCCCCGTTTGCGTTGATTCCAAGTCCCAAAAATCACATATATTCCAAAATAATTCTCCATAAATTTTTATCGCGTTTGGACTTCGTTTGATATGGATATTCTGCGAAACAAAAAACATGCAAAAAAACAGGAACTGGCACTGGGCACTGGATCAATATGTTAGTCCAATAAATCATATAAAATGTTGCCAAAAATATGTGAAATTTGTATAATATTGGCATGAAACAATCAAAAATTATAGATACGACAGAGATGTATCATTGGCTCAATGCAAACAGTCATCCGAGTGAATTGTATGCCCTCTATCGCACACACCTTGATCTGGCTGACCGTTTCTGTTGTGTTGCCTAATCACAAACGGTTCATCCGAGTGAACTGTATGCTGTATATCACACACACCTTCATCTGGCTACCAATTTCTGTTGTTCTGCCTCATCACAAATAGTTCATTGGAGTGAACCGTATGCCACGCATCGCACACGTAACTATAATGTGAATCATGTTTGATGTCTCCACCATCGCAAATGTTTCATATCGTTTTTGACGGTTTCTTAACATCACCGTTTGCGATTAATGCATCGCACATAGTTTCGTCGAAGGGTCTCTGATCGTAGTGTCGCGTTTGGACCATCCTCCAGTACTGATTCACCCCCTGCTACTTGTGAGCTGTGTTGGTTTTCCTCGAAGAGGAGAGGGTTATGCAGTACAGTAAAGATAAGTATTTCCCTCATTTATGAAACCAAGGTTATCAATCCAGTAGGAGAACCAAGCAACACTATGTAAACAACACCTATGCACAAACAACAAATACTTGCAACCCAACGCGTAGAGGGGTTGTCAATCCCTCAATGGTTACGAGCAAGATTAAATTGTATAGGTTTTGATAGATAGATCTGACAAAAATACAAAATAAAATGAAATTCCAGCGAGGTATTTTTAGGATTTTATATACTATAAAAGTAGACCCGGGGCCATAGTTTTCACTAGAGACTTCTCTCGAGAAAATAGCATACGGTGGGTAAACAAATTACTGTTGGGAAATTGATAGAAAAGCAAATAATTATGACGATATCCAAGGCAATGATCATACATAGGCATCATGTCCGAGATTAGTAGACCTCCACACATCGACCTCTATCCAGCATGCATCTAGTGTATTAAGTTCATGGAAAAACGGAGTAATGCTTTAAGCAAGATGACATAATGTAGACATGATAAACTCACATATGAATAAACCCCATCTTTTTTCCCTTAATAGCAATGATACATACGTGTCATGTCCCCTTCTGTCACTGGGATTGAGCATAGCAAGATCGAACCCATTACAAAGCACCTCTTCCCATGGCAAGGCAAATCAATCTAGTTGGCCAAACCAAACCAATAAATCATAGAAGAAATACGAGGCTATATTAATCATGCACAAAAGAGTTCAGAGAAAACTCAAATAATATTCATGGATAGATCTGATCATAAACTCACAATTCATCAGATCCCGACAAACACACCATAAAAAAGAATTACATCGGATAGAACTCCCAGAACATCAAGGAGAACATTGTATTGAAGAACATCGAGAGAGAAGAAGCCATCTAGCTACTAACTATGGACTCGTAGATCTGTGGTAAACTACTCATGCATCATCGGAGGGGAGGCAAGGTTGAAGTAGAGCCCCTCCATGATTGATTCCCCCTCCGGCAGAGTGCCAGAAAGGGTCCCCAGATGGGATCTCTCGAGAACACATGCTTGCGGTGGTGGAAAAAGTATTTCATGGACTCCCTGGTAGGTTTTCTGATTTTTGGGAATTTGTAGAGCTGGAGTTAGGTCAAACGGAGGCTTGTGGGCCCCACTAGGTACCAGGGCACGCTCCAAGGCCCTGGCGCGCCCTAGTGCCTAGTGTGCCACTCCTTCGTCTTCTCGTTCCTTCCCGAAGCTTCTAGGGCCTCTTATTGCCAGAAAAAGTCTCCAAAAAGTTTTGTGGCATTTGGACTTCGTTTGGTACTGATATTCTGCAAAGTCAAAAACAAGCAAAAATACAGCAACTGGCATTGGGCACTAAGTTAGTAGGTTAGTGATGTCGCTTGAAACTGCGTCGGTATTTCCCCAAAGAGGAAGGGATGATGCAGTACAGCTACGGTAGGTATTTTGCTCAGTTATGAAACCAAGGTATCAATCCAGTAGGAGAACCAAGCAACACTATGTAAACGTTACCTGCACACAAAGAACAAATACTTGCAACCCAACGCGTAAGAGGGGTTGTCAATCCTTCCTAGGTAACGGCGCCAGAAATTGGCAAGTTGACGGGAAAAGAGTTGTGATAGATTGGATAAATAGCTCTTGATAAAACGCGAAATAAAATAAGTAATAAAAAAGTCCAGCAAGGTATTTTTGGGTTTTTGGAATAATAGATCTAAAAAAGCAAAGAAAAATAGATCTCAAAGCAAATATGATAAAGAATAGACCCGGGGGCCGTAGATTTCACTAGTGGCTTCTCTCGAGAAATAGCACATGGTGGGTAAACAAATTACTGTTGGGCAATTGATAGAAGATCATTTAATTATGACGATATCCAAGGCAATGATCAATATATAGGCATCACGTCCAAGATTAGTAGACCGACTCCTGCCTGCATCTACTACTATTACTCCACGCATCGATTGCTATCCAGCATGCATCTAGTGTATTAAGTTCATGGAGAAATGGAGTAATGCAATAAGAACGATGACAAGATGTAGACGACATCTATTCATGTAGGAATAGCCCCCGTCTTGTTATCCATAATAGCAGCGATACATGCGTGTCTTGCTGCCCCTTCTGTCACTGGGAAAGAACACCACAAGATCAAACCCATCACAAAGCACCTCTTCCCATGGCAAGAAAAATCGATCTAGTTGGCCTAACTAAACCAAAGATTGGAAGAAGAAATACGATGCTATAAATAACCATGCATATAAGAGATCAAAAGAAGTCTCAAATAATATTCGTGGATATAGATCTGATCATAAACTCAAATTTCATCGGATCCCAACAAACACACCGTAAAAAGAGTTACATCAAATAGATCTCCAAGAGACCATTGTATCCAGAATCAAAAAATGAGAAGAAGCCATCTAGCTACTGCCTACGGACCCTTAGGTCTATGGTGGACTACTCACGCATCATCGAAGATGTACCAATGAGGATGATGAACCCCTTCGTGATGGTGTCTAGATTGGATCTCGTGGTTCTGGAACTTGCGGCGGCTAGAATTGTGTTTCTTCGACTCCCCTAGGGTTTTTGGAATATTTGGGAATTTATAGGGCGAAGAGGCGGTGCGGGAGGTCTCCATGGGGGGCATAACCCCCCTGGGCGCGCCTGAGCTCTTGGGCATGCCCTGGTGGGTTGTGCCCACCACGGGCCTCCCCTTTGGTACTTTCTTGGCCCATTGGCTGTCTTCTGGTCCAGAAAAAATCCCCAAAAAGTTTCGCTGCATTTGGACTCGGTTTGGTACTGATATTCTGCGAAGTAAAAAACAATCAAAAATTGCAACTGGCACTGGGCACTATGTCAATAGGTTAGTCCCAAAAAATGATATAAAGTTGCTAGAAAATGATTATAAAACATCCAAGAATGATAATATAACAGCATGGAACAAGCAAAAATTATAGATACGTTGGAGACGTATCAGTTAGTCCCAAAAAAATGATAGAAAGTTGCTTGTAAATGTATATAAAACATCCAAGATTGATACTATAATAGCATGGAACAATCAAGAATCATAGATACATTGGAGATGTATCAACCATCCCTAAGCTTAATTCCTGCTCGTCCTCGAGTTGGTAAACGATCAAAACAGATTTTTTATGTGGAATGCTACCTATCATATTCATCATACAATCTTTTCTTTTATAGCATTGACATTTGGACTTGAATGATTCAAAGAAATAGTCTATAATTTGACATGAGAACATCAATACTCAAGCATATCAACAAGCAACCTTGTCTTTCAAAATATCAACGCTAAAGAAAGTTATCCCTAGCTCATTATGCTCAATCATTGATCCATTCATGAAACACACTCAAATATTAGCTACATCCAATGCACAAGTATGACAATAGTGTTCCCTAGTTGGTGCTTTATAAGAGAAGATGGAGACTCACATTTAAAATAAAAATTGCATAAAAGTAAATAGAAAGGCCCTTCGCAGAGGGAAGCAGAGATTTGTAGAAGTGCCAGAGCTCATAGCCTAAATTGAGAGATAAAATTATTTTGAGAGGCATGCTTTTCCTGCCAACGAAAACGACCAAGAATTCCCAATATCTTCCATGCTAGATAAATCATTGGCTGTTCCCAAACAGAAAGTAAAGTTTATTTCCTTTCCACCATTCTTACACAATCCATGGCTAGCCATATCCACGGGTGCCTTCCATACCAACACTTTTCAAGGAATTTATTATTAACATCGTATTAAAAAAATCATTTCGGGACTGGGCATCCCTATTACCTGCCACACTCTCATGCAATGACAAGTGAATAAACACTCATCTTGAGAATAAAATACCTAGCATGGAAAATATTGGCCACCCCCTGCCACTTCATGAGCAGTACGACCACACAAAACAGAAATTCATTTTGAATATTAGAGTTGGCACATACAAATTTACTTGGAACGGCATGGAAATATCGCATATAGGTAGGTATGGTGGACTCATTTGGCACAACTTTAGTTTAAGGAGTTGGATGCACAAGCAGCATTCCCGCTAAGTACAAATGAAGGCTAGCAAAATAGATTGAGAAGCGACCAACCAAAAACAAAAACGGTCATAAACACGGATTAAACATAACTAACACTGAATAATGCACCATAAGTAGGATATAACTTCATTGCATAATTATTGACTTTCGTCCTTGCATAGGGAATCACAAACCTTAACACCAATATTCTTACTAAAGCATAATTACTCACCAACATGACTCACATATCACTATCTTCATATCACAAAACTATTGCAAGGAATCACGTTTACAATATATCCAATGATCTTCATGAAAGTTTTCATTATACCCCTCTTGAATATTCATCGCTTTGGGACCAAATTCATATCTCGTGCAAATTACCATTGCTATTATCACTCTCAAAAAGATTTAAGTGAAGCACGAGAGCACAAATATTTCTTAAAAAAAATCACATATCAACTCTCAAAATAATATAAGTGAAGTATGAGAGTGCATTTCTTTAAAACATAATCATATCCACTCTCAAAATAATATAAGTGAAGCATGAGAGTGCATTTCTTTAAAACATAATCATATCAACTCTCAAAATAATATAAGTGAAGCATGAGAGTGCATTTCTTTAAAACATAATCATATCAAATCTCAAAATAATATAAGTGAAGCATGAGAGTTCAAGTATTTCTTCAAAATTTAATCACCACCGTGCTCTAAAAGATTTAAGTGAAGCACATAGAGCAATTGCCTAGCTCAAAAAATTTAGGTGAAGCACATAGAGCAATTATAACAAATCATGATAACATATGGCTCTCTCAAATAGGTGTGTCCAGCAAGGATGATTGTGACAAACTAAATAGCAAACAAAGCAAAGACTCATATAATCCAAGACGCTCCAAGCAAAACTCGTGATATGTGACGAATAAAAATATAGCTCCAAGTAAAATTACCGATGGTCATTAGAAGAAAGAGGGGATGCCTTCCGGGGCATCCCCAAGCTTAGTTGCTTTGGAGTCCTTGAATATTCCTTGGGGTGCCTCGGGCATCCCCAATCTTAGACTCTTGCCACTCCTTATTCCTTCATCCATCGTGATCTCACCCAAAACTTGAAAACTTCAATCACACAAAACTTAACAAAAACCTTCGTGAGATCCGTTAGTATAAGAAAACAAATCACTACTTTAAGTACTGTTGCAAACCCATTCATATTTTGTTATTGCATTATACCTACTGTATTATAACTTTATCATGGCTTATACCCCCCGATACAATCCATAGATTCATCAAAATAAGCACACAATGCAACAAAAACAGAATCTGTCAAAAACAGAATAGTGTGTAGAAACCTGAATTAAGCTCATACTTCTGTAACTCCAAACATTCTAAAAAATTAGGACGACGTGGTCAATTTGTATGTTAATCATGTGTAAACAAATTCAGAATGTTTCCATGTTCCAGCGAATTTTTATAATTCTTCTACTGGATGCAAAACCTTCTGTTCTTTCACAGAATCAAGTCAACTATCATCCAACATAATCCTAAAGGCTTTACTTGGCACAAACACTAATTAAAACATAAAAACACAATCATAACAGTAGCATAATTGTGTGAACACAAGAAAACATAAAATAAATAAGAAAAATTAAGATAACTATTGGGTTGCCTCCCAACTAGCGCTATTGTTTTATGCCCCTAGCTAGGCATAATGCATAGTTTCAAGTATTGTCATCTTTGGTTTCCAATTCCTCAATCACACAACCATATTTCCTAGGAGTTCCAGCATATATGTTTTTAATAATCACACTCCTAGGAACAAAATAAAGAGACTTATTTTCATATATTGGTTCCTTTATCAAATCAACGAATTTGGGGTGAACACTAATCATTTTAAGATCTTCATTATTGTTGCTAGTCGTGGCACCCTTGTCCTTAGGAACATAAATAAACTTGCAATTCTTGCTAGGAGGAGCTTTTTCAATAGTTTTAACGGAAGAAAAAGCGGAACCCAAATTATTAATAATTTCTTCCAACTTATCAATCCTAGCGGGACTTTGTTCTACCTTTTCATTGATTATCAGTTATTTCTCCTTTAGCATCTTTAGAGTACTTCCTACCTTTGATCCAAATTGAATGACGTGGTTATGAATTTTTTTATCCAAATTATCAATTTGTTCTATGGTAGGCACCTTTTTTTTAATAGCATCTAATCTTTGCATAACATGTTCCAAAGTTAAAACCGTTTCATTAACAGTGATAGGTGGTGATCCCACTAAATTTCCCACAGCATTGAAAGCATCTATAGAGGGACACATCAAGAAATTCCCTCCGGTTATAGTGTCGAGCACAAACCTATACCAAGTAGCAATACCCACATAAAAATTGGGAAGAAGAATCAAAGTAGATTGCTTATGAGTTGATATATTATGAGCATTGCAAATCCTATACCAAGCATCTTTTAAATTCTCTCCCCCTTTGCTTAAAATTGAGAACTTCATTCTCAGGAGTGCACGTAGCAAGGGAAAAACTAGCCATAATGATAAAGTGGGAAAGCAAGCAAACAAGTAAAAGGCAAACGGAAAATATTTTTGTATTTTTTTTGTAAAAACTTTTTAGAAGTGGGGGAGATGAAAACGAGAGGCAAATGGCAAATAAAGTAAATGCAAGGAGATGAAAGTTTATGCGTAGGTACTTGATAGATGTTGATGATGTCTCCCCGGCAACGGCGCCAGAAACTCTTCCTGCTACTTGTGAGCTGCGTTGGGATTTCCTCGAAGAGGAGAGGATGATGCAGTACAGTAGAGATAAGTATTTCTCTCAGTTATGAAACCAAGGTTATCAATCCAGTAGGAGAACCAAGCAACACTATGTAAACAACACCTGCGCACAAACAACAAATACTTGCAACCCAACGCGTAGATGGGTTGTCAATCCCTCAATGGTTACGAGCAAGATTAAATTGTGTAGGTTTTGATAGATAGATCTGACAAAAATACGAAATAAAAGAAATAAAAGAAATTTGCAGCAAGGTATTTTTAGGATTTTATACTCCCTCCGTTCCTTTATATAAGGTGTATATCTTTTTTGATAAAATTCCACAATGTAAGGTGCATTTCTTCTAATTCCTCAAATTTCTGTTTTAGCCCTTTATAAAAAAGGAAAGTATCTGTCCCTCGATTGCATGTATCTCTCCTTGTAAAGAAAAAAGGAAAGTATCTCTCTCCTGATTGTGTGTATCTCTTACTTTCCTAGCCTAAATGATTTACTTGCCACTAATATGATTCAGCCAAAGTTAATTTTGTCCAATCCTATGTAGAATTATGTGCCTTGGTCACCGTGCTAAAAATTATACACCTTACATAAAGGAATGGAGGGTGTATATGATAAAAGTAGACCCGGGGGCCATAGTTTTCACTAGAGGCTCTCTCGAGAAAATAGCATATGGTGGGTAAACAAATTACTGTTGGGCAATTGATAGAAAAGCAAATAATTATGATGATATCCAAGGCAATGATCATACATTGGCATCACATCCGAGATTAGTAGACCGGCTCCTGCCTGCATCTACTACTATTACTCCACACATCGACCTCTATCCAGCATGCATCTAGTGTATTAAGTTCATGAAAAAACGGAGTAATGCTTTAAGCAAGATGACATGATGTAGACAAGATAAACTCACGTATGAATAAACCCCATCTTTTTACCCTTAATAGCAATGATATATACGTGTCATGTCCCCTTCTGTCACTGGGATTGAGCACCGCAAGATCGAACCCATTACAAAGCACCTCTTCCCATGGCAAGATAAATCAATCTAGTTGGCCAAACCAAACCAATAAATTGGAGAAGAAATATGAGGCTATATTAATCATGCATAAAAAAGTTCAGAGAAAACTCAAATAATATTCATGGCTAGATCTAATCATAAACTCACAATTCATCGGATCCCAACAAACACACCGCAAAAAAGAATTACATCGGATAGAACTCCAAGAACATCAAGGAGAACATTGTATTGAATAGCATCAAGAGAGAAGAAGCCATCTAGCTACTAACTATGGACCCGTACTTCTGTGGTAAACTACTCACGCATCATCGGAGGGGAGGCAAGGTTGATGTAGAGCCCCTCCGTGATTGATTCCCCCTCCGGCAGAGTGCCAGAAAGGGTCCCCAGATGGGATCTCTCGAGAACTGAGGATTGCGGCAGTGGAAAAAGTATTTCATGGACTCCCTGGTAGGTTTTCTGATTTTTTAAAATTTATAGAGGCGGAGTTAGGTCAAACGGAGGCTTGTGGGCCCCACTGGGTACTAGGGCCCGCCCTAGGCCCGTGGCACGCCCTGGTGCCTAGTGGGCCACTCCTTCGTCTTCTTGTTCCTTCCCGAAGCTTCCAGGGTCTCTTATTGACAGAAAAAATCTCCAAAAAGTTTCGTGGCATTTGGATTTCGTTTGGTACTGATATTCTGCAAAGTCAAAAACAAGCAAAAAAACAACAACTGGCACTGGGCACTAAGTTAGTAGGTTAGTCTTAAAAACTGATATAAAGTTCCTTGTAAATGTATAGAAAACATCCAAGATTGATACTATAATAGCATGGAACAATAAAAAATTATAGATACATTGGAGACGTATCACCCCCCTCTAGTCAACCATATCGATCCTTTCAGTTGGGATCCGATGAATTGTGGGTTTATGATCAGATTATCCATCAATATTATCTGAGTCTTCTCTGAACTCTTTTATGCATGATTGTTATAGCTTTGTATTTCTCTCTGATCTATCCATTTGGTTCGGCCAACTAGATTGATTTATCTTGCAATGGGAGAGGTGCTTTGTGATGGGTTCAATCTTGCGGTGCTCTATATCCCAGTGAAAGAAAGGGACAAGAAACGTATTTCTATTGTTGCCATTAAGGATAAAATGATGGGGTTTATTCATATTGCTTGAGTTTACTTTGTCTACATCATGTCATCTTGCTTAAGGCGTTAATCCATTCTTTATGAACTAATACTCTAGATGCATGCTGGATAGCGGTCGATGTGTGGAGTAATAGGATTAGATGCAGACAAGAGTCAGTCTACTTGTCTCGGACGTGATGCCTATATACATGATCATGCCTTGGATATCGTCATAACTACTCGCTTTTCTGTCAATTGCCCAACAGTAATTTGTTTACCCACCGTATGCTATGTTCAAGAGAGAAGCCTCTAGTGAAAACTATGGCCCCCGGGTCTATCTTTATCATATGTTAAAATCCAAAAATACCTTGCAGCAATTTATTTACCGTTATTTTATTTTGTGTTTTTGTTTATCTATCTACCATTATCAGACTTGATCCTTGCAATTAACAGCCAAGGGATCGACAACCCCTTGATCACGTTGGGTGCAAGTATTTGTTCGTTTGTGTGTAGGTGATGTTCACGAGGTCTTGCGTGGTTCTCCTACTGCATTGATAACCTTGGTTCTTAACTGAGGGAAATACTTATCTCTATTGTACAGTATCATCCTCTCCTCTTCGAGGAAATCCCAACGCAGCTGACAAGTAGCATGTATGTCATCGACATACAGACAAAGAATAACTCCTTCGCCCCCACCATAGTGATAGTAAACACACTTGTCACGTTCGTTTACAACAAAGCATGCAACAGTTAATGTTCTTTCGAACTTCTCATGCCATTCCTTAGGAGCTTGTTTAAGGCCATATAAAGACTTTAATAACTTGCACACCTTTCCTTCCTGACCAAGTACTACAAAACCATCTGGCTGATCCATGTAAATTTCCTCCTTCAACTCACCATTGAGGAAAGCCGTCTTAACGTCCATTTGATGAACGAGAACATCGTGTGAGGCACCAGTGATAGTAGCGCCCGAATAGTGGTCAGTCTAGCCACAAGTGAGTAAGTATCAAAGAAGTCTTCACCTTCTTTCTGGGTATAACCCTTGGCCACAAGCCGTGCCTTGTACTTTTCAATCGTACCATCAGGTCTAAGCTTTTTCTTAAACACCCACTTACATCCTACAGGTTTGCACCCATAAGGATGATCAGTGATTTCCCAGGTTCCGTTAGCTAAGATGGAATCCATCTCGCTACGGACAACTTCCTTCCAGTAGTCAGCATCAGGAGATGCATAGGCTTGTGAAATAGTCCTGGGTGTGTCATCCATGAGGTACACAATGAAATCATCACCAATTATATATCATTTTTTGGGACTAACCTATTAACTTAGTGCCAAGTGCCAGTTGCTGTTTTTTTGCTTGGTTTTGGTTTTCCAGGAAATTAGTACCAAACAAAGTCCAAATGCCACGAAACTTTTTCATGATTTTTTTCTGGACATACGAGACACTAGAAGCTCCGGGAGGAGACCATACAAGCAACGAGCAGGCAAAGAGGCACCTGGGCGTGCCCAAGTGCCTTGTCGGCCCCTCGTGGCTCCGGCTGACTTAATTCCGCCTCTACAAATTCTCTAAAATCAGGAAACCAACATGGAGCCACCCAAAATACATTTTCCATTGACGCAAGCCTCTGTTCTTGCGTGATCCCATCTGGAGGCCTTTTCCGGTACTCTGCCCAAGGGGGAATCGATCACGAAGGGCTTCTACATCAACCTTGCTGCCCTTTCGATGATGTGTGAGTAGTTTACCATAGACCTATGGGTCCACAGCTAGTAGCTAGATGGCTTATTCTCTCTCTTTGATCTTCAATACAATATTCTCCTTGATGTTCTTGGAGAACTATTCGATGTAATCTTCTTTTGCGGTGTGTTTGTTGGGATCCGATGAATTATGGGTTTATGATCAGATTATCCATGAATATTATCTGAGTCTTCTCTGAACTCTTTTATGCATGATTGTTATAGCTTTGTATTTCTCTCCGATCTATCCATTTGGTTTGGCCAACTAGATTGATTTATCTTGCAATGGGAGAGGTGCTTTGTGATGGGTTCAATCATACGGATGTATGGATGTAATGATTTGAAGAGGTACGCATGTACTCCTTTTGACGCAGGTTAGGATGATAATCATTCGATAAATTTTCTAAAGTAGACTGTGAATGATATCCATTTCCTCGTCGAGAGTTATCCTGCACAGTCAGGTTAGCAGGGATAGACAAATTTTCAACTATGCACTTCTTTACCCAAATTTGCTTCTTGGGTGAACCTGTCATGCAGTTAGTTCCAACATATTGAGTGAAAACCTCACCATTCTGTTGTTTGAAGATTTTGTAATTTGAATCATCAGACTCGTCAGTATCAACAGGAATGGGTGAGTGATAACCAGTTAGAGTTTCAGGTTCGAGGGTTTTACTCTTTGCACGAACCCAAGTCGTTTGAGGATACTGCTCGGGAGTCCAATAGGATCCATCTACATTGAGTTTCTTTTCGAAACCTAGTCCCTCCTTCTGAGGGTTTTTGTGCAGTATGGACTTCTTAAACACATCACATAGGGTTTGATGCCCTCTTAGGCTCCTTAGCATTCCAGTCTCAAGTAAGCCCTTTAGCCTGCAATTTTCTTCAGTAATAGCAGCAAAATCCTTGGAAGAGGGGTTAGTAATACCAATTTTAGTAGTAGCAATATTCTTAACAATAGTATTGGAAGTTTCGGCATGAGAATCAGCATTGCTACATTCTAGGCATTTTAAGCATGGAGGTACAAAATCATCAGGAAGTCGAACAGATTGCTCGGCGAAGAGAGAAGCTTTCTCTAACACTAGCTCATTATGAGATTCTTTCACTGATATGAGTTCTTGATTCCTGTTAAGGAGTTCGTCTGATAAACTCTCATAGTCAACTGTAAGCAAATCATATCGATTGGTAAGATCATCAATAGTTGATGAAAAAGCATCTTGCTCTTCGATCAAGTTCATCATGTTGAGATTTTGCAATCTTGACCAGCTTGGCATAGGAGATATGTTTAGGTGAATATTCATTCATGGATCTTTGGTGTTTTGCTGATAGCTGATCCTTTGATGATTTTGCCATGAGACAGAAAGCGATCGGTTCATCATCGCTTGAAGCATCATCATCAGTGCCTGAATCAAGTGAGTTCTCAGATGACTCATAGGCAATGAAGGCATTGCTCCTTCCAATACTTTGTAGAATTATTCATCATCTGATTCAAAGTCCGTTGCCTCATCTTTAGAGTCCAGGGTTATATCAGCACATGCTCTATTCAGCCGTGATATTCTCTTCATATTTGATTCGATGGTTGCTCTTGCTTTTACGTCAGTGACTGGTCTCGTCAAAGAAGATGAGGATGGTTCATTTTTCTTTGAGAGCTTAGTATGATGATCCATTCATGTGAATCCACTGCAGTGAAGGTATTTCCATCTGTTGCTAGGTTTTCCTTCCCAGCATGGACAGTCTGCAATGAGATGACCGATTTGTTTGCACTTGAAGCACTTCATTTCTTTTGGAGGCAATCTTCTTCTTGATGATTCAGGTACGTCAAACTCGTCATCATTTGTGAGGCACATATTTTGCCTTTTGAGATCACTTAGCCTTTGTGTGAGCATTTCAAGTTCTCTGGTGATGGTGTGTTGATTCTCAACATCTTCTTCTTCTTCTTCTTCAGAACTGACATAGTGTGAGAGAATTTCTCCTTCACTTTCCGAAGAAGATTCTTGATTGGCATTTTCCAGTTCCATCTTTTCTTCATGAATCGATAGTAGAGTTATGACCTCAACATAGTGAAGCTCTTCATAGTCTCGTCTTTGTTTGATTTCAGCTACAATGGGATCGAAGGATTCATCAAGAGCACTCAGAAGCTTATTGACCACATCTATCAGTGATATTAGTTATTCCTCGCTGATGCAGTCTGTCGACAATGTTTGTCAATCGATCAGTGAGTTCCATAGCACTTTCTTTACGAAGACTTCTGAATCCAGTGAACATAGCACGAAGCATTTGAATGTGAGGATCTGATCCGGCAACAAATTCTTCATGAGTATTGTTGATGGCATCCAAAATTTTCTTTGCAGTATTGAGCCTTTGGAACCGAGAGAAAATGTCTTTTGATAGACTGCTACAGATGATATCTTTTGCTTGAGCATCCAACTGCAGATTTACTTTATCATCGGTGTTGAGATTGTTCGGTTGCTGAATGGTGTAGCCATCTTCCATAATCTGCCACAGATCATAGTTGATAGCTTGAATTCTGATTCTCATTCATTCCTTCCAGCACAGATAGTCATTTCCATCAAAGATAGGAAATCTTTCAGAGTGCAAGGATCTACCTGCATACGACATACTCAAAACTCCAAGGACGTTAGACCTTCAATAAGCAGAGACAAGGAGTACCCACTCTGATACCAATTGTTAGGACCGAGAGTATATCGACCAGAGGGGGGTGAATGGGAGATTCAAAATTTCTTTCAGAAGTATTGAAACCGATCCCAATCACAGCAGCGGAATTAAAGATCGGTAGATACGGGTGCAAGGAAGCTCGCTACTGAGGAACAAAACCTTCACGGTAAGATGCAATAATGATTCGAGCATAGGATACAACATGCTTAACGATGACGATGGTAATACAACATGCCAACAGAACTTAAGTCATGAAGAAGAACTAGAGTAGAGCTATGATGGATAATTATGAAGGACAACAATACAGGCTACGAATGACAATGAACTCTGCGAGAGATTAGTAGAAAGATAAGTAGCAGGGGGTAACAGATCAGATATCTATCATCACAGAGCACACATAATGACTGCTGAAAGTAATGCAGTGAAGAAAATAGAAACAGTGCTGCTTGATGGCGACAGAAAGATTTGGTAGACCAGTTCACCCTTCTGCAAAAGGGCTACGTCTGGTTGGAGGGGTTGTGACTTAACACGGAAGATAAACTCTCTTCACCCTATTCTCCTTCAACACAGAGTTGATCAGACTCAGGTTGATTTCACTCATGGTAGATACTTGTCGGCGATCTCCAAACCTTCGGTCAACCTTCGTGAACCACAATCACTCTTGGTTGCTGAAGATCTAGCTCGGTGAAGACAACACTCTTCGACACTCGACCTAAAACCTATCCGTCTAGAGAGTGCGCAACTCTCAAGTGTAATAGATACAAGAGCTCTAACTCATAAATACTGTGATGTTAAACCATTGTCTAAGTTTGGGCTCTTGATTTTCTCTCCGTGGATCTTAAACTCAAATCACTCGAAGAGGGGTTGCTCAAATCAATCTTCTCAGAAATCTCAAGCGGAGCAGCCAACGGACAATGTTGGAGCGGGGTGGCTATTTATAGCCACAGCCTTCCCAGATGGGAAATGACCAAATTAGACATCGGGATCAGCCAATGGCCAAATGACACGAGTCCAACGATCAGATTTGAGCACAACGGTAACATTGCTTGCGAGTAAGGAATGCTAACTCCTCGGTCTGAGACAAATCTCTTGCAGCGAAGAAGATCGCAGTCTCTTGCTGACAAGTATTTGCTCAGAACACAAAGAGATTTCTCTCGCAACTTTCATAGGTTTTAGCTAAGCATCACAGTGGATCTAAGCATCGAGAACCTATACCCCTCTTAATAGTACGAAGGTCCTATGCCTCAATTAAATGAAAGAAGAACAATGAAATGAATACTACATCTTCACTTTGTCTTCGACTTCCATCGCTGCAGTCAATTTCTTCGGACGACGATACCGAGTTAAAAGGTTTGCTTCAGCAGTAAATTTTCAAGGGGTCGATTCCTTCATATCAATCTGCTCGACTATCTAACTTCAACAAATATAGCTTGTTCTTCTCTGCAACGCAGATATACTTAGGTGAAGTTCCTCGAACTTAGCACTGGAGACATCATTCTCTTTGGTTGTGTATGGACTATTTCTCTATGTATGTACTAGCAAACAAATCAGTCCATACATGTTTCTGTCAACAATCACCAAAACACAAGGTGGGCATATATTGCACCAATAATCTCCCCCTTTTTGGATGATTGTTGACAAAACAGATCACATCGAAGGATAGATAAATAATGGAATGTAATGTGAAGGATAATAAGGGACGAGAGATAATTACGAAGATAAAGCACTCTCCCCCTGAAGATATGCACCAGCGCATGAATGGACTGGAGGAAGATGAGATTATTCTTCGTATAAGTGACACTGATTTATGATTTGATACTTGACTTCTTTCAATGCACTAGATGGTTGTCGGATTCAGGGATCTGCAGACCCAAGGAAGGTTCGAACTCTGGGGCGTGTACGAAGAACTCAACCTAACCAGCCAACCGAATGTGCCACCCTACAACCTAGCTCGAAGAACAGGGAAGAAGAAGGACACGACAGTTTACCCATGTTCAGGCCACCTTGCGGTGTAATACCCTACTCCTGCTTTTGGGGTGGATTTGCCTCACGAGGGGCTGAGGAGGAACTAGTACAAGGATGAACAAGCTCGCGAGGCTTGCTCTGGTGAGGGTGAGTTGTTCTGGGGCCGATCTGAACTCTCTCCCTCTCTATGGTGGTGGCTAACCTATTTATAGTGGCCTTGGTCCTCTTCCCCCATAATGAAGGCAGGAAGGGATCCCACAACAACCAAATTTGAAGGGGGACAAGTAGTACATCTTATCCTGATGAAAGGTGGTCTTCGCCTGCAAAGCTTCTGGTCGTGACATCGCTGTGGGCTCGGCGATGACATCCGTCCTGCCGTCCTGGCGGTCTTGGTCTCGTTGCACGGGAATGGAAACCTTTGGGTGATTCCTCGGGACCCCGCGTCTGCGCCTTCCTCCTTAGCACCAAAGAGGAAATCTGCTGCTCTGCGCCCGCTGGCGCCCGCCTGGCCTTGGTCGTCATGGCTTGCATCACCTCAACCTCACGAGGTGGGCACCTGCATAGAAATCTCCGCTCCTCAGGAGCCGGCCTAAGGAGACCGCTCCCTCCGGAGGTCTTGGCGTCGCCTGCCTCGCGAGGGTCTTGTCTTGAAGGTGCTGTAGATGGGTCGTACCAGGCCGTCGATGGAGCCATGTCGTGGGCCGCAGGCAGGAAAGTCTGGGTACCCTGGTTCCCAGAACGCCGACAGTAGCCCCCGGGCCCAAGGCGCGCTCGGACTTGCCTTCGAGGCGAAGCCAAAGGGCAAGGGCGAAGCGCCGCGGGCCCCAATCGCCTGCGGCCCGAGCCGACGCGTGGCTTGATGGGACATGGGCATCTCCACTTCCCCATGCCACCTTGGCAACTGTGCAACCTGATAACTGCTTGGCATGCGCGGCCCAGCCATCATTGCTCGCCGCGCTCACCTTAGGCTCCCTTCCTTTCCTTCAGACTTGTGCTTCCCCCACCAGGTTCCTCGCCAGCTTCAATTTCTGCCGCCATGGCTCCTAGGATGAAGAAAGGGAAAGCCCGCGTGACCGCGGGGCTCTCGCCGGGGCCGGGGCCAGCGCTGGATCGGTCCACGGTGATCAACCAGGAGGGCTTGGACAAGGTCTGGCAAGCCCTTGCCGCCGATTCCAACGAGTGGAGGGCAACAACGGTCTGGCCTGCCTCCCGGTGCCCAGTAGACATGGAGGCCACCGATATCCCCCTTCACCTCCACGCTCTCTTCGCCGGCCTGCTCCCCCCTTTTTTTAGATTACTTCAATGCCGTGCTCTCGCACTACCAGATCCACACGCTGCATCTGGACCCTGGGTCCATCGTCCTTCTCTCTGCCTTCGCCTTCTTGTGCGAGGCCTTCATGGGTATCGCCCCGTCCGTGGCCCTGCTCCGCCATTTCTTCTCGCTCCACTTGGTCGACGGCGGACAACGCTCAGGGTGCGTGTCGTTTTGGGCGATGGCGGACAACGCTCAGGAGGTGATGGGATTCCGAAAGCATTGGGTGTATGTGGACGCCACCGTGTGCAGCCCTCTGCTCCTTCTCCCATCGACGCCAGCGGAGCCGAGTTCCGGCTGGGAACACGCAGAGCTCGTTGACCGTCGGCTTGCGCGCATCTTTTCTAGGCTGGGCAAGCTGAAGGAGGCAGGGGTGACGGTGGCGATGGTGGTGAGGGAGTTTGTCCGGCGGCGCATCGCTCCGCTCCAGCGCCATTCTCGCCTGATGTGCGCCTTCACCGGCCCTGACGACCCCATAAGGCTCCAGGTGCCTTCGCTCCCTTTAAAGACGTTGCGCATAGTGCTCCAGCTCCAGACGGGTGACCCCACTCCTGTTGTGCTCCCTACCGAGGGGTGCCCTCTGTACAACTGCTCGAACTGGAGGGCCTTTGTCGAGAAGATGCCTCGCTTCGATGAGTGGGGGCTGCTCCTCGAGGGCCGCGAAGGACCTCACGAGAAGCCCATCTTGGTGGCTCCTGTGCTCGCCGGCCCTGTGGCGCGTGTTCCTGCCGAGGCCGCAGGGGAGCAAGCATCACCGAGCGCTCCTGAGGTGATGTCCTACTCCTCTGCAGGCGGCGTGAGAGCCCCGCCTACGGACGCATCCGCCGCCTCCGCCGGGAAGGGCTCCCTTCTGGCCTGCGGCTCGCCCCTTCCAGACCTCGGGGTACCCCGCAAGAGGAAAGGGCTAAAGAGCCATCGCGGCGACACCTCACGGGCCCTGAAAAAGAGGAAATGGATAGCCATGGATGAGTAAGTACCTTGCCCTTCTAGATTTTCGCATACCGCGTCCTCCTCTGACTTTTGTCCCTCAAGATCCCTTTCGCTGAGGTGGTGAGCCCACCCGGTACGCGACCTCCGGAGGCCCCTGGTTTGGCAGCGACGCCGAGCCTCCCGAGCTGGACGGCCGCGCATGAGGTGGTGCCGACTCACGAGCCGAGGTCACCGCTCGAGGGCCACAGGCCCACACTCCCGGCGTCCTTCTTCCGGAGCAACCCATGGCGCACGGAGGCCGTGCCGAGGGTCCTCCACTGGTTCTTGCTGGTGGTTGGGCGATCCGCGCGACGGGTCCGTCTTCAAGCGGCGGGTCTGGACCGCGTCGCGCCGCGTCCGTGGCCCAGGGAGTGGTCGGAGGGGCTGCGGCCTTCGGTTCCCTGCCGGAGATGGGTGAGTCATCTCGCGCCCCTCCGCAGACCAGGGCGTGGAGGATGGGCCCGGCCGAGCACTGGAGCTCGCACGCGGGCGCAGCGCCGTCTGTCACGACCTATTCCGGGAGGCAACGGGCGAGCTAGGCCACCTCGGGGCAGAGCTTGCCGACGTTGACGCGCGCCTCGAGGTGGAAGGCCTCCGCCTGGTGCGCCAATGGCACCAACTGAAGGTTGCCATCAACCTTGGGCGCTCGCAGCACGAGCGTGCCCGTGCGGAGGCGGAGGAGTCCCTTGCAGTTTCTCAGGAGGCTTGCGCTCGTGCCCTGGAGGAGGCCCGGGCCACGGATCACCGTCGTGAGGCAGCTGAGGAGCGCGAGAGGGAGATTCAAGCCTCAAACGCCGCCCTTGAGCGGCATGTCCAGGCACGTAGAGTCGCCCTCACAGCGCCGCCAGGCAGGACCCCCGCAGACGAGGTGGGAGTCCGGTCGTGCGAGAACGCGCTGGCGCTCGAGGCATTGGAGCACAGCCTGGAACGCGAGTGACTGGAGGTGATGGAGCGCCAAGTAGTCACCGCTGAGGATGCCCTTGCCTCTTGGGAGGCGAGGATCCAATAGGAGGTCGACCAGAAGGTAGCGGGGATCCGCGCGGCCCTCATCGAGGAATACCACCGAAAGCTGGGGCTCCAGGAGACTCGCTTCCAGCAGTGGCAAGCCGAACTGCGGAGCAAGGCCGATGCCCTTAAGGAGAAGCTGGCCGCGGCAGAGCGGCGTGAGAAGGCCGCCGAGGAGGCCCGGGCCACCGTCGAGGCTGAGTTGTCCTCACTTCATCAGCAGGTCGCAGGTGTTACGTCCCTCATGGAGAGAGCCTCGGACGAGGCGGGCCGCCGCCGGATGCTGCAGCGCGAGCGCTCCTTGATGTTCGAGGACCTCAGGATCAGGGCCAACGGGGCCCTGGACATGATCTACGATGAGAGTATCTCCTGCCTGCATGAAGCCGATGATGCTCGCTACCTCTGCTTCTTCACCCAGGTCGTGACTTGCCTCTAAGGCGGGGCCGTGAGGACACACCAGCTCGTCGAAGAGAAGAGCTGATACCTTCTTGGGCGCGCATTATCACGTGTCTTCAGCTACCTTCTTAGCCTCGATCCTGACTTTGACTTCAACGCCGCAATAGCCCCCATGCCCGGAGTAACCCAAGGTGACCTAGCGAGCTGGGTGGACGATCATGTGGACGACCTGGTCGCGGAATTTGCCCTTGCCGACGACATGGCTGCGCTCACAGCCGAAGAGGGTGGAGCTGATGGTGACGACAATGACAGTGACGCCGGCGGTAGCGCATCTTGCTAGGCTTGTATTTCCCTGTTTGCCTGCCAAAACTTTGGGTATGGCCCTGCGGGGTGTGAAAGTATTTTTGGATGGGGGACCCTTGTAATGAATGAAACAATGATATGCCTTCTAAATTAATTTCGAAACGTGTCGTCGTGAGCCGGAGGGCCCCTGACCGGAGTAGTTGGCGTGGCTTAGCTTTTGTGTTCGCGGCCTTGGACGGGTTCTTGTATCGCAGAGACGCGTTTCTTCTGAGACGGGCCCTCCGGAGCCCCCAGTTAGCAGGAACCTAGGAGGGACTTGTGAGGGCTTAGGGCCTCCCGGTGCGCCTCTGCCAGGTGTCGAGCTTCACGGGAGTGCAGGGGGAAGCGCCCGCCACCGAGTGCCCCTGAGGCCCGGGCTGAATGCCGGGCCTGGTGCGTGCCTGCTGGCTTGCTCGAGAGCGCCGCGCGAGGAGCCAAGCACCAACGCTTTGGCGAGGTGTGCGCACGGGCGGGCCCGTGGCAGTTATGTGCTTGGCCCGAGGGGGCTCTGATGCCGCTCGTGCTAGCTCAGATGCGCACGCCACACCTAGCCCCCGCTCACGGGGCGCTCTGGGGGAGAGCAGCAGGCAGAAACCGTGCCTCCCAAAACACGAATCGAAGGAAAAGGAAACACTGCGAGTCGGAAAAAATTCCCCCCTTTTCTTTTAATAATTGCAAGAAGTTTTAAATTTCATTCCAAAGGCAGCAGATCGGATTACAAAAGAGGGCAAAACAAAGACGGCCGCGTCCGGCGTCTACACTGGTCTTCTAGTCTTCCCCCAGCGCGGAGCATGGGGCCTCCACTGGGCGTGGGCATAGCCATTGGGGGGCAGTGTCGACTGCCAGCGCGGAGCATGGTGCTTCCACTTGGACATGGGTGGGAGCCCCCGTGAGGCTCAAGGGCAGCGCTCAGGAGACTCCGAGGCGTGTACAGCCCCACTCATTATTACGTGAGAGTGTCACGGGCGGAGATCTTGAGAGGCGCTCCTTGCCCCCTGGGCAGGAACCCCGCTCCGCACATACCCCGGCCACCGTTGGGGCGTCCGAAAACCAGGACACGACCAAGGGGCAAGGGACTACGCGGGCGGTGGTGAGGGGGCTGTGGGCCTCCCCCTAGGGGGAGGGCTCGCCGGCGCCTCCCCCAGGAGGGGACCCGCTTCTGGGTGGCACACGCCACCATAGTGGGGGCGCCACACGCCCCGCGACATGGGGGAATCCTCGGCGCCGGGCCCCCGCTGTGTTCGGGGCGCGACCTCCTGGCGCGTCCCGCCAGCCCAGGGCGGGCCCAGCCCCTGGAGGTGCGCCATCTTGGCACGATCTACCTGTGATCCAAAGTTAGTGCGGCATATCCCGAAGGTACGGGTTGCAACCGATAACTGTTGTTGTGGGGGGTGTCGTCGGGGCATTGAGTCGGCTCGTGGAGAGCCCTAGCCCTGCGTGGCCTTGGCGACTCCGTCGTCCAGGCTGATGAGGGGAATGCGCACGGGCTTCTCCTCTGCCTGTACAGCGAACCCGTCGGTGGCGGCATGGAGGCTCCAGGGGCCATCATCCCAAGGCTAGCCCCTGGTCCCTCTGTTCCGCCGCCCATCATCCCTGGCGCCCGACCGTGCCGGTCAGGGGGTGATCCTTCAGAGCGGCTCCAGGAGGGGTCGCCTACCCTGTCGCGCGCCAGGCCACCGCTGTGAGGCCCTCCGGACCCCCTCCGAAGGGGCTGGCCAACGCAATGGGGGCGGCGCGAACCCCGGGTGTTGCCCGCGACGTGGGCAGGATGCAGAAAGGCACCGCACCCTCGCAGGTAGCATCAAGCAGCTCGGCAACCCGCTCAAGCAAGGTGTCGTGGCCGCCTTCCGCCAACCTGCATCGCAGTATCTCACGCGCCACGATGAGTGCAGCTCACGTGTTCTCTTGTTCCCGATGAGCGTGCAGGTCCGACACCACGGCATAGCCAAAAGACCGCGCGGTGACACGATTGCGGCGCCACACGGGAGAGGGCGGGGGTGGCCCGTACCGCTGACGTTCGGCGACGCCGGTGACCGTGTTGGCCGCGAGGAGTGCCGGGTGGCGAGCTCCGTGGCCAGGGAGTGCCGCCTGGGCAGGGCGAGCGGCCCAATGCTCGGCGCGAGGGTGGGACGCGGTTGACGAAGAAGCCGAGTTTCGACACGCCCCTACCTGGCACGCCAAATGTCGGATTCAGGGCTCCGTAGACCCAAGGAAGGTTCAAACTCTGGGGCGTGTGCGAAGAACTCAACCTAACCAGCCAACCGAATGCGCCGCCCTACAACCTAGCTCGAAGAACAGGGAAGATGAAGGACACGGCAGTTTACCCAGGTTCGGGCCACCTTGCGGTGTAATACCCTACTCCTGCTTTTGGGGTGGATTTGCCTCACGAGGGGCTAAGGAGGAACTAGTACAAGGATGAACAAGTTCGTGAGGCTTGCTCTGGTGAGGGTGAGTTGTTCTGGGGCCGATCTGAACTCTCTCCCTCTCTGTGGTGGTGGCTAACCTATTTATAATGGCCTTGGTCCTCTTCCCCCATAATGAAGGCGGGAAGGGATCCCACAACGGCCAAATTTGAAGGGGGACAAGTAGTACATCTTATCCTAACGAAAGGTGGTCTTCGCCTGCAAAGCTTCTGGTCGTGACGTTGCTGTGGGCTCTGCGATGACATCCGTCCTGCCGTCCTAGCGGTCTTGGTCTCATTGCACGGGAATGGAAACCTTTGGGTGATTCCTCGGGACCCCGCGCCTACGCCTGCCTCCTTAGCACCAAAGAGGAAACCTGCTACTCTGCGCCCACTGGCGCCCGCCTGGCCTTGGTCGTCATGGCTTGCGTCACCTCAACCTCACGAGGTGGGCACCTGCATAGAAATCTCTGCTCCTCAGGAGCCGGCCTAAGGAGACCGCTCCCTCTGGAGGTGTTGGCGTCGCCCACCTCGCGAGGCTTGGCCCCTCGCGAGGGTCTTGTCTTGAAGGTGCTGTAGATGGGCCGTACCAGGCCGTCGATGGAGCCACGTCGTGGGCCGCAGGTAGGCAAGTCTGCGTACCCTGGTTCCCAGAACGCCAACAACGGTGTCTGAGGTGATTCCTGTCACAAAATCTTCGAAGAGAATTAGATTTAAGATATGCTTTGAATGATTTGTGACAAAGGATATAACATGAAGGCTTACTCCGAACACAATTTGAATCCACGCGAGATGTAGTTTTCCTGCATGTTAGATATTCGATACGATCAGAGCAAGATAAAATAAGAATATGTTGCTCGGAGTGGATATGTTTCAGATGTGGTTTCCCTGCGGTACAGAAGATAATAAGAGAAATAATTTCGAGGGAAAAACACTTTGTCAGTGAAACATATAGCCTTCACAACATAAGGCATAAAATCTTAGACTGACATTCTCTTCCTGCGGGGTTAGATAATGAAGGATAACAATCAGAACATATCCAACCACAACAGATATAATTCATTTAGTACATGAAGTACTTCTCCCCCTTAGTATCATCACTTGATGATTTCCTATTCTTCTTCGAGGAGCAGATATACTTCCCTGTAAGATAGATAATTATCGAGGATAATCATTTCAAGGGAAAAGCTCATTTGATGGTACCTGCAAACAGATAGTACAAAGCAAATAATATTGCAGGCGGGGGTTATTAACGTTACATGGCGACCGAGTATTTCAACACCACAAGCAGTGCGTTAAGTTCATGAAGCAAATTGTTCGAGGGAAAACCAAAATGCGAAAGAAAACACCCTGCAAGAACCCCGATAAATTATCACTCGATGTAATTCTCCCCCTTTTGTCAACAAGTGTCAAAAAGGAATGAGAAAACATACGAGGAACTACTCCGTGGGAGAATCCTCAGAATCAGAATTAAAACCACTCGACGAATTAGAATCTGAAGAGTGAGGAATGGTCGAGGCAGAAGCAGGAGTGGCACCATGGGCTCTGGATGACTTGGAGCGATGAACATCTGGCTTGAAGATAAGAGTACCAGCTGTATCTGCAATTTCATCATCATGACCGATAAACAACAGGTCCGTGGAAGCAGAACGCTGTCGGAGCACTAGAGTTGTCTTCGAATGCGAGGAAGAGCAAGTAAGTCTAGGAATTCATACTCCTTCATGATGCCCTTTTTGGCTAAATCCTTACGAGAGGAATGCTTCCTTAACAGAGTCCATGAGCACTTCTTTGCCTCCTTCACATGCAGAAGAATTTGGTGAGTATGATTATGAAGCAAATTCAGCTCAGTCATTAACTCCAGCTTTTCCTTTCTATCCAACTTAATGTGGCTTTCCAGTGTCTGCTGTGTGCGAATGCAAATCTCATAAAGAGATGGATTTTCCTTACGAGGGATTACAACCCTGGCTTTCTTGACCTTCGGTGCATTTTTAGACGAAGACGCAGTGGCAGCAGTATCAACAGGTTCCTTCCCTTTTCCAATATCCTTCACTATGCGCAGAGTATCACGAACTGGTGGCATGAATACCTTCGGAATATAAGCCCAGAAGAATTTCTCATTGGTGAGCTGCTCGATCGCGAACATGATCCATGGAGCATAAGGTTTCAGTGACTGAGGGCTGTCAGCTGCACATGCGAGGTTTTGAATGAAAAGGTCAGGAATATCAAACTTGCAGTAATGCAGCATGTGCTCTCTATCCTTCTCAAACTCACATCAAGGAAGATTTATTATTGCCAAAAACTGGTCTGCCGAACATTTGATCCTTTCTCTGGCTGTCATCCATTCAAGAGTCCAGGATGGGGTGTTGCCAAGTTCTCCTCAGATATATAGTGTGGCATAGAATTGAAGGATAATCTATCTGTTCCAGCCATGATTGAAGCGCATGAAACCTTTCAGAAGGGCATGTTCAATGTGCTCGATTGCATGGAGGAAACAGGGCATTTCTTCGAGCTCAGCGAAGTTTAATATCTTGTGATTGAAGATTCTATTCTTGCCAAACAAGATCCGAGCATAATAAACAGCTTGTTCTTCAGTCCAAAACCTTGGTGACAGTGAAGTTCTTTCTCCAAATGGAGTCACGGTATATTGACTTTCGCCAAACAACCCCAAGTAGGTAAATAAGAGAGTTTCAACCTTTTCCTTTCCCATTCCTCAAATGGAGTCATGGTCTTATGCTTTGTGGGAACTCGATTTAGGACATGACATGCAGTCGTTAGTGCCTCCCCCTACCATGCCTTGGAGAGACCAGATGTGTCTAACATGGCATTAACCAAATTAGTTAGAGTTTGGTTCTTTCTTTCGGCCACCCCATTTAACTAAGGTGACTAGGGAGGCATCCTCCCATGGATTATACCCTGTTCTGCACAAAACAAATCAAAATCATTGGAAAAATACTCTCCACCACGATCAAACCTAAGTCGTTTAATTTTTCAATCAATTTGGTTCACTACTTCAGCTTTATAGTATTTGAAGAAATTTAAAGCCTCATCTTTTGATTTCAAAAGGTACACATAACAATATCCAGTGGAGTCATCAATCGATGTCATGAAGTATTTCTTTTCACCTTTTGCCAACACGCCATTCATCTCACAAAGATCAGAATGTATAAGCTCTAGTGACGCCAAGTCTCTTGCCTCTGCAGTCTTATAGGACTTGCGAGGTTGCTTTGCTTGCACACACACTTGGCACTTGGATCCCTTGACAATAGTGAATTTCGGAATTAAACTCATATTGGGTAGCCGCGTCATGCAACCAAATTTAATATGACAAAGTCGTGAATGCCAAATATTAGACTCATTATTGTGGCAAACATGATTAATAACTTTAGTGCAAATATCTGACAAAGACAGGCGGAATAAACCTCCGCACTCATAGCCTTTTCCAACAAATTGTCCATACTTAGAAATTACAACTTTATTGGACTGGAAAACCAACTTAAAACCATCTCGACATAGAAGGGAACCACTGATGAGATTTGTATTGATGGTGGGCACATGATGAACGTTCTTCAGGCGCACGATCATCCCCGAAGTAAATTTTAGATCAACCGTACCAACTGTCGGTGTCCTGGGAACCGGGGTACCCAGACTTGCCTGCCTGCGACCCACCGCGTGGCTCCATCGATGGCCTGGTACGGCCCATCTTCAGCACCAGCAACACAAGACCCTCGCGAGGGGCCAAGCCTCGTGAGGCGGACGACACCAAGACCTCCAGAAGGAGCGGCCTCCTTATGCTGGCTCATGAGGAGCGGAGATTTCTATGCAAGCCCTCACCTCGTGAGGTTCGGGTGATGCAAGCCATGACGACCAAGCCAGGCGGGCGCCAGCGGGCGTAGTACAGCGGGTTTCCTCTTCGGTGCTAAAGAGGCAAGCGCAGACGCGGAGTCCCGAGGAATCAGCCAAAGGTTTCCAATTCCGTGCTACAAGACCAAGACCGCCAGGACGGCAGGACGGAGGTCATCACCGAGCCCACCACGGTGTCACGACCAGAAGCTTTGTAGGCGAAGACCACATTTCGTCAGGATAAGATGTACTAGTTGTCTTCCTTAGAATTTGGCCATTATGGGATCCCTTCCCGCCTTCGTTTTAGGGGAAGAGGACCAAGGCCACTATAAGTATAGCCTAGCCACCACCATAGAGGGAGGGGGGATTCAGAGCACGGATCATTCAGACCACCCCAAAACCTCACCAGCTCAAGAACACACCTCCTGAGGTTGTTCTTCCACTGTACCAATTCATCCTCAGCCCACCTCGAGGCAAATCCACCAAAAAGCAGGAGTAGGGTATTACACCGCAAGGTGGCCCAAACCTGGGTAAACTGCCTTGTCCTGTTTCCTTCCAGTTCATCGAGCTTGGCCGTGGGATCGACGAGTTGGCAGACTGGGAAGGTCCAGTTCTTCGCACGCACCCTAGAGTTCGAATCTATCTTGGGTCTGCGGAGCCCTGAATCCAACATTTGGCGCGCCAGGTAGGGGTGCGTCGGAGCCTCTCTTCCTCCGGTCAGTTCGCCACCGTTTTGCCGTTCCCATGGCGGATGCTTGTCGAGTTCGCGCTGAGCGCCGGGCTGCTCTCGCCGCCCGTGTCTCCCAGACCGCGCCTGCGGGCAACGGCGCCCCCCGCCGTTCCCCGTCGCCTGTGGCAAACGCTGCCACCGGCCCCGCGGCCCACGAGCAGCAGGCTTCGTCGCTGCATCCCTCTGTACGGCGCGACGGGTGCACCGCCACCCCGTCGCTGACTCCGGTGGCTGCTTCGTCCTCCCATGCCCGTCGCGGCCCGGCGAATGCGCAGGCTGCATTGCTCATGGCGCGCGAGCTTCTGCGCTATCATCCGACCGACAACCTCTATGAGGACTGGCTGGACCGCATCGCCGAGCTCGTCAGTGCCGCCGGAGAGGCCCCTGCACCGTCTCACTCACTGCCTCCCTAGCCACCTCTTGCGGGTGACGTGGCCCACGATGCGCCTCCTCCACCTCCCAGGCAAGAAGTTGCCCCCGAGGCAAGGCGTGAGGCTCCTCAGCACGACCCGCCGCCCAGTGCGCCGGCACACGACGAAGAAAGCTGCCAAGTGGTGCAGCGTCCCCAAGGAGAGGCGCGCACGCTCCCAGCGCCGCCACATCAAGACCGCGTGCTGCCTAAGGCGGCGGTGCGCGAGCGCCAAGTCCAGACTCCCGCTCTGCGGTGGGCCCCCGTGGGCGCGGCGGGCTGCCGTGCGTTCACCCCGGAGCTGCGTGGCGTCGTCTGGCCCGGGAAGTTCAAGCCAGACCTGCCTCCATGCTACGACGGCACCCCCGACCCTGCAGAGTTCCTCCAGCTCTACAAGCTGAGCATCGAGGCGGCCAACGGCGACGAGAAGGTTATGGCGAACTGGTTTCCCATGGCCCTCAAGGGCGGCGCGCGCTCATGGCTCCTGAACCTCCCTGCTGGATTGATCTCCTCATGGGATGAGATGCGGGAGCACTTCATCGCCAACTTCCAGGGCACTCGAGACCGCGCTCCGGCTGTAGGCGACCTGTGGCGTGTTAAGCAACAGCCTGGGGAGACCTTGCACAAGTACATCCAGCGCTTCACCAACGTCCGCCTCAAGATTCCCAAGGTGACGGACAAGGCCATCATTTCCGCGTTCACTGATGGTGTCCAGGATGTCAAGATGAAGGAAGAGCTCGCCATGCACGAGGACCTGTGCTCGGCTTTAGAAATGTTTAACATGGTAGCCAGATGCGCGAGGGCCGAGGAAGGCCGCCTCACCCTCCTCGAGCTCCCAGAGGTCGACCCAGAGGACAAGAAGGCCAAGGCCAAGGACGTAAAGCGCAAGGGGCCAGCTGTGCTCGCGGCTGAACCTGAGATGAAGCGCGGCTGTGACTACCCGAAGTCCTCCAAGGGCAGCCGTCCGTTCTGCGTCTTCCACAATGTGCACAACCACAGCACCAACGACTGCCAGGAGCTCAGGGCCATCTGCGATGGGAGCCTCACTGGTCACGTAGCCCCTCACCCATTGGTATCGTCCAGGTGATCCGGATGACCCAACGGCGGTTGAGGTATGCGCGGGGCCGGGCCCTGCCGAAGCAGAATGCCAAAACCTACACCCGCATCTCCTTCCTGAGGGCTGTTCATACGTCAAGGGGGACTCCTGAGCAAAGCGACTCAGGAGCCTCACTGGTCACGTAGCCCCTCACCCCTTGGTCTCGTCCTGGTGATCCGGACGACCCAATGGCGGCTGAGGTATGCGCGGGGCCGGGCCCTGCCGATGCAGAACACTAAAGCAAACGGAAAGGAAATCACGGAACCCTAGCAAATTATTACAATACATACTGTCTCTTAAAAGCTTAGAGCATAAGTTCTTACGCCTCCAAAAGGCACGATAAATGTTGCCGGATTAAGGATAGGGGGAAGCGCCGCCTTCGAGCCTCTTCCTCAGCCTTGGACTTCACCGTCGCCCGTCTGGGGAGGCCTGTCGTCGACAACGTCGCCGCTATCCTTGCCATCAGCCGCGGCCGCGGGGTCGACGCAGAGGAACTTCTGCAGCAGGGCCTCCACCTGCTTCTTCACGGCCTTGGCGGCAGCGTCGTGGAGTTCAGGATCCACAGGTTCGAGCAATGCACCGAGGTCGAAGCTGGGGTCCCCAAGGTGGAGGTGGCTGAAGATGCGCGTCGTGGCCGAGGTAAAAAGCGCGTGAGCCTCTCCCTCCACCATGGGGCCCACTCCGACGATGATGCCCTCGAGCGTCGTGGTAAGCTTGGGGAGCAGCCCGGCGGGGCCTTCCTCAGGAGTCACCAGTGGCTTCTCGTACTCCTCCCTGTAAAGGTCATGCAGTGCCTTGTGGGACCTCAGCTCGAGGGAAACAAAGGCGTCACGCCCCTCGGCGGCAGCCTTCTCAGCCGCGGCAAGGAGCTTCTCCCTGGCCTCCAGCCGAGCTTTATCCTCGGAGATGATCTTGGTATGGGACGCCTGGGCCGCCTCCACCTCTTCCTTCAGCTTCTCCAGGTGGCCCCGCTCTGCAGCCTATTCCTGGGCCGCCCGCTCCAGTTCAGCGCTGTGGTCGGCGAGCGCAGCCTCCTGGACCTTCAGCTCCTCCTCCTGCTCCTTGAGCTGACGGGTGCGGGTGGCCTGCTCATCGCGGAGGGCTTTCAGCTCAGCATTCGCTGCGCGGCAGCGTTTCTCGGCGGCCACTGCATCAGTTAGCGTGGCGTCGCGAGCAGCTGCGGCCACGCTGGCCACCTTTCTGCCCTCCTTGGTGGCGGCTTTGGCCTGGCCCCAGGCCGCCCTGACGGTCGAGTCGGCCTGGAGCCACCCAGAGATCAGCCCCAGACGCCCCGTCGCCATGCACCGATCGGCGCCCTGAAGATCAGCCCGGAGCTGGTCCAGTGCCACGAAGGCGTCCTCCAAAGCGTTGGGCACGGCAGAGGAGCCATGGCCTGCCAGTGTGACGACTTGGGGAGTAGGTGGAACCGGCGCCTGGGCCAGCGAAGCAACATGGACGACAGGGGGCTCAGGAGCCCTCGGGCCCCCAGCGGGTGCGCTAGAAACGGGCACCTCCGGATTCGGCTCGGCCACGGGGGCGGCCTTCTCCTGAGGCTGGACCGCTGAGCCTCGGGAGGCATGCCCCGTCGCGAGCAGATGCGAGGTGAACTCTTCCTCCCGTGCCGGGTTCACCGCAGCCACAGCAAGGCACGCGGCCTCGGGGATCCTGGCCTCCTCCTTCTTCTTCGGCACCAGCTGCAGCCTGGCCGCTAGGAGAAGGACGTCGTGAGCACGGCATCAAAGGCAAGAAGCAGAAGTAAGGTAAGGCACTTACTCGTCGTTAGCAACGTACGCCCTCCTCTTGGCCAGGAGTGCGGCAGCCCCGAGCTTCTTAGGCACAAGCTTTGCCGCGTCCTCAGGAGCAGATGAGCGTGCGGCGACCGGCACGGCGACAGCGGTAGGCGGCGACAAGGCAGAGGCGCCGCCTCGGGGAAGCGACGCCGTCCCGCCCTTCTTCGGGGTCCCCTGCTTCAGTCTCTTTAGAGGGGAGCCCCCACCCCTCGTGGCGACCCCGGTAGAGCGAGGCGACCCTGCGGTTAGGCGCTCACCGGCATCGTCATCATCGGAGAAGGCACGAAGGAGCTCGCTCTGCAGCGGGGGAGAGGTCTCCCCCACCCCCTCCAAGGTCACCTCCGAGTCCTCCTTTCCCTCCTCCCCGGAGCTCTCGCCGGAGGACACCAGCACCGGGGAGTTCGAGGGCTGGGAAGACTTCGGCGGCATGAGCCCTCGCTCGTTCAAGATGGGCATGGCGGCGACTACCTTCTCTACATCGTCGCGGCGGTACAGCAGGAGATAGGCTTCTGGGAGGCCGCCTAGATCCTTCTCGAGCAAGGTGCGCAAGGCCTTGCTCAGCTCCTCATCGGACAACTCATCTGGGCGCAGCTGAAGGTCGTCTTCCATGCCCTTAAGGCTCCACAGGGAGTGCGAGTGCGCCTGGAGCGGAGCCAGACGCTGCGTCAGGAACTCCCAGACAAGCATGGTCCCTGTTAGCTTCTTCGCCTTCAGGTCAGCCGTCATCTTCTCCAGCAGCTGCTTTGCCTGAGGGTCGGAGAGCTTCTCATGAGCCCACCGGTCCAGCTTCATCGGCAACGCGGTCGGCAGCTCCAGCCGAGCGTGAGAGCGCTTGGCGTCCATGAAGATCCACTTGTGCCGGAAGTCCTCCACCTTCTTCCCGGCCCTCGAGATCGCGTTGCTGCCATGGGATGCGACGAAGCAAACACATCCGGAGCACTGGGAGCCGCCCATCCGGAGGTAGAAGAAGTGGCGGAACAGCACAACAGAGGGCGCCACCCCCACAAACGCCTCGTAGTAGAAGGCGATGATCGACAGGAGGAGGATGGAGTTGGGATGAAGATGGAGGGCATGGATCTGGTAATGGTTGAGGATGGCGAGGAAGAAATTGGAGAAGGGGGGAACGTGCCCAGCAAAGACGTTGTGCAGAAAGAAGGGGTAGAAGGTCTCCCCCAAGGTTTCCGGCTTGGCGGAGCCAACCCGGACCGCCGTCTCTCCTCCCTCGTTGCCGCTCCTCGCCATCAGCGGGAGCACGGCAGCAAGGTGCTTCTCCTCAGTGACGGTGGATGCACTAAGAGCTGGCTCGAACGAGGAGGTCGAGCGCGCAGAAGGGGCGGCGGGCTTCGCCTTCTCGGTGGCCATCGGCGGCAAGCTCGGGGAAAGATCCGGCAGATCTGGAGGCGCTCGGAGCAGGGGGAGAAAGGGATCTGGAGCAAGATGAAGGGAAAGCAATGAAGGCTCAATGGCAGGCGCCAGCCTTTTTGGCAGCCCGGGATGGTTGCCGAGGCAGTGTGGGGAAGTGGAGACGCCCACGTCCCATCAAGCGCCACGCGTCGACCGGGCCCGCAGGCGGTTAGGGCTGCGGCGCATCGCCCTTGCCCTTTGGCTTCGCCTCGAAGCCAAGTGCGAGCGCGCCTTGGGCCCGGGGGCTATTGTCGGCGTCCTGGGAACCGGGGTACCCAGACTTGCCTGCCTGCGACCCACCGCGTGGCTCTATCGACGGCCTGGTACGGCCCATCTTCAGCACCAGCAACACAAGACCCTCGCGAGGGGCCAAGCCTCGTGAGGCGGACGACACCAAGACCTCCAGAAGGAGCGGCCTCTAGAAGGAGCAGAGATTTCTATGCAAGCCCTTACCTCGTGAGGTTCGGGTGACGCAAGCCATGACGACCAAGGCCAGGCGGGCGCCAGCGGGTGCAGTACAGCGGGTTTCCTCTTCGGTGCTAAAGAGGCAAGCGCAGGCGCGGAGTCCCTAGGAATCAACCAAAGGTTTCCAATTCCGTGCTACAAGACCAAGACCACCAGGACGGCAGGACGGAGGTCATCACCGAGCCCACCACGGTGTCACGACCAGAAGCTTTGTAGGCGAAGACCACCTTTCGTCAGGATAAGATGTACTAGTTGTCTCCCTTCGAATTTGGCCGTTATGGGATCCCTTCCCGCCTTCGTTTTAGGGGAAGAGGACCAATGCCACTATAAGTATAGCCTAGCCACCACCATAGAGGGAGGGGGGATTCAGAGCATGGATCATTCAGACCACCCCAAAACCTCACCAGCTCAAGAACACACCTCCTGAGGTTGTTCTTCCACTGTACTAGTTCATCCTCAGCCCACCTCGAGGCCAATCTTATGAGAATTCTCCTTGAAGTTGGTAGAATGTGATGGCTTGTTCTTTGCATTAAACTTGCCTTTGCCCTGAAATTTGTTCTTGTTGTTTTTTGGCTTGTTGAGCTGGAAGTTCTTCTTTTGTACCATGTGGGCACTAGAAGCTCCCTCGGCAACTCGAGCACGTGTGTCTTTTGCTCTCGCCTTCTCTTCAACATCAAGAGTGCTAATGAGATCCGAAACGGGAAACTCCTGTCCCTTGTGTTTCAGAGAAGCAGCAAATTCATTCCACGAAGGTGGAAGATTGGCAATGATGCCTCCGGTAACACACACTTGAAGTACTCAAGTTCCTTTGCGAGCGACTGTATCTCATGAGCCTGCTAAACAACAAAGCCCTCATCAGTCATCTTGTAGTCATAGAATTGCTCCATGACGTAGAGCTCACTGCCAGCGTCTGAGGCCCCAAACTTGGCCTCGAGCGTAGCCCACATGTCCTTGCCATTGTCAAATGACATATACCACAATGGAATCATCAAGAACACTCAGAAGGGTGTCCTTAAAGAGGGTATCGATCTTCTCAAAAGCTTCCTGTTGTGCAGGATTAAGATCGTCCTCAGGCTTGCCCTTAGTGGCGTCATAACAGTACATGGTCTGAAACCAGTAAACTGCTCTCATGCGCCACCTCTTATATTGCACCCCCTTGAAGGTAGGCAGCTTCAATTGCACAGCAAAACCACTCGGAGTAAATTACCTATAATCAGGTTTTTGGATTGTTGAATATATGAGAAATTTACTATGAGATTTAATCCGAACAAACGGTAAATGAATTATGACAGCTATAACAGATATTACACTAATCATGCAGATTAGTACAGTAAATGAACAAATCTTATCTAAGCCACACACTAGGAATAGAAATTCTAGCATGATCTCAAACAAAGAGGACAAGATCACATACGGTGCAGCGGGAGTAGAACTGTTGGCATTGATGTTGTCGGCCATGTCGTTGATGAAGAGGTTGCCAAGATCAGGGAAGAAATAGTCTTTGGCGAAGTCGTCGCTGCCAGCAGTCGCGCGAGTGCGCTCCCCAAAAACCTGATCACCCCTCTCCCGTACAGGATCATGTGAGGCGGGGTTCCAAAGGCATGTTGTCCCTTCTCGCGGTGCACGTCGGAAGGAGGGATGGAGAAGACTTGGGTGGTGGTGCAGTGTTCTAAAATGGTGTGAAACCATATGCTTTGGCAGCGGCTAGGGTAGATGTCTGCCTATCTATATAATGCGGGCTGGATAGGTCGCGGGAGTAAACCCCACGTCCAAGTTGTGCATAGCTTTGTCCTCGGCTCGGCTCATCCCCGAAACCCGACGCGATGTGTCGTGACGAGGTGTGGTGAGGCGAGCGAGGAGGAGGAGCGCGCGTGTAGGTCTCCTCTTCTCATGCTCATACAAGTACTAGAAGAGCTCAGCTTATGATGTGGTGCAACTCACTCTCACCTAGCAGTATGGGACTAAACACTAGTCCCACTCACACCACACACAATCTTGCATGGATGGTCCATGAGAACTTCAGATTTTAGTTGGGCTTTAGGCCAAAGGCCTACTAGTACAATCCAACATAACCTGAACTGGTAGAACAGTGTTTTGTCGGTGGCTCGTTCTTGAAGATTGATGTGACAATAACCTTAGCATGAAACATGTGGATCGAAATCAGCCCCTTACGAAGCAATGCATAAACTAGGGTTTAAGCTTCTGTCACTCTAGCAACCCATCATCTACTTATTACTTCCCAACGCCTTCTTCTAGGCCCAAATCATGGTGAAGTGTCATGTAGTCGACGTTCACATAACACCACTAGAGGAAAGACAACATACATCTCATCAAAATATCGAACGAATACCAAATTCACATGATTACTTATAACAAGACTTCTCCCATGTCCTCAGGAACAAACGTAACTACTCACAAAGCATGCTCATGTACAAGATCAGAGGGGTATTAATTATCATTAAGGATCTGAACATATGATCTTCCACCAGATAAACCAACTAGCATCAACTACAAGGAGTAATCAACACTACTAGCAACCCACAGGTACCAATCTGAGGTTTTGGGACAAAGATTGAATACAAGAGATGAACTAGGGTTTGAGAGGATATGGTGCTAGTGAAGATGTTGATGGAGATTGACCCTCCCTCGATGAGAGGATCGTTGGTGATGTCGATGGCTTCGATTTCCCCCTCCTGGAGGGAAGTTTCCCCGGCAGAATAGCTCTGCCGGAGCCCTAGATTGCTTCTGCCCAGGTTCCGCCTCGAGACGGCGGCGCTTCATCCTGAAAGCTTCTCTCTAATTTTTTTAGGTCAAAACCTTTCATATAGCAGAAGATGGGCACCGGAGACCTGCCAGGGGGCCCACAAGCCCTAGGGTCGTGCCTTGGGGGGTAGGGTGCACCCCCCAGGCTTATGGCCACCTGGTGAGTCCCCTCTGGTAGTTTCTTCACCCAATAATTTTTATATATTCCAAAATAATTCTCCGTAAATTTTCGGGACTTCTGGAGTTGTGTAGATAGGTCTCTCAGATTTGCTCCTTTCCGTGTCCAGAATTCCAGTTGCCGGCATTCTCCCTCTTCATGTAAATCTTGTAAAATAAGAGAGTAAAGGCATAAGTATTGTACCATAATGTATAATAACAGCCCATAATGCAATAAATATTAACATAAAAGCATGATGCAAAATGGACGTATCAACTCCCCCAAGCTTAGACCTCGCTTGTCCTCAAGTGAAAGCTGAAATCGATAATCATGACCACATGTTTAGAGATAGAGGTGTCGAGAAAATAAAATACGGACATGAGGGCATCATCATCATCTTTAGAACAGCAACATATATTGTCATATAATTTCTTATGCTAAAGTAACAATTCGTTCACAAGGTAAAGTATGAATCAAAAACTTTATTGAAAACCAACAAACTATGATCTTGGTCATTGAAACAATTGCAATTTATCATAACATCGGAAAGAGTCAATGTAAGAGCTTTTATTTAGCAAGTTCACATACTCAACCATCATTTAATCTTTCATAATTGCTAACACTCACGCGATACTTATGAGATCAAACTTTCAATCAAACACACAGGAAGATAGGGGCTTATAGTTTCGCCTCCCAACCATTTACCTCAAGGGTAACGTCAACAATAATAGTTTATGAACACCTACATCCGAGTGGATATATATATCTAGATCTTCCCCAACATATAGTGCTTGCCAAAAAGAAAAAGTATAAAAAGGAGAGGTGAAGATCACCATGACTCTTGTATAAAGGTAGAAGGTAAAAGTAAAAGATAGGCCCTTCGTAGAGGGAAGCAGAGGTTGTCATGCGCTTTTATGGTTGGATGCACAAAATTTTAATGCAAAGGAACGTCACTTTATATTGCTGCTTGTGATAAAGAACTTTATTATGCAGTCCGTCGCTTTTATTTCTTCTTTATCACAAGTTCGTATAAAGCTTATTTTCCTCACACTAAAAGATCATACATATTTAGAGAGCAATTTTTTATTGCTTGCACCGATGACAACTTACTTGAAGGATCTTACTCAATCCATAGGTAGGTATGGTGGACTCTCATGGCAAAACTGGGTTAAGGGATTTTGGATGCACAAGTAGTATCTCTACTTGGTGCAGAAGATTTGGCTAGCATAGGATGGGAAGCAAGCTCAACATGTTGGAGGATCCATGACAATATAACTTCTATTCGGATATAAGGAAACATAACACATTATGTTGTCTTCCTTGTCCAACATCAACCTTTTAGCGTATAATATTTTAATGAGTGCTCACAATCACAAAAGATGTCCAAGATGGTGTATTTATATGTGAGACATCTCTTTCTTTATTACTTCCTATTAATTGCAACAATGACCAAAACTATGTTTGTCAACTCCCAACAAATTTTATGCGACATACTTCTTATATGTGAAGTCATCACTTCCCATAAGATTATTATATAATCTTTTTATTTCTTTTACTCTCTTCTTTTTCCAAGATCAAGGCAAGAAAGCAAAGCCCTCACTCAAAACTACTCTTTATTATATAAATCTCGGACTCGATTACATAGATGGATCACAAAGCAAAACTCAAATACTAGATCATACTAAAAACAAAAAAAAATATTCTACTAAACCAAGATATAACCAAAAGGATCGAACTAAAGAAAACGATAAAGGTAAAGATGTGATGGTGATACGATACCGGGGCACCTCCCCCAAGCTTGGCACAAGCCAAGGGGAGTGCCCATACCCATGTACTCAAGTTTCCTTCTTCGGCGGTGGTGATGATGGAGTTGTAGCATTCTTCTTCTGCAGCTTGTATCTGAGGCTAAAATTTTCCTCCCATAGATCACCATTCTCGAGCTCAAGCTTCAATATCTTTTTGCATAAGGCCGCCTTGCTGTCCTGTAGAAAACAGGGTGGGATAGATTGGACCTTAGGAAGGCTTGACTTCTTGAATTCCACGTGCATATCTCCAAGTTGAGGTAGTGGATCTTCATCTTCGTCGGAGCTCTCGTTCCTTGTTTTCTCCATGTCAAAATCTTGCTCCTCCTCTGGGTCGGAATCTTGCTCTTCCTCCGAGGACCATAGGTAAGGGTAAATTTCCCCAAAGATCTTTGGATCCGCAGTATAATGGGAAACATAGCTCTCTTCATCTGAATCTTGCGAAGACATCTTGCTCTAAATTTGCTACAGAAATAGCTCGAAACAAGAATAGATGATATTGCCATGGTACGGTGGTCAAAAACTTCGGGAGATTATATATTGAATTTTTACCGTGCAAAAGAAGTATTCTGGGAGAAAACGGAGTCCGAGGGCACACGAGGTGGCCACAAGCCTGGGAGGCGCGCCCCCACGGCTTGTCGCCTCCTCGTGTACTTTTCGCACTACTTTTTATTTTCCTAATTTTTTAAATATTCCAAAATGGAGTGAAATTGCTTTTGGGAAAGTTTTGGAGTCGGATTACTTACCGTATCACATACCTATTCCTTTTCAGGTGTCTGGAGCGTTCTGGTAGGTCTCCCTTATGTACTCCTCGGGTGTTATGGTATTAATAACATTGGTTTCAATATTTATGGGAGTACCTGAGATATAATGTTTGAATCTTTGCCCGTTTACCACCTTCGGGTTATTTCCCTCGGCGTTGTTGATCTTGATGGCATCAGAATGATAAACTTCTTCGATAATGTAAGGTCCTTCCCATTTAGAGAGAAGTTTTCCTGCAAAAAATCTTAAACGAGAATTGTATAGCAAGACATGGTCACCTACATTAAATTTGCGCTTTTTTATCCTTTTGTCATGCCATCTTTTAACCTTTTCTTTAAACAATTTGGCATTCTCATAGGCTTGGGTTCTCCATTCATCAAGTGAGCTAATGTCAAATAACCTCTTCTCACCGACAAGTTTGAAATCATAGTTGAGCTCTTTAATTGCCCAATAAGCTTTTTGTTCTAGTTCAAGAGGTAAGTGACATGCTTTTCCATAAACCATTTTATATGGAGACATACCCATAGGATTCTGATAAGCAATTCTATAAGCCCATAATGCATCATCAAGTTTCTTAGACCAATTCTTTCTAGATCTATTAACAGTCTTTTGCAAGATCAATTTTATTTCTCTATTAGTTAATTCAACTCGACCACTAGACTGAGGATGATAAGGAGATGCAATTATATGGTTAACATCATACTTAGCAAGCAATTTACGGAAGGCACCATGAATAAAGTGTGAACCACCATCAGTCATTAAATATCTAGGGACTCCAAACCTCAGGAAAATAACTTCTTTAAGCATTTTAATGGAGGTGTTATGATCAGCACTACTAGTTGGAATAGTTTCTACCCACTTAGTAACATAATCAACAGCAACCAAAATATGTGTATACCCATTAGAGGAAGGAAAAGGTCCCATATAATCAAATCCCCAAACATCAAATGGTTCAATAACAAGTGAATAATTCATAGGCATTTCCTGACGTCTACTAACATTACCAATTATTTGACATTCATCACAAGACAAGACAAACTTACGAGCATCCTTGAAAAGAGTAGACCAATAAAAACCAGATTGTAATACCTTATGTGCAGTTCTATCTCCAGCATGGTGTCCTCCGTAGGCCTCGGAGTGACACTTGCGTAGGATCTGTTCCTGTTCATGCTCAGGTACACAATGTCTAATAACACCATCTACTCCTTATAAAGGTGTGGGTCATCCCAAAAGTAATGTCTTAAATCATAGAAAAACTTTTTCTTTTATTGGTATGTGAAACTAGGTGGTATAAATTTAGCAACAATATAATTAGCATAGTCTGCATACCATGGAGTACTACGAGAAGCATTTATAACAGCTAACTGTTCATCAGGAAAGCTATCATCAATAGGTAGTGGGTCATCAAGAATGTTTTCTAACCTAGACAAGTTGTCTGCTACGGGGTTCTCAGCTCCCTTTCTATCAATAATATGTAAATCAAATTCTTGTAGCAGGAGAACCCACCTAATAAGTCTAGGTTTATCATCTTTATTTTCCATAAGATATTTAATAGCAGCATGATCTGTGTGAACAGTTACCTTAGAATGGTCTGAACTTGTCACAAGCAAATACAACTGCTAAAAATTCTTTTTTAGTAGTAGCATAATTTCTTTGAGCACCGTCTAGAGTTTTACTAGCATAATGGATAACATTTAATTTCTTATCAACTCTTTGTCCTAGAACAACACCAACAGCATAATCGCTAGCATCACACATAATTTCAAATGGTAGGTTCCAATCAGGTGGTTGAACAATAGGTGCAGAAATTAAGACTTTCTTAAGGATTTCAAATGCTTCTACACAATCATCATAAAAAACAAATGGAATATCTTTTTGCAAGAGATAGTAAGAGGCCTAGAAATTTTAGATAAGTCTTTAATAAATCTCCTATAGAAACCAGCATGACCAAGGAAACTTCTTATACCTTTGATATCTTTAGGACACGACATTTTTTTAAGAGCATCAACTTTAGCTTTATCAACTTCAATACCTCTTCGGAGATTTTATGCCCCAAGACAATACCTTCATTAACCGTAAAGTGGCACTTCTCCCAATTCAAGACAAGATTAGTTTTCTTCACGTCTCTGCAAAACTCGGTCAAGGTTGCTTAAGCAATCATCAAAAGAAGTTTCGTATACGGAGAAATCATCCATGAAAACCTCAACAATCTTTTCACAAAAGTCAGAGAATATAGCAGTCATACTTCTTTGAAAAGTAGTAGGTGCATTGCATAAACCAAAAGGCATACGTCTATAAGCAAAGGTACCAAAAGGGCATGTAAAAGTAGTTTTTTCTTGATCCTCTTGTGACACAGGTATTTGGGAGAAACCAGAATAACCATCTAGAAAGCAAAATTGTGTATGTTTTGATAGTCTTTCTAGCATTTGATCAATTGAAGGTAAAGGATAATGATCTTTCCTAGTAGCTTTGTTTAATTTTCTAAAATCAATTACCATTCTATAACCTATAACAATTCTTTGCGGAATCAATTCATTTTTACCATTAGGAACAACAATAATACCTCCCTTCTTAGGGACACAATGAACTTGACTTACCCATCTACTATCAGCAATAGGATAGATTATACCTGCTTCCAGAAGCTTTAATATTTCATTTCTTACCACTTCTTTCATTTTAGGATTCAACCGTCACTGGTGATCAACGACTGGTTTAGCATCAGGTTCCATATTGATTTTATGCTGACATAGAGTGGGACTAATGCCCTTAAGATCATCAAGAGTATATCCAATAGAGACACGGTGCTTCTCAGACTTTTCAATAATTTGTTTTCTTCATGCTCTGAAAGGTTAGCACTAATAATAACAGGATATATCTTCTTCTCATCGAGATAAGCATATTTCAAAGTATCAGGTAATTGTTTAAGCTCAAACACATGATCACTCTTGGGTGGTAGAGGACCTCCAAGAGTCTCAACAGGCAAATTATGTTTCAAAATAGGCATTTGTTTAAAGAATATCTCATCTATTTCATTTCTTTCATTCATGAACATGTCATTTTCATGGTCTAGCAAATATTGTTCTAAAGGATCAGTAGGAGGCACGATAATAGAAGCAAGACCAATAATTTCATCTTTACTAGGCAATTCTTTATCATGGGGTTGTCTACGAAATTTGGAGAAATTAAACTCATGAGACACATCCCCGAAACTTACACTAACAGTTTCTTTCTCACAATCTATTTTAGCATTAACAGTGTTCAAGAAATGTCTACCAAATATAATGGGACAAAAATCATCTTGTGGGGAACCAAGAACTAGAAAATCATTAGGGTATTTTATTTTCCCACACAAGACTTCAACATCTCTAACAATCTCAATTGGTGAGATAGTATCTCCATTAGCAAGCTTAATAGTAACATCAATATCTTCTATTTCAGCAGGTGCAATATCATTCATAATTTCTTGGTATAAAGTAAAGGGAATTGCACTCACACTAGCACCCAACTCACATAAGCCATGATAACAATGATCTCCTATCTTAATAGAGACAACATGCATGCCAACAATAGGTCTATATTTATCCTTTTCATCAGGTTTAGCAATTCTAGCAGCTTCATCACAGAAATAAATAACATGCCCATCAATATTACCAACCAAGAGATCTTTAACCATAGTGATACTAGGTTCCACTTTAATTTGTTCAGGGGGTGTAGGTGTTCTAGTATAACTCTTCCGGACTACAGCTGAAGCTTTAGCATGTTCTTTTATTGTAACAGGAAAAGGTGGTTTCTCAATATAAGCAGTAGGAATAACTAGATCAACATTATAAGTAATGGTTTCTTCTTCAGCTTTAATGGGTTCTACTATTTTTACTTCAATGGGAGGATGATATTTAAACCACTTCTCCTTAGGGAGATCAACATGAGTAGCAAATGATTCACAGAAAGAAGCTACTATCTCAGAGTCAAGTCCATATTTAGTGCTAAATTCACGAAAGACATCGGTATCCATAAAACACAATCAAACTCAAGGTTTATACCTGACTCCTTACCTTCGTCGAGCTCCCAATCTTCAGAGTTGCGTTTAATTCTTTCCAAGATATCCCATTTGAATTCAATAGTCTTCTTCATAAAAGAACCAGTACAATAAGTATCAAGCATGGATTGATCATTACGAGAAAGCCGAGCATAAAAATTCTGAATAATAATTTCTCTTGAGAGCTCATGATTGGGGCATGAATATAACATTAACTTAAGCCTCCCCCAAGCTTGAGCAATACTTTCTCCTTCACGAGGCCAAAAATTATATATATAATTCCGATCATGATGAACCAGATGCATAGGATAAAACTTCTGATGAAATTCCAATTTTAATCGGTTGTAATTCCAAGCTCCAATATCATCACATAGCCTATACCATGTCAATGCTTTTCCCTTCAAAGATAAAGGGAAGACCTTCTTCTTGACTTCTTCCTCGGGCAATCCTCCAAACTTAAATAATCCACAAACTTCATCCACATAGATTAGATGCAAATCAGGATGTAGTGTTCCATCTCCTGCATAAGGATTAGCTAGCAGTTTCTCTATCATACCTGAAGGAATTTCATAGTAAATATTTTCAGTAGGTGCAGTAGGTTGAGGAGCAACTATTTGCTCTTCCGGTCGAGGTGAAGATACCCCGAACAATCCCCTCAAAGGATGATTTTCCATAGTGACAAGTGACAGTAAATTTCAGCACGTAATATAAATGTTTCCTTACCAAAGGCGCTTCACTCCCTGGCAACGGTGCCAGAAAAGAGTCTTGATGACCCACAAGTATAGGGGATCTATCATAGTCCTTTCGATAAGTAAGAGTGTCGAACCCAACGAGGAGCAGAAGGAAATGACAAACGGTTTTCAGCAAGGTATTTTCTGCAAGCACTGAAATTATCGACAACAGATAGTTTTGTGACAAGATAATTCATAACGGGTAACAAGTAACAAATGTAAAAAAGGTGCAGCAAGGTGGCCCAATCCTTTTTGTAGCAAAAGGATAAGCCTGGATGAACTCTTATATAAAGCAAAGCGCTCCCGAGGACACATGGGAATTGTTGTCAAGTTAGTTTTCATCATGCTCATATGATTCGCGTTCGTTACTTTGATAATTTGATATGTGGGTGGACCGGTGCTTGGGTGCTGTCCTTACTTGGACAAGCCTCCCACCTATGATTAACCCCTCTCACAAGCATCCGCAACTACGAAAGAAGAATTAAGATAAATCTAACCAAAGCATGAAACATGTGGATCCAAATCAGCCTCTTACGAAGCAACGCATAAACTAGGGTTTAAGCTTCTGTCACTCTAGCAACCCATCATCTACTTATTAATTCCCAATGCCTTCCCCTAGGCCCAAATCATGGTGAAGTTTCATGTAGTCGACGTTCACATAACACCACTAGAGGAAAGACAACATACATCTCATCAAAATATCGAACGAATACCAAATTCACATGATTACTTATAACAAGACTTCTCCCATGTCCTCAGGAACAAACATAACTACTCACAAAGCATGCTCATGTTCAAGATCAGAGGGGTATTAATTATCATTAAGGATCTGAACATATGATCTTCCACCAAATAAACCAACTAGCATCAACTACAAGGAGTAATCAACACTACTAGCAACCCACAGGTACCAATCTGAGGTTTTGGGATAAAGATTGAATACAAGAGATGAACTAGGGTTTGAGAGGAGATGGTGCTGGTGAAGAAGTTGATGGAGATTGACCCTCCCTCGATGAGAGGATCGTTGGTGATGATGATGGCTTCGATTTGCCCCTCCCGGAGGGAAGTTTTCCCCGGCAGAATAGCTCCGCCGGAGCCCTAGATTGCTTCTGCCCAGGTTCCGCCTCGAGACGGCGGCGCTTCATTCCGAAAGCTTCTCTCTAATTTTTTCTGGGTCAAAACCTTTCATATAGCAGAAGATGGCCACCGGAGACCTGCCAGGGGGCCCACAAGCCCTAGGGGTAGGGCGCACCCCCAGGCGTGTGGCCACCTGGTGGGTCCACTCTGGTAGTTTCTTCGCCCAATAATTTTTACATATTCCAAAATAATTCTCCATAAATTTTCAGGACTTTTGGAGTTGTGTAGAATAGGTCTCTCAGATTTGCTCCTTTCCAGTCCGGAATTCCAGCTGCCGGCATTCTCCCTCTTCATATAAATCTTATAAAATAAGAGAGAAAAGGCATAAGTATTGTACCATAATGTATAATAACAACCCATAATGCAATAAATATTAACATAAAAGCATGATGCAAAATGGACGTATCAGTCAACTGGCATAGAGATTGTGCTTCGTGATAAGGTCAAAAATAACACTTTTGGTACGTTGCAATAAATCTCCGATTGCCTAGAAGCTCCCGAGTAAAAAATTGTGCATAGATGGAATGTAGCGCATGATGTGCACCGTCAAACATCTTGTAGATCAAATCGTGCAACTCTATAGGACTGTTGCGCATGATGCCCACCATCATGGACAATAGTTGAACACACGACTACATGATAAAAAAAGAAGGGGTGTATAGGACGATGCACGATAATGCTTAAGAATATTGATTGATCATCCCAAAGTAGGATGCATATGTGTTAACTACTCATGGTAGAGCTGGACGAGTAGAAAGTGTTGGATTATGGATGGGCTTAGGCCCATATAAGACAATAATCCCTGGTTAATCTCTAAGGCCCATTAATGTGTACGGCAAGTGGTGGGAAGTGTGGGAAGTTTAGTACCATACTGCTACAGTAAGAAGAGTGAGACCTCTTTATAAGGGCTGCTCCACCACTTCCTATTGGGAGCTTCGGAATAGGAGTTGTACACACGCGCTCCTCCTCCTCTGCCGCCTGCCTCGCCTCGCCACGCCTCACCTCGTCACGACGCGCGCCGCGGGTTGCGAGAATGAGCCAAGCCGAAGCTTATTTTTGCTGGTCAGGAATGGTTAATTAATCTCGAAATAATTAACGAGTCACTTACAGAAGTGCCACTATCTGAGATGTTGGACCATGGGTTGTTCGCGGACTCGGTCGTGGGCCTGAGCCCAGACCCATCAACCTGACGGCCTATAGAAGAAGGCGCTGTTTTTGGGGAGCGTCTCGACGCGACTGCTCCCGATCCGTCCCCGTCTCCATCCTCCTCTGCTTCCACTACTTCCCCTGCATCGACTCCATGGTTGACGAAGGCCTCGGCCGATGCCGAGGCTGCCGCCGCGTTGGCCTGGCCAACTGGAGGGTATGACTCATTCATCCCCTATTTGCTCGTTCATGTGCTGGCCGTATATATGCTATTCATAGATGTTTCAGTTCTATGTACTGTACGTGCTCACATGCTTAGGTATCGGTATGAGATGCATACTGTATTTGCCATGTTTACTGTTTACTCGTGGATTAGATTAGTCGAGAAAGTGCTAATATTTCCAACATTCCAAAAACCTTATTATAAGCACTTTTTGACTCATGGCTTCGCCGCTACACTGAAACCGAAAAAGTTTATCGGGATGCATTTTAAGTGTTGGCAGACGAGGATTACCTTGTGGCTCAAAGCAATGAACGTGTTCTGGGTTGGTGGTGTGTCTCCCATGGTAACGATTGCTCCTGAACAGGAGAATGCGTTTAGGGAGGCAACCACCATCTTTGTGGGAGCCGTTCTTACTATGATCGGAGACAAGCTAGTTGACGCATATCTCCATATGCGTGTTGCCAAGAATTTGTGGGACGCGCTCGAAGCTAAGTTCGGCGCAACCAATGCTGGAAGCGAGTTGTATGCTATGGAGCAGTTCCATGATTACAAAATGGTTGATAAACGTTCTGTATTGGACCAGGCCCATGAGATACAATGCATCGCTAAGGAGCTGGAGCTCCTGAAGTGTGAGTTACCGGACAAGTTTGTCGTGGGATGCATTATTACAAAACTCCCTCCTCGATGGAGGAACTTTGCTACTTCTCTCAAGCACTTGAGACGTGAATTCTCTGTTGAGGATGTCATTGGTCATCTAAGTGTTGAGCAGAACTCGAGAGCAAAGGACTCACACATGAAAGGGGCAGAGGGTTCTTCTAGCGCCAATGTGGTGCAGAAGAATTCCCACAAGTTCAAGGGAAAGAACTCTGTCTAGCAGGATACTACCTTTAAGAAGAAGGGTAAGAAGAAAGACAAAAGGAGAGATGGCTGCTTTACTTGTGGTTCAGAGGAACACTGGGCAAACAAGTTCCCAAACAAGTACAAGAAGCCAGGACAGGACTCCAAGTATATCAATGTCACTCTGAGCAACAATGATGGGGCATCTGGGTATGGTAATCTGTTTACCGTACTTTTAGTTTGTCAGTCCACCGATTGGTGGGTTGACACTGGGGCCAATATTCATGTGTGTGCTGATGTGTCTTTGTTTTCTTCTTATCAGGTTGCACGAGATTGTTCCGTCCTTATGGGGAACGGCTCGCATGCTTCTGTTCATGGTGTTGGCACGGTAGATCTGAAGTTTACTTCAGGAAAGATCATGCAACTGAAGAACATGCAGCATGTCCCCGCCATCAAGAAGAATCTCATTAGTGGCTCCCTTTTATGTAAAGAAGGGTTTAAGTTAGTATTTGAGTCCAACAAAGTAGTCGTATCTCGGTATGGACTATTTGTTGGAAAAGGATATGATTGCGGTGGTTTGTTCCACCTTTTCCTGGAGGATTTCTGTAATAAAGTCGTGAACCAAATTCATTCTAATGTGAACGAATCTGAGGTTTGGCATTCACGTCTTTGTCACATAAATTTCGGTTGTATGATGTGGCTAGCTAACATGGATTTAATCCCGAAGTTCACTTTAGCCAAATGCTCTAAGTGCCATGCGTGTGTGCAAGCTAAGCAACCTCGTAAGCCTCACAAGCCTGCGAAGAAGAGGCATCTGGCACCATTAGAGCTCATACATTCAGATCTCTGCGAGATGAATGGTGTGTTGACTAAATGTGGAAAGAAATACTTCATGACTTTAATTGATGATTCCAGTAGATTCTATTATGTGTATCTGTTAAATACAAAGGATGAGGCTCTACACTACTTTAAAATCTATAAGGCTGAAGTTGAGAACCAACTTGAGAAGAAAATAAAACGAGTACGGTCTGATCGTGGTGGAGAGTACTTTTCTAATGAGTTTGACTTATTCTGTGCGGAACATGGTATTATTCATGAGAGGACGCCTCCCTATTCACCCCAGTCAAACGGGGTTGCCGAACGGAAAAACCGCACTCTAACAGATTTGGTTAACGCCATATTAGATACATCGGGTTTATACAAGGCATGGTGGGGGGAGGTTGTATTGACATCATGTCATGTCCTGAATAAAGTTACCGCAAAGGATAATGAGACTACTCCCTATGAGCAATGGGAAAAGAAAAGAATTACACTCTCTTACTTGTGCACTTGGGGCTGTTTGGCGAAAGTCAATGTGCCGATCCCCAAAAAGCGTAAGCTTGGACCGACCGTGGACTGCGTTAATTTGGGCTACGCTAAGAATAGCGTTGGCTATAGATTTCTAGTAGTGAAATCCGAGGTACCTGACCAGAAGGTCGGTACAATTATAGAGTCTAAGGATGCTACATTCTTTGAGGATATTTTCCCCATGAGAGATATGCAAAGCACTTCTAGACTGGAATCTGATGAGACTCCTGAACCTGCCATTCCGATGGAATATTATGAACACAAAAGTGATGAAAGTTCCACGGGGGACGACGAGGAAGCTCCTGTTAGGAGCAAGAGACAAAGGACTGCAAAGTCTTTTGCTGATGATTTCCTCGTGTATCTCGTGGACGATGACACTCCCAGTTCCATTTCAGAAGCTTATGCATCTCCAGATGCTGACTACTGGAAGGATGCGGTCTGTAGCTAGATGGATTCCATCTTGGCTAACGGGACATGGGAGATCATTGATCGTCCTTATGGTTGCCAACCATTGGGATGTAAGTGGGTGTACAAGAAGAAGTTTAGGCCCGATGGTACTGTTGATAAGTACAAGGCTAGGCTTGTGGCCAAGGGTTATACCCAAAAAGAAGAAGAGGATTTCTTCGATACTTACTCACCTGTGGCTAGACTGACAACCATTCGAGTGTTGCTCGCTTTGGCTGCCTCGCATGGTCTTCTCGTTCATCAGATGGACGTTAAGACGGCTTTCCTTAACGGAGAGCTAGACGAGGAAATTTACATGCAACAGCCAGATGGCTTTGTAGTAAATGGTCAGGAAAGAAAGGTGTGCAAGCTAGTGAAATCTTTGTATGGCCTGAAACAAGCGCCTAAGCAATGGCATGAGAAGTTCAATACTACTCTGACATCTGCTGGCTTTGTTGTTAACGAAGCTGACAAATGTGTATACTATCGCTACGGTGGGGGCAAAGGAGTTATACTATGTCTATATGTCGATGACATACTGATATTTGGGACCCACCTCAGAGTCATTGAGGAGGTCAAGGCTTTTCTATCTCATAACTTTGAGATGAAAGACTTGGGTGTGGCTGATGTTATCTTGAACATCAAGCTACTGAGAAATACTGAGGGTGGAATTACACTTTTGCAATCCCACTATGTTGAGAAGATTTTGAGCCGTTTTGGATATTCGGACTGCAAACCTTCTACAACACCATATGATCCTAGCGTGCGGATTCGAAAGTTCGAAGGCACGGCTATAGATCAATTGAGATATTCTCAAGTGGTTGGTTCACTGATGTACCTAGCTTGTGCTACTCGTCCTGACATCTCATTTGCTGTGTGCAAACTGAGCCGGTTTGTTTCCAATCTGGGAGATGTGCATTGGCATGCCGTTGAACGAGTCATGCGCTATTTACAAGGTACTGTGAGCTATGGAATTCACTATTCTGGGTACCCGACGGTACTTGAGGGATATAGTGATTCTAATTGGATATCTGATACTGATGAGATGAAAGCCACAAGTGGATATATCTTCACACTTGGTGGTGGTGCTGTTTCCTGGAAGTCTTGCAAGCAGACGATCTTAACGAGATCGACTATGGAAGCAGAACTCACAGCATTAGACACATCATGCGTCGAAGCAGAATGGCTTCGAGAGCTTTTGATGGATTTGCCGGTGGTTGATAAACCAGTCCCGGCTGTCCTTATGAACTGTTACAATCAAACGGTGATTGCCAAGGCTAAGAGTTCAAAGGACAACATGAAATCCACAAAGCACATAAGAAGAAGATTAAAATCTGTCAGAAAATCAAGAAACTCCGGAGTGACAGTGTTGGATTATATCCACACGGCTAAGAATCTGGCAGACCCTTTTACGAAAGGGCTATCACGGATTGTGATAGAAAATGCATCGAGGGAGATGGGTATGAGACCCACGCAAGTTGCCATGAGGGTAACCCAACCTATGTGATTGGAGATCCCGTGAATTAGGACCTGGGAAAACAATCCAGCGGTCAACTGAGGAGAGTATCCTTAATTAACCCACTCCGTTGGAGATGCAATAATACTCTCAATTATGTAAGGCAGGCTGACTTTTGTCTTAATGTGTTTCAAAGCTTATGTAAGCAAGATGCTAACCTACAGAGCATTCTTTGGAAGAACACACCTATGTGAGCCCGACTGCTGGTCACTGTCTATGAGATTGGGTGATCTTTAGGAAGCTCATGAGATGGTACGGAGTATGACTAATAAGCTCCACCCGTGGGGTTTAGCCTTTGGCAGCCAAGTATCAGCTGACAATAGGCGAAACTTCTGCACGCCAAACTGACAATTCAAGGCATAGTCCATTGTTCAGTTGTGAAGAAGTCTAATCCTATTGCTCTGGGTGGAAGTTCAACTTAACAGTCTCCACTGAAAATTCTGGTATATCAAACATTGTTTGGAACAATTGACAAACTTATGTGCCTCGAGATCTGATGGAGGATCGTTGGATTATGGATAGGCTTAGGCCCATATAAGACAATAATCCCTGGTTAATCTCTAAGGCCCATTAATGTGTACGGCAAGTGGTGGGAAGTGTGGAAAGTTTAGTACCATACTGCTACAGTAAGAAGAGTGAGACCTCTTTATAAGGGCTGCTCCACCACTTGCTATTGGGAGCTTGGGAATAGAAGTTGTACACGCGCGCTCCTCCTCCTCCGCCGCCCGCCTCGCCTCGTCACGACGCGCGCGCGCGCCGCAAGTTGCGGGAATGAGCCGAACTGAAGCTTATTTTTGCCGGTCAGGAATGATTAATTAATCTCGAAATAATTAATGAGTCGCTTACGGAAGTGCCACTGTCCGAGACGTTGGACTATGGGCTATTTGTCGACTCGGTCATGGGCCTGAGCCCAGGCCCATCAATCTGACGGCCTATATAAGAAGGTGCTGGCCAGTGGAGTGAACACTAACTCAATTCACTCACTCCCTCTTGCACAACCCTAGCCGTCATCTACTGTTCCTCTCTGTGTGCTGCCTCCGGCGATCCCATCCTGACGACCGCGTGCACGGTTGGTCGGGAGAGCAAGTGCCTCTGGAACCCTGTCGTTCGAGATCCTGCCCGGGAGAACGGCAATAAAGTTTTTGGGGAGCGTCTCGACGCGACTGCTCTCGATCCGTCCCCGTCTCCGTCCGCCTCTGCTTCCACTACTTCCCCTGCATCGACTTCATGGCTGACGATGAAGCCGCCAAGAAGAAGGCCTCGGCTGATGCCGCCGCCGCCGCGTTGGTCTGGCCAACCGGAGGGTATGACTCGTTCATCCCCTATTTGCTCGTTCATGTGCTGGCCGTATATATGTTGTTCATAGATGTTTCGGTTCTATGTATTGTACGAGCTCACATGCTTAGATATCGGTATGAGATGCATACCGTATTTGCCATGTTTATTGTTTACTCGTGGATTAGATTAGTCGAGAAAGTGCTAATATTTCCGACAGAAAGAACATAGCTCGTAGGGCGCGCAAAGTCCCGGATTTGTTTCATAATAGCTTGTTTTTCTGCTCAACCCGGAAATATACGGCTCGCGAGGAGCAGGACACTGTCTGATCCGGCAACATGCCGCTGCGCAGCTAAACACGAGGACGGCTGCTAATCACCCACCGGATGTCAAAAATGGCAAGACCAAGCGCTCACATCATGCAACGAAAGTAGAACACCAGACAAGGACGACCGAAGATTTCAAATCACACGCGCCATGGCAAAAGCTGGTTGCGTAACATGGACTGTTCACGGCCTGAACGCCACAGCCCACAAGGCCACGATAAGACCCGACGTGCCCACAAAAGCTGGTTTTCTGTCGGCCCGTTATCGCCGCCCGGGTCTGTTTGGTTTTTGTCTTGTTTGAATTTGGGAGTGTGTGTCCACTTTCCCCGTTCTGGGCGCTCTGTTTCGTTAAGGTTGAGGGCGAGCTCGAGCGGCGCAGCACAACAGGCGATTTCTCTCTGTCCATGGCGATTCTCGCTGCTCGATTTTGATTTCGGTTCCCTTTCTCTTCGATCCCCGGTGTCGCGGTTGGTTGTTCCTCTCTCCCGCTCTCTTACGCTCTCTGCCGTGTGCTTTTTGCTTGCGTTTGGTTCCAGATCTAGGTGAGTTCATGTCGTCCCTATCGTCGCGCACCTGTCGTCGCGCGCGCTGTTGTAGTTGTAGATGCATGATGTTGTTGACTCCCTGCTGGAGGTGGAGATGCCTGATTTGTGTGTGTCCCGGAGCACCTGCTTGTAGTTGTAGATGCATGATTTTGTTGACTCCCTCCCAGAGATGGAGATGCGTGATTTGTGTGTCTCCTCGAGCACCTGTTTGTAGTTGTAGATGCATGATTTTTATGGCTGACTCCCTGCTGGAGATGGAGGTGCGTGATTTGTGCGCCTCCCCGCGCCGCTGATGTAGTTGTAGATGCGGTGGATGTTTTCCTGTCTCCTGTCCGCGGTTTGTTGTAGTTGGGGGGATTATGTAGATGTGACCCCCCTGTAGGTGCGTGATTCCGCAGATGCAATCATCACAAATGTCTCTGATGTAGTTGTAGATGCGGTGGTGTAGCTTATTCTGGACTGATGTGTTCTGGTCTCTTATGTCTTCTATTTCTCAACTGTGTCCTGTTTACATTGTAATTTCCCCAAGAATTCCCATGGTTTCTATGTGTACTTTGCAGTGTATCCCCCCCCACCCCCTCCCCCCTCCGCCACCCCCCCTCCTCCCCTCTCCCACCCCCCCCCCCCCCATACAACCCTCCCCCCCTCCTCCACACACACACACACACACAATTTTTACAGTGTATTTTTCTTGATTCAATTATGTAATTCCTGAATTTATGGCTCTCAGTGTACCCCTAGTTTTATACTGTAATCGTCTTGCTTAGTTTATGTATTTATAATGTATTTTTTGCGCCTATTTTGTAGTGTAATGTTCATGCTTTAGCTCTGTAATTTTCAGGTTTAGATTTACGGATTTGCTATTTTACACTCGAATGGATGTATCTAGCACTGTTTTTGCAAGAACTTTCTGGTGATGAAGGAGGTTTTGACAAAGCCCTTTTGAAGTTCTATATGAATCAAGTGTGTTTTTCTTTCTTTGTAGTAGTTGATTTTGTTTTTGGTTATTTTCTTTTTTTTAGGTTGACCAGTGTCTTTTTGTTTTTTCAGAAAGTAAAATGCTTGAAGAGGAAATTATCATCTGCTGGAAGAAGGAATGTGGTTAGTCCTCCTTGATTGTACCTAAAGTTATATCCGAGTAAAATGCTCCGTCATTTTTTTTCCTTGCATGTAAACATTTCCCATAGTATTTTTTGACTGATGTAGTTCTGTACTTTTGATGTTAGTTATTATCATTTCTTTTTGCTTGCACTTCTCAAGTTATTTTCTTTTTTTTTCAGTATAAGTTATTAATCTTTTTCAATGACTTTTTCATCTTGTTCATGTGAGTCCATTTTCTCCGTCATTTTCCAGTATAAGTTATTTTCTTTTTCTTTCATTTTGTAGGAACCTCTCAATGTCTTCTTCATCGAGGAATCCATTGTCTCCGTCTTGTATATGCGAGTCGTCTGGTTCTTTCCCTTCTCCTTCATTATTGTGGTATGTTCTTGAATTTGTTTTAGCTGCTGATGTGGTGGGATCAATATCTTCAGTCACCTGCAATTTTAGTCTCTTGTTTCAGTTTTGTTTTTCTTAAAGCTTTCATCTATGATATGTACTTGTTTCTGAATTTTTGTGTGCTTGCCTGCTCCAAATTCATGCTGTAAAAGAGGTTTGTCTTGCAGGGATTAGATTCTGCTCTGCCGTCTTCGCTTGCTGTTGCTACGGCAATGCATTTCTTCCAATGTCTGCAGAGTAAGTTAAAATGAAAGCTACTGCTTTCTTTTCTCAGGTCTTATAAGAGTTCCAATGGCTGCTTACATTTCTATCTATTCTTGTGTTGTTGATGTTATTTGCTTTGGTCCTGGAGGTTTCTTCATTAGCTTCAGTCATGCTTGTAGGCCCATCTCCAAAGTGTACCTGCAAGCAATAGGGCAATTTATTTTTTATAGTTGTTCTTTACTCAGATTGGTAGCTCTATGGTAATTGAATTTGCTTTTACCTTGTATATAATGTCGGAATGTAGAAGAGCGGTGAATGAAAATGTGTCCTGCAACATTTTTTTGTTAGCATGTTTTTATGTAACATTTTCCTATAGTTTCTACTAGTGTAACTCACATTTAGGATGAGTTCTTCCTGTGAAAATCTCGGTAGGTCCTCTTCAGTTACTGTCTTCATCATGCTCCTCATCTGGCATATTTGAAAAGAAAATGTCAGTATTTAACAATATTGAGCAACAAACTGTATAGATATAGATGAAATTTGTTGGGTACTTTCACTATTGTACTTTATTTATTTTTGCTGTAAATAGTTGGGTATTCCCAGTGTAATATCATGGGAACTATCATCGTAAATTATAGTGGACTAGCTCTAGAGTTTCCCTGTATTTTGCAGGGTTTTTACAGCACAAGTTCATCACTGCAAATCCTGCATTATTTTAGTGTAATTCCCTATGTCAGTGTTCTGTATTTTTCGAGGGTATTTACAATGTAGGCACTTTCACTGTAATTCTTGGGTATTACAGTGTTAGTTTTGGGTCACTTACACTGTAATTTCTTGGGGCTTTACACTATAACTCTTGGTCACTTACACTGTAATTCAGTGTAAGCCCTTAGTTTTACTAGTGTTTTGGGTACTTGCAGTGTATTTACTGTGTATGTAATCTTTATTTTCTAGGGGATTTACATTGTAAATCTTGGTCACTTGTACTGTAATTCAGCGTAAGCTCATCGGTTTTACTAGTGTAAATCAGTGAGTACTTGCAGCGTAATTACTATGTATTTAATCTGTATTTTCTAGGGGATTTACACTGTAAATCTCCGTCACTTACACACTAATTTATCAGTTTTAGTAGTGTAAATCAGTGGGTACTTGCAGTGTAATTACTGTGTATGTAATCTGTATTTTCTAGGGGATTTACACTGTAAATCTTGGTCACTTACACTGTAAGTCTTTGGGTACTTTCAGTGTATGTACAGTTAGGGGATTTTCTTGGGCGGTTACATTGTAATTCTTAGGTTTTTACAGTGTTAGTTCACCAGTTTTGCAAGTTACCTGGGTAATTGCAGTGCCATTTCCTATGTATGTGGACTAATTTCTAGGGGATTTACATTTGTAGTTCTTGGACTCTTGCACTGTAATTCTTAGTAATTTACAGTGTATGTTCACCAGTTTTGGTACTTGCAGCTACCTCAGGTTTCTATGCTATCAGGTGCATATTTTGTTTGTATTTGTTGTATGCTTTTTCAGAGTTTGCACTGTGATTTTCAGCTACCTCAGGTTTGCAGTGTATTTACCATGCTTTTTGGCCACTGTATTTATAGACTTTAAAGTTTCTGTAATTACAACGTTTCACAACTGCTAGCGATCACACATTCCAGAGTTTCTATTATTTCTAATCTAGTTTCTCTGATGATTTTCTTTTTCAGATTTTCCATGTAAGAGATGAAGCCGGTGAAGGGGTTGAAGAATTGGGGTAGGAGTAGAAGTGTTCCTGATCCCCTGATCTGGGGATCGTCTCTTGAGTGATTTTCCTATGATCTCCCCCAATGTTTGGCTGATGTTCTCTTGAGTAGAAGTGTTCCAGGTTCAGTTGAAACCGGGTCAGAGTTTAACCCGACCCGTTTTATTAGAAATACAGAACATACATACAGGTGGCATCTGTTTATTTGTCAGGAAATTTGAATGTTGTCGAATTGAAAAACAGTCAGGTTTATCTGGCCGATATGACTTCCTGAAATTCTTTCCTGATAAAAACCTAAAATGGAGGGGTTGGGGCTTTGGCTCCAGGCTCAAACTCTATCTTGTGATAGACTGCCCTCCTAGGGAGCGCTTGGGCTACTAACTTGTGGGGCATGACATCCCAAATTCATCATTTACATTAGGAATTTCCTGAAAAAAAGTCTTATGTGTATTGGATCCGCTCTTCTGTTAGCATGAACACATGAATGAGATTCTTCTTATTCTTCCTAAATAGAACCCCCCACCCTCACCTTTCTTAGGACTATCAAGCCTTCTCGAATTAGAGCGAGCCGGCCCATGGCGCGACGGCAGCACCCCGGAGTGGACAGAGGACAGAGACAGAGACAGACGTCTTGCTGTTGCACCGACAGTGCTCGGCAGCGTCGGGTGCCAAGTGTTCGCCTCTGCGTTCAGCTCACATGATCGGCCGCTGGAGACAGCTCAACGACATCAAGAAATCCAAACGGAACGAGAATCCAGAAAAACACAGCTATGGAGCAATGTCGTGCAGATCTGATCAAGCCATTCTCCACGTTGCTCTGCGAGATTTATTATACGGTGGGCGACAATCACGCACTCGTGGGGACCGATGGGCTCACTTTGCACACGTTTTTATTCTTCTAGGCCTCCTCTGGTTCATGGGATAGAAATAGTATAGGAATAGAAAAATCATAAGAAGTGGGATGACATACATCTTAATTCCTATAAAGAGATGTCATTTGATGCATCGCATAGGAATTTTTTCATTGAGTCTAGGCTAAGGCCTCCTTTGGTTTATAGGATGAGAATAGTATAGGAATAGAAAAATCATAGGAAGTGAGATGACATGCCTCTCAATTCAATTCCTATTAATAAAGAGATGTAATTTGACACATAGGATAGGAATTATTCCATTAAGTCTAGGTTAATGTTTTTTTTTGAAATACGAAGGATTGATTCCTATCCTATATAGGAATAGGAATCCATTCCTACAAACTGAAGGGCTTCAAAGGAATTTTTCCTACAAAGTTGCTATCACAATTCCTACAATATTCCTATAAACCAAAGAAGGCCTAATGCTTTCTTTTTAAATGTGAAGGATTGATTCCTATCTATATAGAAATAGGAATCCATTCCTACAAACCAAAGGGCTTCAAAGGAATTTTTTCTACAAAATTTCTAATCTTTACAATTTCTACAATATTCCTATAAACCAAAGGAATCCCTAGCCTCCAAGAACACCAGTCAAGGAAGCAACATCATCGCACCACCATACCATACCGTACAAATCCACGGACAACCAAGGCAACACCTCCAATGAGAGGAAGGACGTCATGGCGCCGACAATGCTAGGTCCACAAGCCAAACCACCATGCTAAATATCCCTCCGGTCATTTTTACTCCGCATATAAGATTTTTTAGAAGTCAAGTTCTTCAGGTTGGATCCTTCTAATCTACACTACTCTTTATCAGCGGCGGTTGCTGTTCTGCTGCGCTGGTCCTATGGGACCATAGCACGACGACTTCCCGACTGTCTACTACAACAAGTTTTGCCCAGCTCCGGCAAAGGAGGGGCGATGACGGCGGCGCGCCTTCGGCTCGCTTAAGTGCTTGTAGTCGTCGCTAGATGGTCTATGGACTTGGATGTGATTTTTATTATTTCTGGTGTTCATTATATTGTCATGATTGAAGATGAATAGATTAGAAGTTTTCTCGCAAAAAAAACTTCATAAAGTCTAACTACATTTGTATGGAAAAATATCAACATTTACAATACTAAAGTTATAAAATATGAAAATTAAAGTCATAACACGTCTAATGATATTTATTCCGTATTGTGAATGTTGAGTTTTTTCTATAAAGTTGTCAAGCTTTACAAAGCTTGACTTCAGGCAAATCGTATATGCGGAGTAAAAAGGAAAGGAGGGAGTGCTATATAAAACATGGAATAGCACTATACTAGAAGGGATGAGCGCGCTTGCTGTGTCGTTGGTGTTGTTGGGTTTCTTAAAAAAAATAACCACTTTGTTTCAAAATATAAGGTGTATTACTTTTTTGAAAAGTCAAACCTTTTAGTTTGATCAAATTTGTAGAGAAATATTTCAAAATCCATAATATCATATCGGTATGATTAGATTCATCATGAAATGTATTCCATAATTTTTTTGTTTAATATTGTGGATTGATACGTCTTCATCGTATCTACTTTTCTAAATTCTTTTGCCCTTGTTTTGGACTCTAATTTGCATGATTTGAATGGAACTAACCCGGACTGACGATGTTTGCAGCAGAATTGCCATGGTGTTATTTTTGTGCAGAAATCAAAGTTCTCGGATTGACCTGAAAATTTACGGAGAATTTTTGAGGAATATATAAAAAATACTGGCGCAAGAAGTTTCCAGAGGGAGTCCACCCAGAGGCCACAAGCCTGGGGGGCGCCCCTCCCCCCCCCCCCCCCGGGCGCGCCTGGAGGGCTTGTGGGGCCCCTGGACCTCCTCCAACCTCAACTCCAACTCTATATAACTCTATTCGGGAAGAAAAAAATCAGAGAGAAGGATTCATCGCGTTTTATGATACGGAGCCGCCGCCGCCTCCTGTTCTTCATCGGGAGGGCTGATCTGGAGTCTGTTTTGGCTCCGGAGAGGGGGATTCGTCGCCATCATCATCACCAACCTTCCTCCATCGCCAATTCCATGATGCTCACCGCCGAGAGTGAGTAATTCCTTCATAGGCTTGCTGGACGGTGATGGGTTGGATGAGATTTATCATGTAATCGAGTTACTTTTGTTAGGGTTTGGTCCCTAGTATCCACTATGTTCCGATATTGATGTTGCTATGACTTTGCTATGCTTAATGCTTGTCACTAGGGCCCAAGTGCCATGATTTCAGATCTGAACCTATTATGTTTTGATGAATATATGTGAGTTCTTGATCCTATCTTGCAAGTTGTAGACACCTATTATGAGTTATGATCCGCATACCCCAAGGTGACAATAATTGGGATTCTTTCGGGTGATTACCGTAGTTTGAGGAGTTCATGTATTCACTAAGTGCTAATGCTTTGTTCCGGTTCTCTATTAAAAGGAGGCCTTAATATCCCTTAGTTTCCTTATGGACCCCGCTACCACGGGAGGGTAGGACAAAAGATGTCATGCAAGTTCTTTTCCATAAGCACGTATGACTATATACGGAATACATGCCTACATTATATTGATGAATTGGAGCTAGTTCTGTGTCGCCCTAGGTTATAACTGTTGCATGATGAATGCCATCCGACATAATTATCCATCACTGATCCATTGCCTACGAGCTTTTCACATATTGATCTTTGCTAAGTTACTTTCGCGTTACTACTGTTACAATCACTACAAAACTATTACTGCTACTGTTACCACTGTTACTGTTACTTCCATACTACTTTGCTAATAAAAACTTTGCTGCAGATATTAAGTCTTTCAGGTGTGGTTGAATTGACAACTCAACTGCTAATACTCGTGAATATTCTTTGGCTCCCCTTGTGTCGAATCAATAAATTTGGGTTGAATACTCTACCCTCGAAAACTGTTGCGATCCCCTATACTTGTGGGTTATCAAGACCTTTTTCTGGCGCCGTTGCCGGGGCGCATAGCTCTATTTGCTGAGTGTAACACCCCAAAAATTTAATTATCTTTTTACTAAATAAAATTTGGCCAGAATTAAAATTTTGAATTTTTGCTAGGTCTTTTATTAATTTCAGAACCATTTTCTGTTTCTGTTTTCAAAATTCTTCCCTCCATATTGCAATTTTTGGAAATAATATTGTGGCTTTGGTAGTTCTCTTAAAACATTTCAATTATAGTTTAATAACAGTAAGAATTATTTTCAGAATAAAATTTGCCTCTAAACAATTCTTTTAATAGCTATTTCAATATTTTAAATGCCTCTGTTGCACTACAACTAATTTAAATAATTCTTTTTAATTTCCACAAAAAATAGGAGAGGTCATTTGATGCCTACATATCACTTTTATGCAAAAACCCAACCTGGTGTTTTGAAAATTTTGAGTAAACCATCCTCTTTTCAATTCTGTCCATTTCTTGGGTTTGTACTACAACCCAATTTTCTGTTGCCTCAAAAATCCTGAAATTTTTCCCACTTATAGTCCTTCCAGCCAATCACTTAAGTCCAAAATTTTGGCTCCATTGGAATCTTTTTAGTTCACCAAATATTCCTCTGTAGTTTCTGTCCAGAAATGAAATTCTCCCAAACTTGCACTAGCAAGTTTTGCATTATGCCAAAACAATCACACCATCATTTTATTCATCTAAGGAGACACCATCCTGGAAATTTTCATGCCCAGAAAAGTTTCCTAGATAGCCATAGCATTTTATCAAACAGGTTGTGGGTATGGCAGAAATTTGCATCCTCATGAACCTGCATTATAAACTTGATCATCTGGCCAAGAAATTATGTCCATCACTCCTACCAGGCCAAGTATTGCCACCCAGCCAAAAATTGGCTCACCTAGACCACCCTGGGGACATCTAGCATTTGGTCGAGCGCTCTGTGGGCGTGCACTGGACATGGCCAGAGCGCCCGTGCTGCACCCACCAACGCCCGATCTCCTGCCACTCCCCACAGCCGCCCTCCTGCTCGTTCTGATCCACTATGAGCTTCTCCAGGAAGCCCCATACCCCACCGACATCCTCCTTGGCCGCTTGCGCCGGCCAGCCACCGACCCGAGCCGCCGCCGCCGTCATTTGCTCGGGCACGGCACCGCCTGAGCCGTCCGACCCCGCCAACGCACCCCCCCCTCCTTAAATGATGACCACCGCCCCTCACCGACCTCCCCACCGACCTCCACCGCCCTCAACCACCTCGCCACCGTCCACGGTTTGCCATTAATCACCGCCGCCGTCGTGGCTTTCTCTGGAAGCCACGGCACCGCCTTCCCCTTTGCTATATATGCTCGCCCGAGCTCGCCCTGCCTCTCGTCAACTCCCTACACTCCCCCTGGTAGCCACCCAAGCAGCAGAGCGGTCAGAGGTGGCCGTCATCCTCATCCCCGACAACCACGGCCGCCGCCACCTCTCCGTTTGTTCCGGCGAAACCACAGCTCCCCCTCCTCCAATCTCTTCACCTCTAGCCTCCACTCACACCCGCACATCCATTCCCTCTCTCAATTTCATTTGAGAACGACTGTGGGCAGAAGCCCTTTTCGAGCTTCCGCCGGAGTTCGTCGGGTTAGCTCACCGCCGGCGACTCCGCTCCTTCCTCCGATTGTGGCAAGTACCGGGAGGACCGGCGTAATCTCCTGGTCATGCGGGTGCCCTCATCTCCTCGGATGATGCCACCGTTCGCTGGCACCGGTCGCCGGAGCGCCGTCCCTGTTCTGCCGCGGGGGAGAAGGGCGGGGTGGACCGGTCAAACATGACAGGTGGGCCCGCGGGACCCACCGTCAGTGACCCCCAGGTCACCCCGCACGGTTTTAAGTGAAGGCATAATCGCGGGAGCACGCTTTCTCCACTGGTCAACGTATTCCGCAGAATACGCCTTCGATGTCGCAACCTACTGCGCGGCTGGGCTCGGCCCAATAGCACTTCGCGGCTATGCAGCGCTCAGGACACACTTCTACTTCTTTCTATTTTCTTTTCCAGCAGATTCTAAAATAATTCCACAGCCACTTTTACAAGTCCAAACTTGCTGATTCAAATTTCTGTAGATTTCTAAAATCTGGATTTATTAAACTATCTAGGGTGAACATTTGTTTTAAGCATGGTTTCTGTTGGGTTTGTTAAATAGTCCATTTAATCATTTAAGTCAGCTTAGAAATTTCATAAGTAATTCATATGAACTCCAAATAATTTGATTATTTTTCTATTATTCTTTAGTTTTCCTCTAGTTTATTTTAAGTTTTTCTTTCAAAAATTTCTAGACAACTTTTTATCACTATTTTTGTTTTATGTGGTAATATAAATATTTTTGAAAATAGGAATGGAGGGAAGATAAAGTTTCCAAACTTTTGGAGTGCACCCAATATTTCTGCATACTTAAGGCAAGCATCTTGAACACTTTATATGGTGGATTGCATAGTTAATATTTGCACCATGATTATGTTGAGTTCATATAATGTTGGCATATTGATAATTATGCATGCATGACCCCATGAAATATTTTACCTTCATTTAACCATGAAGCAAGAGTAAGCATGGCTATTTTTCTTATGACACATATGCCTATGCCGGTCCGGACTAAACTGCAGGAAAGAATCAGTCACGAGTAAAGTGACCGTGAGACTGAAATTTCTCGTAGTGACGAGAATGATCAGTAAGGGCATGTCAGGACATGCTGGGTGGTGATGCTGTTGGGTATCACCAAGGAATATATTGTGCTAACCACTGCAGGAAAACTTAACCTCCTGAGTCGACCGTAGATCGAGTCTTGTTCCGGTAACCCCCCCATACTTGATTCGTGCTGCCACTTGTCCCTGCCACAGGTGGGGTATGGTTCAGTAAGTTGTTAACCCCTTTCCGTGCACACACCACATAGAGGGCTACGATGAGGGTTTCCATGTTGGTGGACTAAATCCTGTCATCGGGTTAGGGGGCATGGGTGTTTCCAGTTGTGACTGAGAGGGGGGCACCCCTTGTAATCCGCGTGTATTAATAGTGATCCCATGCAGGACGTTGGTCTCTCCGTCTTAGAGTTTTTCTTGAACGATGCTTTGGGTGATTCCTGGCATCCAGAAAGTTAATCTGGTGTGTGCTGGTTAGGTGTGTTTTCAACCCAAAGACCGTAAAGGGAATTAGTCGGTGTCACGGTACCGACTAAAGAAATCCTTTACTTGTGGGTAAAGAGTACACCCTCTGCAGAGTTTAAACCTATTCGAATAGCCGTGTCCGCGGTTAAGGGCTACAGTCTGGGTTGGTCAAGTGTCGGTCTTAGTGTCGGTCTTTGGAGGAAAATAATTAAATTGAGCCTGAATTATTTTGCAAGATAATTGTTGTCACCCTGACGCTACCATGAATATTTTATGCATGTTAAATATTATTATGGTTATGCATATTATTGAGGACTAACCCGTTTCTCTTATTTTGAATTTCCTGAGTGTCTCAGGGGCTGGCTAGACTACCCCGGGCATTCAGTTTTATTTTCAAGACCTCTCGTGGCGTCTCTCGAGTTAACATGCGGTTTATCCCGCCACTACTCCTGTGGACACCCGATTGGCATTTCTCTTCAAGTCCGACCGTGGCGTCACTTGACACCCGACTGGCATTTCTTTTCAAGACCTCTCGTGGCATCGCCTGAGTTCTCGGATGGTTCTGTCTCGTCCGATTTCTCTTTTAGACACCCGTTTGGCATTTCTCTTCAAGACCTACCGTGGTGTCATTTTAGACATCCGACCGGCATTTCCTTTATTTTTATTTTCCTTTAACTTTCCTTGTTTATCAATAATATTTTTATATATCCAGTTATTTGCACATGCTAATATGTTATCATGCCATGATTTAATTCCTGACAGCATGCCTTTAAGTCCATCATGAGCATACGCATATAGTGTGGTTCATCTTGATCATATAATTTAATTGTTGCATTCGGTATATCTTTTGTTCAAGATGTTTGCGAGTACATTCAAACGTACTCACAGGCTTGTCCCTGGCTATTTACTTGGTCAGTTCAGGATTTCTTTGAGGAGTACCACTGCGACGTCCGTGCGGAGCCTAGGATGGCAGCCACGCGGGATAGGAATTATCCAGGTCAGCCGTTCCTGTGGAAATGGAGCCCCATCGACATTGAAGAACCACGAGTCGCTTCCATCATCCACCACCGGAGTCACTATTGTACCATTAGACCTTTATGGTCTTGTATCCAATTCTTGTAATTGCTTGGTAATCTGTAACAAGGACGTGTCCACCAGTAACGGTAATCCTGGGCTGGTGATGACACGAGGGGTTAATTTCTGGGATTTCGTGTCCCGGCCCCGACACTGAGTCACTTGGGATTTATATCTGTTGATCACTATGAAGAATTTGAAAGATACCAAAACCAAGATTTTTCCCTCTAAGACAAGGGGAGGTAAGGAACTACCATCTAGCTCTGCACTTGATTCACCTTCTGGTTTGAGTAAGCTTGCGACACCTACACCTGCTATTGATTCTGATATGTCTCAAGTAATTGATGATGCTACTTCTGCTATGCATGATGCTTATGATGATACTACTACTTTGCTTGATAATACTGTGCCACTGGGTGAATTTCTTGATGAACAACTTGCTAGAGCTAAAGATATTGAGAATGCTAAAACTGATGTTTCTGAAACTGAAAACTTTGAAACACCCATTAGACCAAGCACTCCTAGATATGAATTGCCTGTTATACCTGAGGGTTATGTTATGGATGGAGAGGTAGCTAGGGACTTTTTTGCTTGTAAGGATAGAGAGGATCTTAAGAAATTACTGGTCAAGTTGAAAAAAAAATCTTTGAATGCTAAAATGCAATATGATCCTAAGTTTGCTACGTCACCTATCTTTGTTACTGATAAGGATTATGAATTATCTGTCGATCTTGAGTTAATTACTTTGGTTGAATCTGATCCTTTCCATGGTTATGAATCTGAAACTGTTGTGGCACATCTTACTAAACTGAATGATATAGCCACCCTATTTGCTCATGAGGAAAAAATTCGCTACTACTATATTCTTAAGTTGTTTCCTTTCACTTTAAAGGGTGATGCTAAGATATGGTTTAATTCTCTTGCTCCTGGTTGTGTGCGTAGTCCCCAGGATATGATAGATTACTTCTCTAAAAATATTTTTCCTGCTCATAAGAAACAAGTTGCCCTTCGGGGAATATTTAACTTTGTGCAAATTGAAGAAGAGAGTCTCCCACAAGCTTGGGGGAGGCTTCTCCAATTACTTAATGCTTTGCCGGATCATCCTATCAAGAAAAATGAAATACTTGATATCTTTTATAATGGACTAACTGATGCTTCTAGGGACCACCTAGATAGTTGTGCTGGTTGTGTTTTCAGGGAACGAACTATTGAACAAGCTGAAGAACTATTGAATAATATATTGAGCAATGATAATGATTGGACTATTCCTGAACCACCTCCTAAGCCAACTCCGAAGAAGAGAGGTATTCTATTTCTCAGTCCTGAAGATATGCAAGAGGCAAAGAAATCTATGAAAGAAAAAGGTATTAAAGCTGAAGATGTTAAGAATTTACCACCTATTGAAGAAATTCATGGTCTTAATACTCCGACACAGGTAGTAGAGGCAAATTCTCTTTATTGATTTGATGAAGGTGATGTTCCTTATACTAAATCTGCTAGTCAATGCTTGGATGAATTTGATAACTTTATTGTTAAACAAGAAAACTTCAATGCATATGTTAGTAGACAATTGAAAAGAAATGCTTATATGCATGAACACTTGAGTGACTATATGTGTAGAACTGTTAACAAGCTTAAGTTTGTTAGTAAACATGCTTCCATGGTAAAAACTCAAGTAGAACAAGTACTCAAGGCACAAAATGATTTCCTTAATGAGATGAATAATAAGATGAATGATAATGTTGTTAGGATTGTGACTAGAGGTGGTAAAATGACTCAGGAACCTTTGTATCCTGAAGGCCACCCTAAGAGAATTGAGCAAGATTCTCAAAGAATTAATACTGATGCACCTAGTTCATCTAATAAAAAGAAAGGTGATAGGACCTTGCATGCTTCTAGTGAACCTACTATAGACACACCTGAGAATCCAAATGATATTTCTATTTCAGATGCTGAGACACAATCTGGTGATGAACATGAACCTAGTAATAATGTTAATAATGATGTTCATGTTGATGCTCAACCTAGTAATGATAATGATGTGGAGATAGAACCCGCTGTTGATCTTGATAACCCACAACCTAAGAATAAAAGATATGATAAGAGAGACTTCATTGCTAGGAAACATGGCAAAGAAAGAGAACCGTGGGTTCAGAAACCCATGCCCTTTCCTCCTAAACCATCCAAGAAAAAGGATGATGAAGAATTTGAGCTCTTTGTTGAAATGCTTAGACCTGTCTTTTTGCGCTTACGTTTGACTGATATTCTGAAAATGTCTCCTTATGCTAAGTATATGAAAGAAATTGTTACAAATAAAAGAAAGATACCGGAAGCTGAAATTTCCACCATGCTTGCTAATTACACATTTAAAGGTGGAATACCAAAGAAACTAGGAGATCCAGGAATACCAACTATACCATGCTCCATTAAAAAAACTATGTTAAAACTGCATTATGTGATCTTGGAGCCGGTGTTAGTGTCATGCCTTTCTCTTTGTATCGAAGACTTGATTTGAATAAGTTGAAACCAACTTAAATCTCTTTGCAAATGTCCGATAAATCAACTGCTATACCCATCGGTGTTTGTGAGGATGTACCTGTCGTAGTTGCAAATGTTACTATTTTAACGGACTTTGTTATTCTTGATATACCCGAGGACGACAGTATGTCGATCATCCTTGGTAGACCCTTTTAGAATACTGCAGGGGCTGTTATTGGTTGCAATAAAGGCAGTGTCACTTTTCATGTCAATGGTAATGAGCATACGATACACTTTCCGAAGAAACAACCTCAAGTGAATAGTATCAACTCTATTGGAGAAATTCCAACAATTGCTTTTGGAGGTTTTACATTCTCTATTCCTAATGTCAAAAAGAAATATGGTATTCTTATTATTGGGGAGATGCATATCCCCGTTGAGGTAACCTAGTGTTATTCAAAAATTCTCCGGTTTCATGTCACTCGGAAGAAGTTTGTTAATAAGACTTGATCAACCTTATTAATGGATTCCTTTTGATGAGCATGAGATGGACGAATTTAGGAAGCACAACCTTCTGTACCCCACTCTTTATTCTCTGTTATTTAGATATAATAAAGTAGAAATGCTATTATTTTTCTGTTTTCTAATTTACCCGTGCAAAAAAATGACCAGAAAATAAAAGTTCTCCAAATGCCCTGAAAATTTAGTATGATTTTTTGTAGAATATTTAAGAATTTTTGGTACTGAAAACACCTCAGGGAGGTGCACCAGTGGGCCACAAGCCCACGGTGTGCACCCACCGCCCCTGGGCACGCCTACAGGGCTTGTGAGTCCCACGTGGGTCCCCATCACTTATCCCAGCACCCATTCACTTCATCTTCCTCCAAAAAAAATCGCACCATTGCTCAAATCCGTGTTCTTGCTCATCTTGCTGCCATTTGTGATCTCCTTGCTCAGAACTCCATTTTCAAAACTATTTCAGGGGATTGTTCATCGAGGGAGAAAATGTTTAGGAAAATATACCAAGGTGGTTCCTCGAGGTAGAAAGCCCAGAGGATCGCAATACGTGAACCGGACCTTGAACCACCGAGGGAGGCTCAAGTGCAAACTTGCGAATGGCCATCGGATCACTTCATGACTCATGCAGGTTTCAAGGAAGAATTTGATATGCACGTACGCAATGCCGGCCTGGTAGACTTTGTGTCAGATAAGTGTTTACAGTACTACAACCTCACTGATTCCTTTGTGCGGAGATTTAAGTATTCAGTCCATCGCAATACACATTCTATTTTATTTGATCTCTATGATAAATCATTTACTATGGATCTTGGAGAATTTAGTGATGCATGCAAAATTCCACAATGGGGTACATGTACTGAATCTCGCAAAGCTGATTGCACTGGATTCCTTGCTAGCATTACTGTAGGTGAAACCAGGACTATAACACAAGCCACTATAGGGAGCATTCACTTTCCTGGATTACATTACTTTGCTCTCTTTGTGGGTAGATGCATTAATGGTAAACTTGATCATAGCCACCTCTGCGCCTCTGATTTGAGTGTCCTCAAGAGTGCGGTGATGAATGATAAACAATTTAACTTGGGGGCTATCATTGCATGTCGATTACATAATAATGCTAAAGACGGGGATTTCTTTGGTGGAATTTATGCCACTCGCTTAGCTACTTATCTTGGTGTTCCCATAAAAGAAAATGACGCTCAGTTGCCACCTGCTGTGACGCCCCGGCTTAATCATGCACTAATCATACATGCAAATGCACACGATCAAGCCTAAGGACTCACTTGAAGATATCACAACACAACTATAGACACAATTTAAAATAATACAAGCTTTATATTACAAGCCAGGGGCCTCGAGGGCTCGAATACATAAGCTCGCTTACAAGCATCAGTGGAAGCATCAGATATCTGAGTACAGATATAAAAGAGAAACAGATAAGCCTTTAAGAAGGCGGGGAAAAAGAAAACATTACGATCGAAAAGGCGCAGGCCTCCTGCCTGGGACCCTCCGATCCTACTCCTGGTCGTCGGCCAACTCGTAGTAGTAACCACCCTCGGGGTAGTAGTAGTGATCGTCGGCGGGGGCAGCTATCTCAGGGGCTCCGTCATCTGGTTGCATCAAACGGATATGGGGAAAAAGAGGACGCAAAGCAACCATGAGTACTCATCCGAAGTACTCAGCAAGCAAGGATCTACACTACATATGCAACATTATCAAAGAAAGGTTGTATATGAGGACTGGGCTGCAGAAATGCCAGAATAGAGGGAAGGCCTAGTCCTATCGAAGACTAGCATCTTCATCGGTCTTGCAGCATTAGAAGAATGTAGATTAGAACAGTATAAAGTAGTAGTAGTATTAAGTATCAACCTCGGCCAAAGATCCTTTCTCAACTCCCTACGAGAAAGCAATCCCAGAGCCCTACTATCCATTTCTCATCATTATGTTCTAGTTGTACCGATCAGGATACAACTCCGAGCGTCCGTTATCGAGGATCCGGCTATGCATAGGTTAGTTCTTCCCTGCAGGGGTGCACCAACTTACCCACCACGCTCGATTAACTCCGGCCGGACACACTTTTCTGGGTCATGCCCGGCCTCGGCCAAATGATACGCCGCAACCCGACCTAGGCCTAATAGAGAGGTCAGCATGCCGGACTAAACCTATGCCCCCAGGGGTCTTGGGCCATCGCCCCGGGAACTCCTACATGTTGCATGGGCGGCCGGTGAGCAGACCTAGCAACCCACACTATCAAGGCGGTTGCGTTACGCAGTCCAACCCGGCGCGCGCCGCTTAGTCGCTGACGTCCATTAAGATTCGGCTGATGCATACAATGCAGAGTGCTCATAACTATTCCCACGTGATGGTTAGTGCTATCGGGCCAAAGGCCCACTCGGATCAAATATCCAAATTGTTAGTGTGTTGGTAGCATGCGGTAACAAGCATAGACTCACGATCGATGTGACCCCATCTCGAGGACTTGCGGCAAGGGCTAAGAATGCTCGGCCGCGCCTCGTAATTTTCTCTCGGGTACCCTCCAGGTCAACCCGACTCCATATCACTTGCCACTTAGGCTCACACGGGTACCCCTCAGGGTCGACCCGCCTTTCCAAGTAACAGTTGTAAAGTCCAAGTATCCGTGTGTCCATAACATCAAGGGAATCTGAGGTATCACCCTCGTTGGATTCCTACTTGAGGTATCCGTCAAGGTGAACTCGGAGGAATCACCCTCGAGGTTCACACTTGAGGTGTTGCATGACGGCGTCATTATCGGGAGTGGTGAAGGAGGAATCACCCTCGATGACCACGACCGAATAGCTACTCTACAGAGTTAACATCAGAAGTGCTAAACAAGGTATCACCCTCGGCACTCGATAGTAACGCTGCAGTGTCGTACAACTAGGGGGTGATGTGCGGTGCCGGGGCCTGGTTGTCGAGTCTTCCGATAGTCCAGCGGGGGCAACTGGGACAAGTGGGGTCACTGGGGTACACTAACCAGCCTATTCTAATCAGTTTAGGACAAGCAGGTAATTATCAAAAGCAGGTTACAAAATCAGGTCATGCATCAGAATAGGTAAAGCAGTAACAGCAGCAATTCTAATGCAAGCACAAGAGAGAAGAGAATAGGCGATATAGGCATGCTCAAGGGGGGGTGCTTGCCTGGAAGCTCGGCGGCAAGTGAAGGGTCGTCAGTGGTGTCGTCGGTCTTCGGAGTAGCATCGGCCTCGGGGACTACGTCGGTGTCGGGGTCTACCGAGAGAGAAGAGGGAAAGGAAACAAATAAATACACAGCAAACATAAGCAACACAGAGCATGCTATGCTAATGTGCAGTGCAGGGTTGCCTAAAGACATGTCTAAAGCATTTTAGTTATTTTAGGATTTAAGTTGGAATTATTAACCGGTGTATATGCACTATTCATGTACCGAAAATAGGCTAAGAGTTGCGGGTTCACCTTCATAGAGTGTCCCGTCACGGAAACAGATAGCACGGCTGGAGTCGTCTCGTCGTTCTAATCAACTTTCATGTAGAAAGTTTTTCGATCCGAGCTACGGTTTATTTTCTATGAATTTTTAAAGGATTTAAACATTTTCTGGAATTATTCTAATTAACAAAAATTGTCTAAAATGAATTATGACATCATGCTGATCTCAACACTGCGTCAGCAGTTAACTGGGCTGCTGACTGGTCAAACTGACAGGTGGGACCCACCTGTCAGCCTCTGTGGGTTAATAGTGGTTTATACTAAACTAACGGAAATAATTAGTGGAGTGGGCCCTAGGTGTCAGTGACTAGTTAGGTTAAACTAATTAGGTTTTATTTAAAAACTGTTTAGTTAAACTAATTACAGAAGGGGGACCCACATGTCATCCTCAGTAGTGAACAGTAATTGCAGTTGACCGCGGTCAACTGGGTCAAAGTGGGTCCAGGGCCCACTGTCGGCCTCACAGAGCGGGCCCCACGTGGTGACAGGTCAGCGCCGGCGCCGGTAGGCACTCCGGCGAGCTCGCGCGGCGGCGTTTTCGCCGGAGAGCTTCGGAAAACGGCTACGGGGCACTAAATCGAGCGCCGCTTCTTGCGTTCGAATGAGGAGAGTGTACCGCGTCGAGTGGGGGTGGTGACGTCGCTGGAGAAGCACTACAACGACGGCGACGACGAGCGCAGCGGACGCCGGAGTTCGGTCGGGTTCATGCGCGTGGCTACGAAGCACAACAAGAGCAGCAGGTGGTGGCGTTGGGTTGTAGGGGAGGTGCTGAGCACGACTGCGCGTTCAAACAAGCACGACGACTACCAGAACATCGGCGACGAGCTTCGCGACGGAGCACGGCTCGGCCATTGCCGGCGATAGCGCCAGAGGCAGCTAAACGGGATGGAGACAGAGGGGAATCGCAGCGGGGCTCACCTAGCGGCTCAAGAAAGGCCTACGATTAGATTAGTAGCAGCAAAGAGGGGTCGCCGGAGTCAGAGAGGATCGGCGTCGGTCGGAGATGCAGTCAAAGCGAATGGCGGCGGTGTGGCTTCCCAGCTCCACTCAAGTGCACCAGGAGGTGTGGCGGAATGTGGCAGAGCTGGCGGACATGGTCGGCAAGCACGGGGCCGCCGGTGGCCGTGCGTATGACAGAGGACGGCGACGGTGGCGCTCGGGTTCTTGCGAGCAGAGAGGGGAGAGCGGTTTGGGGGCGAGAGAGAGAGGGGGAAATGGAGGAGGCGACCAAGGGGGAGGGCTTGGGGGAGTCCTTATCCCCTTGCCCACCTGCCCCGTCGCGGTGGCGAGCAGCGGCCAGAGGAGGCGCGCACGGCCACAGGGACATTGACACGGAGGGAGAAGTAGGTAAGGGTGGGCTCGGCCGGCCACTGTTGCCGCGGCCCAGTAACAGGTGGGTGCAGGTAAGTGGCCTCTGGCCTTTTCTCTTTTTAAGTTTTTCTGTTTCTTTTTATTTATTAACAGAGATAGAAAAGGATTTTGTGGGCCACCAAACATTTTAGAAAAATGTGGAACTAAGCCACAAAACTCTCTAGCAATATTTGGCACTGCCACAATTAATTTGGAGGCAAAGTGGAATCAAATGGATTTTTCATAAATGGAATAGCATTTAAAAATACTGAATTGGTACTGATTTAATTGATACTATTCATCTTTACATAAGGGTGATGTTGTTTTCCTTAACAAATAAATGTTATGGAATATTCGCTATCTGATGAACATTTTTCCAGCAGATTTTGAGCAAATTCATTTTTCACTTTGAATTTGAATTGGATTCAGAGAAGGAATTTGAAATGAGATATTAATCCAATATGATTAAGCTTTGTAAATCAAGATGACTTGGCACTGATCATAAGGGATTACTGTAGTGTGATGCTGGGGATGTTACAAATCTCCTCCACTACAAGAAATCTCGTCCCGAGATTTAAGTGGGGAAGTAAAAGTAACTTTGGAAGAACGGACCTTTATAGGGTTAATTATCTGGTGAACAATTCAGGGAATATGGCAGAAGTATCTCTCGAGTTGAAACTTAATAAAACATCGAGAACAAAGTATGAAGGTACAATAGGAAGTTTCAAGCGACTGGTCAAACGATCGATACCCGAACAGAGTGTGAAAAGGGGTTCAGAGCATCGGGAATAGATCATCTCTCGGAGTGTGGCTGGTGATAACACACAAAGCCAAGAGCATAGGATACTTCAGAATTAAGGATGTACAGGAGAGTCAGGTTCCGATCCTGTGGAACTGTGGGGGGTGTCGATCAAGAGTAGGGAGAACGGTGACATCTTACCGGTCATGACAACAAGGTATGTCAGAGAATAGTCTGTCAGTTATGTCGGTGTCAACATCGGTACCAAGGGCGAGGGACGAAGAGAACCATTTTCCTGCTCATTAAAACGAGGCGGACCAATAGGCAAAGTTCTCGTCCATCGGTGGTTACCGGAATGTCATCAACAATAGTAACAGGGTCTCACTGACAAGGTTGTACATCGAGGTGTTTCCATAAGAAGAAATTATTTCTGCTTATATCATATAGATCACAAGAAATGTTAAACAGACCAATGGAAAGGAAAATGTGTTTACACACAAGAACTAGGAGTATATCATTTCCCAAGGAAAAGTAGAGCATGATATACATGTCAGAACAACAAGTACATCATCAATTAGATAAAGGGGCAAGGGAATTCATGATGTTATCCATACAAGGGTGTCCGGATAATAGATCAAGAAGCATTTGGTAATGTGCCTCCAATCTTCTTGTTGAAATTCAAAATACCACAGTCATGCTTCGAGGTAGCATTGGTATGGTGTTTCATGTAAAAGGTTGGATCTGAAGAGCACACGAGTTGCAAAGAAACAATTCACAGATACAAGATGAACGTATTCCAAGGAAATAATTATTTTTACGAGCAGCTTCCATGATAAGATCTGCATCGTATCCATGGGCATGAACTCAAAGGTTCAAGGTCGACCCCCACTTCTTCAATGCATAACCTTTCATTTACTCCTCGTTTTCGAAGAAATTGTAGTGCGGAAGATTTATCTGGCGAAGTACCAGAAGAGTATGACTCACATAACTTTCGAGTTCACACGGATTAGGGAAAGCATAGGTTCAACCCATTGGGGCATCTTAGGAACATATACCACAAACTTCAGGAGTAATTATCAGAAGCTCGCATGCAGAGCATGGTTGACAAAAGGAGAGGATAAAATTTACCAAAGGCATTATGTATCAGGGAAAACCCCTCAAGATTTCAGATATTAAGGACACTATCGGATAACAACCCAACAATGGATCTAGCGATTCACGACGTAGTTGATGTGAGTATCGGTAATCAATCAGAGGGAGAAGGGATGCATCGGCTTATTAAAACATCTGAATAATTCGATGCTTTATATACAAAGAAACTTGATTTCTAGATCGGTGTATCAGAATCAGATGCTCTGATCAAAGATGGATAGGTTGAACAGACTTAGAGGCGCACCTGATCAAATCTTGATTGGGCAAGAACCAGCTCATATCCGGAACGATGTCTGAGCCGGAAAGAAAATTTCTAAGGATTAATTGATGGTTGCGAGTATTCGCACACACGTTGAATCCATAGGAACAGAATGAATCACAAAGGGTTATAATAAATATTGCTAGACATATGGAATTAACCATAATGCAAGCAGGCAAGGAAAAACAAGAGCAATAGGCTGCAGAGGATTTTTGGGAGATCAGATAACATTTCAAAGCATTTTGGAAAGTACATGAACAACTAGGGATGAACAGACCTTGGGTAAGTGAATTATCCGCAGTGCGAAAAGAAGCTGCAAAACAGAAGGCACAAAGGATTGTCGGAACAATGGAGAGTATTATGGGGTAACTTGTAACAACAAGAGCAACTAAGGATGAAGGTACAAACGACAAGGATGTTATTCACGGGGATTATCGGTGGTCAGGAACTGCATAGCAGTGGGTACAGGGTCTCGGGAAACTTCGAGAAGTATCTGCAGAATCTTCTGGCGAAGCAAGCAATCATCTATAGTGAAGGGGCTCTCCGGGATGAAGTGGTTACGAGAACCTAATGTCAGAGTTGGTAAAATCTTTAACCCGAATAGAAGAGAGATCAGAGTCCCAGAGTATAGACGAGGAATAAAAGATCCTAATACCACCCAATTAGCAATGTGGGCCCGTAAGCCACACAGCCATGTTAGTAAAAAGTTTTCAAATACTAGACTCAACTTCGGCCAAGGAGTTGGAAAGGGGGGGTTCCTACAGGCAGTCGGCTCTGATACCAACCTGTGACGCCCCGGCTTAATCGTGCACTAATCATACACGCAAATGCACATGATCAAGCCTAAGGACTCACTTGAAGATATCACAACCTAACCATAGACACAATTTAAAATAATACAAGCTTTATATTACAAGCCAGGGGCCTCGAGGGCTCGAATACATAAGCTCGCTTACAAGCGTCAGCAGAAGCATCAGATATCTGAGTACAGATATAAAAGAGAAACAGATAAGCCTTTAAGAAGGCGGGGCAAAAGAAAACACTATGATCGAAAAGGCGCATGCCTCCTGCCTGGGACCCTCCGATCCTACTCCTGGTCGTCGGCCAACTCGTAGTAGTAACGACCCTCGGGGTAGTAGTAGTGATCGTCGGCGGGGGCAGCTGTCTCAGGGGCTCCATCATCTGGTTGCATCAAACGGATATGGGGAAAAAGAGGAAGCAAAGCAACCGTGAGTACTCATCCGAAGTACTCAGCAAGCAAGGATCTACACTACATATGCAACATTACCAAAGAAAGGCTGTATATGAGGACTGGGCTGCAGAAATGCCAGAATGGAGGGAAGGCCTAGTCCTATCGAAGTCTAGCATCTTCATCGGTCTTGCAACATTAGAAGAGTGTAGATTAGCACAGTATAAAGTAGTAGTAGTATTAAGTATCAACCTCGGCCAGAGATCCTTTCTCGACTCCCTACGACAAAGCAATCCCAGAGCCCTACTATCCATTTCTCATCATTATGTTCTAGTTGTATCGATCGGGATACAACTCCAAGCGTTCGTTACCAAGGATCCGGCTATGCATAGATTAGTTCTTCCCTGCAGGGGTGCACCAACTTACCCACCACGCTCGATTAACTCCGGCCGGACACACTTTTCTGGGTCACGCCCAGCCTCGGCCAAACGATACGCCGCAACCCGACCTAGGCCTAATAGAGAGGTCAACACGCCAGACTAAACCTATGCCCCCAGGGGTCTTGGGCCATCGCCCCGGGAACTCCTACACGTTGCGTGGGCAGCCGGTGAGCAGACCTAGCAACCCACACTATCAAGGCGTTTGCGTTACGCGGTCCAACCCGGTGCGCGCCACTCAGTCGCTGACGTCCATTAAGCTTTGGCTAATGCATACGACACAGAGTGCCCATAACTGTTCCCACGTGATGGTTAGTGCTATCGGGCCAAAGGCCCACTCGGATCAAATATCCAAATCGTTAGTGCGTTGGTAGCATGCGGTAACAAGCAGAGACTCATGATCGATGTGACCCCGTCTCAAGGACTTGCGGCAAGGGCTAAGAATGCCCGGCCGCGCCTCGTAATTTTCTCTCGAGTACCCTCCAGGTTAACCCGACTCCATATCACTTGCCACTTAGGCTAACGTGGGTACCCCTCAGGGTCGACCTGCCTTTCCAAGTAACAGTTGTAAAGTCCAAGTATCCGTGTGTCCATAACATCAAGGGAATCTGAGGTATCACCCTCGTTGGATTCCTACTCGATGTATCCATCAAGGTGATCTCGGAGGAATCACCCTCGAGGTTCACACTTGAGGTGTTGCACGACGGTGTCATTATCGGGAGTGGTGAAGGAGGAATCACCCTCGATGACCACGACCGAATAGCTACATTACAGAGTTAACATCAGAAGTGCTAAACGAGGTATCACCCTCGGCACTCGATAGTAACGCTGCAGTGTCATACAACTAGGGGGTGATGTGTGGTGCCGGGGCCTGGTTGTCGAGTCTTCCGATAGTCTAGCGGGGGCAACTGGGACAAGTGGGGTCACTGGGGTACACTAACCAGCCTATTCTAATCAGTTTAGGACAAGCAGGTAATTATCAAAAGCAGGTTACAAAATCAGGTCATGCATCAGAATAGGTAAAGAAGTAACACCAGCAATTCTAATGCAAGCACAAGAGAGAAGATAATAGGCGATATAGGCCTGCTCAAGGGGGGGTTCTTGCCTGGAAGCTCTGCGGCAAGTGAAGGGTCGTCAGTGGTGTCGTCGGTCTCCGGAGCTGCGTCGGCCTCGAGGACTACGTCGGTGTCGGGGTCTACCGAGAGAGAAAAGGGGGAGGAAACAAATAAATACGCAGCAAACATAAGCAACACAGAGCATGCTATGCTAACGTGCAGTGCAGGGTTGCCTAAAGACATGTCTAAAGCATTTTAGTTATTTTATGATTTAAGTTGGAATTATTAACCGGTGTATATGCACTATTCATCTACCAAAAACAGGCTAAGAGTTGCAGGTTCACCTTCGTAGTGGGTCCCGTCAAGGAAACAGAGAGCACGGCTGGATTGGTCTCGTCGTTCTGATCAACTTTCATGTAGAAAGTTTTTCGATCCGAGCTACGGTTTATTTTCTATGAATTTTTAAAGGATTTAAACATTTTTTGGAATTATTCTAATTAACAGAAATTGTCTAAAATGAATTATGACATCATGCTGATGTCAACACTGTGTCAGCAGTCAACTGGGCTGCTGACTGGTCAAACTGACAGGTGGGACCCACCTGTCAGCCTCTGTGGGTTAATAGTGATTTATACTAAACTAACAGAAATAATTAGTGGAGTGGGCTCGAGTTGTCAGTGACTAGTTAGGTTAAACTAATTAGGTTTTATTTAAAAACTGTTTAGTTAAAATAATTACAAAAGGGGGGACCCACATGTCATCCTCAGTAGTGAACAATAATTGCAGTTGACCGCGGTCAACTGGGTCAAACTGGGTCCAGGGCCCACTGTCGGCCTCACAGAGCGGGCCCCACGTGGTGACAGGTCAGCGCCGGCGCCGGTAGGCACTCCGGCGAGCTCGTGCGGCGGCATTTTCGCCGGAGAGCTTCGGAAAACGGCTACGGGGCACTAAATCGAGCGCCGCTTCTTTCGTTCGAACAAGGAGAGTGCACCGCGTTGAGTGGGGGTGGTGACGTCGCCGGAGAAGCTACAGCGATGGCGGCGACGAGCGCGGCAGACACAGGAGTTTGGTCGGGGTCGTGCGCGTGGCTACGGAGCACAGCAAGAGCAGCGGGTGGTGGCGTTGGGTTGTAGGGGAGGTGCTGAGCACGACTGCGCGTTCAAACGAGCACGACGACTACCAGAACGTCAACGACGAGCTTCCTGGTGGAGCACGGCTCGTCCATCGCCGGCGACAGCTCCAGAGGCAGCTAAACAGGAAGGAGACAGAGGGGAATCACAGCGGGGCTGACCTAGCGGCTCAAGAAAGGCCCGCGATCAGATTAGTAGCAGCAGAGAGGGGTCGCCGGAGTCGGAAAGGATCGGCGGCGGTCGAAGATGCAGTTGAAGCGAACGACAGTGGCGTGGCTTCCCAGCTCCGCTCAAGTGCACCAGGAGGTGTGGCGGAACATGGCAGAGCTGGCGGACACGGTCGACAAGCACGGGGCTGCCGGTGGCCGTGCGTACGACGGAGGACGACGACGGTGGCGCTCGGGTTCTTGCGAGCAGAGAGGGGAGAGCGGTTTGGGGGCGAGGGAGAGAGGGGGAAATGGAGGAGGTGACCAGGGGGGAGGGCTCGGGGGAGTCCTTATCCCCTCGCCCACCTGCCCCGTCGCGGTGGCGAGCAGCGGCCAGAGGAGGCGCGCGCGGCCACAAGGACGTTGACACGGAGGGAGAAGTAGGTAAGGGTGGGCTGGGCCGGCCACTGTTGCCGCAGCCCAGTAACATGTGGGTGCAGGTAAGTGGCCTCTGGCCTTTTCTCTTTTTAAGTTTTTCTGTTTCTTTTTATTTATTAACAGAGATAGAAAAGGATTTTGTGGGCCACCAAACATTTTAGAAAAATGTGGAACTAAGCCACAAAACTCTCTAGCAATATTTGGAACTGCCACAATTAATTTGGAGGCAAAGTGGAATCAAATAGATTTTTCATAAATGGAATAGCATTTAAAAATACTGAATTGGTACTGATTTAATTGATACTGTTCATCTTTACATAAGGGTGATGTTGTTTTCCTTAACAAATAAATGTTATGGAATATTTGCTATCTGATGAACATTTTTTCAGCAGATTTTGAGCAAATTCATTTTTCACTTTGAATTTGAATTGGATTCAGAGAAGGAATTTGAAATGAGATATTAATCCAATATGATTAAGCTTTGTAAATCAAGATGACTTGGCACTGATCATAAGGGATTACTGTAGTGTGATGCTGGGGATGTTACACCTGCTTTCCTTGATTATAATGCTATGGTACGCTACTAGTTTCTTGAGAGGAACGAATAGTCCCTCCAGTACAGACTAATCTTTGACAGGGAGCGCATCTTCCGTATTACGCTTCCTGCTCCTGCCTTCTTTAACTTTCAGGTAAAACAAAGATATTTCATAACCAAAGAGGAGGCGGACGAGTATGAGAGAGCAGGGGAGGCCGCTCGTCTCCACGAGGCAGCCCTCCAAGCGGTAGCGGCTGCAACTCAGTACAACCCCAACTACAACTTTGGATATCCGCCAGGCCAACCGTGGCCCTAGACCAACTTAGGCCAAAAGCCTAAGCTTGGGGGAGTACGTATTTCTCACCGACATTACATTCATGTTCACACATTCATTCCAGTTGTCGGTCTTCATACTATTTCACTGTATCATCCATGTTAGTTTATTTTTCTTGCTTTCTTCTTGTGTTTGAAAACCTTTGAGAAAATCCAAAAAAAAAATAGTTCTCGCTTCTTTTTAGTTTTCTTTCTAGTTCTTAGTAGTTGTAGTATTAAAAGAAAACCCAAAAAGATTTCTCTTTCTTCTTTTGCTTGTTGGCAGCATTCCCGTGTAAATAGTTTTTCTCATTTTTTATCTTTCTGTTATTTGCTTTCTTCAGAAAAACAAAAACTCCAAAAACATTTCAGTGTGTTTCTTTGAAATTCTTTTTCTTTTTCTTTGGGTCATAAGGAGAAGACCACGATAAAAATGTTGAGTGGCTCTCATATGCATTATTGTTGATCTAACAAAGAGCCCATATTACCTTGTCTTCTTCTCTGAATAAATGTTTGCAGATTCCAGCTTAGTCCAATGCACGTGCACTCTTATTATTATTCACACCGTTCGGTCGTGCAAGTGAAAGGCAATAATGACGATATTTGATGAAATGATTGAGATGGAGAAAAGCTGGAACGAACTCGACCTATTTTGTTTTTGTAAATATGATTAGCTCATTGTTCCTGATTCAGCCTATTATGAATGAAACATGTTTGCAATGACAATTAGAGATTATAGTTACTCATGCCATGCTTAATTAGCTAGGAGTGGATAATGGTTTGTCTTGTGTGCCAACATGCATTTTAAAATGGTTATGATGTAATATGATAGGATGGTATCCTCCTTTGAATGATTTAAGTGGCTTGACTTGGCACATGCTCACGCATGTAGTTGAATCAAAAACAACATAGCCTCCACGATATTTATGTTCATGGTGATTTATATCCTACTCATACTTGCACTCAATGTTGATTAATCTCAGTGCATGTTTATGACCGTCGTCGCTCTCTAGTTGGTCGCTCCTCAATCTTTTGCTAGCCTTCACTTGTACTAAGTGGAATACTGCTTGTGCATCCACTTCCTTAAACCCAAAGTTGTTCCATATGAGTCCACCATACCTACCTTTATGCGGTATTTACCTGTCGTTCCAAGTAAATTTGCATGTGCCAAACTCTAAACCTTCAAATAATAATCTGTTTTGTATGCCTGGATCGCTCATGTAGCGACTGGGGGCTGTCAGTATCTTCCATGCTAGGTGGGTTATTCTCACGATGAGTGTTTATTCACTTGTCATTCACGAGAAAGTGGCTGGTAATCGGGATGCCCAGTTCCATGCTCAAAATCAAATCAAAATATAATAATGAAACAAAACTCCCCCAGGACTGTTGTTGGTATGGACGGTACCCGTGGATTCGGCTAGCCGTGGAGTGTGATTGTTGGTGGAGGGGGAGTAAAAACTTTACCATTCTATTTGGGAACTACCTATAATGTATCTAGCATGGAAGATAGTGAGATATCTTAGTTGTTATGTTGACAATGAAAGCATACCGCTCAAAATTATATTTATCTCTGTTTTAAAAGCTTCGAGCTCTGGCACCTCTGCAAATCCCTGCTTCCCTCTGCGAAGGGCCTATCTATTTATTTTTATTATTGAGACATCATCTTATTATAAAAAGCACCAGTTAGAGAGCACCACTGTCATTTGTATGCTTTGTTATTAATTGGTGTTGAGTATGAGTGTGACTGGATCTCTTTTGCCATGAATTATAATGTCTAGTCAGTCCTTGATCTTCAGGGGTGCTCTGCATTTATGTTTTGCTGTCTCAGAAAGGGTTAGCGAGATACTATTTTGTCATATTATATCATGATTGTTTTGAAAAAAAGTGTTGTCATCCGAGATATCTTATTACTACTCGCTAGTTGATTATGCCATTGATATGAGTAAATGTGAGACCTAAATGTTATTGTGAATATGGTTAGTTTATAATCTTTGCTAAAAACCTGAACATCAGTTAGACATATTTGCAACAAGATCAAACAGAGTTTGTAAAAGTTTTTCTTTGTCACTTTCAGTTTGTCAACTGAATTGCTTAAGGACAAGCAATGGGTTAAGCTTGGGGAAGTTGATACGTCTCCATTGTATCTGCTTTTACAAACTCTTTTGCCCTTGTTTTGGACTCAAATTTGCATGATTTGAATGGAACTAACCCAGACTGACGTTGTTTTCAGCAGAATTGCCATGGTGTTAATTTTGTGCAGAAATCAAAGTTCTCGGATTGACCTGAAAATTTCCGGAGAATTTTTATGGAATATATAAAAAATACTGGCGCAAGAAGTTTCCAGAGGGGGTCCACCCAGAGGCCACAAGCCTGGGGGGCACCCCCCTGGGGCGCGCCTAGAGGGCTTGTGGGCCCCCTGGACCTCCTCCGACCTCAACTCCAACTCTATATAACCCTATTCGGGGAGAAAAAAAATCAGAGAGAAGGATTCATCACATTTTAAGATACGGAGCCGCTGCCGCCTCCTGCTCTTCATCGGGAGGGCTGATCTGGAGTCTGTTTTGGGCTCCGGAGAGGGGGATTCATCACCATCATCATCACCAACCTTCCTCCATCGCCAATTCCATGATGCTCACCGCCGGGAGTGAGTAATTCCTTCATAGGCTTGCTGGACGGTGATGGGTTGGATGAGATTTATCATGTAATCGAGTTAGTTTTGTTAGGGTTTGATCCCTAGTATCCACTATGTTCTGAGATTGATGTTGCTATGACTTTGCTATGCTTAATGCTTATCACTAGGGCCTGAGTGCCATGATTTCAGATCTGAACCTATTATGTTTTCATGAATATATGTGAGTTCTTGAACCTATCTTGCAAGTTGTAGACACCTATTACGAGTTATGATCCGCATACCCCAAGGTGACAATAATTGGGATTCTTTCCGATGATTACCGTAGTTTGAGGAGTTCATGTATTCACTAAGTGCTAATGCTTTATTCCAGTTCTCTATTAAAAGGAGGCCTTAATATCCCTTAGTTTCCTTATGGACCCCACTGCCACGGGAGGGTAGGACAAAAGATGTCATGCAAGTTCTTTTCCATAAGCACGTATGACTATATATGGAATACATGCCTACATTACATTGATGAATTGGAGCTAGTTCTGTGTCGCCCTAGGTTATAACAGTTGCATGATGAATGCCATCCAACATAATTATCCATCACTGATCCATTGCCTACGAGCTTTTCACATATTGATCTTTGCTAAGTTACTTTCGCGTTACTACTGTTACAATCACTACAAAACTGTTACTGCTACTATTACCATTGTTACCGTTACTTCCCTACTACTTTGCTACTAAAAACTTTGCTGCAGATATTAAGTCTTTCAGGTGTGGTTGAATTGACAACTCAACTGCTAATACTCGTGAATATTCTTTGGCTCCCCTTGTGTCGAATCAATAAATTTGGGTTGAATACTCTACCCTCGAAAACTGTTGCGATCCCCCATACTTGTGGATTATCATGGATGTCGATATTTTTGCTCTGAACTTGGTCAAAGTTAAAGAAATTTGACTTCTCAAAAAACTAATACCCCTTATCGTTTGGAACTAATGGAATACTAGGAGATTGCCCGTGCGTTGCTACGGGCAGAAGCCAAATGCCGGTGTGTTCCATGGATTAATAAAAAAATTAAACACATTGAACAAATTATATTGTTTTAATGCCCTTCTGTTGCCACAGGCCAACAAATGAATGTAAATATTGCATACTTTGATCTCACTAAACATAGGTGGCAGGGTATATGTAGTTCATACATACCTTCCAGTTTGTACAAATAAATAGAAATATTCACAAAATTTGACCACAAACAAATCTGCCACACCATCAAATAAATGTTGTGAATATCTTGTTATTGATACTATGATTCTTGCTCAACTTTACCAAAAAAATGCAATTACCGCATGGCTCCATGAGCAACACAATTTGTATGTATGGGTGGAGCTTCTCTGATATTTGTGCATCTGAATGTGTCATCTGTGTCACCCTTGAATTTGTAAATTCATGGGCAAAGACTTCAGCTCTTTTGAAACAGCGGGTAATGACATTCATTTAGCCTAGTACTATAAGAAATGTTAGTCTATACTCAGGACTAATTTGGCATATGCGAAGGAACAATTGCAAAAGTCCCAGTAATTAGTTGATATCATTTTCCAAAAAAGAAAGATATTTACTATCCATGTTCAAGTGTATTTCGCAACAAATCCAAATTAGTGCGACTTCAAAGAATCATGTAAGGTCAATACCAGTTATTCGGAAAACTAACATGCATTTCATTAGATGACATTTTCACCATGAACATTCTTAGGTGTTGACGAAATTTTCTGTACAAATCCACAATAAGCTTGGTGCTCTCCAGCTGCTTCATTTTCAGGGCCAGCTTTGATATGTCTCCAACGTATCTATAATTTTTTATTGTTCCATGCTATTATATTATCTGTTTTGGATGTTTTATATGCATTAATATGCTATTTTATATTATTTCTGGGACTAACTTACTAACCTAGAGCCCAGTGCCAGTTTCTGTTTTTTTCCTTGTTTTTGAGTTTTACAGAAAAGGAATACCAAACGGAGTCCAAACGGAATAAAACTTTCGTGATGATTTTTCTTGGACCAGAAGACACCCAGCAAACTTGGAGTTGAAGGCATGGGAGTCCAGAGGACTCAACAAGCCAGGGGGCGCGCCCTAGGGGGGGCGCCCTGAGGGCTTCTGGGCCACTCGGAGCTCTCCTAACCCTAACTCTTCCTCTATATTTTCCCAAATATTCCCAAACGACCAGAAGCATCCACCAAAATACTTTTCCACCGCCGTAACCTTCTGTACCCGTGAGATCCCATCTTGGGGCCTTTTTCGGCATCCTGCCGGAGGGGGTTTCGATCACGAAGGGCTTCTACATCAACTCTATTGCCCTTCCGATGAAGCGTGAGTAGTTTACCACAGACCTACGGGTCAATAGCTAGTAGCTAGATGGCTTCTTCTCTCTCTTTGATTCTCAATACCATGTTCTCCTCGTTGTTCTTGGAGATCTATCAGATGTAATATTCTTTTGCGGTGTGTTTGTCGAGATCCGATGAATTGTGGATTTATGATCAGTTTATCTATGAATATTATTTGAATCTTCTCTGAATTCTTATATGCATGATTTGATATCTTTGTATTTCTCTTCGAATTATCAGTTTGGTTTGGCCAACTAGATTGGTTCTTCTTGCAATGGGAGAGGTGTTTAGGTTTTGGTTCAATCTTGCGGTGTCCTCACCCAGTGACAAAGTAGGGGTAGCGAGGCACGTATTTGTATTGTTGCCATCAAGGGTAAAAAGATGGGGTTTTCATCATATTGCTTGAGTTTATCCCTCTACATCATGTCATCTTACTTAAGGCGTTACTCCGTTCTTTATGAACTTAATACTCTAGATGCATGCTGGATAGCGGTCGATGTGTGGAGTAATAGTAGTAGATGCAGAATCATTTCGGTCTACTTGACACGGACATGATGCCTATATGCATAATCATTGCCTTGGATATCATCATAACTTTCCGCTTTTCTATCAATTGCTCGACAGTAATTTGTTCACCCACCATATTATTTGTCTTCAAGAGAGAAGCCTCTAGTGAAACCTATGGTCCTCGGGTCTATTTTCCATCATATATTTTCAGATCTATAAACTAAAAACCCAAAAATACCTTGCTGCAATTTATTTGCTTTTACTTTGTTTTACGTTTTAGTAATTTTTATATCTATCTCTATCAGATCTCACCTTTGCAAGTGACCGTGAAGGGATTGACAACCCCTTTATCACGTTGGGTGCAAGTGTTTGATTGTTTGTGCAGGTGCATAGATTGGAGACTTGCGTGTATCTCCTACTGGATTGATACCTTGGTTCTTAACCGAGGGAAATACTTATCTCTACTTTGCTGCATCACCCTTTCCTCTTCAAGGGAAAAACCAACGCAAGCTCAAGAAGTAGCAGGAAGAATTTCTGGCGCCGTTGCCGGGGAGATCTACATCAAGCCTACCAAGTACCCACCATAAACTCTCATCTCTTGCATTACATTATTTGCCATCTGCCTCTCGTTTTCCTCTCCCCCACTTCTAAAATGATTTCATAAAAACACAAAAAGATTTGCCTTTTTATTTGCCTTCTTCCGTTCGTCTTTTCGTTTGCTTTTTGGTTGCTCGTGTATTAGATTGCTTGCTTTGTCACGATGTCTCAAGAAAATACCAAGTTGTGTGACTTTTCCAATACTAATAATAATGATTTTATTAGTACTCCGATTGCTCCCGCCACTAGTCTGGAATCTTATGAAATTAATGCTGCTTTGCTGAATCTTGTTATGAAAGATCAATTTTCTGGCCTTCCTAGTGAAGATGCCGCATCCCATCTAAATACTTTCGTTGAGTTGTGTGATATGCAAAAGAAGAAAGATGCGGATAATGATATTGTTAAATTGAAGCTATTTCCGTTCTCGCTACGAGATCGTGCTAAAACTTGGTTTTCATCTTTGCCTAAAAATAGTATTGATTCTTGGAATAAGTGTGAAGATGCTTTTATTTCCAAGTATTTTCCTCCCGCTAAGATCATCTCCCTTAGGAATGATATAATGAATTTTAAGCAACTTGATCATGAACATGTTGCACAATCTTGGGAGAGGATGAAATTGATGATAGGAAATTGCCCTACTCATGGTTTGAGTTTATGGATGATCATACAAAAAATTTATGCCAGATTGAATTTTGCATCTAGAAATCTTTTAGATTCGGCCACGGGAGGTACTTTTATGGAAATCACATTAGGAGAACCTACTAAACTCCTAGATAATACTATGGCTAATTACTCTCAATGGCATACCGAAAGATCTTCTACTAGTAAAAAAGTGCATGCGATTGAAGAAATTAATACTTTGAGTGGAAAGATGGATGAACTTATAAAATTGTTTGCTAGTAATAGTGCTCCTATTGATCCTAATGATATGCCTTTGTCTACTTTGATTGAGAACAATAATGAATCTATGGATGTGAATTTTGTTGGTAGGAACAATTTTGGTAATAACGCATATAGAGGTAATTTCAACCCTAGGCCGTTTCCTAGTAATTCCTCTAATAATTATGGTAATTCCTACAACAATTCTGATGGAAATTATAATAATATGCCCTCTGATCTTGAGAACAGTATTAAAGAATTTATTAATTTGCAAAATGTTTTCAATGCTATGGTTGAAGAAAAATTGCTCAAGATTGATGATCTGGCTAGGAACATTGATAGAATTTCTCTTGAGATTGATTCTTTGAAAATTAGATCTATGCCACCCAAGCATGATATTAATGAATCCCTAAAAGCTATTAAAATTTCTATTGATGAGAGCAAATAAAGAACCGCTAGGATGCGTGCTAAGCGAGATTGGTTTGTTGAAGCGAGTTCTTTGATTTCTCGTGACAATAATGATGAAGATCTTAAAGTGATTGGTGTGACTCCTATTGAATCTTCGTTTTCTAATATAAATCTTGATAAATATGGGACTGGAGATGAGTCAACTTTAGCTAGAAGGCGTCCCAATGATTCGGAGTTTTTAGATCTTAATGCAAAAATTGATAAAAGTGGGATTGGAGAGGTCAAAACTTTAAGTAGCGATGAACCCACTCTTTTGGATTTCAAGGATTTTAATTATGATAATTGTTCTTTGATAGATTGTATTTCCTTGTTGCAATCCATGTTGAATTCTCCTCGTGCTTATAATCAAAATAAAGCTTTTACTAAACATATCGTTGATGCTATGATGAAATCTTTTGAAGAAAAACTTGAGTTGGAAGTTTCTATCCCTAGAAAGCTTTATGATGAGTGGGAACCTACTATTAAGATTAAAATTAAAGATTATGAGTGCCATGCTTTGTGTGATTTGGGTGCTAGTGTTTCCACGATTCCAGAAACTTTATGCGATGTGCTAGGTTTCTGTGAATTTGATGATTGTTCTTTAAATTTGCATCTCGCGGATTCCACTATTAAGAAACCTATGGGAAGAATTAATGATGTTCTTATTGTTGCAAACAAGAATTATGTGCCCGTAGATTTCATTGTGCTTGATATAGATTGCAATCCTACATGTCCTATTATTCTTGGTAGACCTTTCCTTAGAACGATTGGTGCAATTATTGATATGAAAGAAGGAAACATTAGATTTCAATTTCTGTTAAGGTAGGGCACGGAACACTTTCCAAGAAAGAAAATTAAGTTGACATATGAATCTATTATGAGAGCCACTTATGGATTGCATACCAAAGATGACAATACCTAGATCTATGTTTTATGCCTAGCTAGGGGCGTTAAACAATAGCTCTTGTTGGGAGGCAACCCAATTTTATTTTTATATTTTTTGTTTTTGGTTCTGTTTTTCAATAAATACACATTATTACTTCTGTAGTAATTGTGTTTTGGTGTTTTAATTAGTGTTTGAGCCAAGTAAGACCTTTGGGATGGCTCACGGTGATAGTTGATTTGATCTTGCCGAAAAACAGAAACTTTTGCGTCCAGTAACCGAATTGTTTAAATTCAATGGAGCGTGAAAACCCCTGAATTTTTTACACAAGATTTATATACAAATTTCCTATCTTTTCCTAATTTTTCAGATATTTTGGAGTTACATAAGTATTACAACAATTCAGATCTTCGCAGACTGTTCTGTTTTTGACAGATTCTGTTTTCTATGTGGTGTTTGCTTATTTTAATGAATCTATGGGAAGTATCGGGGGGTATGAACCATGGAGAAGTTGGAAAACAGTAGATATTACACCAATATAAATAAATAATGAGTTCACAACAGTACCAAAAAGTGGTGATTTATTTTCTTATACTAACGGATCTCATGAGTTTTCTGTTGAGTTTTGTGTTGTGAAGTTTTCAAGTTTTGGGTAAAGATTTGATGGACTATGGAATAAGGAGTGGCAAGAGCTTAAGCTTGGGGATGCCCAAGGCACCCCAAGGTGATATTAAAGGACAACCAAGCATCTAAGCTTGGGGATGCCCAGGATGGCATCCCCTCTTTCGTCCTCGTCTATCGGTAAATTTACTTGAGGCTATATTTTTATTCACCACATGATATGTGTTTTGCTTGGAGCGTCTTGTATGATATGAGTCTTTGCTTTTTAATTTGTCACAATCATCCTTGCTATACACACCTTTTGAGAGGGACACGCTTGAATCGTGAATTTATTAGAATACTCTATGTGCTTCACTTATATCTCTTGAGCTAGGCAATTTTGCTCTAGTGCTTCACTTATATCTTTTTAGAGCACGGTGGTGGCTTTATTTTATATAAATTTTTGAACTCTCATGCTTCACTTATATTATTTTGAGAGTCTCTCTAAACAGCATGGTAATTTTCATAGGTTATGAATTTAGTCCTAATATGATGGGCATCCAATAGGGATATAATAAAAACTTTCATATAAAGAGCATTGAATACTATGAGAAGTTTGATTCCTTATGATTGTTCTGAGATATAAAGATGGTGATATTAGAGTCATGCTAGTGAGTAATTGTGGATTGGTAGAAATACTTGTGTTAAAGTTTGTGATTCCCTTAGCATGCACGTATGGTGAACCGTTATGTGATGAAGTCGGAGCATGATTTATTTATTAATTGTCTTCCTTATGAGTGGTGGTCGGGGACGAGCGATGGTCTTTTCCTACCAATTTATCCCCCTAGGAGCATGCATGTAGTACTTTGTTTCGATAACTAATAGACTTTTGCAATAAGTATGTGAGTTCTTTATGACTAATGTTGAGTCCATTATACTCACTCTCACCCTTCCACCATTGCTAGCCTCTCTAGTACCGCGCAACTTTCGCCGCTGCACTACACCCACCATATACCCTTCCTAAAAACAGCCACCATACCTGCCTATTATGGCATTTCCATAGCCATTCCGAGATATATTGCCATGCAACTTCCACTGTTCCGTTTATTATGACACGCACCATCATTGTCATATTGCATTGCATGATCGTAAGATAGCTAGCATGATGTTTTCATGGCTTGTCCATTTTTTGATGTCATTGCTATGCTAGATCATTGCACATCCTGGTACACCGCCGGAGGCATTCATATAGAGTCATATTTTTGTTCTAAGTATCAAGTTGTAATTCTTGAGTTGTAAGTAAATAAAAGTGTGATGATAACCATTATTAGAGCATTGTCCCATGTGAGGAAAGGATGATGGAAGCTATGATTCCCTCGCAAGTTGGGATGAGTCTCCGGACTTTACAAAAATAAAAGAGGCCAAAAGAAGCCCAAATTAAAAAAATAAAAAAATTAGAGAAAAGAGAGAAGGGGCAATGCTACTATCCTTTTACCACACTTGTGCTTCAAAGTAGCACCATGATCTTCATGATAGAGAGTCTCCTATGTTGTCACTTTCATATACTAGTGGAAATTTTTCATTATAGAACTTGGCCTGTATATTCCAATGATGGGCTTCCTCAAATTGCCCTAGGTCTTCGTGAGCAAGCGAGTTGGATGCACACCCACTTAGTTTCATTTTGAGCTTTCATAAACTTATAGCTCTAGTGCATCCGTTGCATGGCAATCCCTACTCACTTACATTGATATTTATTGATGGGCATCTCCATAGCCCGTTGATACGCCTAGTTGATGTGAGACTATCTCCTTCTTTTTGTCTTCTCCACAACCACCATATTCTATTCCACCTATAGTGCTATATCCATGGCTCACGCTCATGTATTGCGTGAAAGTTGAAAAAGTTTGAGAACATCAAAAGTATGAAACAATTGCTTGGCTTGTCATCGGGGTTGTGCATGATTTAATACTTTGTGTGATGAAGATGGAGCATAGCTAGACTATATGATTTTGTAGGGATAACTTTCTTCGGCCATGTTATTTTGAGAAGACATGATTGCTTTATTAGTATGCTTGAAGTATTATTGTTTTTATGTCAATATTAAACTTTTGTTTTGAATCTTATGGATCTGAATATTCAAGCCACAATAAAGAAAATTACATGGATAAATATGTTAGGTAGCATTCCACATCAAAAATTCTATTTTTATCATTTACCTACTCGAGGACGAGCAGGAATTAAGCTTGGGGATGCTTGATATGTCTCCAACGTATCTATAATTTTTTATTGTTCCATGCTATTATATTATCTGTTTTGGATGTTTTATATGCATTAATATGCTATTTATATTATTTTTGGGACTAACTTATTAACCTAGAGCCCAGTGCCAGTTTATATTTTTTCCCTTGTTTTTGAGTTTTACAGAAAAGGAATATCAAACGGAGTCCAAACGGAATAAAACTTTCGCGATGATTTTTCTTGGACCAGAAGACACCCAGCAAACTTGGAGTTGAAGGCAGGGGAGTCCCGAGGACTCCACAAGCCAGGGGGCGTGCCCTAGGGGGGCGCGCCCTGAGGTCTTGTGGGCTCCTCGGAGCTCTCCTAACCCTAATTCTTCCTCTATATATTCCCAAATATTCCCAAACGACCAGAAGCATCCACCAAAATACTTTTCCGCCGCCATAACCTTCTGTACCTGTGAGATCCCATCTTGGGGCCTTTTCTGGCATCCTGCCAAAGGGGATTCGATCAAGGAGGGCTTCTACATCAACTCTATTGCCCTTCCGATGAAGCGTGAGTGGTTTACCACAGACCTACGGGTCCATAGCTAGTAGCTAGATGGCTTCTTCTCTCTCTTTGATTCTCAATACCATGTTCTCCTCGTTGTTCTTGGAGATCTATCCGATGTAATATTATTTTGCGGTGTGTTTGTCGAGATCCGATGAATTGTGGATTTATGATCAGTTTATCTATGAATATTATTTGAATCTTCTCCGAATTCTTATATGCATGATTTGATATCTTTGTATTTCTCTTCGAATTATCGGTTTGGTTTGGCCAACTAGATTGGTTCTTCTTGCAATGGGAGAGGTGCTTAGATTTGGGTTCAATCTTGCGGTGTCCTCACCCAGTGACAAAGTAGGGGTAGCGAGGCACGTATTTGTATTGTTGCCATCAAGGGTAAAAAGATGGGGTTTGCATCATATTGCTTGAGTTTATCCTGCTACATCATGTCATCTTACTTAAGGCGTTACTCTGTTCTTTATGAACTTAATACTCTAGATGCATGCTGGATAGCGGTCGATGTGTGGAGTAATAGTAGTAGATGCAGAATCGTTTCGGCCTACTTGACACGGACGTGATGCCTATATGCATATTCATTACCTTAGATATCGTCATAACTTTGCGCTTTTCTATCAATTGCTTGACAGTAATTTGTTCACCCACTGTATTATTTGCCTTCAAGAGAGAAGCCTCTAGTGAAACCTATGGCCCCGGGTCTATTTTCCGTCATATATTTCAGATCTATAAACCAAAAAAAAACCAAAAATACCTTGCTGCAATTTATTTACCTTTACTTTGTTTTACGTTTTAGTAATATTTTATATCTATCTCTATCAGATCTCACCTTTGCAAGTGACCATGAAGGGATTGACAACCCCTTTATCGCATTGGGTGCAAGTGTTTGATTGTTTGTGCATGGGCTTTTTGAGGACTTGGTGCGCCTAGCCCAATAAGGCCAGGGCGCCTCCCCGCAGCCCATGCTAGCCCTTGGGTCGTGGTGGACCCACTTGTGGACTTCCGGACCCCTCCGGAATCCTCCGGAACCTTCCTGAAGCTTCTCGGTACAATACCAAAAAAACTGGACCTTTTTTCGGAACCCAAAACATGACTTCCCATATATAAATCTTTACCTCTCGACCATTCCGAGACTCCTCGTGACGTCCGGGATCTCATCTGGGACTCTGAACAACATTTGGTTACCACTCATCAAATATTCCAATACTACTCTAGCGTCAACGAACGTTAAGCGTGCGACCCTGCGGGTTCGGGAATTATGTAGTCATGACCGAGACACCTCACCGGTCAACAACCAATAGTGGGACCAGGATGCCCATATTGATTCCTACATATTTCACGAAGATCTTTTCTCGGTTGAACCTTTATGACAACATACGTAATTCCCTTTATCTGTCGGTATGTTACTTGCCCGAGATTCGATCGTCGGTATCTCCATACCTAGTTCAATCTCGTTACTGGCAAGTCTCTTTACTCGTTCCTCAATACATCATCTTGTAACTAACTCCTTAGTCACTTTGCTTGCAAGCTTCTTGTGATGCTGTATTACCGAGAGGGCCCAGAGATACCTCTCCGATACACGGAGTGACAAATCCCAATCTCGATCCATGCCAACTCAACAGACACCTTTGGAGATACCTGTAGAGCATCTTTATGATCACCCAGTTACGTTGTGACGTTTGATAGCACACAAGGTATTCCTCCGGTATCCGGGAGTTGCATGATCTCATGGTCGAAGGAATATGTATTTGACATTAAGAAAGCAGTAGCAATAAACTGAACGATCATATGCTAAGCTAACGGATGGGTCTTGTCCATCACATCATTCTCCTAATGATGTGATCTCGTTATCAAGTGACAACTCATGTCCATGGTTAGGAAACCTTAACCATCTTTGATCAATGAGATAGTCTAGTAGAGGCTCACTAGGGACACAATATTTGTTTATGTATTCACACATGTATTTAAGTTTCCGGTCAATACAATTCTAGCATGAATAATAAACCTTTATCATGAATAAGGAAATATAATAATAACAACTTTATTATTGCCTCTAGGGCATATTTCCATCAGTCTCCCGCTTGCACTAGAGTGAATAATCTAGTTCACACCGCCATGTGATTAACACCCATAGTTCACATCGCCATGTGACTAACACCCAAAGAGTTTACTAGAGTCAATAATCTAGTTCACATCGCTATGTGATTAACACCCAAAGAGTACTAAGGTGTGATCATGTTTTGCTTGTGAGAGAGGTTTAGTCAACGGGTCTGCCACATTCAGATCTGTGTGTATTTTGCAAATTTCTATGTCTACAATGCTCTGCATGGAGCTACTCTAGTTAATTGCTCCCACGTTCAATACGTATCCAGATTGAGACTCAGAGTCATCCGGATTTGTGTTAAAGCTTACATCAATTTAACCCTTTACGACGAACTCTTTATCACCTCCATAATCAAGAAACATTTCCTTAGTCCTCTTTAGGTACCTAAGGATAATTTTGACCGCTGTCCAGTGGTCCACTCCTGGATCACTATTGTGCCCCCTTGCCAAGATCATGGCAAGGCACACAACAAGTCTGGTACACAGCATGACATACTTTATAGAACCTATGGCTGAGGCATAGGGAATGACTTTCATTCTCTCTCTATCTTCTGCCGTGGTCGGGCTTTGAGTCTTACTCAACTTCACACCTTGCAACACAGGCAAAAGAACCTTTTCTTTGACTGATCCATTTTGAACTTCTTCAAAACTTTGACAAGGTATGCGCTTTGTGAAAGTCCTATTAAGCGTCTCGATCTATCCCTATAGATCTTGATGCCCAATATGTAAGTAGCTTCATCGAGGTCCTTCATTGAAAAATTCTTATTCAAGTATCCTTTTATGCTATCCAAAAATTCTATATCATTTCCAATCAACAATATATCATCCATATATAATACCAGAAATGCTACAGAGCTCCCACTCACTTTCTTGTAAATACAGGCTTCACCGTAAGTTTGTATAAAACCATATGCTTTGATCACCTCATCAAAGCGTATATTCCAACTCCGAGATGCTTGCACCAGTCCATAGATGGATCGCTGGAGCTTGCACACTTTGTTAGCACCCTTAGGATCGACAAAACCTTTTGGTTGCATCATATACAACTCTTCCTTAAGAAATCCATTAAGGAATGCAGTTTTGACGTTCATTTGCCAAATTTATAATCATAAAATGTGGCAATTGCTAACATGATTCGGACAGACTTAAGCATCGCTACAGGTGAGAAAGTCTCATCGTAGTCAACCCCTTGAACTTGTCGAAAACCTTTCGCGACAAGTCAAGCTTTGTAGACAGTGATATTACCATTAGCGTCCGTCTTCCTCTTGAAGATCCATTTATTTTCAATGGCCTGGCGATCATTGGGAAAGTCCACCAAAGTCCACACTTTGTTCTCATACATGGATCCTATCTCAGATTTCATGGCCTCAAGCCATTTGTCGGAATCTGGGCTCTTCATAGCTTCTTCATAGTTCATAGGTTCGCCGTTGTCTAACAACATAACTTCCAGGACAGGATTACCATACCACTCTGGTGCGGAACGTGTTCTGGTCGACGTACGAGGTTCAGTAGTAACTTGATCCGAAGTTTCATGATCATCATCATTAGCTTCCTCTCTAGTTGGTGTAGGCATCACGGGAATGGTTTTCTCTGATGTGCTACTTTCCAATTCGAGAGAAGGTACAACTACCTCATCAAGTTCTACTTTCCTCCCACTCACTTCTTTTGAGAGAAACTCCTTCTCTAGAAAGGACCCATTCTTGGCAACAAAAATCTTGCCTTCGGATATGTGGTAGAAGGTATACCGAATGGTCTCTTTAGGGTATCCTATGAAGATGCACTTCTCCGCTTTGGGTTCGAGCTTATCAGGCTGAAGTTGTTTGACATAAGCATCGCATCCCCAAACTTTAAGAAACGACATCTTAGGTTTCTTGCCAAACCAAAGCTCATACGGTGTCGTCTCAACGGATTTAGACGGTGCCCTATTTAATGTGAATGCGGCTGTCTCTAATGCATAACCCCAAAATGATAAAGGCAAATTGGTAAGAGACATCATAGAATGCACCATATCTAATAAAGTACTATTACGACGTTAGGACACGCCATTACGCTGTGGTGTTCCAGGTGGCGTGAGTTGTGAAACAATTCAACATTGTTTTAAATGAAGGCCAAACTCATAACTCAAATATTCACCTCCACGATCAGATCGTAGAAACTTTATTTTCTTGTTACGATGATTCTCTACTTCACTATGAAATTCTTTAAACTTTTCAAATGTTTCTGATTTGTGTTTCATCAAGTAGATATACCCATATCTACTCAAATCATCTATAAAGGTTAGAAAATAACGATACCCGCCGCGTGCCTCTACACTCATTAGACCGCATACATCGGTATGTATTATTTCCAATAAGTCATTAGCTCGCATTGTTCTGGAGAACGAAGTTTTAGTCATGTTTCCCATGAGGCATGGTTCGCAAGTATCAAATGATTCATAATCAAGTGATTCCAAAAGTCTATCCGCATGGAGTTTCTTCATGCGCTTTACACCAATATGACCTAAACGGCAGTGCCACAAGTATGTTGCACTATCATTATCAACTTTGCATCTTTTGGCATCAATATTATGAATATATGTATCACTATGATCGAGATTCAATAAACCATTCACATTGGATGTATGGCCATAGAAGTTTTTATTCATGTAAACAGAACAACAATTATTCTCTGACTTAAATGAATAACCGTATTGCAATAAACACGATCTAATCTTGTTCATGCTCAACGCAAACACCAAATAACATTTATTCAGGCTCAACACTAATCCCGAAGGTAGAGGGAGTGTGCGATGGTGATCATATCAATCTTGGATACACTTCCAACACACATCATCACCTCGCCCTTAACTAGTCTCCGTTTATTCTGCAACTCCTGTTTCGAGTTACTAATCTTAGCAACTGAATCGGTATCAAATACCCAGGGGCTACTACGAGCACAAGTAAGGTACACATCAATAACATGTATATCAAATATACCTTTGTTTACTTTGCCATCCTTCTTATCCGCCAAGTATTTGGGGCAGTTCCGCTTCCAGTGACCATTTCCTTTGCAGTAGAAGCACTCAGTTTCAGGCTTGGGTCCAGCTTTGGGCTTCTTCACGGGAGCGGCAACTTGCTTGCCATTCTTCTTGAAGTTCCCTTTCTTTCCCTTGCCCTTTTTCTTGAAACTAGTGGTCTTGTTAACCATCAACACTTGATGCTCCTTCTTGATTTCTACCTCCACCGATTTCAGCATCGCGAAGAGCTTTGGGAATCATTTCCTTCATCCCTTGCATATTTATAGTTCATCACGAAGCTCTAGTAGCTTGGTGATAGTGACTGGAGAAATATGTCAACCACTATCTTATCTGGAAGATTAACTCCCACTTGATTCAAGCGATTGTAGTACCCAGACATTCTGAGTACATGCTCACCGGCTGAGCTATTCTCCTCCATCTTGTAGGCAAAGTACTTGTCAAAGGTCTCATACCTCTCAACACGGGCATGAGCCTGAAATACCAATTTCAGCTCTTGGAACATCTTATATGTTCCATGGCGTTCAGAACATCTTTGGAGCCCCGATTCTAAGCCGTAAAGCATGGCGCCCTAAACTATCAAGTAGTCATCAGATCGAGCTTGCCAAACGTTCATAACATCTGCATCAGCTCCTGCAGCAGGTCTGTCACCTAGCGGTGCATTAATGACATAATTCTTCTGTGTAGCAATGAGGATAATCCTCAGATCACGGACCCAGTCCGCATTATTGCTACCATCATCTTTCAACTTAGTTTTCTCTAGGAATGTATCAAAAAAAGGGGAAGCTACATCGCGAGCTATTGAACTACAACATAATTTGCGAAGACATTTTGACTATGTTCATGATAAATCTTAGTTCAATTAATCAAATTACTAATGAACTCTTACTTAAATCAACATCCCTCAAGTTGTCTAAGTGGTACATGATCCAAATCAACTAACCCATGTCCGATCATCACGTGAGATGGGGTAGTCATCAATGGTGAACATCTCTATGTTGATCATATCTACTATATGACTCACGTTCGACCTTTCGGTCTCCAGTGTTCCGAGACCATGTCTGTACATGCTAGGCTCGTCAAATTTAACCCAAGTAATCCGCGTGTGTAAATCTGGCTTACACCCGTTGTTTGTGAATGTAGAGTCTATCACACCCGATCATCATGAGGTGCTTCGAAACGACGAACTTTAGCAATGGTGCATACTCGGGGAGAACACTTTTATCTTGAAATTCAGTGAAGGGATCATCTTATAATGCTACCGTCGTTCTAAGCAAAATAAGATACATAAAGGATAAACATCACATGCAATCAAAATATGTGACATGATATGGTCATCATCATCTTGTGCTTTTGATCTCCATCTCCAAAGCATCGTCATGATCTCCATCGTCACCGGCTCGACACCTCGCTCTCCATCGTAGCATCGGGGTCGTCTCGCCAACTATTGCTTCTACAACTATTGCTAACGCATAGCGATAAAGTAAAGCAATTACATGGCGCTTGCATATCATACAATAATTAAGAGACAACCATAAGGCTCCTGCCGGTTGTCGATATTACAAAACATGATCATCTCATACAACAACGTATATCACATCACGCCTTGACCATATCACCTCACAACATACCTTGCAAAAACAAGTTAGACGTCCTCTACTTTATTGTTGCAAGTTTTACGTGGCTGCTACGGGCAACTAGCAAGAACCGTTCTTACCTATGCAAAACCACAACGGTGATTATCAAGTTTGCTCTTTTAACCTTCTTCAAGGACCAGCCGTAGTCAAATTTGATTCAACTAAAGTAGGAGAAACAGACACCCGCCAGCCACCTTTATGCAAAACAAGTTGCATGTCAGTCGGTGGAACCGATCTCATGTGCGTGGACATGTAAGGTTGGTCCGTGTCGCTTCATCCCACAATACCGCCGAATCAAAATAATACGTTGGTGGTAAGCAGTATGACCATCACCGCCCACAACTTCTTTGTGTTCTACTCGTGCATATCATCTACGCATAGACCTGACTCATGATGCCACTGTTGGGGAACGTTGCATGGAAAACAAAAAAAATTCTACGCACACGCAAGATCTATCCATGAAGATGCATAGCTACGAGAGGGGGAGAGCATCTACATACCCTTGTAGATTGCTAAGCGGAAGCATTTATCACGCGGTTGATGTAGTCGTACTCTTCGCGATCCGATCACGACCCAACCGATCTAGTGCCGAACGGACGACACCTCCAAGTTTAGCACACGTGCGGCTCGATGATGTCTCCTCCTTCTTGATCTAGCAAGCGGGAGAGGAGAAGTAGATGGGATCACAACCAACACGATGGCGTGGTGGTGATGGTGGTGGTGGAGCACCGACAGCGCTTCGCTAAACGTCGCCGGGACGAGGCGGTGGAACTACGGAGTAACGGGAGAGAGAGAGGGGCGCCAAGGGCTTGGTGTGTACTCTTGCGGCATCCCCTCCCCTCTATATATAGGTGGAGGGGCATGGGAAACAACCCCTCCAAGCCCTAGGGCGCAGCTAAGGGGGAGAGGACTTGGACTCCAAGTCCAATCCAATTCCTACTAGGACTCCTTCCTTTTTTGCCTTCCCTAGCCACATGGGCTTTTTGAGGACTTGGTATGCCTAGCCCAATAAGGCCAGGGTGCCTCCCCGCAGCCCATGCTAGCCCTTGGGTCGTGGTGGACCCACTTGTGGACTTTCGGACCCCTCCAGAATCCTCCGGAACCTTCTGGAAGCTTCCCGGTACAATACCGAAAAAACTGCACCTTTTTTTCGGAACCCAAAATATGACTTCCCATATATAAATTTTTACCTCTCGACCATTCCGAGACTCCTCGTGATGTCCGGGATCTCATCCGGGACTCTGAACAACATTTGGTTACCACTCATCAAATATCCCAATACTACTCTAGCTCAACAAACGTTAAGCGTGGGACCCTGCGGGTTCAGGAATTATGTAGTAATGCCCGAGACACCTCTATGGTCAATAACCAATAGCGGGACCTGGATGCCCATATTGATTCCTACATATTCCACGAAGATCTTTTGTCGGTTGAACCTTTATGACAACATACGTAATTCCCTTTGTCTGTCGGTATGTTACTTGCCCGAGATTCGATCGTCGGTATCTCCATACCTAGTTCAATATCATTACTGGCAAGTCTCTTTACTCGTTCCTCAATACATCATCTCGTAACTAACTCCTTAGTCACTTTGCTTGCAAGCTTCTTGTGATGCTGTATTACCGAGAGGGCCCAGAGATACCTCTCCGATACACGGAGTGACAAATCCCAATCTCCATCCATGCCAACTCAACAGACACCTTTGGAGATACCTGTAGAGCATCTTTATGATCACCCAGTTACGTTGTGATGTTTGATAGCACACAAGGTATTCCTCCGGTATCCGGGAGTTGCATGATCTCATGGTTGAAGGAATATGTATTTGACATTAAGAAAGCAGTAGCAATAAACTGAACGATCATATGCTAAGCTAACGGATGGGTCTTGTCCATCACATCATTATCCTAATGATGTGATCTCGTTATCAAGTGACAACTCATGTCCATGGTTAGGAAACCTTAACTATCTTTGATCAAAGAGCTAGTCTAGTAGAGGCTCACTAGGGACACGGTATTTGTTTAAGTATTCACACATGTATTTAAGTTTCCGGTCAATACAATTCAAGCATGAATAATAAACTTTTATCATGAATATGGAAATATAATAATAACAATTTTATTATTGCCTCTAGGGCATATTTCCATCAGGCACTGCACCACCGCTATTATTTATCAGCATTTGCCTCATGTTTTGTCTCGCAAACCCAGATGCAACACAGGAAGCACATTAGCCCACAAAGTCCCTTGTAGTCTAAACCTAGCACAATCTAGTAATTTTCCATAGCAGGAGGATATGTTAGAGAGAGTTTACGTAGGGTAGTAGAAAATCAAATAACTAATGAAAGATTGCCAGATAGGTTGATGGCAAACACCAGAGATATAGATGAATACAATGCCCATAAAGAGAAACCCAAAGAGAATATATACCCCCCAAATAAACAGTAGAGTGAATTGTAGAAGAATGACCTCACTATGGACCCGGGTTCACCTATCTCAAGGCTGGGCATGATCACCACGGGCTCATGTTTTATGCAAATTTTGGTTCTTGGTGAACATTATGTACACAATGAATTACTTGTGAAAAAAATAGAGCTGTAACAGTATACGGTGAGCACAATAATTGAAGCAAGGGGTAGTTCCGATTTTTCGTGGGCTAAAACAATACAACATGAATTCACATATAGATTAATGTGGTACCTAAAGAAAATATTTCATCACAAGTGTATATGTCATGTCAATTTAAAGTTACGTACAGCTCCAATTCTCAGTGTATATGTCATGTCAATTTGAAGTTGCGTAGAACTCCAATTCATAGTGTTTTTCACCATCAATTATAAGTTGCGTAGAACTACAAACAAGATTCAGAGGTTAGTATGGATGAAAGAAATCCATCACCACATCCTAGTATCTCATTGTCATCACTCATCACAATTGAAGCAAGAAAAAAAAGACATGCATAAACAAATAAAAATATGGGAATTTTGATCCCTAGCTAGTTCTCTTCTTCATTGAGAGGACAGAAGGATCGAATGATCAATGAGGGGCAATATAAGGTATTGATTCTATATAAGATGGATCAACTAATGTACAGAACAGCTGTTGTACCTTACTAATTCAAACAACGGAGTAACAAGTAATGTCACGGTTAATTCAGCATCAAGAGGAGTCCATCATGTAAATATTTTTTTAATAGCATGTTCTAAGCTCCATTAGTCCAATGAAATGGAAATGACAACAGGTCATAATACACAACATAGTACGCAAGGTCTCGGTTATATTCCAAGTTTCCAACACATTACCAACTTAACCTAACTTGAAACTATTCTGTAGTGATTCCCTGTAAGTATGCATTCATATAGAGGATGTTACCTTAACTCTAATTAGATCAAGTAGGTTTATACAGTATGTACATATGCATTCATATAGAGCATGTTACCTTAATTTTAATTAGATCAAGTAGGATTGTACAGTAACTCCATGTACGCATGCATTCATATAGAGCATGTCTCCTTAATTTGAATTAGACCAAGTAGGACTATAGTGATTGTAGAAAGATTCCATGCATGAAGAAATGACCATAGTTAACTTACAGCATAAGCCTCGTTGTTTGGTTTTGATGCAATTTTCAGCGGATGTATGCCACATGTCCTCAAGATATTCCAGATTTTGCGAACCTTCTCATCGAGCTCTTCACATTCAGTGTTGGCTACTTAAATTGTGTGCACATAAACAATTTTACTCCTGGAACAGACCTTCCTTCCAACTCCTATTTACACTTATGATGTCCTGTAAGATAAAAACCATCTTAGTAATAAGATTGATAGAACATACAGAGCTGAATTATATATATCCAGAACTGTACCCTATCGCTTCAAATCTGGAGAGTGAGCCCCTCGAGGATTGGTAGGTCAATGAACACAAACTGCAGCGTCCGACGGAAGGGAGATGTTCGACACGGAATGGTGAGATAAGAAGATGGATAACCTAACGATGAGGAGTGGGGTCATCTAGGAAAACATATGCATCCCTCGGACTAACAACTTTTAGGAAATCAGACACATGTCTGGAGTGAATACATCAAATTCTTATCATTTTTCGCTAACCACTGAATTACTTCCATTATCAGGAATTCAACTACTCACCTTGGAGCTAGTACTGAACTTCAGTGTTTATTATATGAAATAACAATTGCATCTACCAAAGAACCGGCACCACTCCACCGTTGACAGCATGCTTGATTCGACCACTTGATGCATGATCATAAGTACCTAGATCTGAAAGAGCCTAATTTCTCTAGCTGAACTAATTCACATAGATGGAAGTGTTCCGGTAATTTCTCAGTAAACCAAAGGGATCAGTGAATGGCACCAAACATGGTAGGAAACACAAATGCAAGTACTGTTCCACATATCTACTTGTAAAAACTGCAGACAGATTGTAGCAATTGTAATCCATATAACAGGCCCATTCATATTACTGAATACTAATGAGCTAACTGAATATTCATAGGCTGATGTGATTGGTTAAGTGATGTACAGAGTAGAAAAACCCAAGATCAAGCAGGGAGGCCCAGGAAAACAACATGAAACATATCGATTGAAGAATCAGAGGCTGAGCAGTAATTTCATACTCACTTGAACGCCCCATGCCCGAACAACGGACATGAGGCTGCGGCCTCTCCAGTGTATGCCCGCGTCCCCGGCGGCACGACAGATAGCATGTCCTTGGCGCCGGCGGCAAGTCTGTGCGCACGCGTCCCCGATCTCGGAGTCAGCACAACACATTAGGGCAAGAAGGGAGAGGAATCCGGCACCCTACCATGGCTAGGGTTTGCCTCTCACCCTACTGTGTGCCCGACAGCCCGGATGAAGAGGGCGCCGATGCAACATGGACTTCAAAACCTCCATCCATGGAATCCGGCGTCGCCGGCTACGTGCTCCTTGGGAAACCGGTGCTTTCGAGCGGGAGGACGGGGGCGGCGTGCGAACAGGATGGGTACGGCGGCGGCGTGCGAGAGGAAACCTAGCCCTCGCTCGGGAGTCTGAAAAGGGATGAGGCATTTTTTTTCTTTGAGCGAGGGCTCTATCAACGAGGGCTCACTGATTTGGTAGAAGGAAATTGGAAACGGGAGTCGAGGGATGTTTCCTTTTTCGTGCGCGAATAGAGAGGCGGGGCAGAACGAGCGAGGGAGGCGAACGAACGAACGACGTAAGAACCAACCATCACGACCGCAGACTCCTCCTTTAAGAGTAGAGATTTAGTTTGATGGATGGGGGAGATGATGGTGTGTTTAATTTTTATTTATAATGCGATGATTTGGTGGACCTTTCGTGGTTGATTCTATGTTATCCACTAACCAGCATATATTTATGTGGAAAAATTCTTGCGTCGTTGGCTGCACGTACTATATTGGTGCTACAATATCATATGGTTTTTCCTAGATAGTGGGAGGGTGTGCAGGATTGATATATTTTTATAGGCAAGTTGCTGCTGATTGATTTGAAAAATCATTAACCCGGTCAAAATTGTAAACCAAATTCAAAATTGAATGTCTCAATCGAATGAAAGAGTTTCAAAATTATGGAACATAGTGAATTAAAAAACTGAACGGGGGAATTTGAGAAATTGTCGACCCGGTCAATCGGGTGACCCAATTCTAAATGCCTTAAGAATTAGGAAGCATAGTGTATACTCCCTCCGTCCCAAAATAAGTGTTTCGACTTTGTACTAACTTTAGTATAAAGTTGTACTAGAGTCAAGACACTTATTTTAGGACAGAGGGAGTAGTATAAAAGAATTGAATGGAAAAGCTTTGAGAAATTGTTGACCCGGTCAAAATCGGATGACTCAATCTAATTAGAGACCTTAATTGAACGTGGGCTATTTAAAACTAGAGAGCATAGTATTATAGAAGACATAATGTATAGTATAAAAGAATTGAATGAGAAAGCTTTGAGAAATTGCTTACCCCGTCAAAATCGGATGATCCAATTCTAATTGAAGACCTCAATTGAATGCAAACTCTTTTAAACTAGGGAGCATAGTGTTATAGAGGATTTGGCTGTGCTAATGGTGGACACAAAACAATAACAGCAAATTGAACTTCTTTGTCACACCAACTTTGCATGCAAATGCTAACGTTTTGATACTTTTGATGCCACGGAATGGGAGCAACTTCTGTTGCATGTGATTCTCATCTGGCTTTGCCTTCACCATTGTGAGCAGGCATGATGGTTGTTGTACTAGATGGAAGAGGGTATGAATTTGAACATGCCCCACTACAGAAAAATCAATCCAATAGCAAGGCAATTGCTTAAACCTAAAAGGGGTTCACCACATTGCGAAATAATCACACAAATTCTGAGTTTCTGACCACAACTTTCTTCACATGGCTGATCTGAACAATGGCGAATACTCGTCGAGTCTAGATTCAAGATGACCTCAGTTTTACAGGAATATTTATTTTTGTTGCCAAGAACACAAGATATGACTGGGCAACAAAGCGAAATATGGCCTCTTCCTTGGTAGTCTTCAAGCTGGATAGAGCCCATTGACACTCATACCTCCATCCACTGAGATCGTCTGGCCTGTTATGTAAGTGGAACCAGGCATGCAAAGAAAAGCAACCAGCGATGATACCTCTCCTGGTTCTCCGACACGCACGAGCGGAGTTCGACTCACAACGGAGGCCTCAAATTCCTTGTTAGCCAAAAGCTGCACCAAAAACAATAGCAGAGGTTCAGGGGTCAGAGTTACCATTTTCCAAGAGGTTACATGCTAGGGCCCCGCCCCATGCACCGAGTACGGGCAGATGCGCTAACTACAAGAGTTCATAAGCAATTGTAGCACAAAAGATACAACATGTGGCTGCAATATAATATATATTTTCTATGTTTACTACTATAGGACTAAGAAGAAAATTTGAGAATAACAGAATGTAGTTCTCATGTGCTTCTACACACATGTACAAATGACCATGAATGGCATCAGTTCTAATAAAATTATGAGCATATTCAAGGTGTGAGGAACTGGAGCTGTCCACAGAAAAAAAGGGAAGGAGAAAAAACAGAGTGTGGCTTAGCTAGTTTCAGTTGGACACTACTGCTAGCTATGTTATGTGTACCACGGTTAGCTATAGCAATTATCAACACACAGTTAGGTGGCCTATATATTCAGGGTACCAGGCAATCTTCAGCAGGAATTCAGGATCCCAACTTTAGCATGGCCACCGCACAAGGACAGCACGCCCAAATCAAGAAAAGGAATTCAGGATCCTAACACTAAACTCTCATTTTCTGAATTGCTACAGGCATGGCTGTATATTGGTCGGTATCATTATTTTAGGACCCTGATAAGTACCGAACGTCAGGTACGAGCACATGGCAACTCCGAACGTTTTCGACGGCAGGTTTAGTGACGCGAAAATGGCAACTTTAGTTGCCAAACATGGCAAGAAACTTGCCGTGTCACTGGAAATTGCCATCCTTGCGTGACTAGAATTGCCATCGAAAAACGTCAGGGCCGGAGTGCCACGCACCTGACGTGTGGCACTTATCATTTGGGTTATTCTACCCTACTTAACAGTTTTAATCCTAACCATGCATGATTGACCCTCCCTTTCAGCAATCCTTCCTGGGTATACTTATTGTGAATTAGCGGAAGTAGATACATGATAAACCTGCTCCCCGCTACCATCTTGTAATGTGGGAACCTAATACGTCAAGAGCTAAGGTATACTAATTATAATCATTGTGAAATAAGATAATACTGATAACCAAACAGCTGCACTGTGTTCGTTCTCTGATAGTAATGATGGTACAGGCTGAAATCAACATGACTTTTGCTACCCTAAATTGAATTTGAATATAAGTGTAAGCATACTTTTTGAGATAATTTCTATCGACTGGTACTAAAACATGCACTTTGTTCATTCTCTGATAGTATATGGAAGGTATAGGCTGATATCAACATGATTTTGCTACCCTGCATGTAATTTGAATATAAGTAGAAGCATACTTTTTGCGCTAATTTCATCAAGAACTGATACTAAAACATGTTTAGTATCATAAATGAGTCAACTTGCTCTGTTCACTCAACGACATAATCATATCACTATAACTAAGCACAGGTTGCGCAGCAATGCACTCAATAAAAATAATGCAGTTAAACACATATATGGAGGAAAGCAGGGGGAAGACTTGTGTGAGATCTCACATTAGGTGAGATCTATGAGATCGATTTTTTTGAAAAAAAAAAGTACATGTTCGAACATTCTCAAAAAATTTGTAGACACACACCAATGATTGATGTATAACCTCAAAAAGTTTCGGCTCCTAATTCAACTTACATTAATAGAAACAAAAAAGCAAAATCGGATGTGAATAGTGTCAAAGTACTATTCAGTATTCACCCAAAACTGTCAATATTCACATTCGAATTTGTCTTTTTTGAATCTCTAAATGTACATCGAGTTTTGAGCTGATTTTTTTCGGAGTTGTAGACATACCCCACATGGATGTTGTTAAATAATTTCAGATTTTTTCGAAATATCTAAATATGATTTTTTGGGGTTGATCTCATCAAAATGTGAGATCTCATGTAAGTCTTCCCCAGGAAAGCAGTAGAATAATGCATAATTAGTCCTCAAGTCAAACAGGTAAGAAGGATAACCATGACGCAGTTAGAGTTGCTATAGTCTGCATACTACGTCACAATCATGATTCATAACATGTTCCAAATTACTGTGTAGACTTGAGAGGAATAATCAAATAAGACCCTTACTCCTTCTGTAAGCGAAGTCGTTATGTACCATGGAGCAACAGAGTTTGTTCTTATGCCATCTTTTGCCCATTCACATGCTAGGTTCTTGGTTAACTGGTTGATGGCACCTGAACAAAACCAGTAGCTAGTTACGCATAGTAGATGTCTGAAAAATCATAGTAGATGCTCAGGAAGTCAAAGTCACAGGCGGGTAGTGAGCTACAGTAGTTACCTTTAGTCATGGCATATAGAGTACCGCTAAATACGGCTACTAATCCACAGACAGATGATATGAAAACAATGCTGCCCAAACCAGATGCTTTTAGAAGAGGATGTGCAAGTTGGCAAAGATGATATGCAGATTCAAGATTAGTGGCCATCAGAAAAGAGTAATCTTCTGCGGAATATTCAGTAGTTGGCTTCCTTATGTTTGTCCCCACATTGTTTACCTTAAAGAGGAAATGAAGAAAGTCAGAGCAAATTGACACAAACAATATGCAGACCCAAGGTAAGTGGCCCTCAAAGTGAGTAAACATTTCTCGCAGAAAAAGAGTGACTAAACTTCTACAGGACATTCAGTAGTTGGTTTCCTTATGTTTGTTGCTCCAATGTTTACCTTAAAGACCAAGTGAAAGAAGACGGCACAAATCTACACAAGCACTCAGGTTACGGAATCAACACTACAAAACACATGGGAAATTAAAACGGAGATCCAACAAATAGTTCATCTTGCAGGGGCGCCCTGCAGACCTGTACTCTGACAAAACCCGGATTTTGGTGGAATGCGCTATATTTGAATAAAATGCAGATCTCCAAGGAAAATGTCATTTCCCCGTAAAGGACAACAGGAGCACTGCCCACTCAATTAGAAAACAGTTCAGTTTTACAACGCACATATGTAACAAGCGACGAAACCATTTTGGTCGACTAGAGAAGCAAAGAACCTAAGCGCTAGCCACTATCATCGGAAACAACACGCTGGAAGGTAAGTGCTCACGCATTCACTGCTCAACACCGAATATGAGACCGCTCCATCTAAGAAATGATGTCTATCCGGATAAACTTTGGGCCGCTGCTCCACCAGTCAGCTAACCTGCCCTGGATGGTAGCTGTCTGAGTCAGCTGCTCAAGATTGGACCAGGCCGCCACCATCTTCCACACCTGCTTGGAGAAGCTACGATCCATCACGACATACTCAGCTGATTTATTTTCCACCCTGGATTTGTTCAATCCACTTGTTTCTGTCAAGAGCACAGTGAACCTTGCTATTCTTGAATCTCACCCTACTACTAGGCTACTAGCAATGGCACAATCTCCACCGCCACCTTCCCAGGAAGCCATCTAGATTCCAAGAACTTGGCTGTCTGGTCGTCTCCCAGGGTTACCAAAGTCATGGCACTGAAGAGGGCCCGATCGAACGGCACCGTGTTGCCCGCCCAAGGTTTATCAAGATCTGTCTATTCAGACCATCAAAGGAAAATATTGACCTATGAGATTTAGCAAACTTCACCAACGAACCAAAAGTTAAACATCAGCTTTCGCACCTGTGGTAATAGTAGTACAGCCATCAACACATTTCATTCAACCTTGTGTTTACAAATTTTCAGATCTTGAATTCGACTGTTTTATGCAGAATTATTAAGATAAGAAACATCATTTCATTGGGAATGTATGTCTGCAGCGCGTTTTTGTGAAATCAACATATTATATACACTTCCATGAGAGAAAAGATATATCAACTCAAACACATGGTGCTGAAAGTGAAGAAAGCTCCATAAATAAACACACGGACATGATTGATAGTGAGAGGTGGCCAGGTGGGTAGTACTTGACTTTCCGAAGGGCTCCGTGTTTGGTTTGCCATGTTCCGTGCTTCATTTATCTCCATTAATACTGTTTCAGTTGTAGGATGGGGTATAGTACGTGGGCATTTAGGGGGCGAATTTCAACTGTACGTGTGTGTGCTTAACTGCAACTCACAGCAGACTGGTATTCCCAGAGAGAAAATCAATAATATTACATTTCTGACGGATGGATAGGATCATAGGAACGAGAAAGAAGAGAAATGAACATGCGATTGGTTCCAACTCACGAGGATGTTGAGCTTGCCGCCGAAGCGTTCGGCGACGTCGCCAATCAGGCGCTCCCGCTGCTCCCGGACGGAGAGGTCGCAGACGGAGGTTGTGACGCGGAAGCCCCTGGCCTCCCACTCCTTGAGGCGCTCGCCCAGCTCCGCCTCCTTCCGGGAGCAGGTGTGCACGGCCGCCCCAAGCGCCGCAAGTTCCTCCACCACCGCACGCCTGCGCATCACACGGGCTCCTCAGGTCGGCCATCGAGGGGATCTCTCGGAGTTTGGGGCGCTGCTGGTGAAGAGAAAGTGGTGTCCGAGGGGGTACCCGATCCCGCGGGTGCCGCCGGTGACGAGAGCCGTCTTGCCGTGAAGAGACCACCTTCCTGGAGCACCCGGCTGGCTCGATCCCGACGGCTCCGCCGCAGCCATCTGCCAACCACCCGCCGCTCTGTTCGGATTCTGTGCTTATCTGTTCCACGAACAGACGAGTACTGGTAGACAATAGACAGTGAGGTAGGGTGCGGTCGTTTCTCCTGGCGTTCTTGTAGTATTAAGCTTTTTTTTTAGGAAATGCAATCATGGCTGATGCACCCTCCCGCATACGATTATAGAATTTGAAACAAGTTAAAAAAAACTATAAGAGCAACTCCAACGCGCCGATCTAAACGGACGGCGATTTTGTCCGTTTTTTGTCCGTTTGGGTCGGCCCGGCGGACACCAATGTCCGCTTCCGTGTTTGGTCGGCGCATGCGCCCAACGCTGGCCCGACCCATATTGACGGTGCATGAAAAAAATAGAATACAAACATTTCGAAAATAAAAACAAAAATTAATTAAACATTAAAGCCGGCCACAAAGGCCGGCGAGAGTCCACGCGTCCACATTTGCATTAATTAACATTAAAAAAATTAACTACGAGGCGGCGCGCTGCCCTAGGCGTCCTCGTCGTCGACGTCGGGGCCGGTGAGGTCGATGAGCGTCGGCGCAGGGCCGGCCCAGGGGAACACCGTGTTCCAGACGGCGGCGATGTCGGTCGCGGGCTGTGCCGCCGCGGCCTGGCGCGCCTCCTCCTCGGCCTCGCGCTGCTCCTCCTCGGCGTCGCGCTCGAGCAGCTCGAGGTACTCGCCGTCGCGGCGCTCCTCGGCCAGCCGTTGTTGGCGCCATTGTTCGAGGTACGCCGCCTCCTGCGCCTCCGTCGCCCAGTACCAGACCGGCGGGGCGCTGACCCACTCGCGCACCACTCCGGTCCAAGAGTAGCGCTCGACGGGGGCCGGCTCCGGCTCGGCCTTGACCGGGGACGGCGGGGCCACCGGCGGCACGACGCAGTCGCCCGCCGCGGACAGCGCCATGGCCTCCGCCATGGCCGCCTGGTACGCCACCTCCTCTTCCTCCTCCTCCGCCACCCTGCACCGCTCGTCCTCCTCGCTCTCCCGGAGGACAGCCGCCTGGTAGGCGGCCTCCGCCTCCTGGTCCTCTTCGCGGACGACGAGGAAGGGGGGGCGGCGGCGAGCTGCGGGCGACTTCGCGGACGCCGCGCCGCCTGGCCTCCTCATGCTCGAAGGCGAACCAACGAGCCTAGTTGGGCGAGTCGAAGGCGTACGCGACGTCGCTGAGCTGCTCCGGCGTCAGCAGCGCCCGCCGGCGCCGCACCTCCTCCACGTGCGCCCTAGCCGACCGCGGCAACGGCGGCACTGGGATCCTCTCCGGATCCAAATGCTAGTCGTGCGGCAGGGTGACGTCGGGGTACGGGAGAGGGACGCGGTGCTGCCAGTGCCACTCCGCCTGGTGCACTGGCACGTTCACGCGCTGCCTCGGCCGGCGAGCTGGCGCCGGCAGAGGCAGGGGGAGGGGGAAAGGGGTGGCGGGGGCCTTGCCCTTGGCTTTGCCGTTGCCGGCGCCGGAGAAAAGCCCCATCTGGCTTGGCTAGGGGTGGCTAGGGTTGCCGCCGACGGGGGAGCAGAGGGTGGCGAGATGGGGACGGGGGCTTTCTAGAAGCGGATGAGGACGGCCCCCCGCACGCTCGGCTTAAAAAAGGACGACCGCCATCGCTGACGCGTGGGCCCGAGATGGGCGGTTGTCATAAATTAAGCTGACCAAACTGGCCATGGGGTAGTTGGACGGCCGCCAGGTGGGGACGCGGCGGACACCGAGAAGGCGCGCGAGGCGTCCGCTTCGCGTCCGAGCCGACGCATTTCGGCCGCAAATTTGGGCTGTAAATGCGTCGGCGCGGACGCGAAGCAGACACGAATTGGGTTTGGATCGGCGCGTTGGGCCTCCACTTTTGTCCGCGCCGACCCAAACGGACGCTGATGAACGATTTGGGTCGCTGCGTTGAAGTTGCTCTAATCGAAAAGAAAAATAATAATAATTGTACATGACGTAGCAGCTACGTTTTCAACATTTCTTTATCTTTTGGCATGAAGATAGGGAGTGTAACGTGTTTTGTGTAATGAGCCGACTATGCCGTCAATCATGATGGCCAAGACTAAGGCCAACTCCAGCGCGCGACCTCATCCTGTCCGGGTGCGTCCGTTTGAGGTAAAACGGACATATCAGACGGCCCAGCGCGCGGACGCAAACAAACTTTTGTCTGCTTTCTATCCGCTTTCGACTTATCCTCGGCCCAAGTTTGGGCCGTTTTTGAGGTGAAACAGACAGCGCGCGGACGGGCGGGCCGTGTGCGCTTGTCCTCCTCTGGCTCGCCCGTCGGTGGCACATGCATCCGTTTTTTTATCCGCCCCCCTCCCCTCTCTAGCCGCACCCCCTCCACTTTTGCCCCTCGTCGCCGTCGCCGCTACCATTGTAGCTGTGTAGCTCGGACGCGCGCTCGCCCAGCCCCCTTTCCCTCGACGCCCCCGAGCTACCCAACCACGGCCACCTGATTTGCGCACCCGATGGCCGGATTTGGAGCGGATCCGGTCGGGCTTGAGCTCGCCCGACTGTGGGATGTTCGTGCACTTTTAGCTAGCATAGAGGCTAGAGATGAGACTAGTGCACTTGTTGCTAGAATAGAGGCTAGACATGAGACTAGATGCGAGGAAGCAACGTCTACTTCTTTACACTCGAAGAAGAAAGAAGCACGCAAGATCGAGCCTCCGCAGATCAACAATGAATGCATCGAGAAGGCACTAATCCAACTTACGGGAGCAGTTATGGTAGTTGGTTATCTTCTAAAATGTATTCTTGTGGTTCTTGTTTTCTTTGGTCTTGCTTTTCTAATCAAAATTTGTTGATGTATTTCCATGTATCAAAAATCAATGATGAAAAAAAAATATGTGCTTGGAAAGAAAAACGTACGCAGTCGGGATGCGTCCGCGCGTTGGGCGCACGGCCACCGCATCCCAGAAATGACCCGGACACGACCCCATTACCCTACCCAAACAGACAGAATCCGGGGTAAACGGACGTCCGTTTGGGGTCGTGCGCTGGAGTTGGCCTAAAAGAGAAGACCGAAACTAGGCCATTGTCGTGGCTAAAGATTTGGGTACCTAGTTCCGGAAGAGTGGTCCCGTTCAGCGGCGGAGCTACACACCAGGTCTAGGGCCCGGGTCGCAGATCACTATAGCGCGGAAGATGGCCCCGAGCTGGTGCTAGCCTGGCTCTGCCCTTAGAGCATCTCAAACAGGTGGGCAACCGCGCGGCGCGTTAAAGTTTTTTTTACAGCGTCGCAGCGTCGAAATAGTCTTTTTTTGCTCGTAGCAGGGCGCTGGCTCTAGCGGCCGCTGCAAAATATGGCGCGCGCGAACAACTCTAGCAGTTGCGCTAAATTTCCAACGCGCGCGAGCAGTCGGCGCTTGCAAATATGATTTCACATGTTTATTTGACAATATGATGAGATTTTCCAAACAAACAAATGTGCAAAATAAGAGCATATACAGCCGGACTCAGCAAACCCGGCCCCTCAAACGCTCGCGGACACGACCGGGTGCGTCTGCGGACACTGACTGAGCACGCCTCATATTTCCTTCTCCACATACAACCCTCTCATATTCATCCCCTAAATCCATACAGAAGCATGCAGAATATATAGCTACGTACTACGTTCTATACTACTCAAATTTCGTCGTTGTCGGAGATGGCCTGAGTCGCCTGCGCCGGAGCCGGAGCCACCAGCGCCGGAGCCTGGGCCGCCAGCGCCGCCTCCATATGTTGCCGACGGCGACGCCTAGCCTCCGCAGCCGACTCCGCGCGGATGGAGTTCAGGATGGCTCCGGCCACACGCCCATGTCCTCCTCCATCGCCGGCGCCTCCTCCTCCCCCACATCCAGCGACGGCGCCTCCTCCGTCGGCTCCTGCTCCTCCTCCTCTTCCTCGTCCGCCGGCTCTTACTCCTCCTTCTCTTCCTCGTCCGCTAGCTCCTGCTCCTCCTCCATCGGCTCCACCTCCTCAAAATCCTCCTCCGGTTCCAGAGGTAGCCTCGCTTCCCTACGGATCCGGACCTGCTCAAGGAGGAACAGACGGTGCTGGATCGTGTAGTAGCGGCGGCGTGTGGGGCATGGCTAACGGGCTCGAGTGGTGGCGGAGGGAGGGAAGAGGCGGATGTGCTAGGGCTGGGGGCGCCGGCCGGCTTAAATAGCCGGCTACGGCCTCGGGCGGGGAGCCGGAGCGACGCCACGTGGCGTTCACACCGCAGCGACGGTCGAGGCGCCCGTCGGACTGTCGGGTTTCTCGGTGAGTCCGTATGGGGCCACATCGTCAGGCCGACATGGCGGGCGTGCCCGGGCGCCCCCATATCCGCCCCATTTTTGGGCTGGATATGGGGGTGCCGGTCAGCCCGGGCGTTCGAGGGCCATTTGAGGGGCCCGTCTGGGTCAAAAAATCGTGACCGGACAGTGACCGGACGGCCAGCCCGGGCGTATGAGGCGGGTTTGAGAGGTCCGATTGTAGATGCTCTAAGAGTTGGAGCAACATAGCATAGTTCAATTCCACGGCATAGTTCAAAATCACCCAACCAAGTTCATGACAAATAAAAGTTCACACAAACAAATGGCACATCAACAATCATGCCACATCATCATCCTCCTCTTCTTCCTCCTCATCCGAAGATGATTCTTCCTCCTCCTCTTGCTTTTCAAGCGCCGCATCGTCATCGAGAGCTCGGATGGTGTTCGCAAGATCTCCAACGACATCATGCGAAGGTATGTGAGGCACACCAGACGCCATGCGTCCACCCATGTCATCGGCGCAACAAATTGCGAGCTCTCCGGCACTTCGGTCGGCGGAGGCGTGGCCGGACGCCCTGCAAGCTTCTTCTTCGACCGCCGAGAAGAGCCATCCGCCTTGTTCTTCTTCCCAGACACCTTCCCGCCGCCGCCGCCACCGCATTCGGTCGCTTGGAGACGGGGGCCCGTGGCTTCACGGCGGGCGGCGGTGCGATGCCACCCTGCGAGGTCGTCCGTGGCGCCATCAAAAGGCCGCATGCGAGACCGGTGCTTGGAGGAGGGCCGCCGGCGGCGAAGCCGAAGCTCAACCCCGCGCTAGGGTTTGTGGCGGCGACGACGACAGCGGCGGAGGGGTCGCGGGTGTAGAGAGGGGTTGGGGGATGTCGGCGTGGCCTTCCATCAGTCGAATTTCACTGGCGACGGCACGGGCGGGGCAAAGACGGGGCGGCCAGAGAGGTTCGCGGCAATTGGTCGCTCGCGCTCGAATGTCCAGCGCGCGGGAGCGGGCGCGCGATGATGTTTTCCTTCGCGCGCTGAACCCATTATACCGCGTGCGCGATTATCACGCGGCTGCTGGAAAGCCCATTACGGCCCCGCGTGCGCAAAAAACCTGATTTTTTCAGCGCGCGCCTAAGATAGCGCGCCTATTGGAGATGCTCTTAGTCTCCTTGTATTGACCTATGTTTGTCTGAATCTCTTAAAACATTATTATTTCCCCTTCTTAATCTTCAATATCTAAACAGCTAGCCCCCACTAACTATTTCTCTCAACATGCAAGCATGCCACATCATCGCATAACATGCATGAGAAAAGGCTCACCCGGACTACCATATGTCTCTCAACATGCAAACATGCCACTTCATCATGACATGCATGGAAAAAATACCCATCTCAACATGCAAACATACATGAGAATTTTCCTTATATTATTGTTGGAAATATGCCCTAGAGGCAATAATATTGTATTATTATTTCCATTATTCATAATTAAGAGTTTATATTCATGCTATTACTGCTATGATCCTGGAATATGCTATTCACTGGAAGACTTATATGCACGTGTGAAGTAATAAACGGTAACAATAGGTTCCCGATCTCGCCTCTTAGACTGGCTCAAGTGTTGTTGGTGATCATGTTTTCCGGATTTTAGGATATCGTTAAGTGTAACGATAGTCCTAAAACAACATTGAGGGTATGACGTTAGGAGAACGATCATATTGAATCGACCCAATACTTGTCTGTTATACTTTATGATTATATTGTCTGAAATCATCTGTTATAATATGGAGTGTTAGCATGTGTTTTACTTCCACAGACCATGAGAGTGTCTCGGTCAATTCCTACCAGACGGTGGGCTTTGGGGTTGCTCAAATGTCATATGTAGCAAGGTGATCATAACGACAACTTTCAGGTTCACCGGAAAGTTTGACAAGTGACCAGATAGCTCAAGAGTGGGATTTGCTCCTCCGACGATTGAGAGATATTCTTAGGGCCCTCTCGATGTGAAGGCATCCATCATCGTCTGGCCAGACACAGGTGACTACATCACGGGGATACCAAAACATGTCAACGAGAAAGAAGAACAAAATCGGTAACGGGAGCAATGGTATAGTGAGCATGGTGATGACTCAGGAGGATACCGACACACACCGGGTTTTGTAAAGTATCGCGAGCAAAGGGAACATCACATGATAACCAAAGGCTCACTTGAATATCATTCATGTAATCATAGGGACCGATATGGATGTCCACGGTTTCGCTAGCGGTCATTGAACGAAGGGGTTTTGTTCATGTCTATGATTTACCGAACCTACGGGGTCACAAGCTTAAGATAATCACGATCTACTGAGTGTTAGTGGTACGGGAGTAATGAGAATATATTTGTGGAAAATGTTTCCAGAGATGTTAAATTATATACATATATATATATATATATAATGGTCTGAAAATATTTAGAACATTTTATATTTAAATTAAATATCAATCGGCCTAAAAAGGCCAAGATGTGGAAAGCAACTTGGGCCACAAGGGCCCAAGTAGGAAGGCGCCCCCTTTCCTTGTAAGGGGGGCCTGAATTGGACTTGGAGAGGAGTCCTACTCCTCCCCCTAGGCCGACGCATCAAGGGGGGACTTTCCCCCCTTGATGGTTGCCCTCTTCCTCCCCTCTAACCTATATATACTAGGGGATTTTGCTCTATTGGACACACAGTTTTGGAGCCTCTTCTAATTGATCTAGTTCTAGTTCTTGTTGGTCCTAGTTGATCAATTAGAGCTAACCCTAGCTACCTCTAATCCTCATAATTAGAAGCCCCATGTGGTTCTAATCTCATCCCTCTAATTCTTCGGTGATGATTAGCTCTGGACAGCGAAGCGCTGCCGGATCGTGAAGACCATACGTTTGCAACCAAGTAGAGAGGCCGTGCTTTCGGTCTTCTGTTCAAGGGATCATTCGAGGGCGGTTCGCGGGATCATCATCAACGTTCGAGGGACTCCAAGTACGATCTACACCGACTTGTCTACTTCCGCTACACTCCCGGAGTCGGTAACGGTCGTTGATCCAAACCCTTTATGCATCTTCATATTGTTCCTTGGTGATCGTAGGGCGAATTTCTTTTATTTTCTACTACATTTCCCAATAGTGGCATCATGAGCGGTTCTATGAGTAGATGCATGTTTCCATCTAGATCACATGTGACTGTGAGGGTGATGTTCTTGCTATGCTTCCCTCGAGTGTTGCTTCGGTTCAGTTCATTGACGGCATGGTGTCGCTTTTTACAAGGTTCTGACAATCGTTCGGCTCTGGCTGTCGACAATCTGCTAACAGTTCCTTGGGCTTCACCATAGTCAAGAATAGTGAACCGTCGTGTACACAAGAGGGCAATGAAGATGGATGATCTTCTAGGGGGTCACGCGTATTAGACGAAGTTTAGTGTGGGGGAACAAGGTTTTTAATTAAGTCTCTTCTTTCACACACCCCGAAAGTTAATCTAGCAACAAGGATTATCACTTTATGGTGTGCACGTAGGTAGCTAGATTTCTCCGAAAACCCTGGAAGCCACGTAATTAAAAATTGCCAAACTGATTAGTGGATGTCTAACTTGGTTTTGCAGGGTTTGCATATGATGTGGTATAGCCTTCGTCATGATAATGGGTTTATGTATGAGATGGTTATATGTTGTAATGTTATGTGGCCTGCGTGTCAAATATGCCCTAGAGGCAATAATAACGTTGTTATTATTATATTTCCTTATTCATGATAAAGGTTTATTATTCATGCTAGAATTGTATTGACCGAAAACTTAAATACATGTGTGGATACATAAACAAATACCGTGTCCCTAGTGAGCCTCTACTAGACTAGCTCGTTGATCAAAGATGGTTAAGGTTTCCTAACCATGGACATGAGTTGTCCCTTGATAATGGGATCACATCATTAGGAGAATGATGTGATGGACAAGACCCATCCGTTAGCTTAGCATATGATCGTTCAGTTTATTGCTACCGCTTTCTTAATGTCAAATACATATTCCTTCGACCATGAGATCATGCAACCCCCGGATACTAGAGGAATACCTTGTGTGCTATCAAACATCACAACGTAACTGGGTGATCATAAAGATTCTCTATAGGTATCTTCAAAGGTGTCTGTTGAGTTGGCGTGAATCGAGATTGGGATTTGTCACTCCGTGACGGAGAGGTATCTCTGTGCCCTCTCGGTACTACAGCATCACAGGAAGCTTGCAAGCAAAGTGACTAAGGAATTAGTTACGAGATGATGTATTACGGAACGAGTAAAGAGACTTGCCGGTAACGAGATTGAACTAGGTATGGAGATACCGATGATCAAATCTCGGGCAAGTAACATACCGACAGACAAAGGGAACTACGTATGTTGTCATAAAGGTTCGACCGATAAAGATCTTCGTAGAATATGTAGTAACCAATATGGGCATCTAGGTCTCGCTATTGGTTATTGACCGGAGAAGCGTCTCGGTCATGTCTACATCATTCTCGAACCCGTAGGGTCCGTAAGCTTAACATTCATTGACGATATAGTACTATATGAGTTATGTGAGTTGGTGACCAAATGTTGTTCGGAGTCCCGGATGAGATCACAGACATGACGAGGAGCTCCGAAAAGAAGGGGTTCCGGGAGGCCCCGGGAGGTTATTGGGCCATATGGGCCAAACGAGGGGAGCACACCAGCCCACATGGGGCTGGCGCACCCCACCTCTGGCCACTGGCCTTGGGGAGAAAAGGAAGGAGGGGAGTCGGCCTCCCCTTGCCTTCCCTCTCCTCCCCTTTCCTTCACCCCGAGAGCAAATAAGGAAGGGCGGCGCCTAAGGGCAGGCGACCTAGGGTTGGCCCCCGGCCCCCTAGGGGTGCGCCTGGGCAGCCTCCTCCTCCCCCCACCTATATATATATATATATATATATATATATATATATATATATGAGGAGGGAGAGGGGCAACACACATGACGATCCCCAAGCCGTGTGCGGCGCCCCTCTCTCTCTAGTTCGTCCTCGGTCATAATTTTCGTAGTGCTCGGCGAACCCCTGTGGAGATAGTTGCACCACCACCGTCACCACGCCATCGTGCTACCGGAACTCATCTACTACCTCGCCCGACTTGCTGGATCAAGAAGGCGAGGTCGTCATCGAGCTGAACGTTTGCTAAACGCGGAGGTGTCGTGCGTTCGGTACTTGATCGGGCGGATCGTGAAGGTGTACGACTACATCAACCGCGTTGATAAACGCTTCCGCTTAACGGTCTACGAGGGTACGTAGACATACTCTTCCCTCTCGTAGCTATGCATCTCCATGGATAGATCTTGCGTGTGCGTAGAATTTTTTTTGTTTTCCATGCAACGTTCACCAACAGTGGCATCATGAGCCAGGTTTATGCGTAGATGATATGCACGAGTAGAACACAAAGGAGTTGTGGGCGGTGATGTTCATACTGCTTACCACCAACGTCTTATTTTGATTCGGCGGCATTGTGGGATGAAGCGGCCCGGACCAACCTTACATGTCCACGAACATGAGACCGGTTCCACCGACTGACATGCAACTTGTTTTGCATAAAGGTGGCTGGCGGGTGTCTGTTTCTCCTACTTTAGTTGAATCGAATTTGACTACGGCCGGTCCTTGAAGAAGGTTAAAACAGCAAACTTGATAATCACCATTGTGTTTTGCGTAGGTAAGAATGGTTCTTGCTAGTTGCCCGTAGCAGCCACGTAAAACTTGCAACAACAAAGTAGAGGACGTCTAACTTGTTTTTGCAGGGCATGTTGTGATCTGATATGGTCAAGATATGATTTGATATATATATTGATGTATGAGATGATCATGTTTTGTAATAAGTTCACAACTTGCATGTCGATGAGTACGACAACTGGCAGGAGCCTTAGGGTTGTCTTTAATTATTGTATGACCTGCGTGTCAATCACTAAGCGCCATGTAATTGCTTTACTTTATCGCTATGCGTTAGCAATAGCTGTAGAAGCAATAGTTGGTGAGACAACCCCGATGCTACGATGGAGATCAAGGTGTCGTGCCGGTGACGATGGAGATCATGCCGATACTTTGGAGATGGAGATCAAAAGCACAAGATGATGATGGCCATATCATGTCACATATTTTTGATTGCATGTGATGTTTATCATTTATGCATCTTATTTTGCTTAGAACGACGGTAGCATTATAAGATGATCCCTTCACTTAATTTCAAGATAAAAGTGTTCTCCCCGAGTATGCACCATTGCTAAAGTTTGTCATTTCGAAGCACCTCGTGATGACCGGGTGTGATAGACTCTACGTTCACATACAACGGGTGTAAGCCAGTTTTGCACATGCAGCATACGTGGGTTAAACTTGACGAGCCTAGCATGTACAGACATGGTCTCGAAACACTAGAGACCGAAAGGTCGAACGTGAGTCATATAGTAGATATGATCAACATAGAGATGTTCACCATTGATGACTACCCCATCTCACGTGATGATCGGACATGGGTTAGTTGATTTGGATCATGTATCACTTAGACAACTTGAGGGATGTTGATTTAAGTGGGAGTTCATTAGTAATTTGATTATTTGAACTAAAATTTATCATGAACTTAGTCTTAATAGTTTTTGCATATCTATGTTGTAGATAAATGGCCCGTGCTACCGTTCCCTAAATTTTAATGTGTTCCTAGAGAAAGCTAAGTTGAAAGATGATGGTATCAACTACACGGACTGGGTCCGTAACTTGAGGATTATCCTCTTTGCTGCACAGAAGAATTATGTCCTCGATGCACCACTAGGTGACAGACCTGCTGCAGGAGCTACTGCAGATGTTATGAACATCTGGCAGACTCGATCTGATGACTACTCAATAGTTCAGTGTGCCATGCTTTATGGCTTAGAACCTGGACTTCAAAGATGTTTTGAACACCACGGAGCATATGAGATGTTCCAAGAGCTGAAGTTGATATTTCAAGCTAATGCCCGGGTTGAGAGATATGAAGTCTCCAACAAGTTCTATAGCTGTAAGATGGAGGAGAATAGTTCTGTCAGTGAACACATACTCAAAATGTTTGGGTATTATAACCACTTGACTTAGCTGGGAATTGATCTTCCAGTTGAGAGTGTTATTGACAGAGTTCTTCAGTCACTACCACCAAGCTACAAAGGCTTCGTGATGAACTATAATATGCAAGGGACGACGAAAATGATTCCTAAGCTCTTCGCAATGCTGAAATCGATGGATGTAGAAATCAAGAAGGAGCATCAAGTGTTGATGGTTAACAAGACCACTAGTTTCAAGAAAAAGGGCAAGGGAAAGAAAGGGAACTTCAAGAAGAATGGAAAGCAAGTTGCCGCTCCCGTTAAGAAGCCCAAAGCTGGACCCAAGCCTAAAACTGAGTGCTTCTACTGCAAAGGAAATGGTCACTGGAAGCGGAACTGCCCCAAATACTTGGCGAATAAGAAGGATGGCAAAGTGAACAAAGGTATATTTGATATACATGTTATTTATGTGTTCCTTACTAATGCTCGTAGTAGCGCCTGGGTATTTTATACTGGTTCGGTTGCTCATATTTGTAACTCGAAACAGGAGCTGCGGAATAAACGAAGATTGGCTAAGGATGAGGTGACGACGCACGTCGGGAATGGTTCCAAGGTCGATGTGATCGCCGTCGGCACGCTACCTCTACATCTACCTTAAGGATTAGTTTTAGACCTTAATAATTGTTATTTGGTGCCAGTGTTGAGCATGAACATTATATTTGGATCTTGTTTATTGCGAGACGGTTATTCATTTAAATCAGAGAATAATGGTTGTTCTATTTATATGAGTAATATCTTTTATGGTCATGTACCTTTGATGAATGGTCTATTCTTGTTGAATCTCGATCGTAGTGATACACATATTCATAATATTGATGCCAAAAGATGCAAAGTTGATAATGATAGTGTGACATACTTGTGGCACTGTCATTTAGGTCATATTGGTGTAAAGCGCATGAAGAAACTCCATGCGGATGGACTTTTGGAATCACTTGATTATGAATCATTTGATACTTGTGAACCACGCCTCATGGGTAAGATGACTAAAACTCCATTCTCCATAACAATGGAGCGAGCTAATGACTTATTGGAAATAATACATACCGATGTATGCGGTTCGATGAGTGTTGAGGCACGTGGTGGGTATCGTTATTTTCTAACCTTCACAGATGATTTGAGTAGGTATGGGTATATCTACTTGATGAAACACAAGTCTGAAACATTTGAAAAGTTCGAAGAATTTCAGAGTGAAGTGGAGAATCATCGTAACAAGAAAATAAAGTTTCTACGATCTGATTACAGAGGCGAATATTTGAGTTACGAGTTTGGCCTTCATTTAAAACAATGTGGAATTGTTTCACAACTCACGCCACCTGGAACACCACAGCGTAATGGTGTGTCCGAATGTCGTAACCGTACTTTATTAGATATGATGCGTTCTATGATGTCTCTTACCGATTTGCCTTTATCATTTTGGGATTATGCATTAGAGACAACCGCATTCACATTAAATAGGGCACCGTCTAAATCCGTTGAGATGACACCGTATGAACTATGGTTTGGCAAGAAACCTAAGCTGTGATTTCTTAAAGTTTGGGGATGCGACGCTTATGTCAAAAGGCTTCAGCCTGATAAGCTCGAACCCAAATCAGAGAAGTGCGTCTTCATAGGATACCCTAAAGATACTATTGGGTACACCTTCTACCACAGATCCGAATGCAAGATCTTTGTTGCTAAAAATGGGTCATTTCTAGAGAAGGAGTTTCTCTCGAAAGAAGTGAGTGGGAGGAAAGTAGAACTTGATGAGGTAATTGTACCTTCTCTCGAATTGGAAAGTAGCACATTAGAGAAAACCGTTCCCGTGATGGCTACACCAACTAGAGAGGAAGCTAATGATGATGATCATGAAACTTCGGATCTAGTTACTACTGAACTTCGTAGGTCGACCAGAACACGTTCCGCACCAGAGTGGTATGGTAATCCTGTCCTGGAAGTCATGTTGTTAGACAATGGCAAACCTACGAACTATGAAGAAGCTATGATGAGCCCAGATACCGACAAATGGCTTGAGGCCATGAAATCTGAGATAGGATCCATGTATGAGAACAAAGTGTGGACTTTGGTGGACTTGCCCGATGATCGGCAGGCCATTGAAAATAAATGGATCTTCAAGAGGAAGATGGACGCTGATGGTAATATCACTGTCTACAAAGCTCGACTTGTTGCGGAAGGTTTTTGACAAGTTCAAGGGGTTGACTACGATGAGACTTTCTCACCCATAGCAATGCTTAAGTCTGTCCGAATCATGTTAGCAATTGCCGCATTTTATGATTATGAAATCTGGCAAATGGATGTCAAAACTGCATTCCTTAACGGATTTCTTAAAGAAGAGTTGTATATGATGCAACCAGAAGGTTTTGTCGATCCTAAAGGTGCTAACAAAGTGTGCAAGCTCTAGAGATCCATCTATGGACTGGTGCTAGCATCTCGGAGTTGGAATATACGCTTTGATGAGGTGATCAAAGCATATGGTTTTATACAGACTTATGATGAAGCCTGTATTTACAAGAAAGTGAGTGGGAGCTCTGTAGCATTTCTGATATTATATGTGGATGACATATTGCTGATTGGAAATGATATAGAATTTCTGGATAGCATAAAAGGATAGTTGAATAAGAATTTTTCAATGAAAGACCTCAGTGAAGCTACTTACATATTGGGCATCAAGATCTATAGGGATAGATTGAGACGCTTAATAGGACTTTCACAAAGCACATACCTTGGAAAAGTTTTGAAATTTTTCAAAATGGATCAGCCAAAGAAAGGGTTCTTGCCTATGTTGCAAGGTGTGAAGTTGAGTAAGACTCAAAGCCCGACCACGGCAGAAGATAGAGAGAGAATGAAAGTCATTCCCTATGCCTCAGCCATAGGTTCTATAAAGTATGCCATGCTGTGTACCAGACCTATTGTGTGCCTTGACATGAGTTTGGTAAGGGGGTTACAGTACTGATCCAGGAGTGGATCACTGGACAGCGGTCAAAATTATCCTTAGGTACCTAAAGAGGATTAACGAAATGTTTATCGGTTATGGAGGTGATAAAGAGTTTGTCGTAAAGAGTTATGTCGATGCAAGCTTTGACACCAATCCGGATGACTCTGAGTCTCAATCTAGATATGTATTGAACATGGGAGCAATTAGCTAGAGAAGCTCCATGCAGAGCATTGTAGACATAGAAATTTGCAAAACACATACGGATCTGAATGTGGCAGACCCATTGACTAAACCTCTCTCACAAGCAAAACATGATCACACCTTAGTACTCTTTGGGTGTTAATCACATGGCAATGTGAAATAGATTATTGACTCTAGTAAACACTTTGGGTGTTAGTCACATGGCGATGTGAACTATGGGTGTTAATCACATGGCGATGTGAACTAGATTATTGACTCTAGTGCAAGTGGGAGACTGATTGAAATATGCCCTAGAGGCAATAATAAAGTTGTTATTATTATAATTCCTTATTCATGATAAAGGTTTATTATTCATGAAAGAATTGTATTGACCGGAAACTTAAATACATGTGTGGATACATAAACAAATACCGTGTCCCTAGTGAGCCTCTACTAGACTAGCTCGTTGATCAAAGATGGTTAAGGTTTCCTAACCATGGACATGAGTTGTCACTTGATAATGGGATACATCATTAGGAGAATGATGTGATGGACAAGACCCATCCGTTAGCTTAGCATACGATCGTTCAGTTTATTGCAACTGCTTTCTTAATGTCAAATACATATTCCTTCGACCATGAGATCATGCAACTCCCGGATACTGGAGGAATACCTTGTGTGCTATCAAATGTCACAACGTAACTGGGTGATCATAAAGATGCTCTACAGGTATCTCCGAAGGTGTCTGTTGAGTTGGCGTGAATCGAGATTGGGATTTGTCACTCCGTATGATGGAGAGGTATCTCTGGGCCCTCTCGGTAATACAACATCACAGGAAGCTTGCAAGCAAAGTGACTAAGGAGTTAGTTACGAGATGATGTAATATGGAATGAGTAAAGAGACTTGTCGGTAACGAGATTGAACTAGGTATGGAGATACCGACGATGGAATCTCGGGCAAGTAACATACCGACAGACAAAGGGAACTACGTATGTTGTCATAAAGGTTCGACCGATAAAGATCTTCGTAGAATATGTAGGAACCAATATGGGCATCTAGGTCCCGCTATTGGTTATTGATCGGAGAAGCGTCTCGGTCATGTCTACATCATTCTCGAACCCATAGGGTCCGCACGCTTAACGTTCGTTGATGATATAGTACTATATGAGTTATGTGAGTTGGTGACCGAATGTTGTTCGGAGTCTCGGATGAGATCATGGACATGATGAGGAGCCCCAGAATGGTCCGGAGGTAAAGATTGATATATAGGACGATGCTATTTGGTCATCGGAAAGGTTTCGGGAAGTACCGGGTATTCATCGGATCACCGGAAGGGGGTTCCGGGAGGCCCCGTGAGGTTATTGGGCCATATGGGCCAAATGAGGGGAGCACACCATCCCACAAGGGGCTAGCGTCCACCTCTGGCCGCTGTCCTTGGTGAGAAAAGGAAGGAGGGGAGTCGGCCTCCCCTTGCCTTCCCTCTCCTCCCCTTTCCTTTCCCCCGAGAGAAAATAAGGAAGGGGGCGCGCCTAAGGGCAGGCGCCCTAGGGCTGGCCGCCGCCCCCCTAGGGGTGCGCCTGGGCAGCCTCCTCCTCCCCCACCTATATATATATATATATATATATATATATATATATATGAGGAGGGAGAGGGGCAACACACACGACAATCCCCAAGCCTTGTGCGGCGCCCCTCTCCCTCTAGTTCGTCCTTGGTCATAATTTTCGTAGTCCTCGGCGAAGCCCTGCGGAGATAGTTGCACCACCACCGTCACCACGCTGTCGTGCTGCCAGAACTCATCTACTACCTCGCCCGACTTGCTGGATGAAGAAGGCGAGGACATCATTGAGTTGAACATCTGCTGAGCGCGGAGGTGCAGTGCGTTCGGTACTTGATTGGGCGGTTCATGAAGGTGTACGACTACATCAACCGCGTTGATAAACGCTTCCGCTTAACGGTCTACAAGGGTACGTAGACATACTCTCCCCTCTCATAGCTATGCACCTCCATGGATAGATCTTGCGTGTGCGTATAATTTTTTTTGTTTTCCATGCAACGTTCACCAACAGCATGATGGCTGGAGCCACGAGATTGCCACCTTAATGTAAATATCGCAGAGATAGGTTACAGGTGATGGTGGCAATACGTACATGGAGGAACCCGATGAGAAGAACGTGTACGAGGCATGGGACGAGGAGCTATACTTTCGTGCCATGGCGGAATTTCAGATTTTGGTGGCACGACAACGTTTTTGAAACGGTTGGCACCGCAACGAAATATTGGCCGTCACGTCGCTTCAACTAGAGATTGAAGACGATCATGGAGAACCCCCGACGCCCAGGGCTATACCATATCATGCTATTATGAATTGCCTGAGATGTTTTTCCCTTTATTGTTTGCACCCTTTGATTGCACAGTAGTCAATTATTAGGGTGATCTCTCACAGTATATATCAAGTTAAAAAGGTGCCCTTCCTAGTGTTGCAACTGTCTATAACATGTAGCATTCCGAAGTGTGTCATGTCAACATGAGTACAAATGGGACATGAGGTGTAAGACGGGGATGGTCAGACCATGGATGCAGATATCACTCGGTTGTCTTCAAGTTCTAGCAGAATCGTTCTGAGCTCGGAGCATGAAGCATCGATAGATGGACAAGAGTCATATGGAGATATGATCGGCAAAAAATTGCCCATTGGTCAAAGTACTCATCATCAATGATGTCCACATCAATGGCTAAGAACTAGACTTGGATCTTGAATCACTCACTATTAATTATGAGAGATATTAATTTGAGTGGGAGTGCACTTTAAATTAAAATCTGTTTTAATAACTAGTGCAATATTTATTATGAATTATGTCTAAAATTATTTGTGTGTTTATCATTGTAGAATAAATGGCTCGCAATATGTTCAACTTAGCCCCTATACTTGAGAAAGAAAAGTTGGCTGCAAATGGTGGAAACTATGCGGATTGGATCTGGAACCTGAGATTTGTTCTTAGGAGTGCTAGGAAGGAGTACGTACTGGATCAGCCCCTGGCTGATGCTCCCTCAAAGGATGCACCAGCAGAAGAAGTTGCTGCTTATACTGCTCGTAGTGATGACTATGAGCCAGCCCAATGTCTCATGTTAACTTGCATGGATCTTGAACTACAGAAGCATTTGAACAATCTACCACTCAATTTATAATTTGGTCACTGGAAGTTCTGTACAAGAAATAGGCAAGGACCCAATGGTTTGAATTTACCAAGGCCCTGATTGAGTGCAAGATGAAAAAGGGTTCCTCAATGAGTGAGCATATAGTGAGGCTTGTTGGCTATGTTGATAGACTTGCTTCACTGGAATTTGGAATTCTGCCAACACTTGGTACACATATTGTACTTGCTTCACTCCCCCATCTTACGATGGTTTTATCATCAATTACAACATTAACGGGATGGAGAAAAGTGCAAACGAGTTGTTTGCTATGCTCAAAACTGCGGAAGATGGGATGCAGAAGAACAAAGAAGTGTTGATGGTCAACAAGACTACCAGTTTCAAGAAGGAGGGCAAGTCCAAGAAGAAATGTACTGGTGTCGGTAAGACCATCTGTTAGAGTAGAACAAGGGCGGAGCCAGTAAGGAGATTGAATGTCTGGCAAACAGAAGGGTCATTGGAAGCGTAACTGCAAGAAATACTTGGCAGATAAAAAGAACGGTTCTTCTGGTAAAGGTATAAAAGTTATACAAAGTCAATGTTGTTTTACTCGTTTCTGTATGTCACAAGTATTTGATAATGATCGATTGCTCTCATTTGCAATCCGATGCAGCGTCTACAGAAAGCTCACAAGTTGAGAAGAAATAAAGACGTGATGCTAGTCAAGGATACTAATGGGATTGCTACTCGAGACTGATGGAGTCCATCTTCAAGATTAATCCTAGGATCGAATAATAGTTATTACATTCTGGAGTTGTGTAAGACATAATGTTTTGGATTTATGCGATGGATATTCTTATAAAGTTTTGAACAATAGTTGTTGAAGTGGTTATAAGAATATGTTTGGATTTACCTCAGATTTTGATGGTTTATTCATGAATCTTGATTTGAAAAATTTATAACATTAAATGCTAAACATCTTGAGAAGACTGATGAGCTCCTCTTAAATGTGGCACTACTTGGTTATATCGGAAAATAACCTTCATATAGATGAAGTATTGAAATATCTTGATTGAGAAATCAAATACATAGTGATGTATAAGGTCCGATGAATAACACAGGGCGTGGTGGATAATTATGCTTCATTAAAAGATTGGGTAAATATAATTTACTTAAAAATCTGAAATATTTGAATAGTTCAAAGGAATTTAGAATATATTATTTGAAGATTTCAAATATTTTATAATGAAGACAAGGATCATTATGACAAAAGATAAAATGATTCTTCAATATTGAAAAAAAACTGAGTCATAAGTTTAGCAAAACACTCGAATAATTGTGGAATTATTCAATTACCATCTGCTTTTATAAAAAAAATTAGGGTATAATTGAAACATCAAGATATACACTACACAAAGCACCACATATTAGTCTGGCTAATAGAAACCATATGAGTTATGTAATTTATAAACCAGATAAATGCTGAATTGTAGGATATCTCAAAACATGATTTTAATTCCTTCCAATGAAATGTTCAAAAGGCAAAGTGTTTGTCACGGATGAATTTTTTTCAAGAAAGAGTTTACTTGTCAAAAAATAAGTGGGAGGACATTACAGCTTAGAGAAGATTATTGAACCACTAAACGGTAATAAGCAGGATTAACAAACCAGAAGTTGTTCCAATAGATTCAAAATAAATCGTAAGTTACTATATTGGATGTAGAAACTCTAAAGCTTGTAATAGGAGTATGCAAATCAGGAATATCATTGAAATTTTCTGAAATTTCACAATGAGATATTCATCTTGGAAGAAGATGAACTAGTATACTACAGGGAAGCGATGGTGGTGTCCAGCTCAAAGGAATGGCTCATAGCCATGCACACCGGAATAAAAATTCATATACAATTAAGTTTAGAACTTTAGTTGTTAATTTTCATGCATAATAAACAAGTTTAGAACTTGGTTTGTACTTCAAAGAGTATGAAGTAAATAGAATGGATATCAAAACAAGTTTCCTAAATAGGAAAGGATGTATGCATGATACAAACAGAAAAGTTTTAAAATCCTCAGGACACCGGATAAATGTGCAAACTTCAAAAGAGTTTTTGAAGATTATAACAAGTGAGCGGGCATTGAGTTTTGATTTTGTCAAAATGATAAAAGTATTTTGTGTATATCTGTAAAACTCAGTGGGAGCTATATAGTATTTCTAATCTCATATGTATATGACATATTATGGAATGGAAATAATATAAATCTTCTGAGCACAAACAAAATGGTTTTGATACATATTTTCCGCCAAATTGTAAAAGCAAAATATTGGGCATAAAAGAATCTATAAAGATAGATAAAATGTCTGATTGAGATAAAATAAGTTTATATATTTTGACAAAGGTTTAAAAGGTTTAAATAGAGAAAAATGTTTTCTCTCAATGTCATATAACTAGATGCTTATGAGAATAAATTGATAAGCATGGGTAGATGAATGCATTCATCTTGATAGTTATGACAATAAAAGGGCCAAAAAGTTTTACTAAGTGTTGGTAACGGATATGAAGGATCTCAAAAGAATAAATATATTATTTTGAGAATATGAAGTTAAAGTTCATTATTGAGAATATATGAATATCAACTTCATGATTGATATAATTGGGCCATGATAATTGCTTAGAATTATTTTATGAGCAATATTGTTGATTCTATAACGATATGTGTTTTGAAAACATTAGATGTTTCAATATTGTCTAAATCAAGAAATGTCTTCATACATTTGGATGTTACAAAAGTTGTAAGTAACCCATAAACATTATATTGTGAATATGGTCAATCAAGAAGAGTCTTGATATAAATGGGTGGATCCAAAGTATGATGAAACCAATTACAATATATTATGAATATAATCAAGAAGAGTCTTGATATAGTTGGTGTGATTCTAAGTGCAATGAGTCCAATGATATTTTATTTTGAATAAAATGTTATAGCTCAAAGCAAGATGGATTGAGATCCTAAAATCAGACAAGACTAACACAAATATTACAGTATTTTGAATATGTCAAAACTAATGACAAAAGCTCTACCACAAGAAAAGCACGAGCAACACCAGATAAGCCATAGGTGTTTAAGACTATGCAGCTAGATTATTGATTCTAGTACAAGTGGGAGACTGTTAGAAATATGCCCTAGAGGTAATAATATTGTATTATTATATTTCCATTATGCATAATTAAGAGTTTATATTTCATGTTATAACTGCTATGATCCTGGGATATGTGCTTCAGTGGTAAACTCATATGCACGTGTGAAGTAATAAACGATAACAATAGGTTTCCAGTCTCACCTCTTAGATTGGCTCAAGTGTTGTTGGTGATCATGTTTTCCGGATCTTAAGATATCGTTAAGTGTAATGATAGTCCTAAAACAACATTGAGGGTATGACGTTAGAAGAGCGATCATATTGAATCGACCAAATACTTGTCTGTTATACTTCATGATTACATCGTCTGAAATCATCTGTTATAACACGGAGTGTTAGCATGTGTTGTAGTTCCTCAGACCATGAGAGTGTCTCGTTCACTTCCTACCAGACGGTGGGCTTTGGGGTTGCTCAAACGTCATCTGTAACAAGGTGATCATAACGACAACTTTCAGGTTCACCGGAAAGTTTGACAAGTGACCAGATAACTCAAGAGTGGGATTTGCTCCTCCGACGATGGAGAGATATTCTTAGGGCCCTCTCGGTGTGATGGCATCCATCATCATCTGGCAAAACACAGGTGACTACATCACGGGGATGCCGGAACACGTCAACGAGAAAGAAGAATAAAACCGGTAACGGGAGCAATGGCCTAGTGAGCATGGTGATGACTCAGGAGGATACTGGTACACGCCGGGTTCTATAATGTATCATGAAGCAAAGGGAGCATCACATGATATCCAAAGGTTCACCCAAATATCATTTGTGTAATCATAGGGATCGATATGGATGTCCACGATTCCGCCGTCAGCCATTGAACGAAGGGGTTTTGTTCATGTCTATGATTTACCAAACCTATGTGGTCACAAGCTTAAGGTAATAATGATCTGCTGAGTGCTAGTGGTACATGAGTAATGAGAATATATTTGTAAAATTGTTTCATTAGTATCCGGAATAGTTTCGAGAGGTTCCGAAAGCGTTTCGGTGAGTATAGGGTAATACCAGGTATTACCGATTAATATATATAGGTGGAAATTTATCTGGAGATGTTAAATTATATATATATATATAATGGTCTGAAAATATTTAGAACATTTTATATTTAATTTAAATATCAATGGGCCTAAAAAGCCAAGAGATGGAAGGCAACTTGGGCCACAAGGGCCCAAGTAGGAAGGCACCCCCCCTTCCTTTTAAGGGGGGCCGAATTGGACTTGGGAGTCATACTCCTCTCCCTAGGCCGGCGCACCAAGGGGGGACTTTCCCCCTTTGTGGCTGCCCTCTCCCTCCCCTCTAACCTATATATACTAGGGGATTTTGCTCTATTGGACACACAAGTTTTGGAGCCTCTTCTAGTTGATCTAGTTCTAGTTCTTGTTGGTCCTAGTTGATCAATTAGAGCTAGCCCTAGCCACCTCTAATCCTCATAATTAGAATCCACATGTGGTTCTAATCTCCTCCCTCTAATTCTCTGGCGATGATTAGCTCTGGACGGCGAAGCACTGCCTGATCGTGAAGACCGTACGCTTGCAACCAAGTAGAGAGGTTGTGCTTTCGGTCTTCTGTTCGAGGGATTGTTCGAGGGCGATTCGCGGGATCGTCATCAACGTTCAAGGGACTCCAAGTACAATCTACACTGACTTGTCTACTCTCATTGCACTTCCGGAGTCGATTACGATCGTTGATCCAAACCCGTTATGCATCTTCATATTGTTCCTGGCTGATCGTAGGGCGATTTTTTTTTTCTACTATGTTTCCCAACAATTATGCTATATATATTTAATATTTTTTTTACAACTATGTAGTAATCAAACATAATGAATTATATATATATATATATATATTAGTTTAGCTTTTTATATTATTACTTCAAATATTCATGTCTCATACAACGAATCCCATTGAAATATGTTACAAAATGTTCCCACAACAACGTGCGCGGTATCATCTCTTAATAAGATGAAGCAAATCTTTTACCTCCTTTAAAGAGAAGTTAGGGATCCTTTCAACACAACATGTGATACTTTTTTCTTAAACTAAGATCAAATTTTCTTTTAATCGTGGATCTAAATCATATGGCTCATTTTTCGTCACTCTTTTGATTACTATTCTCTGTTCCCATGTTACATCCGCCGCTGCCCTAACCACTTGCCGTTAGGTATGCACATGATCGAACATCAATGATTAGTGATTTTCATTAGTGATATTCATGAACACATCTTTTTTTTGCCACAAAATCTTCAATCTATTTATCAACTGTTAAGGTAGTACAACGAACACGAGAAGTAAAATTTACATTCAGATCTATAGACCACCTAGGGACGACTACAAGTACTAGAGCGAGCCAATGGTGTGCCGCCGTCCTTGCCCCTCCATCATCATAGTCGGGTAAACCTTGTTGTAGTAGAAAGTCGAGAATTCGTCGTGCTAAGGCCTCATATGACTGGCGCATGATACGTCTCCAACCTATCTATATTTTTTTATTGTTCCATGCTATTATAGTATCAATTTTGGATGTTTATTATGCAATTATATATCATTTCTTCGGACTAACCTATTAACCTAGTGCCCAGTGCCAGTTGCCATTTTTTTGCTTGTTTTTGGCTTTTTAGGAAATCAGTACCAAACGGAGTCCAAATGCTATGAAACTTTTTGATGATTTTTTCTGGACCAGAAGGGACCCTAGAAGCTTTGGGAGAAAACCTGAAGAGTCACAAGGGAGGGACAAGCCTGCTAGGCACGCCTCAGGGGGTGCGCCCCCAGGCTTGTGGGCCCCTCGTGGCACCTCTTGACATAATTCCACTTCTATAAATTCCCAAATATTCCCAATACATCAGAGAGACACCCAAAACATTTTTTGCGCTGCCGTAAGTTTCTGTTCCTTCGAGATCCCATCTGGAGGCCTTCTCTGGTACTCTGCCGGAGGGAGAATCGACCATGGAGGGCTTCTACATCATCCTTGTTGCCCTTCCGATGATGCGCGAGTAGTTTACGACAGACCTACGGGTCCATAGCTAGTAGCTAGATGGTTTCTTCTCTCTCTTTTATCTTCAATACAATGTTCTCCTCGATGTTCTTGGAGTTATATTCGATGTAATATTCTTTTGCGGTGTGTTTGTTTGGATCCGATGAATCATGGGTTTATGATCAGATTATTCATGAATATTATTTGAGTCTTCTCTGAACTCTTTTATGCATGATTGTTATAGCTTTGTATTTCTCTCTGATCTATTCGTTTAGTTTGGCCAACTAGATTGATTTATCTTGCAATGGGAGAGGTGCTTTGTGGTGGGTTCGATCTTGCGGTGCTCAATCCTAGTGACAGAAAGGGATGTGCCATGTATTTGTATCGTTTCCATTAAGGATATAAAGATGGGGTTTATTCATATTGATTGATTTTACTTTGTCTACATCATGTCATCTTTCTTAATGCGTTACTTCATTCTTTGTTAACTTAATACTCTAGATGCATGCTGGATAGCGGTTGATGTGTGGAGTAATAGTAGTAGATGGAGGCAGGAGTCGGTTTACTTGTCTCGGACGTGATGCCTATATACATGATCATTGCCTTGAATATCGTCATAACTATGTGCTTTTCTATCAATTGGCCAACAGTAATTTGTTTACCCATCGTATGCTATGTTTAAGAGACAAGCCTCTAGTGAAAACTATGGCCCCTGGATATATCTTTATCATATATTGAAATCCAAAAATACCTTGCTGCAATTTATTACCTTTATTTTTATTTTGTGTTTTTGTTTATCTATCTACCATTATCAGACTTGATCCTTGCAATTAGCCGCCAAGGGATTGACAACCCCTTGTTTGTGTTGGGTGCAAGTATTTGTTCTTTTGTGTGTAGGTGATGTTCACGAGGTCTTGTGTGGTTCTCCTACTGGATTGATAGCCTTGGTTCTTAACCGAGGGAAATACTTATCTCTACTGTACTGCATCATCCGCTCCTCTTTGGGGAAATCCCAACACAGCTCACAAGTAGCAACGCACCAGAACATCAACCACCACCGAGAAATAGAAACATACTCCCTCCATTCCACAATGTAGTGCATACACGCTTCCCGAGATCTAACTTTGACCATAAATTTAACCAATGAGACCGACTGCGGCGGGAGCAAAAATTATACAATGAATTTGTATTTCGATACGAATTTAGTGGTATACTTTTTGTTCCCGCCGCAATCGGTCTTGTTGGTTAAATTTATGGTCAAACTTAGATCTCGAGAAGCGCGGATGCACTACATGGTGGAATGGAGGGAGTAGATCATAAGGATCCTACTTCCAGACACACGGATGAACATAGACCGAATCCAAAATAATCCACCGAAGACAAACACCAATCGAATCCCATGAGATCTACCGGAGACACACCTCCACACACCCTCCTCCGATGCTAGAAGCACCGTCGGGACGGGGCTAAGCAGGGAGAACCTTATTCCATCTTCTGGTATCCACCTCCGCCTCATTTTCCTAAGCCTGGCACAAACCCTAACGAAACTCAAACAAACACCTAAAAATGATTCACCCCGCCTCCATGATCCTAAGACAACAGAAGACGAGGCGGACCGGCGAGAGGCAGGAGAAACCGTAGCCGAGCTGCCCACGTACACACACACACACGTACCACTTGGAGCAATAAGGAGCATCATGTGATCCTTTTCATCAAGACATCCCTTGTGTGTTAGGCAAGGCTTATACATTATGTATTTTTTGCATCCAGTTATCTTGGATGGCCACATTGTTAGTATGTCGAAACTGATTGTTTTTTTTTGCAGGAAAAACTTCCAATCAATTCACTAATTATCATGGCAGTACGAAGAGCACTAGAAATAACAAAAGTTGCATCTAAGTTTGTAGACCACCTTGCAACGACTACAAGCATCGGAGCGAGCCGAAGGCGCACGTTCTCACTAGATGGTACCCTGCACGTTGTTGCGGTAACGTTTTATAATCAATGAGATTTGATTATATGGAACATGAATATTTGAAGTAATAAATGCGAGCTAAAAATGAAAATGCACATGATTAATAGTATTCGGTTATTGTATATCTATTGAATATAAATATCATAATAAAATAAAAATTATCATGCATGTTTGCATGTTGATGTTGGTTTTTTTCTATGCGTGATTGCATGTTTATGTGACATGATTGAATGTCGAGAGAAAGATAGTAAGGGCTAACTATTTAGAGATAGAAGAATCCCAATTCTTGAATGTTACATTGGAAGCACCCCCTACCCACCCTACTCTCCACACACACACTGGCACCTTTTATTACAACCTCTCCGTAATAGCCCTACTTAGTGGTAATTGCATTGCATAGTAATTATTTTAAAGTGCCAAATCAAAAAACTTACTAAACTGTAGGAACGAAGTATGTCTACCAAAGGGGGGGGGGTGAATGGGAGTTTTAAAAATTCTTCAGAAATATCAAAACTCTCGGAACCTAGCAGCAGAGTGAATGTAAACAGAGTACAGTGAGCGAGTACAAACTATCGAATGGAAAGTAAAAGCATGCATCGAGACAAATCACATGATTGAAACTGTTCGAATGTAAAGAGGGGTAGATGTAACCAGTGATGCTCGATGGCGACAAGGAATTTGGTAGAGCAGTTCGTCCTTCTGCACAAGGACCACGTCTGGTTGGAGGGGTTGTGACTTAACACGGAAGATAAACTCTCTTCACCCTATTCTCCTTGACAATTGGTTCATCAATCAATGTTGACCACTCGTGGTAGATACTTGAGGCGATCTCCGAACCTTTACAGACTTCTTCGAGAACCAAAATTAATCTTGGTCTCTAAAGAAATTGACACCTAACCGTCTAGAGAGTTTGCAGCTCTCAAGAGTAATAGGTGGAGCGTACTGGACTTAGATTCGAGTGATGCTGAACCACTATCTAATTTTTCAGCTCTAGGGGTTTTCTCTTGGTGGATTTTAAACTCAAATCACTCACGAGAGAGGGTTGCTCAATAATCTTCTCACAATCAAACGGAGCAGCCACCGAACAACGCCGACGCGGGGTGGCTATTTATAGCCGCAGTCTTCCCTGGTGGGAAATGACCATTTTGGAGACGCGGTCCAGTCAATGGCCAACCGACACATTTACAATGGTTGGATTTCAAAGAGAAACGGTAACATTACTTGAGGACCAAGTAATGCTAACTCCTCGGTCAGAGACAAATCTCTCACAGCGAAGAAGATCATAGTCTCTTGCTGGCAAGTATTTGCTCGGAACACAAAGAGATTTCTCTCACAACTTCCATAGGACTTGGGTTTAGCATCAGAGAATCAAAGCTTCAAATGCTACACCCCTCTTAATAGTACGGTGGTCCTGTGACTCAATAAAGAGAAGAGAAACAACGAAATAAATGCTACGTCTTCACTTCGTTTTCAATCTTCTCGGTCGCAGTCACTTCCTTCGGACGAGCATCGAACCAATTGCTTCACGTCAACATTTTTGAGGGGTCACCCTTGTTATCATAATCTTTGGTGATAACCTTCACTGCCACACATGGGATTATCTTCGTCGTTTGAGTCAAACTCCTCTTGATTCTAGGGACCTGTTACTCTGCGTGCACTAGCAAACACATAAGTCCCATAATATTTATGTCAACAAACTCCAAAACATAAGGAGGTAAATTATTGCACCAACAATCTCCCCCTTTTTGGACGATTGTTGACAAAACAGATAACCATCAAAGTGAAGATAGATAAGTGAAAAGTAATTGCAACAAGAGTGAATAAGTGTTACTTTGCTCGATGATGAAATAGACTCCCCCTAAATATATGCAGGGATAAGGATATGAGATTAATTCTTCTACAAATACTGAAGTATACAGAGGAAATTTCAATCATTCGAGACAATGATTCGCACTGATGGCATATAATCTATCGAATCGTAGTGCAATCATTCATAACTTTCGATAATATTTCCACCTGCAAAACAAATGCTTCGAGAGAAATAGTGCAGCAGGCGGGCTCATTAACATTACGGCACAGGAGTTTTACAACTTAGAGCAGATAAGCTTAAACTGGAAGTTTCAAACTTGCACGAAACCAAACCAAAGGAACACAAAAAGCAAATCTATCGAGACTCGATGTAATTCTCCCCCTTTTTGTCAACTAGTGTCAAAAAGGTGACGAATAACATGAGTGCAAAAGCACAAAACTTGGTTCACTCGGCGGCATCTCCAGAAGAACTGTCCGAGGTGATTTCATCTTCTGAAGTGACTGGATTGACTTTGGCTTCAGTAACAGTAGATTTTCCTTCAGGGATAACAACTTGGGGCTGAGAAGACGAGAGCATATCTGGAGCAGCCACTTGAGGAACACGGGAGAGCACATTGCCTTCGGCAGGTTTCACAGTCGGTGAGGTGGTGCTACTTCTTGAGCTTGCGTTGGTTTTTCCCTTGAAGAGGAAAGGGTGATGCAGCAAAGTAGAGATAAGTATTTCCCTCAGTTTGAGAACCAAGGTATCAATCCAGTAGGAGGTACACGCAAGTCTCCAATCTATGCACCTGCACAAACAATCAAACACTTGAACCCAACGCGATAAAGGGGTTGTCAATCCCTTCACGGTCACTTGCAAGGATGAGATCTGATAGAGATAGATATAAAAGATTACTAAAACATAAAACAAAATAAAAGTAAATAAATTGCAGCAAGGTATTTTTGGGGTTTTTGGTTTATAGATCTGAAAATATATGATGGAAAATAGACCCGGGGGCCATAGGTTTCACTAGAGGCTTGTCTCTTGAAAGAAAACATACGATGGGTGAACAAATTACTGTCGAGCAATTGATAGAAAAGCGCAAAGTTATGACGATATCCAAGGCAAGGATTATGAATATAGGCATCACGTCCGTGTAAAGTAGACCGACTCCTGCCTGCATCTACTACTATTACTCCACACATCGACCGCTAACCAGCATGCATCTAGAGTATTAAGTTCATAAGAACGGAGTAACGCCTTAAGTAAGATGACATGATGTAGAGGGATAAACTCAAGCAATATGATGAAAACCCCATCTTTTTACCCTTGATGGCAACAATACAATACGTGCCTCGCTACCCCTACTTTGTCACTGGGTGAGGACACCGCAAGATTGAACCCAAAACTAAGCACCTCTCCCATTGCAAGAAGAACCAATCTAGTTGGCCAAACCAAACCAATAATTCGAAGAGAAATACAAAGATATCAAATCATGCATATAAGAATTCAGAAAAGACTCAAATTATATTCATAGATAATCTGATCATAAATCCACAATTCATCGGATCTCGACAAACACACCGCAAAAGAATATTACATTGGATAGATCTCCAAGAACATCGAGGAGAACATTGTATTGAAGATCAAAGAGAGAGAAGAAGCCATCTAGCTACTAGCTATGGACCCGTAGGTCTGTGGTAAACTACTCACGCTTCATCAGAAGGGCAATAAGGTTGATGTAGATGCCCTCTGTGATCGAATCCCCCACCGGCAGGGTGCCGAAAAAGTCCCCAAGATGGGATCTCATGGGAACAGAAGGTTACGGCGGCGGAAAAGTATTTTGGTGGACGCTTCTGGTGGTTTGGGAATATTTGGGAATTTATAGTGCTGGTTTTTGGGTTAGGGGACTCCCGAGGGGCCCACAAGCCCTCAGGGCGCCCCCCTAGGGCGCACCCCTGAGGCTTGTGGCCTCCTCGGGGATCTTCTGGCCCTCTCTCCAAGTTACGTGGGTGTCTTCTGGTCCAAGAAAAATCATCGTGAAGTTTTATTCCGTTTGGACTCCGTTTGATATTCCTTTTCTATAAAACTCAAAAACAAGGAAAAACAGAAACTGGCACTGGGCTCTAGGTTAATAAGTTAGTCCCAAAAATAATATAAAATAGCATATTAATGCATATAAAACATCCAAAACAGATAATATAATAGCACGGAACAATAAAAGATTATAGATACGTTGGAGACGTATCAGGTAGCTTCAGATTCTTCAAGCAGTTTGCGAAGCTTGAGATGCAGAAGATCAGTGGTTGGCTCATGATCAGGAAGAGGAGGTGTAATCCGATCTTGGAAATCTTCAACAGTGAAGCCTTTGTCAATATAATCATAGAGCTCTTTGAGATTGACATGGAGGAGTTTTTTCTCGGTAAAGAACTTGCGAAGTAATTTCCAGAGCCTCTTCTTGTTTTCATCCACAATCAAATGCATGATTTTTGTTTGATTGTTGAGAGCATTGAGCTCGGAGGCGAGATGTTCTTTTTCGCGTCGATCCTCAGCAATGTGCTGCAGCAGCAGTTGTTGTGTACGCAAACTGACTTCAAGTTGCGATGGAAGTTGAAGCAAAATCTTTCGATCGCGCTGAGGTAGACATGGCCCGTCGAATTTCTTGTGATAATCCTGAGGGCTTGACGCGGGCGATTTACCCGAAGAAATATCTTCCATGATTTGCAAAGTATCGCGAACAGGAGGTATGAAGCTTTTGTGACTTTGCTTCGCCAGATACACTGTGCGCATGGCATGATCAACCACTTTCTGGATCCATGGCACATAAACTTTGAGGCAGTTTGGATACTGAGCAGAATCCTTCAGAATACGCAAAAACATATCCTCAACATCGAAGATATACCACTCAGAGATTGCATAGATAGCATTCCGAAGAACATCTGAGATTGATTTATCTGTATTCATCCCGGCCAGAGGGCAAATAGTGTAAGAGAGCATGTGATATAATGTCTGATTCTCAAATGTTAAATGCTCAGGCCTGGGAGGACTAGTGTAGTCACGAATCTTTTCTTCATCCATAGTGCATCGAAAAGTTTCATCTGAAATGACATCAATGTTGTGCACCCGAATTTCATTGTCACCATGCTCAAAGCGAGGGAAATGGAAGTGCGAGACAAAATCTGTTGAAGTGCATTTGATGTGTTTTCCTTTGGTCATTCACTCCATAATCCATTTTGAGCTGTCAGATTCATCACCAGAGATGTACAGAGTAGCATAGAACCGAAGAATAATCTCTCTGTTCCAAGGATGTTCGAATTCAAATACTTGGTGAGACATAAATCTTCCAGATCTTGTAGCAATTGATTGAAGCAGCCAATATTTTTCATAGCTGGGATGTCCGGGTATTCATGCGGAAATATATTTTTTCCTGTCATAGAGGACCCGAGTGTAATATATGGCTTGTTCCCTTATCCAGAAGCAAGGCGATTCAGAAGTGCGCGGCCCATCATGCAGGCTATCTTGAAAGAATTGGGGATGCGCATTTCGATTGAAAAGAGGACCTTTGGCACCAGCTCCTGCCGAGAACAAAGGCAGTTCTTCACGAGGGCATGGGTATTTGAATTCATCTTCAGGAGAGATAAATTCATCACCATATACAACTGATTCAGTATGTCGAGCAGAAACCGATTTGTGTTCGGAGGACCAGCATCTTGTATTCTTGGCGCTGTGTTGATAGACAACTTGAGTGGTGATCGAGCTGGTGGCACAATAGAGGGAGCTGCAAAGGCAGTAGGCAACAGAGCATATTCCTTTACAGTAGGCACTAAGGCCAAATCAAGCACTGGGGTTGGTTGAGGTTGTTCCATTGGAATATGTTGTTGTGAGCAGTTGCAGAGGCCGAGACCTTTGGTGAATCATGAGATGGAGAAGCTTGGGGCTCGGAGTGAGGGATTTCACCTTCCTCAGAAATGGTTCACTGAGATGGAATATCAGCTTGAGCAGAGGTGGCCACAAGCACTGATTCAGTTGGCCTTGGCGAGGGGGGAGCATTCGAGACTTTGACTGGGGGTTGTGAAGGAAGAACTGGCTCGGGAGATTTTTCTTTCTGAGGTTGAGCCTCTGGGCGATCAGGTGACTTTTCGGTCAGAGTAGGAGGTACATTTTTCTTCGCAATTTTCTTTCAAAGCCTCTTCTTTTGTTGTGCAGATTGATCAATGTGGCCTTTGACAAGATCATCGTAGCCAGTAGCCTTTGCTTGATGCTCAAGACACATCTTGCGAACAATTTCATCCAGATCCATGTGAAAACACAACCTTCTGTTTCAGAGGAGAGTCATGGCACGGTTGATATCCTTGTAGGAGTCTTCGAGTGCTTTGATGACAAATTTTGAAGAAGCAGTTTTCATTCGATCATCAAGATCATTCAGTTCGGCAGAAAGAGTGTTGATTTCAACTGCATCTTCTCTCATTTCTTGAACAACAGTAGTGGCCTGAGAAATAACTTCAGGAGGGATAGGCAGGGAGGCCACTTCACCATCGAACGGATTGTCCACAAATTTGTCAAGCTGTTCCATGATGAACACATGATTGTAGTAGTGAGGAGCATCGGACTTAGCAGTTGGAGCAGTTTGCACTGGAATTTGCTCGAAAGGAGGTTTAGAAGCCAACGGCTGAATTAATGTCGAAGCAAACTTAGCTGCCATCTCCTTTGGAGCAGTAGCTTGAGGAGCATTACGCTCGGTGGTAGGTGCCTTGATTTTCTTCAACTCAGGCTTGGGATTCCGTTCGCCTGGCTTTTTAGTACTCACAGGAGCATCCCAAATCCTTCAAATTGATAGCATCTGGATGAGGACTTGTATTCACATGCTATTGCATAGTGACAGTGGTAGGTGGAGTTTTCCTAATAGTGATCTTCTTCAGTGGTGCTACTGGAACAATAGGGACCCGAAGATCAGGTAACACCATTGAAGTAGTGATATTCACTTGCTCGCTGAGAGTAACAGCAACTTCATCCTTTGTGAGAGGAGGATCATCTTCATCCGAAGGTTCATCTCTGGCAAATTCATCGGTTGATTCAGCTGTTTTCTTGTTTGGTGCACTCTTTCGCTTAGATGCAGCAGAATTGGGATCATGCTTGCATTTAGAGCGACCTTCGGATTTTCCTTTGGCCTTTTTCTTTAGTACATCCTCTTGAAGAAGGTGACGGTTTTCCTCTTCACGAGCCTTTTTATTTTCTTCCCTTTTAGCTCGCTTGATGGCATTTTTCTGACGCTTAGCAAGCTCATCAGGATAAGATTCGGGTGTGCGGAGGGAAGACTCATGAGCATTTGGTGGTGGTGGCGGTCTCTCCTGGGGATCATTTGGTTTGACGAGACCAATTTCCCGGCAGTCACCCCGTGGTGGATCAAATGCAAAGTTTTGAGCGAACCGATGATGAACCAATTCATAATTGAACCATTTGCGCACCCAGTGGCGTCGAATCCATTGCAGACGCTTATCTCTCTGTTGCTTGGTTTCTCTGGGAGTAGTGTTGTAACAATCATGGGAGATGTATTCAGCTTTGTTTGTATAAGGTTGTCTGCCATCCCTCTTCTTCTTAGGAGCATTCTCTTCTTGCTCATTGGCATTTTGCTCAGTTCTCTTACGCTTGCTAGTTGATGGGCCTATCGTTAGGCCCTTGGTATTCAGAGCTTTGGACTCATCTGTTGTGCCCAGAATAACATCATCTCCCTCAGCCATGCTCACTGGTCGAGCAGAATCCTCAACTGACTGCATTCACCTATGAATAAGGATAGATGCGAGGGAAAATGGGGTCAGGGTTACGGATGCTCACATCGAAGTTTTTTTTTGAGAAAGAAAATGTTTTGAAGAAGAATTAGATGCAGACTTTGAGAAATGTTTCGGATGATAGAAATGTGTAGAACGAACTAGTAGGTTCGAAGAATATACTAGTCAACATGCTAAGCATTCCATTCGTACGAGACATAACACAAACCCTAGATCTAAAAAATTTCAGATGCGAGGGACATCTACAAACCACATCTTCACAAGTTACCTAGCAGTAAAGATCTGATAAATGCGGTAAATACATGTAATTTATACCGCGGACAAACTCGAACAGGATGGATGGAAGAACGAGTTCGCAGTACACATACCCTAACTTGGTGATGTGCAGCAGCTACGGCGGCACGGGGAGGAAGATGATCCGCGGCAGCAAGGAATGACTCCGGCGACCTCTTTCCGGCAGCAAAGCGGCGAAGACGATCGACGGCGTCGAGCTCAAGGTGGAGCAATGCGGTAGGGCTTTGAAAAGTGACGGTGGCGAGGGAAGTGAATGAGGGAGCGATGGCGATGCGGTATATATATATGCAAGGACACATAATCGCATCAGGTGAATCTGATCGGACGGCTACCGTCAAAGGACTTTTGCGATTCAACGGTCCAGGAAGAACGACAGTTGATGAATAGCACGTGGCAACCGTCAACAAAGATCGTGGTCCTGACTTGGGAGGGAAACCCCAAATTTTGGATGGCTTTCGCCAAAACGAAATAAGTTCGGAACGAACCTTTAACGTGGTCAAGGATACCAGATAAAGTTTCGTTAACAGATGAAATTTGAGCATTCATAACGGAACAACATAGAATGGAAGAGATAGAATAGAGGGAAAACAGGGTCCTAGGCATTTCACTCAGACAAAGAAACACAAACACCTGAGAGAAAAGCTATGAGTGAAATTGCATTCGGACTAACCAAAAATCCTTCAACTGAAAGGCAACTCAATGAAGAGAAATTGTGGTGGCGTGACCCACCGTATAAGAACTGTATGACCCCGAGCATCGCACAATTATCGTGGCACCTGATTAGTCTAGTTCTTTGTTAATGTATTCACTCTCAGAAAGAAAATTTCACTTTGTCGAAATTTTCAAATTCTTTGAGTGTTGTGCACCCATTCCTTCTAAGATGTGGAAGTGATGGTATGGGTGCCGAGTCCAGCTTAATGCGTGTTTGCGGAATCCAGGATATTTAGCTCACACCGTAACGCACAGAATCTTTTCTCATCGAGAGGCTTGGTGAAGATATTAGCGAGATTGTCTTCAGTATTGACGTGACTGATAACAATATCCCCTCGAGCAACATGATCGCGAATGAAATGACGTCTAATGACAATATGCTTGGTGCGAGAATGCTGCAGTGGATTGTGTGCAATTTTGATCGCACTCTCATTGTCGCAATATAGAGGAATCTTCTTGACCTTGATGCCATAATCCTCCAAAGTCTGCTTCATCCACAATAACTGAGTGCAACACGCGCCAGCAGCAATATATTCGGCCTCACCCGTAGAGAGAGAGACACAGTTCTGCTTCCTTGACAACCAACATACTAGAGATCTACCGAGGAAATGGCATGTCCCTGAAGTAGATTTCCTGTCAACCAGGTCACCTGCCTAATCTGAGTCTGAATATCCAACGAGATCAAACTGTTTTCCCTTAGGATACCATAAACCTAAGGTGGGGCTGTGAGCCAAATATCTCAGAATACGCTTGACCGCTTGGTGATGCGATTCTTTTAGTGCAGCTTGATAGCGAACACACATGCAAACACTCAACATAATATCAGGTCTGGATGCACATAGGTAGAGTAAAGAACCAATCATTGAATGATAAGCTTTCTGATCATAATCCTTACCGTACACATCTGCGTCCAGCTTACCATTCATGGGCATGGGAGTTTTGTAGACCTTTAGTTTGCAATCTTGCATTTTAAATTTCATTAGACAATCTCTCAGATATTTCTCCTGAGATATGAAAATTCCATTGTCCTGTTGATGAATTTGCAGTCCGACAAAGAACTTAAGTTCACCCATCATAGACATTTGATATTTCTCGGACATCATTCGCCCGAACTCCATGCTGCAAACATTGTTAGTACAGCCGAAAATAATATCATACACATAAATTTGACACACGAATAGATCACCATCAATAGCACGTGTGAAAAAAGTGGAATCAGTGGATCCTAGCTTGAACCCTTTGTCGAGCAGAAACCTCTTCAAGGTATCATACCAAGCTCGAGGGGCTTGCTTCAGCCCATATAGAGCCTTTTTCAACCTGAAAACTTTGTTAGGGAACTGAGGGTTTTCAAAGCCAGGTGGCTGCCTAACATATACTTCCTCATCAATTTCACCATTAAGGAAAGCACTTTTCACATCCATTTGATAAAGCGGGATATCATTGTAGTTTGTATAAGCGAGAAGAATACGAATTGCCTCAAGGCGAGCAACAGGAGCATAAGTTTCACCGAAATCAATACCTTCTACCTGTGTATACCCTTGAGTGACAAGACGTGCTTTGTTTCTTACAACAATGCCATTTTCATCTTGCTTATTCCGAAATATCTATTTTGTGCCAATGATATTGTGCTTCTTAGGATTAGGTTTGTCAACCAATTCCCATAAACCATTCAATTTGAATTGCACCAACTCTTCTTGCATGGCATTTATCCAATCGGGATCATTCATGGCTTCTTCATACTTGGTAGGTTCTGTCAATGAGACAAAGGAGAAACTGCCACAATAGTTAGCCAAACGAGTGCGAGAACGAGTTGTGGGTCGATAACCTGGATTCTCGAGATCGTCGAGAATTAATGCAGGGTCAACTCGATTAGCCACTCGTGGGTGAAGATTTTCATCTTGATGATCATTTTCATTTTCCTCAGCATCAACATCAGGATGAGCATTTGTGTCGCCAGTTTCATCGGGATTGCCATTTTGATTGGCATTTGCATTTTGGTTGCCATTTGTGTTCGGAATGGCATTTTCTTCGGCAGTGGCTTGGCGTGTTCTGCTTCGAGTCATGGGGGCATCATCATCGGAAGAGTTAGGTACATTTCCTTCAACTAGCTGACGCTCCCAATGGCCATTTGCCAAATAGCATCCGAAATCGGTGGTTCATCTATCACAATAGGCAGGTGCTCCTTTTGGGAGCCGTTAGATTCATTAAACCGCACATTTACCATTTCCATAACTTTCCCGTGGTGAGAGTTATAGACACAATAAGTATGCGAGTTCGAGCCATAACCAGAAGGAAACCTTCATGCGCCTTAGGTGCAAACTTGGAATTATGATTCATGTCACGAATATAGCAAGGTGCACCAAAAACACGTAAATAAGAAACATTTGGTTTCTTGCCAGTGATAAGCTCATATGAAGTTTTCTTAAGGAACTTGTGAAGATAAACACGATTCACAACATGGCAAGTAGTGTTAATAGCATCAGCACAGAAGCGAATAGGAGTTTTATACTCACTCGGCATTGTTCTCGCCATTTCGATGAGAGTTCTATTCTTTCGCTCAACAACTCCATTCTGCTGGGGAGTGTATGCGGCAGAGAACTCATGAGTTATACCATTTTCGTCGAGAAAATCTTCGATATGTGTATTTTTGAACTCAGTACCATTGTCGCTTCTGACATGCTTAATTCGCACATCATATTCATTTTGGGCCTTCTTGGCGAATCTTTTGAAGATGTCTTGGGTGCAGGTTTTGTCTTCGAGAAAGAATACCCAACTGTAATGAGAGAAATCATCCACAATAACCAGACCATAATGACTGCCTCCGAAACTTGCATAGTTTTGAGGTCCGAATAAATCCATATGAAGAATTTCCAGAGGTCTTGTTGTGGTCATGACAGTCTTTGACGAACGATGCTTCTTGGCCAATTTACCGGCCTCACATGCACCACAGAGACAATCCTTGTCGAATTTCACATCACGAATGCCATGGAGATGATTTTTCTCCACGAGAGTCTGTAAATTTCTCATACCTGCATGATGAAGTCTTCGGTGCCACAGCCATCCTTCGGTTGCTTTTGCAAGCAAACAAGTTTGGACTGAGGGACCCTTAGAGAAATCCACAATATATAAATCACCCTTTGTATTTCCCTCGAAGACGAAGGAATTGTCAGAGGCCATAAAGACAATGCATTTGGATATGGAAAATAGAACTAGCATGCCTAGATCACAAAGCTTGCCAATTGACATGAGATTGAATCCAAGAGACTGAACAAGTAAAACATCATCAATGTTCTAGTCTTTGGATATAACAATTTTACCTAACCCAATTACCTTTCCTTTGTTGTTGTCGCCAAAAGTAATATACTTCTGAGATGAAGTAGTTAAGTTGGGGTCGACAAACAACAAATTCTCTCCGGTCATATGACTAATGCATCCACTATCCATTATCCATTCGGTACACCCGAAGACATAGTCCTGCAGAGGAATTAGGCTTTCTTAACCACCCACATCTTTGCAGGTGGCTTCGAAACAAGAGAGCGAGCAGGATATGATTTCTTTCGATAACCATAATTGTTACTCGATGCAGTGCGAGTATAATCGAAAGAATAGGCATTGAAATTCTTTCCAGATGAATGAGTATAGTGGTTGAATGAGGTGTGCATGTACTCATTCCGTCGAACTTTTTTAAGGAAGTAATGAGCATTTTCTGCCTGCATGGTTAGTACAGTAGTAATAGGCAATGCTTCGATAGTTTTCCTTGGCACCGAGATAGCTTTCTTTAGGGGGCCATTTCTGCTATTTGGTCCAACATAGCAAGCAACAGCCTCACCAAGTTGGTTTTTGAACAGCTTATAGTTGTCCAAAGAATCATCATGAGAATATTCAGGGATAGGAGAGTCATATCCGAAAGTAGAGCCGGATCGAGCGTTTTGCTCTTGGCAGGCACCCACACAGTGCGAGGATATTGATCAGGTTCCCAGTAGGAACCATTTTCATTTAGTTTCCTTTCGAAACCGATACCTTCTTTCCTGGGATTTTTGTGAAGAATGGATTTCTTCAGAACATCACAAAGGGTTTGATGCCGTTTGAGAGACTTGAACATTCCTGTCTGAATAAGATCCTTCAACCTAGCATTCTCATTAGACACAGAACCATTTTCCTCAATAGAGGGTTTAGCATTCATAGAAGATTCAGCATTTGATTCAGCATTGTTGCGTTCAAGACATTTTAAGCAAGGTGGTATAAATACTTCAGGTTTCTCTTTGAGTTGTTGGGTGAGAAGAGAATTTTCTCTGATCAAGTCATCATGAGCCTCTCTTAGCGACTCGAGTTCCTGTTTCCTTTTCAGGTAATCATAGGTCAATCTCTCGTGGTCAGCTGAGAGAAAATCATGACGAGTTGATAGTTCTTCCATTCGTGACTTGAGAGTGCAATACTCTTCTGTTAACGACTGATTTTTCTGCATCTCCTCATCCAACAACCCTTCAGATTTCCTGAGGGTTTTCTCAATTTTCTCAAGAGAGTTTTGTTGTATATTAGCAATTTTGATCAATTTAGCATGGTCATCCTCGTCCGAAGAATATTGATCACTGAAGTGAACCTTGTGGTGTTTGGAGGATACCTTTTCTTTCGAGACTTTGGCCATGAAGCAATAGGCAGGAGATTTGTCATTGCTTGAATGATTCTCGAAGAAGTTTGATGTAGGGGTGGAGGCACATGCTATGCCAGCCATGCCGGAATTAGAATCCTCATCGGATTCATCAGCTTCTTCGGAGTCAGATGATTCTTCTTCATCGGAGTCCATCTCCTTGCCGATGTATGCCTTGGCCTTGCGAGAGGTATTCTTGCGGTTGGAGGGGGACTTGGAAGGATTCCCTGAGGAAGATCTTGAGGAAGACTTGGAGGCAGAGCTGTCCTTCTTCTTGAAGAACTTCTTCGTTTTCTTCTCATCATCGGAGTCATAGTTCTTGCTCTTGCCTTTGCCATGGTAGTTTCCTAAATCGTATCTTCCACTGGCACGGATTTCAGCTTCCTAGAGAGGGCAGTCTGAAATGAAATGTCCTGGCTTTTTGCACTTGAAGCAAGTGTAATCTCCAGTAGGTTTTGATGAAGATTTTTAACCGCCAGAGTTGCTGGATCCCTTCTTCTGAAATTGGTTCTTCCTGTGAAGGTGCTCGAATCTTTTCGTGATTAATGTGAGATATTTGCTAATCCTTTCTGGGTCATCTGAATCTTCTTTGGCATTTCCTTCTGAGGAAGAATCAGCCACAGCCTTGAGAGCATGACTTTTGCGGTGACTTGAACCATAAAGATCTCTCTTTTCTTCTTGTTGTTCTTCGTGGGTGTTTAGCCTTTCCATGATATCAGCAGAGTCGAGAACTTTGAAATCAGCTCGTTCCCTAATCATCAAAACTAGAGTGTCGAATGAGCTGTCAAGAGATCGGAGCAGTTTCTTCACAACTTCGTGGTCAGTGATGTCTTTGGCGCCGAGACCTTGCAGCTCGTTTGCAATGTCACTCAGACGATCGAAGGTTTGCTGACAGCTTTCATTTCCGATTCGCTTGAATTGATTGAACTTCGCCCAAAGAGTATCAATGTGAGCTTCTTTCTGAGTTGAAACACCCTCATATATCTTTTCGAGAATGTCCCACAAATCCTTCACAGTTTCACCCTGACGATAGCGAAGAAATTGAGCCCGAGAGAGATGGCCACCAATTTCATCTTTGGCTTGAGCGTCCATCTGAATGAGTTTCTTCTCAAGGTCAGTGGGGGCCTGGGGTACTTCAGCCGTGAATCCAAACTGCACCATGTTCCACATATCATCATCAATGGCTCAGAGACGGATCTTCATCTTCTCTTTCCAGAAGGGATAGTCCGTCCCATCGAAGATGGGAAACTTGAGATGCGAGTTGTAGCTCACTGAAGACATACTTAAACTCCAAGGTGGTTAGACCAAAATGAGCAGAGTCAAGGAGTACCTTGCTCTGATACCAATTGTAGGAACGAAGTATGTCTACCAGAGTGGGGGTGAATGGGAGTTTTAAAATTTCTTTGGAAATATAAAAACTCTCGGAACCCAACAGCGGAGCGAATGTAAACAGAGTACAATGAGCGAGTACAAACTATTGAATGGAAACTAAAAGCATGCATGGAGACAAATCACATGATTGAAACTATTCGAATGTAAAGAGGGGTAGATGTAACCACTGATGCTCGATGGTGACAAGGAATTTGGTAGACCAGTTCGTCCTTCTGCACAAGGACTACGTCTGGTTGGAGGGGTTGTGACTTAACACAGAAGATAAACTCTCTTCACCCTATTCTCCTCGACAATTGGTTCATAAACCAATGTCGATCACTCATGGTAGATACTTGAGGCGATCTCTGAACCTTTACAGACTTCTTCTTCGAGAACCACAATTACTCTTGGTCTCTGAAGAAATTGACACCTAATCGTCTAGAGAGTTTGCAGCTCTCAAGAGTAATAGACGGAGCGTACTGGACTTAGATTCGAGTGATGCTGAACCACTATTTAATTTTTCGGCTCTAGGGGTTTTCTCTTGGTGGATTTTAAACTCAAATCACTCACGAGAGAGGGTTGCTCAACAATCTTCTCACAATCAAACAGAGCAGCCACCAGACAACGCCGGTGCGGGGTGGCTATTTATAGCCGCAGCCTTCCCTGGTGGGAAATGACCATTTTGGACACGCGGTCCAGCCAATGGCCAACTGACACATTTACAACGGTTGGATTTCAAAGAGCAACAGTAACATTACTTGAGGACCAAGTAATGCTAACTCCTCGGTCAGAGACAAATCTCTCGCAGCGAAGAAGATCACAGTCTCTTGCTGGCAAGTATTTGCTTGGAACAGAAAGAGATTTCTCTCGCAACTTCCATAGGACGGGTTTAGCATCAGAGAATCAAAGCTTCGAACGCTACACCCCTCTTAATAGTACGGTGGTCCTGTGACTCAATAAAGAGAAGAGAAACAACGAAATAAATGCCACGTCTTCACTTCATCTTCAATCTTCTCGGTCGCAGTCACTTCCTTCGGACGAGCACCGAACCAATTGCTTCACGTCAGCAATTTTTGAGGGGTCACTCTTGTCATCATAATCTTTGGTGATAACCTTCACTGCCACATAGGGGATTATCTTCATCGTTTGAGTCAAACTCCTCTTGATTCCAGGGACCTGTTACTCTATGTGCAGTAGCAAACACATAAGTCCCATACTGTTTATGTCAACAAACTCCAAAACATAAGGAGGCAAATTATTGCACCAACATAAACGTACCCAAAATTCACTCCATAGAAAACCCTTAGGGTTTGGCAAGAGCTTCATATCTAAATGTACGGGCTCTTTGTAAATCCTCAAGGTTTAGGAATGGTTTTAACTTTGAAACCTTGATTAATCCTAAGGCTTAAATAGTTGCTAGATCAAGGATCTATTAAAAAGAGGGGCTTTACTTTGGTAAAACATTATCTTAAAAATTGGTTCAAGCCTTCCAATATTATTCGGAAGCTATAATAAAAGTGGATGGCTCGGGGACGTTGTCCCCAACATAGGTGTGTAGCACTTTGAAAACCCTGCCCGACTTTGTCAGTGTCAGTGATGACATCACCTTTAGGTGTTGTTATTCCTCAATGGAGATGTCATGGAGGGGCTCTAACACCACTTCCAGTCACATGATATCGTCTCCCAATGAAAACCAAGATCTGGCCTGTCAAAACGGGGATGTCGACACCCTCGATGAGGACGTCGTAATTTTCATGAAAGCATCATTTCGGAGACTTGACAGCTGGATCACCTTGTGGGGATTTAATGGGGGACAGTCTGATGTGGTGTGATGACCCACAAGTATAGGGGATCAATCATAGTCCTTTCGATAAGTAAGAGTGTCGAACCCAACGAGGAGCAGAAGGAAATGACAAGTGGTTTTCAGCAAGGTATTTTCTGCAAGCACTGAAATAGTCGCTAACAGGTAGTTTGATAGCAAGATAATTTGTAACGAGCAAGTAACGGTAATGGTAAATAAAGTGCAGCAAGGTAGCCCAATCCTTTTGTAGCAAAGGACAGGCTAAAACGGTCTCTTATGATAAGCAAAGCGTTCTTGAGGGTACACGGGAATTTCATCATATCACTTTCATCATGTTGGTTTGATTCATGTTCGCTACTTTGATAATTTGATATGTGGGTGGACCGGTGCTTAGGTGCTGTTCTTACTTGAACAAACCTCCTACTTATGATTAACCCCCTCGCAAGCATCCGCAACTACGAGAAAAGTATTAAGATAAAATCTAACCATAGCATTAAACTTTTGGATCTAAATCGGTCCCTTACGAAGTAGCGCATAAACTAGGGCTTAAGCTTCTGTCACTCTAGCAACCCATCATCTAATAACTACTCCACAATGCATTCCCTTAGGCCCAAGTATGGTGAAGTGCCATGTAGTCGACGTTCACATGACACCACTAAGGGAATCACAACATACATATCATCAAAATATCAAACACATATCAAGTTCACATGATTACTTGCAACATGACTTCTCCCGTGACCTCAAGAACAAAAGTAACTACTCACAAATAATAATCATGCTCAAGATCAGAGGGGTATTAAATAGCATAATGGATCTGAACAAACAATCTTCCACCAAATAAACCAGATAGTAATCAACTACAAGATGTAATCAACACTACTAGTCACCCACAAGTACCAATCTAAAGTTTCGGTACAAAGATTGAACACAAGAGATGAACTAGGGTTTGAGAGGAGATGGTGCTGTTGAAGATGTTGACAGAGATGGCCCTCCCGAAGATGGGAGAGTTGTTGGTGATGATGATGGCGATGATTTCCCCCTCCGGGAGGGAAGTTCCCCTGACGAAATCGCTTCGTCGGAGGGCAAAAGTGCTCCTGCCCAAGTCCCGCCTCGAGACGGTGGCGCTTCGTCCCGAAAGTCCTCTCTTTATTTTTTCTAGGTCAAAATTACTTCTATACCAGAAGAGGGGCATCGGAGGTGGGCCGAGGAGGGCACAACCCACCAGGGTGCACCTGGGCTCCCTGGCGCGCCCAGGTGGGTTGTGCCCACCTGGTGGGCCCCCTCTGGTAGTTATTTGCTCCAATATTCTTCATATATTGCAAAACAATTCTCCGTAAATTTTTAGCTCATTTGGAGATGTGCAGAATAGGTAACTCTGACGTAGCCTTTTCAGGTCCAGAATTCCAGCTGCCGGTATTCTCCCTATTTGTGTAAACCTTGCATATTATGAGAGAAAAGGCATTAGAATTACTCCCAAAAGCATTATTATGCATAAAAACATTATAAATAACAGTAGGAAAACATGATGCAAAATGGACGTATCATGGTGCAGTTGGCGTGGTGCATACATGTGCACCTTCCCGTCTCCCTGATGCCCTGGTTTGGGTGGTTGAGGCATCGGGGCAGTGCTTGGCGATGAGTAGTGGCAATTCATCGACAATGCGGTGACACGGAGGTGGTGCAGGACGAATGTGTCTGTGATGCTAGCCGGTGGTACCATGGGGACAGAAGCTCGAGGTAACATATCATGGCCAAGGTTGTGTAGTAACTTCTCATGGTGTATTGTCTTGGGTAGGAAGACCATGCCCAGATGTACCACCCCGTACACTTGAGATGGAGGTGTGGGATCACTGAAGCATTCCCATTGGGGGATTCTGGCGGTGCCGTTCTCTCCCTGGGGTTGATTCACGACATGGCCGATCCGCCGCCTGCAACTAGTGGCCTCTGTCCAGCCTCGCCGCTTTCCTACACCGCCGCCCATGATCATCCCTCTAAACCCCCCGAGGATGAGATTGCTTTGACAAGCCCGCAATCCCCCTCCCCCACGCATCTGAACCATCAACCTCTATGCCGTCTCCAGCTATGACTCGTTCCCGGCCAAGGCCGAGGCTGTTGAAATATGGAGTGGGATTTAGGCCTATCTAACAATTTCATAAAATCTCTAAGGGCCCAAGTGGGTTATATGGCATTAGGGGTGGTGGGAAGTATAGTCCCACCTTGCTAGTTGGAGAGGAGTTGGACCTCCTTATAAGTGATTCTCTTCCACATGCTATTGGAGCTTGAGAAGAGAAGAGGTCCTCGTGCGCTCCTCCTCCGCCGCCCGCCACACCGCGCCGTGGGTTGCGGGATTGAACCGAGCCGAGCTCACACCTATGCGCTTATTTTTGCTGGCCAAGAACAGAGAGTTTCTGACAGCTGGGCCACGATCTGAGATGTCAGATCGTGGGCTTTCACCGACTTGGACGTGGGTCGAGCCCACGTCTGTCCACGCAGCTGCGCCTATATAAGTGTGAGGCGTCTTCTAACCCTAGCCGTCACGCGAATCGGATCGCATCTCTGCCTTGATACGTCCATTTTGCATCATGTTTTCCTACTGTTATTTATAATGTTTTTATGCATAATAATGCTTTATGGAGTAATTCTAATGGCTTTTCTCTCATAATATGCAAGGTTTACACAAAGAGGGAGAATACCGGTAGCAGGAATTCCGGACCTGAAAAAGCTACGTCAGAGATACCTATTATGCACATCTCCAAATTAGCTGAAATTTTACGAAGAATTACTTTGGAATATTTAATAAATATTGGAGAAATGAACTACCGGAGGGGGGCCACTGGGTGCCCACGAGACACCAGGGCGCGCCAGCCCCCCCAGGCGCGCCCTGGTGAGTGGTGGGCAGCCCAGCCCACCTCCGGTGCCCATCTTCTGGTACATAAGGTCTTTTGACCTAGAAAAAATAAGGAGAGGACTTTCGGGACGGAGTGCCGCCTTCTCGAGGCGGAACTTGGGCAGGAGCACTTTTGCCCTCCGATGGAGCGATTTCGCCGGGGGAACTTCCCTCCCGGAGGGGGAAATTGAAGCCATCGTCATCACCAACAACCCTCTCATCTTTGGGAGGCCAATCTTCATCAACATCTTCAAGAGCACCATCTCATCTCAAACCCTAGTTCATCTCTTGTGTTCAATCTTTGTACCGGAACCTCAGATTGGTACCCGTGGGTGACTAGTAGTGTTGATTACATCTTGTAGTTGATTACTATATGGTTTATTTGGTGTAAGATTATATGTTTAGATCCATTATGCTATTTAATACCCCTCTGATCTTGAGCGTGAATATCATTTGTGAGTAGTTACTTTTGTTCTTGAGGTCACGGGAGAAGTCATGTTGCAAGTAATCATGTGAATTTGATATGTGTTCGATATTTTGATGATATGTATGTTGTGATTCCCTTAGTGGTGTCATGTGAACATCGACTACATGTCACTTCACCATCTTTGGGCCTAAGGGAATGCATTGTGGAGTAGTTATTAGATGATGGGTTGCTAGAGTGACAGAAGCTTAAACCCTAGTTTATGCGCTACGTCGTAAGGGACTGATTTGGATCCATATGTTTAATGCTATGGTTAGATTTTATCTTAATACTTTTCTCGTAGTTGCGGATGCTTGCGAGAGGGTTAATCATAAGTGGGAGGTTTGTTCAAGTAAGAACAGCACCCAAGCACCGGTCCACCCACATATCAAATTATCAAAGTAGCGAACGCGAATCAAACCAACATGATGAAAGTGACTAGATGAAATTCCCGTGTGCCCTCAAGAACGCTTTGCTTATTATAAGAGACTGTTTTGGCCTGTCCTTTTCCACAAAAGGATTGGGCTACCTTTCTACACTTTATTTACAGTTACCGTTACTTGCTCGTTACAAATTATCTCGCTATCAAGCTACCTGTTACCGACAATTTCAGTGCTTGCAGAAATTACCTTGCTGAAAACCGCTTGTCATTTCCTTCTGCTCCTCGTTGGGTTCAACACTCTTACTTATTGAAAGGACTACGATTGATCCCCTATACTTGTGGGTCATTAATTATCTTTTGTAGCGTCGTTTCCGGGGAGTGAAGCGCTCTTGGTAAGTGGAAATCGGCAAGGAAAAATTTATATTACGTGCTGAAATTTATTGTCATTTGTCACTATGGAAGCAATCCTTTGAGGGGTTTGTTCAGGGTATCTTCACCTCAACCGGAAGCACAATTAGTTGCCCCTCAACCTACTGCACCTACTGAAAATATTGGTTATGAAATTCCTTCGGGTAGGATAGAACAACTGCTAGATAATCCTTATGCAGGAGACGAAACTGAGCATCCCGATATGCATCTGATACATGTGGATGAAATTTGTGGATTATTTAAGCTTGCAGGTTTACCCGGAGATGAAGTTAAGAAGAAGGTTTTCCCTTTATCTTTGAAGGGAAAATCATTGACATGGTATAGGCTATGCGATGATATTGGATCTTGGAACTGGAATCGATTGAAATTGGAATTTCACCAAAAATTTTATCCTATGCATCTAGTTCATCGTGATCGAAAGTATATATATATATATATATATATATATATATATATATATATATATAATTTTTGGCCTCGTGAATGAGAAAGTTTTGCTCTAGCTTGGGGAAGGTTTAAGTCAATGTTATATTCATGCACCAATCATGAGCTCTCTAGAGAAATTATCATTCAGAATTTTTATGCTCGACTTTCTCGTGATGATCAATCCATGCTCGATACTTGTTGTACTGGTTCTTCTATGAAGAAGACTATTGAATTTAGGTGGGATCTTTTAGAAAGAATTAAACATAACTCTGAAGATTGGGAACTCGATGAAGTTAAAGAGTCAGGTATGAAGCTTGAGTTTGATTGTGTTAAATATTTTATGAATACCGATGCTTTTCACAAGTTTAGCACTAAATATGGACTTGACTCAAAGATAGTAGCCTCTTTATGTGAATCATTTGCTACTCATGTTGATCTCCCTAAGGAGATGTTGTTTAAATATCATCCCCCTATTAAAGAAGAAATTAAAGAACCGGTTATAGCAAAAGATGAAACTATCATTTACAATGTTGATCCAGTTGTGCCTACGGCTTATATTGAAAAACCACCTTTCCCTATTAGGATAAAGGAACATGCTAAGGTATCAACAGTGGTTCGCAAAAGTAATATTAAAGCACATAAACCCCTTGAACAAATTAAAGTAGAACCAAGTGTTGCTATGGTTAAAGATCTCTTGCTCAAAAACGTTGAAGGGCATGTTATTTACTTCTGTGATGAAGCTGCTAGAATTGCCAAACCTGATGAAAAAGATAAACATAGACCTATGGTTGGCATGCATGTTGTCTCGGTTAAAATAGGAGATCATTGCTATCATGGTTTATGTGATTTAGGTGCTAGTGTGAGTGCTATTCCTTTTACCTTATACCAAGAAATTATGAATGGATCAATGATTGAGCATAATGGGCTAGGGATAACTTGCTTTAGTGTTGATATTTTGAAAGACATGATTGCTTGTTGATATGCTTGAGTATTAGAATCTTCATGTCAAAACTAGACTATTGCTTTGAATCATATAAAAGTCCAAATGTCCATGCTACAAAGAAAATAAAATGTGATGAACATGTTAGGCAGCATTCCACATCAAAAATTCTGTTTTTATCATTTACCTACTCGAGGTTGAGTAGGAATTAAGCTTGGGGATGGTGATACGTCTCCAACGTATCTATAATTTTTGCTTGTTCCATGCTGTTATATTATCATTCTTGGATGTTTTACAATCATTTTATAGAAACTTTATATCATTTTTTGGGACTAACCTATTGACATAGTGCCCCGTGCCAGTTGCTGGTTTTTGCTTGTTTTTTACTTCGCAGAAAATCAAATACCAAACGGTGTCAAAACGCAGTGAAACTTTTTGGAGATTTTTTCTGGACCACAAGGAACAACTTGGGCCAAAGAAGTACCAGAGGGGTTCCCCGAGGGGGGCACAGCCCACCTGGGCGCGCCTGGGGGCCCAGGCATGCCCTGGTGGGTTGTGCCCACCTCGGTGGCCTCCCGCACCGCCTCTTTGCTCTATAAATACCCCAATATTCCAAAACCCTAGGGGAGTCGACGAAACACAATTCCAGCCGCCGCAAGTTCCAGAAACACCAGATCCAATCTAAACACCATCACGGAGGGGTTCATCATCCTCATTGGTGCCTCTCCGATGATGCGTGAGTAGTTCATTGTAGACCTTTGGGTCCATAGTTAGTAGCTAGATGGCTTCCTCTCTCTCTTTTGATTCTGAATACAATGGTCTCTTGGAGATATATTTGATGTAACCTTGTTTGCGGTGTGTTTGTTGGGATCCGATGAACTTTGTGTTTATGATCAGATCTATTTTTATCCATGAAAGTTATTTGAGTTTCTTTGATCTCTTATATGCATGATTACTTATATCCTCGTATTTCCTCTTCGAATCTTTGGTTTAGTTAGGCCGACTAGATCGATTTTTCTTGCCATGGGAAGAGGTGCTTTGTGATGGGTTCGGTCATGCGGTGTTCTTTCCAGTGACACAAGGGGCAGCAAGACACGTATTGATCATTGCCCTTAAGGATAACAAGATGGGGTCTATTCCTACGTGAATAGATCTTGTCTACATCATGTCATCATTCTTATTGCATTACTCCGTTTATCCATGAACTTAATACACTAGATGCATGCTGGATAGCGGTCGATGTGTGGAGTAATAGTAGCAGATGCAGGCAGGAGTCGGTCTACTAATCTTGGATGTGATGCCTATATAATGATCATTGCCTGGATATCGTCATGAATATTTGAAGTTCTATCAATTGTCCAACAGTAATTTGTTTACCCACGTATGTTATTTTTCTCGAGAGAAGCCACTATTGAAATCTACGCCCCCGGGGTCTATTCTTCATCATATTTGCTTTCCGGTCTATTATTTGCCACTTTTATTTTCAGATCTATTATTCTAAAAACCCAAAAATACCTTGCTGCACTTTTTTGTTACTTCTTTTATTTTGCGTTTATTCGAGATCTATTTATCCAATCTATCACAATTTTTATCCCGTTAACTTGACAATTTCTGGCACCGTTACCCGTTGAGGGATTGACAACCCCTCCTAATCGTCGGGTTGCAAGTATTTGTTCTTTGTGTGTAGGTACCATTTACATAATGTTGCTTGGTTCTCCTACTGGATTGATACTTTGGTTTCATAACTGAGGGAAATACCTATCGTAGTTGTGCTGCATCATCCCTTCCTCTTTGGGGAAATACCGACGTAGTTCAAGCGACATCAAAAGGAACAACTACTCCTGCTTTGTGGTGGATTTGCGGTGTAAGACCCTACTCCTGCTTTGTGGTGGATTTGCCTCACGAGGGGCCGAGGATGAACAAGTACAAGGGATGAACAACCTCGCGAGGTCTGCTCTGGTGAGGGTGGAAAGGATCTGATCCCGGGGGGTTTGTCCCGCTCTACGGTGGTAGCTAGCCTATATTTATAGTGGCCTTGGTCCTCTTCCCAAAACATAGGCGGGAAGGGATTCCACAATGGCCAATTTGAAAGGGGACAAGTAGTACATCTTATCCTGACGAAAGGTGGTCTTCGCCTGCAAAGCTTCTGGCGTGATGCTGCGGTGGGCTCGGTGATGAAATCCGTCCTGCCGTCCTGGTGGTCTTGGTCTCGTTGCACAGGAATGAAAACCTTTGCCTGAGTCCTCGGGAACCCACACCTGCGCTTGCCTCCTTAGCACCAAAGAGGAAACTGTCTCCTCTGCGCCCGCTGGCGCCCGCCTGGCCTTGGTCGTCATGGCTTGCGTCACCGCAACCTCATTAGGTTTGGGCACCTGCATAGGAATCTCCGCTCCTCAGAAGGCAGCCTGGGGAAGCCGCGCCCTAGGGAGGTCTTGGCGTCGTCTGCCTCGCGAGGCTTGGCCCCTCGCGAGGGTCTTGTCTTGGTAGTCTTGTAGATGGGCCATACCAGGCCGTCGATGAAGCCACGCCATGGGCCGCAGGCAGGCAAGTCTGGGTACCCTGGTTCCCAGAACGCCGACAGTAGCCCCCAGGCCCAAGGCGTGCTCGGACTTGGCTGCGAGGCGAAGCCAAAGGGCAAGGGCGAAGCTCCGCGGGCCCCAATCGCCTGCGGACCAGACTGATGCGTGGCACTCTATGGGACGTGGGCGTCTCCACTTCCCCACGCCGCCTCGGCAACTGCTCGACTTGACAACTGCCTGGTGCACGCACCTTAGTCATCATTGCCCCGCTGTGCGCTTACCTTCTGCTGCTCCTCCTCCTCGCGAACTTGTGCCTTCTTCGCCAGATTCGGTGACAGCTTGAACCCATCTCGCCGCCATGGCTCCCCGGAAGAAGAAGGGCAAAACCCCTGCGGCCTCGGAGCCCTCACCGGGGCCGGGGCCAGTGCTGGACCGGTCCACGGTGATCAACCAGGAGGGGCTGGACAAGGTCCGACACGCCATCACCTCCGATTCCAGTGAGTGGAAGGCAATGAAGGTCTGGCCCACCTCCCGAGCCCTGGCCGACATGGAGGCCACCGAGATCCCCCTTCATCTCCACGCTCTCTTTGCCGGCCTGCTGCCTCCATTCTCCGATTTCTTCAACGCCGTGCTCTCGCACTACCAGATCCATGCGCTGCATCTGGATCCCGGATCCATCATCCTCCTCTCCGCTTTCGCCTTCTTGTGCAAGGCCTTCATGGGCATTGCCCTGTTCGTGGCCTTGCTCCGCCATTTCTTCTCGCTCCACCTGGTCGACAGTGGGCAGCGCTCAGGGTGTGTGTCGCTTCGGTCAGTGGCGGCGACTGCAGGCTCTGGCATCGACTTCACGCTCCACCCGGATATGAGGGGGTTTCGGAAGCAGTGGGTGTATGTGGATGCCACCGCGCGCAGCCCCCTGCTCCTCATCCCATCGGTGCCGGCGGAGCTGAGCTCCGGCTAGGGCACGCGGAGCTCGTTGACCCGCGGCTCACGCGCATCTTGTCCAGGCTGGGCAAGCTGAAGGAGGTAGGGGTGACGACGGCGATGGTGGTGAGGGAGTTCGTTCGGCGGCGCATCGCTCCGCTCCAACGCCATACTCGCCCAATGTGGGTCTTCACCGGCCCTGACGACCCCATGAGGCTCTAGGTGCCTTTGCTCCCCTCCAACATGTTGCACGTGGTGATCCAGCTCCTGACTGGTGAGGCGCCCGCCACGATTCCTACTGAGGGACGTCCTTTGTACAACTGCTCGAACGGGAGGGCTTTCGCCGAGAAGATGCCCTGCTTCGACGAGTGGGGGCTGCTCCCCGAGGGCCACGAGGGGCCTCGCGACAACCCCCTCTTGGTGACTCCCACGCACGGAGGCCCCGAGGTGCGCGCTCCCAAGGTGGTTGTGGGGGAGCGGGCACCGCCTGACGCTCCTGAGGTGGCCTCTGAGGAGCGGGCGCCACCATGTGCTCCTGAGGTGGCCGCTGAAGAGCGGGCGCCCACGGATACCGCCGCTGTCTCCACCGCGAAAGGCTACGCGCTGGCCCCCAGCGAGTCTCCTCTGGGTCTCGGGGCATCCCGCAAGAGGAAGGGGCTCGGGAGCCGCTGCGGCCCTGCCCCGAGGGTCCTAAAAAAGAGGAAGTGGATAGTCTTGGACGAGTAAGTACCTTGCCCTCCTTGACCTTCGCATATTGCGTCTTCTTCTGACTTTTGCCCCTCAGGATCTCTCCTGTTGCGGGGGCGAGCGCGTCCCGAGCGCGACCTTCGAAGGCCTCCGATCCGGTCATGACCCTAGGCCTCACGAGCCGGGTGGCCGCGCGCGAGGTGGCGTCTGTACACGAGCTGAGGCCGCCCCTGGGGGGCCACAGGCCTGCACTCCCGACGTCCTTCTTCCGGAGCGACCTCTGGGGCACGGAGGCTGTGCCGAGGGCTCCCCCGCTAGTTTTCGCTGGTAGCTGGGCGACCCGTGCGACGGCTCCACCTTCAAGCAGCGGGGCAGGCCCGCACCGTGCCCTGCTGCAAGCCGGGGGAGCGGTCGAAGGAGCCCCAGTCCCCAGTCTCCCGCCGGAGTCGGGGGAGTCATCGCGCGCCTCTCCAGCCAACCGGGGCGTGGAGGAAGGGCCCAACCGAGCATTGGAGCTCGCACGCGGGCGCAGTGCCGTCCGTCGTGACCTTCTCCGGGAAGCGACGAGCATGCTAGGCCGTCTTGGGACAAAGCTTGCCGACGTCGACATGCGTCTCGAGGCGGAGGGCCTTCGCCTGGCGCATGAATGGCGCCAACTGAAAGTCGCCATCAACCTTGGCCACTTGCAGCACGAGCGCACCCGCGCGGAGGCAGAGGAGTCCCTTGCGGCATCACGGGAGGCTTGTGACCGCACCCTGGAGGAGGCCCGAGCTGCGGATCGTCATCATGAGCTTGCCAAGGAGCGCGAGAGGGAGCTTCAGGCCTCAAACGCCACCCTTGCGCGGCAGGTTCAGGCGCGCAGAGCCACCCTCGCGGCACCGTCAGGCGGGGCCCCCACGGACAAGACGGGACTCTGGGCGCGCGAGGACGCACTGGCTCTCAAGGCGTTGGAGCACAACCTGGAGCGCGAATGACTGGAGGTGATGGAGCGCCAGGTGGCCGTCGCGGAGGATGCCCTTGCTGCCCGGGAGGCGACGGCCCGGAAGGAGGCCGACAAGAGGGTGGCCGGAGTCCACAAGGCCCTCGCCGACGAGTACCACCAGAAGCTGGAGTGCCAAGAGGCTCGCTTTCGCGCGTGGCGCGATGAGCTGAGGGGCGAGGCTGATGGCTTCAAGGGGAAGCTAGCCACGGCGGAACGTCGCGAGCGAGTGGCGGTGGAAGCCCACGCCATGACAGCGGCTGAGCTATCCTTCCTTTACACATAGGTGGAGGGCATTACTTCTCTTGTGGCGAAGGCCTCGGACGAAGCAGAGCGGGCCCAAGGACCGCAGCACACACGCTCCAAGATGTTTCAGGACCTCGAGCATAGGGCCAACCGGGCCCTGAGCAACCTTTGCGATGAGAGCGTTGCCAGCCCCCTCGTCGCCGATGATGCCGGCTATCTTGGCTTCTTCGCCAGGATTGTGGAGCGCCTTGAAGGTGGAGCTGCGAGGGCGCGTCAACTCGTCGAGGAGAAGAGCCGCGACATTCTCGCGCGCGCTGTCTCACGCATCTTCAGCCATCTCCTCTGATCCGATCCTGACTTTGACTTCGGGGCTGTGACAGCCCTGGTACCTGAGGTGATCGAAGGCACCCTGGCGGACTGGGTGGACAACCATGTGGAGGACTTGATGGCGGAGCTCGCCCCTGCCAACGACGACGGCCTGCCTGCGATCGAGGAGGATGGGGCCGCCGACGCCGATGGTGGTGGTGACGATGCTGACGATGCGTCTCCCTAGGCCATTCTTCCCCTGCTTCTCTGCTAAGATTTTGGTTATAACCCCGCGAGGGTATGAAAGCATTTTTTTTAGAGGGTTCTCCTATGATGTATGAAACAATGATATGCCTTTTAAATTATTTTTGGAGATATGCCGCCGTGAGCTGGGAGGCTCTTGACTGGAGTAGTTGGTATGACTTAGCTTTTGGTGTTCGCGATCTTGGACAAGTTCTTGTATCGCAGAGGCACGCTTCTCCTGAGACGGGCCCTTCGGAGCCCCCAGTCCGCGAAGCCCCAGGAGGGGCTTGCGAGAGCTTCGGGTCTCTTGATGTGCCCCTGCCGGGCGTCGAGCTTCGCGGGAGTGTGAGAGGCGCCCGGCGCCGAGTGCTCCCAAGGCCAAGAGCTAAATACTCCTGAGGCCAAGAGCGGAGTGCCGGGCGTGCTGCGTGCCTGCTGGCTCACTTGAGAGTGTCGCGCGAGGAGCCAGGCGCCAAAGCTTTGGCGAGGTGTGCGCACGGGCGGACCCGTGGCAATTGCGTCCTCGGCCCCGAGGGGGCCCTGATGCCACTGGGGCTAGCTCAGATGCACACATTGTACCCAGCCCCCACTCGCGGGGTGCTCGGGAGGGGACAACAGGCAGCAGCCGTGCCTCCCAAAACACAAATAGGAGAAAAAGGGAAACACCGTGAATAAAAAAAAAATCCCCCTTTTTTCTTTTTAGTAAATGCGCAAAACTTCGAATTTCATTCAAAAACAGCGAACCGGATTACAGAAGAGAGCACAAAGAAAAGACCGCCGCATCCGGCGTCTACACTAGTCTTCTCACCAGCGCGGAGCTCAGTGCTTCCACTGGGCATGGGCATAGTCATTGGAGGACAGTGTCGTCTGCCAGCGTGGAGCATGGAGCTTCCACTTGGGCGTGGGCGGGAGCCCCCATGAGGCTCAGGGGCAGCACTCAGGAGACTCCGGGGCGTGTATAGCCCCTACTCATTATTACGTGAGAGTGTCATGAGCAGAGCCTTGAGGGGCACTCCTTGCTCCCTGGGCGGGGACCCCGCCCCGCGCGTACCCCGGCCGCCGTTGGGGCGTCCGGAAACCAGGACAGGACCAAGGGGCAAGGGGATACGCGGGCAGTAGTAGGGTGGCCGGGGGTCCTTGGCCGGGGGAGGGCTCGCCGGCGCCTTCCCCGGGGAAGGCCCCGCTTCCAGGTGGCACGCGCCACCGCGGGGATGGCGCCACGCGCCTCATGGCGTGGGGGGAGCCCTGGCACCGGGCTCCCTTGCCACGCGTAGGGCGCGTCCGCGCGTGGCCCCCTGGCGCGCCCTGCATGCCCGAGGCGGGGCTGGCGCTCGGGGGAGGGGCACCATCGTGGCACGATTTAGCTGCGATCCAAGGTTAGCGCGACACGTTCCAAAGAAATGGGTTGTAACCGGTGGCCGTTGCTGTCGAAGGTGCCGGCAAGGCGTCGGGTTGGCTCGCAAGGGGTCCCGGTCCCGTGTGGCCTTGGCGATCCCGACGTCCAGGCTGACGAGGGGAATGTGCGCGGGCTTCTCCTTCGCTCGTACAACGAGCCCATCGATGGTGGCATAGAGGCACCAGGGGCCATCGTCTTGAGGCCAGCCCCTAGTCCCACCGCTCTGCTGCCCACCATCCTGGTGCCTGGTCGTGCCGACCGGGGGTGGTCCTTCGATGCGGCTCCGGGAGGGGCCGTCTACCCCGGCCGCACTCCGGGGAAACGCATCCTGGGTCGGGTAGGCGGCGTTGTGTGCTAGACCACCGCCGCGAGACCCTCCGGACTCCCTCCGAAAGGGCGAGCAGACGCAGTGGGGGCAGGTGCGAACCCCTGGCGGCGTCCGTGATGTAGGCAGGATGCAGAAAGGTGCCGCGCCATCGCAGGCGGCATCGAGCAGCTCGGTAACCCAGCCGAGCAAGGCGTTGTGGCTGCCTTTTGCTAACCTGCATCGTAGCAACTCGCGCGCCACGAGGAGCGCAGCTCGCGTGTTCGCCTTCTCCCGGTGAGCGCGCAGGGACGATGCCACAGCGTAACTAGAAGACCGCGCGGTGGCACGATTGCGGCGCCGCACGGGAGAGGGCGGGAGCGGCCCGTGCCACCGACGGTTGGCAACACCGGCGGCCACGCTGGCCACGGGGAGCATGGGGTGACAAGCTCCGCGGCCGGAGGGCGCTGCCTGGGCGGCGCGAGTGGCCCAATGCTCAGCGCAAGCTCGAGGAGCCTCCGCCATGGGAGCGACGGAGCGGAAACGGAGCAAAGATGGAAGGAGGACTTCGACACGCCCCTACCTGGCGCGCCAAATGTCGGATTCAGGGCTCCGCAAACCCAAGAAAGTTTCAAACTCTGGGGCATGTGCGTAGAACTCAACCTATCTAGCCAACCAGCTCGTCACCCTACGGCCTAGCTCGAGGAACAAGGAAGAAGATGAACACGGCAGTTTACCCAGGTTCGGGCCACCTTGCGGTGTAAGACCCTACTCCTGCTTTGTGGTGGATTTGCCTCACGAGGGGCCGAGGATGAACAAGTACAAGGGATGAACAACCTCGCGAGGTCTGCTCTGGTGAGGGTGGAAAGGATCCGATCTCGGGGGTTTCATCCCGCTCTACGGTGGTGGCTAGCCTATATTTATAGTGGCATTGGTCCTCTTCCCAAAACATAGGCAGGAAGGGATTCCACAATAGCCAATTTGAAAGGGGACAAGTAGTACATCTTATCCTGACGAAAGGTGGTCTTCACCTGCAAAGCTTCTGGCGTGACGCTGCGGTGGGCTCGATGATGACATCCGTCCTGCCGTCCTGGTGGTCTTGGTCTCGTTGCACAGGAATGGAAACCTTTGCCCGAGTCCTCGGGAACCCACGCCTGCGCTTGCCTCCTTAGCACCAAAGAGGAAACTATCTCCTCTGCGCCCGCTGGCGCCCGCCTGGCCTTGGTCGTCATGGCTTGCGTCACCGCAACCTCATGAGGTTTGGGCACCTGCATAGGAATCGCCACTCCTCAGGAGGCAGCCTGGGGAAGCCATTCCCTCGGGAGGTCTTGGCGTTGTCTGCCTCGCGAGGCTTGGCCCCTCGCGAGGGTCTTGTCTTGGTAGTCTTCTAGATGGGCCGTACCAGGCCGTCGATGAAGCCACGCCATGGGCCGCAGGCAGGCAAGTTTGGGTACCCTGGTTCCCAGAATGCCGACAGCTTTTTTTTTTACTTCACAGAAAATCAATACCAAACGGAGTCCAAATGCAGCGAAACTTTTTGGAGATTTTTCTGGACCAGAAGGAACAACTTGGGCCCAAGAAGTACCAGACGGGTGCCCCGAGGGGAGCACAACCCACCTGGGCGCGCCTGGGGGCCCAGGCGCGCCCTAGTGGGTTGTGCCCACCTCATTGCCTCCTGCACCGCCTCTTTGCTCTATACATACCCCAATATTCCAAAAACCCTAGGGGAGTCGACGAAACACAATTCCAGCTGCAGCAAGTTCTAGAAACACCAGATCCAATCTAGACACCATCACAAAGGGGTTCGTCATCCTCATTGGTGCCTCTCTGATGATGCGTGAGTAGTTCATTGTAGACCTTCGGGTCCGTAGTTAGTAGCTAGATGGCTTCCTCTCTCTCTCTGTTGATTCTCAATACAATGGTCTCTTGGAGATATATTTGATGTAACCCTTTTTGCGGTGTGTTTGTTGGGATCCGATGAACTTCGAGTTTATGATCAGATCTATTTTTATCCATGAAAGTTATTTGAGTTACTTTGATCTCTTATATGCATGATTACTTATAGCCTCATATTTCTTCTTCGAATCTTTGGTTTAGTTAGGCCGACTAGATCGATTTTTCTTGCCATGGGAAGAGGTGCTTTGTCATGGGTTCGGTCGTGCGGTGTTCTTTCCCAGTGACAGAAGGGGCAGCAAGACACGTATTGATCGTTGGCATTCAGGATAACAAGATGTGGTCTATTCCTACATGAATAGATCTTGTCTACATCATGTCATCGTTCTTATTGCATTACTCCATTTCTCCATGAACTTAATACACTAGATGCATGCTGGATAGTGGTCGATGTGTGGAGTAATAGTAGTAGATGCAGGCAGGAGTCGGTCTACTAATCTTGGACGTGATGCCTATATAATGATCATTACCTGGATATCGTCATGATTATTTGAAGTTTTATCAATTGCCCAACAGTAATTTTTTTACCCACCGTATGCTAGTTTTCTCGAGAGAAGCCACGAGTGAAATCTATGGCCCTCGGGTCTATTCTTCATCATATTTTCTTTCTGATCTATTATTTGCCACTTTTATTTTCAGATCTATTATTCTAAAAACCCAAAAATACCTTGCTGCACTTTTTTGTTACTTCTTTTATTTTGCGTTTATTCGAGATCTATTTATCCAATCTATCACAATTTTTATCCCGTCAACTTGACAATTTCTGGCACCGTTACCCGTTGAGGGATTGACAACCCCTCCTAATCGTCGGGTTGCAAGTATTTGTTCTTTGTGTGCAGGTACCGTTTATATAGTGTTGCTTGGTTCTCCTACTGGATTGATACATTGGTTTCATAACTGAGGGAAATACCTACCATAGTTGTGCTGCATCATCCCTTCCTCTTTGGGGAAATACCGACGTAGTTCAAGCGACATCAAACAATAACCTCTCTTAAAACACAATTTGCCTATTGAAACTCTAGGAGGTCCTCCTCCACCTAAAGGTGATCCTGTGTTTGAATTAAAACAATTGCCTGACACTTTGAAATGTGCTTATCTTGATGAGAAAAAGATATATCTTGTTATTATTAGTGCTAACCTTTCAGAACATGAAGAAGAAAGATTATTAAAAATTCTGAGGAAGCACCGTGTTGCTATTGGATATATTCTTAATGATCTTAAGGGCATTAGTCCCACTCTCTGTCAGCACAAGATTAACATGGAACCTGATGCTAAACCCGTTGTTGATCACCAACGACGATTGAATCTAAGATGAAAGAAGTGGTAAGAACTGAAATATTAAAGCTTCTGAAAGCAGGTATAATCTATCCCATAGCTGATAGTAGATGGGTAAGTCATGTTCATTGTGTCCCTAAGAAGGTAGGTATTGCTGTTGTTCCTAATGATAAAATGAACTCATCCCACAGAGAATTATTACTGGCTATAGAATGGTAATTGATTTTAGAAAATTAATAAAGCTACTAGAAAAGATCATTACCCTCTGCCTTTCATTTATCAAATGCTAGAAAGATTATCTAAGCACACACACTTTTGTTTTCTTGATGGATATTCTGGTTTCTCTCAAATACCTGTATCACAACTTGATCAAGAGAAAACCAACTTTACTTGTCCTTTTGGAACCTATGCTTATAGACGTATCCCTTTTGGTTTATGCAATGCACCTGCTACCTTTCAAAGATGTATGACTGCTATATTCTCTGATTTTTGTGAAAAGATTGTGGAGGTTTTCATGGATGATTTTTCCGTTTACGGAACTTCTTTTGATGATTGCTTAAGCAACCTTGATCGAGTTTTGTAGAGATGTGAACAAACTAATCTTGTCTTGAATTGGGAGAAGTGCCACTTTATGGTTAATGAAGGCATTGTCTTGGGGCATAAAATCTCTTAACAAGGTATTGAGGTGGATAAAGCTAAAGTTGATGCAATTGAGAAAATGCCATGTCCTAAAGATATTAAAGGTATTCGTAGTTTCCTTGGTCATGCTGGTTTCTATAGGAGGTTTATTAAAGACTTCTCTAAAATTTCTAGGCCTCTTACTAATCTTTTGCAAAAGGACGTTCCTTTTGTTTTTGATGATGATTGTGTAGAAGCCTTTGAAACACTTAAGAAAGCCTTAACTTCTGCACCTATTGTTCAACCACCTGATTGGAACTTGCCTTTTGAAATTATGTGTGATGCTAGTGATTATGTTGTTGGTGCTGTTCTAGGACAAAGAGTTGATAAGAAATTAAATATTATCCATTATGCTAGCAAAACTCTAGACAGTGCCCAAAGAAATTATGCTACTACTAAGAAAGAATTTTTAGCAGTAGTGTTTGCTTGTGATAAATTCAGATCTTACATTGTTGATTCCAAAGTAATTGTTCACACTGATCATGCAGCTATAAAATATCTTATGGAAAAGAAAGATGCTAAACCTAGACTCATTAGGTGGGTTCTCTTGCTACAAGAATTTGATTTACATATCACTGAGATGAAAGGAGCTGAGAACCCCGTAGCTGATAACTTGTCTAGGTTAGAAAATATCCTTGATGACCCACTACATATTGATGATAGCTTTCCTGATGAACAACTAGCTGTAATAAATGCTTCTCATAACACTCCTTGGTATGCTGACTATGCTAATTACATTGTTGCTAAATATATACCACCTAGTTTCACATACCAACAAAAGAAAAAAAATTCTTCTATGATTTAAGACACTACTTTTGGGATGAACCATATCTTTATAAAGAAGGAGTAGATGGTATTATTAGACGTTGTGTACTTGAGCATGAACTAGAACAAATTCTAAGGAAATGTCACTCCGAAGCCTATGGAGGGCTTCATGCGGGAGATAGAACTATGCACAAGGTATTACAATCTGGTTTTTACTGACCTATTCTTTTCAAGGATGCCCGTAAGTTTGTCTTGTCTTGTGATGAATGTCAAAGAATTGGTAATATTGGTAAGCATCAGGAAATGCCTATGAATTATTCACTTGTTGTTGAACCATTTGATGTTTGGGGTTTTGATTATATAGGACCTTTTCCTTCCTCTAATGGGTATGCACTTATTTTGGTTGCTGTTGATTATGTTACTAAGTGGGTAGAAGCCATTCCAACTAGTAGTGCTGATCATAACACTTCCATTAAAATGCTTAAAGAAGTTATTTTCCCAAGGTTTGGAGTCCCTAGATATTTAATGACTGATGGTGGTTGACACTTTATTCATGGTGCTTTTCGTAAAATGCTTGCTAAATATGATGTTAACCATAGAATTGCATCACCCTATCATCCTCAATCTAGTGGTCAAGTTGAACTTAGCAATAGAGAAATAAAACTAATATTACAAAAAAATTGTCAATAGGTCCCGAAAGAATTGGTCTAAGAAATTGGATGATGCACTTTGGGCCTACAGAACAGCTTATAAAAATCCTATGGGTATGTCTCCATATAAAATGGTTTATGGAGAAGCTTGTCATTTGCCTCTTGAATTAGAACATAAAGCATATTGGGCAATTAAAGAATTCAATTATGACTTCAAACCTGCCGATGCAAAGAGGTTATTGGATATTAGCTCACTAGATGAATGGAGAACCCAAGCTTATAAAAATGCCAAACTATTCAAAGAAAAACTTAAAAGATGGCATGACAAAAGAATCCAAAAGTGGGAATTCAAAGTTGGAGAATATGTTTTTTTGTACAACTCTCATTTTAGATTTTTTTGCAGGAAAACTTCTTTCCAAATGGGAAGGACCATATGTTATTGAAGAGGTTTATCGCTCTGGAGCTATCAAGATTAATAATGCCGAAGGTACTAACCCGAAGGTGGTCAATGGACAAAGAATTAAACACTATATCTCAGGTACGCCTATTAATGTTGAAACCAATATTATTCAAACCTTGACACCGGAGGAACGCATAAAAGAAACCTTCCAGAACACTCCAGAACCCTGAAAAAGAGGAGGTACGTGATACGGTAAGTAAACGGACTCCGAAAAATCCACAAAAATATTTTTTGTCAGTTTTGGAATATTAAAAAAATAGGAAAATAAGAAACAACCAGGAAGGCAACCGAGGTGACAGAGATACACCAGGGCGCCCCTGCCCCTCCTGGCGCGCCCTGGTGGGTTGTGGGCCCCTCAGGCACCTTCCCGACTCCGTTTTCCTTCCATATGCTTGTTTCCCAAGATAACAAATCTTTATATATACCCCCGGACGATTTGACCACCGCATCGCAGAAAAATCCCCTGTTCTTGTTTCGTGCTGTTTTCCTATCAGATCTAGATCGCCATGGCTCCACCAAGCTCCTCCAAGGACAAGTTCTTCGAGAAGGTCGTCAACCCTTACCTACCGGAGGTGATTAAACACCCTCAAGCCATTGAGATGCGTGAGGGGGTGCTCCACATCCGGGATGTTTAAGGGCCCAAGAGGACGGGGAGCGTGGAGGCCAGGCTCGAGGCGGTGGAACAAGACATCTTCAAGTGCCAAGGGATGGTGGAGCGTGGACTCAGCGCCAATCACTCCATGATCACAAAATTCACTTGTGATCACATGGTGGATGGCTGATCTATGAAGGACATCGTCTTCACCTTCAACGAGAAAATTAATTTTCTGCAAAGCCAAATCTATGATCTTCAAAACCAACTTTTCGAGTATGAAGCAAGATTTAAAGGTATGAGTTTAGCTGCGAGTTGCAGGACTCAGGAGACTCGTGCATCCTATTTTGATGGTGAGCCCTTGCCCTGGAAGCCGGAGGACAAACCTACTACCTCATCACCACCACCTTCATCATCTTCCCCACCAAAGGAGACTTGAGTACACGGGTATGGGCACTCCCCTTGGTTTGTGCCAAGCTTGGGGGAGATGCCCCGGTATCATATCACCATCACTTTTATTACCTTTACCTATTTTAGTTTGATCCTTAGTTATTTCGTGATTTAGTTGAATAAAAGTTTAGTATGATCTATTTTCGAGTGCTAGTTTCGTGATCTCTCTATGTAATCGAGTGAGAGTTATATAATAAAGTTTAGTTTGAGTTTTTGCTTCTTTACTTTTATGTTGCAATCAAAATAAAAGGAAATAATGAAAAAGATCATATGATAATCTTATGGTAAGTAATGACATCACATAAGGAAAAGTATAAGTGGTAAAATTTATTGAAAGTTGACAAACATAGCATTGGTCAATGATGCAACTCATGAAAGAACTAAAAAGGGAAGAGAAGATTCACATGCAAATATACTATCTTGGACATCTTTTATGATTGTGAGCCCCCATTAAATATTATATGCCAAAATTGTTGACGTTGGACAAGGAAGACAATGTAATGATTTATGTTTGTTCATATTCACACAGAATTTATATTGTCATAGATCCTTCAACATGTGGTGCTTGCCCAACATCTTTGCTAGCCAAAAATCCGCACTAAGTAGAGATACTACTTGTGCATCCAAAAACCTTAAACCCAAACTCATGTTTTGAGAGTCCACCATACCTACCTATGGATTAAGTAAGATCCTTCAAGTAAGTTGTCACCGGTGCAATAAGGCAATAAAAATTGCTTCTAAATGTGTTTGATCATTTAGTGCAAGAGAAATTAAGCGTTGTACGAACTTGTGATGGCAAAGTAATAAAGGCGACAGACTGCATAATAAAGGTTGCTATCATAAGGGGCAATATAACATGACGTTCTTTTGCATTAAGAAATTGTGCATACAAAACCAAAAAGCGCATGACAACCTCTGCTTCCCTCTGCGAAGGGCCTATCTTTTACTTTTGTGTATTTTCTTTTATGCAAGAGTCAAAGTATTCTTCTCTATTCTTTTTATTTTTCTCTTTGGCAAGCATCATGTGGTGAGGAAAGATCTAGGCACATATATCCAGTTGAATGTGAATGATCATGAGTTATTTTTGTTGACATCACCCTTGAGGTGAATAAGTTAGTAGGCGAAACTATAAGCCCCTATCTTTCTATGTGTCTGGTTGAAACTTTTTGCTCATATGTATGCTGTGAGTGTTAGCAATCATAGAAGATTAAATCATGGTTGAGTATGTGGACTTGCCAAAAGGCTCCGACACGTGACCCTTCCTGAAAATATGATGAATTGTAGTTGCAAAGTTGACTGAGAACATAGTTTGTTGGTTTCCAATAAAGTTTATGCTTTTTACTTCGATGCTGTGATGAATTGTTACTTGTTCATGAGAAGTTATATGATGAAATTATATGATAAAGTTTGTTGCTGTTGTAATAATAAGCATGATGCTACTATGTCTGTATTTTGTTTTTATCGACACCTCTCTCTCTAAACATGTGGACATGATTTTTGATTTCGGTTTTTGCTTGAGGACAAGCGAGGTCTAAGCTTGGGGGAGTTGATACGTCCATTTTGCATCATGTTTTCCTACTGTTATTTATAATGTTTTTATGCATAATAATGCTCTATGGAGTAATTCTAATGCCTTTTATCTCATAATATGCAAGGTTTACACAAAGAGGGAGAATACCGGTAGCTGGATTTCTGGACCTGAAAAAGCCACATCAGAGATACCTATTCTGCACATCTCCAAATGAGTTGAAATTTTACGAAGAATTATTTTGGAATATTTAATAAATATTGGAGAAAAGAACTACCGAAGGGGGGCCACCGGGTGCCCACGAGACACCAGGGCGCGCCCTGGTGGGTGGTGTGCAGCCCAGCCCACCTCCGGTGCCCATCTTTTGGTACATAAGGTCTTTTGACCTAGAAAAAAATAAGGAGAGGACTTTCGGGACGGAGTGCCGCCGTCTCGAGGCGGAACTTGGGCAGGAGCACTTTTGCCCTCCGGCGGAGCAATTTCGCCGGGGGAACTTCCCTCCCGGAGGGGGAAATCGAAGTCATCGTCATCACCAACAACCCTCTCATCTTTGGGAGGCCAATCTTCATCAACATCTTCAAGAGAACCATCTCATCTCAAACCCTAGTTCATCTCTTGTGTTCAATCTTTATACCGGAATCTCAGATTGGTACCTGTGGGTGACTAGTAGTGTTGATTACATCTTGTAGTTGATTATTATATGGTTTATTTGGTGGAAGATTATATGTTCAGATCCATTATGCTATTTAATACCCCTCTAATCTTGAGCATGAATATCATTTGTGAGTAGTTACTTTTGTTCTTGAGGTCACGGGAGAAGTCATGTTGCAAGTAATCATGTGAATTTGATATGTGTTCGATATTTTGATGATATGTATGTTGTGATTCCCTTAGTGGTGTCATGTGAACGTCGACTACATGGCACTTCACCATCTTTGGGCCTAAGGGAATGCATTGTGGAGTAGTTATTAGATGATGGGTTGCTAGAGTGACAGAAGCTTAAACCCTAGTTTATGCGCTACTTCGTAAGGGACTTATTTGGATCCATATGTTTAATGCTATGGTTAGATTTTATCTTAATACTTTTCTCGTAGTTGCGGATGCTTGCGAGGGGGTTAATCATAAGTGGGAGGTTTGTTCAAGTAAGAACATCACCCAAGCACCGGTCCACCCACATATAAAATTATCAAAGTAGCGAACGTGAATCAAACCAACATGATGAAAGTGACTAGATGAAATTCCCGTGTGCCCTCAAGAACGCTTTGCTTATTATAAGAGACCGTTTTGGCCTGTCCTTTGCCACAAAAGAATTGGGCTACATTGCTGCACTTTATTTACCGTTACCGTTACTTGCTCGTTACAAATTATCTTGCTATCAAGATACCTTTTACCGACAATTTCAGTGCTTGCAGAAATTACCTTGCTGAAAACCGCTTGTCATTTCCTTCTGCTCCTCGTTGGGTTCGACACTCTTACTTATCGAAAGGACTATGATTGATCCCCTATACTTGTGGGTCATCATGCCTCCACGCCCACTGTCGTTCCTTTGCTGATGTTGCCGCCGGCGAATCCATTCCGTTCACTGCGTACACGGTTGACGGGAGAGCAGGTCTCCGAAACCCTGCCTCTCCGGATCCTGTACGGGAGAGGCGCGATTAGGTTTATGGGAAGCGACTACGCGACTGCTCGCCTCTGTTCATCTGCTTCCTCTACGTCTGCGTCGCCTTCACCGTCACCATGTCTCAGATCGACGCCGACCGTCTCGCCGCCGAGAAGCTCGAGGCCGACAAGAAGGCCGCTGAGGACGCCGCTGCTGCCACCGCCGCCGTGGCTTCTGCTTGGCCTATCGGAGGGTATAACTCGTTTATCCCGCTCCTGTTTATTTGTCCTACCAGTACTAGCTATGTGCGTAGATATTTCTACTATATGCGTAGTACATGATTGCTTGGTTCGTAATCAGTATGTCAGTATGTCAGTAACTTTGTCAATGCCATGATCGTAATTATTTCCTGGATTAAATTAGTCAAAAAAATTCCCTACTTAATAATCCAAAAACCTAATATGTAGGCATTTTTTTGGCTAGTGGTTTTGCCGCAACACTGAAACCGGATAAGTTTACCAGTACATATTTTAAGCGTTGGTAGACAAAGACCACCTTATGGCTCACGACTATGAACGTGTTCTGGGTCGCCGGTGTCCCTTCCACGGGAACGATTACTCTTGAACAGAAGAAGGCGTTGAAGGAAGCCACCGTCGTATTTCTCGGAGCAGTTCTTAGCTTGATCGGACATAAGTTGGTCGACGCATATTTACATGTGCATGTTGCCAAGGACTTGTGGGAGGCGCTTGAATCTAAATTCCGGGCCACCGATGCTGGGAGCGAGATGTATGTTATAGAGCAGTTCCACGATTACAAGATGGTCGAGAACCGTCCTGTATTGGAGCAGGCTCATGAGATAATATGCATCGCTAAGGAGCTTGAGCTTCTGAAGTGCGATTTACCGGGCAAGTTTGTCGCGGGATGTATAATCGCTAAGCTCCCTAATTCGTGGAGAAACTTTGCTACCAGTCTGAAACATCAGAGGCGTGAATTCTCAGTAGAGAATGCCATCGGCCATCAGAGTGTTAAGCAGAATTCGAGGGCAAAGGACTCGCACGGAAAAGGGGTCGAAGGAACTTCTGTCGCCAACATGGTGCACCAGAGGAACTTCAATTCCCACAAGCCCAACTGGAAAACCAGTGTCCAATAGAATACCGACTTTAAGAAGAAGGGTAAGAAGACCTTCAAGAAGAACAAGAAGGGAGATGGCTGCTTCAGTTGTGGTTCGGAGGAACATTGTGCCAACAAGTGCCCAAACAAGTACAAGAAGCCAGCGCAGGACTCAAAGTCTGTCAACATGATTGTGGGCAACAATGAGAATGGTGCATCAGAGTACGGTAATTTATTTACTATTTTTTTAGTGTTTTAGTCCACCGATTGGTGGGTGGACACAGGTGCAGGTGTTCATGTGTGTGCTAAAATTTCATTGTTTTCTTCTTACCAGGTCACGGGCCACGGGTCCGTATTGATGGGGAATGGCGCGAGTGCTTATGTTCATGGTGTTGGCACGGTCGATCTGAAGTTTACTTCGTGAAGGATCGTGCAGCTGAGGAACGTCCAGCATGTCCTCGCCATCAAGAAGAACCTCGTTAGTGGCTCCCTTCTATGTACAGAAGGGTTTAAGTTGGTCTTCGAGTCTAATAAATTAGTTTTTACTAAATATGGACTATTTGTTGGAAAATGTTATGAGAGCAGAGGGATGTTCCGCCTTCCCCCGCAGATTTTTGTAATAAAGTCGTGAACCATATTCATTCGAGTGTTAATGAACCTGAAGTTTGGCATTCACGTCTTTGTCACATTAGTTTCGATGTTATGACGCGGCTAGCTAAATTGAATTTAATCCCGAGTTTCACTTTAGCCAAAGGTTCTAATTGCCTTTCATGTGTGCAAGCTAAGCAACCTCGCAAGCCTCACAAGGCTGCGGAGGAGAGACACTTGGCACCATTAGAACTCATACATTCTGATCTTTGTGAGATGAATGGTGTGTTGACTAAAGGTGGAAAGAAATACTTCATGACATTGATAGATGATTCCACTAGATATTGCTATGTGTATCTGTTAAATACTAAAGATGAGGCTCTACACTTCTTTAAAATCTATAAGGCAGAAGTTGAGAATCAACTTGAAAAGAAAATTAAACGAGTCCGGTCAGATCATGGTGGAGAGTACTTCTCGAGTTAGTTTGATTCTTTTTGTGCGGAACATGAAATTATTCATGAGAGGACGCCTCCCTATTCGCCCTAGTCAAACGGGGTTGCCGAACAGAAAAACCGTACTCTAACTGATTTGGTTAACGCCATGTTAGATACATTGGGTTTATCCAGGGCATGGTAGGGGGAGGCTATATTGACATCATGTCATGTCCTGAATAAAGTTCCGACAAAGGTTAATGAGATCACTCCCTATGAGAAATGGGCAAAGAGAAGGACAACACTCTCGTACTTGCGTACTTGGGGCTGTTTGGTGAAAGTCAATGTGCCGATCCCCAAAAAGCGTAAGCTTGGACCAAAGACCGTGGACTGCGTTAATTTGGGCTACGCTAAGAATAGCGTTGGCTATAGATTTCTAGTAGTGAAATCTGAGGTACCTGACCAGAAGGTTGGTACAATTATGGAGTCTAAGGATGCTACGTTCTTCGAGGATATTTTTCCTTTGAGAGATATGCAAAGCACTTCTAGACAGGAATCTGAGGAGACTCCTGAGCCTGCCATTCCCATGGAATATTATGAACAAACACATGATGAAAATCCTGAGGAGGATGACGAGGAAACCCTTGGTAGGGGTAAGAGACAAAGGACTGCAAAGACCTTTGGTGATGATTCCTTCGTGTACCTCATGGATGATATATACTCCGACTTCTATTTCAGAAGCGTATGCCTCTCCAGAAGCTGATTACTGGAAGGATGTGGTCCGTAGCGAGATGGATTCCATCATGGCCAATGGGACATGGGAGATGACTGAACGTCCCTATGGTTGCAAACCATTGGGATGTAAGTGGGTGTTCAAAATGAAGCTTAGGCCCGATGGTACGATTGAAAAGTACAAGGCTAGGCTTGTGGCCAAGGGCTATGACTAGAAAGAAGAGGAAGATTTCTTCGATACTTATTCACCTGTGGCTAGACTGATCACCATTTGAGTATTACTCTCGTTGGCGGCCTCGCATGGTCTTCTCGTCCACCAGGTGGATGTTAAGACGGCTTTCCTGAACGGAGAGTTAGACAAGGAAATCTACATGCAACAGCCAGATGGTTTTGTGATAGATGGTCAGGAAGGAAAGGTGTGTAGGTTACTGAAATCTTTACATGGCCTGAAACAAGCACCTAAGCAATGGCATGTCAAGTTTAATACAACTCTAACATCTGTTGGCTTCGTTGTTAATGAAGCTAACAAATGTGTATACTATCGCCATGGTGGGGGCGAAGGAGTTATACTGTGCTTGTATGTTGATGATATACTGATATTTGGAACCAACCTCAAAGTGATTGAGGAGGTTAAGTCGTTTTTATCTCAGATTTTTGAGACGAAGGACCTTGGTGTGGCTGATGTTATCTTGAACATCAAGCTAATGAGAGATAATGAGGGTGGGATTACACTTCTGCAATCCCATTATGTTGAGAAGGTGTTGAGTCGTTTTGGATATTCGGACTGCAAACCATCTCAAACACCATACGATCCTAGTGTGTTGATTCGAAAGTTCGAAGGCACAGCTAAGGATCAATTGAGATACTCTCAAATTATGGGTTCACTCATGTACCAGCGAGCGCAACGAGGCCTGACATCGCATTTGCTGTGAGCAAACTGAGCCGGTTTGTTTCCAAACTGGGTGATGTACATTCGCATGCTATTGAAAGAGTTATGCGCTATCTGAAAGGTACTATGAACTATGGACTTCACTATACCAGATACCCATCGGTACTTGAAGGGTATAGTGATGCAAATTGGATCTCTGATGCTGATGAGATGAAGGCCACAACTGGGTATATGTTTTCTCTTGGAGGTGGTGCTGTTTCCTGGAAGTCTTGCAAGCAAACGATCCTAACGAGATCGATAATGGAAGCAGAATTAACAGCATTAGACACATCTGGTGTCGAAGCAGGATGGCTTCGAGATCTTTTGATGGACTTGCCATTGGTTGAGAAGCCGGTTCTGGTTATCCTTATGAACTGTGATAATCAGACTGGTATCACCAAGGTGAAGAGTTCAAAGGACAACATGAAGTCTAACAAACACCTAAGAATGAGATTAAAAGCTGTCAGAAAATTAAGAAACTCCGGAGTGATAGCGTTGGACTATGTCCAGACGGCTAAGAATCTGGCATATCCCTTTACAAAAGGGCTATCACGTGTTGTGATAGACAATGCATCGAGGGAGATGGGTATGAGACTCACGTGAGTTGCAATGGTGGTAACCCAACCTATGTGATTGGAGATCCCGTAAAGTAGGACCTGGGAAAACAAGCCAGTGGTGAACTGAGAAGAATAACTTAACTAACCCACTCTGTTGGAGATGCAATACTCTCGATACTGTATGGTAGGATGACTACTGTCTTAATGTGTTCCAAAGCTTACATAAGTAAGATGCTATCCTACAAAGCGATCTTTGGAGGAACACACATATATGAGTCTGACTGCTGGTCACAGTCTATGAGATTGGGGTGATTTCTATTAAGCTCATGAATAGGCCAGGAGTGACTAATATGCTCCACCCGAGGGGTCAGCCTTCGGCAGTCTAGTACTAGTAAGACATGTGGTGAAACTTCTTTACGCCAAACTGACAATTCAAGGTATAGTCCATTGTTCAGTTGTGAAGGAGCGTAGCTACTTGCTCTAGGTGGATCTCAACCTTAACAGGTCTCCGCTGAAATACTGGTATATCAAAACAGCGTTTGGAACAAAAGTACAAAATGGGCCCTCGAGGTCTCGTGGGGGATTGTTGAAATATGGGTGGGCTTTAAGCCCATCTAACAATTTCAGAAAATCTCTAAGGGCCCATGTGGGTTATATGGCACTAGGGGTGGTGGGAAGTTTAGTCTCACATTGCTAGTTGGACCTCCTTATAAGGGATTCTCTTCCACATGCTATTGGAGCTTGAGAAGAGAAGAGGCCCTCGCGCGCTCTTCCTCCTCCGCCACGCCGCGCCGCGCCGTGGGTTGCGGGATTGAGCCGAGCCGAGCTCACACCTATGCGCTTATTTTTGCCGGTCAGAAACGGAGAGTTTCTGACAGCTGGGCCACGATTTGAGACGTCAGATCGTGGGTCGAGCCCACGCCTCTCCACACGGCTGCGCCTATATAAGTGTGAGGCGTGTACTAACCCTAGCCGTCACGCGAATCAGACCGCATCTCTGCCTCCACGCCCACTGTCGTTCCTTTGCTGCTGCTACCGCTGGCGACTCCATCCCATTCACCGCGTACACGGTTGACGGGAGAGCAGATCTTCGAAACCCTACCTCTCCGGATCCTGTACGGGAGAGGGGCGATTAGGTTTTTGGGAAGCGACTACGCGACTGCTCGCCTCTGTTCGTCTGCTTCCTCTACGTCCGCGTCGCCTTCATCGTCACCATGTCTCAGACCGACGCCGACCGTCTCGCCGCCGAGAAGCTCGAGGCCGACAAGAAGGCCGCTGAGGACGCCGCTGCTGCCAACGCCGCCGCGGCTTCTGCCTGGACTATCGGATGGTATAACTCGTTTATCCCGCTCCTGTTTATTTCTGTCTTATCAGTACTAGCTATGTGCGTAGATGTTTCTACTATATGCGTAGTACATGCTTGCTTGGTTCGTAATCAGTATGTCAGTAACTTTGTTAATGCCATGATCGTAATTATTTCTTGGATTAAATTAGTCAAAAAATTGCCTATTTAATTAACAGAGGCCTTGCGGGCATTCTCGGCCCCCGCTATGCTTGCCCCAGCGCCACTATCTGCGGCCTCGGGTCTGTGCGTCGTGTTCTTTCAAAATCGGCCAATCCAAAATAAGCATTCAGACGACTTACATTTAGCTAAAGTGGAAAAACATACACATACAGATTGTACATCAAGATAACCTTCCCATACAGGTTATACACACGGGCACGGATGATACCGAAAAAAAAAAAGGTTATACACACGGACACGGATGATCCACGTATCACGATTTGCTCTGAACCACCGTGCAGTTTCACCCCTACTGCTAGTTCTCAGTCGGGTACATGCCATTTATAGTCATGCCGCCATCAACCGAGATCGTCTGGCCAGTGATATAAGATGAACCGGGCATACAGAGAAACGCCACTAGCGATGATACTTCTTCAGGTTCTCCCACACGCCTCATGGGAGTTCGACGGGCGATGCTATCCACGAAATCCTCTTTCGCCAAATCCTGGAGGATCAAACGGGACAGGTGAAGCATTACATTTTTTTATTTCCTTGGTGCGTCGAGATAGGGCACATAGGTTCTAATGTACTCCCTCTGTAAACTAATGTAAGACAGTTTTTGCCGTTCAAATTGAACTGCAAAAACGTCTTATATTAGTGTACAAAGGTTGTAGTAAGGTGCAAGGCTGCAAGCCATGAAAAGTGATATTTAGATATATATAGCCCTTAATTAGACATGTCTCTATGTTTATACGATATTAAGTATCAGGAATGAGAACAATGGATGGAACAACCAGTTCCGACATACTCCCTCCATCCCAAAATTCTTGCCTTAATCTAAGACAAGAATTTTGGGACGGAGGGAGTACTAACAAGGTGGCCAACACAGATAACTTCCGAGCAAGAGAAGTAAACGAAAGTTACTTCTGAGAACAACTAAAAAAAAGATACTTCTGATAAAAACTCAAAGTATAGGCCTTACCTCTTCCACAAGTGAAGTCTTGATGTACCATGGAGCTACAGAATTGATTCTTATGTTGTCTTTCGCCCACTCACACGCTAGGTTCTTGGCCAACTGATTCATCGCACCTGAAAAGCGGCCGCCACAAGAACGATCATTGATCGATGATCTACATGTTATCTTGTTCACATATGCTGCATAGCAGACCAACAGTTACCTTTTGTCATGGCATAAACGGAGCCACTAGATATGGCTACCACTCCAGAGACTGATGATATGAAGACAATGCTGGCCACCCCGGATGCTTTGAGAAGAGGGTGTGCAAGTTGGCATAGATGATATGCAGATTCAAGATTAGTGGCCATTATGAACGAATATTCATCTGCCGAGTATTCAGTGGTTGGTTTTCTATGGTTTGTGCCCACGTTGTTTATCTGCATAGCCAAATTGGGAGAGTAAGATGTATTTGAAATATTACCTCCGTCCCAATTTCCCAAATTACTTGTCTTAGATTTATCTAGATACAGATGTATCTAGGCACAAACTGTGGTATGTTTAGGACAAAGGGAGTACTAATAAACGGCATGGAATGAAACTTGCAAACTGTGGTATGTTTGTCCAAGTGTATTAGCCAAGGCGAGGCAGAAACCATTAAAAAGGAACTGCAATTCGGTTCTGCTACAACATGTAGTAGTACAAATGTTCAAAGAAAAACACATTACTGAAGCAAAACCATCTGAAGTTGTGCTTGAAAACGATCAAACAGTTGCAGTTCAATTTCAAATTACTGGTCACTCATGACGACAAACTAAGAGCATTTTTTTCTGAAGCCAAAATAATAACATGATGACACCCCACGAGTCACAGGCACACGGCTATAGAGACAGTATGCAGCACTTATCTTTTCTCACGTGAACTCAATCCACATCACACTACAAGCGGGATCCAAAGAGATATACTATGCCGACATACAGGAATCAAAACATGCAAAATTTGTGACGAAATTAAGAAAGATAAGTGCATACTCCAGGGGTTAGCAGCAGATCGACAAAAGTGTGGGGACTGGGTAGAAGATACGGGGTGCTTCACGTACAAGGATGTCAAGCTTGCCGGCGAAGCGGTCGGCGACGTCGCGGAGCAGGAGCTCGCGCTGGTCGCGCACCGAGACGTCGCAGACGGAGCCGGTGACGCGGAATCCCCTGGCCTCCCACTCCTTCAAGCGCTCGCCGAGCTCGGCTTCCTTCCGGGAGCACGTGTGCACGGCCGCCCCGAGCGCCGCCAGCTCCTCCACCACCGCGCGCCTGTACATCAAGCGCCAACAGGAGGAAACTATCTGAAGCCGGGACGAGATCGGAAAAGAAAGGGGCGTGGAGGGGTGCGTACGTACCCGATGCCGCGGGTGCCGCCGGTGACGAGCGCCGTCCTGCCGTGGAGGGACCACCTCCCCGCACTGGCGCCGATGATGTCGTCTACCGCGGCCATCTCCTCCTCGTAGAGCCGAGCTGAAACAGCGTCGTTCGTACCGCAGGACTGATCTCTGCGAGCATGACACCGGGATGCACATTTTAACCGTGGTGTAGCATTATTGGGTTGCGCTATGTGCCACGTCGCGGCTCTTGGCATGGCCCCACAATGACTAGAGCCGTCCCTTTTTGCGCCTCTGTCGGCTCTACCCGACGCAGGCCGGCGGGTCGGCGTGTTTGGTTTGCAAACCAAGTGGAATGGAATGATACAGTTTCGTTCCATGAAATGAGTCGGTCAGTTTCTGAGTTTGGTAGAAAAGAAAAATAGAATAGGCCGGTTTCGTTTATGTGTTCGGTTGGAGAGTTAGAATGGGGTAAATTTGATTCAGCTTATCACTTGCTTATAAATGATGAGATTAGGTATATCCAACACTGACCCTTAAATTGGACACCGCACCCGTCCGCAGACCAGTCTGAACAGGTGTCTTGACACTGATGCAGGAGCCGGCTGTCAAACCATATTTCTCAAATGTCCGTTTTTGTTAACTGGTACGAGCACACAACGTTTCACCAAGTAAACCAACTAGTATCAACTATAAAATGTAATCAACACTATTAGCATCCCAGATATCAATCTGAGTTTTGATACAAAGATTGAACACAAGAGATGAACTGGGGTTTTAAGATGAGATGGTGCTGGTAAAGATGTTGATGAATATGAAGCCTCCCACGATGAGAGAAACGATGGTGATGACGATGACTTTGATTTTGTAGGGATCTACGGTAGGGTGCGTCGACTGCAAATTAAAAATTTCTACCCGCAGAACATCCAGAAACGTGCTACGAGAGATGGATCACATGTCGTTACCACTAGACGCGGAATGCCGTGCAGCGGAAGAAGAGTTGGGGCAGCGCATCTCCGGAGTCGTCTCCTCCTCGTCGATGTCCCATGTCAGATCGGATCTCTCGAACAGGTTCGCCGGAGCGGCGCAAGTGCACCGCCTCTAACGGTATCCGCGCGTGCAGGAGGAACACCGTGCGGCGGATTGCTAGGTCCAATCACACAATCGGTGGCGAGTGGAGGTGGCTAGTTGCAACACATGCAAAGCCCTAGTGACGACAGTGAAGCGATCAACCAAATGAGTGTGCCGCACCCCCAGTTTATATAGCAATCCGTCACAGGCTCAACACTTGGGCCTCGCACGGATCCTAAAGCCCAAAGTCTGTTCGGCCCGGATCCGAGTCCGAGTAGGATTACATCTGACTCGTGGAGTCGGATCGGGCCTCACAGGTTCCTTCCCTTAAGCGCGCGGCCCCTTAGGTTCTCGTTCATTTAGCCGCGAGTCAGATCACATCCGACTTGTCTAGTCAGTAGCAGCCTCTAGCAAAGCGTGCCGACTCCAAGTGTCCGATGAGGCTGGTTAGGCGAACCTGTACAACGTGTCACACTTCTATTTCCTTTGCCACACGATATATGTTGTCGGGCTCAAGGCGAGTCTGTCATCCTTGTGCTAGCCCGACCTCTTTCTCGTTCCAGTGATGCCGACCACAAACCAGATTATCTTATAATCCTTGTCGCATGGCCATGCTTATCTCGGTCGGATCACACGAGGGGCCCATAGTATATCTCTCCTGATCGGAGGGGCAAATCCATCTTGCTCGAACATGTCTCGCAGCATGGGTCTGGACAAGCCCAAAACCTACCTTTGTAACTACCCAGTCACGGAGTAGCGCTTGGTCGGCCCAAAGCAGGTTTGTCACCATCCCGAGTACATGCGCCAACTAAGGTCTTACGACATAAAACGTATGTTGTACTAGAGACTCACAGATGACATATCGTTGCGTCTCATACGTGGGTCTGTCAAACTCTCTCAACTCGGATCCGACTACGTCGAATCCGACCAGATCCTTTCGAGCCCATATTATCTGGTTAGCACCCAATGCTCCATGGCTAGTGAGACCGAGCCATCCACCATGCCATATGCTAGTCTAGTCGGCAGCGCGTCCACACAACCCTTTCGACTAGGGACCTTTTAGGACAGTCATCATACAATGCATAGTCCCACAAACAAGTCACGTACTTGTTGATACACATCATTGATAATGTCCAAGGACTATCTTTATTCATAAACACATAGGAAATATCATCATACATGATTGCCTCTACGGCATATCTCCAACAGATTTCCCCCTCCCGAAGGGAACACTACTAGGGAAAACCCTAGGAGTAGCGCGGGTTAAAGGCCTAGCAGTAACACGGGCCCTCGCGGTACTGCTACGGCACTACAACTAACTTTTAGTAGTAGCACGGGTGCCACCCACGCTACTGCTAACTAGCTGCAGCGCGGCTATGTAACCCTCGCTATTGCTAAGGCAGCGCTGCTGCTACACACATCCCCCGCGCTACTGCTTTTATTTTCTGTATTTTTTTCTGCTACGCATTTACTCTACTTTTGTACAGGTTTTATACAATCATATTATACAATAGTCTCATCATATCATATACATACAAATCTCATCATATCATACACATACAATAGTCTCATCATATCATGTCATCATCATCATCATCATGCTCCAACACAAATGATGTCGTGTCATCATCTCGAAATAGCGATACAAGTTATCACATGTCTCGAATACATGCAACTACATGGTCATCCCATACACATGTTTCATCATCCATCTAAACTATGATATACAAGAGAAGAGCTATCACTATGAGCAAGAGCGGAATTATGTAGTAGCTCATGAGGCGTCGGTTCTGATTCCTCTCTCGCACTAGCATGAACCTTAAGTAACTAGCTTCCGCTTCGCGTATGCTATCGAACCCTCTCTGGTTGCCGCCCGAGAACCCTGACACTTGGGCCTGACACTCTGGCCACTCGTCGTACACTCCCGGAACCCTCCCTATGTAGACGGCATAGCACTTCTTCACCATCAATGATCTATATACCTGTTAGAGATGCATCTTCATCAAGCGAATTCAACAATAATATGCAATATAATATACTTGAGCAACACGAAGAGAAAGAGTTAGCAAATAGATGCAACATATAGTAAACATAATCTACGCAGCATCGTACCCAAACTAATTAATTAGCATTACACAAGTAGAGTAGGACCGTTTACATCACAAAGTTTCATCGATTACATAAGGTACAAATTCAACCGACACATCATCATCGGCATCGTCAATCATGGGAATTTCCATCCATATCCGTGGGGATGCACCCTAGCTTCATGAACGGTGTCATGTCCATACGTTGTAGGCCTATGCGAGTTTGGACGTCAACTCGTGATACAGGGTCGTGGTGGAACATCCCATTCCCTTTGACGACTTCTTTCATGATGATCGTTGCAATGTCCTTCTGGATGCGAAAGAAGTCATCTTTGAGTTTATAATCCGGTTCGACTCCTAAGGATCCTGCCCATTTGCGGATATGGTCATTGTTTCTGGATGTCATGCCAAGTTGTTGAGAATTCCATCATGAGATGGAGGACGTAGAATCCATCAATCATACTTGTTATCGGTTGATGGACGCAACAGAAGTTAGTTTTATGCCCGAAACCCTGCCCACCCTTCCTTTGTTTCTTGATCTCGATGTGGCCACCCCTCATGCCGAAGCCGTGGAGTGCACCATCCAGAACAGTCATTATGTGGGTGTAGTCTTTCTTCTAGAAGTTTCTGGATGAGTCGAAATACATAGCATGGGAGACTCGCGGGTAAAGAACGATAAGGACGGCGCCCCTCGCTGCGCAAAATAAATACACCTCAAATTGGCCTCCACATGAGCGAAGGAATGTTTGAAATGCATGAAAGGGCTATCCGACAATGACTTACATTGGATGATAAGGCAGGAGAACCGTTTCCTTGTCCCTATTCATTAACATGAAGTCTTCGATGTACTCCCTAGCAGCTTGACGTTCCACGTCGCCGAGACTCAAGAAGGACTCATGCATGTAGTATGGATCTGCCACCGAGATTTGCGAGGTTTGATCTCTCCTGATGATGAAGTTCATATGTAGCGCAAAAAGGCGGATGATTGTAAAATCGAGCCACCGCAAGAGAAACATCTCAAAGATGTGACCAAACCGTAGGAAGAACACCTGAAAGGAACGAGGAGATGGGTCTAGAGGGGCGTGATTAGACCCTTAACAAGTAAAAGTGACAGTTTTTAGTTTCTTCAAGTTAAGGTTGAGTTTAGCACATGTTAATGGGCATGAGGGTGTCCCGGACTAAGGGGTCCTCGGGATGCCAGTCTATCTCTCGTGGGCCGGACAGTTGGAGCCTGGATCCGTGGTTCCATCGTATGATTCAATGTTCACAGGTTTGAAGCCGTCCGGGAATTGATGTTGCATTACCCTCTCTGTGAAGCATAAGGGGTGTGCGGTGCCCCTGGCTCGGGCTATGTCGTGTCGGAGGTCTTCGGTCCTCCGAATCTGCTGTTGTTCCCGGATTCTATCGTTTCGGTTTACCCGATCATAGTATGCTTCCCGGTACGCGGGCGAGTCTTGCCTGGGTTCGTAAATGGACCTGGTGCGACCTCCCCTAGCGTCTAGGTCATGGCGAAGATCGTACTCGTAAGTGGGCCGCGCTTGATCCTTGCCGTAACGGCGCGGTGGGGTGGCTGGGCATTCGGCCTCTTCAGCTTCTCTATCCCGTCCTCTAGGGGGACGGTCTGGCTGTTCGGCTCGTGTGTATGTTGGACGTGTTGGCTCTAAGGCTTCATCATCGAATCGGGGTAGCAATTTTCGCTTAGGATAGCTCTTAACTTGTTGTTCGTGGCCGTACCTCTCTTCGGCGGCTACGACTTTGGTCCATCGATCATTGAGGGTGTCTTGTTCGGCCTTGATTTTGCGCTTTTGTTTCTGCAGGCTGCGAGAAGTGGCTAAAAGCCTCCGTTTGAACAGTTCCTGCTCCAGCGGGTCTTCGGGGACGATGAAATCGTCCTCCCCGAGACTGGCCTCCTCTTCAAAGAGTGGAAGGTAACTGCTGTCTTCGGAGTCATCACGGCCTTCTGGACTGAGCGGGTCCTCCTGCCCCGCAGGGTCATCCTGGTGATGCTCGTTGGATGCGGCTTCGGCGGGGTCATCCGTATTATTCTCGGTGCCGTTCTCTATCGAGTCTATGTTGCTCGTATGGCTTCGGCGTGGTTTTGATCGGCGGCGTTGTTTTCGTCATTTGGGCGGCTCGTCTCTGGGCTTGCCTCTGTCCTGATTGGGGGTGTCGTTGCCGTCTTGGGGGGTGTCCACCATGTAAATATCATAGGTGGACGTGGCCGTCCAGCGGCCGGTGATGGGGGGACCGACCTCAGCGTTAGCCCCGGTTACGTCCTCCTCATCCGTGTATTCGGCATTCTTCGAATTGTAGTCTAACATATCGGTTAAATCATCGATAGTTGCTACCAAATGGGTGGTGGGTGGGGCGCAAAATTCCCTATTGAACACCTCGAAGGGTTGGCTATTGAAGGCGGAGGGCAGGTTCTCCTGGATGGTCATTTTCTAAATCCGGTCCAGCGCCTTGTTCAACATATCAAGGGTTACCGGGCTTGAGGGCTCTGGGCCAGTCCTTGTGGTGAAGAAGCGGAGGTCGGTCTGTGACTCAACCAATCCTTGGTTTCGGACGGCCCTATCTTTAGGATTCGGGACCGAAACCTCGCGAGGCACCGGATTGTCCTCGAAAACTGAGGGTGTACTTTGACCCTCCCGTGCACCTTCCACGCCGATGTTTGAGGTTGGGTCGTTTTGGGCCGGGGGTGACCCCTGGCCGCTGTTCGCCGACTCGGGGTGCGGGCTGAAGCCAGCAGGGTATTGTGGGGGAGGAGCTCGGCTGAGATCGAATCTTGGCCTCTGAACTCTGGTTCTGCCTCGAGGGCCGGGGATAAATCCTCCGCCGATGTGGGTTCGGTTGGTAGTGGGGTGTGGTCTCCTCTCTCCAGGAGTCCTTCCTAGCTCAAAGCCGTTTGGTAGACTGGGACCGATTCGCAGATCAGATCGGAGGTGTAAACCGGAGTAGGCACGGCAAGGCTTGCGGGGGTGGTGAATCCGGTGAAAACCATATCCCCCCACGCATCAGTGATGTACTCCAGATTGCCGAATCGAATCCGGTGTTCGGGAGCGAAGTTGTCGACCTGACCAAGACGGCCGGTCGGATCGGTGTGTAGCACGATGCTGCCAAAAGCGAAGAGTTGTCCAGGGACAAAGAGGTCCATGGAATTGATGTCCTTTCCAAGGACTAAACGAGCCATCGATCCTTCCGGCGATCCAATCTGCGGAACTCTCAATGAAAGCACCAATGTCGGTGTCAAAACCGGCAGACCTCGGGGTAGGGGGTCCCAAGCTGTGGATCTAGGATCAATGGATAACAGGGGACGACGAACACAGTGTTTACCCAGGTTCAGGCCCTCTTGAAGAGGTAAAACCCTACGTCCTGCTTGATTGTATTGAGTATATGATGGAGTTTACAGAGTAGATCTACCTCGAGATCAGCATGAGCTAAACCCTAGGCTATGAGGTGATGAATATAGCTCTAACCCTAATGACTACAACCCTCGGTTTATATAGACACCGATAGGGTTAGGGTTACCGAAGATAGATTACAACAAGAAAGAAAAGGATCTCGTCCACCCATAACTTGGAGGGCACACCACGGCTTCACAGGTCTCCGGTCACCACACGGCTCCACCAGTCCGGCCCACGTACAATGGGCCGTCACCCCGAGGACCCCTTAGTCCATGACTCCCTCACCTGGGTAAATATCGTCTCTGCGTTCACTATTACCCATCGATCCAAGATCCACAGCTCGAGACCCCCTACCCGAGATCCACCAGTTTTCACACTGACATAGGTGCTTTCATTGAGAGTTCCGATATGGGATCGTCGAAGGATCGATGGCTCGCTTAGTCATCAGCGATGGCATCCGCACCGAGGACATCTTCGTCCCTGGCTAGCTCTTCGCGTTCGGCAGCATCATTCTACACACCAATTTGACCAGTCACCTTGACCAGATCAACAGCTTCGCCCCTGAGCAGGAAATTAGGTTTGGCAACCTAGAGTACGTCGCTGACGCCTAGGGCGATCTGATCTTTACTGGGTTCTCAGCTTCACCTAAGGAACCCGCAAATCCCAAAGCTTCAACTTTGAACCTTCTTCTCTACCCCACCTCCGGTCGATCTTTAGCTCGGATCCGGCTTTGAGATTGGATCCGACCTTAGAATCCGAGAACCAGGAGTCAGCCCTGGACGAGCACGCCCTCCGTGCGATCGCACCGGAGGTTAACTCCGAAGATGCCACAAAGATGAGTCTGGCCGACCTCTCGCTGTTAAATGAGACATTAGATCGGATCTGGTCAATAAGCATCACAGATGGGCCGTCTTCGGACTATGATCGGATCGGACCGGAGGTAGGCCATAGGGAATTTTAGGTCCCACCCACCGCACACTTAGTAAACACTATCGAGGACTTAATCGATATACTGGACTACACCTTTGAGGAGGCCAAGGACATGGACGAGGATGTCGACGCCATGGCCTATACGGCAAACTCCCCAACCACTCCCAACACGGGAAAGTGGACTGCCACTTCTACCTACGACGTCTACATGGTCGACACCCCCAAGGAGGACGGCAAGGATCTCGCAAGGGAGTCATCCAAACGCCGACGCCAGCGAAAGCGATCCAGGGGACGCGGAAAGAGCAGGGAAGACAACTTGAAAATAGACATAAACGACACCGAGGACGATGCTGCTCCAGATAATATAGAGGAGATTGGCGATAATTTCACCCCCGAGCAGCACCTAGCCGCTCCCGAAGGCCACGATGCCACGGTGACCCTGAGGACCACGGTGATCCCGAGGACCCCGTCGACTCCGAAGATAGCAACTACCTCCCTCTTTCTGAAGATGAGGAGAGCCTCGGAGCCGAGGATTTCATCATCCACCAAGACCCGCTAGACCAAGAATAGTTCAAGCGGCAGCTCATAGCCACCGCCCGAAGCCTTAAGAGGAAGCAGAAGCAATTGAAAGCTAAACAGGATACCCTCAACAATAGATGGATGAAAGTTCTAGCACCCGAAGAGGGCTATGGCAATGAGCGGCAGGACCAAAAAAAAGCTACCCACGGCGACGTTTGCTCCCGCAATTCAACGATGAGGCCGCTCAGCCCACACCCCCCAGACGCACTCAGGCCAACCAGCCAGACCGCCCCCTCGAGGATGGGACAAGATGGCTGGAGAAGCTGAATATCCGCCCGCCCCCCTCACCGAAGAGGCATGGAGCCAATGCAGCCGAAAGATCCATATGTTCTGCGGCACGACCTAACCGTCAGAGCAGGTCAAACAAGATCCATTTATGGATCTAGAGGGCACACCCCCGCTGGACAGGATGGATACAAAGCCTGGCGTGACAGAAACGATAGAGCCCGGGAGCAGCACCGTGTCCGGATGACAGCCGATCTCTGATACAACATGGCCTGGGTTAGGGGCGCCGCACACCCAATGTGTTCACAGACGAGGTGATGCAGCATCAGTTCCCCGAAGGGTTTAAACCCGTGAACATCGAACAGTATGACATGACAACAGACCCAGCCGTATGGATCGAAGACTTCCTTCTCCACATTCATATGGCCGGAGGAGACAACCTCCATGCCATCAAATATTTACCACTAAAACTTAAAGGACCGGTCAGGCACTGGTTGAACAGCGTCCCCGAAAACTCCATTGGGAGCTGGGAAGAGCTCGAGGATGCCTCCGAGCTAACTTTCAAGGAACCTATGTTTGGCCACCGGATGCCGACGACTTGAGCCATGTTGTTCAAAAGCCCGGAGTGTCGGCCCGGCAGTTTTGGAATCGGTTCTTGACCAAGAAAAACTAGATTGTCGACTGTCCAGATGCCGAGGCAATAGCCGCTTTCAAGCACAGTATCCGGGACGAATGGCTCACTAGCCAGCTCAGCCAAGATAAGCCGAAAACAATGTCGGCGCTCACCTCTCTCATGACACCCTTTTGCGTGGGCGAAGATAGTTGGTTAGCTCATAGAAGCAACCACCCGGACGAACCCGGCACCTCAGAAGTCCGGACGGAAAAGGGAAACCATGGCGCAACAAAAACAAGCGCCGGCACACAACGACGGTGAAGCCGATGACACGACAGTGAATGCCGGATTCAGCAACTCCAAATCAGGACCGCGGAAGAAGCCCTCTAAAGGAAACTGGGATGGCCCTACCGCGTTAGATAAGATCCTAGATAGACCCTGCCAGATTCATGGCACCTCAAACAAGCCCACCAAACACACCAATCGTAACTTTTGGGTGATCAAACAGGCTGGCAAGCTCACAGCCGAGGGACAAGGCAAGGGCCCCCACAGCAAGGACGATGACGAGACTCGCGGGCCGATCAATGGAGGCCAGAAGCAATTCCCTTCAGAGGTAAAACCTGTGAACGTGATCTATGTCACACACATACCCAAGAAGGAACGGAAGCGTGCACTCCGGGATGTCTACGCCTTAGAGCGAGTGTCGGATTCAGGGCTCCGCAGACCCAAGAAAGGTTCGAACTCTGGGGCGTGTGCGAAGAACTCAACCTATCTAGCCAACCAGCTCGTCGCCCTATGGCCTAGCTCAAGGAACAAGGAAGAATACGAACATGGCAGTTTACCCAGGTTCGGGCCACCTTGCGGTGTAAGACACTACTCCTGCTTTGTGCTGGATTTGCCTCACGAGGGGCTAAGGATGAACAAGTACAAGGGATGAACAACCTCGCGAGGTCTGCTCTGGTGAGGGTGGAAAGTATCCGATCCCGGGGGGTTCGTCCTGCTCTACGGTGGTGGCTAGCCTATATTTATAGTGGCCTTGGTCCTCTTCCCAAAACGTAGGCGGGAAGGGATTCCACAACGGCCAATTTGAAAGGGGACAAGTAGTACATCTTATCCTGATGAAAGGTGGTCTTCGCCTACAAAGCTTCTGGCGTGACGCTGCGCTGGGCTCGGTGATGACATCCGTCCTGCCGTCTTGGTGGTCTTGGTCTCGTTGCACAGGAATGGAAACCTTTGCCTGAGTCCTTGGGAACCCACGCCTGCACTTGCCTCTTAGCACCAAAGAGGAAACTGTCTCCTCTGCGCTCGCTGGCGCCCGCCTGGCCTTGGTCATCATGGCTTGCGTCACCGCAACCTCATGAGGTTTGGGCACCTGCATAGGAATCTCCGCTCCTCAGGAGGCAGCCTGGGGAGACTGCTCCCTCGGGAGGTCTTGGCGTCGTTTGCCTTGCGAGGCTTGGCCCCTCGCGAGGGTCTTGTCTTGGTAGTCTTGTAGATGGGCCGTACCAGGCCGTCGATGAAGCCACGCCATGAGCCGCAGGCAGGCAGGTCTGGGTACCCTGGTTCCCAGAACGCCGACAGTAGCCCCCGGGCCCAAGGCGCGCTCAGACTTGGCTTCGAGGCGAAGCCAAAGGGCAAGGGTGAAGCGCCGCGGGCCCCAATCGCCTGTGGACCAGGCTGACGCGTGGCACTTGATGGGACGTGGTCGTCTCCACTTCCCCACGCTGCCTCGGCAACTGCTCGACTTGACAACTGCCTAGTGCATGCAAAAAGGCCATCATTGCTTGGAGCGCGAGAGGCCGACAGTTAGCCTTCCTTCGCCTATAAATGGGAGAGGGGGCGGAGCCCCCAGCTCATCTTCATCTTCTCGCCACTCGCTCCTTCTTCTCCTTCGTTCCGCCATCTTGCCAGAGCATCGATGTCGCCAGTGAGGAGGTTCTCGGCCGCCGAGAAGGGAAAGGCCCCACAGGTAGAACCGGTGCTACTCCCGCCGAAGAAGAGGCATGACCGCCCCCGTGAGCCCTCTGCAGGGCCCATGGAAGCGCGGCCCTAGCACGAACGCACACCGCCGGGTTTCCCCATTAGCGCGCATGCTCGCGCGCACAACCCTGTCCGTGGGAGCAGCCGTGGAAGTCGCGGAGGACGGAGTCGTAGGGAAGAGCAAGCGATGGTCGTGCGGCCACCCTGCCCGCAGGCCCACGCCGACGGCACAGCCTGCGAGTTTGTGGTGTGGGCAGCAATGCCGCCGCGTATGTGGATCTGGCTTCCGCGGTCCTTAGCGAGGGAGATACCGCCGAGGGGGCCCGTCCAGCTGTGGTTGCAGCACAATGGCTGCTGCAGCCAAGCCTCAGAGGTGGAGGTCGAGGCCGTCGACTCCGGCGACGTCTTTATGACTCGGGGATGGGGCGCGATCGCCCGCGCCTGCAGCTCGGAGGGGAGGCACGCCATCCACTTCGAGTACGACGGGGCGTCGACGATCTTCTTCAAGGTCTTCGGGGAGGATGGCCGACGCCTGGAGTGCTGCCCTAGGGGAGGCGAACAAGACGGCGGCCCCCTTTCAGGCCGGTGAGGCGGCGAGGCCTCTGGTGGAGAACTTGCCCTTGGCCTTGTCCGCGATTTCTCCGGCAGCAGCAGCGCTTCCTCTGGACCAAGCTCGAGCGATGATGACAGCTACGAGCCACCGCGTCGCTGCACCTGGGCCTAGGGGAGGAGCGGTGCTAGCCCGGCGTCATGGGCGGCGCTGCCCAAGCCACGATCCTTGGGAGGCTTTTTTTCCTTTTGTTCATTCCTACGCAGAGATTACAAAAGGCCCCGAGGGGGTGTATAAAAACCGTGACACCTTTGCCTTAGTGCTTGTGCCCCAACTTATGTTGTGCTTGCGTCTCTTGCTTGGGCTCGGTTTCCCCCTTTTACTCTCACGGTAGCTTAGTGCTCTACGCCGATAGGACCCAGTCCCCAAGCAAGCTTCAGCCGTCGCTGGTATGCCAGGTCGCGATGCCGTGGTCAAGGCCAGGAGGTGAGCGGCCCAAGGTCAGGTAAGAGCCCCTGAGGCGCGGTGCTCAGGAGGTCCCGTTTAGCGTGCAAGCAGGCCCCGAAAGACTAAGATGGAAGTTTTCCTTGCTCGAGCGAAGTCGCATGAGGCGAAAATGCTGGTAATGGGGTCCACGCCTACGCGTGTGAGGTGACTTATCTTGGCGAGCCTACACGGTCTCCTTGCCACATGGGCGAGCTTCTCGTGCGACGTAGGCCGCGCCTTTCTCCCGACGGTGCCCCCCTTTCTTTTGCAGGGCCCCTAGCGACTCCATCTCCCCCGCTCGTCAAGGTGCTCTACGTCCTCAGGACCCGGCTCTCTAGCAAGGCTCGGCCGCCGCTGGTATGCCAGGTCGCGATGCTGTGGTCAAGGCCAGGGGGTGAGGGCTCGAGGGCCGGTAGGAGCCCCTGAGGTGCGGTGCTCAAGGTCCCCCCCCCTTTAACGTGCAAGCGATCTGCGTGACAGAGGAGCGACATGCCCCGCGAGGGCGCCTGAGACGGGCCGAGCCCCTTGGCACGCGGCGCGGTGCTGGTGAGGCCACCCGCGGTCCTTCCTCTGGGGGGTTCCTGGGAGCTAGCCGTAAAACACAAGAGGCATCCGCACTTGCTATCCCGCCCGTGATATTTCCGCGAGAAGACAAAGGCACTAAGGACCCGGTGAGGTGACGTGCGCGGGGCTGGCCGCGAGCCAGAGCTCGGTCTCTTAGATTTGTCAACGCTGCAGGGATGGACCCGAGCACAGATGCCGTGCCAGCAGCCCCCGTTCCAGGATGAGCGAGAGGCGGATCAGCAACGCACAGGTAACAAGTCAATAGGCGTAACGTTAACCACCATAATAACTTGAGCATGCATCAAAATGACGCACTGCGGGGCTGGGCCCTGGCAGCCTGAGGATGATGTAGCCCGAGGGACGCCCTTAGTTTGAACAAACCAAAAAGTCACCTGGCACCATCGTTGTAGAAGCGTTGGAGTAGCTGAAGACGCGTACCGTAGAGATTGCTCCTCACGAGCCGACCGGCTCCTGAGTCCCGGGAGGCTCCGGAGGTCCGGCGGGCTCGCGAGGGTCCGTCACCTGCTCGATCAGGACCGCCTGGCGCCTGGCCTCGTGAGCCGCCAAGGCTCCCTGCATGAGGCGCTGGTACGAGGCGGCCACGTTCAGCAGGCCGAACGGCATGCGGACGTAGCTGTAGGGGTAGCCCCCGCTCCGGCCGACGCGGGACGGCCAGAAGAGGTCCTGCGAAGCAGCCCTGTTGAGGCCTAGGATGTTGACGCAGATGCGCAGTTCACCACCCATGTCAGGGGCGGCAGCCACACTGGATGACACGGGGCGACGCTCGCCACGCATGGCTCGCGCCTCCTGAAGCTCCTCGATTGCCTTGGTGATGAACTCCTGAGCGCCCGATGCCTTGCTCACCGGGGCGTGCGTTGAAGCACGTCCCCATGTGGTGCCCGAAGCCTCCCCCGTGACGCTGGTCAGGTCAGAGGCCTTCCGGACGAGAGCCCCCGAGCCCGTCCTAAGAGGGGCACCGGGCGCGCCTTCCTATGTGAGAGGGAAAGGCGCCCTAGCAGTGGGCGCAGGGCCTATGGTACGATTGCCAGGCGCCCCAGCCTCCTGACGGCCCTTTGGGAGGAGCTGCTTCTTCTTCTTGGGGATGGCCTTAGGAGGCAGGATGGCACCCTCACCATCTGAGTTCTCGACCACCCGCCGCGATGAAGCGCTCGCGGAGCTCGTCCCAGGAGGAGATCGAGCCCACCGGGAGGTTCAGGAGCCAAGAGCGCGCGCCGTCCTTGAGGGCCATGGGGAACCAGTTCGCCATGACCTTCTCGTTGCCGTTTGCCGCCTCGATGCTCAGCTCGTAGAGCTGGAAGAACTCAGCAGGGTCGGGGGTGCCGTCGTAGCATGGAGGCAGATCCGGCTTGAACTTGCCGGGCCAGACGACACGGCGCAACTCCGGGGTGAAAGCACGGTAGCCTGTCGCACTCACAGGGGCTGGTCGCATGGGAGGAGCTTGGTCTTGGTGCCTACATGCCACCACCTCTGGTGGCGCACGGTCTTGATGCGGCGGCGATGGGAGCGCGCACGCCTCTCCTTGGGGCCGCTACACCACCTAGCAGCTTTCTTCATCGCGCGCCGGCGCTCTGTGCGGTGAGACACGCTGGGGTGCCTCACGCCTGGGCTCAGGGTCCACGCCGTGTAGAGGAGGAGGGGGTGGCACGCCGTGAGCCATGTCGCCCGCCAGGGACGGCGAAGGACGAGGCGAATGGGATGGTGCAGGGGCCTTACCGGCGGCGTTGACGAGCTCGGCGATGCAGGCGAGCCAGTCGTCATAGAGGTTGTTGGCCGGACGATAGCGCAGAAGCTCACGCGCCATGAGCAGCGCAGCCTGCGCATTCGCCAGCCCGCGACAAACGTGAGAAGACGATGCCGCAGCCAGAGTTGGTGATGGGGTCACGGTGCGGCCGTCGCGCCGCATGGTCGGTGGCAGCGACGAGTCCTGCTGTTCACGAGCAGCAGGGTCGGTGGCGGCGTTAGCCACCGGGGAGGCAGAGCGGCGAGGATCGCCGTTGCCCGCGAGAGCCGTCTAGGCGACGCGAGCGGCCTGGCGCTCGGCACGGACACGACGAGCGTCGGCCATAGGAACGACGGAACGGCGGCGGAGCGAACGGTGGAAGAGAGGCTTCGACACGCCCCTACCTGGCGCACCAAATGTCGGATTCAGGGCTCCGCAGACCCAAGAAAGGTTTGAACTCTGGGGCATGTGCGAAGAACTCAACCTATCTAGCCAACCAGCTCGTCGCCCTATGGCCTAGCTCGAGGAACAAGGAAGAAGATGAACACGACAGTTTACCCAGGTTCGGGCCACCTTGCGGTGTAAGACCCTACTCCTACTTTGTGGTGGATTTTCCTCACGAGGGGCTGAGGATGAACAAGTACAAGGGATGAACAACCTCGCCAGGTCTGCTCTGGTGAGGGTGGAAAGGATCCAATCCCGGGGGGTTCGTCCTGCTCTACGGTGGTGGCTAGCCTATATTTATAGTGGCCTTGGTCCTCTTCCCAAAATGTAGGCGGGAATGGATTCCACAACAGCCAATTTGAAAGGGGACAAGTAATACATCTTATCCTGACGAAAGGTGGTCTTCGCCTGCAAAGCTTCTGGTGTGACGCTGCTGTGGGCTCGATGATGACATCCGTCCTACCATCCTGGTGGTCTTGGTCTTGTTGCACAGGAACGGAAACCTTTGCCTGAGTCCTCAGGAACCCACGCCTGTGCTTGCCACCTTAGCACCAAAGAGGAAACTATCTCCTCTGCGCCCGCTGGTGCCCGCCTGGCCTTGGTCGTCATGGCTTGGGTCACCGCAACCTCATGAGGTTTGGGCACCTGCATAGGAATCTCTGCTCCTCAGGAGGCAGCCTGGGGAGGCTGCTCTCTCGGGAGGTCTTGGCGTCGTCTGCCTCGCGAGGCTTGGCCCCTCGCGAGGGTCTTGTCTTGGTAGTCTTGTAGATGGGCCGTACCAGGCCATCGATGAAGCCACGCCATGGGCCGCAGGCTGGCAAGTCTGGGTACCCTGGTTCTCAGAACGCCGACAGCGAGTGGCCCCGAAATACAACCCGTGGTCGGCTTGCCCGGTCACCTTCAAGCACAGAGACCATCCGACCAGTATCCGTCATGGAGGAACGGCGACTCTGGTGCTTGACCCCATTGTGGACGGATACCACCTCACCAGAGTCCTTATGGACGGAGGTAGCAGCCTCAATCTGATTTACTTAGATATAGTGAGGAAGATGGGAAGCGATCCATCAAGGATCAAACCTAGCAACACCACCTTTAAAGGAGTAATCCCAGGCGTCGAAGCACGCTGCTCTGGCACCATCACTTTGGAAGTAGTGTTTGGCTCGCCCGACAACTTCCGTAGCGAAGACTTGATCTTCGACATCGTCCCTTTCCGCAGCAGCTATCACACACTTATCGGCCGTACAACGTTTGCTTGCTTTAACGCCGTCCCCCACTACGCATATCTGAAGCTCAAGATGCTTGGACCTAAGGGTGTCATTACCGTTAATGGTAACACCGAGCGCTCGCTCCGAACTAAGGAGCACACAACAGCTCTGGCAGCCAAAGTACAGGCCAGCAAAGGGGCATCGAAGACCCAGGCTCACATCAAGGTGCTAGACGCACACAAACGAGCTCGAGCTACATCACCACTTTCGGAGCCTTCAAGTGCTTGCTCTAAATAGGGATACGCTCCCCATAGCACGGCTACTCCAGCCGCAAAATACGTACCTCGGGTACACCATTTCGTTCTTAAAATTCCATGGGTAGTTGTGCGGGCAAAAAAAATCAAAGGGTCAAGTATTTGGCTCGACCGAACTATGGCTAAATATGTCTTCGGACCATTACCAGGTACCATCTAGGGCCTGATTAGCGTAAAGCTGATATACTACGGCGGATTCTCAAGACCCTCTCTCAAGGGCCCGTCCACCGATCTCCATTTCTCTTGTCTACGGAACCCTCCCACAGAGCGAAGGTGTAGACGTGCAACAGGGCGCAGTAGGGACGTCAAACCACTCATAGAGGCCCTGTGTAAACCTTCCCTCTGTCATTTATATTTTTACAAAGTATCTGTAATAGTTGCTTTGGTGGTTTGAATTGTATGGTTTGACGTCACACATTCATCGGAAATCAAGACCATCATTACGGTCCCATTGCAGACGTTTATGTTGCATATCTCTTTCCGCTTTTTCACGCCGAAACAAACTCATCGATACATGTTTTAGATGCGACCGGCTAATAAACTAGGGGCTCGACTATAAAACTCACCCCAAGCATCATTCCGGCACTATCTCTATCTTACGTGCTCGACGTCTCGGATATTGCATTATATGAATCAGCTCCGAATTATGTCTTTGGTCAATAGTTGGGTTGCTCGGCTCCTGTGCTTGCCCTCTTACGTTCCACATTGTTCGGCTAGGAGGGTAAAGGGAGAACCACTGCGATTGTACTTCTAGCTCATCTGGTTAAGTACCTCAGTGTAGAAAGCCAAAAACTGACTGTCATAATAAGTGAGAACTAGTCGGCGATCCGATGACAAGTGTCAAACTAAAAATCGATGGAGGTTATTCTGTGTCATATGAAGGGTTGTTGTCACAGAAACCAAGTGATGATGGTGTTAACCCCGGCACAGCCAAACATCACAAAACGCTGGGGGCTAGTCACTAGCTCCTGCAGTAAAGCTCCTATGGCTAAGTGAAAGCATTAAAGCCGCATAGTCTGATTGCCTCGTTTCTCCTACACACTACCACCTCCGGGTACCGAGACGTCGGCTAAGGGTTAAAGTGTTAAGGAAGAAACACCCTTTGCAGTATCTACAAGGGGGTCGAAGCCGACGACTGGTAACTTTTAGTTTAAAACGGCAGCGCAGGAGTCAAAATAATTAAACCGAGCATAGTAAATCATGCCAAGTGGTTGCATTATAAAGCACAAAAAGTTTCAGCTTGCTCGGATAAATGGCAGTACATTCACTCATGAATTACATCCTTAGAGCACTGGGCCTCTATCGCCCGAGCACCATCCATCACGATGGGAAAATATTGCTTGGGGCGCTTATGCTCCTTCCCAGGGGGTGATACGTATCCAACGTATCTATAATTTTTTATTGTTCCATGCTATTATATTATCTGTTTTGGATGTTTTATATGCATTAATATGCTATTTTATATTATCTTTGGGACTAACTTATTAACCTAGAGCCCAGTGCCAGTTTCTATTTTTACCTTGTTTTTGACTTTTACAGAAAAGAAATATCAAACGGAGTCCAAACGGAATAAAACTTTACGATGATTTTTCTTGGACCAGAAGACACCCAGGAGACTTGGGGAGAGGGCCATAAGAGTCCCGAGGAGGCCACAAGCCTCTAGGGCGCGCCCCAGGGGGGCGCCCCTGGCTTGTGGGCCCCTCAAGGGTCCCCTAACCCTAATTCCACCTCTATATATTCTCAAATATTCCCTGAACATCAGAAGTGTCCACCAAAATACTTTTCCGCCGCCGCAAGCCTCTGTTCCCGTGAGATCCCATCTTGGGGCCTTTTCCGGCACTCTGCCGGAGGGGGATTCGATCACGGAGGGCCTCTACATCAACCTTGCTGCCCTTCCGATGAAGCGTGAGTAGTTTACCACAGACCTAAGGGTCCATAAGTAGTAGCTAGATGTCTTTTTCTCTCTCTTTGATCTTCAATACAATGTTCTCCTTGATGTTCTTGGAGTTCTATCCGATGTAATCTTCTTTTGCGGTGCGTTTGTTGAGATCCAATGAATTGTGGATTTATGATTAGATTATTTATGAATATTATTTGAGTCTTCTCTGAACTCTTTTATGCATGATTAAGATATCTTTGTATTTCTCTTCGAACTATCGGTTTGGTTTGGCCAACTAGATTGATTTTTCTTGCAATGGGAGAGGTGCTTAGTTTTGGGTTCAATCTTGCAGTGTCCTCACCCAGTGACAGAAGGGGTAGCGAGGCACGTATTGTATTGTTTCCATCAAGGATAAATAGATGGGGTTTATATCATATTGCTTGAGTTTATCCCTCTACATGATGTCATCTTACTTAAAGCGTTGCTCTGTTCTTATGAACTTAATACTCTAGATGCAGGCAGGAGTCGGATGATGTGTGGAGTAATAGTAGTAGATGCAGAATCATTTCGGTCTACTTGTCACGGACGTGATGCCTATATTCATGATCATTGCCTTAGATATCGTCATAACTATGCGCTTTTCTATCAATTGCCCAATAGTAATTTGTTTACCCACCTTATGTTTTCTTTCAAGAGAGAAGCCTTTAGTGAAACCTATGGCCCCCAGGTCTATTTTCCATCAAATATTTTCAGATCTATAAACCAAAAAAACCCAAAAATACCTTGCTGCAATTTATTTCTATTTACTTTAGTTTGCTCTTTTATTTATCTTTTATACCTATCTCTATTAGATCTCACTCTTGCTCGTGACCGTGAAGGGATTGACAACCCCTTTTTCGCATTGTGTGCAAGTGTTTGTTAGTTTGTGCAGGTGCATATATTGGAGACTTGCTTGTGCCTCCTAGTGGATTGATACCTTGGTTCTTAACTGAGGGAAATACTTATCTCTACTTTGCTGCATCACCCTTGCCTCTTCAAGGGAAAAATCAACGCAAGCTCAAGAAGTAGCAGGAAGAATTTCTGGCGCCATTGCCGGGGAGGTTCTACATCAAGCCTACCAAGTACCCATCATAAACTCTCATCTCTTGCACTTACATTATTTGCCATTTGCCTCTTGTTTTCCTCCCCCCCCACTTCTAAAACATTTTCAGAAAAACACAAAAATATTTGCCTTTTTATTAGCCTTCTTTCCGTTCGTCTTTTCGTTTGCCTTTATGTCTTACTTGGTTTATTTGCTCGTTCACTTGGTATAATTGTGTGTTTATTGAAAATCAGGAAGCAAAAAGTTTATGGATCCTCATCCACTTGCTAATCTCTTTAAAAGATCCAACTATGATGAACCAATTCCTAGTAAGTTGAGTCCACTAGATTATCTTTACGAAGTTTTGCTTGAAATTCGTGATTCTAAAATTGTGATGAAATTTATGAAGTGATTCACGATAGCTCCTTGAATGAAAAGCATGATTGCCATGATGTTATTATAAATTCTATTAATGTCAATTGTGTTAATAATATACAAAACCCTAAGCTTGGGTAAGCTAATTTTGATATGTCCACTACTTATTGCAGTGATCATGATTGGGGTGATTCTTCTTATGATCTTGAAAATTTATTTAAGCCTCATGATAAATATGTTTGCAATAATATTGAAAGTGGGTTTGGAAGAGTGTCAACTCTAGGTAATAGTGATCCCACTACTTTGGAATATGATCAATCTTATGAAATTTTTGATAAAATTGGGCTTGGAGAAGTCATGACTTTATTTGATGATAATCCCACTATTTTGGAAGAGTGTCAACTTTGCATGCATGTGGATCATGAAGAGAATATTTTACATGATAGTTATATTGTTGAATTTTATTATGATCCTACATTTAATTATTATGACAGAGGAAAGTATGGTTGTAGAAATTTTCATGTCACTAAATTACCTCTTGTTATGTTGAGATTGCTATTGTTTCTTTCTTCTTCCTTGCATATGCTAGTTTTTGCTTGTCTTGCTAATTTGTTTGATTATAAAATGCCTATGCATAGGAATTAAGTTAGACTTAAACTTTTTTTTCACATGCTACATGATGCTCTCTTCGTGTTTCAATTGCTATCTTTCTTGTGAGCATCATTAAAATTATCTACGCCTAGCTAAAAGGCTTTAAAGAAAAGCGCTTGTTGGGAGACAACCCAATATTTTTATTTTATGTTTTTATGAAAATACACATTATTACCTCTGTATTAATTGTGTTTTAGTGTTTTAATTAGTGTTTGAGCCAACTAAGACCTTTGGGATGGTCAATGGTAATAGTTTATTTGATCTTGCTGAAAAACAGAAACTTTTGCGCTCATTGCCAGAAATTTAGAAAATCACAGAAACATGATTTTGATCAGAATTTTTTACAAAAGATTTATATACAAATTTCCTAAATGTTCCTATTTTTTAGAATTTTTGGAGCTACAGAAGTATACGAAATTGCCAGATTACTTTAGACTGTTTTGTTTTTGGCAGATTCTGTTTTCTATGTGTTGTTTGCTTATTTTGATGAATCTATGGGTAGTATCGGGGGGGTATGAACCATGGAGAAGTTGGAATACAGTAGATATTGCACCAATATAAATTTAGAATGATTTCACAACAGTACCTAAAGTTGTGATTTATTTTATTATACTAACGGATCTTATGAGTTTTCTGTTGAGTTTTGTGTTGTGAAGTTTTCAAGTTTTGGGTAAAGATTTGATGGACTATGGAATAAGGAGTGGCAAGAGCCTATGCTTGGGGATGCCCAAGGCACCCCAAGGTAATATTCAAGGACAACCAAGCATCTAAGCTTGGGGATGCCCTGGATGGCATCCCCTCTTTCGTCTTCAATCCATTGGTAAATTTACTTGAGCCTATATTTTTATTCACCACATGATATGTGTTTTGCTTGGAGCGTCTTGTATGATATGAGTCTTTGATTTTCAGTTTGCCACAATCATCCTTGCTGTACACTCGTTTTGAGAGGGACACACTTTAATCGTGAATTTATTAGAATACCCTATGTGCTTCACTTATATCTTTTGATCTAGGAAGTTTGCTATAGTGCTTCACTTATATCTTTTTAGAGCACGGCGGTGGTTTTATTTTATAGAAATTGTTGAACTCTCATGCTTCACTTATATTATTTTTAGAGTCTTAAATAGCATGGTAATTTGCTTAGGTTATGAATTTAGTCCTAATATGATGGGCATCCAAGAGGGATATAATAACAACTTTCATATAAAAGAGCATTGAATATATGAGAAGTTTGATTCCTTGCATTTGTTTTGAGATATAAAAATGGTGATATTAGAGTCATGCTAGTGAGTAATTGTGGATTGGTAGAAATACTTGTGTTAAAGTTTGTGATTCCCGTAGCATGCACGTATGGTGAACCGTTATGTGATGAAGTCGAAGCATGATTTATTCTTTGATTGTCTTCCTTATGAGTGGCGGTCGAGGATGAGCGATGGTCTTTTCCTACCAATCTATCCCCCTAGGAGCATGCATGTAGTACTTTGTTTTGATGGCGAATATACTTTTGCAATAAGTATGTGAGTTCTTTATGACTAATGTTGAGTCCATGGATTATACGCACTCTCACCCTTCCACCATTGCTAGCCTCTCTAGTACCGCGCAACTTTCGCCGGTGCATTAAACCCACCATATACCCTTACTCAAAACAGCCACCATACCTACCTATTATGGCATTTCCATAGCCATTCCGAGATATATTTCCATGCAACTTCCACCGTTCCGTTTTATTATGACACATACCATCATTGTCATATTGCTTTGCATGATCATGTAGTTGGCATAGTATTTGTGGCTTGGCCACCGTTCATATCTTTTATACATGTCACTCTTGATCATTGCACATCCCGGTATACCACCGGAGGCATTCATATAGAGTCATATTTTGTTCTAGTATCGAGTTGTAATTCTTGAGTTGTAAGTACATAAAAGTGTGATGATGATCATTATTAGAGCATTGTCCCATGTGAGGAAGGGATGATGGAAGCTATGATTCCCTCACAAGTTGGGATGAGTCTCCGGGCCTTAAAAATAATAAAAGAAGCCAAAGAAGCCCAAATAAAAAAGAGAGGCCAAAGAAGCTCAAACAAAAAAAAGAGAGAAAAAGAGAGAAGGGACAATGTTACTATCCTTTTTCCACACTTGTGCTTCAAAGTAGCACCATGTTCCTCATGATATAGAGTCTCCTATTTTGTCACTTTCATATACTAGTGGGAATTTTTCATTATAGAACTTGGCTTGTATATTCCAATGATGGGCTTCCCCAAATTGCCCTAGGTCTTCATGAGCAAGCAAGTTGGATGCACACCCACTTAGTTTCTTTTTGAGCTTTCATACACTTATAGCTCTAGTGCATCCATTGCATGGCAATCCCTACTCACTTGCATCGATATCAATTGATGGGCATCTCCATAACCCATTAATTTGCCTATTTGATGTGAGACTTTCTCCTTCCTTTTTGTCTTCTCCACAACCACCATATTCTATTCCACCTATAGTGCTATATCCATGGCTCACACTCATGTATTGCGTGAAAGTTGAAAAGGTTTGAGAACACCAGAAGTATGAAACAATTGCTTGGCTTTTCATCGGGGTTGTGCATGATGAAATAATTTGTGTGATGAAGATGGAGCATAGCCAGACTATATGATTTTATAGGGATAACTTTCTTTGGCCATGTTATTTTGAGAAGACATGATTGCTTTATTAGTATGCTTGAAGTATTATTGTTTTTATGTCAATATTAAACTTTTGTTTTGAATCTTATGGATCTGAATATTCTTGCCACAATAAGGAAAATTGCATTGATAAATATGTTAGGTAGATTTTCACATCAAAAATTCTGTTTTTATCATTTACCTACTCGAGGACGAGCAGGAAATAAGCTTGGGGATGCTTGATACGTCTCCAACGTATCTATAATTTTTGATTGTTCCATGCTATTATATTATCTATTTTGGATGTTTTATATGCATTAATATGCTATTTTATATTATTTTTGGCACTAACTTATTAACCTAGAGCCCAGTGCCAGTTTCTGGTTTTTCCTTGTTTTTTACTTCTACAGAAAAGGAATATCAAACGGAGTCCAAATGGAAGAAAACTTTAGGATGATTTTTCTTGGACCAGAAGACACCCAGGAGACTTGGGGAGATGGCCAGAAGAGTCCCGAGGAGGCCACAAGCCTCTAGGGCGCGCCCCGGGGGCGCGCCCCCTTGCTTGTGGGCCCCTTGAGGGTCCCCTAGCCCTAATTCCACCTCTATATATTCTCAAATATTACCCGAACATCAGAAGCGTCCACCAAAATACTTTTCCCCGCCGCAAGCCTCTGTTCCCGTGAGATCCCATCTTGGGGCCTTTTCGGCACTCTGCCGGAGGGGGATTCGATCACGGAGGGCCTCTACATCAACCTTGCTGCCCTTCCGATGAAGCGTGAGTAGCTTAGCACAAACCTAAGGGTCCATAGCTAGTAGCTAGATGGCTTCTTCTCTCTCTTTGATCTTCAATACAATGTTCTCCTCGATGTTCTTGGAGTTCTATCCGATGTAATCTTCTTTTGCGGTGCGTTTGTTGAGATCCGATGAATTGTGGATTTATGATCAGATTATTTATGAATATTATTTGAGTCTTCTCTGAACTCTTATGCATGATTATGATATCTTTGTATTTCTCTTCGAACTATCGGTTTGGTTTGGCCAACTAGATTGGTTTTTATTGCAATGGGAGAGGTGCTTAGTTTTGAGTTCAATCTTGAGATGTCCTCACCCAGTGGCAGAAGGGGTAGCAAGGCACGTATTGTATCGTTGCCATCAAGGATAAAAAGATGGGGTTTATGTCATATTGCTTGAGTTTATCCCTCTACATCATGTCATCTTACTTAAAGCATTGCTCTGTTTACTCTAGATGTAGGCAGGAGTCAGTCGATGTGTGGAGTAATAGTAGTAGATGCAGAATCATTTTGGTCTTCTTGTCACGGACGTGATGCCTATATTCATGATCATTGCCTTAGATATCGTCATAACTAGGTGCTTTTCTATCAATTGCTCAATAGTAATTTGTTTACCCACTATATGTTTTCTTTCAAAAGAGAAGCCTCCCTGGGTCTATTTTCCATCATATATTTTCAGATCTATAAACCAAAAAAACCCAAAAATACCTTGCTACAATTTATTTATATTTACTTTAGTTTGCTCTTATATTTATCTTTTATACCTATCTCTATTAGATCTCACTCTTGTTCGTGACCATGAAGGGATTGGCAACCCCTTTTTCGCGTTGTGTGCAAGTGTTTGTTAGTTTGTGCAGGTGAACATATAGGAGACTTTCTTGTGCCTCCTACTGGATTGATACATTGGTTATTAACTGAGGGAAATACTTATCTCTACTTTGCTGCATCACCCTTTCCTCTTCAAGGGAAAAATCAATGCAAGCTCAAGAAGTGGCAGGGGGCGGCGGCCCGGTGGCCATCTCGGCTGGCTTGATCTTCGACCAGTGCACCATGGTCTTGCCGAAGGCCATCTGAGCTCCCTTGATGCACACAAAACGCTTCCAGACATCAATCCGGGGCGCGGCATCGCACAACCTCTACACCAGGCCAAAGTAGCTGCTCAGCAGTGACTCCGAAGGCCACAACTTAACACAGAGATCCTTCATCGCCGCCTCCGCCATCCGATGCAACTCCATCAGCTTCTTCATCTGGTTATTGAGGAGGGAAGGGTGCTCGGGGGCTTGAAACTTCACCCAAAACAACCTCTGCTCGGCACGACCCTCATGGGACGCGAAGTACTTAGCCGCGTCGGATGCACTACTTGGGAGATCCGCAAAAGCACCTGGGGAATGCCATACTTGCGTGAGCAATGCAAACCTGTTACCACCAAAGGCATGATACGTCTCCAATGTATCTATAATTTTTCATTGTTCCATGCTATTAAAGTATCATTCTTGGAAGTTTTATACTCATTTACTAGCAACTTTATATCATTTTTTGGGACTAACCTATTGACATAGTGCCCAGTGCTAGTTCCTGTTTTTTGCTTGTTTTTTTACTTCGCAGAAAATCAATACCAAACGGAGTTCAAATGACACGAAACTTTGTGGAGATTTTTTTTCTGCCCAGAAGACACCCAGGAGGCCAAGGAAGTGCACCAGAGGAGGCCCGTGGGGCCCACTAGGCACTAGGGTGCACCAGAGGCCCCAGGCGCACCCTGGTGGGTAATGGGGCCCATGGGAAGCTTCTCCACCGGCTATCAGCTCTATAAATACTCTAAACTCCCCAAATCCCTAGGGGAGTCGATGAAACAAAATTCCAGCTGCCGCAAGTTCCAGAACCATGAGATCCAATCTAGAGGCCTTTTCAGGCACTCTGCCGGAGGGGGCAACGATCACGGAGGGGTTCTTCATCATCACCCTTGCCGCTCCGATGATGCGTGAGTAGTTTACCATAGACCTACGGGTCCGTAGGTAGTAGCTAGATGGCTTCTTCTCTCTTTTTGATCTTCAATACAATGTTCTCCTCGATGTTCTTGGAGATCTATTCGATGTAATGACTTTTTGCGGTGTGTTTGATGGGATACGATGAATTGTGAGTTTATGATCAGATCTATCCATGAATATTATTTTTGAGTCTTTGCTAAACTCTTTTATGCATGATCTATATAGCCTTGTATTTCTTCTCTGAAACTTTGGTTTGGTTTGGCCAACTAGATTGATTTTGCTTGCAATGGGAAGAGGTGCTTTGTGATGGGTTCGATCTTGCGGTGCTCAATCTCAGTGACAGAAAGAGACATGACACGCATGTATCATTGCTATTAAGGATAAAAAGATGCGGTCTATTCCTACATGAAAAATCTTGTCTACATCATGTCATCATTCTTATTGCATTACTCCATTTCTCCATGAACTTAATTCACTAGATGCATGCTGGATAGCGGTCGATGTGTGGAGTAATAGTAGTAGATGCAGGCGGGAGTCAGTCTACTAATCTTGGACATGATGCCTATATACATAATCATTGCCTTGGATATCGTCATAATTATTTGCTTTTTTGTCAATTGCCCAACAGTAATTTGTTTACCCACCGTATGCTATTTTCTCGAGAGAAGCCTCTAATGAAATCTAAGGGCCCCAGGTCTATTTCCTATCATATTGTTTTTAGATCTATTTATACAAAAACCAAAAATACCTTGCTGCACTTTTTCTTTACTTATTTTATTTAGTGTGTTTGCTAGATCTATTTATTAAATCTCATACAATTTAATCTATCTCAATACCGAGGAGGGATTGACAACTCCTCTTACGCGTTGGGTTGCAAGTTTTTGTTGTTTGTGTGCAGGTGTTGTTTACATAGTGTTGCTTGGTTCTCCTACTGGATTGATAACCTTGGTTTCATAACTTAGGGAAATACTTATCGTTGTTGTGCTACATCATCCCCTCCTCTTCGGGGAATTACCAATGCAGATACAAGCAATCATGAAGAATTTCTGGCGCTGTTGCCGGGGAGACATCATCAACATCTATCAGGTTCCTAAACACAAACTTTCATATCCTTGCAATTACTTTATTTTCCATTTGCTTCCCGTTTTCATCTCCCCCACTTCTAAAATATTTTTGCAAAAGCACAATTTTTTTTGCCTTTTTTTTGCCTTCTTTTCGTTTGCCTTTCTCTTGTTCGATCTTTTGTTTGCTTGTGTCCTTGTTTGCGTAGTCACGATGTCTCAAGAAAATACCAAATTGTGTGATTTTTCCAATACTAATAATAATGATTTTATTAGTACTCCAATTGCTCCTCCCGCCACTAGTGCGGAGTATGATATTAATGCCGCTTTGTTGAATCTTGTTATGAAAGAGCAGTTTTTCGGTAATCCTAATGAGGATGCCGCGTCCCATCTAAACACTTTTGTAGAATTGTGTGATATGCAAAAGGAAAAAGATGTGGACAATGATATTGTGAAATTAAAATTGTTTCCCTTTTCTTTGCGGGATCGTGCAAAATTTTGGTTTTCATCTTTGCCACAAAATAGTATTGATTCTTGGTACAAGTACAAAGATGCTTTTATCACTAAGTATTTTCCTCGCGCAAAAATTATTTCCCTTAGAAATCAAATCATGAATTTTAAGCAACTTGAGCATGAACATGTTGCCCAATCTTGGGAAAGAATGAAGTTGATGATAAGAAATTGCCCTACTCATGGTTTAAATCTGTGGATGATCATGCAAAAAAATTATGCGGGATTGCATTTTGTTTCTAGAAATCTTTTAGATTCCGCCGTGGGTGGTACTTTTATGGAAATTACTTTGGATGAAGCCACTAAATTGCTTGATAATATCATCGCTAATTATTTGTAATGGCATACTGAAAGAACTCCTACTAGTAAAAAAGATCAATTCTGTTGAAGAAATTAGTACTTTGAGTGAAAAAGTTGATGCTCTTATGAAATTGGTTGCTAGTAAAAATGCTCCTATTGATTTTAATGATGTGCCTTTGTCTACTTTGATTGAGCAAAATAGTGATCCCTTAGATGTGAATTTTGTCTCGCGAAACAACTTTAATAACAATGCTTATAGAGGTAATTTTAATCCTAGGCCTTTTCCTGGAAATTTCGCTAATAATTATGGCAATTCCTATGGTAATTCTTCCAATAATAATAATAGGATGCCCTCTGATCTTGAAAGTAATATTAAAAAAATTATCAATGCTCAAAAAGTTTTCAATACTACGATTGAAGAAAAATTGAGTAAACTTGATGATATGTCTAGGAAAATTGATAGCATTACACATGATGTGGAAAATCTCAAGATTAAAATCTTTCCACCCAAGGTTGATATTAATGAATCAATTAAAGCTTTGTATGTTTCTATGGATGAAATTAAGAAAAGAACTGCTATACTTAGAGCTAAAAGATAATTTTTAGAAAGGGCGTTTTCGCCCGATTGCTTTCATAGTAATGATGAAGATGTTAAGATGATTGGTGTTTCTTATATTGATTCCTTGTTTAGTAATATTAAAATTGATGACAAGAGGACTGAAGAAGAGTCAACTTTAGCTAGAAGGCGTCCTCATAATTCGGAGGGTGAAAATCTTGTTGAAAAAATTGATAAAAGTGGGTTTGGAGAGGTAAAAACTTTAGCTAGTGATGTGCCCACTCTTCTGGATTACAAAGACTTTAATTATGATAGTTGCTCTTTGATTGAGTGTATTTCTTTGCTGCAATCCATGATAAATTCACCCAATGCCTACGAACAAAATAAAGCTTTTAATAAACAAATTGTAGAAGCGATGATGAAAGCTTTAGAAGAAAAGTAAGAACTAGAGATTTCAATCCCTAGAAAATTATATGATGAGTGGGAACCCACCATTAAAGTCAAGATTAAAAATTATGAGTGCAATGCTTTATGTGATTTGGGTGCTATTGTTTCCACGATTCTGAAATCTCTATGTGATGTGCTTGGTTTTACCAATATTGAGGAGTGTTCTCTTAATTTGCACTTGGCGGATTCTACTATTAAAAAGCCTTTGGGAAGAATTAATGATGTTATTATTCTTGCAAATAGGAAATATGTGCCCATAGATTTTATTGTTCTTGATATTGATTGCAATCCGTCTTGTCCCATCATACTTGGTAGACCGTTTTTACGAACTATAGGTGTCGTGATTGATATGAAAGAAGGGAATATTAAATTTTAGTTTCCTTTGAGAAAGGGTATGGAACACTTCCCTAGGACTAGAATTAAGCCACCATATGAATCAATCATGAGGGCATCCTATGGATCAAAAACTAAAGAAGACAATACTTGAATCTATGCATTATGCCTAGCTAGGGCGTAAAACGATAGCACTTGTTGGGAGGCAACCCATTTGTTATCTTTGAAATTTTTTATTTTCTTTTTGTTCTTCAATAGATATGCAATTATACTTCTATTATGACTGTGTTTTAATTAGTGTTTGTGCCAAGTGATGCCTTTAGGATGGCTTGGGTGATAGTTGATTTGATCCTGTTGGAAAACAAAAACTTTTACGTCCAGTAGCTAAATTTTGAAAAATCACAAAAGCGACGAAAAATTCTGATTTTTTACACAAGATTGATATGCAAATTTCCTACGTTGTCCTAATTGTTCCGAATTTTTAGAGTTACATAAGTATGGTTAAAGTCCAGATTACTATAGACTGTTCTGTTTTTGTTGCATTTTGTGCTTATTTTGATGAATCTATGGATTATTGTTTTGGTGGGGGGGGGGGGGGTATAAGCCATGGTAAAGTTATAATATAGTAGGTATAATTCAATAATAAAATATGAATGGGTTTACAACAATACTTAGAGTGGTGATTTGCTTTATTATACTAACGGATCTCACGAAGGTTTTGTTTAGTTTTGTGTGATTGAAGTTTTCAAGTTTTGGGTGAGATCACGATGGATGAAGGAATAAGGAGTGATAAAAGCCTAAGCTTGGGGATGCCCATGACACCCCAATGTAATATTCAAGGAGAACCAAGCAACTAAGCTTGGGGATGCCCTGGAAGGCATCCCCTCTTTCTTCTAACGACCATCGGTAATTTTACTTGGAGCTATATTTTTATTCGTCACATATCATGAGTTTTGCTTGGAGCGCCTTGTATTATATGAGTCTTTGCTTGTTTTAGTTTTTAGTTTGCCACAATCATCCTTGCTGGACACACCTATTTGAGAGAGCCATAATGATGCTATGATTTGGTATAATTGCTCTATGTGCTTCACTTAAATTTTTTGAGCTATGGAATTGCTCTAGTGCTTCACTTATATCTTTTTGAGCACGGTGGTGATTTAATTTTGAAGAAATATGCTCTCATGCTTCACTTAGATTATTTTGAGAGTTAGTAAATTTTAAAGAAATGTCCTCTCATGCTTCACTTATATTATTTTGAGAGATGAATTTTTTTGAAGAAATATTTGTGCTCTTGTTCTTCACTTAAATTTGTTTGAGAGCTTGTTATAAGCAACGGTAATATATGAAATTAGTCCCAAAGTGATAGATATTTAAGAGGGATAATAAAAACTATCATGAAGATCATTGGACAATATAAACTTGATTCCATGTAATAGTTTTGAGATATGGAGATAGTAATATGCGAGTCATGTTGGTGAGTAATTATGCTTAGTAAGAATATTGGTGTTAAGGTTTGTGATTCCCTATGCAAGCACGAAAGTCAATAGTTATGCAATGAAGTTACATCCTACTTATGGTGCATTATTCGGTGTTAGTTATGCTTAATGCTCATTTATGATTGTTTTCGTTTCTTGGTTGGTTGCTTCTCAATCTATTTGCTAGCCTTTCCTTGTACTAAGTGGGAATACTGCTTGTGCATAAAAAAAATCCTTAAACCCAAGTTGTACCAAATGAGTTCACCATATCTACCTATATGTGGTATTTCCATGCCGTTCCAAGTAAATTTATATGTGCCAACTCTAATTTTCAAATGAATACCCTTTTTTTGTGCCCGTATCGCTCGTGAAGCGGTAGGGGGTGGCCAATATTTTCCATGCTAGATACTTTATTCTCACGATGAGTGTTTATTCACTTGTCATTGCATGAGAGTGTGGCAGGTAATAGGGATGCCCAGTCCCGAAATGAAAAAAAAATTATGTTGTCAAATAATAAATTCCTTGGAAAGTGTTGGTATGGAAGGCACCCATGGATACGGCTAGCCATGGATTGTGAAAGAATGGTGGAAAGAGGAATAAACTTTATTTTGTGTTTGGGAACCGCCTATGATTTATCTAGCATGGAAAGTATTGGGAATTCTCGGTCGTTTTCGTTGACGGGAAAAGCATGCCTCTCAAAACAATTTTATCTCTCAATTTAAGCTTTGAGCTCTGGCACCTCTACAAATCTCTGCTTCCCTCTGCGAAGGGCCTATCTATTTACTTTATGCAATTTTTATTTTTATTTGAGTCTCCATCTTTTCTTATAAAGCACCAACTAGGAAACACTATTATCATATTTGTGCATTGGATGTAGCTAATGTTTGAGTGTGTTTCATGAATGGATCAATGATTGAGCATAATGGGCTAGCGATAGCTTTCTTTAGTGTTGATATTTTGAAAGACATGGTTGCTTGTTGATATCCTTGAGTATTGAGGTCTTCATGTCAAATTATAGACTATTGCTTTGAATCATCTAAATTCCAAATGTCCATGCTACAAAAGAAAAGAATATGTGATGAATATATGATGGGTAGCATTCCACATCAAAAATTCTGTTTTCATCATTTACCTACTCAAGGACGAGCAGGAATTAAGCTTGGGGATGCTGATACGTCTCCAACGGATCTATAATTTTTTATTGTTCCAAGCTATTAATGTATCATTCTTGGATGTTTTATACTCATTTACTAGAAACTTTATATCATTTTTTGGTACTAACCAATTGACATAGTGCCCAGTGCCAGTTGCTGTTTTTTGCTTATTTTTTACTTCACAGAAAATCAATACCAAACAGAGTCCAAATGCCACGAAACTTTTTGGAGATTTTTTTTCTGCCCAGAAGACACCCAGGAGGCCAAAGAAGTGCACCAGAGGAGGCCCGTGGGGCCCACTAGGCACCAGGGCGCGTCAGAGGCCCTAGGCGTGCCTTGGTGGGTAGTGGGGCCCACGAGAAGCTTCTCCACCGACTATCAGCTCTATAAATACTCTAAAATCCCAAAAACCCTAGGGGAGTCGACGAAACACAATTCCAGCCGCCGCAAGTCCCAGAACCACGAGATCCAATCTAGAGGCCTTTTCCGGCACTCTGCCGGAGGGGGCAACGATCACGGAGGGTTTCTTCATCATCACCCTTGCCCCTCCGATGATGCATGAGTAGTTTACCATAGACCTACGGGTCCGTAGGTAGTAGCTAGAAGACTTCTTCTCTCTTCTTGATCTTCAATACAATGTTCTCCTTGATGTTCTTGGAGATCTATTCGATGTAATGACTTTTTACGGTGTGTTTGTTGGGATCCGATGAATTGTGAGTTTATGACCAGATCTATCCATGAATATTATTTGAGTCTTTTCTAAACTCTTTTATGCATGATCTTTATAGCCTCGTATTTCTTCTCTGAAACTTTGATTTGGTTTGGCCAACTATATTGATTTTTCTTGCAATGGGAAGAGGTGCTTTGTGACGGGTTCGATCTTGCGGTGCTCAATCTCAGTGACAGAAAGAGACTTGACACACATGTATCGTTGCTATTAAGGATAAAAATATGGGGTCTATTCCTCCATGAATAGATATTGTCTACATCATGTCATCATTCTTATTGCATTACTCTGTTTCTCCATGAACTTAATACACTAGATGCATGCTGGATAGCGGTCGATGTGTTGAGTAATAGTAGTAGATGCAGGGAGGAGTCGGTCTACTAATATTGGATGTGATGCCTATATACATGATCATTGCCTTGGATATCATCATAATTATTTGCTTTTCTGCCAATTGCCCAATAGTAATTTGTTTACCCACCGTATGCTATTTTCTCGAGAGAAGCCTCTAGTTAAATCTACAGACCCCGGGTCTATTTCCTATCATATTGTTTTTAGATCTATTTATGCAAAAAACCAAAAATACCTTGCTGCGCTTTTTCTTTACTTATTTTATTTAGTGTTTTTGCTAGATCTATTTATCAAATCTCATACATTTTAATCTATCTCAATACCGAGGAGGGATATACAACCCCTCTTAGGCGTTAGGTTGCAAGTTTTTGTTGTTTGTGTGCAGGTGCTGTTTACATAGTGTTGCTTGGTTCTCCTACTGGATTGATAACCTTAATTTCATAACTAAGGGAAATACTTAACGCAGATACAAGCAATCAAGGGCCATTGTAGTAAGTACGGCTTACCATCCGCAATAAGCTTGACTTGGCAGAGCTCCTCTTGGCAGCCTCGCGCCTCCGTCCGTGCCTCCTCAATCGTCGACTTCAATGAAGTCAGCTCAGAGGAATGATCCTTACTCTTTTGCTCAAGGTCCTCACATTTTGTGATGGCATCCTTGAGCTCCTGCTGCACCTCAGCCTCTCTGGCCTCATGTTTCTCGCTGACGGTCTTCACCGTCTTCAGTTCGGCGGCCGCTCGTTCGGCCGCCGCCTTCTGCTTTGTAGCTTCCTGCCGAGCCTTTTTCAGCTCGACCTTGAGGTTCCCGACCTCCGCGGTGATAGCTGTGGTAATTATTGGCATCTACCGCTTAGGGTTAACCTTGAAAAAACAGCATTAGTGAAAGGCAATATTAAACAGTCCAGTTCGGACTCACCTTGCGCTTCATCGAACCGCTTATTGAGAAGGTCGAACTCTTCATCGGAGCTCTTTAGCTTCCGATTTATCTCGGCCAACTCTGCAGTGTTGGCGGCCGCCGCCGATGACGAGGCCTGCACAACAGATTATGCACGTCAGGCTCCCGAGTTAGCAATTTTAGATCCTCTGCTAGGCTTCTTTAATCCTGCCAGAGTCTCGGGGGCTACGACTCACTTTCTGCTATCATAGGCATTTTTGAACTATTCGACCCCCGCATGAGTTTTTCAACCTCACTCAAGGCTCGAGGGCTACTAAATACTTGGCTGCATGACTTTATAAAGCAGATTTTCTAAGTAAGAGAGGCATTACATGGCTTACCTTGAAGCCTGTAAGAAGGTCGCCGAAAGCCTCCTTCAGTCCATTGTCCATGGACCGAAGACTTTGCAAAACCATGCCCATCAGGGCACAGGGTTCTTCAGCAATGGAGGAGCTATTTAAAGCCTCCTCCATCGCATCCGACCACCCAGTTCGGACCCGCTCTGCCATGGGTGGGGGTGGCGGAGGCACCTCGGCTCCTCCCTCGATGGGAGCTGGAACGGACGGCTCCTGGTGCCTTGAGGGCACCGGAACCGTCTTAGGGTTCTCCCATCCTGGTCTTCGGTGGCCGAAGTGTTCACCTCAGCCATTACCTCATCGCGTCCTCCCCCCGTGTTCAGCCCAGGAGGGGTCTTCCTGGATGATAACCCACAAGTATAGGGGATCGCAACAGTTTTCGAGGGTAGAGTATTCAACCCAAATTTATAGATTCGACACAAGGGGAGCCAAAGAATATTTGTAAGTATTATCAGTTGAGTTGTCAATTCAACCACACCGGGAGATTAAATATCTGCAGCAAAGTGATCAGTAGCACACTAATATGATAGTTTGATAGTAGTAGTAACAATAGCAGTGGTAACGGTAACATCAGTAACAGTTCTGTAGCAGTTGTAACAGTAGCAATAGCAATAGTAACTTAGCAAGAACAATATGTGGAAAACTCGTAGGCATTGGATCGGTGATTACGTTGGATAATATTTATCATATAACAGCCATAACCTAGGGCGACACAGAACTAGCTCCAGTTCATAAATGTAATGTAGGCATGTATTCCGTAAATAGTCATAAGTGCTTATGGAAAAGAACTTGCATGACATCTTTTGTCCTACCCTCTCGTGGCAGCGGGGTCCATAAGGAAACTAAGGGATATTAAGGCCTCCTTTTAATAGAGAACCAGAACAAATCATTAACACATAGTGAATACATGAACTCCTCAAACTATGGTCATCACCGGAAAGTATCCCAGTTGTTGTCACCTTGGGGTTTACGGATCATAACACGTAATAGGTGAATATGACTTGCAAGATCGGATCACGAACATAGATATAATGGTGATAACATAAACGGTTCAGATCTGAAATCATGCCACTCGGGCCCTAGTGACAAGCATTAAGCATAGCAAAGTCATAACAACATCAATCTCAGAACATAGTGGATACTAGGGATCAAGCCCTAAGAAAACTAACTCGATCACATGATGAATCTCATCCAACTCCTCACTGACCAGTGAGCCTACGAAGGAATTACTCACTCCCCGCGGTGAGCATCATGAAATTGGTGATGGAGGATGGTTGTTGATGACAAATACCAAAGATCACCCTCTCCGGAGCCCGAACGGGCTCTAGATCTGGCCTCCCGATGAAGAACAGGAGGTGGCGGCGGCTCCGTATCGTAAAACCCGATGAAACTTCCTCTCCTATTTTTTCTGGAAAAATAGGATTTTATAGCGTCAGAATTAGGGTCAATGGAGGCTCGTGGGCCCCACTACCTACTAGGGCACGCCAGAGGGGGATGGCACGCCCTGTTGCCTTGTGGGCAGCTGGCCCCCCTCTAGTGGGTCTTGGTTCTAGAAATTATTATATATTCCAACATAATTCTCCAAAAAGTTTTGTCCAATTCCGAGAACTTTTATTTCTGCACAAAAACAACACCATGATAGTTCTGTTGAAAACATCATCAATCCGGGTTAGTTTCGTTCAAATCATGCAAATTAGAGTCCAAAAACAAGAGCAAAAGTGTTAGGAAAAGTAGATATGATGGAGACGTATCACTAGACAACACCTCTTCGCTCTCCTCAACGACTGGAGGAGGCAAGGTGTGTGAGGCGGTCCCGCTCTTCGCTAGCTCGGCTGGTGGAGAGTCCCCCTCCGAGGCTCGATCAGCAGGGAGGTCGCGCGGCGGGCTGCGATGTTACAAACAGGCATGTGATTAATAATGAACTTAGCTCGGCTAAGATACACGGATGGGACTTCAGATAGGTACCTCTGGGCTTGGGGGTTGACCCTGGGGTTCCTTCGAGGAACCTCTTCGGAAGCTTCAGACTCCTCAGCAGAGTCCGAGCTATCATTCGATAGGGCCACATTGGCCCTGTGTTGCCTCTTCGGGGCAGGAGGAGGTTGATTCTCCTCGGTGTCTTCGGTCGCCGCCCTCTTCTTTGTCTGGGAGGAGTCGCTCTCCTCCCCATCTTCATCTTGCCCCGTCTCCCCATCAAGGGCAGAAGGGGCCTGGGTTTCCCCGGATCTAGTGTCCAGAGGTCCTCGGGGACGGAGGCCTTCTCTGGCCTCCTTCTTCCCTTCTTTCTTCTTCTCCTTCTTCTCTGGCGCCTGGTACGGCGCCACGGCCAGCATCTCGGTCAACAAAGCCGACCTGGGGCCTTCAGGCAGTGGCGCCGGGCTGTCGATCAACTTGACCTTCTTTAGCCAGCTCCGCGGATGAGGGAAGAAAGAGTCAACCTCCTTGTTAAAAGGAAGTATCCGAACATAAGAATAAAGTCTTATTGTACCTCCCGAGGAGGGGTTACGGCGTCGAGGCCGATGTCTTTTTCCTTGGCCGACCAGTCCTTTTGGGGCTTGAACATCACCTTCCACAACTTGGCGTGAGTGGTGCGGCAGAAGTGGAGCACGGTGGCGGGGTCTTCGGACTTGTAGAACCACATGGGGGTGGCCCGGTCTTGGAAAGGTAGGAGGCGGCGGCGAAGCATGATCTGAACCACATTGGTCAGTTTGACCTTCTTCTTTATCATCTGGGAGATGCGCTTTTGCAGTGATGCCACCTCCATAGGCGACCCCGAGTTGAGACCATTCTTGGTCCAGGAGACCAGCCTTGCAGGGGGTCCGGATTGGAAGGCGAGGATTGCCGCCCAATCCGCACCACATGGCTCTGTGATATAAAACCACTCCTTTTGCCAGATCTTGACAGTGTCTATGAAGGTGCCTTCTGGCCACTCAACCTGGGGGAGTTTGCTGACCATCACCCCCTAGAGTTTGCTTGTTGGTCGTCTACTATTTTTGGCTTGACATTGAAAACCTTCAGCCACAGGCTGAAGTGTGGTCAGATTCGAAGAAAGGCTTCACAGATGATGATGAAAGCCGAGATGTGCAAGAAGGAGTTCGAGGCAAGGTCATGGAAGTCTAGCCCATAGAAGAACATGATACCCCTGACAAAAGGGTGGAGAGGAAAACCCAGTCCCTAGATGAAGTGGGAAAGGAACACCATCCTCTCACCTGACCTGGGTGTGGGGACGACCTGGCCCCTCCTCCGGGACGCGGTTGGTGACGTTGGCCGGTAGGTAGCCCGCGCTCTTCTGCTCCTGGATGTCGTCCTCAGTGATGCAGGAGGCCTCCCACTTGCCCTTGGAACCAGAGCCGACCATGGCCGGATCGAGGAAATGGTTGGAGAAGCTTTTTTGAAGGAAGGATGGATCTGGGTGCTGGAGCTGAGGAGATTGGGAAGGCAATGGCAATGGAGGAGGGGAAAGCGTACGAAGAAATTGGTGGCCGCTCCCCTTTTATAAGCTACTGTAAGCCCAAGGGTCCCTTTATTGCGCCGCAGACCACGCCGCTTCCCAGTATAATTGTGCCGTTATGCGCGCGTGGGACAACCGAAATCATTGATCATATCTGAGGGAGTCATGGACTAAGGGGTCCTCGGGGCGACGGCCCATTGTACATGGGCCGGACTGGTGGAGCCGTATGGTGACCGGAGATCTATGAAGCCGTGGTGTGCCCTCCAAGTCAAGGATGGACGAGATCTCTTTCCCTCTTGTTGTAATATATCTCTGGTAACCCTAACCCTATCGGTGTCTATATAAACCAAGGGTTGTAGTCATTAGTGTTAGAGCCACATTCATCACCTCATAGCCTTAGGGTTTAGCTCATGCTGATCTCGAGGTAGATCTACTCTGTAAACCACGTTATACATTCAATACAATCAAGCAGGACGTAGGGTTTTACCTCTTCGAGGGGGCCCGAACCTGGGTAAACACTGTGTTCGTCGTCCCTTGTTACCCATCGACCCTAGATCCACAGCTCGGGACCCCCTACCCTGAGGTCTGCCAGTTTTGACACCGACATTGGTGCTTTCATTGAGAGTTCCGCTATGGGATCGCCAGAAGAGTCGATGGCTCAACCGGTCGATGGAGACCACACCCGTACCGAGGGCTTCATCGCCCCTGGTCACCTCCTTGTCTTCGGCGGCATATTAGTGCGCGCCAATCCCACTAGTCACCTCGACCAGATCGTAGGCTTCTCTCCCATTGAAGGATTCATTGGTTCACGGGCATCGACCTCAGGACCAGCAAACTCACAAAAATCCGGCCTCTCTCAGAGTCCGGCCCTAAAGCCCGACTCCGACAGACCGCCCGCAAGGTCTCCCGCCGAGTCGCCGGAGTGCCTGGCACCCCCATGTGCCCAGCCGGTAGATTTGTTGGCAGGTCTGTTCCATGCAATGGGAATATCTGTTATCAGGCCCACGGCCTATGATCGGATCGGGCTTAAACCCGACAACCGACAAATCAACACCCCTCCGATCACGCACCTCGTCGCCACAGTCGAAGAGGCCTAGGAGGGGCCATAGCCTTGTAAGCTGAAGACGGTGTACACTCGAATCCCCAGCTCGGAGTCAGACACCAGCCCAGATGTACGTCCGGACATAAACCCCAGCACGAGTCCCGGCCTTGAGCCTATCCGGCCGCACACTAGTTCGGATCCAAGCCCTGTGCGGTCAGAACCAGACATGACTCAACCACCCATCAAGGATAGTCCGGGTCCGCGGTAGGAGGGAATTCCCAAAAATTTCCCGCCCGCCCACCACATGGAATACTCTCCGGATTCGGGAAACCCAGACATATGGGACCTCATGTATGTCAAATAGCTGCCAAACGAGACAGTCCACCATTATTGGGCTAGATTCCTCCTGGTAAAGAACATGATGGCACCTTTCTGTGACAAAGAAATAATTAAAGCCTTCTAGTTTAACTGCAGGGATGAGGGCCTCTTAAACGCCCTCGCGCGTCGCCGAACTCAAAGCTTCACCGAACTATCAGACATGGTACGCAAATATTGTGCCATGGAGAACACATGGAGGGCGCAACAGCTGAACATGGGGCAACAGCCCGCCGCGCATCACGGAAGGCCTCTCCTAAAACGGGCTTACACAAATTGGTCACCGAAGCGCGAGCCTAATGAAAAGAAAACTAGGCCCAGATCGGTGTTAGACGAGTTGCTGGATAAACCATGCCCAATACATTCGGTCTTGCTAGACACAAACCCAACCCATAGAGTTCGAGCCTGTTGGGTGGTAAGACAAGTGGCCAAATATGGCGAGCCAATCTTGGGCCTTACACCCCCAGATAAACAGTCCTCGGCTTCACCACAGGACCACAATGTCCTCACGGTATACGAGACGTTTGCCTCAAACAATAAAAGGAAAAAGGCTCTTCGAGAGCTCAATCAAATATATCAAGTGACGACCACACAGCCATGGGCGGCCACGCCTATCACCTTCAACAAGAAGGATGAGCCAATCCCCCGTAACAACCACGCACCGGCCGCACTGGTCCTTGACCCCATTGTCGACGGTTTCCGGCTGACTAAAGTGCTGATGGATGGAGGCAGCGGCCTCAACCTCATTTACGAGGATACTCTAGACAAAATGCAGTTCAACAGGTCTCGCATCGAATGCAGTCATACCACATTCCGAGGTATAATATCTGGTAGGGAGGCACACTGCTCGGGACGCGTAACCCTGGACATTGTGTTCGGTACACCCGACAACTACAGATCTGAACCCTTACTATTTCACATTGTGCCCTTCTGTAGTGGATACCACGCCCTTCTAGGACGTGAGGCATTCTCAAGATTTCAGGCCATACCACATACGGGTATATGAAACTCAAGATGCCAGGGCCCAACGGGGTGATCTCTCTTAAAAGCAACCCGAACAAAGCCTTGCGAGCCGAAAATAAGATGGCATCCCTCGCCCTAGAGGCACTATCCGAAGCCCTCACGGCCGAAGATTTGACAGCGCTACGCACTACAGTTGACAGGGATGACGTGGTTCTCAGTAAAAGACAAAAACCCACATCATTCAAGCCAGCGGACGAAATAGTCAAATTTCAAGTGCACCCAACAGATCCCAATAAAATGGCATCCATAGGAGCATAGCTAGACCTCGCAGTCGATGAGGCGCTGATGACATTCCTGCGTGAAAATTGGGAAATATTCGCCTAGCACCCATCAGATATGCCAGGAATCCCACGAAGGCTAGCAGAGCACAACCTCAACATTTTAAAAGGCTTCAAGCCAGTGAAATAAACCCTGCGCCAATTTTTCGAACCCAAACGGCAGGCCATGGGCGAAGAGCTTGCAAAACTGCTAGAGGCCGGATTCATCCGCGAGATCAAGCACCCCGAGTGGTTAGCAAATCTGGTTATGGTACCCAAGAAGGATAAGTCCTGGCGGCTCTGCATCGACTTCAAAGACCTCAACAAAGCCTACCCTAAGGATCCATTTCCTCTGCCAAGGATAGACCAGATCATCGACGCCACCGCCGGACACGACTCGTTATGCTTCCTTGACGCATACTCTGGATACCATCAGATCAAGATGAAGGAGTCCAATCAGGCAGCAACCGCATTCATCACCCCTACGGCCCCTTCTACTTCAACACCATGCCGTTCGGACTAAAAAATGCGGGAGCCACATACCAGCGCATGATTCAAACATGCCTCGAAAACCAAATTGGCAGAACAGTCAAGGCATACATGGACGATGTGGTTGTCAAAACCAAACACATCGACCAACTGATAGATGACCTACGCCAAACCTTCGACAACCTGCGGGCCTACGACAAACGGCTCAACCCGGAGAAATGTGTCTTCGGGGTCCCCGCCGGAAAGCTACTTGGATTCATAGTCTCCCATAGAGGAATCGAAGCCAATCCATCCAAAATTAGAGCGCTATCTCAGCTCGCAATACCAACAGAGCTTAAGCATGTCCATAAGCTAACGGGATGCATGGCCGCCTTGAGCCACTTCATATCCCGCCTCGGAGAAAAGGCATTGCCACTCTACAAACTGCTTAAAAAGACCAAGAACTTCCAGTGGACAGATGAAGCAACCATGGCACTCGAGGAGATTAAAACACTCCTCACTGGCAACCCTATCTTGGCCGCACCCGGCATCGGCGAACCCATGCTACTATACATTTCAGCCACCAATTAGGTGGTCAGCGTGGTGCTCGTCGTAGAGCGGGAATCCGAGGGCCACAAGTTCCAAGTCCAGAAGCCGGTCTACTACGTGTCCGAGGTGCTTACGCCATGCAAATCACGATACCCGCACTATCAAAAGATAGCTTACACGGTCTTCATGGCATCTCGAAAGCTACGTCATTACTTTCAAGAATGTTTGGTCACGGTGGCATCAGAGGTCCCCTTGAATGATATAATCAATAACAGGGATGCCACATGCCGCATCGCCAAATGGGCCATCAAGCTTCTCCCCTTCAAGATAACATATAAGCCACGCCGAGCCATTAAATCTCAGGTACTGGCCGATTTCATAGCCGAATGGACCGAGGCCGAACTACCCCGAGAGTACTCTACATACTCACACTGGACAATGTACTTCGACGGCTCAAAGATGTTAGCCGGGCTGGGGGCTGGGGTCATCCTAATCTCCCCCACAGGCGATACTATTCGGTATGTCCTCCAAATAATGTACACGGACTCCAACAACATAGCCGAATAAGAAGCACTACTGCACGGTCTTCGTATGGCCACATCAATGGGCGTGTAGTGCCTCGAGGTAAGGGGAGATTCATACTTGGCGATCTCACAAGTCAACGGCGAATTCGATGCCAAAGTCCCCAAGATGGCGGCATATAGAAATGCGGTCCCCCGAATATCAGCTCAATTTGAGGGCCTAGAATTTCACCAGGTCGCTAGAGACAACAATCAAGCAGCCGATGTCCTCGCCCGCATGGGCGCCAAGCGTGACCCGATTCCCAAAAACACCTTCCTCGAGCGGCTCTTTAAGCCCTTCGTGGTGTGGCAGGACAACGCCGCCAGTACACTATCCAACGAGCCCGCTCACAATGCCTCACCCAAAAATGAACAAGACGATCACATCATCGGCGGCTCTGCACTAGAGGAAACGCCTTCCGCACACGAGGTAATGGCCGTAATCCCACCCTGGACAGAACCCATGCTAGCCTACCTCACACAACATCAGCTTTCGGAGGATCAAACCGAAGCACGACGCATAGTTTGCTGCTCTAAAGCATGCAAGGTCCATGAGGGTGAACTCTATAGGAAGAGTACCACAGGAGTTTTACAAAGGTGCATCTTCGAAGAAGAGGGGCAGAAGCTCTTGGCAGAGATACACGCGGGCATGGGCGGACACCACGCGACAGCTCGGGCCCTGGTCAGCAAAGCTTTCCGAGCAGGTTTTTTCTGGCCTACTGCCCGTGAATATGCCCGGACATTAGTCCAACATTGCGTCGGATGCCAGCTGTTCGCAAATCAAAGCCACATGCCCCCCACAGCTCTTCGGACAATACCGATAACATGGCCTTTTGCGGTCTGGGGTCTCGACATGGTCGGGCCACTCAAAGGGGGTACAAACAAAAAGAAGTACTTATTGGTCATGGTCGAGAAATTCACCAAGTGGATCGATGCAAAACCCGTCACTTCGGCAGAATCCGGACCAGTCGTCGACTTCTTATCCGATGTTGTACACCGTTATGGTGTCCCCCACAGCATAATTACCGATAATGGTACCAACTTCACCGCCCAGGAAGTTAAAGACTGGTGCGGCAAATGGGCATCAAGCTCGATTACGCCTCGGTGTACCACCCACAGACCAACGGGTAGGTCGAACGAGCCAATGGACTCATTATGAGCGGCATTAAGCCTCGCCTAGTTCGATCCCTTGAACAATCAGACTGCCATTGGGTTGAGGAATTCGATTCCGTACTATGGGGGCTACGCACTACTCCTAATCGATCAACGGGATACACACCTTTTTTTATGGTATACGGTGCGGAAGCAGTTCTCCCATGTGACCTTATCCATGATGCGCCTAGAGTGCACATGTACGAAGAAAAGGAAGCTGAGCTCGATCGACAGGATGATCTGGACGCTCTGGAAGAAGAGCGAGACATAGCTCGAGCTTGGTCCGCGTTCTATCAGCAGCAAGCACGACGTTACCACAACCGTGAAGTCCGCGCAAAGACATACACCGTGGGAGACCTTGTCCTTCGACTCCCCGAAAAATAGAAGAATAAACTATCACCTAAATGGGACGGACCATACATCATCGATGAAGTACTCATAGGAGGAGCGTATCATCTTCGTCGCCCGTCCGACAACGGCCTCGAGCCGAACCCATGGAACGCAGCAAGGCTGCGGCGTTTTTACGCCTGAGTCTGACATAAATTTTCGCCTTTTCCTTCTTTTATTTTTTACCTTTTTTTCTCTTTCGCCGTGGTGCTAGTTCGGCTAAACCGAACCATACCAAGCTCATACTATATACACCATTAAATGTAACACCCAGCTTTGCTTGGGGGATCCCTTAGAAGAGCCGAATAAATGTATAAATCGCATTCGTCCTGATTGCATCCTTCTCATACATGTTAAGCCAACATATGCACTTGTTTGACTTAAGATCTTTGCCAAGCCGGGTTGCCTGGCTCCTATGATTACCCCTACATTCCTGATTGTTCGGCTAGGGAGTAAAGGGAGCACCTTTGCAATTGTTACGACCGGGTCATCCGGGACCATACCTCAGACGGGTGAAGCCGAACGCTAGCGTTCTTACAGAATACAATAAGTCGGCCTAAGGGAAGCGAATATAGCCTCGCGCTTATCACCAAGGTTTTTTTTGCAGCCATTGGTTTTCATTGATCTTACGTATCCAGATTATCATTTTATCTGAAGAAAGGAACCCTTGGAGGAACTATTTTCATCAGAATAGTTTTCTTACGTGAAACAGTAATATAACATCGTTCTCCGCACATGTTTCGTCTATTTAAGCCAGATGGCCGGATCGCCTCGTTCCCAAAGTGTTGCTTTGTTTTCCACGGCACATAGTACGAAACACTTCCCGATCTATGATTGGGGAGGTAGAAGCCGATGGCCGGCTAAGACAACATTCTGTCAAAAAATACATAAGAGAGTGGATTAAGCACGGTCAATGTAAAGTACATAGATACATAGAATTGACAAAATTACTCCTTCTCGACATTGTCTATCAATTGCTCTAAAGCACAATCCTTTTGAGAATAGCGAGCGGCTTGCATCACATCATCATACACCAAGCTTAGTGGTATCTATTGGCCGTCAGGACCCACGGGACCAACCCGGGCCATATGCACCGGGTCTAGCTTGGTGAAGCGGGTCTTTACCATAGCCCACGCCTCGCGCGCTCCTTCTCGACAGACCGAGATCTTCCATAATTCAAACCTTTTCCGAGCCCCTTTAAAGCGACTGGCTAGTTCGACCATACTCTCTGGTGGCGCATCTGACGGCCATAATGCCTTTGCCATGCTCTTCATGGCTTTTCGGGCCTTTTCATAGGTCTTCGACAGTTCCTTTAGAAGGTTCCCGTCATAAGTGCTTACTTCTTCCTCAGGCCGCCCAGTCAGGAGACCTAACAAGCTTGTGTTGCACATCATCATTAACACATCAAAGACACTTGCCAACAGCACGGTACGATCAGTGCTTACCGAATATGCCACCTTTTAGCTTCTGGTTTTCCTCCACAGTTTGGGCCAGCTGAGCTTTCAAACTCTTAGGGGCTGTTTGGTTTCCAGCCACATATTGCCACACTTTGCCACACCTCACCTTAGGCAAGTTTGACCAAGTTAGGTGGGTGTTTGGTTCTAGCCACACCTAAGGCAAGAATTTTTTTATGAGTAGTGAATCCCACATGTCATAGACACAAAAAGTGTGGCAAGATTCCCTTAGGCAAGCCAAAGTGTGGCTAACAATTTGAGCACCTCAAGTTAGGCAAGTGTGGCAAAAATAATGTGGCAACATAAGGCAAACATAGTCACGATCCAAACAGCCCCTTAATTTCCTCGGCTTGCCGTTGATTTTCTGCCTTGAGCTCATTTTTCTCCTCCTGACTTCGCGTCAGTACTCGTTTACCAGCCTCCAGCTCCCGTGGCTGTACGGAGGATACGGTGTTAATGCTTAGCATACAACGTATACCTACAAAAACAGTCTTTCCTACTCACCGGACAATTCGCTACTGGCTTTTCGAGCCACATCCAGTTCGGACTTGGCTTTGACCAATTGTGTCCAACTCACTTCAAGGTCCTCGGACAACTTTTTGTTCTGCTCTCTTGTGGCCTACAAAAATAAATATCATTAGGCACCCTTAACTCAGCCGTCCCGCCTGAATTAAGGCTTGGGGGCTAGTTGGCTAGGGAACATGATCTGCTTTTAAGCTATATACCTGCACCTTGGTGGCAAATAGACAGGCAATCCCATCAAGACCTGTCCGGGCCACTCCAAGGTACGCATCCACCGAATTAAAAGCATTAAATTCCTGTTCGGCAAAAGTAGTATGACATAAAGTCTCCCTCCGGCGGCGATGGTTCATTACGCTCTTGACCTCGGAATTAGTGACCGAAACATCGTCGGAGTCCGCCGGAGGTACGCCAGCTACCGCGTGTTCGGAGGAGGCTCTTGCTTGTGCCGAAGCCTTGAGACCAGAGTTGCGGTTTGGCGCATCCGAGAGATCTTCGGATTGGTGTAGGGGCATATGCCTTTTGCAAAATTGAGCAAGCTCTAATAAGAAAGTGCCAACGGCAACCCTCGCTGCAATTCCGAAATATGTTACCTTTGGGCCGAGGGGGCAGGTGCCTCCGCCTCGGCGGAAGCTTTCCGCTTTGATCTCCCGTCAAGGGCCAAAGCTGGCATGGTCCGCGCACCTCCCGATACATTCTTACGCCATAACTTCGACCATGGTCAGCTTGCTGCTAGTTAGCAGCCTAATCTTGGCCGACAGTGCACGCACTTCTTCGCTGTCCTGGTGGGAAGGGCCTCTAGGCCGCCAGTTGTACCACTTTATAGGCGGGTCATTTGAATATTTGGGTAGCCCTTGCCGAATTGGATCCGTGAGGGGAACATCTTCAATATAAAACCACTCTGAAGTCCATCCTTCGGGATCTTTCTGTGGGGTCCCGATTGGGTACCCTGTCCCAGCTATTCGCCATACTTCGGCGTCGCCTACCTCAAATATAGATCCCTCCCGGAGGTGAGGGACAAGACAGAAATACTTCCTCCACAAGTCAAAGTGGGGCTCGCAACTCAGAAATATCTCGCACAAGGCTACAAAGCCAGAAATGTGCAATATGGACCCCGGGGTGAGGTTGTGGAGCCGGATCCCATAGAACTCTAGCAGACCCTATAGAAAGGGATGAATAGGAAAACCCAAACCTCTTAGAAGGAAGGGCACGAGACATACCCTCTCCTCCTTGCTTGGGGCTGGGGAGTTCTCGGCAAGGGCGCAGCCATCTACGGAGATTACACCGGCGCAGACTGGGATCAGATCGGCCGGAGGGAGGAAGCGCTGCATATGCAAGCGACTCAGCTGGATATGCGAGACCGAATAGCTCGACCAATCGCCTAGGAGCGGGCCGTGAGGGCGCGAGGAAGAACCTGGGATGTTGGCCATGGCTTTGGAGAATTTTTTTGGTGTCGTTCTTCGCGAAGGGGGAGGTAACTGTTCTCAGCACCTTTTGGATCTACAAATAGGCGTCTTATCGTGAAGATGAAAGGACGGGTGCGTGGAAGGACGGCATTGGGACGCACGCCCTCTAGAAAGGTGTGCAAAACCCTTGCCCCAAGGAACGACATTAAAACCTAATGGTCCCACCTCGATCTCGAGATGTCTTCAGATCCCAGAATCTTGAAACTGTCCGGACCCGAGTACATTAGAGGGGGTTCCGGATAGTGTTCGGTGAAATTGATACGGCTTCAAGCAGAATGAAGGAATAAAAGAACTCGTCTCGCAAGCCGATGATGTGAAGATTCCAGAGGACAATCCCCGGCGTTGGAGGCAAGTTCGGGGGCTACTGAGGGAGTCATGGACTAAGGGGTCCTCGGGGCGACGGCCCATTGTACATGGGCCGGACTGGTGGAGCCATATGGTGACCAGAGATCTAAGAAGCCGTGGTGTGCCCTCCAAGTCAAGGATGGACGAGATCTCTTTCCCTCTTGTTGTAATCTATCTATGGTAACCCTAACCCTATCGGTGTCTATATAAACCGAGGGTTGTTGTCATTAGGGTTAGAGCCACATTCATCACCTCATAGCCTTAGGGTTTAGCTTATGCTGATCACGAGGTAGATCTACTCTGTAACCATGTTATACATTCAATACAATCAAGCAGGACGTAGGGTTTTACCTCTTCGAGGGGGCCCGAACCTGGGTAAACACTGTGTTCGTTGTCCCTTGTTACCCATCGACCCTAGATCCATAGCTCGGGACCCCCTACCCCGAGATCTGCCGGTTTTGACACCGACAATATCCCTTAAAAACAGGGCACGATCTCCATATTGATGGGACATGCCAATGGAGAAACTACCTCGAACCGTGAATCAAGTTTTCATAGCTGGTCAGTGGTTGTGGTCGGCTTTGACCTTTTGCCAAATTTTTGTCAGGTGAAGGCACTGTTCACACTCGAGCGGCTGGCCTTCGAGGATAAGTAATATATACAATTTGGGAATCAGGGCATAATCTGGACAATGCATGCCCGGACAAGGCCGAACATCCTTTGGAGGTTTGACTAAGGGTAACTGCAGACCTGGCGCAAGCACTATGGGAAGAAGGAACTGGTCCACAAAACTGACGATTCCCACACAAACCTCGGCTTCGAAGACTAGTTCGGGGGGCTACTGAGGGTGTCCCGAACAAAGGGGACCTCAGGCTGCCGATCTATCTTTCGTGGGCCGGACAGTTGATCTGCTCTTATTGGAAGGCTAAAGCTATGCGCGACTCCGTGTTCAGGAAGGAAACCTCCGAAGCCTTGGTGTATCCTCCAAGTGAAGATAATGAAGATGGCATGTTTATCCCCTGACGACGCTTGATCACATGTAACCCTAAGTACCCCTGGTGCCTATATAAACCATAGGATTTAACCCGTAGAGGCTAGAACCATCATCCTACTCATCTAGGGTTTAGTTCATTTGATCTCAAGGTAGATCAACCCTATAGCCATCACATACACACATCAATATAATTAAGAAGGACGTAGGGTTTTACCTCTTCGAGAGGGCCCGAACCTAGGTAAATATCGCCTCTGCGTTCACTGTTACCCATCGATCCAAGATCCACAGCTCGGGACTCCCTACCCGAGATCCGCCGGTTTTGACACCGACAGGGCACACAATACATTTTACACAAGCATAGCAAGAGTATGAGCAGCGAAAAGAGTAAAACATGCAATTGCAAGAATGTAAAGGGATGGGATTGGAGTGTGCAAATGCAATGGAGATGTAGAGAGTTTTTAGCGTGGTTCCGATAGGTCGTGCTATCATACATCCATGTTGATGGATACTTCATCCCACGAAGGGTAACGGCTGCGCGAGTCCATGGAGGGCTCCACCCATGAAGGGACCACGAAGAAGCAACCTTGTCTATCCCACCATGGACATCGCCCACGAAGGACTTGCCTCACTCGGGTAGATCTTCATGAAGTAGGCGATCACCTTGTGCTACTTCTTGAGCTTGCGTTGGTTTTTTCCTTGAAGAGGAAAGGGTGATTCAGCAAAGTAGAGATAAGTATTTCTCTCAGTTTGAGAACCAAGGTATCAATCCAGTAGGAGGTACACGCAAGTCTCCAATCTATGCACCTGCACAAACAATCAAACACTTGCACCCAACACGATAAAGGGGTTGTCAATCCCTTCACGGTCACTTGCAAGGATGAGATCTTATAGAGATAGATATAAAAGATTACTAAAACGTAAAACAAAATAAAAGTAAACAAATTGCAGCAAGGTATTTTTGGTCTATAGATCTGAAAATATATGATGGAAAATAGAACCCGGGGCCATAGGTTTCACTAGAGGCTTCTCTCTTGAAAGAAAGCATATAGTGGGTGAACAAATTACTGTCGAGCAATTGATAGAAAAGCGCAAAGTTAAGACGATATCCAAGGCAATGATTATGAATATAGGCATCACGTCCGTGTCAAGTAGACCAACTCCTGCCTGCATCTACTACTATTACTCCACACATCGACCGCTATCCAGCATGCATCTAAAGTATTAAGTTTAGAAGAATGGAGTAACGCCTTAAGTAAGATGACATGGTGTAGAGGGATAAACTCAAGCAATATGATGAAAACCCCATCTTTTTACCCTTGATGGCAACAATATAATACGTGCCTCGCTACCCCTACTTTGTCAGTGGGTGAGGACACCGCAAGATTGAACCCAAAACTAAGCACCTCTCCATTTCAAGAAGAACCAATCTAGTTGGCCAAACCAAACCGATAATTCGAAGAGAAATACAAAGATATCAAATCATGCATATAAGAATTCAGAAGAGACTCAAATAATATTCATAGATAATCTAATCATAAATCCACAATTCATCGGATCTCGACAAACACACCGCAAAAGAATATTACATCGGATAGATCTCCAAGAACATCGAGGAGAACATTGTATTGAAGATCAAAGAGAGAGAAGAAGCCATCTAGCTACTAGCTATGGACCCGTAGGTCTGTGGTAAACTACTCACGCTTCATCGAAAGCTCTCCGTGATCGAATCCCACTCCGGTAGGGTGCCGGAAAAGGCCCCAAGCTGGGATCTCACGGGTACAGACGGTTACGGCAGCGGAAAAGTATTTTTGGTGGACGCTTCTGGTCGTTTGGGAATATTTGGGAATTTATAGCGAAAGAATTTGGGTTGAAGGAGTCCCATGGGGCCCACAAGCCAGGGGGGCGCGCCCTGAGGGCTTGTGGAGCCCTCGGGACTCTTCTGGCCCCCTCTCCTAGTCTGCTGGGTGTCTTCTGGTCGAAGAAAAATCATCGCCAAAGTTTTATTCCATTTGGACTCCGTTTGATATTCTTTTTCTGTAGAACTCAAAAACAAGGAAAAACATAAACTGGCACTGAGCTCTAGGTTAATAAGTTAGTCCCAAAAATAATATAAAATAGCATATTAATGCATATAAAACATCCAAAACAGATAATATAATAGCATGGACTAATAAAAAATTATAGATACATTGGAGACGTATCAAGCATCCCCAAGCTTAATTCCTACTCGTCCTCGAGTAGGTAAATGATAAAAACAGAATTTTTGATGTGGAATGCTACCTAACATATTTATCCATGTAATTTTCTTTATTGTGGCATGAATATTCAGATCCATAAGATTCAAAACAAAAGTTTAAGATTGACATAAAAACAATAATACTTCAAGCATACTAATAAAGCAATCGTGTCTTCTCAAAATAACATGGCCAAAGAAAGTTGTCCCTACAAAATCATATAGTCTGGCGATGCTCCATCTTGATCGCACAAAGTATTAAATCATGCACAACCCCGATGACAAGCTAAGCAATTGTTTCATACTTTTGATGTTCTCAAACTTTTTCAACTTTCACGCAATACATGAGTGTGAGCCATGGATATAGCACTATAGGTGGAATAGAATATGGTGGTTGTGGAGAAGACAAAAAGAAGGAGAAAGTCTCACATCAACTAGGCGTATTAACGGGCTATGGATATGCCCATCAATATATATCAATGTGAGTGAGTAGGGATTGCCATGCAACGGATGCACTAGAGCTATAAGTGTATGAAAGCTCAAAAAGAAACTAAGTGGGTGTGCATCCAACTCGCTTGCTCACGAAGACCTAGGGCAATTTGAGGAAGCCCATCATTGGAATATACAAGAAAAGTTCTATAATGAAAAATTCCCACTAGTATATGAAAGTGACAACATAGGAGACTCACTATCATGAAGATCATGGCGCTACTTTGAAGCACAAGTGTGGTAAAAGGATAGTAGCATTGCCCCTTCTCTCTTTTCTCTCATTTTTTTGTTTGGGATTCTTTTGGCCCCTTTTATTTTTTGTAAAGTCTGGAGACTCATCCCAACTTGTGAGGGAATCATAGCTTCCATCATTCTTTCCTCACATGATCATCACACTTTTATTTACTTACAACTCAAGAATTACAACTCGATTCTAGAACAAAATATGACTCTATATGAATGCCTCCGGCGGTGTGCCGGGATGTGCAATGATCAAGAGTGACATGTATAAAAAATATGAACGGTGGCCTTGCCACAAATACTATGCCAACTACATGATCATGCAAAGCAATATGACAATGATGAAGCGTGTCATAATAAACGGAACGGTGGAAGTTGCATGGCAATATATCTCAGAATGGCTATGGAAATGCCATAATAGGTAGGTATGGTGGCTGTTTTTAGGAAGGTATATGGTGGGTTTAATGCACCGGCGAGAATTGCGCGGTACTAGAGAGGCTAGCAATGGTGGAAGGGTGAGAGTGCGTATAATCCATGGACTCAACATTAGTCATAAAGAACTCACATACTTATTGCAAAAATTTATTACCTATCAAAACAAAGTACTACACGCATGCTCCTAGGGGGATAGATTGGTAGGAAAAGACCATCACTCATCCCCGACCGCCACTCATAAGGAAGACAATCAATAAATAAATCATGCTCCGACTTCATCACATAACGGTTCACCATACGTGCATGCTACGAGAATCACAAACTTTAATACAAGTATTTCTACCAATCCAAAATTACTCACTAGCATGACTATAATATCACCATATTTATATCTCAAAACAAATGCAAGGAATCAAACTTCTCATAGTATTCAACGCTCTTTATATGAAAGTTTTTATTATATCCCTCTTGGATGCCCATCATATTAGGACTAAATTCATAACCTAAGCAAATTACCATGCTGTTTAGAGACTCTAAAAATAATATAACTGAAGCATGAGAGTTCAACAATTTCTATAAAATAAAGCCACCGCCGTGCTCTAAAAAGATATAAGTGAAGCACTAGAGCAAATTGCCTAGCTCAAAAGATATAAGTGAAGCACATAGAGTATTCTAATAAATCACGATTCAAGCGTGTCCCTCTCAAAAGGTGTGTACAGCAAGGATGATTGTGGCAAACTAAAAAGCAAAGACTCATATCATACAAGACGCTCCAAGCAAAACACATATCATGTGGTGAATAAAAATATAGCCTCAAGTAAATTTAACGATGGATTGAAGACGAAAGAGGGGATGCCATCCGGGGCATCCCCAAGCTTAGATGCTTGGTTGTCCTCGAATATTACCTTGGGGTGCCTTGGGCATCCCCCAGCTTAGGCTCTTGCCACTCCTTATTCCATAGTCCATCAAATCTCTACCCAAAACTTGAAAACTTCACAACACAAAACTCAACAGAAAACTCATGAGATCCGTTAGTATAAGAAAATAAATCACCACTTTTTGGTACTGTTGTGAACTCATTATTTATTTATATTGGTGTAATATCTACTGTATTCCAACTTTTCCATGGTTCATACCCCCCGATACTACCTATAGATTCATCAAAATAAGCAAACAACACATAGAAAACAGAATCTGTCAAAAACAGAACAGTCTGTAGCAATCTGTAAACTTCTTATACTTATGTAACTCAAACAATTCTTAAAACTTAGGACAACCTGGGTAATTTGTATATCAATTTTGTGTAAAAAAATCAGATAAAAAGCACACTTCTGTGATTTTTTAAAATTGTTTTACTGAGCGCAAAAGTTTCTGTTTTTCAGCAAGATCAAATCAACTATCACCGTAAGCCATCCCAAAGGTCTTACTTGGCTCAAACACTAATTAAAACACCAAAACACAATTACTACAGAGGTAATAATGTGTATTTATTGAAAAACAAAACCAAAAAAAAACATAAAAATAAAATTGGGTTGCCTCCCAACAAGCGCTATTGTTTAACGCCCCTAGCTAGGCATAAAACATAGATCTAGGTATTGTCATCTTTGGTATGCAATCCATCAATTGCACACTTATAAACCCTAGGAGTTTCTTTACTTTTATTAATAATCACACTCCTAGGCAAGAAATCAAGAAATTCACTTGTAGCAATCGGTTCCTTAATAATATTAATAAAGTTAGGGTGAACACTTATCATCTTAAGACCTTCATCTCCTTTACTAGAAGATTCACCCTTATTTTTAGGAACATAAATGAAATTGGTAGATTTAGTAGGAGGAAAATTTGGAGTAGTTTTAACAGAGGAAAAAGCGGAACCCAAGTTGGTAATAATATCTTCTAGCTTGCCAATTCTAGTAGAATCTTGATCTATCTTTTCATTAACTATGGGTTCTTTTTCCCTTAGATTCTTTAAAGTGACTCCTACCTTAGATCCATATTGAGTAATATGATTATGAATATTTTTATCCAAGTTTTCAATGATCTCTACAGTAGTAATTTTATTCTCAATAATATCAAGCCTTTGCATTACATGTTCCAAAGTTAAAACTGTTTCATTAATCATGAGTGGTGGTGAGCCTACCAAATCTATCATAGCATTATAAGCATCCAAAGTATGGCTCCCCAAGAAATTACCTCCGGTAATGGTATCTAGCACATATCTATACCAAGTAGTAATGCCCACATAAAATTACGAAGGAGAACGGTAGTAGATTGCTTACGAGTAGATCTATTTTGAGCATTGCAAATTCTATACTAAGCATCTTTTAAGTTTTCTCCCTCCCTTTGTTTAAAATTGAGAACCTCACTTTCAGGGGTACTAACAATGGTAGGACTAGCCATGAAAGCAAAACAAGCGATCTAGCACACGAACAACCAAAAAGTAAACGAAAAGACGAACGAAAGAAGGGCGAATAAAAAGGCAAATCTTTTTGAGTTTTTTTGAAATCATTTTGGAAGTGGGGGAGAGGAAAATGAGAGGTGAATGGCAAATAATGTAATGCAAGAGATGAGAGTTTATGGTGGGTACTTGGTAGGCTTGATGTAGAACCTCCCCGGCAACGGCTCCAGAAATTCTTCCTGCTACTTCTTGAGCTTGCGTTGGTTTTTCCCTTGAAGAGGAAAGGGTGATGCAGCAAAGTAGAGATAAGTATTTCCCTCAGTTTGAGAACAAAGGTATCAATCCAGTAGGAGGTACACGGAAGTCTCCAATCTATGCACCTGCACAAACAATCAAACACTTGCACCCAACATGATAAAGGTGTTGTCAATCCCTTCACGGTCACTTGCAAGGATGAGATCTGATAGAGATAGATATAAAATATTACTAAAATGTAAAACAAAATAAAAGTAAATAAATTGTAGCAAGGTATTTTTGGGTTTTTTGGTTTATACATCTGAAAATATATGATGGAAAATAGACCCGGGGGCCATAGGTTTCACTAGAGGCTTCTCTCTTGAAAGAAAGCATACGGTGGGTGAACAAATTACTGTCGAGCAATTGATAGAAAATCGCAAAGTTATGATGATATCCAAGGCAATGATTATGAATATAGGCATCACGTCCGTGTCAAGTAGACCGACTCCTGCCTGCATCTACTACTATTACTCCACACGTCGACCACTATCCAGCATGCATCTAGAGTTTAAGTTCATAAGAACGGAGTACGCCTTAAGTAAGATGACATGATGTAGAGGGATAAACTCAAGCAATATGATGAAAACCCCATCTTTTTACCCTTGATGGCAACAATACAATACAAGCCTCGCTACCCCTACTTTGTCACTAGGTGAGGACACTGCAAGATTTAACCCAAAACTAAGCACCTCTCCCATTGCAAGAAGAACCAATCTAGTTGGCCAAACCAAACCGATAATTCAAAGAGAAATACAAAGATATCAAATCATGCATATAAGAATTCAGAAGAGACTCAAATAATATTCATAGATAATCTAATCATAAATCCACAATTCATCGGATCTCGACAAACACACCACAAAAGAATATTACATCGGATAGATCTCCAAGAACATCGAGGAGAACATTGTATTGAAGATCAAAGAGAGAGAAGAAGTCATCTAGCTACTAGCTATGGACCCATAGGTCTGTGGTAAACTACTCACACTTCATTGGAAGGGCAATAGAGTTGATGTAGAAGCCCTACGTGATCGAATCCCCCTCCGGCAGGGTGCCGGAAAAGGCCCCAAGATGGGATCTCACGGGTACAGGAGGTTACGGCAGCGGAAAAGTATTTTTGGTGGACTCTTCTGGTCGTTTGGGAATATTTGGGAATTTATAGCGAAAGAATTAGGGTTGGAGGAGTCCCATGGGGCCCACAAGCCAGGTGGGCGCCCCCCCTAGGGCGTGCCCTGAGCGCTCGTGGAGCCCTCGGGACTCTTCTGGCCCACTCTCCAAGTCTGCTGGGTGTCTTCTAGTCCAAGAAAAATCATCCCGAAAGTTTTATTCTGTTTGGACTCTGTTCGATATTCCTTTTCTGTAAAACTCAAAAACAAGGAAAAAACAGAAACTAGCACTGGGCTCTAGGTTAATAAGTTAGTCTAAAAAATAATATACTATAGCATATTAATGCATATAAAACATCCAAAACAGATAATATAATAGCATGGAACAATAAAAAATTATAGATACGTTGGAGACGTATCACCTTGCCCTTACAAACTTCTTGGTTCAACTCCACATCATGACGGAGGCTCCCAAGCGACACCTAACCAATATAGGAGACACCACTCTCCAAAAGGTAATAGATGGTGTGTTGATGATGAACTCCTTGCTCTTATGATTCAAATGATAGTCTCCCCAACACTCAACTCTCTCACACAGATTTGGCTATGGTGGAAGAAGGATTTGAGTGGAAAGCAACTTGGGGAAGTCTAGAAATCAAGGTTCAAATGGTAGGAATGGAATCTCTTGATCTCAACACATGAGTTGGTGGTTCTCTCTCAGAAAATGAATGGTGGAAATGTAGGCATGTTCTAATGGCTCCCCTCAATGAGGAAGAAGGGGTGGAGGGGTATATATAGACTCCACACAAAATCCAACCGTTACATACTTTTGACCCATCTCGGTGGCACCGATCAGAATACTCGATGGCACCAATCTGCGTAAAAATATTAACATTGGGAATCTCGGTGGGACCGACACGAACAACTCGGTGGGACCGATGTGCAGGGGCTTAGGGCAAACCTCAACTCGGTGGCACGGATTGCATCATCTCGGTGGGACCGAAGTGAAGCAATAAGGCAATAGAGAATCAGTCAAGCCATCTCGGTGAGAATAGTTGCAACATCTCGGCGGGACTGAATTGATTGCAACAAGTCACAGAGAGCTCGCAAGGCCATCTCGGTGGGACCGAGATTCATATCGGTGGAATCGAATTGTTAGGGTTTTGGCAGTGGCTAAGTCTAGATGAACTCGGTGGCTCCGGGTAGGAAATATCTATGGGGCCGAGTTGGAATCTAGGGTTTGGACATATTTGGATAGAGAAAGTGGCTGAGGGTTTTTGAGCAATATCACTAAGCACTTGAGCAAATAGATCATTAAGCAACACCTCATCCCTTTTTAATAGTACTGGCTTTCCTATGGACTCAATGTGATCTTGGATCACTAAAACAAAAATGTAGAGTCTTGAGCTTTTGCCAATCCTTGTTCTTATAATTTTGAAGGGGTTCCACATCATCTTGTCCTTCCCATGCCATTGTTGAACTTACTTGAAATATACTAGATAAAACTATTAGTTCAACAAGAGATATGTTGACATTAATTACCAAAATCACCAAGGGAGCACTTGTGCTTTCAATCTCCCCCTTTTTGGTAATTGATGACAAAATACATCAAAGCTTCAAGTAAATGATGTGAAGAGTTATAAGTAAAGCTTTGGAGGAACATGTAACTTGCAAGAGCTCCCCCTATATGTGTGCAATCATGTAATGATAGAGTTGAAATTCATGTGAATGCACAACATGACAAAGTGAGTAATGAGTTACATGCATCTTGGCCATATGCATCAGAGCAAAAAGTGATGAAAGGTGTACCTTCATGTTTATGATCCCCTCTTGCAATCAATATGTGCAAAAGCAAGAGATCGTCATGCACATGAATAAGATGCATATACTTACCTTGTGGTTCTTGAACTGGCCCTTGTATAAGAAAACTTGAGAAAACAAGGTTAAATAACACAAGCGAACTTCAGACAAGAAATATTTCAAGGTACACAAGAATACCAAGACTAGGATGACATGTAATAGGTGAGTACCATAGAGTGAGTACTTTATTTAATATAGACATGTCCCCAAAGAATTAGGATTTGCAACAAGTTCCAAGAATTGTTCTCCCCTAAACATGGATTTCCTCTCCACCTTAATCTAGTATTGGATAATGGGAGTAGGTGGGGTGAGAGACAATCAGAGCAAGCTGTAGTCAAGCTAGGGCTTATCAAGATCTCATCAGAGTAAAATAGATGTTTAGAGTAAGATGAGAATATAGCAATGTAAGCTCAGAGCAAAAAGAAATAACTAACTAATAACTGCCATGTCTTTCCCCACTTAAAGACATGCAAATTCTCTCCTCTTATGAAAGTGCATCTCTCTTCCTTTCTTAGAAGAGTTTTTGTACGAATAAGCTTTGATGTGCTCTCTCTCCCCCCTTTGACATTAATTTCCAAGAAGGGTGGTTTTCATGGATATGAGTCAAGTGAGTGTGGTCCTTGAGAGACACAACGAGGTAGAATACATCTTAAGATGTAGGTAGAGGGAAAGAATCATTGAGTGGAGCTGAAAAAAGAGTAATCAATATAGGGTGGCAAAAGGTTTTCTCAGCAGTGAAATCGGTAGCGCCGATTTATGTCGATCGGTGACTCCGAGTTGAGGCAGTCACAGACAGAGCGCATCGGTGAGACCGAGTTAGTCCGTTTCGGTAGAACCAATAAACTGTGTACAAGTAGAACTTGTGCTTTGGTTTGGCCAATAGGCTTGAATCGGTGGAACCGTGTTCAATGCAGAGGAAAGATTTTGTCACTCAGCTCACTTGCAATTGAAATTTCACAAAGGTTCTCAAGGAATTTGATCAAATTTGCAATGAATTTGACAAAAATAATAGACAAGATCACATAAAAATAGAAAGGATCTAGATGAAGTTTTTTTGTTTAAAGGGAAACACAATTGCAACCACAAATGCAAAAGAAGTGTAACAAACTAAAAACAACACTAGAGAACTTCACCTAGAGGTGGTCGGCGACATAGTCACCTATGTTAGAGTATATTGACTTAGGAGTCAAGTGAGATCACTTGATCATAGGTCATACTTATCGTTAAGCTCAAAATGGGATTGCCATTTTTTGTTTAAGCGTCTTAATGTGTTCACATCTTGTTGAGTTGCTTTTACTCATGGCTTGGAGCAAAGCTTCCCTAAGATGGAAAATACATACCTTGGGTTGTGGTGTTGAACTTGATCATATAGTTGAACTTGTGGTATATGCTCAATGTTGATGTGTGATACGTCTCCAACGTATCTATAATTTTTTATTGTTCCATGCTATTATATTATCAATCTTGGATGTTTTATATGCATTATTACATTATTTTATATCATTTTTTGGGACTAACCTATTAACCTAGTGCCCAGTGCCAGTTGCTGTTTTTTCCTTGTCTGTGTCTTTACAGAAAATCAATACCAAACGGAGTCCAAATGGAATGAAACTTTTTGAGGATTTTTCTTGGACCACAATACACCCTGGAAGCTTTGGGAGGAGGCCAGAAGAGTCACGAGCTGGCCACAAGCTCAGGGGGCGCGCCCTGGGGGGCGCCCTCCAAGCTTGTGCCCCCCCCCCGTGGCACTTCCAAGCCTAATTTTTCTTCTATAAATACCCAAATATTCCCCATAGACTAGGGGGAACACCAAAAAGATTTTTTCATAGCCACAAGTTTCTGTCTTCGTGCGATCCCATCTGAGAACTTTTTTCGGTACTCTGCCGAAGGGGATTCGATCACGGAGGGCTTCTACATCAACCTTGATGCCCTTCCGATGATGTGTGAGTAGTTTATCACAGACCTACGGGTCCATAGCTAGTAGCTAGATGGCTTCTTCTCTCTCTTTGATCTTCAATACAATGTTCTCCTCGATGTTCTTGGAGATCTATTCGATGTAATCTTTTTTTGTGGTGTGTTTGTTGAGATCCGATGAACTGTGGGTTTATGATAAGATTATCTATGAATATTATTTGAGTCTTCTCTGAACTCTTTTATGCATGATTTATATAGCTTTTGTATTTCTCTCCGATCTATTGATTTGGTTTGGCAACTAGATTGATTTTTCTTACAATGGGGGAGGTGCTTTGTAATGGGTTCAATTTTGCGGTGCTCACTCCAAGTGACAAAAGGGACATGACACGCATTTGTATTGTTTCCATTAAGGATAAAAAGATGGGATTTCTTCATATTGTTTGGATCTATCCCTCTACATCATGTCTTCTTGCTTAAGGCGTTACTCCGTTCTTGTTAACTTAATATACTAGATGCATGCTGGATAGCGGTCCATGTGTGGAGTAATAGTAGTAGATGCAGGCAGGAGTTGGTCTACTTGTCTCGGACGTGATGCCTATATACATGATCATTGCCTTGGATATCATCATAAGTATGCGCTTTTCTATCAATTGCTCGACAGTAATTTGTTTACCCAACGTATGCTTTCTCTCAAGAGAGAAGCCTCTAGTGAAAACTATGGCCCTCGGGTCTACTTTTATCATATTATTTTCAGATCTATAAAATCAAAAACACAAAAATACCTTGCTGCAATTTATTTACTTTTATTTTATTTAGCACTTTTATTTATCTTTTATATCCATCACTATCAGATCCCATCCTTGCAAGTAACCGTGAAGGGATTGACAACCCCTTTATCGCGTTGGGTGCAAGTATTTGTTTGTTTGTGCAGGTGCAATTATTAGAGACTTGTGTGTTCCTCATACTTGATTGATACCTTGGTTCTCAACTGAGGGAAATACTTATCTCTACTTTGCTACATCACCCTTTCCTCTTCAAGGGAAAAACCAACGCATGCTCAAGAAGTAGCAATGTGATCCATCAGGAGTTGGGAGCGTTCCTATGAATTTTGTAACATCCCAAATTTTCAATTTGGATGTTATGCATTAGATCATCATATGCATCCATTATTTGTGCACTTTGAATTTGTTTTATTTGGACTTTTGATCCTAGAGACCTTAAGCAACTCAAGGAACAATTGAGAGAGTTGGAGGTTTCCACAAAAATCCATTTTTGAATTTTCAAAATTGGCAAATTGGAACAAAGTGTTTTATTCGAAATTATTTTTTCCAAATTATTTCAAAATAAATAAAATAATGAGAGAAGATAATATGACTTCTTCAAGATCAGTAAAGAAATATTGGGAATTTAATTTTGAATAAAAATATATTTTATTTGGATATTATTTGCGAGTTTAATTATTCTTATTAGTACTAAAAATGTTTTCTTTTATTTTAGGCATGTAGGTCTAGAAAAATGTTCACTAGGTCATATATAAGGCCATATAATTATGTGAATTTTTCTGGAATTTTTAGAATTTTATTTATATTAGTTTTTTGTGTTTTTCTCTCTCTGGAAAAATGTTTTGAAAAAAAAATTTGTCGGGCCGACCGAACTGGGCCAAGCCAGCCCAGCCGGTCCAGGCAGCCGCCGTCCCCAAGCCGGACTCCGACTAGGAGTCCGCCGCCGCCATGGGAATCCGCCGCCGCCTCGCCCTTGCCCCCTCCCCAAGCCGCATCGCCCCCCTCCCTCCTTTAAATACCGGACCCCCGGCCCCGCTCTCCCCGTCCCGAGCCGCCGCAGGCCGCCAGCGCCGCCGCCACACGCCGCCGCCGCTTGCAGCCGCCGCCGTGCCGCGCCGCGCCGCCGACGCCTCTCGCCCGCCGGAGATCCGACGCCGCCGTCGTCGAACCGGTATAAACCGCCGGTCCGATCCGGTTTATTTCGTTTTTTTCTTTTAGATCGGTTTATTTATTTAGGTTAGTTTAATTAGCGAATGTTTGTCCGCTTAGTTTCAGTAGCGAACGAATTCGTTAGATTAGGTTCTGTAGCGAACGTTCGTTCGGCAGATTTTTTCTTTTTTTTTCTGTTTATTTTCTGCCAGGGACCTATTCGTTAGTTTTCTTTCACAGATTAGTCCCTGTTTTTCAAACAATCACAACTTTTTACTCGTTTGTCCAAATCCAACGAAACCAATGCCAAATTCTTCGTCTTGTTTCCCTCTATCCAGATAATCAACTTGAACATGTTTTGAATTTGAACTTCTTTTGATCGTAATTTGAGTTTCGTAATTCCAATTTGATCGATTCGTTTTGCAAATCGAAGCTCTTCACTTGAACTTTCTGTTTAGATCTTTTTATTTGGTTTTACCTTTGCATTTTATGCTTGAGTGCTTATGTATGCTAATGTTTGTCTACGATAGAGTATCCGGAGTGTGAAGCTTGCTACTACGAATCTCTAGGGTTTTCTGATCGTCAGCAAGGCAAGTTACACTTTGATCATACTTTTTCAATACCCAGTTTTTACTATGCATTAGTTATACCCTCAATGATTTGCATGAGTAGGATTGGGAACATGCGGTTTGGTTGTAGTTTATGAGGTAGGAACTATTACCTTTGATCACCCCAGGATTATACGCTTTGTAACTTATTGCTTAGCCATGCTCGTAGACGGGGATTGGTTCGTGATATTCATGAAAGTTGTGAGAGATAATAACTTTGGATAACATTAAGGTGGCAACTTTAATACACATCTGGGTGGATTGGTTGGGGCACCTGGAGAAACCAGTGCTTGCCCATGGGAATCCCGGAGTACCCGTGTGATTTTCCCTCGGTTCGCCACCCAGGCTCAAAGGGATCATAAGATTATTCATGCTAGAAACTTCCGTGTGTAGCCACAAGCCATTATGGGCTCTGGCATAGTTGATTATGTTGTGTGACCTCTTTCAGTGGTAGGCTAGCAGATGTAGGGGAAAGTAGGTGGTACGGTCTACCCAGAGTAAAGAGTTAATGCTTCGGAAAGACTGTGTCTCGGTCATCCGTTTCTCAAACACCATGTAGTGCGAGAAATCCAATGGAGGAGATCGAGTCTTGTGGGGAAAAGTGCGCAAACCTCTGCAGAGTGTATAAACTAATCATGGTTAGCCGTGTCCCCGGTTATGGACATCTTGAGTATCTGGTATTTGAATTATTGGTTGATCTCATCACTTTTACTTTACGAATTTGTTGGGTTACCATTAATTATACAGGTTAATTTTGGGATTGAGATGGAGGAACCATTCTCAATATTGCTTAATTCAACATAGTAGTAAATAAAATTTATTCCTTTGTTGTAGGGAAAAAATAGCTTTATGCAAAAATTAAACATAGAGCCTCCACCAGCCAAATATGCATGTAGTGGTAGATATTGTTCACCATTGCTCTATAGTGTGATTTTGCCAGCATATTCCATGTGTTGACCTACACGGCTGCAACGTCTCATGTTGCAGAGTTTTCAGACGAGGATTAAGGTGCGATAGGTCGTTGTCATGCACTCAGCTATGCCGTTGGAGTTGATGGACTCATTTATCTTCGAAGCTTCCGCAGTTATTTAGTTTAGATGGCCTTCAGCCATATTATTTATGTAATAATACTCTTTATGAGGACCTCGATGTAATAAGTGTGTGATTGAACTCTGTTATAATTCCTCGAGTACTGTGTGTGTCAGCATACCAATCCAGGGATGACACTTAAGCACAGAGACTTCGGTCCATTCGGATCGTGGTCGCTACAAGATGGTATCAGAGCACACGCTGACTGTAGGATGCGACCACTAGGAAAAGCTGCAGGATACTCTTCTCTACTCATTTCTAATCCTCCTCTATTTCTACTCTATGGATGTCGGACCCCAGGAACAAATTCACTCAGCCGGATGACGACACCCCTTTCGGACGACACTTGAAGGAAGTCACCAAGTACCTGAACATCGGCATACCAAGCTTCACCGAAACCTTCACTGCCACTTTACAAGAAGAGGAGCGCTGGAGGATCAAAGTTCATGTACCTGGAAGGACATTTGCACCAACAACTGAGCCCATCGAGGTTACCTTGGATGCACCAACTTGGAGCTTGGGAAAGAGCATGGCAGCCCATATCACCTTTGGACGCATTTGTGAGATGTACCACAAGGATCTTGAAGACACCGTCTATCAGATATGTGGACGCCGAGACGAGCAATGGGAGATGATTCGTACCAGGAAGGATGGATCTATTGCAGCGTACATTTAGGAGATGGATCAACACATTCGACGATATGAGAACCAGATGTGCGCTATCATGAAGAAGACCAAGAAGGTGATGAAGAGGAATGTCGAGCTAGAAGAGGAACTCAAGTCAACACGCAATGGATATGAAGAAGAAATTGCTGTGCTACTGGAGAAGCATGAAGAACTGAAGAAGAAGCTAGGAATACCCGTGGTGAACCCGAAGCAAGAACCAGAAGTGGATATCTGTTCAGAGGACTACATCATATTGGATGAAACAGACACAGACACTGATGATGAAGATGAAGACAGTGATGCAGATGAGGACAGTGATGAATATGAAGACGAAGCTGGTGCAGATATTATGGAGTCTTCCACCGATCAAAATTTCTAGACGACCACCATGTTATTATTAGTATTCTCCCAAGTAGTTAGTATCGATCGATTTGTAATAGTAGTTTAGATCGTTTGTGTGAACCTTGTTTGATATTGAGTGGTGTGGATTGAATATGTTTGCCTCATGTGCATATGGGTAGTGAAATCTCTCTTAGACCCTATTCTATTCTGTTTTCTCACCTCCTCTAACCCATCAGATGCCTCCGAGATGTGACCCCGGATTTGCTTTCCCGCCAGAGCTCACCCAGTTGATCCAACAGCAGAATGCCTTGATGCAGATGCTCATCCAGAACCAAGGCAACAACAACAGCAACCCACCGCCACCGCCCCCTGTTGACAACCTAGCCCGTTTTCTGAGGTTAAATCCGCCGGTGTTTTCTAGCAGCGCCGAGCCGATTGTTGCAGATGATTGGCTTCGCAAGATCGGAAGAGAGCTGACCACCGCTGGATGCACGGATGCGGAGAAAGTGTACTTTGCCGCACATCAGCTTGATGGACCCGCAGCCTCTTGGTGGGAGAATTTCACCACCACCTACCCCATTGCTACAGTTACATGGGATCAGTTTCAGCAGGCCTTCCGCACCGCACATGTCTCAGCTGGAGCCATGAGTTTGAAGAAGCGTGAGTTCTGCAACTTACTCCAGGGGAATCGTACTGTGGGACAGTACGTGGATGAGTTCAGCAAGTTAGCTCGCTATGCCCCAGATGATGTGGCCACAGATGCCGCGAAGCAGGAGAAATTTCTTGAAGGATTGAATGATGAGCTGAGTATGCAGTTAATGGTGGCAACATTCACCAACTACCAGGAGCTGGTAGACAGGGCCCTCATGATTGAAGGCAAGCAGCAGCAGATAGAGAACCGCAAATGGAAGTATGGACAGGGGAAGTACAACTCTGGAGCTCAGCAGAAGCCTCGCTATTCCCCGTACTCGGGAGGACACACTCATACCCATGGAGGACATAACCATGGAGGCCATTCCCACAATGGAGGAAATTCACACAACCACAGTGGTCCTAAGAATGGTAATGGGAGTGGAGGAAACAACAGTCAGAACCGTTCCAACCCCGCGACACCCGCAAAGAAAGATCTGAGTCACATTACTTGTTTCAAGTGCGGGAAGACCGGACACTACGCCACTGAAGGTTCTGAAGCAAAGGATGGTAATGGCAATTAAAGCTCAGGAAAGAAGCCAAATCCCTTCACCAGAGGTCAGGTGAACCACGTCAACGTGGAGGAAGTTGAAGAGCAGCCTGATGCAGTTATTGGTAAGTTTTTGATTAAGTCATTTACAGCCCTTGTTCTTTTTGACACTGGTGCATCGCATTCATACATATCAAGGGGATTTGTGGATAAGTTTGAGTTGGAAACCATAGTCCTTAGGTCACCCATGTTAGTGAGATCACCAGGAGCGGAATATATGGCTAGACGATGGTGTTGCCAGTTGCCATTGACCATAGGTAAGCATGTTTTCCCCTCAGACCTCATTATTTTGGAATCTCAAGGATTGGATGTAATACTAGGCATGGATTGGTTATCGAAGTATGGAGGAAACATCGATTGTGCTAGTAAGTCAATTCTTCTCACCACCCCAGAGGGACAACGGATCAAGTATGTGTCTAGGCATGCGCCAAGGAGGACTCAAGTAAATTCACTCTCGGGAGTTGTCCAGGAGGAAGTGCCCGTTGTGAAGGATTATCCAGATGTATTCCTGGAGGAATTACCAGGCATGCCACCAGACCGAGACATAGAATTTCTGATAGAGCTGTTGCCAGGGACCGGACCAATATCGAAGAGACCATATCGGATGCCCGCAAATGATCTGGAGGAAAATTAAGAAGCAGATTAAGGAGTTATTGGAGAAAGGTTATACTCGACCTAGTTCATCACCGTGGGGAGCCCCAGTGCTCTTAGTTGAGAAGAAGGATGGATCCTTGAGAATGGTTGTTGATTATCATGCATTGAATGAGGTGACGATTAAGAACAAATATCCTCTACCGATGATCAATGATTTGTTTGACCAGCTGCAGGGAGCTAAAGTGTTCTCCAAGATCGATCTTCAATCAGGATACCACCAGCTGAAGATCCGAGAACAGGATATACCCAAGACGGCTTTTACCACAAGGTATGGGCTTTATGAGTATACGTTTATGTCGTTTGGTTTGACTAATGCCCCTGCCTATTTTATGAGTATGATGAATAAGGTGTTCATGGAGTTCTTGGATAAGTTTGTTGTGGTGTTCATTGATGATATATTGGTGTACTCGAAGAATGAAGAAGAACACAAGGAACATTTGCGTTTGGTTCTCGAGAAGCTCAGGGAGCATCAGCTATATGCCAAGTTCAGCAAGTGCGAGTTTTGGTTGAAGGAAGTTGGATTTCTCGGACATGTTATATCAGGAGAAGGGATAGCAGTAGACCCTTCCAAGGTTGAATCCGTCACCAAATGGATGGCACCCACCTCAGTTGGAGAGATACGCAGCTTGCTTGGACTCGCAGAATATTATCGGAGATTTATTGAGAATTTCTCCAAGATCGCGAAGCCCATGACGGAGTTATTGAAGAAGGACACCAAGTTTAAATGGACCGATGATTGTGAGGCCAGTTTTCAGGAGTTGAAGAAACGTTTGGTTACAGCCCCGGTGCTAATTCTACCGAATATACGCAAGGATTTCCAAGTATATTGCGACGCTTCTCGTCAGGGACTTGGAGGAGTTCTTATGCAAGAAGGAAGAGTTGTTTCATATGCCTCACGACAGCTTCGACCTCATGAGTTGAATTATGCTACGCATGATTTGGAGTTAGCAACCGTAGTGCATGCACTCAAGACCTGGAGACATTTTCTTATCGGAAATCATTGTGATGTTTACACGGATCATAAGAGTTTGAAGTATATCTTCACGCAGAAGGATTTGAACCTCAGGCAGAGGAGATGGTTGGAGCTCATAAAGGATTATGACATGAAGTTGCATTATCATCCAGGAAAGGCCAATGTTGTAGCAGACGCGTTGAGCCGCAAGAGTTATGTTAACACTCTCATAACTGGAGGATTACCTCAGGAGTTTGCTGACGATCTCAGAGAACTTCACTTGGAGATAGTTCCGAGAGGTTTTGTTGCGGCATTGGAAATTCAGTCCACTTTGCTGGGAAAGATCCGAGAAGCCCAGAAGACGGACAAGGAAATTGCGGAGATAAAGGAAAGGATGAGTAAAGGAAAGGCTAAAGGTTTTCGTGAGGATGAACATGGAACTTTATGGTTTGAGGATCGTATCTATGTGTCCAATGACCCCGAGATCAGAAAGTTAATTCTTCAGGAGGCCCATGATTTGCCTTACTCGATTCACCCAGGCAACACCAAGATGTATCCGGACTTGAAGGAAAGTTTCTGGTGGACAGGTGTGAAGAAGGATATTGCCTAGTATGTAGCAGTGTGCGACGTATGTCAGAGAGTTAAGGCAGAGCATCAGAAACTAGCAGGGTTACTTCAGCCTTTGCCGATACCTGAATGGAAGTGGGATAAACTTGGCATGGATTTCATCACCGGGTTACCCAGGACTCGTTCAGGTTATTATTCTATCTGGGTTGTAGTTGATCGCTTGACCAAGGTAGCCCATTTCATCCCCGTGAAAACAACTTATACGAGTGCTAAGTTGGCAAAGATATACATGACCAGGATCGTATGTCTGCATGGAGTTCCAAGGACCATCGTATCAGATAGAGGAACACAATTTACCTCGAAGTTTTGGAATCAGTTACACGAAACTTTGGGTACCAGGCTAGAGTTCAGTACAGCCTTTCACCCGCAGACAGATGGACAGACCGAGAGAGTCAATCAGATTCTGGAGGACATGTTGAGAGCTTGTGCGCTAGATTATGGATCTAGTTGGGATGATAATTTGCCTTACGCAGAGTTCTCATATAACAACAGCTATCAAGCTAGTTTGAAGATGACCCCTTTCGAAGCTTTGTACGGAAGGAGGTGCAGGACACCATTGATGTGGGATGATGTTGGAGATAGACAGTTGTTCGGACCAGACTTAATCAGAGAGTCTGAGGAGAAGGTCAAGCTGATCCGTGATAGACTCAAGATAGCCCAGTCCAGGCAGAAAAGTTATGCAGATACTAAACGCAAGGAGGTAACCTATGAAGTCGGAGACAGGGCATACCTTCATGTGTCCCCACTTCGAGGAGTTAAATAATTTGGAGTCAAAGGAAAGTTAGCGCCACGATTTGTGGGGCCATACAGAGTATTGGAACGTATGGGTGAAGTTGCCTACAAGTTGGAATTACCCGAAGGTTTGTCAGGAGTTCATGATGTGTTTCACGTTTCCCAGTTGAAGAAGTGCCATGCAGAGATGGCTGATATTCCTCTGAGAGATACAGTGCCACTAGAAGCGATTCAGTTGGATAGTGATCTGACCTATGAGGAGAAACCCGTCAAGATTCTCGAGTTTGCCAACCGAGTTACTTGCAGCAGAGTCATCAAGTTTTGCAAAGTTCAGTGGAGCCACCATACCGAGGAGGAAGCTACCTGGGAGCGCGAAGAAGACCTCCGCAAGGACCACCCACACCTTTTTGCTAGCCAACCCGAATCTCGAGGGCGAGATTCATCTTAAGGGGGTAGGTTTGTAACATACCAAATTTTCAATTTGGATGTTATGCATTAGATCATCATATGCATCCATTATTTGTGCACTTTGAATTTGTTTTATTTGGACTTTTCATCCTAGAGACCTTAAGCAACTCAAGGACCAATTGAGAGAGTTGGAGGTTTCCACAAAAATCCATTTTTGAATTTTCAAAATTGGCAAATTGGATCAAAGTGTTTTATTCGAAATTATTTTTCCAAATTATTTCAAAATAAATAAAATAATGAGAGAAGATAATATGACTTCTTCAAGATCAGTAAAGAAATATTGGGAATTTAATTTTGAATAAAATATATTTTATTTGGATATTATTTATGAGTTTAATTATTCTTATTAGTACTAAAAATGTTTGTTTTTATTTTAGGCATGTAGGTCCAGAAAAATGTTCACTAGGTCATATATAAGGCCATATAATTATGTGAATTTTTCTGGAATTTTTAGAATTTAATTTATATTAGTTTTTCGTGTTTTTCTCTCTGGAAAAATGTTTTAAAAAAAACTGTCGGGCCGACCGAACTAGGCCAAGCCAGCCCAGCCGGTCCAGGCAGCCGCCGCCCCGCCGTCCCCGAGCCGGACTCCGGCTAGGAGTCTGCCGCCGCCACGGGAGTCCGCCGCTGCCTCGCCCTTGCCCCCTCCCCAAGCCGCATCGCCCCCCTCCCTCCTTTAAATACCGGACCCCCCGGCCCCTCTCTCCCCGTCCCGAGCCACCGCACGCCGCCAGCGCCGCCGCCGGTAGCAGCCGCCCGCGCCGCCGCCGTGCTGCGCCCCGCCGCCGAAGCCTCGCCGCCGGAGCCGCCGCCGACGCCTCTCGCCCGCCGGAGATCCGCCGCCGCCGTGGTCGAACCGGTATAAACTGCCGGTCTGATCCGGTTTATTTCATTTTTTTCTTTTTAGATCGGTTTATTTATTTAGGTTAGTTTAATTAGCGAACGTTCGTCCGCTTAGTTTTAGTAGCGAATGAATTCGTTAGACTAGGTTCTGTAGCGAACGTTCGTTCGGTAGATTTTTTCTTTTTTTTCTGTTTATTTTCTGCCAGGGACCTATTCGTTAGTTTTCTTTCGCAGATTAGTCCCTGTTTTTCAAACAATCACAACTTTTTACTCGTTTGTCCAAATCCAACGAAACCAACGCCAAATTCTTCGTCTTGTTTCCCTCTGTCCAGATAATCAACTTGAACATGTTTTTGAAAGTTTAAAATTTGGTTTCAAACAATTTTGAATTTGAACTTCTTTTGATCGTAATTTGAGATTCGTAATTCCAATTTGATCGATTCTTTTTGCAAATCGAAGCTCTTCACTTGAACTTTCTGTTTAGATATTTTTATTTGGTTTTACCTTTGCATCTTATGCTTGGTGCTTATGTATGCTATTGTTTGTCTATGATAGAGTATCCGAAGTGCGAAGCTTGCTACTACGAATCTCTAGGGTTTTCCGATCGTCAGCAAGGCAAGTTACCCTTTGATCATACTTTTTCAATACCCAGTTTGTACTATGCATTAGTTATACCCTCAAAGATTTGCATGAGTAAGATTGGGAACATGTGGTTTGGTTGTAGTTTATGAGGTAGGAACCTATTACCTTTGATCACCCCGGGATTATACGCTTTGTTACATATTGCTTAGCCATGCTCGTAGACGGGGATTGGTTCGTGATATTCATGAAAGTTGTGAGAGATAATAACTTTGGACAACATTAAGGTGGCAACTTTAATACACATCTGGGTGGATTGGTTGGGGCACCTGGAGAAACCAGTGCTTGCCCATGGGAATCCCGGAGTACCCGTGTGATTTTCCCTCGGTTCGCCACCCAGGCTCAAAGGGATCATAAGATTATTCATGCTAGAAACTTCCGTGTGCAGCCACAAGCCATTATGGGCTCTGGCATAGTTGAGTATGTTGTGTGACCTCTTTTAGTGGTAGGCTAGCAGATGTAGGGGAAAGTAGGTGGTACGGTCTAACCAGAGTAAAGAGTTAACGCTTTGGAAAGTCTGTGTCTCGGTCATCCGTTTCTCAAACACCGTGTAGTGTGAGAAATCCAACGAAGGAGATCGAGTCTTGTGGGGAAAAGTGCGCAAACCTCTGCAGAGTGTATAAACTAATCATGGTTAGCGGTGTCCCCGGTTATGGACATCTTGAGTATCTGGTATTTGAATTATTGGTTGATCTCATCACTTTTACTTAACGAATTTGTTGGGTTACCATTAATTATACAGGTTAATTTTGGGATTGAGATGGAGGAACCATTCTCAATATTGCTTAATTCAACATAGTAGTAAATAAAATTTATTCCTTTGTTGTAGGGAAAAAATAGCTTTATGCAAAAATTAAACATAGAGCCTCCACCAGCCAAATATGCATGTAGTGGTAGATATTGTTCACCATTGCTCTATAGTGTGATTTTGCCAGCATATTCCATGTGCTGACCTACACGGCTGCAACGTCTCATGTTGCAGAGTTTTCAGACGAGGATTAAGGTGCGATAGGTCATTGTGATGCACTCAGCTATGCCGTTGGAGTTGATGGACTCATTTATCTTCGAAGCTTCCGCAGTTATTTAGTTTAGCTGGCCTTCAGCCATATTATTTATTTAATAATACTCTTTATGAGGACCTCGACATAATAAGTGTGTGATTGAACTCTGTTATAATTCCTCGAGTACTGTGTGTGTCAGCATACCGATCCAGGGATGACACTTAAGCACAGAGACTTCCGTCCATTCGGATCGTGGTCGCTACATAATTTGAAGCTCATCTTCCTACATGGGTCAGTCTTGCAAGGAATAACTTTTGTGTATCCAAATTGACAAGAGTGAAATTCATCATATAGATATTGTCAAAGGATATGTTGTGTGTAGACTTTTTCCTTGATATCAACAACCAAAGCATCGATACTTGGTGATGTAGAGATTATTCAAGATGTGAGTGATTTCCAATCTCATAGATTGAGGCTCATCCAAGTACCTACAAGGCTTAGATAACATACAAGGGTGCAAATATATCCAAGACAAATGATCATCCTCGTAAGAGAAATATCAAGGATTTGTCATATAAGCTCATGCCTTGCATGTATCCAAATGGAATATCTATTCCAAATTTGAGGCATCAATGATGTTCAACTCACTCCTCAAGTGACATAATATATTTTCATCAAGTGGTTTAGTGAAGATATCCGCCAATTGCTTGTTGGTATGAACATGCTTAAGATTGACATCTCCTTTAGCAACATGATCACGAATGAAATGGTGACGAACTTCAATATGCTTAGTTCGAGAATGTTGCACGGGATTGTGTGCAATTTTAATAGCACTCTCATTGTTGCAAAGCAATGGAACATGTCTCACATGTATCCCATAATCTTTGAGAGTTTTGGTCATCCTAAGTAACTGAGCACAACATGATCCCGCGGCAATGTATTCCGTTTTGGTCGTGGATAATGATACCGAATTTTATTTCTTGGAATACCAAGAGACAATGGATCTACTAAGAAATTGACATGTACTCGAAGTGGATTTTCTATCAACCTTGTCACTGGCATAGTCCGAGTCGGAATAGCCAACAAGATCAAAAGATGACCTCTTAGGGTACCAAATGCCAAAGTTTGGTGTATGAATCAAATATCTCACTATCCTTTTCACAGCCTTAAGATGACATTCTTTAGGAGCAGCTTGATATCGTGCACACATGCACACACTTAGCATGATATCGGGATGGGAGGCACAAAGATACAATAATGAACCAATCATAGATCGGTAAACCTTTTGGTCAAACCGGGTTGCCATCCTTTGTCAAGTCAAGATGTCCACTAGTAGGCATGGGTGTTTTCATACGTTTGCTTTCTTGCATGTTGAACTTCTTGAAAAGATCCTTGGTATACTTTGTTTGTGAGACAAAGGTAACTTCCTTGGTTTGATTGATTTGCAAACCAAGGAAAAATTTAAGTTCACTCATCATAGACATCTCAAACTTTTCCGACATTAACCTTCCAAACTTTTCACTAAAATGAGGGTTAGTAGAACCAAATATGATATCGTCAACATAGATTTGGCACACAAATAATTCTCCATTAACCCTTCTAGTAAAAAGAGTAGAATCAATTTTCCCAATTTCAAAGCCTTTTTCAATAAGAAACTTAGTCAAGCATTTATACCAAGCTCTAGGGGCTTGTTTAACACCATAAAGAGCTTTGTGAAGTTTGTAAACATGATTAGGTTTCTTGGTATTAACACAGCCAGGAGGTTGTTTAACATAAACTTTCTCCTCAATTTCACCATTTAGAAAAGCACTTTTAATATCCATTTGGTATAAGGTGATATCATGGTGATTGGCATAAGCAAGTAAAATGCGAATGGACTCAAGTCTTGCAACGGGGGCATATGTCTCACCATAGTCCATACCTTCAACTTGAGTGTAGCCTTGAGAAACTAGACGAGCCTTGTTATGTACAACTTTTCCATCCTCATCTTGCTTATTCCGGAATACCCATTAGTACCAATGATATTTTGATCATCCTTGGGCTTCTCAACTAATGTCCACACTTGATTCCTCTCGAAGTTGTGTAGCTCTTCGTGCATTGCATTTATCCAATCCGGGTCCTCGAGGGCTTCTTCTACCTTCATAGGTTCAATGCTAGAAATGAATGAGTAATGTTTACAAAAGTTAGCCAAACGAGTTTTAGAGCGAGTGATTCTCCAGATGTTGATATCATCGAGGATTTGTTCAACAGGATGATTCTTTTAGACTCTTGCTCTAACTCGTGAGAGCTTTTGCTTGGGTTGTGGTGGAACATCCTCATCATCATCTTCTTCTTCATAATTGTTGGTGGCGTCGTCGTTCCCTTGTGGAGGTGGAGAAGGAGGTCTAGGTGGGTCATCTTGTTGTACTTCCTCATTCCCCTCGTCTTGTCGTGTTCCACTTGTGGATGCCTCCATGTCAACTTGTGGTTCACCTTGATGTGAAGTTGAGGCTTCCACTTGAATGGACGAAGTGCTCTCCTTCAACTACGTTGGGTAAATTTTTCCAATAGACAAATCTTGAATTGCTTCCGAGGGATATTTGTCTCCTACATCAATTGGCAGTTTCCCTACGTGCGAGCCGTTAGATTCATCAAACTTCACATCTACCATCTCTTCAACCTTTCGGGTGAAATTGTTGTAGACACGGTAAGTGTTAGAGTTTGAGCCATAACGGAGTAGAAAACCTTCATGAGATTTAGGAGCAAATTTCGAACGACGATGCTTATCAAGAATGTAAAGCTTTGAGACAAATACTCAAAAGTATCAAACTTGGAATTTGTTATTGGTGAGTAGCTTGTATGCCATTTTACCAAGAAGCTTGTGAAGATATAGCCGATTTGTGGCATGACAAGCTGTCTCAACCGCTTCCGCCCAAAAGTATCTTGGCGTCTTGTATTCATCAAGCATCGTTCTCGCCATCTCAATAAGAGTCCGGTTTTTCCTCTCAACAACTCCATTTTGTTGAGGTGTGTACGTAGCCGAGAACTCATGTGAAATCCCTTCATCGTCAAGAAAGGTATCCACATTAGCGTTCTTGAACTCCGTTCTATTATCACTTCGAACCTTCTTGATCTTCACTTCAAATTGATTTTGGGCCTTCTTAGCGAAGTTCTTGAAGATCTTTTGGACCTGTGATTTGTCATCAAGAAAAAATACCCACTTAAATCTGAAAAAATCATCAATAATGACCAAACCGAAAGAGTTACCACCAAGGCTCTTATAAGCATTGGGACCAAAGAGGTCCATGTGAAGTAGCTCAAGTGGTCTTCTCATGGTTATGGTGTTCTTCACGGGATGACTTCCTCCAACTTGTTTTCCTGCTTGGCAAGCACTACAAAGTCTATCCTTGTTGCATATAACATCTTTAACACCAAGGATATGATTAGCTTTAATAAGCTTATCAAGATTTTGCATGCCAACATGTCCTAACCTTCTATGCCATAACCAACCTTTAGAAGATTTAGCAATTAAACAAGTACGAGGTTGGGATCTCTTAGTGAAATCAACAATGTATAGATCACCTCTACGAATGCCGGTAAAGACCATATTATGATTATCTCGATGAAACACTTGGCAATCTACTTTGGTAAATAGAACATTGAAACCAAAGTCGGCTAGTCTAGATACGAAAATAATATTGTAACCAAGAGATTCAACAAGCATAACATTTTGAATAGAGCTATCATTGGATATGGCCACCTTTCCAAGGCCAAGTACCTTACCCTTGGAGTTGTCTCCAAAAGTTACGTACTTGTGTGGACCATCATTTTTTGGAAGCTCACGAAACATGTCTTTATCTCTGGTCATGTGATCGGTACATCCACTATCAAGAATCCACTCTTTTCCTCCGGATATATAGTTTTGAAGCATGAGGCCGAGATTCCTCATAGTCTTCTCACATTCGATGTCAAATTCTTTATCCTCATCATAATAGCCATGTTCAATATCATCATCGTCATGCGTGTAGTCATCACCTAGTTCAAGTGATTCGTTAGATTTATGCTCATGGCAATGTGCAAGTTTATGAATCCTAATTGTCTCCGCGATGATGCTACTAATGGTTCCAACATCACCCTTGGCACGCATAAGGTCATGGAGCTCAAATAGACATTCATCAAACTTGGGATCACTAGGCTTCATTTTATGAAAAGCAATGGACTTTTGAAGAATTTCATTTAGATTTTACAAAGAATAATTTGGAAAGCGTTCCTCAAGATAATTCCATATAGTGTATGCGCATTCAAAGTTTTGCAAGCAAACAAGCACATTTATAGGTAATCCTCTAATGATAAGAGTGACAGTCCTAAGATTGCGAACCATGTCAAGATACTCATTGGGTCTAGGATGCAAAGGATCAATGGGAGGCACATAAGGGCTAAGAATATACTTGCTCAAATTATATTCATTGAAAATTTCAAGCATCTCATTTTTCCAAGAACCATAAAACTCCCCATCAAGAATAGGCACTCTATGTCTAATACTCCCGAACATAGACTCGTACATCTTCCTCCAATGGTGACTAAACCAAAGCAATGGAGACCAAAGCTCTGATACCTATTGAAAGGAACGAGAAGATGGGTTTGGAGGGGGGTGATTAGACCCTTAACAAGTAAATGTGGTAGTTTTTAGTTCTTCAAGTTAAGGTTGAGTTTAGCACATGTTAATGGGACACAATACATTTTACACAAGCATAGCAAGTGTATGAGTAGCGAAAAGAGTAAAGCATGCAAGTGCAAGAATGTAAAGGGATGGGATTGGAGTGTGCAAACGCAATGGAGACACGGAGAATTTTTGGCGTCGTTCCGATAGGTGGTGCTATCGTACATCCATGTTGCTGCAGACTTCAGCCCACAAAGGGTAACGTCTGCGCGAGTCCACGGAGGACTTCACCCATGAAGGGTCCACAAAGAAGCAACCTTGTCTATCCCACCATGGCCATCGCCCACGAAGGACTTACCTCACTCGAGTAGATCTTCACGAAGTAGGCGATCTCCTTGCCCTTACAAACTTCTTGGTTCAACTCCACATCATGACGGAGGCTCCCAGGCGACACCTAACCAATCTAGGAGACACCACTCTCCAAAAGGTAATAGACGGTGTGTTGATGATGAATCCTTGCTCTTGTGCTTCAAATGATAGTCTCCCCAACACTCAACTCCCTCACACAGATTTGTCTATGGTGGAAGAAGGATTTGAGTGGAAAGCAACTTGGGGAAGGCTAGAAATCAAGGTTCAAATGGTAGGAATGGAATCTCTTGATCTTACCACATGAGTAGGTGGTTCTCTCTCAGAATATGAATGGTGGAAGTGTCGGCACGTTCTGATGGCTCTCCTCAATGAGGAAGAAGGGGTGGAGGGGTACATATAGCCTCCACACAAAATCCAATCGTTACATACTTTTGACCCATCTCGGTGGCACCAATCAGAAAAATCGATGGCAATGATCTGTGTAAAAATATGAACGTTGGGAATCTCGGTGGGACCGACGGGAACAACTCGGTGAGACTGATGTGCAAGGGCTTAGGGAAAACCTCAACTCGGTGGTGCCGATTGCATCATCTCGGTGGGACCAAAGTGAAGCACTAAGGCAACAGAGAATCAGTCAAGCCATCTCGGTGAGACTTATTGCAACATCTTGGTGGGACCGAATTGATTGCAACAAGTCACATAGAGTTGGCAAGGCCATCTCGGTGGGACCGAGATCCATATCGGTGGTACCGAATTGTTAGGGTTTTGGCAGTGGTTAAGTCCAGATGAACTCGGTGGCTCCGGGTAGGAAATATCGGTGGGGCCGAGTTAGAACTAGGGTTTGGACATATTTGGATAGAGAAAGTGGCTAAGGGTTTCGGAGCAATATCACTAAGCACTTGAGCAAATAAATCATTAAGCAACACCTCATCCCCTTTTAATAGTATTGGCTTTCCTATGGACTCAATGTGACCTTGGATCACTTAAACAAAAATGTAGAGTCTTGAGCTTTTGCTAATCCTTGTTCTTAGCATTTTGAAGGGGTTCCACATCCTCTTGTCCTTCCCATGCCACTGTTGAACTTACCTGAAATATACTAGATAAAACTATTAGTCCAACAAGACATATGTTGACATTAATTACCAAAATCACACGGGGAGCACTTGTGCTTTCAATCTCCCCCTTTTGGTAATTGATGATAACATACATCAAATCTTGAAGTAAATGATGTGAAGTGTAGTAAGTAATGCTTTGGAGGAACATGTAACTTGCAAGAGCTCCCCCTATATGTGTGCAATCATGTAATGATAGAGTTGAAATTCATGTGAATGTACAACATGATAGAGTGGGTAATGAGTTACATGTATCTTGGCCATATGCATCAGAGCAAAAAGTGATGAAACGTGTACCTTCATGTTTATGATTCCATCTTGCAAACAATATGTGCAAAAGCAAGAGATCGTCATGCACATGAATAAGTTGCATATACTTACCTTGTGGTTCTTGAACTGGCCCTTGAATAAGCAAACTTGAGAAAACAAGGTTAAATAACACAAGTGAACTTCAGACAAGAAAGATTTCAAGGTCCACAAGAATACCAAGACTCGAATGACATGTAATAGGTGAGTACCACAGAGTGAGTACTTTATTGAATATAGACATGTCCCCGAAGAATTAGGATTTGCAATAAGTTCCAAGAATTGTTCTCCCCTAAACTTGGATTTCCTCTCCCCCTTAATCTAGTACTGGATAATGGGAGTAGGTAGGGTGAGAGACAATCAGAGCAAGCTGTAGTCAAGCTAGGGCTTATCAAGATCTCATCAGAGTAAAATAGATGTTTAGAGTAAGATGAGAATGTAGCAATGTAAGCTCAAAGCAAAAATAAATAACTAATTAATAACTGCCATGTCTTTCCCCTCTTAAAGACATGCAAATTCTCACCTCTTATGAAAGTGAATCTCTCTTCCTTCCTTAGAACAGTATTTGTACGGATAAGCTTTGATGTGCTCTCCCCCCCTTTGACATCAATTTCCAAGAAGGGTGGTTTTCATGGATATGATTCAAGTGAGTGTGGTCCTTGAGAGACACAACGAGGCAGAATACATCTTAAGATGCAGGTAGAGGGAAAGAATCATTGAGTGGAGCTGAAAAAAGAGTAATCAATATAGGGTGGCAAAAGGTTTTCTCAGCAATGAAATCGGTGGCGCCGATTTATGTTGATCGATGACTCCGAGTTGAGGCAGTCACAAACAGAGCACATCGGTGAGACCGAGTTAATCCGTTTCGGTAGAACCGACAAACTGTGTACAAGTAGAACTTGTGCTTCTGTCTGGCCAATAGGCTTGAATTGGTGGAGCCGAGTTCAATATAGAGGAATGATTTTGTCACTCAGCTCACTTGCAATTGAAATTTCACAAAGATTTTCAAGGAATTTGATCAAATTTGCAATGAATTTGACAGAAATAATAGACAAGATCACAGAAAAATAGAAATGATCTAGATGAAGTTTTTTTTTGTTTAAAAGGAAACACAATTGCAAGCAGAAATGCAAAAGAAGTGCAACAAACTAAAAAGAACACTAGAGAACGTCACCTAGAGGTGGTCGGCGACATAGTCACCTATGTTAGAGTATATTGACTTAGGAGTCAAGTGAGATCACTTGATCATAGGTCATACTCATCGTTAAGCTCAAAATGGGGTTTCCATTTTTCATTTAAGCGTCTTAATGTGTTCACATCTTGTTGAGTTGCTTTAACTCATGGCTTGGAGCAAAGCTTGGGCTGTGGTGTTGAAATTGATCATATAGTTGAACTTGTGGTAGATGCTCAATGTTGATGTGTGATACATCTCCAACGTATCTATAATGTTTGATTGTTCCATCCTATTATATTATAAATCTTGGATGTTTTATATGCATTATTATGCTATTTTATATCATTTTTTGGGACTAACCTATTAACCGAGTGCCCAGTGCCAGTTGCTATTTTTCCTTGTTTTTGTCTTTACAGAAAATCAATACTAAACGAACTCCAAATGGAACGAAACTTTTTGAGGATTTTTCTTGGACCACAAGACACCCTGGAAGCTTCGGGAGGAGGCTAGAATAGACACGAGTTGGCCACTTGCTCAGGGGGCGCGCCCCAGGGGGCGCCCTCCAAGCTTGTGGGGCCCCCATGGCCCTTCCAACCCTAATTTTTCTTCTATAAATACCCAAATATTCCCCGTATACTAGGGGCACACCAAAAATACTTTTCTGCTGCCGCAATTTTCTGTCTTCGTGAGATCCCATCTGGGGACCTTTTCCGGTACTCTGTCGGAGGGGGATTCGATCACGGAGGGCTTCTACATCAACCTTGCTGCCCTTTCGATGATGTGTGAGTAGTTTACCACAGACCTATGGGTCCATTGCTAGTAGCTAGATGGCTTCTTCTCTCTCTTTGATCTTCAATACAATGTTCTCCTCGATGTTCTTGGAGATCTATTCGATGTAATCTTCTTTTGCAGTGTGTTTGTTGAGATCCGATGAACTGTGGGTTTATGATCAGATTATCTATGAATATTATTTGAGTCTTCTCTGAACTCTTTTATGCATGATTTATATAGCTTTGTATTTCTCTCGGATCTATATATTTGGTTTGGCCAACTAGATTGATTTTTCTTGCATTGGGAGAGGTGCTTTGTAATGGGTTCAATCTTGCGGTGCTCAATCCCGGTGACAGAAAGGGACATGACACGTATTTGTATTGTGCCATTAAGGATAAAAAAGATGGGGTTTGTTCATATTGTTTGGATCTATCCCTCTACATCATGTCATCTTGCTTAAGGCATTACTCCTTTCTTGTTAACTTAATACACTAGATGCATGTTGGATAGCGGTAGATGTGTGGAGTAATAGTAGTAGATGCAGGCAGGAGTCGGTCTACTTGTCTTGGACATGATGCCTATATACATGATCATTGCCTTGGTTATCACCATAACTATGCGCTTTTCTATCAATTGCTGAACGGTAATTTGTTTACCCACCATATGCTTTGTTTCAAGAGAGAAGCCTCTAGTGAAAACTATGGCCCCCGGGTCTACTTTAATCAAATTATTTTCAGATCTATAAAATGAAAAACAAAAAAATACCTTGCTGCAATTTATTTGCTTTTATTTTATTTAGCACCTTTACTTATCTTTTATATCCATCACTATCAGATCTCATCCTTGCAAGTAACCGTGAAGGGATTGACAACTCCTTTATCGCGTTGAGTGCAAGTATTTGTTTGTTTGTGCAGGTGCAATTATTGGAGACTTGTGTGTTCCTCCTACTGGATTGATACCTTGGTTCTCAACTGAGGGAAATACTTATCTCTACTTTGCTGCATCACCCTTTCCTCTTCAAGGGAAAAACCAACGCAAGCTCAAGAAGTAGCATGAAGAATTTCTGGCGCCGTTGCCAGGGAGGATCTACATCAAGCCTACCAAATACCTATCGTAAACTCTCATCTCTTGCATTTACATTATTTGCCATTTGCCTCTCATTTTCCTCTCCCCCACTTCTAAAATGTTTTCAAAAAAATACAAAAAATATTTGCCTTCCTTCCATTTGCCTTTTTGCTTCTTTACTACCTTTGCTTGTGTTGCCATGTGCCTTCTATTTGCTTGAATCTTTGCTTGCTAAAAATCTATTGATATGGATCCTCATCCACTAGCTAATCTTTTTAAAAGATCCAATTATGATGAACCAATTGCTAGTGATTTGAGTGCACTAGATTATCTTTATGAAGTTCTGTTTGAAAATCATGAATCTGAAAATTGTGATGAAGTGTTAGAGGAAGAAATTTATAAAGTGATTCATGATAGCTCCTTGAAAGAAAAGCATGATTGCAATGATGTGACTATAAATTCTATTAATGCCAATTGTGCTAATAATATGTAAAACCCCAAGTTTGGGGATGCTAATTCTACTATGTCCACTACTTATTGCAATGATCATGATTGGGGTGATTCTTCTTATGATCTTGAAAATTTATTTAAGTCTCATGATGAATATGATATTGATAATAGTGTTTGCAATAATATTGAAAGTGAGTTTGGAGAGGTCATGACTTTAGTTGTTGTTAATCCCACTACCTTGGAAGATTATAAAACTTAATGACTTTAGTTGTTGTTAATCCCACTACCTTGAAAGTGAATATGATATTGATCATGGAGAGAAAATTTTATATGATCGCTATATTGTTGAATTTGATTATGATCCTGCATGTAATTATTATGAGAGAGAAAAATATGGTTGTAGAAATTTTCATGTTACTAAACTACCTCTCGTTATGTTGAGATTGCTATTGTTTCTTTCTTCTTCCTTGCATATGCTAGATATTTCTTGTCTTGATAATTTTGCCTATAAAATGCCTATTCATAGGAAGTATGTTAGACTTAAATGTGTTTGTCGCAAGTTTTATGATGCTCTCTTTGTGCTTCAAATCTTGTCTTTCATGTGAGCATCGTTAAAATTCCAAGCCTATCTTAATGGCTATAGAGAAAGAGCTTGTTGGGAGACAACCCAATAGTTATCTTTTCTGTTTTTCACTAAATATAAAATTATGCTACTGTTATGATTGTGTTTTAGTGTTTTAATTAGTGTTTGTGCCAAGTAAAACCTTTGGGATGATTTGGAAGATTGTTGATTTGATTCTGTGAAAAAACAAAAACTTTTGCATCCAGTAGAAGAATTGTTAAAATTCACTGGAGCCTGAAAAAATTCTGAAATTTTTACATGAGATTTATATACAAAGTTCCCATGTTGTCCTAATTTTTCAGAAGTTTTGGAGTTACAGAAGTTTGGATAAAGTCTAGATTACACAGACTGTTCTATTTTTGACAGATTCTGTTTTCATTGTGTTGTTCGCTTGTTTTGATGAATCTATGGGTTGTATCGGGGGGTATGAACCATGGTGAAGTTAGAATACAGTGGATATAATGCAAATATAAAATTGGAATGAGTTTACAACAGTACCTAAAAGTGGTGATTTGCTTTATTTTACTAACGGATCTCACGAGTTTTCTGTTGAGTTTTGTGTTGTGAAGTTTTCAAGTTTTGAGTGAAGTTTCGATTGGATAAGGAATAAGGAGTGTAAAGAGACTAAGCTTGGGGATGCCCAAGGCACCCCAAGGTAGTATTCAAGGACAATCAAGCGTCTAAGCTTGGGGATGCCCCGGATGGTATCCCCTCTTTTGTCTACAATCCATCGGTAAATTACTTGGGGCTATATTTTTTTCACTACATGATATGTGTTTTGCTTGGAGCGTCGTGTATTATATGAGTCTTTGCTTTATTTTCTTTTTAGTTTGCCACAATCATCCTTGCTGGACACACCTTTTTGAGAGGGACACACATTAAACGTGAATTTATTAGAATACTCTTTGAGCTTCACTTATATCTTTGAGCTAAGTAGTTGCTCTAGTGCTTCACTTATATCTTTTAGAGGACGACGGTGGTTATATTTTAAAGAAATAGATCGTTAAGCAACACCTCATCCCCTTTTAATAGTATTGGCTTTCCTATGGACTCAATGTGATCTCAGATCACTTAAACAAAAATGTAGAGTCTTGAACTTTTGCCAATCCTTGTTCTTAGCATGTTGAAGGGGTTCCACATCCTCTTGTCCTTGCCATGCCACTATTGAACTTACCTGAAATATACTAGATAAAACTATTAGTCCAACAAGAGATATGTTGACATTAATTACCAAAATCACCAAGGGAGCACTTGTGCTTTCAACACCTCCGCGGGGACTCTCTAGACGTAGCACTTGGCCTCAGGCACATGAACCGCGTAAAACCGGGTATCCCAAAGCCTTCGAGGTGAGAAGGCATTTCTCCGTCGACGGCACATGGTCGTGCAGTCTCCTGAGATCCCCTGATATACCCTCTAGCGGTTTTGATGGTAGGATCGGCTCCCCCGCGACATGGATTAGCACCGCACCTTTGACCTATACATGGTTTTCAAAACCGGTCGGCGGATGCGGCTGGCTGCTAGAAGCTTTGGCAGCAGCAGAGCCTTTCCTTGTTGGTATCTTCCTGTGCTTCTTCTTGCCTAGAGGTTGTGAGTCTAGCATACCCTCACTGACCACCACCACCAGTGTTGTCAGGATGAACAACACTGCATGACGACCCTTGCCTTGTTCATGCTGCACTGAGGCAGCATCTGGAGGCGCGTCCTGCGAGGAATGCATGAAGAGAGACTTCTTGCAATCAACCCTATGACATTCCTATTACGGCACATCAGGCATCTCCTCATCCGCATGCCCATAGCCTGAGTCATATGGCTGACTCATCATTTCTTCGTCGTCATAGCCAGTATTGAGCCACCGAAGAGGTTCCTCCTCCGCCATGCCATCATCCATTGCTTGTTCCACATGTGTGACTTCATCATCCACTATTGGACCTTCTTCCTCGCGTCATTTGCCGCTCTCACTAGGCATGACATGCGTTGGTAATTGCGTAGGCGGGGTGGTGTTCACACATTGCTGATGTGTTGTTGTTTCTGTGCTCCCGACCGCATCCACACGAAGAAGACTCTTCGGCCACAGCAGCATCCAACTCTTGCATTCTCCAAGCCACAACAGGGTCTCATCGTCCTCTCCCCCGAGCAGTATCGGAGGAGCCAAATCCTCATGGCTTACTTTGATACTTGCCAAGGAAACCCTGAAGGTGCCAATGGGCATCGACTGGCCGTGGAATGAGTGTTCCTTGGGCTTTAGTATTGTTGCCTTTCCCACGTCCACCTTCTGGCCGTTGATGATGTACAGTATGGTGCAAGAGATTTCGTCGGCCTGCGAAGACATATATGCGGCTTCAGACATCCGAAAGGCAACGGAAATGGAAGATTATAGGTATGTTGGTGCGACACGTAATTACCGTGAGGGCATCGAGCTCAGCCAAAGTCAAAGTACTACTGAGCATGCTAGAGACGGAGGATGGGCTGCTACGAGCAGGCGCGGGAGCAGGCGAGGGTGCGGGAGCAGGTGCGGTTGCGAGAGCAGGTGATGGTGAGATGTTCATCGAGTTACTCCTGACGAAGCTGGGAAGGGGATAATCCTTTGTTGTTTTGTCTGGATTTTGCTTCGTCCAGTCGATAACAGCCGAAATCAAGGTACCAACCGCAGCTGCGAAATCATTTCTGCAAGTAGCTAACACTGCCTAGACTACATCTTTGACCAACTCAGATTTGGTCGCTTCTGCGGTCTCAGATGCCTTTTCTCGACTGCAAGCGCCACCTTCTCGTTGATGTTCACCTAACTGAATTTCCCTCTCTCCCTTTTTCCCTCCGCGTCCTCGTGGTAGTACTACATCCATGTGATGCCGTCTTCGGTGGCGTGCACACACCCATACTGCGGCTGCTTGTCCACCGGGAGTCTCTTCAATATGTCCAAGGCCCGGTTAAGAGGGGTGTCCCACTTGGGCCTCGTCGACGATTGAGACAACGAGTCGCTTTCGGCCGTAAGCTTGTGTTGCTCTTTCTGCAAAAGGATCGTGAACCATTTACAAATGTTACTAGAACGTGTAGTCAACTTGATCAGAAGCTAATATAAGGTGGTAAAATAATAATTACCAGTAGTCTCATCAATTGCCTCGTGGGCTCGTCCATGTACCAAACCTTTTTTCCTTGTCCCACTTGTACCAGGCCCTGATGAAGTCATGCTCCTGCGGGTCAATGAAATCCGCCAAGGGGTCTGGGATCCCCTGGGCTTCACGTTCCGCGTCCTCCTTATTCCATATGGGCCTCTTGCCCCAACCACGGCTTCCAAGGCAGTGGTTCCCCGTGTTCTTTTCCTGAAGCCCCTTGAATTTCTGGGACTTCTGCTTGGTTTCTTCGGTAGTGCAAGTTTCCTTGAATTGTTCGTATTCCGGTTCTGTAAGTGTCAGATTATCCGCAAAAATCTGGGAGTAGGGTTCTTTATCTTCAATCGCTTGTTTCACCCTGACTTTCCAGGCGGCCAATGTGTTGCTGAACTTGCCCATGGCATGGTTGTTGATCTTGTCCATGGCACCATCTTCCCACAGAAGTTTGCTGTCATCCCGGCCAGGGAACTGTAATCTTTTGTGCAACTTCGTTAGGAGCAAGTGCTCCATATTTGGTTTACTCCTTAAGTCCGAGTCGTTGATGCTCGCGATTTCCCATAGGATGCATCCTACTTGGTTGCCGTAGCACTTGCGAGCTTCCTCCGGCGCTATTTGCTTGAATTTGCTGGGGTGCACCTTTGTGACCACCAGTCTTCCGGTGCCAAGCTTGTTTGGGCATTGTGTTCTCGTCTTCTTCTGCTTCTTTTGTACATCGGCTTCAACGCCGGTATCATCCGTGCCAGTCTCGGCGTTTGTGTCGGTGCCATCGGTGCCGGTGCCAGTGTCGGGGTCGGTGGCACTACCATCGTCCGCTATGACAAGGGGGCCCTGCAATCCTTGTCCTTGCTTACTAGCCAAAAAGTTGAGGTAATTGTGTTCATACTCCAAGGTGGCGTCAGCATGATCAAAAGCCCCGGCTTCGTCGTTGTTCGACATGTTTCCTACGGTTAAGTCTGCTCGTTTAATTCTCAAACTCTAATAAAAATGAATAATGACATAAAAAAGGGCTATGTGTTGCCGGAATGTCGTTTCATACCCGTCCCGGCAAATCCCAGGCACTCGATATGTCCTACTTTCTAGCACAAGTCATGCCAAAATTCATGGGAAATTTTGGCATGACCTTTGCTAAAAAGTGGACATATCGAGCGCCTGAAATTCGCTGGAATGGAAATGAATCAACATTCTGGCAAAACATAGGCCACTCGGATCATTTTCCCTGCAAAGAACATAACGCAAGATAGCAATTGGGTACATGACCCACATCATCACATGATCTTGTGCATGATCATCAAAATAGACATGACATCACTGGAACATGATCTTATTGATGCAAACAAGGAACTTCAACACACGCTCTTATGGACTACAGAAGCTATTACCTATCTGTAGACGTCGCCGGTGGAGGAAGAACAATGGTGGATCCCGGCGCTGCTTCTGAACTGAAATTAAACCTACTTTTTTAATCAAAGTTTAGCATCAAATCTAGTAGTGGTTCAAGTGCTTAATAACATCAAAACCAGTGTTTCATTGCCAAACTGGCATATTAGCATCACAACAGTAGTACATGACATTTTTTGCTTGTATTTTGCTACTAACAAGACCTAGTATTTTTCATGTACTCAATAATTTAACAAATTCAGCCCTAATTTAACAAATTCAAATTAGCTTTTTACTTACTATGTTCGGAAGCAAAAGGAGATTTCTAAAGTATTTTTACTTAGTATGTTAATTGAAAATTCCATAGATGCCCAAAACTAAATTCCAAACTCCTTCCTTCCTCTTCAAAGCTCATTTTTTGTTCTTAATTCAAAAAATCACTATGAACTGTACTATAAACCCTAGGGTTCATACACTACAAATTTTAATTCTAGGACTTTTTTTGAATTTGATCCTAGGGTTCATAATATAGCACTAAAAGACTACACATTTTAATCTAGTACTAAAAGATAAGCTAGGGTTCAGGTTTCTACCTCCTAGGGTTCATTTTCTTCAGTTAAAATTTGTAGCAAAATCAAACCTAGCTATTTTGCAAATTCAGTACCAAAATCACTGTGGGATCTCATGCAGAAATACAACTTACAAAATGACAAGGTGATGAATTCACTGTGGGATGACCGACACGAGTGGATATCAGCTTACTACGAGGAAATATTCTGTGCGCGGATGACTTCCATGCAGAGAAGTGAGAGTATGAATCATATACTGAAGAAAAACTTTGTCAAAGAGAAGCATGATCTCCATCTGTTTGCTCAACAGGTGGACAAGTGCATTCAGACCAGGAGGGTCATCGAGCACGCATAGACAATCGGGAATGAGGTAAATAAAATGTTCGTCAAACTAGTAATAACTTAAAAAACAAACAATATTTCTAGTTTTGTGATGTCTAACACTAATTTTTTGATCACGCAGTCAGAGGTAAAGACAACCACCAAATTTGGATTTGAAGTCCAGCTATCCAAAATATACACAAGGGCAGTTTTTGCAGATTTCAAGGAGACACATTACCGCGGCACAACATTCAAAGCAGAGCAGTGCCCTGACAACCCAACAAAATACCTCGTTCGCCACTACAACTAATCAGATGCATTTGATTGGGCAAGGCATGAATTCCAAGTGGTCGCCGATGTCGAGAACAGTGTCTATGAATGCGAGTGCAAACTATGGACACACACAGGTACGGTTCACTTGCACAAAAAGCTTAATTTTAGCAAGCTATGCATGAAACTCACTTGCTTAAAAAGAAAAAACAATAAAGAAAAGTATGGTCTATTAATTTCATGCAGTTCACTTACAAAACAAAGAATTCGCTGTTGTCTACAGGGCTCTTTTGCGTCCATGTGATATGCATGCTCCATCAGTTGAGGGTAGACAAGATTCGTGAAGTGTACATCTTGAAAAGATACATCAGGAACGCAAGATCAAATCCGACGTTTGACCATAGAGACTACAAACAAACAACACCAGATGGAACTTCACTATTCTGCCATAGAAAAACGCTGGTAGAAACAACAATGGACCTGGCAAACATAGGGACAAGGTCCGACGCCGGGTACCACAGGGCGATGTCTGCTATGAGGGCACTGATCGAGGAAGTTGATGTGCTAAACGAAGAAGAAGAAGCGGCGAAAATTCAACAAGCACATAATTCCTTGGTTGACCACAATACCGAGCAAGCGAAGGTGCTGAACAAATTGCTACTGCTCAAATCAAAAAGGAAATAATCCTTGCACCTCCTATTTCAAACACAAAAGGGAGGAAGAAAGCAAGCGATACAGCTCAAAATAAGGCTGCATCCAAGGAGAAAAGTGCTGAAACAAATAGTAAGCCACAGCCTGAGCTGGACAGTGATGGTAGACCACTGGGAATAAGAAGGTGCAAGACATGTAATGCCATCAACGGCCACAATTCCAGGACATGTAAAGAAACATGAACAAGAAAACCCTGGCACTGGAGATGCGCAACAAAACAAGGATGTTGCACCAAGACAGCAGAATAATAGCCATACCAGTTCTGCTGCCAATACTCAAAAATTAACAAAACCAAGACTCTACAGCATCTGCAAAAAGAGGTAGAGACCCAATGCGAGAACTTACCCACAGAGAACAAGATCAGAAAATGAAGAAGATGATGAACATATTGGAGAAGAAAATAGTGGTGCAACCGAAGAAGAGGAGCAATTTGTTTCTGAAGAAGATCAAGACGAAGAAGAGGATGAATAATAAGAAGAAGAGAGTGAAGAAGATGAAGAACCTGAAGAAACAATGGCAATAACACCACCAAACAAAAGACAAAATATTATAAGGAAAGTTGTACAGAAACAAGCAATGACGACACCACATACAAAAAATAGGTTAGCAGCATGAAAGGATGCAGTTCAAAGTGGTACAAAACCAGCACCGCCATCAACCAGCATGCGAGGAAAGACAAAGAGTGCAGTTCACAGCTGTGGAAAATAAAGACTACATCAACCACCAGGCAAGGTGCTATAAAGACCACTGTGCGAAGAGAAGAAACTGCAACACCACAAAGAACAACACGGCAAACTGCCACAAAAGACGTGCTCTAGTCGCCAAGAAGAAGCAGGAGGTTAACGACAAAATAGATACAGTTCACTATAGTAATCATATACCAGTTTGCATATCTGTAACACTTGTATAAACATGAATTACATCCTGACTTTGAGCTTCTATTACACACGAACACGAACTATTCGAGGAAAGCTCGTCCGCCAAATCGTCCGATTTCTGCAGATTTCAGCCGGGATCCCAGTAAATAAAAAAGAAATAAAGGACAACTGGCGTCCAGAACCAACTAAAATCATCCCGCAACACCCTATTGCATTCAGAACGCAAGCGACGAAGCAAATCTCTCTCCTGGCAAATGCAGTGCTCTTTCTGTAGAGGTGCAGTTCATCAGAGTTGAGCGTGCAGTTTGGTAGCCGTGCAGTGCCCTTTCGTTGAACCAACTAAAACAAATACAAGCTAGGAAGTTCTGTAATACAAGCCAGGAAGTTCGGATTATGTAAACAAACTACAAACTGATTTGAAAAAGCAAGCACACATGTCTCATAGATAGAAAAGAAATATGAGTTTTTATTACAGTCCACATAACAGAGTAGGATGAAGCATTCAATACGCCAAAAGTACTTATTACAATCCACCTCAAATCGTAACCAATCACGTCAAATGTGATTTCAATAGTACAATCCCCAACTTAAAAAATTTAGGACAACAACTTGACGAGACCCTAGGCCACTCTCAATGACGAATTCCTTCCACCCTCTCTGCAGATACAGCCGCCCATCAATGCCGACATGATACTCAGCTGGTTTTGGGTGACCTTCGCCGAGAACAACTTGAAGAATACCCGACTTCTTAAGCCAAAGATACTTAGTAGCTCGATTGGGGATTTTCTACAGAAATAATAATAAAACTATTAAAGGACGAACAACAGTACGAGCCACTATGCAGTGCTGATGCAAGATAGATGAAGTGCACATTGGAGCCATAAGAAGTACAAAGAAGGAGTAAATGCAGTGTGGAACATGCTAATATGCAATACAAGTCTCATTTACATGTAGTTCACGGAAGGATGCATGTACTGCAAATCTGATATAAAAACAAATGGTGCAAACTAGTAGTGCTCATCACATATCTAGACAGTCCACGTCTTCTAACCATGTAGTACATACAAAAAAACCCAGCTCTATATACACTAGCAAAACCAAAAAACAAGATACAACAACATTGTGCAGTACACTTCATTAGACAAAAGAGGTACGCTTCTAAAGTAATAACAGTTCAGACTAATGTGGGAATTATACCTAATAATAAAATACACAAATAATAATCAGATCAAATGAGAATTACCATCTTGTAATGAGTCTCCACATCTGTGGGCGTGAGGCGATGGAAAAATGGGCTGGTGCGCCCAACGCCACGGCGAAGCAGAGTAGAATGGAATTGAACGGCATTGATCTCGTCTAGATCCAATCCCTCGGTAAAAACCGTGGCATACACAAGTTGCTGCGCTCGACCAGATTGGCACAGGACCTTGTCCCTCCGGTGAGCATGCCGGGCCTCACTGCAAGCTGAGCCGTCGTAGTGCATCGGCACACCATAGCCATGGCCGCAACAGGAGAGTTGCGCACAGGGGCCTGGTGCCATGTTAAAAACCCTAGAAACCAAAAAGAAAGAAAGGGCGCTTTTAAAGGAGTGTGGATGTGACTACAAGGGAAATGAACTGCAAAGGAGAGTTAAATATATAGAAGAGGAATGCAAAAGGTCTAGGCACGTCGGGAAAATAGAAAAATTAATGGAAGTTATGTTACCAAAAAAGGAGGACAATCAATACAACTTACATTTCCAAGAAAAATGGAAGATGAGAAACCAATGTACCTTGACTGCTCAATGGACTTCTGCAACCCACACCCCGCAAACGCACCAATCCAGAAAGGTACATGCAGTTCACCATTATAGCTAACATAGTGCACACTATATGGGTGCTTGCAGCGGAGTACATGCTTAAATGAAGTACTCAAAAAACAATTGTACACGCAGTGTAGTGCGAAACATTGGTAAAAGCACTACACAAATACATATAATATTTTTAATATAATTCAACAAAAGACTAAACACATATGCAGAAAGATGCATGCAGTTCACGATATTAGCTAACGCAGTGCACACTGTGGATGCGTGCAGCGCTGTACATGCTTAAATGAAGTGCTAAAAGAAAATTAGTTGCATACTAAATGAAAAAAAAGGTGACCACCCAGGTGCAACCTGGTCCAAGCTAGTCTCCTACTAAGAATGTGCCCACAAAGAACCATTGGCGAGCCCGTTCTGAGCCACAATGCTTTGGCCCAGGCACACAAGGGCCCACGGGTCAACGAGATGGGTTAGCGAGTGTCATGCGTAAGCACCCAATTAGTATCAAGAGGTGTTCGGTAGCGCTGCCTCGCTAGGGCTTATAAACCGGTCCTGCATGTTCTCGGTAAGCGAGGTGGGACTAAACTTTACCGCATGCACACAACGCAGAGCAAAACAGCCGTGCAGGCAGGCCTACTTGGGCTGGATGTGACTTACACCCCAACAGGCCCAACACATTCTCACGGCCCAAACCCCCCACCCCACACATAGCAAGCAATTGCAGTTCGCTCACATAAAAAATGCAGGAAGCTGCAAAGTCACAGAAGGGATGCAGTCCGCGGCGTCAAACAATGCAGTGCTGTATATTGAAGCAAGATGTGCTGTCAGTTAAGCATTGTAGTCCGTTTTCAACTAAATTATTTACCTACAAAAATTGACTATTATATTTGAGCTATAATTTTCTTCCCCAAGATAGATGTAAAAAATTAAAATACAACCCCACAAATTTAGATCACTATTACTTAAAAAAAATAAAAACATATACACGATCCATGAAAAAGTAGTGGACTAGCATTTGTATGAAACACCCCTAAATTTGTGGAGAAGTTCAACATTAATTACTGATGCAATACAATTAAATATTTATTACATGTTGCACGCATCAAATTTAATAAAAATATATAGAAAATGTAATTTCTAAAAACAAAAGTCTAACCAACTAAAGTAAAAAAGTTCTAGAAATGTTGGTTGTGCATGCTTAAATGAAGAAAAGACAAAACTACAAAAAAAGACACATCTGTGACATTTTGGCCTGAACGATTTTTTTTTCTGTCATGGTTATGACACTTCTATGACGATAATTGTCACAAAAACATGTATCATCATAGATGTGGTGGGCTCCTGCTTCTATGGAAAAAAATCATGAAAGAAAATGGGTTTTTTGTCCTGGGCGGGCTGGGGACACACCTGGATGACATTCTTTGGGCCGTCCATGACGGAAAAAATCGTGGTAGAAGCGAGGGCGAGGAAAATTTTGGGGAGTTCCCGGTTATGGTGGGTGGTCGGGGCCGAGCGATGCACGGAGGTTTGCGCGTTTCTCTCGTACACGTACGCGCGTGTGTGCGAGGCGTTGGGCTCTAACTGAACCCGAGCGAGGCGTTCGCTTACTGAACCTGAGCGATTGCACTAGCTACCTTATTGAACTCGAGCGATCGATCCCTCGGCTGTTAACTAAGCCCAAGTGATTCCTTCGCTACTGCTGCTAACTGAAGCCGATCGAGCCTGCCTCTTGATGAACAGTGACCATTGTTGGGGTTTGGATGAACAGTTCCTGGTGGTGGTTGGATGAACAGGACCCCGTGGAAGTAGGCCGTTGCCGCTGGATGAATAGGAACCCGAGGAGGCCGCCACACCCGAGTCGGTTGGGGGTGGATGAACAGGACCCCGTGGAGGGCTGGTTGAACAGTAGTCGGTGGAGGCTGGATGAACCGTAGCCCGTGGATGAATAGTAGCTGGTGGAGGCAGGAGGAAGACGCGGTGGATGAACAGTAGCGGGTGGAGGCTGGAGGAAGTTGATGGTGGATGAACAGTAGCCCGTGGAGGCTGGAGCGAAGCAGTAGACGGAGGATGAACAGTAGCCCATGGAGTCCTGTTTTGTAGTACGCCAGACCCCTCCCGATGAACAGGACCCCGTTTCGACCATAGGAGCTCAAAGAGAAGTCCGTTTCCTCCGTTTTGCAGTACGCTAGACCCCTCTCGATGAACAGGATACCATTTCGACCATAGCCGGTCGAACAGAAGGCCGTTTCCTCTGTACTACAGTACGCCAGACCCTGTTTCGGCTATTCCGTCCAAGCCGGTTGGCTCCCGATGAACAGGACGTATTCCGACCCAGTCGGTTGCCTCCTGATGAACGCGACGCTGTTTCCTCCGTTCTGACCCAACCGATTGGCTGTTGATGAACATGACGATGTCGCAGTAAGCGTTAGAGTCCCCGCCCGTATGTACGTACGTAGCCGTATTTACTTTCTTGCAGCGTGGTTGTACGTATGTGTACACGATATAGATGGGACTACGTGACATGCTACGTCCGCGCCTCTACTACGACATGTGCCACTCCTCACTCGGCCATGGTTCATCGCTGCAGAGAGACCGATCGACTAGTATGTACGTACACGTTCGTGACCAGACATAAAACCCTACGTACGGTTCGACCGGGTGGGTCCCAGCTGTCAGGGAGGATAAGGAGGCACTTCCTTCCGTGTGAAGATATAGCTAGTGGGTCCCAGCTGCCAGGGGGAGGGATCATTTTTTCGCGCCTAATATAGAGGCACTTCCTTGCGGCCGAAGATGTAGCTGGTGGGTCCATCTGTCAGCGTCACCGCATACAGTCGTCTTCCGATGGCTGCCATTCGTTGACCATGTTGACAACACCGTGCCGAGAGCACCAAGGCGGTGGATGACGGCGAGGCCTAGGAAGGGAACGACGCGGACCCGGGGAAGACGCGACAGTGGATGCCCATGCGGTGGGGAGTATGATGGTTGACTGCTTCGGCTGTGGTGTGAGGCTCGCGTCACTGGAGAATAACAGGAGGTGTGGGTGAGTGCTAGTTCTTGAGCTTGCGTAGATTTTTTTCCTTGAAGAGGAAAGGGTGATGCAGCAAAGTAGAGATAAGTATTTCCCTCAGTTAAGAACCAAGGTATCAATCCAGTAGGAGGCACAAGCAAGTCTCCAATATATGCACCTACACAAACTAACAAACACTTGCACACAACGCGAAAAAGGGGTTGTCAATCCCTTCACGGTCACGAACAAGAGTGAGATCTAATAGAGATAGGTATAAAAGATAAATAAAAGAGCAAACTAAAGTAAATGTAAATAAATTGCAGCAGGGTATTTTTGGTTTATAGATCTGAAAATATATGATGGAAAATAGACCTGTGGGCCATAGGTTTCACTAGAGGCTTCTCTCTTGAAAGAAAACATATTGTGGGTAAACAAATTACTGTTGAGCAATTGATAGAAAAGCGCATAATTATGATGATATCTAAGGCAATGATCATGAATATAGGCATCACGTCCGTGACAAGTAGACCGAAACCATTCTGCATCTACTACTATTACTCCACACATCGACCAACTCCTGCCTGCATCTAGAGTATTAAGTTCATAAGAACAGAGCAACGCTTTAAGTAAGATGACATGATGTAGAGGGATAAACTCAAGCAATATGACATAAACCACATCTTTTTATACTTGATGGCAACAATACAATAAGTGCCTCGCTACCCCTTCTGTCACTGGGTGAGGACACCGCAAGATTGAACCCAAAACTAAGCACCTCTTCCATTGCAAGAAAAACCAATCTAGTTGGCCAAACCAAACCGATAGTTCGAAGAGAAATACAAAGATATCTTAATCACACATAAAAGAGTTCAGAGAAGACTCAAATAATATTCAGAAATAATCTGATCATAAATCCACAATTCATCGGATCTCAACAAACGCACCGCAAAAGAAGGTTACATCGGATAGAACTCCAAGAACATCGAGGAGAACAATGTATTGAAGATCAAAGAGAGAGAAGAAGCCTTCTAGCTACTAGCTATGGACCCTTAGGTTTGTGGTAAACTACTCACGCTTCATCGGAAGGGCAACAAGTTTGATGTAGAGGCCCTCCGTGATCGAATCCCCCTCTGGCAGAGTGCCGAAAAAGGCCCCAATATGGGATCTCACGGGAACAGAGGCTTGCGGCGGCAGAAAAGTATTTTGGTGGACGCTTCTGATGTTCAGGGAATATTTGAGAATATATAGAGGTGGAATTAGGGTTAGGGGACCCTCGAGGGGCCCACAAGCCAGGGGGCGTGCCCTGAGGGATTGTGGCCTCCTCGGGACTCCTCTGGCCCTCTCCCAAAGTCTTTTGGATGTCTTCTGGTCCAAGAAAAATCATCGTAAAGTTTTATTCCGTTTAGACTCTGTTTGATATTCCTTTTCTGTAAAAGTCAAAAAACAAGAAAAAAACATAAACTGGCACTGGTCTCTAGTTTAATAAGTTAGTCCCAAAAATAATATAAAATAGCATATTAATGCATATAAAACATCCAAAACAGATAATATAATAGCATGGAACAATCAAAAATTATAGATACGTTGGAGACGTATCTGTGAGTAGAGGGATGGCACGGCCAGCGGTGGCAGCACAGCCGGCCACGGGAGGCAGGAGGAGGCGGTCCCGCCAGCACTAGTTTCGGCGGCTGGAGCAAGAAGATCAGAGATTGAAGAAGCAACGTGGCCGTTGGATTATTACTAGGATAACAAAGCCCTGCATACGTGTCAACTTAGTAGGCCCACAAGTCAGCCTGTGAATCAGGTGGGTCCGAGCTAGCAGGGGGAGGAATCATTTTCCTTGCGCGTAATAAGGAGGCAGTTCCTTCCATGCGAAGATGTAGCTCGTGGGTCCTAGCTGTCATGGGAAGGAACTTTTTTTTCGTGTAATAAGAAGGAACATCCTTGCGTGCAAAAAATGTAGTTGGTGGGTCCAACCTGTCAGGGGGAGGAATCATTTATTCCCGCATAATAAGGAGGCACTAGCTTGTGTGCGAAGATGTAGCTGGTGGTTCCCAGCTGTCAGACTCTCGATGTACTCCATGTTAGCTCTTGTTGTTGACCACACATCATCGAGCGGACCACGACGATGGACGATGGCGAGGCATAAGATGGGAATGATCTGGAGTCGTGGAACAAGGGGCACTGGAGTCCCTGGCGGAGAGGAGTACGAGGGACTGGTTCGGCTGCGGCGTGAGGCTGCCGTCGCCGGAGAATAAGAGAAGGTGTGGGTGAGTACAGGTATGACCTGGCCACCATTGGGAGTAGGGTGGGGCGGCGAGGCCTGCGAGGCAGCACAGCCGGCCACGGGAAGCATATGCAGGCGCTCCAGTCGACGATGGTTTTGGCGGCTAGAGCAAGAGCAACTAGATCAGAGATTGAAGAAGCAGGATCACCATTGGATGTCAATCCAATGAATACAGATGTCAGAATAATTTGTTGACCTTTTGTTTTAGACCATTAAATCGTTTTGTTCACTAAATGGACAACACCTTGCGCAGGCTTCATCCTAGTGGGCCAACAAAGTCATCTTCGAAAGCTGTGGCGGAATGCAACCCATTTATTTAGGTTTTACTGCCCATTTTATTTTGTTGACCAATACATCTATTTCCTGGGCTTTGACTCAAAAAATAATCTATTTCCTGGGCTGGGTAAAAATAATAATAGCCGATTTACTATTTATGATAATTTACAGCGCATTTGATTCTTTATTCGAATACACCTATTTACTGGGCTGGGTGAAAAAATAATATTGCGTACATGCAGCCCATTTATTATTTCTGATAATTTACAACCCATTTGATTTTAATAAATGGACCCATTTTCTGGGATGGGTGAAAAAACAATGATGGTCTGGACTAAGCATTTCGTATAAAAAATAATATTGAGATAGGAATATTATTTAAAAAAACTTAAGTTGGGCTTGGTAATCTTATTATATAAAAAATGAACTGAGTTGTGCATTTTTTTTAAAGAAACATAGGGTAGGCTGCGCTTATTTTAGGATCTTGTGTATAACTGTCGGCCCAGTTGCATTGCTGATGTTCAACGAAAAAGGCCTGTGTAGTAGTACAGTAGAACTTTACATTGCTACTCAGCCCACATTCAACGACGCCTGAAAAGGCCCAAACAAGGCTTGTGTACAACTTTTTGAAGTCACTGAGCTCAATTTATAACTTAAGAAAAAAGTTAGAGCACAGTGGAACCTAATTAAAAGTTGTCACGAGCGAAGAAATAATTCAACGGGTCCCACTTGTGTGTGTGTGTGTGCTTGCGTGTGTGTGTGTGAGAGAGAGAGAGATAGATAGAGAGAGAACCATCGGTTGATGCTCGTGAATACAACTTTCAGCCATATGCATTGCTGATGCTCAGTAAAAAACTTATATAGTTGACACAATCATATACAACATCATAGCACATTGAACTTGCATACAAAAATTTCACGCAGGCGGCATGTAACATCCCAAATTTTTAATTTGGAATGTTATACATAGGTCATCCATGCATATCATATTTTATTGCATTTCGTTTTGCGATCCTCGAAATCCTGAGCAACTCAAGGACCACGGAGAGAGTTGGGGATTTCACCGTTTTCATATTTGAATTTTCTCAAATATTGAAACAAGGATCAATTTGGTTTAATTATTTTTCTCTCCGAAAATATTTCATATTAAAAATATATGAGAGGAGATAATATGACTTCTCCAAAATAAATGGAATATTGGAGGAAAAATATTAAAATCAAATAAATAATTTATTTGGATTTTATTGCAATTTTATTTGAATTTAGAAAAAATATGCATTTTTCAAAATTGCATTAGAGTCCCAAATAAATGTTTACCTTGTCCGGGAGATTTTTAGAGGACGGGGAAAATTTATTTCGGGAATTTTGGAGTCCGTTTAGTATTTCTTTTATTTGTTTTTCTGCGCGGAATTATTTAAAAAAAAATCCGCCGGACCGAACCGGGCCGAAGCCCAGCCGGCCCAGCCGCCCCGCGCCGCCATCCCGTCCCGTGCCGGAGACGGACTCGCCGGAGGAGTCCGAGCCGCCGCCGTCGCCGCCCTCGCCCCCTTCCCCAAGCCGCCACCCCTCCCCCCTCTTTAAAAGCCGACCCGGGGCCCCCCCTGGAGCCCCAAGCCGCCGCCGCCGCCTGCCCTCGCCGCGCCGCCTCGCTCGCCGCGCCAGCCGCCGCCGCTCGCCGCCGAGCCGCCGCACCCCGCCCGCCGCACCGCGCCGCCGCACCGCGCGCGCCCCGCCCCGTCGCCTCGCCGCCGCCGCTGTCCCGCCGACCGCCGGAGGTAGCCGCCGCCGCCGTCGGTTTTCATGAGAAAAACCGTTCGGTTTTTGTTTAAACCCTAGATCTAGATTCGGTTTTTTTTAAATACCGGTTTATTCTTTTTAGATCGGTTTTCCGTCGGTTTAGTTATTTAGCGGACGTTCGTCCGTACGTTCGTTTTAACGAACGGTTTTCACCGTTTAACCGCAGACAGCGAACGTTCGTTCGTTAGCCTGTTCGTTAGTTTTCTTTTTCTCGGATTTTCCGCGATTATTTTCGATCGCGATTTCTGATCCGATTTTCGTTTTAGTATAACTTTTCGCTCGTTTGTCGGAATCAGGCGATTCAAGCGCCTAGATCTTCGTCTCGAAGCCCTCTTTCTGTTTAACCAACTTAAACAAGTTTTTACTACTGTAAAATTTGACTTTAGTCCCGATTAGCAATCAAAGCTTGTTTCTTTCGCAGTTTGAGTTTCGTTGCTCCGTTTGATTTGATTCTTTTTGCAAACCGGAGTTCTTCAGTTGAACTTTCTGGTTAGGTCTTCTCATTTGGGTTTTACCCGTGCATCTTCGCTTGATTGCTTATGTATGCTATTGTTTGTTTGCGATAGAATTCCCGGAGTGCGAAGCGTGCTACTACGAGTCCCTAGGTTTTGCGGATCGTCAGCAAGGCAAGTAACACTTTGATCATACTCTTCTATACCCAGTTTTTATGCATTAGTTTTATCCTCAAACACTACATGACTAGGATGTGATTAACTTGTGGGTATTGGGAAGTAGATGATGAGGTAGAACCAATTGCCCTTTTATTATAAAACCCTTGGGAGTTACTTCTACGCTATGCTTATGTTGCCATGCTATGCTCGTAGACGTGGATTGGGTTTTGAGTGTATCCATGACAGATGTGAGATTTTTAATTAATGGTCAACTTAAGGTGGCAACTTTAATACACATCTGGGTGGATTGCTTGTTTGGGCACCTGGGGATATACCAGTGTTGTCCTAGGAGATCCCGGGGATATACCGTGTGATCCTCCTACGGTCCGCCACCCAGGCTCAAAGGGATCATAAGATTATTCATGCTAGAAACTTCCGTGTGCAGCCACAAGCTATTATGGGCTCTAGCATAGTTGAGTATGTTACATGACCTCTTTCAGTGGTAGGCTAGCAGATGTAGGGGAAAGTAGGTGTAACGGTCTACCCAGAGTAAAGAGTAAATGTTTCTGAAAGACTGTGTCTCGGTCATCCGTTTCTCAAACACCATGTAGTGCGAGAAATCCAACGGAGGAGATCGAGTCTTGTGGGGAAAAGTGCACAAGCCTCTGCAGAGTGTACAAACTAATCATGATTAGCCGTGTCCCCGGTTATGGACATCTTGAGTATCTGGTTCTTGGATCATCATATTGAATCCCATCACTCTAAATTAATTTGTTGGGATTAATATTTACTTTTAATTTGGATTGAGAGGGGGATTTACCTTCTCAATGTTCAACAACCACCATGATAGTTAAATAAAATATATTCCTTTGTTGTAGGGAAAAATTGGCTTTTCGCAAAACAGTATAACACTAGAGCTTTTCCACCAGCCAAATATGCATGTAGTATTAGCATTTACTCTGTTCATTGCTCTACTGTGTTATATTGCCAGCATATTCCATGTGCTGACCCGTTTCGGGCTGCAACGTATCATGTTGCAGACTTTTCAGACGAAGAGTAAGGTGTGCTAGGTCGTTGTCGTGCACTCAGCTATGCCGTTGGAGTTGATGGACTCACTTTATCTTCCAAGCCTTCCGCTGTTATCTTATTTAGATGGCCTTAAGCCATATTTATTGTAAGCAGTTCTCTTTTGAGACATTCGATGTAATAAGTGTGTGATTGCTACTCTGTTATAAATCCCTCAAGTACTGTGTGTGTCAGCATTACTGATCCAGGGATGACACTTGAACACAGAGATTCGATCCATTCGGGTCGGGTCGCTACAGAGATGGTATCAGAGCACACGCTGACTGTAGGACACGACCACTAAGAAAAGCCATAGGACACTCTTCTCTACTCATTTCTGACTTCTCTCCATCTTCTATTCTCTAGGATGGCAGACTCAAGGAACAAGTTTACACAACCGGATGAAGACACACCTTTTGGACGACACTTGAAGGAAGTCACTAGGTACCTGAACATTGGAATACCAAGCTTCACCGGGACCTACACCGCCACTGTACCAGAAGAGGAGCGTTGGATGATTCGAGTTCAAATTCCAGGAAGGACATTCACGCCAGTTACGGAGCCCATAGAGTTTTCCTTTGATGCACCAACCTGGAGTCTAGGAAAGAGCATGGCAGCCCACATCGCCATGGGACGCATCGGCGAAGTGTATCACAAGGATCTTAAGGACACGATCTACCAGTTATGTGGGCGCCGAGATGAGCAATGGGAGATGATCAGCACCCGGAGGGACAGGTCCATTGCAGCTTTCATCCAGGAGTTAAACCAGCACATTCGTCGACAGGAGAACCAGATGTGTGCAAGCAAGATAGATTTGAAGAAGGTGATGACCAGGAACATGGAGCTAGAAGAGGAACTCAAGTGTACACGCGATGGATACGAGGAGGAAATCGCAATACTAGTGGAGAAGAATGACGACCTGACAAGGAAACTAGGAGTATTCATGGGAGACCCCGCGCCCGGAGAAGAAGACGACGAACCTGAGGAAATTCGATCTGAAGACTACATCATCATCGACGACACCGACTCCGACCCCGACAGTAGTGATGATGATTATGAAGACGAAGCTGGAGCGGATATCATGGAGTCTTCCACCGATCAAAATTTCTAGATGACCACCATATTATCATTAGTATTTTCCCCATGTAAATAGTAATAGTCCGAGCACTTTTGTAACGGTAGTTAGATCGATTGTATGCTCTTGCTTGAATTGAGTGGTGTGTTATGAATGTGTTTGTCTCATGTGCATATGGGTAGTGCTTTCTCACTAGACCTTACTCTATTCTAATCTCTTCCCTCTAAACCCATCAGATGCCTCCGAGACGCGACACCGGATTTGTTTTCCCACCGGAGCTCACTCAGTTGATTCAACAGCAGAATACCCTGATGCAGCTACTAGTTCAGAACCAAGGCAACAACAACAACAACAACAACAACCCACCGCCACCACCACCAGTTGACAACTTAGCCCGTTTTCTGAGGTTGCAGCCGCCGGTGTTTTCCAGTAGCACCGAGCCAATAGTTGCGGATGACTGGCTGCGCAGGATTGGAAGAGAGTTGACCACCGCAGGATGCACAGACGCTGAGAAGGTGCGTTTTGCCGCACATCAATTGGATGGACCCGCAGCCTCATGGTGGGAGAATTACACAGCCACATTCCCTATAGCCAATGTCACTTGGGATCAGTTTCAGCAAGCTTTCCGCACTGCACATGTCTCAGCAGGAGCTATGAGCATGAAGAAGCGTGAGTTTCGCAACTTACGCCAGGGAAACCGTACCGTGGGGCAGTACGTGGATGAGTTCAGTAAATTAGCTCGCTATGCCCCGGATGATGTGGCCACTGACGCCGCGAAGCAGGAGAAGTTTATGGAAGGGTTGAATGATGAGCTGAGTATGCAGTTGATGGTGGCAACATTCAACAACTACCAGGAGTTGGTAGACAAAGCTCTTATGATTGAAGGGAAGCAGCAGCAGATTGATAGCCGCAAGAGGAAGTATGGACAAGGGAAGTTCAACTCAGGAGCTCAGCAGAAGCCCCGGTTCACCCCGAACTCGGGAGGGCTTGTTCATAACCATGGAGGTCATAACCACAATGGAGGAAGTTCACACAACCATAATGGCCACAAGAATAGAAATGGACATGGAGCAGGCAGTAATCAGAACCGCTCTAACCCAGCCACACCCGCCAAGAAGGATCAAAGCCACATTACCTGTTTCAAGTGCGGGAAGACTGGACATTATGCCAACGAATGTCCAGAATTGAAGAACGGCAATGGTAATGGAAGCGCTGGGAAGAAGCCCAATCCATTCAACCGAGGACAAGTGAACCACGTGAACGTGGAGGAGGTTGAGGAGCAGCCTGATGCAGTTATCGGTAAGTTTTTGGTTAAGTCTTTTATTGCAATTGTTCTTTTCGATACTGGTGCATCGCATTCATACATATCAAGGGGATTCGTGGATAAGTATAAGTTGCCCACTAAGGTACTTAGGACACCCATGTTAGTAAGATCACCCGGTGCGGAGTATATGGCAAGACAAGGATGTTTTCAGATGCCATTGATCATTGGAAGTCATGTTTTCCCCTCAGACCTGATAGTTTTGAAGTCACAAGGATTGGATGTGATACTAGGCATGGATTGGCTATCGATGTATGGAGGAAGCATCGATTGTGCGAGTAAGTCGATTTCGCTTACCACCCTGGAGGGAAAAAGGATCAAGTATGTATCTAGGCATGTGCCTAGAAGGAGCCAAGTAAATTCTCTCACGGGAGTTGTTCAGGAGGAGGTGCCTATTGTGAAAGATTACCCGAATGTATTTCCAGAGGAGTTACCAGGCATGCCGCCGGATCGAGACATTGAATTCTTGATAGAGTTGTTGCCAGGCACCGGACCAATATCAAAGAGACCATACCGGATGCCCGCAAATGATCTGGAGGAGATTAAGAAGCAGATCAAGGAATTATTGGAGAAAGGTTACATTCGACGAAGTTCATCACCGTGGGGAGCCCCAGTGCTCTTAGTTGAGAAGAAGGATGGATCCTTGAGAATGGTTGTTGATTATCGCGCATTGAATGAAGTGACGATTAAGAACAAGTACCCACTGCCAATGATTAATGATTTGTTTGATCAGTTGCAAGGAGCTAAAGTGTTCTCCAAGATCGATCTGAGATCAGGGTATCACCAGCTGAAGATCCGAGAACAGGATATACCTAAGACAGCCTTCACCACCCGGTATGGGCTATATGAGTACACAGTTATGTCATTTGGATTGACTAATGCCCCTGCCTATTTCATGAGTATGATGAACAAGGCGTTCATGGAGTTCTTGGATAAGTTTGTCGTGGTGTTCATTGATGATATCTTGGTATACTCAAAGAATGAAGAGGAGCACAAGGAGCATCTGCGTTTAGTTCTCGAGAAGCTCAGGGAACATCAGTTGTATGCCAAGTTCAGCAAATGTGAGTTTTGGTTGAAGGAAGTTGGATTTCTTGGACATGTTATATCGGGCGAAGGTATAGCAGTAGACCCCACTAAGGTTCAGTCTGTCACTGAGTGGTTGGCACCCACCTCAGTAGGGGAGATCCGCAGTTTTCTTGGACTTGCAGGATATTATCGGAGATTTATCGAGAATTTTTCTAAGATTGCGAAGCCTATGACGGAGTTACTGAAGAAGGACACTAAGTTCAAATGGACAGATGAATGTGAGGCAAGTTTTCAGGAACTGAAGAAACGTTTGGTTACAGCCCCAGTTCTGATTCTGCCAGATATACGCAAGGATTTCCAAGTGTATTGCGACGCTTCTCGCTTAGGACTGGGAGGAGTACTTATGCAGGAAGGAAGAGTTGTTTCATATGCCTCACCTCAGCTTCGGCCGCATGAGTTGAATTATGCCACGCATGACTTGGAGTTAGCAGCTGTAGTTCATGCACTTAAGACTTGGAGACATTTTCTTATTGGGAATCGTTGTGATGTGTACACGGATCACAAGAGCTTGAAGTATATTTTCACTCAGAAGGAGCTGAACCTCAGGCAGAGGAGATGGTTGGAACTTATAAAGGATTATGATATGAAGTTGCATTATCATCCAGGAAAAGCCAATGTCGTAGCAGACGCTTTGAGCCGGAAGAGTTATGTCAATACCCTCAAAAGCGGAGGTTTACCAAAGGGGTTATCCGAAGATCTCAGGGAGTTTCGTTTGGGGATAGTCCCTAGAGGTTTTGTCGCAGTTATGGAAGTTCAGTCAACATTATTGGGAAGGATTCGAGAAGCTCAGAAAGAGGACAAAGAAATTGCCGAGATAAAGGATAGAATGCGCAAAGGAAAAACCAAAGGTTTTCGTGAAGATGAGCGCGACACTTTATGGTTTGAGGACCGTGTGTATGTACCCAATAATGCCGAGATCAGGAAGTTGATACTACAGGAGGCTCATGACTCGCCATACTCGATACACCCCGGAAACACCAAGATGTATTTGGACTTAAAAGAGCGTTTCTGGTGGACTGGTATGAAGAGGGATATTGCTGAGTATGTAGCCGTATGTGATGTATGTCAGAGAGTGAAGGCAGAGCATCAGAAGCCCGCAGGATTGCTACAGCCTATGCCAATACCCGAATGGAAGTGGGATAAGCTTGGCATGGATTTCATCACCGGATTACCCAGGACCCGATCAGGATATGATTCTATCTGGGTAGTAGTGGATCGGTTGACCAAAGTAGCTCACTTTATCCCAGTGAAAACCACATATACGAGTGCGAAGTTGGCCAAGATATATATGACCAGGATCGTATGTCTGCACGGAGTTCCGAGGACCATCGTATCAGATAGAGGAACCCAGTTTACTTCAAAGTTTTGGCGCCAACTACACCAGACATTGGGAACCAGGCTAGAGTTTAGTACAGCTTTTCATCCGCAGACAGATGGACAGACCGAGAGAGTCAATCAGATTCTGGAGGACATGTTAAGAGCTTGTGCGCTAGATTATGGATCTAGTTGGGATGACAATTTGCCCTACGCGGAGTTCTCATACAACAATAGCTACCAAGCCAGTTTGAAGATGGCACCTTTCGAGGCTTTGTATGGAAGGAGGTGCAGAACACCGTTGATGTGGGATGAAGTTGGAGACCGTCAGTTGTTTGGACCGGATTTGATTAAGGAATCCGAAGAGAAGGTTAAGCTGATTCGAGATAGACTGAAAGTAGCCCAGTCCAGACAGAAGAGTTATGCCGACCCAAAACGCAAGGAGGTAACCTATGAAGTCGGAGACAGAGCATATCTACGAGTATCACCCTTACGAGGAGTGAAACGTTTTGGAGTTAAAGGAAAGTTAGCCCCGAGGTTTGTAGGACCATACCGAGTATTGGGACGTATGGGTGAAGTTGCCTACAAGTTGGAATTGCCCGAAGGACTGACAGGAGTTCATGATGTGTTTCACGTTTCCCAGTTGAAGAAGTGCCATGCGGAGATGGCTGATATTTCTCTAAGAGATACAGTGCCCCTAGAAGCAATTCAATTGGATAGTGATCTAACCTACGAGGAGAAACCCGTCAAGATTCTCGAGTTTGCCAGCCGAGTTACACGCAACAAAGTTATCAAGTTTTGCAAAGTTCAGTGGAGTCATCATACCGAAGATGAAGCCACCTGGGAGCGCGAAGAAGACCTCCGGAAGGACCACCCACACCTGTTTTCTAGCCAACCTGAATCTCGAGGGCGAGATTCATCTTAAGGGGGGTAGGTTTGTAACATCCCAAATTTTTAATTTGGAATGTTATACATAGGTCATCCATGCATATCATATTTTATTGCATTTCGTTTTGCGATCCCCGAAATCCTGAGCAACTCAAGGACCACGGAGAGAGTTGGGGATTTCACCGTTTTCATATTTGAATTTTCTCAAATATTGAAACAAGGATCAATTTGGTTTAATTATTTTTCTCTCCGAAAATATTTCATATTAAAAATATATGAGAGGAGATAATATGACTTCTCCAAAATAAATGGAATATTGGAGGAAAAATATTAAAATCAAATAAATAATTTATTTGGATTTTATTGCAATTTTATTTGAATTTAGAAAAAATATGCATTTTTCAAAATTGCATTAGAGTCCCAAATAAATGTTTACCTTGTCCGGGAGATTTTTAGAGGACGGGGAAAATTTATTTCGGGAATTTTGGAGTCCGTTTAGTATTTCTTTTATTTGTTTTTCTGCGCGGAATTATTTAAAAAAAAAATCCGCCGGACCGAACCGGGCCGAAGCCCAGCCGGCCCAGCCGCCCCGCGCCGCCATCCCGTCCCGTGCCGGAGACGGACTCGCCGGAGGAGTCCGAGCCGCCGCCGTCGCCGCCCTCGCCCCCTTCCCCAAGCCGCCACCCCTCCCCCCTCTTTAAAAGCCGACCCGGGGCCCCCCCTGGAGCCCCAAGCCGCCGCCGCCGCCTGCCCTCGCCGCGCCGCCGAGCCGCCGCGCCGCCTCGCTCGCCGCGCCAGCCGCCGCCGCTCGCCGCCGAGCCGCCGCACCCCGCCCGCCGCACCGCGCCGCCGCACCGCGCGCGCCCCGCCCCGTCGCCTCGCCGCCGCCGCTGTCCCGCCGACCGCCGGAGGTAGCCGCCGCCGCCGTCGGTTTTCATGAGAAAAACCGTTCGGTTTTTGTTTAAACCCTAGATCTAGATTCGGTTTTTTTAAATACCGGTTTATTCTTTTTAGATCGGTTTTCCGTCGGTTTAGTTATTTAGCGGACGTTCGTCCGTACGTTCGTTTTAACGAACGGTTTTCACCGTTTAACCGCAGACAGTGAACGTTCGTTCGTTAGCCTGTTCGTTAGTTTTCTTTTTCTCGGATTTTCCGCGATTATTTTCGATCGCGATTTCTGATCCGATTTTCGTTTTAGTATAACTTTTCGCTCGTTTGTCGGAATCAGGCGATTCAAGCGCCTAGATCTTCGTCTCGAAGCCCTCTTTCTGTTTAACCAACTTAAACAAGTTTTTGCTACTGTAAAATTTGACTTTAGTCCAGATTAGTAATCAAAGCTTGTTTCTTTCGCAGTTTGAGTTTCGTTGCTCCGTTTGATTCGATTCTTTTTGCAAACCGGAGTTCTTCAGTTGAACTTTCTGGTTAGGTCTTCTCATTTGAGTTTTACCCGTGCATCTTCGCTTGATTGCTTATGTATGCTATTGTTTGTTTGCGATAGAATTCCCGGAGTGCGAAGCGTGCTACTACGAGTCTCTAGGATTTGCAGATCGTCAGCAAGGCAAGTAACACATTGATCATACTTCTTCGTTACCCAGTTTTTATGCATTAGTTTCGACCCTCAAATATTGCATGATTAGGATGTGATTAACTTGTGGGTACTGGGAAGTAGATGATGAGGTAGAACCTATTGCCATTTTATTATAAAACCCTTGGGAGTTACTTCCACGCTATGCTTATGTTGCCATGCTATGCTCGTAGACGTGGATTGGGTTTTGAGTGTATTCCATGACAGATGTGAGATTTTTAATGAATGGTTCAACTTAAGGTGGCAACTTTAATACACATCTGGGTGGATTGCTTGTTTGGGCACCTGGGGATATACCAGTGTTGTCCTAGGAGATCCCGGGGATATACCGTGTGATCCTCCTACGGTCCGCCACCCAGGCTCAAAGGGATCATAAGATTATTCATGCTAGAAACTTCCGTGTGCAGCCACAAGCTATTATGGGCTCTAGCATAGTTGAGTATGTTACATGACCTCTTTCAGTGGTAGGCTAGCAGATGTAGGGGAAAGTAGGTGTAACGGTCTACCCAGAGTAAAGAGTAAATGTTTCTGAAAGACTGTGTCTCGGTCATCCGTTTCTCAAACACCATGTAGTGCGAGAAATCCAACGGAGGAGATCGAGTCTTGTGGGGAAAAGTGCACAAACCTCTGCAGAGTGTAAAAACTAATCATGATTAGCCGTGTCCCCGGTTATGGACATCTTGAGTATCTGGTTCTTGGATCATCATATTGAATCCCATCACTCTAAATTAATTTGTTGGGATTAATATTTACTTTTAATTGGGATTGAGAGGGGGATTTACCTTCTCAATGTTCAACAACCACCATGATAGTTAAATAAAATATATTCCTTTGTTGTAGGGAAAAATTGGCTTTTCGCAAAACAGTATAACACTAGAGCTTTTCCACCAGCCAAATATGCATGTAGTATTAGCATTTACTCTGTTCATTGCTCTACTGTGTTATATTGCCAGCATATTCCATGTGCTGACCCGTTTCGGGCTGCAACGTATCATGTTGCAGACTTTTCAGACGAAGAGTAAGGTGTGCTAGGTCGTTGTCGTGCACTCAGCTATGCCGTTGGAGTTGATGGACTCACTTTATCTTCCAAGCCTTCCGCTGTTATCTTATTTAGATGGCCTTAAGCCATATTTATTGTAAGCAGTTCTCTTTTGAGACATTCGATGTAATAAGTGTGTGATTGCTACTCTGTTATAAATCCCTCAAGTACTATGTGTGTCAGCATTACCGATCCAGGGATGACACTTGAACACAGAGATTCGATCCATTCGGGTCGGGTCGCTACACGGCACGATCACGGTGGAAGCAGTGGATCGCTACGGGTAGGGCTATGTTGAAACCAACAAACTCATACATAACCGCTCATCATCTTTATCAATGACAGGGAAATATCTTGAATGTTGTGCAAAGAAAACAGACAGACAACACAATAAGTTCTGCTAGCACATTAAGTTGACATACACCCCTTTCTAAAAAAAGGTCAGGTACAAAATAGAATAGGTCACAATCAAATGTACTGGCACATCAGTGCTTCACACCGATAGCTCGGATTTAACTAGTATCTGAGAAGATTCAGTTGTTACCTCAAATTAGAGCACATCCAGGTAGCCAGCCCTGCCTCTTCTCCCAAAGAAGCAGTGGCCCCCGCCGCGCGATGGAGTAGGCCCTGTGCCATCTGTCATTCTGAGCAACACGGGGAAAGTCTGACATTGACTCCTATAATGGACGTCGTCGACGGACCCTGGCACCAGCGACGGCGGCAGGACTTCGAATGATGGATTGACCACTTCTTTGACATGCACGAACACTCGATACAGGTACATCCCTAACATGGTCTGCGGCGGACTTGGTGGTGATGAATAGTACAACCCTGATTCCTGCACCGGTATCTCAACACCAATCACCTTCGGTATGGTGGAAGGCTTCTTCATCCATGCCATAACCGTCAGAGCCCAGCTGTCTGGAGGAACAAACATACTTATGAGCTCATCTCCTAGGTCGTTAATAAGCTCATTCATGGACCCGCTATTCCAAGCACGTCGAGGCATGCCGTGGAAGGTAAGCTTTGTTAAAAACTCAAGCTCAGAGGGCACCGAGCCCCATCCTGGGTGCCACCGATCAAAGCTCACCAGCGCGCCACTGCAGTCGAAAGTTGTCCGGAACCTGACGAAGAAATTAGCCGGTGGCGGACAGACTTCAATGAGCAAGTCGCTTATTTGGATGCCATGCGCAATGCCAAGAGCTTTGACAAGGTCGTCCGGCAAGACGGGAGGACGGTCGCCATTGATGGTTACCATCAGGACTTTGTCGGCAAACTGGTCGTCAAGCGCTGCCATGCTGCTGTTGAGCAACAACATGTAGCGCCCGAAGGCAGGACGGACCTCTGGATCTCCGGCTCGGAGATCCGTGTTGACCGGCAAGATGATAGTGCGCTTGAGTACAGGGAGTACAGGAGGGGGATTTGGGGGAACTAGAGTAAGAATCGAGATTCCAGAGGTGGGGGAGGGGAAGTAGATTGGGGATGAAAAGGTAGCATGAATTTCGAACACGCGCTAATACGCTCTCGGCACGCAAGCGCACAAATACACCGGTGGTGCCCACATGTCGGCCTAAGAGTCCTTTTTCTTTCTTTTTTTGAGCGCCCGGCCTGGGAGCCATAATTGACCTGTTTGGCATTGTATTACTACTCGGACCATATTCAACGACACCTCACATTGGCCCAAACAAGTGTACATCATCGAAAAGACACCAAGCTCAAATTATAACTTGAAAAAAGGATATATACACTGAACACTTGAGAATGGTGATGCCCTCATTTAGCCCACCAGCAGTTCGAGACAATAAACAGTTAGAAACAACGATATAGACAACATTCAAACACTGACTAGTGACTACTACTAACATAAACAGCAATGCATGATAGTTCATAAGAAGTCTTGCTACACCACCAAAACGCAACCATCTGCAGCGCTCAGCCTCTTGTGATCCAGACGAGAATGACATTCTAAAGAGTGGCAACTATTACATAGTAAGAGTGACATAGACAAGGATGACCAAATGACAAGGAGTCTGCATAACAAAAGAGAGAACTACCCATCTAGAACAAGCAGCAAAGACAACAAGTCATTCGAAGAGGGATGATCCAACACCATCATAATTTGCAGCCCCGCTTCAGCCACCAGTTATCCGAAGACACCAGGACTCCACCCTTTCGACACAACAACCAAATTACCTATCAACCTGAAGGCTTGAACCACATCACTGCCTATCAGAGTTGAGACATCCAAGGATCAAAGTTAATCCAGATGCCTTTGTCATTCTCAACTTCTTTTGGCTGTAGGTTGTATCGTTGACAATCGGGGGAGTTTGCTCCCGAAGTCTTAGGGCTCGTCGTGTAGACACAGTTTTCCCTAGCAAACAGAGCCTCTCTGCCATGAAGATCCTTGCCGATGGTGATCTCCTGGTTAATTGGATAATTGAGTCCAAGAAACAGAGAGTGTGAACCAAGGCTGTTTAGCCGCCTCCAACTCAAAAATCCTGAAGGCCCCAACAAGCTGGTATCCTACTCATAGACGTAATAGCCACTCTCCGGATACTCATGTATTTCATGGTGCTTGTACATAGTGGGGTTTTTGCAATATAACTTTGCCGACTCATGTGTGCGAATGATCATCAGTCTTTTGCCGTCGTCTATCGAGCAAGGAACCAGTTGTGCTTCCCTGTTTTTGGCAAAGGTGGTGTGATTACAAAGGGCAATAACTGTAGGGACACTGCATCATATCAAAAAGGACAGTCATTGTTAATGTAAGATCAGCATTGTTTAGAGTATGAGTAGGATAATGCAAGAAACATCATTGATCTGTCCCTGTTAGAACTGAGAGGAAAATACCGGGAACTGTATACTGGGTTCGAAAATATAGAAGTACCATGCATGGTTATACTCATGTTATCTCACAACCGATTCTTCACAGGAAACTACCATGTCATGCATGTTATGTCCTCATAAATAAATTCTTCAAGGAAACTAACACACCATGCATTGTTATATACTCATGTTCTGTGGGCAAAATTCTTGTGAGGATATTATTCTAGCCACTGATTGCTGAAGGGCGAATATAGGTATGTACAAATGGTAAGCATTAGAGGATTTCACTACTTCCAAATATAGAGTTCTCCATATGCACATTTACTTCCCTAATGTATGGTTAGATGAAACCAATAGTGTGATGCATGTTTCTACACCATGAAAATGAGGAAACTAACATGGCTATTCATACACACTCATATTTAGTTATATAGATTAATATAAAGTTAGGAGAATATCCATATCTTCCTAACCGTTTGATTATTCAAGGGTACAAATTGGCTATAATGACATGGTCACAATCGCATGAATTAACTTATTCCAAATATAGTTGATATACGACGTCTCTAATACATTGCCATAGTTCTACTCAAATTCTACTCAAACAGGGATATGCCAATCATCACAAAAGTTCAAACAGTGTCATGGCGTTATCATTAAAATTAGACGAAAGCAACTTACACGCGCCGTCCCAGCAATACGTGGTGCCATCTTCTTTGTCGATTGCGTAGATGGTGCCATTGTGTTCAATATCATCACAGAAGTGTGTATCAGCTTTGATGATCCACTGCGAGGTGAGTTGTCTCCAGCTAAAGAAGGCACCGGTGGAAAGATAGGTGAGTCCACGGTCGAACAAGGCAATTAGCTTGAAGTCTGTGTAATCAGCATATCGTGTGGCCACTTTGCAGATTACAATCTTCCACAAAACAAGGTCCGTCCAACTGACGTGGTAATCTAGATGACTTGTACCGCGATGGTAAAACCCTATATAATCCAACATAGGAAGGATAATCTCATGGGAGGTGTGGAAGTTCACGAGCATCAACTTTTTCCCGTCTTCTCTGACGGCGGCCATCCAGTGGGAGTCCATGCCGACCCAGTACATACCTGCCAAGAAGTTTTGGGCGATGGTGATCAGATCGAAGTCGAGGGACATGGTATACGGCGACCAAGTACATACATGCAAAGAAGTTTCGGCTAATGGAGGCCGGATTGAAGTCGAGGGGCATCATGTACTCCTTCGTAGCATGGAGAGCGCATCTCGCAAGAGCAGATAGCAGCAAGCAGGGTGTCTTGAAAAGCTTAGGCCTCGCTTCGACGATGGCCGTGTGCATGTCCCTCGAGCATGCAGCCAGCCGCACGATGCTCAACATATCCATACGCAAACAACAGAGGTCGAGGATGTCAGTGGGGAGATCGCTCTAGTCGTGGCTCATATGGATGCTGCGTGGTTCGCGTTCGGCCATGGTGGGGTTTGGAAGGTTGGTTTTTTGGGGCTTGATTTACGAGGGAGAAGGCTCTCGGTGCTGGAGCGGCTAGCTAGGGAATAGTGGTACTGGAGGAGACGAGCGAGGCGAGGGTACGCGGGGGCACAGTGAGATGATGAAGAGTGACCGCAGGATCTCCGGCGAGATGGAGATGGAGATGGAGTGGTGCTAGGAGAGAGGGAGATGAGGCGAGGCATGCTATACAGCGGTCGTGACAGTGACTGCACAGTGCACAAGGTGAGGCTGACTTTGGTAACCTGAACACGCCGCCTGGACTAGTTTCACCTCGGGCGCAGGGTCTTGTCACTTCACTGTGAGGACCGGATGAATAATATTTTGACCATCAAGTGTACTACAGTTGTACTACTACTAGTAGTAACATACGGAGTAGTACTGTATAGCGGAAAGAGGTCTCCCGTGCTAGCATGCCTCTGGGTTCACTTCATCCTCTAGGTAGCATCCATATTGCGAACAAAACCAAATTCTCGTGCATGCGGAAGCACGTAGATGGGCTTTTTCTTTTTCGAGGATAACCGCATATTCCTTAACCAGAAAAGGTTGTGTCTCGCAAGCACGCGCCAATATCCATCTGAATCAGCTATGACACATTTTTTGTGCAAAGAGATGGATATGTTTGTATATTTGTTCGTCCACCCAAGTGGGTTTTGCGTAGGTCCCACCTGTCAGGAGGGGTGCAGAAATAAAAAGGAATCATAAAATGTTTCGCCACAGTGATTCGAAAGAGTGACCACAACTAAGCAGTGGCACATGTAGCGATAGAAGGATGGGCACATACACACACACGTACCACTCCTCAGTACGCTACCCGCATAGCCCTTTAGTTTTGCAGGTTGGTCTACCTAGCCGTCTAATCAACTGCCTACATGCCACTTCTTCCATTTACTTCTCCATCGAGAACCGATCTTCCTTGGCTTCTTCACCTCTCCTTCATTTGCATTCAGACCCCACTAGATTCATATTGTTTTAACCTCTTTAGATACTCCTGGAGTAATTCCGGAGCCCCTTTAAATAATCATCTTCTTCAATTAGACTAGCCATCTTAATCCTAATTCTCTAAACCATAGCCCTCTGGTCCAGCGGTTCCAAATGGCGAAAGAGATCCCTACGCAGGTTTTTAGCGTCAAACATGTCCTCGTCGAAGGCTCGTTGAGCATAGTTGCCACCGTCACCGACCACCCAAGGGTTGTTCGGGAGTAGATCAACAACGTATCCAACTCCCTTGAAAAGGTGGAGATGAAGGTCATCGGTCTCGACGCAGTGTACATGGAGCGTGCCACTGGGATGATCCAACACACCGCCGTCCTTCAGCTGTGCCTCGAAGATGAAGTTTTGGTGTATCACATCATACACGCACCCTCCATACCAGGTGAGCTCCATGATTTCATGTCTCGGGAGGACATATACTTCTGTGGGGCAGCCATCGAAGGGGACAGACCGAAGCTGGCGCCGTACAACCTTGACTTGAAAAACATCGCTGACCTACAAACCAGAATTCTTGTAGACGATTGTGATAAAGAAACACCATCCCTATTTGACGTAGCAAATTTTGTGCTTAGAACAAATCTTGAGAAGGGTGACGAGACACTGGGATTAAGTTCGTTTGGATGGGAGAATTATCCCTTAACCTACGAGCGGATAAAATATGCTGCCCTCGATGCCCGTGTGAGTTTCCAGATAGCTACAAGGTCGAAAGAGCTTGTTGCGAAGCCGTCTCCCATAGAAAATGAGCAGAAGAAGAAGAAGAAGAAGAAGAAGAAGAAGAAGGAGAAGAAGAAGAAAGAAGAAGAAGATGAAGAAGAAGCTTCACCAGCAGCAGGGCATTATAGATGGATGAACTATTTCCTCTCTTGTAAAAAAAATATTTCCTCTCTGTGTACATTGATATAGATGAACTATTTCGCTCGTGTACATATCTTTGGAACAAGTGTTGTAGCGTAGGTCCGCTTGACTATAATGAGCTAGTTATCCGCCTAGTTTTCTCTACTACTCCTTGAAGTGATCGGTATGCAATGCATGTGTCAGTAGACATGACAGCTTGTCCATGGAAGTTGAACTACGGCGAGCATCATGTTTCTACCACTGCCACATGCGATCCCCACGATGCCGCTCCAACCCACGGCACCACGTCCCCCGACGTGCGCCTCACCCCTCTCGGCCCCACCGCTCCTCTGCCTTTGTGTGCATGACATGTGGATCAGCTGAACTGCAGCGACCATCAAGTTTCTACCACAGCCACAGGCGATTCCCATGACGCCGCTCAAACCCATGACACCACACGTCCCCCGACCTGCGCCTCACCCCTCTCGGTGCCACCGCCCCTCTGTCTTTGTGAGAATGACATGTGGGCCAGCCACCTATAGGGTCCACATGTCATTGACTCAAAGGAAGGTGCACTAAGCCACTGAAGCTCAGTCCCGTGGGCCCCGAGAGGGAAATGTAACTCCTGCGCCAGGCCTTGTGGTGCTCCAGCTGTACGAACTCGTGCCAAACTCGAATTTTTTTTCTTACTACTACCAATGTGCCGGCCAGTGCGTTGCAATGGATCCAAAGTAGACTTGAAAGATAAACACTCTAGTTTTGATATACATATATCCGTAAAAATAAATTATGCTTCACTCAAAACATATTTCTCAGGCTGTTTTGATGAGGTGAGGGGCGGGTGTGGTTGGTTTCAAGATAATAATAGATTTTTAAAACATTGGAGCAGATTTTTTTCTAACATTTTGTAGCATGGCACGGCATCCGTGCACCTAAGAGTCTAAAAAAACATGGAGTGCACTCTAAAGATATTTACATGCTCCCCATTTAGTGGAGTGCACTCTAAACACATTATCTATTTATTTTTCTCTAGCCTTTCCTAGCCATGCAACCGTGCCACATAAGCTAGTCATGCATGCAATCCATAAATTGCAATATACTCTAGGATGCAATGCCGCCACATCATCTATTTATGCCTGTTAGTCATAGGTTGTTTTTTTGCATTAGTCTTGATCCTTCACAGTTTGGTAGAGGTATGATTAATCCAAATATTAGTGCTCCATAAAACTAAACTCCAAAGGTCTGCCGGAGCCAAGGCAGAGGACATACGATGGGGGCGATGGAGGCGTCTTCGTAAGAGGAGGAGAGCTCGAAGGTTAATCTTGCACGTCCGCCGCCACCTGCATATCAGCGTGGGACGGTGGAGTTATGGGATTTTCCTAAACCACGATGGGCACCATGCAGTACTCCTCATAGTCGGGGGCGCGGTGCTCGCGTCCCGGCTCCTGGGGTATTGTCTAGAGCACTGATACGTCCATTTTGCATCATGTTTTCCTACTGTTATTTATAATGTTTTCAAGCATAATAATGCTTTTGGGAGTAATTCTAATGCCTTTTCTCTCATAATATGCAAGGTTTACACAAAGAGGGAGAATGCCGACAGCTGGAATTCTGGACCTGAAAAAGTTACGTCGGAGTTACCTATTCTGCACAACTCCAAATGAGCTGAAAATTTACGGAGAATTGTTTTGCAATATATGAAGAATATTGGAGCAAATAACTACCAGAGGGAGCCCACCAAGTGGGCACAACCCACCTGGGCGTGCCAAGGAGCCCAGGCGCGCCCTGGTGGGTTGTGCCCGCCTCGGCTCACCTTCGGTACCCCTCTTCTAGTATATAAGTCATTTTGACCTAGAAAAAATGAGGAGAAGACTTTCGGGACGAAGCACCGCCGTCTCGAGGCGGAACTTGGGCAGGAGCACTTTTGCCCTCTGCGAGGGGGAAATCATCGCCATCGTCATCACCAACCACTCTCCCATCTTTGGGAGGGCCATCTCCATCAACATCTTCAACAGTACCATCTCCTCTCAAACCCTAGTTCATCTCTTGTGTTCAATCTTTGTACCAGAACCTTAGATTGGTACTTGTAGGTGACTAGTAGTGTTGATTATATCTTGTAGTTGATTACTATATGGTTTATTTGGTGGAAGATTATATGTTCAGATCCATTATACTATTTAATACCCCTCTGATCTAGAGCATGATTATTATTTGTGAGTAGTTACTTTTGTTCTTGAGGTCACGGGAGAAGTCATGTTGCAAGTAATCATGTGAACTTGATATGTGTTTGATATTTTGATGATATGTATGTTGTGATTCCCTTAGTGGTGTCATGTGAACGTCGACTACATGGCACTTCACCATATTTGGGCCTAAGGGAATGCATTCTGGAGTAGTTATTAGATGATGGGTTGCTAGAGTGACAGAAGCTTAAACCCTAGTTTATGCGCTACTTCGTAAGGGACCGATTTGGATCCAAAAGTTTAATGCTATGGTTAGATTTTATCTTAATACTTTTCTCGTAGTTGCGGATGCTTGCGAGGGGGTTAATCATAAGTAGAAGGTTTGTTCACGTAAGAACAGCACCTAAGCACCGGTCCACCCACATATCAAATTATCAAAGTAGTGAACATGAATCAAACCAACATGATGAAAGCGACTAGATGAAATTCCCGTGTATCCTCAAGAACGCTTTGCTTATCATAAGAGACCTTTTTGGCCTGTCCTTTGCCACAAAAGGATTGGGCTACCTTGCTGCACTTTATTTACCGTTACTTGCTCGTTACAAATTATCTTGCTATCAAACTACCTGTTACTGACTATTTCAGTGCTTGCAGAAAATACCTTGCTGAAAACCACTTGTCATTTCCTTCTGCTCCTCGTTGGGTTCGACACTCTTACTTATCGAAAGGACTACGATTGATCCCCTATACTTGTGGGTCATCAAGGCTCTTTTTTGGCGCCGTTGCTGGGGAGTGAAGCGCTCTTGGTAAGTGGAAATTTGTAAGGAAAAATTATTACTACGTGCTGAAATTTATTGTCACTTGTTACCATGGAGAATCATCCTTTAAGGTGTTTGTTCGGGGTATCTTCACCTCGACCGGAACCACAATTAGCTACCCCTCAACCTATTGCACCTACTGAAAATATTGGTTATGAAATTCCTTTGGGTATGATAGAACAACTGCTAGCTAATCCTTATGCAGGAGATGGAACTGAACATCCTGATATGCACTTGATATATGTGGATGAAATTTGTGGATTATTTAAGCTTGCAGGTTTATCCGAAGATGAAGCTAACAAGAAGGTTTTCCCTTTATCCTTGAAGGAAAAGCATTGGCATGGTATAGGCCATGCGATGATATTGGATCTTGGAACTGGAATCGATTGAAATTGGAATTTTACCAAAAATTTATCCTATGCATCTAGTTCATCGTGATCGGAATTATATATATAATTTTTGGCTTCGTGAAGGAGAAAGTATCACTCTAGCTTGGGGGAGGCTGAAGTCAATGTTATTCATGCCCCAATCATGAACTCTCTAGAGAAATTATCATTCAGAATTTTTATGCTCGGCTTTCTCGTGATGATCAATCCATGCTCGATACTTCTTGTACTGATTGTTTTATGAAGAAGACCATTGAATTCATGTGGGATCTTTTAGAAAGAATTAAATGCAACTCTGAAGATTGGGAGCTCGACGAAGGTAAAAAGTCAGGTATTAAGCTTGAATTTGATTTTGTTAAATCTTTATGAATACTGATGCTTTTCACAAGTTTAGCACTAAATATGGACTTGACTCTGAGATAGTAGCCTCTTTTTGTGAATCATTTGCTACCCATGTTGATCTCCCTAAGGAGAAGTGGTTCAAATATCATCCTCCTATCAAAGAAGAAATTAAAGAACCTGACATAGATAAAGATGAAACTATTATTTACAATGTTGATCCAGTTCTGATTACTGCTTATATTGAAAAATCACCTTTCCCTGTTAGGATAAAGGAACATGGTAAGGTTTCAAATGTGGTTCACAAAAGTAATATTAGAGCACCTAAACCTGCTGAACAAATTAAAGTAGAACCTAGTGTTGCTATTGTTAAAGATCTCTTGGTAGAAAATATTGATGGGCATGTTATTTACTTCTGTGATGAAGCTGCTAGAATTGCCAAACCTGATAAAAAAGATAAACATAGACCCGTTGTTGGCATGCCTGTTGTCTCAGTTAAAATAGGAGATCATTGTTATCATGGATTATGTGATTTAGGTGCTAGCGTGAGTGCTATTCCCTTTACCTTATACTAAGAAATTATGAATGAAATAGCACCCGCTGAAATAGAAGACATAGATGTTACTATTAAACTTGCTAATAGAGACACCATCACACTAATTGGGATTGTTAGAGATGTTGAAGTCTTGTGTGGGAAAATAAAATACCCTACTGATTTTCTAGTTCTTGGTTCCCCACAAGATGACTTCTGTCCCATTATCTTTGGTAGACCTTTCTTGAACACTGTCAATGCCACTATAGATTGTCATAAACAAACTGTCAGTGTCAGCTTTGGTGATGAGTCTCATGAGTTTAATTTTCCAAGTTTAATAGACAACCTCATAAGAAAGAATTACCTAGTAAGGATGAAATAATTGGTCTTGCTTCTATTGCCGTGCCTCCTACAGATCCATTAGAACAATATTTGCTAGACCATGAAAATGAAATGCACATGCACGAAAGAAATGAAATAGATAAAAATTTCTTCGAACAACGACCTCTTCTCAAACATAATTTGCCTATTGAAACTCTAGGAGGTCCTCCTCCACCTAAAGGTGATCCTGTGTTTGAATTGAAACAATTGCCTGACACTTTGAAATATGCTTATCTCAATGATAAAAAGATATATCCTGTTATTATTAGTGCTAACCTTTCAGAACATGAAGAAGGAAGATTATTGAAAATTCTGAAGAAGCACTGAGCTGCTATTGGATATACTCTTGATGATCTTAAGGGCATTAGTCCCACTCTCTGTCAGCACAAGATTAATATGGAACCTGATGCCAAACCCGTTGTTGATCATCAACGATGTTTGAATCCTGTGATGATAGAAGTGGTAAGAACTGAAATATTAAAACTCCTGGAAGCAGGTATAATCTATCCATAGCTGATAGTAGATGGGTAAGCCCCGTTCATTGTGTCCCTAAGAAGAGAGGTATTACCGTTGTTCCTAATGATAAAAATGAACTTATCCCACAAAGAATTGTTACTGGCTATAGAATGGTAATTGATTTTAGAAAATTAAATAAAGCAACTAGAAAAGATCATTACCCTCTTCCTTTTATCGATCAAATGTTGGAAAGATTATCAAAGCACACACACTTTTGCTTTCTCAATGGATATTCTGGTTTTTCTCAAATACCTGTTTCACAACCTGATCAAGAGAAAACCACCTTTACTTGCCCATTTGGAACTTATGCTTATATACGTATGCCTTTTGGTTTATGCAATGCACCTGCTACCTTTCAAAGATGTATGACTGCTATATTCTCTGACTTTTGTGAAAAGATTGTTGAGGTTTTCTTGGATGATTTTTCTGTATATGGAACTTCTTTTAATGATTGCTTGAGCAACCTTGATCGAGTTTTGTAGAGATGTGAGCAAACTAATCTTGTATTGAATTGGGAGAAGTGCCACTTTATGGTTAATGAAGGTATTGTTTTGGGGCATAAAATTTCTGAATGAGGTGGATCAAGCTAAAGTTGATGAAGGATTTCCCATTTGTTTTTGATGATGATTGTGTAGAAGCCTTTGAAACACCTAAGAAAGCCTTAATTTCTGCACCTATTGTTCAACCACATGATTGGAACTTGCCTTTTGAAATTATGTGTGATGCTAGTGATTATGTTGTTGGTGCTGTTCTAGGATAAAGAGTTGATAAGAAATTAAATGTTGTCCATTATGCTAGCAAAACTTTAGACAGTGCCCAAAGATATTATGCTGCTACTGAAAAAGAATTTTAGCAGTTGTGTTTGCTTGTGATAAATTCAGATCTTACATTGTTGATTCTAAATTTATCGTTCACACTGATCATGCTGCTATTAAATATCTTATGGAAAAGAAAGATGCTAAACCTAGACTCATTAGGTGGGTTCTCTTGCTAAAAGAATTTGATTTACATATTACTGATAGAAAAGGAGCTGAGAACCCCGTAGCTGATAACTTATCTATGTTAGAGAATATTCTTGATGACCCACTACCTATTGATGATAGCTTTCCTGATGAATAACTAGCTGCAATAAATGTTTCTCATAACACTCCTTGGTATGCTCACTATGCTAATTATATTGTTGCTAAATATATACCACCTAGTTTCACATACCAACAAAAGAAAAAATTCTTCTATGGTTTAAGACATTACTTTTGGGACGACCCACATCTTTATAAAGAGGAGTAGATGGTATTATTAGACGTTGTGTACTTGAGCATGAACATGAACAAATCTTATGGAAATGTCACTCCGAAGCTCATGGCGGGCATCATGCGGGAAATAGAACTGCTTATAAGGTATTGCAATCTGGGTTTATTGGCCTACTCTCTTCAACGATGCCCGTAAGTTTGTTTTATCTTGTGATGAATGTCAAAGAATTGGTAATATCGGTAAGCGTCAAGAAATGCCTATGAATTACTCACTTGCTGTTGAACCATTTGATGTTTTGGGTTTTGATTATATGGGACCTTTCCCTTCCTCTAATGGGTATACACATATTTTGGTTGCTGTTGATTACGTTACTAAGTGGGTAGAAGCTATTCCAACTAGTAGTGTTGATCATAACACTTCCATTAAAATGCTTAAAGAAGTTATTTCCCGAGGTTTGGAGTCCCTAGATATTTGATGACTGATGGTGGTTCACACTTTATTCATGGTGCTTTCCGTAAAATGCTGGCTAAATATGATGTTAACCATAGAATTGCATCACCCTATCATCCTCAATCTAGTGGTCAAGTTGAACTTAGCAATAGAGAAATAAAACTAATATTACAAAAAACTGTTAATTGGTCCCGAAAGAATTGGTCTAAGAAATTAGATGATGCACTTTGGGCCTACAGAACTGCATATAAAATCCGATGGGTATGTCTCCCTATAAAATGGTTTATGGAAAAGCTTGTCATTTGCCTCTTGAGTTAGAACATAAAGCATATTGGGCAATTAAAGAACTCAACTATGATTTCAAACTTCCCGGTGAAAAGAGGTTATTTGATATTAGTTCATTAGATGAATGGAGAACCCAAGCCTATGAAAATGCCAAGGTATTTAAAGAAAAAAGTTAAAAGATGGCATGACAAAAGAATCCAAAAGCGGGAATTCAAAGTTGGAGAATATGTTCTTTTGTACAACTCTCATTTCAGATTCTTTGTAGGAAAACTTCTCTCTAAATGGGAAGGACCATATATCATCGAGGAGGTTTATCGCTCTGGAGCTATCAAAATAAATAATGCCGAAGGTACTAACCCGAAGGTGGTCAATGGGCAAAGAATCAAACACTATATCTCAGGTATGCCTATTAATGTTGAAAGCAATATTATTCAAACCATGACACCGGAGGAACACATAAAAGAGACCTTACGAAACACTCCAGAATCCCTAAAAAGAGGAGGTATGTGATACGGTAAGTAAACGGACTCCAAAAAATCCGCAAAAATATTTTCTGTCAGTTTTGGAATATTTTAAAAATTAGGAAAATAAGAAACAACCAGAAAGGCACCTGAGGGGGCACAAGACACCATGGCGCGCCTGGGCCCCCTGGCGCGCCCAGGTGGGTTGTGCCCACCTCGAGAACCTTCCCAACTCCGTTTTCCTCTCGTTGGCTTATTTCCCAAGATAAGAAATCTTTATATACCCCCTGAACTTATTGAACACCGTATCGCGGAGAAATCTTCTGTTCTTCTTTCTTGCTGTTTTCTGACAGATCTAGATCGCCATGGCCGCTTCGAGCTCCACCAAGGACAAGTTCTTCGAGAATGTCATCAACCCGTATTTGCGGGAGGTGATGCAGCACCCTCAAGCTATTGAGATGCGTGAGGGGGTGCTCCACATCCGGGACATCCAGGGTCCCAAGGGGACGGGGACCGTGGATGCCAGGCTCGAAGCTATGGAGCAGGAGGTCTTCAAGTGCAAGGGGATGGTGGAATGTGGACTCAATGCCAATCACCTCATGATCGAGGATTACACCCGTGATCTCAAGGTGGATGGCAAATCCATGAAGGACATCGTCTTCACCTTCAAGGAGCAAATCAACTTTCTGCAAAGCCAAATCTATGATCTCCAAAACCAAGCCTTTGAATATGAGGCAAGGTTTAAAGGTTTGAGTTTGGCTGCCAGTTGCAGGACTCGCGAGACTTGCTCCTCCTCTTATGATGGTGAGCCATTGCCATGGAAACCAGAAGATAAGATCGCTACTACCTCACCACCACCACCACCTTCTTCATCACCAAAGGAGACTTGAGTTCATGGTATGGGCACTCCCTTGGCTTGTGCCAAGCTTGGGGAAGGTGCCCCGGTATCGTATCACCACCACTATCTCGCTTTTATCTATTTTAGTTCGATCTTTAGTTTTCCTTTGATCTAGTTGAATAAAAGTTTAGTTCGATCCTTTCTTTTCGAGTGCTTGCTTAGTGATCTATCTATGTAATCGTGTGCAAGATATATAATAAAGAGTAGTTTGAGTGTTGTTTCTTTACTTTTATGTTTCAATAAAGGAAAGGAAAATAAATGAAAAAGATCATATGCTAATCTTATGTGTAATAAGCATTGTGCTCTTGTGATAAACATGCCAAGTCATCATCATTTGTATTGCTTGATCATAGTGGTTAAACAACTCCAATCAAATTCCTATCTGAAAACAATTCAAATTAAAAGTGCAAAATAAAGTGGTTCAAAAATTGCTGGAAAATGTTCACCTTCTAGAAAATATTCCAAAACCATTTGCTGTTAAGGAATACAACATCATCATCAATTCAACATGGGCCTAAGCATTTAAAACACAGCCAAATCAGCACTGTTAATGTCCTATTCCTTTTTGAAAAATTCAAAAGGATTCCAAAACTCCTCACACATTTTGTGGCAATGCAGAATATCCAAATGTACTTGTGTGACCAAGTTTCACATTTGAACAAAATCATTTGGCAGCCCCTTTAATTCAAAAACCATCTGTGGAAAAAGAAAAACTGAAAACTAAAAAAAGAAAAAGGAAAAAGGCCACTATGCACTGGGCCTAAGTGCACAGTGCCTGAGGCCGGCCCATCTCTCTCTCCTCCCTCTCTGTCTCATGTGTGTGTCATCGCGCGCCTGGCCGCGCCGGCGAGCGCCGCCCAAACGGCGACAGCGCGAGGCCACCGACGCGAGGGGATAAGGCCCCGGCTTCGTTCATTCCCCCTGGCCTCCCTCGCCATTCTCCCCCTTCCTCCTTGCCTCTCCTCGCTTGGATCTGGCGAACCCGAGCGCCACCGCCTCCGCACCTCCGTCGTCTTCACGGCCACCGACGTCCCCGCGGGCCACCATCATGCCTGGGAAGAGCACCGTGCTCGACCACATTGCCTGGCGCTTTCCATTGGAGACGAAGGCCCCTGCAGTTGCCGATCACCGCCGCCCCTTTTCGCCACTGCTCCGGCGATCTTCTCCGTCTACGGCGAGCTCTGCTGCTCCTAATCTATCAAAGGCTCGTCTTAGCCGCGCGGTGAGCCACCAACTTCCTCCTCTTTCACTTCTTTTACTTCCGCGCGGTCCCTAGCGGTCCTCTCCACCATGGCCGTACCCGTCGCCGTGTGTGCTTGTCGCTGGCATGGTTCCGGTGACCCCACGGCCGCGTAGTAGTGTCCAACGAGTTCGCCTGCTCTCGTAGATAGCCCCTGCACTTTTCATTCGAGCCGTAGCGCACGACATCGCCGTTCTCATCGCCACCCGAAGCCGCCGCCGTTGTAGCTCGTCGCCGGCGACTCTCCGGTGACCAAATGGTCACGGGGTCGAGTTCGTTGAGTTCTACGCATCGCGTAGGGCCTTGCTAGCCTCGCCATTCGCTCATTTGCACGCTGCTGCTCCATTTCCACCATCGCCTGATTCCGGCCGTTCGCCACGGTCGTCGCCGTTGTCGCCACCGGCCACCTCCGGCCACACAACCACCGCCAATCGACGCGGCTTACTCCGCTCGTTCGAACGCGCATCGCGCGCGCCAAATGACCGCCCGTAGATGAATCCCGATGAGGTTCGAGCCAGCGTCGCCGCGTATTTGGTCGCCAGGGCAACTCCGGTGCAGGTCACTGACGTGGCACACCAGGGGCCCGCCCCTGGGTCACTGCCAGTGGGCCCCTGGCCCCAGTTAACCACGTTGACCGTGGTCAACTGTGCTGACTGGGCACTTAGTGTCACTGACACGCAGGCCCCATCGCATAATTAAACTAATAAAAATGTTTTTATAAATAAAAGTAATTAGATTAATTAATCACTCACTGACAGGTGGGGTCCAGCAGTTAATTAAGTCTGATTAGTTTAAAATAAACTCTGGTTAGTACCAGAGGCTGACAGGTGGGACCCACTGGTCAGGTTTAACCTGGTCAGTGCGGCTCTTGACTGCTGACGCCATCACCACGTCATGCTGACATCATAATTAATTTCTGTTAATTTACAAAATTCCAGAAAATGTTATAATCTTCAAAAATTCATAGTAAATTAACCATAGCTCAGATCGAAAAACTTTCTACATGAAAGTTGATCAGAACGACGAGACGAATCCAACCGTGTCGTCTGTTTCCGTGTTGGGACCCTCTATGGAGGTGAAACCGCAACTTTTAGCCTATTACCGGTAAATGAATAGTGCATATACACCGGTTAATAATTCCAACTTTAATCCTAAAATAACTAAAATGATTTAGACATGTCTTTAGGCAACCCTGCACTGCACGATAGCATAGCATGCTCTGTGTTGCATATGATTGCTGTGTATTTATTTGTTTCCTCCCCCTCTTCTCTCTCGGTAAACCCCGGTACCGACACAGTTCTCGAGACCGACGCAGCTCAGGAGCCCGATGACACCGTTGACGACCTTGCCTTTGCCGCTGAGCAACCAGGCAAGCACCCCCCTTGAGCATGCCTATATCGCCTATTCTCTTCTCTCTTGTGCTTGCATTAGAATGGCTGATGTTACTGCTTTACCTATTCTGATGCATGACCTGCTTTTGTAACCTACTTTTCATGATAACCTGCTTATCCTAAACTGCTTAGTATAGGCTGGATAGAGACCCATCAGTGACCCCCACTTGTCCCAGTTGCTCCGCTGGATTATCGGAAGACTCAACAACCAGGCCCCGGCACCGCACATCACCCCCTTAGTTGCACGACACTGTAGCGTTACTATCGAGTGCCGAGGGTGATACCTCGTTTAGCACTTCTGATGTTAACTCTATAGAGTAGCTATTTGGTCGTGGTCATCGAGGGTGATTCCTCCTTCACCACTCCCGATAACGACACCGTTGTGCAACACCTCAAGTGTGAACCTCGAGGGTGATTCCTCCTAAGTTCACCTTGACGACTACATCAGGTGGAATCCGTCGAGGGTGATTCCTCAGTTTTCCCCTGGTGTTTGGACACACACTTACTATGACTTTAACCATGAACCATGATAAAGTCGGGTCGGCCCTGAGGGGTACCCGCGCGAGCATGTGATGCGATTGATGTGTAGTCGGGTGACCAGAGAGAGTACCAGCGAGATAATTACGAGGCGTGGCCGGGCATTCTTAGCCCTTGCCACAAGTCCTCGAGACGGGGCGACGGGGTCACATCGATCGTGAGTCTCTGCTCATTATCGCGCGCTCCTAATTCACTAACGGTTTGGATATTTGATCCAAGTGGGCCTCTGGCCCGATAGCACTAACCATCACGTGGGAACAGTTATGGGCACTCTGCGTCGTAGGCATCAGCCGAAGCTTAATGGACGTCAGCAATTGAGCGGCGCGCGCTGGGTTGGACCGCGTTAAGCACCCTCCATTGTACTGGAGGCTGCTAGGTCTGCTCACCGACCGCGTACTCAACGTGCAGGAGTGCCCGGAGCGATGGCCCAAGACCCCTGGGGGCATAGGTTTAGTCCGGCGTGCTGACCTCTCTGTTAAGCTTAGGTCGGGTTACGGCGTATCGTTTGGCCGAGGCCGGGCATGACCCAAAAAAGTGTGTCCGGTCGGAGTTAATCAAGCGTGGTGGGTAAGTTGGTGCACCCCTGCAGGGAAGAACTAATCTATGCATAGCCGGATCCTCGGTAATGGACGCTCGGAGTTGTATCCTGATCGATACAACTAGAACTGGATACTTGAGATGAGAAATGGATACTAGGGCTCTGGGATTGCTTTCTCGCAGGGAGTCGAGAAAGGATCTCTGGCCGAGGTTGATACTGATTACTGCTACTACTTTATACTGTACTAATCTACACTCATCTAATGCTGCAAGACCGCTGAAGATGCTAGTCTTCGATAGGACTAGGCCTTCTCTCTATTCTGGCATTTCTGCAGCCCAGTCCACATATACAGCCTTTCTTTGATAATGTTGCATATGTAGTGTAGATCCTTGCTTGCTGAGTACTTTGGATGAGTACTCACGGTTGCTTTGCTTCCTCTTTTTCGCCATATATCCGTTTGATGCAACCAGATGACGTAGCCCAGGAGACAGCTACCCCCGGCGACGACTACTACTACCACCCCGAGGGTGGTTACTACTATGAGCTTGCCAACGACCAGGAGTAGGATCGGAGGGTCCCAGGCAGGAGGCCTACGCCTTTCGATCGTAGCTTTTGTTTTGCCCTGCCTTTTTAAAGGCTTGTCTGTTTCTCTTTTATAACTGTACTCATATATCTGATGCTTCCGCTGACGCTTGTATGCGAGCTTATGTATTCGAGCCCTCGAGGCCCTGGCTTGTAATATAAAGCTTGTATGACTTTATTTATGTTTTAGAGTTGTGTTGTGATATCTTCAAGTGAGTCCTTAGGCTTGATCGTGTGCATTTGCGTGTATGATTAGTGCACGATTAAGCCGGGGGCGTCACATTATGGTAAGTAATCACATCACATAAGGAAAAGTATAAGTGGTAAAATTTATTGGAGATTGACAAACATAGCATTGGTCAATGATGCAATTCATGAAAGAATTAATAAGGGGAGAGAAGATTCACATGCAAATACACTATCTTGGGCATCTTATATGATTGTGAGCCCCCATTAAATATTTTGCGTCAAAATTGTTGACGTTGGACAAGGAAGACAACGTAATGATTTATGTTTGTTCATATTCACATAGAAGTTATATTGTCATAGATCCTTCAACATGTGGTGCTTGCTCAATATCTTTTCTAGCCAAAAATTCCGCACTAAGTATAGATACTACTTGTGCATCCAAAAACCCTAAACCCAAATCTTATTTTGAGAGTCCACCATACCTACCTGTGGATTGAGTAAGATCCTTCAAGTAAGCTGTCATCATGCAATAAGGCAATAAAAATTGCTTCTAAATGTGTTGGATCATTTAATGTAAGAGAAAATTGAGCATTGTACGAACTTGTGATGGCAAAGTAATAAAAGCGACGGGCTGCATAATAAAGGTTGCTATCATAAGGGGCAATATAACGTGATGTTCTTTTGCATTAAGGGATTTGGCATACAAACAAATAAGTGCATGATAACCTCTGCTTCCCTCTGCGAAGGGCCTATCTTTTACTTTTATGCATTTACTTTTATATAAGAGTCAAAGTATCTTCCCCTACTCCTTTTTATTTTCTCTTTTTTGCAAGCATCATGTGGTGAGGAAAGATCTAGGCACATATATCCTGTTGGATATGAGTGGGCATGAGTTATTATTATTGACATCACCCTTGAGGTGAATAGGTTGGGAGGCAAAACTATAAGCCCCTATCTTTCTATATGCCCGATTGAAACTTTTTGTTCATGGGTATGTTGTGAGTGTTAGCAATCATAGAAGCTTAAATAATGGTTGAGTATGTGGAGTTGCCAAAAGGCTCCGATACATGACCCTTCCTGAAAATATGATGAACTGTAGTTGCAAAGTTGACTGAGAACATAGTTTGTTGGTTTTCAGTAAGGTTTATGCTTTATACTTCAATGTTGTGATGAATTGTTAGTTGTTCATGAAAAGTTATATGATTAAAGTTATCTGATAAAGTTTTATGTTAAAGTTCTTTGCTGTTATAATAATATGCATGATGTTTCTATGTCCATATTTTGTTTTTATCGACACCTCTCTCTCTCTAAGCATGTGGACATGTTTTTCGATTTCTGTTTTTCGCTTGAGGACAAGCGAGGTCCAAGCTTGGGGGGAGTTGATACGTCCATTTTGCATCATGTTTTCCTACTATTATTTATAATGTTTTCAAGCATAATAATGCTTTTGGGAGTAATTCTAATGCCTTTTCTTTCATAATATGCAAGGTTTACACAAAGAGGGAGAATGCCGGCAGCTGGAATTCTGGACCTCAAAAAGCTACGTCAGAGTTACCTATTCTGCACAACTCCAAAGAGCTGAAAATTTACGGAGAATAGTTTTGCAATATATGAAGAATATTGGAGCAAATAACTACCAGAGGGAGCCCACCAGGTGGGCACAACCCACCTGGGTGCGCTAGGGAGCCCAGGCGCGCCCTGGTGGGTTGTGCCCTCCTCGGCTCACCTCCGGTGCCCCTCTTCTGGTATATAAGTCATTTTGACCTAGAAAAAAAGAGGAGAGGACTTTCGGGATGAAGCGCCGCCGTCTCGAGGCGGAACTTGGGCAGGAGCACTTTTGCCCTCCGGTGGAGCGATTCCACCAGGGGAACTTCCCTCCCGGAGGGGGAAATAATGGCCATCGTCATCACCAACCACTCTCCCATCTTTGGGAGGGCCATCTCCATCAACATCTTCAACAACACCATCTCCTCTCAAACCCTATTCACCTCTTGTGCTAAATCTTTGTACCGGAACCTTAGATTGGTACTTGTGGGTGACTAGTAGTGTTGATTACATCTTGTAGTTGATTACTATATGGTTTATTTGGTGGAAGATTATATGTTCAGATCCATTATGCTATTTAATACCCCTCTGATCTTGAGCATGATTATTATTTGTGAGTAGTTACTTTTGTTCTTGAGGTCACGGGAGAAGTAATGTTGCAAGTAATCATGTGAACTTGATATGTGTTCGATATTTGGATGATATGTATGTTGTGATTCCCTTAGTGGTGTCATGTGAATGTCGACTACATGGCACTTCACCATATTTGGGCCTAAGGGAATGCATTGTGGAGTAGTTATTAGATGATGGGTTGCTAGAGTGACAGAAGCTTAAACCCTAGTTTATGCGCTACTTCGTAAGGGACCGATTTGGATCCAAAAGTTTAATGATATGGTTAGATTTTATCTTAATACTTTTCTCGTAGTTGCGGATGCTTGCGAGGGGGTTAATCATAAGTAGGAGGTTTGTTCAAGTAAGAACAGCACCTAAGCACCAGTCCACACACATATCAAATTATCAAAGTAGCGAACATGAATCAAACCAACATGATGAAAGTGACTAGATGAAATTCCCGTGTATCCTCAAGAACGCTTTGCTTATCATAAGAGACCGTTTTGGCCTGTCCTTTGCCACAAAAGGATTGGGCTACCTTGCTCCACTTTATTTACCGTTACTGTTACTTGCTCGTTACAAATTATCTTGCTATCAAACTACTTGTTACCGACTATTTCAGTGCTTGCAGAAAATACCTTGCTGAAAACCACTTGTCATTTCCTTCTACTCCTTGTTGGGTTCGACACTCTTACTTATCGAAAGGACTACGATTGATCCCCTATACTTGTGGGTCATCAAGCACGCGCTCAACCACCTCGTGAGCCTCAAGGATGCCATGCTCGCGGCCATGCTGTTGGAGCACATGCTCGTGCGCTTGAGCGGCGAGGATGCGATGTTCGCGGGCGTGCTGCCAGAGCACGCGCTCGTCCACGTCGAGAGCGGCGACGATGCGATGTTCATAGGCATGCTCTCGACCATGTCGAGAGTGGCGATGATGGGATGCTCGTGGGCATGCTGCTGGAGAACGCACTCGTCCACATTGTGAGCGGCGTGGATGCGATGTTCGCGGGCGTGCTACCGGAGCACGCGCTCGTCCATGTCGAGAGCAGCGACGATGCGATGTTCACAGGCGTGCTCTCGTCCACGTCGAGAGCGGCGATGATGCAATGCTCGCGGGCATGCTGCTGTAGAACGCGCTTGTCCACATTGTGAGCGGCGAGGACACGATGCACCTCCTCGTGACCACCAGGGCGTGCTGCTGGAGCACAGCTACCCCTCGTGGCCGACGAGGGCGAGCCGCTAGATCACACCGCCCTTCGTGTGGCCAGTCAGCGCACGCTACTCGTGGCCGTCGAGGGCGTGCTCCACCTTGGCGATGTCGGAGACTCCGTCCTCTTCTCAGGCCGCGGTGCCGTCCACTTCGGCAACGGCTGCGTGCTCCCGTGGGTATTGTGTTCGTATGGGAGCTTCGATCTACATTACCAGTGGGGGTGGGGGGTTGACCTTTTCGTGGTTTCACATGGTCTGAGGAGAAAAATAGAATCTGAAGTAGCACAATATGTTGGAACGTGTCAGAGGAAGGATGGCAGGAGCAGTACAACAAACATCACAGGCGCACCATATTTTGAGAAGGGTTTAATGTAATTTGTGTGAAATGGGTCTGTGTGGATGTATGAGTAGTACATCCATATCATTGACATTCATGCATGCAACAAACATTTGTGTGCATGATTTCACCCTATTTTCATATTCTGTTGGGAGTGGATTCGATTTTTGTAATCAGAGCTCATTTTTGTAGTTGGTTTGAATTTAGACTATGCATGTATTATTGCGAGAGATAGATATAGAGATAATATTTGTGTGACAAAGAGGGGGGGGGGCAGCGATACATAACGAGAGAGGGGCATATGTGTGTTCGAAAGACTTTGTGTGTCATACTTTGAGGAGTGTCCGAAAGGGAGAGAGAGGGTGTGTGCGTGTGCGAGTGTGTGTTAGAGAGAGAGAGAGAGGTGCGTGTAACGTCGGGATCGACAAGGTTGGGAGGTTGGGGATATGGGGGATCGATAGTGTGTGTGCGATGAAGGGACACACAGACATCATCTGTTTGCGTGTGAGAGAGCTGGATAGACCTCGACAGCACGGCTGGCTAGGGGTGGAAGGTTATGTGTGGTAAAAAGAGATAGTAGAGAGAGAGATGAATGCTTGTTTGTTGCAAGGAGACCTAACTACATAGATGGGGGTAGCAAGAAGAAGAGAATGGCGGTGTGCCTTTTTTTCATGGGATGGGAGAGAGACCCAGAGACACGCATCGTGTGGAGAGGTGTGTGTGTTTCGAGAGAGAGAGGGAGGCATGGACCTGAATAATGAGATGGGTGCTCATGTGTATGTTATAGGGAAGGAATTGTCTAGGTGGTAGTCTTATGATGGCGACCCAATCTTTCAATGAGAGTGGGGATAAGTATCGATCTGGTGGATTTTGACGTTGATGATCCAGCTATATCATACCCGGTGATACAAATCGACAATCGTTACTAAACCAATCTTCGATGGTCGATGATCTTGTCGTATGCACAAAATCAACGTGAATAACGAGATGGAGTTCCTCCAAGCAACCGAAAGAACAGGCTAGAACTAAGATAATGCAATCATAATTGCTAATATGAATTAATTAAGGATAATGGTGGGGTTGCTGGTATAGGATCTGAACAAGGCGGTAGTCCTACACACACCCCGCAAATGCAAATTATAGTGAAGCAAAACAATGTGTACAAAACAACGCGAGTTCTAACCTAGAAAAAAGGTAGTAGCCTTATCTATATCTATAGACTATATTACTATATTTTTTATTTGTATAGTTATATGTATACCTATTCCACTCCCTCCGTTTGTAATTTACTCCGCACATATATAGCTTTGACTGCAGCCAAATTTTATAAAGCTTGACCAAATTTGGTGAAAACAATATGAATATTTACACTAACAAATTTACATGATGTGGAAATAAAAGCAATGATGAATCAAGTGATATATATTTGGTGGTGTATATTTTAATACTTTTTCCTACAAATTGTTGAAAGTATACAAAGTTTGACTTTAGAGAAACCCAATATGCGGTATTATGTATTATATATTCTATATTCATTAGTTTTCCGAAGTCAATGCGTGTATTTGCACGTACACGATATAAACCGTTGATTGATGTTGATCCAACGGTCCAGGTGGCTGCAATTCGGATCTACTATAACCTAATTGTACCCATACACATTCTTCTCGAACATGCAGCACGACAGTGTGATCGATCCACACAATTTGCTCTCAATAAGACCTCCAGATGTGCCACATGGCTTCATGATTGCCCCCCACATCATATTTTTCATACTACATTGACTGAAAAAAGATAAATCACCCAAAACAAGATCTTCCCTTTTTTGTTCCTACGATGTTGTGCCGTGCACGTACCTAGTTATATAGTGGTAGTAGTAGTACAATCTTCATAGTAGGAGTAGTACGAAGTGCTCCTACTCTATCAATGAGTCCCATCTGACACGAAATTTCTTGGCTTCCGTGCTACAGCTAGATCTTCCTGTCCTCATTTCTGTTTTCCAACGCGGCAGGTGGGGTGCGGTTTGCCGATAGTCGGTTTGCTCAACTGCGGTCCCACATGGAAGTGAAAATGCTAGGCAACACGCCTTCCCTAGCCATGTGGTGTGCCGGACGGACCGTGGAGTACTCCCGATTCTCGGGTGTGTGGGGGTGCGACGCGAACGTGGCAGGTCTTTTTCCTATTAAGCATGTACAAATTGTAAGATTTGGTTCTGCGCGCGATCGATAGATAGAAATAACGATTGGAAGCACTAGGGCGGGGCTTTTCCCGCCCGATAAGCAGGGTAGTAGATAGGTTGGCGCATCGTCGGTTTGGTCACATGCGGTCCCACATGTTGTAGTGATATAAAGCCTAGCCAATGCGCGTTGACCGGGGGGCCAGAACGACAGTGTGGTATGTGACGGGGAAGGGACATGCTTCATGTACATGTTCCTGTTTCTCATTTTGAACTTGCGAATGTGACAGGCGTGCTACACGAGTAGTTTTGAATTTATAAGTTCGGTCACAGTTTTTGAATTTATGAGTAGTTCGTAGGTTGGGTCAAGCTTCGTATGTAAATTACGAAGTTGATGCAAAAGGTAAGCACAACTTATAAATTGACGGAGGGAGTACTAGTTATAGTGATGCATATAATTGACGCCAAATGTGAGCAAAGGGATCACACATGTCTTTATCGACTGGAATGGCAATGCAATAGTTCAATAAGAATTAAGGCCACGACGATGCGATCGCAGTGGTGATTACAGGAGGCAAGAAGAAAGATGCATCCATCAACGACATCCTCCTCCTCAACTCAGTGCGTTGGGCCACCGACCGGCGGCTGAGGAGCAGCAGCTTTTGTGGCGAGGTCAAGGTGCTTCTCAACAAAGGCGTCCAAGGCTTCCAGCCGGTTGACGAAGGCCAACATCGTAGCGTCCTCACCGGCCTTGTAGATGCCTATGTACACCACTTCCTCATACACATGGGTGTGTAGGTTGATGAATTCTTGCAGGGCGAGGCGCCTAGCGGCGAGCGCGACCTCGAGTTGGACATTCTTCGTTGTGTCGGCGGGTTGCAGGGCCACCAATGCTTGAAAGAGTTTCTTGCCGTGGAGGCCGATTAGGGTGGCAGGCAATGAGGAGCCTGGGCATGCAGGCTGGAGGAGTACGGCGATGTCGTCCGCAAGCTTCTTCACGATGGTGAACTTGTTGATGGTGGCAACCATCATCTTGTCCAACTGAGAGCCGTAGATGGCGTCGACGATGGCCATGAACCAGCCAGTCACCAACACCCTCTGGAGACAATCCTCGATGCCATGCCGCAGGCTGGCGTCATGGACAATCTGGCACAAACGCTGTCCGGTTGATCGCATCGCCGCCATGGGTCTGAAGTGAGCACTATTGCGCTTAGTGTAGGTGCGTACAATGTGGTGGATGCATTGGAATGGAGGGGCGCCTTTATGTGAGTGCAAACTGCGTTGCATTCATATCGTGCAGCCTCCTTTTTGCATCCTCCTCCCTACTTCCCTCAGCATGATACTAATTGAAGGAGGATGCATCATTGGCCTTTCAACATTTTGGGAACCGCTCCCCTCTCCCTTGTCTGCATTAAAGCCGTATCAGGAACTGTCCTGGTTTACTAGTTTACCGTCCATTTCTCAATTTATTTTTACCATCCTGGTTTACTAGTAGCTGTCAATTCGAATAGTATTGCGCCGCCCGCTGCACGCCCAGCTGAACATGCGTCCTCGCCTCCATCAAATGCCTCCGTTAAACCTGCATGCAAACCGAGAAACCTACTCCGGCCACACGTCCATTCATGAGCGGGCCAGAATTAAATGCAACGCCGGCCGAGCTCCTCCCATCCGCCCTTAGTTTAAACAAGGCCAGACGCCGGCCAAGCCTACCATCCGCTCTCTATTTAAACGAGGCTAGACGGCGGGCAAGAATCGCACCCCTCCGCCTCTCCCCCATCTCCTCCTTCACCATTTTCTCCACTCTTCCGATGGCTTCCGAGGAGCTGTTCTCTAGCATACTAGCCGACCGGGACCGCTCGGTGCTTCACCTACCTCGCCTGCCCGATGAAGCCAATTGCATCTCCAAGAAGGCGTGCGGTTCGGCAACTCGCCGCTCCAGTTCAGCTCGATGAGGAGTGGAGAGTTGCTCCACGCCGGCACGGCGACGAGCACGACGGCACAGGCGTCATCACTGCCATGTCATACCGCGCCACCATTGTCTATGGCCGCGCCTCCTGTGTTTGTGGCCACACCTCCCGTGCCTGCGGCAGCGCCATGCAGGCAAAGATAGAAGCCGGGTCCGCGGAGAGCAACGAGTCGGTGGCCAGCTTCTCCGTGTCTGCCACCATCATCGAGGAGAAGTAGAACACGGGAGGCCGCTGCCGCTTGGGTCCCACGAAGGCCACCGCCGAGGTGACGATTGCGTATATAGGTGGTCTCTTGCCTGGTTCGTCTCTTGCGAGGACCTTCGTCGACCCCGCAAATGTCTGTCGTACATGAGGAAGACAAAGGGATCCGCGGGCGGCCATTTAGATTAGGTATTAATTATACCACGAGAGTCGCATTAGCACCACTTAGTTCATGTAAATGTAATGAAATCCATCATGTTTATATGAAGATCTGACTTTGTTATATGAGATCCTTCATGCTTATATGAAATCAGTCCGTGTTTGCACGAATTTCCTCTGGCTGGTTAGAGTTGTGAAAATGTATGCTGCTGGCGTTGGATGTCGTCCTCCGCGGACGAAAGTGGGAGGAAACTTGTCGGTTGCCGTTGGAGATGCTCTGATGCTAGAAATAATAGATCTCCAATCCATTTGAGTTAATTGTGAGTATGATTCTCAAAGATAAAAAGTTAATTGCATGTACAATGTACATGACTTGCAGGGTGGCTACAGATTCATACAAAAAGTTAAAAAGAAAGAAATCCATCCTTAATCTTGTATTCTAAGTACTCTGTGGGTTCCACTGTCAGTACAGTAGCGGAAGAAGTATATATTAAAAAAAATCTAAAAATCTAAAGTTTAAGACAAAATTCGAACTCAGGTCATCGCGTTGCGAGCATCCGGCGCTAACCAGTCCACCAAATGTTCGTTGTGGATGATGCAGGAGATATATTTCTTTTTAAATAGTTACTGCAATAATTGGGTTGAAGTGATATATTTTATGTCTGCCCCAAATGATCTCAAGTTCACTTGTAGCAACAAAGATAAGGTTGCCTTGTTAATTAACAGAAAACAGGGTAAAAACTATCACAGGAGATCGGTAAAAACAAGGCACACTGCGTTCAGCGTCATCATCACTACAGCTGTGTGCGCGCGAGAAATATACATATCGAGGGGGCCTATAGAGAGAAAGACGTATCGAGTGTGTGTGAGCGAGGCACAGAGACACAACTAGCGAGTGTGTGTGTTTGAGAGAGAAGCCAATGGATAGATTAAGATCAAGATCGAGGTGTCACCCTTTTGCTATCATTGTTGGGTGGTGGGGAGGGGGAGGGAGAGAAAGATGTATCGATAGTGTGCGCGTGGTAGGCATAGAAGCACAACTAGCGAGTGGGTGTATCTGTGTGTTTGAGAGAGAAGCCAGTAGATAGATTAGTATTAAGATCGAGATGTCACCCTACTCCTTCGGTGTCGGGAAGTGTGTGTGTGGGGGGGTGCCAGTGACACTTATATATAGGGAGAAAGAGTTTGTATGTTACATATCTATATTAAGGGATAGGTAGATAGCATTTGTGCGAGGCATACTTAAAGCATCACAGAGATAAACAGGTGGTGTGCATGCAAGTGCCGGAAAAAAATGAAGAGAGAAACAATCTGTGTGTGTGTGTGAGCGAAATCTCTAAACAGAAGGTGCTCTGCTAGAATCCCATTGTATGTATTCATATGGTTCCGGGACTCGAGTTAACCTTACGGATATGTGTGCGAGACATAGTTATACTTTGAGACATTAGTGGCGGTGGGTGGGCGGAATTAAAGGGGTGGGCATGTTCGACAGAGAGAGCATGTGTGTTTTTGTGTGAGAGACTTGTAGGATGGTGTAGAAGGATGAATTCTAACCTTGACAGAGGGATAGAAATACATGAAGTGCACGTGTGTGATTCCGATGCCCTCGGAGAAATGAGATATGTATGCGTGTGAGAGAGATTGCACAATTCATTCACGTATCACTATCTAGCGATCGTGGACGTGCATCGCTTTAGCATAATCAATATCTACTTTGTATCGTGGCCAAATATACAATATCGATTCAACGCTATAAAGATTGGACACTCACATATCGCATATTTTTTAAATAGTCTTTTTCAATTGTGCATTGCAAAGTTATAGTGATGTTTCTTCAAACAACCACTATAATTATCATGTACATGCACCATTGCTAGTTTTGCATTCAAATTCATTAGTCTTGGATGATTTAAGGTTCTATTATGAAGTAATATATGTAATATTCATATATGAATTCAACGGGTACTGCAATTTATGAAATGGAGGACATGTAATCATATGAGGTAACACTTTTAAGTAGCGGACCACAATATCCATTTCTTTTGTGCATCTATATTATCCATTTGTTACTGTGCAATATAATTAAAATTAACACATCAATGCATTGTATTTAAAATAAATAACCAATGGCACTAAATTATATATTTACACGAGAAATACATAGGCTGAGCGTTTGATCCATTTTTTTGTGAACGCACCTCTACACCCGTACGATTGGCCGCGCCCGTGTGAACGTCCAAGTTATCGGTGCATCATCCCGAGTTATTGTCTTTTTTTCTGGGGTGGACTTCATACCAGTTATTAACTGTTGACGTGTGCCTCGTGTACACAGTCTCGCATGAGCTTCCCGCTAGCACTGTCCAAAATTAGTTGAAACTGGATACGAACGATCCCGCGGGCGGCAAAATCTCCCGCCTCCTTCTAAAATTTCCGCCACCTAGTCTTTAGCATGCAAAATTTCCCTTTTGTCCTTGGTGCACGGAGAACAATAGTTACAATATGGCCCTCATTTACATAATAGGTCGGGGTTGCTTTGGTAACTTCCGGTTCCCCCACCACACGGCACCCCATTTCCTCTCCGCCCCCTCCCCGCAAAAACGACTACTCCACAGCACCAGACCAGAGCATCTTACATCACACCGTCCGTACTTCATCAGCCATTCTACCCCTTCCGTCTTGAAACCCTAGACTGCTCATCCACCGGCATACCAGAGCCCATTCACTGCCAGCGTCGTCCACCTCGCCGGATCTGCTTCTGCGGCTGCATCTACCCCTCCTACCTCCCCTAGAAACAAGTAGACTGCTCATCCACCACCGTACCATAGCCCATTCAGTGTTGGCCTTGTCCACAGCGCTGGATCTGCTTCGCTGGTACTCTCATCAACCATAGCGCATTTGCAGCGTCTCCTTTGTACTCCACATCGGAGACTCTTCGTCCACACCCCCGGAGCCGCCCCACCGATGCCCCTGTCGATGGCCTCTGATCCTGTTCACCGACACCTTCCTCAACCCTACCGGAGCCGCTTCGCCGACACCATCCTCAACCCTACCGGAGTAGCTTCGCCTATACCATTCTCAACCCTACCGGGGCCGCTTTGAAAATGCCCAAGTCCACGGCCTCAGATCCGCTTCGTCGCACCCTCGTCCAACCTACCAGAGCAGCTTCTGATGCCCTCGTCCACGGCCGCGGATCCGCATCGTTGACACCATTCTGAACCCAACCACCAGAGCAGCTTCACCGACGCCCTCGTCCACGGCCTCATATACGCTTTGCCCACACCGTAGTCCACCCTACCGGAGCCGCTTCACAAACACCCTACTCCACGGTTCTAGATCTCCTTGCCGGACCCCGACAGCCAGCGCAGCGTTATCACCCTTGACGTTTCTAACCTGATTCCCATCGTCTGGCAAGATGCCAAGCACCTGCCGCGGCCTAGGTACTTGTCACCTTTAAACCCATCCAGCATCACCAGCCCGATGTACTTCAAATATACTGACAGGTCACTGTTACATGTTATGCAGCTGGCAAGAACTACAAGGACGATGTTTCTTCTGGATCTAACACCTTGGCCAACCAAGATCTTGGATTGAGGCATTGCTATGATCTTGTAAGTGCGTCTCTCTCTCTCTTGTATTGTTGTCTGCCTGCCAGCATGCTTTGCTAGGATTTTTGCTCAGTAATCCCTTGGTGCAGACAATGATTTCCACTACTGGCTGCTAAATTAGAGATGTAGATGTCATACATGATACTCCCTCCATTCCTAAATATAAGTCTTTCTAGAGATTCCACTATAGACTACATACAGAGCAAAATGAGTGAATCTACACTCTAAAATGCATCTATATACATCTGTGTGTGGTCCATAGTGGAATCTCTACAAAGACATATATTTAAGAATAGAGGTAGTACATTACACAAAATCATAGGTGGCATGTAGGAATTCTAGTGCACTGCATTTAGGCTCCCTTAGAGTACCTTCTAGTCCAGTACACAGAGTCATGGCTAGTTTATGCTACGCACACAATCGTTAATTGGTGGTTTAAATATGCGCAAGGGATATGCAATGTATTATCATGTAGAGATATCTCAAATTACCTATGTCAACTTGCAGATAGGGTGCCGCAATGAGAAATTACAAGATTTCTGAGTACAAGATGTATGTGGCATTTTCATGGAACATCGCAAAAAAAGGAGAGGCAGCGGTGAGCCTATACAGTGTGCTATGGTAGGTCACTCCATTGCAATCATCGTGACATGTTATTTGTATGTCAGTGCTGTTGGCCAGGGTTCTTAGGGACAGTTATTTCGAGTTATCCTAAGAAAATAAGCCCCTTTGAATATAAGCCCCAGATAATAAGCCAACTAATTCTTTTCATTGCCTGCTTTTTCAGCTTATCTATGGTATGATCAATGAAAAGTCTAGATTGCATTATATTTTGTCATTTTGCTGCCCATATGAAAATTAATTTGACTTGCCAACATCACGAATTGAACCCAGTGCAGTAATTAATATGATAGGAAGACAGACCATCAATATTTGTTCAAAATGCAAATACAAAGATACCATCTGCTTGGCACAATCTACTTTGGTCAATGTCTTCCATAGTGAGCCCATTGCCTAATTTAAATGAAGAACTCATTGCCTAAATTTAAATGAAGAACCGTTATTTATCAAAATTCGATGGTCCAAGTGGCTGGTTATTATCATATAGCAGCACCACCTAAACGCATCATATAGCAGCAGCAGCTCATAGCAACTCATCAAATAGCAGCAACAGCAGCAGCTCATAGCAATTCATCATATAGCAGCAGGAGGAGGAGCTCATAACAATTCATCATATAGCAGTAGCAGGAGTAGCTCATAGCAACTCACCATATAGTAGCAGCAGCTCATAGCAATTCATCATATAGCAGCAGCAGCTCATAGCAATTCATCATATAGCAGTAGCAGGAGCAGCACATAGCAATGCATCATATAGCAGCAGCAGCAGCTCATAGCAATTCATCGTATAGTAGATCAGAATGAAAATTTGGCAAAAAATCAGAGGAGATCCTCACCTTGTTAGATGAGCTCATCCTTCAACAGCACCTCAAGGCCACGGCCTGGGAGGAGAGGAGGGGAACGAGGTGCCTTCTGCCGGAGTGGGGCATCGGCCGTAGTTGTGCGGTGACCGCTAGAGTAGAGCGTTGGACGGACCATAGCGGAGCAGCTACTAAAGATCATGAGAGTGAGGGGCGGCGCCGGAGGGAGGAGTAGCCGAGGAGATTGGGCCCTACCCACTGGCCATGTAGCCTAGCTGGACAGAGCATCGTCGAGGAGCAGGCCAGATGGGACCTGTGGTGGCGGCTCCTTGGAGGAACCCTAGCGCTGCAGGCTGGGGATCGAGGTAGAGGGGAAGGGGAGAGGAGAGGCAAGCGGGCAGGGCAATGAATGCTTGCATGTTTGTTTTTACTTGAGGGTCAGGTGTGACGCGGGCGTGAGTAGTGGCCTTTTGAGTGTAATATAGGCAGACAACAGACTCATTTCACTATTCCCCTTCCCTTCAATTTTTAGTGAGCTTCTACACGAAGCATCCCCAAGCGAAATAAGTTAAGCCCAAGCCCATAACTCAAAAACGAGTTCTTTAGATCTTTTATGGCTTATTTTGACAATAAGCTCTCAAAAGGCGGAATAGAACTGGCCCTTAACCTGCAATTCAATTGTGCGTGCAATTATGAATCACTCCTGCCTACTATAGTGTACATTTAGGCATCATACATGGCATAACCTAATACATGTGCATTTCATTATAAAATATGAAATATGCAATGTTTATGTTAGTTCATACATTTCACATGATGTTTAAATGCCTCTTAAATCTGGTCAGTCAAGTGATGGTCTTTAATCCTCCTTCTATGCTTGTTTTCTTGATATGTAATTCATTGTTGTGCAAGATTTGCTCACATCTGTTCAATTGCTTGTTTGTATCAGCCAACCATACTAGGACTGTTTGCTTTGATTACTTGTTGTTCTTGACCTAATAGAGCTTGTCAACAATTTAAGCACTAAGGGCTGCTGTAGTGGGGGCTTGTATAACTCATAGGTGACATAAAGGTTTAGTTGTACACCAAACTAGGCTCTCCAAGAGTACCTGGAGGTCCAGTTCGAAGGTATGCCTAGTTTTTACACAGCGCACACATAGTAAATGCTCATTTCATTGTGTGCAAGGGATGTGGCATGTTTCATTATGTGGTGTTGTTTTGTTATAAACTCATCCTTTGGTGTTGTTCATAGACTGGAAAGTATGCATATTTATCTTCCAAGGAGACCAGTAACTAGTTTGTGTCACCTTGCAGAGGGGGTGCAATGAAGATAAGATTGAGGATTTCCAAGTACAAGATGTTAGGAAGGATCCTTGTGAGAGAAGGAGGAGCAGCGCTGAGCCTGTTCAACTAGTTATGGTAAGTCATTGTATTACAATTACCAGGACATCCTATTTGTGTGACATTGTGCTTGCGTAGGGTTCTTCACCTGTAACCCAGTCATTGGCCCATTGATTAAAACTCCCTCCGCTCACTACTATATGATGTGTTGGTGCAATATCTGCCTACCTTGTGTTTTGGAGATTGTTGACAGAAACAGGTATGGACTGATTTGTTTGCTAGTGCATACAGAGAGAAAAAGTCCATACACAATCGAAGAGAATGCTTTCTTCGATGCTGAGTTCTAGGAACTTCACCGAAGCACATCTGCATTGCAGATAAGGACGAGCCATATTTGTTGAAGAGATAGAGTCGAGAAGATTGATGTGAAGAAATCGACCCCTCGAAGTTTTTCCACTAAAGCAAAGCTTCTGATTCAGTACTGTCGTCCGAAGAAATTGACTGCAGCGATGGAAGTCAAAGACAAAGTGAAGACGTAGTATTCATTTTGTTGTTATTCTTTCATTCTTTCGAGTCATAGGACCTCCGTACTATTAAGAGGGGTATATGTTCTCGATGCTTAGATCGACTGTGATGTTTAGCCATAACCTATGAAAGATGCGAGAGAAATCTCCTTGTGCTTCGAGCAAATACTTGCCAGCAAGAGACTATGATCTTCTTCACTGCGAGAGGTTTGACTCGGACCGAGGAGTTAGCATTACTTGTTCCTCAAGTAATGTTACCATTGCTCGAAAACCTGACTGTTGTGAACGTGTCGGTTGGCCATTGGCTGGACCTCGTGTCCAAAATGGTCATTTCCCGTCTGGGAAGGCTGCGGCTATAAATAGCCACCCCGCTCCAACTTTGACCGTTGGCTGCTCCGCTTGAGATTTCTGAGAAGATTGATTTGAGCAACCCCTCTCCGAGTGATTTGAGTTTAAGATCCAGCGAGAGAAAACAAAGAGCCCAAACTTACAGAGCGGTTTAGCATCATAGTAGTTCTGAGTGTGAGTTCTTGTACCTATTACTCTTGAGAGCTGCGCACTCTCTAGACGGATAGGTTTGGCTTCGAGTGTTGAAGAGTTGTTGTATTCACCGAGCCTGATCTTCAGCAACCAAGAGTGATTGTAGTTTGTGAAGGTTGACCGAAGGTTTGGAGATCACAGACAAGGATCTACCACGAGTGAAATCAACCTGAGTCTGATCAGCTCTGCGTTGAAGGAGAATAGGGTGAAGAGAGTTTTATCTTCCGTGTTAAGTCACAACCCCTCCAACCAGACATAGCCCTTTGGTAGAAGGGTCAACTGGACTACCAAATCTCTCTGTCGCCATCGAGCACCTCTGGTTATTTCTACTCTACTGCATTTCCTTCTGCAGTTATTATTCATGCACTGTTTCGATAGATTACTTGATCAATTTGTTCTATTGCCTCCATCCTGTGTATCTGTGTTCATTCCCGTTCTTTTTCATCGAATGTACTCTTTCGTAACCATCCTGTATTTCATATTCATCTGTGAAATCAATCTTTAGCATTTTATTCAGTACCGAACATGTTGTGTCTCTTTCTGCTACATCTGTTTGCATGCTGGGTTACTCTCATCGCAGTTAAATCTGTAATTTATCAAGTTCGAACTATTGTCAATGCTTTTATAGATGAATATGCTTCTGACGAAGAAGATTGATTCTGTCTATTTCCTTCAATACTCTATTCTACTGCTGTGAGTGGGTTTTGGTTCAAAGTTTTCGAAAGAAATTTTGAATCTCCCATTCGCCCCCCCTCTGGTCGATATAATCTCGGTCCTAACAATTGGTATCAGAGCAGGTACTCCCTATCTCTATTTATTAAAGGTCTAACGTCCTTGGAGATTTGAGTATGTCGTATGCAGGTAGATCCTCGCACTTTGAAAGATTTCCTATCTTTGATGGAAATGACTATGTGTACGGGAAGGAACGGATGAGAATCAGAATTCAAGCTATCGACTATGATCTGTGGCAGATTGTAGAAGATGGTTACACCATTCAACACCCTGAAGCTCCTTCTTCTGATGACAAGGCTATGATGCGTCTGGATGCACAAGCAAGGGATATCATCTATGCAAGTATCTCAAAGAACGTGTTCATTCGGTTCCGAAACCTTGACACAGCAAAGCAACTATGGGATGCTACAAAAAATGTTCACGAAGAATTCATCTCCAGAACAGACTCTCGCACTCAAATGCTTCGCGCCATGTTCACTGGGTTCAGAAGTCTTCGAAAGGAAAGTGTGATGGAACTCACGGATCGGCTGATAGACATTGTTGAAAGACTTCACCAACAAGGAGTAACCGATGTCATCGATAAAGATGTGGTAAACAAGCTATTGAGTGCACTTGATGTATCCTTCGATCCTATTGTAGCCAAAATCAAACAAAGACCAGACTATGAAGAGCTTCACTATGTTGAGATCATGACACTACTATCAACTCATGAAGAAAAGATGGAATTGGAAAATGCAGATCAAGAATCTTCTTCAGAAGGTGAAGGAGAAAACCTCTCTCACTATGGCAGCTCTCAGGAAGAAGAAGAAGAAGTAGATGGTGAGAATCAACACACTATCACAAGAGAATTGGAAATGCTCACAGAACGGCTGAGTGATCTCAGAAGACAAAACTTGTATCTTGTGAATGATGATGAAGATGAAGTGCCTGAATCCTCAAGACAGTTACCTGCAAAAGAAATGAAGTGCTTCAAATGCAAACAATTCGGTCATGTCATAGCAGATTGTCCTTGCTGGGATGAAGCACCTAGTAATCGTTGGAAGCATCTTCACTGCAATGGCTTTACTCGAATGGATCATCACACTAAGCTCTAAAAGAAAAAGGAACCCGCTTCATCCTCTTCGACGAGACTAGTCGCTGACATAAATTCCAAAGCAATAATTGATTCCAACATGAAGAAAATCTCTCAGCTGAATAGAGTCTGCACTAACCTGACTCTTGACTCTGAAGAAGAGACAATAGACACTGATTCAGATGATGAAGAATTCTACAAAAGGATTGGAAGAAGCAATGCATATGTGGCCATTGAATCATCGAAGGATCTCAGCGAATCAGATGCCGATGACAATGCGTCAAGTGATGATGATTCTAGTGATGATGAACCAATTGCCTTCTGCCTTATGGCAAAATCATCAAAATATCAGGTATCTGCAAAACACCAAAAGTCCATGAACGAATATTCACCTGAATATATTTCATATGCCAAGTTGGTGAAAATATCTAAATCCCAACATGATGAACTTGAAATGCTTGAGAGAAATCTCAGGAAAACCGAAGGATTACTGGTCGAAGAGATGGAGAAGAATCAAAAGTTGATCGAAGAGCAAGATGCTTTTTCCTCAACTATTGATGATCTTACCAATCGATATGATTCACTTACAGTTGACTACAAGAATATATCAGATGAATTCCTTAACAGGAATCAAGAACTTGTGTCACTGAAAGAATCTCATAACGAGTTGGTATTAGAAAAGGCTTCTCTCTTCGCTGAGCAATCCATTCGATTACCTGATGACTTTGTTCCTCCTTGCTTGAAATGCCTAGAACGTAGCAATGCAGATTCTCATGCTGAAATTTCTAATGCTTTCATAGAGAACATTGCTACTCCTAAAATTAGTACTACTAACCCCTCTTCCGAGGATTTTTCTGCTATTACTGAAGAAAATTACAGGTTAAAGGACTTACTTGAGACTGGTATGTTGAGGAGCTTGAAAGGGCATCAAACCCTATGTGATGTGCTCAAGAAGTCCATACTGAAAAAAAATCCTCAGAAGGAAGGACTAGGTTTCGAAAAGAAACTCAATGTGGACGGATCCTATTGGACTCCTGAACAATATCCTCGAACGACATGGGTTTGTGAAAAGAGTAAAACCCTCGAGCCTGAAACTCTAACTGGTTATCTTTCACCAATTCCTGTTGATACTGACAAGTCGAATGACTCAAATTACAAACTCTTCAAACAACAGAATGGTAAGATTTTCGCTCGATATGCTGGAACTAACTGCAGGTCAGGAGCACCCAAGAAGCAAATCTGGGTAAAGAAGTACATTGTTGAAAACTTGCCAGTTACTGCTAACCTGACTGTGTAGGATAAGTCTCGACGAGAAAATGGTGGTCATTCCAAATCTACTCGTGTATCTTTCTCAAATGACTATCACCCTAAACTGCGTCAGAAGGAATACATGCGTACTTCATCAAATCATTACACGCATGTATCAGGAAATAACTTCAATGCCTATTCATATGATTATCATCATAATGCACAGGTGTCTCGCAGGACTCATCGAAGAAATATCCCTAGTCAGACAAAGAAAATGTGATCCTCACCTCCCACGCATTGTTTATCATAAGCCCTGAGTTCAATCATTGTTGGTGCTTATTCTTTCTAAGCTTTGATTCGAAGTGTTTGTGTTTTCCCTTCGTTTGGCTTTATGTTTCGCTTCAGTTCTCTTTCTAAGCTTTGTGTTGCTATTCGCTTTTCGTCTCATAAACATGAAACTTGATCTAAAGATGTTTTCACTCTGACGTCCTTGGTCGCGAATGAAATCAACTTCTAAATTTCATCTGTATTGGCGCTTGCGCTTCCTCAAACCTTTCGGCATCCAGTTCAGTTACCGAGATTTTCGGAGGAAACGGCTGACACGTGCCCACGATCTCACGTTCGTGATCTAGTTCGTTGAATGTGGAATGTCCCGAGTTTTTCGGCCGTAGATTTCGAAGTGGGCGGTTTCTCCCTTAGGATATATAAACCCCCTCTCTGGGTCTCTTACTCCTTAGTTCTTTCTCTATTCAGCCTCAATCCTCTCCTCTCATACTTCGTCCGAGCCCGAGCTCGAAGCAGCGTCGACGACAGGCCTCGCTGTGCAACTCCGGCGAAGCTCCGTCACCGTTGGTTGCACCAGTGTGGTAACTCTCCTCTTCCGAGCTACCATAGACGATCTATATTGCCAAGTTAGGGTGTACAGATCTAGGACTAGCCCTATCCCTCTTCTGTTCTAGGGCAGTTCATCCCGACGCCATTTATCTTGCTTATTTTTCTTGCGGTAGATCCTTAGGATTCACTAAGACATGGCTTGTACGGTTTGTAGTTATTCCTTGTATCAGTCGTCTAGATCTAGAGTTCATTAGCTATACTTCGAAAGGTTAGAGGACTTGTTATTCTGTCCTAGGGCATATGGCAATTCTCTCGACGATATCTTGCTAAGTGTATGCCATGAATCTTTTGCCTCTTCCGAAAACTTATCTGTTTTGAGTTAAAAAAATGATTCTGTGCATGTTTGTGACTACTTCCTGTGTTTTCTGTTGTATCTGCATTTTTCTCTGAGGAGTGGTCTTGGCAAATAGTTCGGATGAGCACTCTGGGTCCGAGGAAGAAATTCCACAACAGCCGCATGCAACTGATAAAGCCAAGGTGGTCGAAAGAAAATCCGCAAAGCCGCCAAAAGCACTGAAGAAAAAGGTTGAATCAGAATCTGCTGAAGAAGATGATGATGTTCCCTTAGCTCAGAGTCAACCAGAGGATGAGCTAGTGACTGACTCCAAAACCCTATTTTCTGATGGAAATCCCAAGAAGGGCGGCCGCGGAAGAGAAAGAAATACTGCTGCTAAGATGTCTGATCAGGAAACATACAAGACTCCACCTGGAGTAGAAACAGCTCAGGAAACGAACAACAGGCTGCAAAAGATTCACCGTCATTGGGCGAAGAAGTGGTTCAACTATGAGAACGTCCAAAGGAAATACTAGATTCTGTTTTCATTCACTCCTCCATGGAATGACTGCATAGCAGAGGGGTGTCTTGGATAGGACGATGAAAAGGTAAGGCCGGCACTGCCTTCGAATGCTCACGATGATTCCTTGGAAACCATTGCTGATTTTCCCGAGGAAGTTGCAAAGAGGGAAAGGCCAAGGCCAAGCGTGAGGCTAGAGCTACGAAGAAAAATCAAGTGGAACAGCAAAATGTTGAGTTGACTCAACAAGATGTGCTGGAAAAGATGGAAAGGGTGTCTGCCCGAAAAGGAAAGAAGAAGAGGAAGTCTGTTTCTCCTCGAGCCTCGAAGAAAAAGTCTATTGCTAGTAAATCTAGAAAGGTTGCATCTGCCTCATCCGATGATTCATCTAATGATAATGCTGGTGAAGAAATTCCCATTTATGATCAAAGAGGTCTGCTTGATAAGCCCTGCCAAACTTCGTCTCCAGCAAAGAAATTGCCACCAATGAGATCTTCAGCAAGGCTTGCCCCCACTCCTTCAGATAAACCTTCAGGTTCTGCTGGCCCAGTGGCGAAGAGAAAGCTGTTGACTGATGAAAAAGCTGCTGCTCCCGCCAAGAAGGCGAAGAAAATTGTTCCTGCTTCCACAAAGGAATATGATTTTGATCTTATATTTGACATCATTGAAGGTGCTTCCTATGATGCAAATCTAGCTGAGTTGAGCAGTTTGGGTCTGCCTGAAGATGTTACCAAGATGGTAGCTAAGCACTTCTCTAACCTGAGAGAAATCACCAAAGAACTCAATCAAGCTGTCGATGACAAGAAGCTTCTTGAGAAAATGAGGAGGGAAGCTAAATCTGAGTCTGAAAGAAAAGACATGAACAAGGGAATCCTTGAGATCACCAAAGCCCTCACGGTCATGGGAAACAACAAGATTGATTGGCATTCCAAGCTGAAGATGGACGTGTCTCAGCTTGGTGATTGTAGGAATGAAGAAATTAGGCGTCAAGAGGATCTTGCTCGACACAGAGAAAAAGAAGAAAAACACTAAAGAGCTCAGGCAATAGCCAGCAAGCCAAAAGAGATCAAGGACCATCGTATCCAATCTATATCAACTGATGCACCTATTGACACAAGTTTCCCACTACAACAGATTCCACCATCCCCTTGTTCCGAGGAAGATACCGAGCATCAAGCTGAGCCTACGGTAGTTATCATTCCTACCTCAGTCGAACAAGAATCTGACTTGGTGGATATGTATATTGTCAATCCAGAAGATGAGAATGTCGTGCCCGAGCAAAATGTTCCTGAAGAAGAAGTGGATGAAGAGATTGAGATGGAAAAGGCAGTATCATCGCCTTTGAAGGAAATTCAAGCTGAACCCTCCGGATCCACCAAGGAGGGTGAGAAGGTTGAGGGGGAGCAAGTTGCTTCCCAAGGAAATATCCCACCGGTCTCCTTATCTGGTGCCCCTACCCAGATGGAGGTTGATCCTGCTCCTGGTTCTTTGGCTTCACAGCCAGAACAGGAAGAGAAGAAGGTTGATGAGCCCATGGCTCCCGAAGAGAAAGACCAAACTGCTGTCCCACCAGTGCTGCCACAACAGACTGAAGGAGAACGAGTTGTGACTCGAGAATCTAAAGAAGTTGTCATGCAGCCCATCATTGAATACTCACCAAAAGAAAAGGCCCTAGTGCCTGAGACAGTGAAATCCGCCGAAGGAGTTCCGGCGAAGGAAAATGAAGGTCAGACCAGTGCTCCCATGCCATCTGCTTCAGAAAAAGCTGTAAGGCCACTTGCTCCATTGAAGCCCATCGATGAGAATGCACCAGCCTCTGAAGATGTTCAGCCGATGGAAGTTAGCGAGGAAGAACTTCAGAAAAATCCTCAGGAATCATTTCTGTTGTTCACAAGTGAGTATGGCCCCAATGGCCCCGCATTCAATGAACAGCTTCACTCTTCGAAGCTTGCATTCTTTGGGGTCAGCCCGTACGAAGGAGAAAGGACATCATTATCACCGAGGTTTTGGACTGAAGAACAAGTAGTCTATTACGCTCGGATCTTGTTTGGCAAGCACAAAATTTTCAATAATAAGATGTTAAACTTCGCCAAGCTCGAAGAAATGCCTTGCTTTCTTAATGCAGTTGATCATATTGAACATGCTCTTCTGAAGGGGTTCATGCGCTTCAATCATGGCTAGAATAAGGAAGTTATTCTTCAGTTCTATGCCACACTTTACATCTCAAGAGAAATGGGAAATACCTCTACTTGGACGCTTGAATGGATGACTGGTAGAGAGAGAATTAAATGCTCAGCAGATCATTTCCTCGCTTTGCTAAATTTGCCTCGATGTGAATTTGAGAACGATAGAGAGCACAGACTGCATTTCTGGGAAATGTCTGATGCACAACTCCACGTCCTGATGGAACCCACCATGGTGGGGGACGAATGCATTGATGTTGATCCGAAGAAGTTGGCTTATGACAACAAAGTACTATTCCACATTCTATGCAATACTATCATGCCAACAAACAGGCACTACAAAAAAAGACACATCCATGACATTTTGGGCCGAACGAAATTTTTTCTGTCATGCTTATGACACTTCTATGACGATATTTGTGACAAAAACACGTATCATCATAGATGTGGTGGGCTCCTACTTCTATGACAAAAAATCATGACAGAAAATGGGCTTTTCGTCCTGGGCGGGCCGGGGACGCACCTGCATGACATTCTTTGGGCCGTCCATGACGGAAAAAATCGCGGTAGAAGCGAGGGCGAGGAATATTTCGAGGAGTTCCCGGTTACGGTGGGTGTTCGGGGCCGAGCGATGCACGGAGGTTTGCGCGTTTCTCTCATACACGTACGCGCGTGTGTGCGAGGCGTTGGGCTCTAACTGAACCCGAGCGAGGCGTTGGGCTCTAACTGAACCCGAGCGATTGCACTAGCTACGTTACTGAACCTCGATCGATCCCTTGCTGTTAACTGAACCCGAGTGATTCCTTCGCTACTGCTGCTAACTGAAGCCGATCGAAGCTGCCTCTTGATGAACAGTCCCCGGTGGGGGTTGGATGAACAGTTCTCGGTGGGGGTTGGATGAACAGGACCCCGTGGAAGTAGTGGCCATTGCGGCTGGATAAACAGGACCCCGTGGAGGGCTGGTTGAATAGTAGCCGCTGGAGGCTGGATGAAGAGGACCCTGTGGATGAACAGTAGCTGGTGGAGGCAGGAGGAAGTCGACGGTGGATGAACAGTAGCAGGTGGAGGTTGGAGGAAGTCGACGGTGGATGAACAGTAGCCCGTGGAGGCTGGAGCGAGGCAGTAGACGATGGATGAATAGTAGCCCGTGGAGTTCCGTTTTGCGGTACGCCACACCCCTCCCGATGAACAGGCCCCCATTTCGATCATAGGCGCTCCAACACAAGTCTGTTTCCTCCATTTTGCGGTATGCCAGACCCCTCCCGATCAACAGGACCTCGTTTCGACCGTAGGCACTTGAACAAAAGTTCGTTTCCTCCGTTTTGCGGTACGCCAGACCCTTCCCGATGAACAGGAACCCGTTTCAACCATACGCAGTCCAACAGAAGGTCGTTTCCTCCGTTCTGCGGTACGCCAAACCTCATTTCGGCTGTTCCGTCCAAGCCGGTTGGCTCCCGATGAACACGCGACGTTGTTTACGCCATTCTGACTTAGTCGGTTGGCTGCCGATGAACAGGACGACGTCACTGTACGCGTTAGAGGCCCCGCCCGTATGTACGTGCATAGCCGTATTTACTATCTTGCAGCGTGGTTGTACATACATGTACATGATACAGACGGGACTGCGTGACATGCTACATCGGCGCCTCTACTTCAACACATGCCGCTCCTTAGTCGGCCACGGTACGTCGCTGCAGAGAGACAGATCGACCGCTATGTTTGTACATGTTCGCGGCCAGACAAATAACGCTACCTTCGCTTCAACCTGGTGGGTCCCAGCTGTCAGGGGGTAAAAGGCACTTCCTTCCGTGCGAAGATAAAGCTGGTGGGTCCCAGCTGTCAGCGGGGAATGATTTTTCGTGAAATACAGAGGCCCTTCCGGTGGATCCGAGCTGTTAGGTGGAGGAATCATTATTTTGCACGTAATAAGGAGGCACTTCCTTGTGTGCAGCCATGGACCCAACTGCCAACCTCTCCACATACAGTCCTCTTCTGATGGCTGTCGTTCATTGACCGCGTTAACGACTCCGTACCTATCGGATTCAGGGCTCCGCAGACCCAAGAAAGGTTCGAACTCTGGGGCGTGTGCGAAGAACTCAACCTAACCAGCCAACCGAACGCGCTGCCCTACAACCTAGCTCAAAGAACAGGGAAGAAGAAGGACACGGCAGTTTACCCAGGTTCGGGCCACCTTGCGGTGTAATACCCTACTCCTGCTTTGGGGTGGATTTGCCTCATGAGGGGCTGAGGATGGACTAGTACAAAGGCAGAACAAGCTCGCGAGGCTTGATCTGGTGAGGGTGAGTTGTTCTGGGTCCGATCCCCCCCCCCATCTATGGTGGTGGCTAACCTATTTATAGTGGCCTTGGTCCTCTTCCCCCATAATGAAGGCGGGAAGCGATCCTACAACGGCCAAATTTGAAGGAGGACAAGTAGTACATCTTATCCTGACGAAAGGTGGTCTTCGCCTTCAAAGCTTCTGGTCGTGACGTCGCTGTGGGCTCGGCGATGACATCCGTCCTGCCGCCTTGGTGGTCCTGGTCTTGTTGCACGGAAATGGAAACCTTTGGCTGATTCCTCGGGACCCCGCGCCTGCACTTGCCTCCTTAGCACCAAAGAGGAAACCTGCTACTCTGCGCCCGCTGGCGCCCGCCTGGCCTTGGTCGTCATGGCTTGCGTCACCTCCACCTCATGAGGTGGGCACCTGCATAGAAATCTCCGCTCCTCAGGAGCCAGCCTAAGGAGACCGCTCCCTCCGGAGGTCTTGGCGTCGCCCGCCTCGTGGGGGATGGCCCCTCGCAAGGGTCTTGTCTTGAAGGTGTTGTGGATGGGCCGTACTAGGCTGTCGATGGAGCCACGTCATGGGCCGCAGGCAGGCAAGTCTGGGTACCCTGGTTCCCAGAACACCGACAGTAGCCCCCGCGCCCAAGGCGTGCTCGGACTTGGCTTCGTGGCGAAGCCAAGGGGCAAGGGCGAAGTGTCGCGGGCCCCAATCGCCTGCGGACCAAGCCGACGCGTGGCGCTTGATGGGATATGGGCATCTCCACTTCCCCATGCCGCCTCGGCAACTGCGCGACTTGACAACTACCTGGAGCATGCAGAAGAACCATCATTGCTCGAAAAGTGAGAGGCCGGCAGTTCGCCTCCCTCTGCCTATAAATGGGGCGGGGGCGGAGCCCCCAGCCCATCTTCATCTCCTCGCCACCTGCTCCTCCTTCTACTTCAACCCGCCATCTTGCCAGAGCGCCCATGGCGCCAGTGAGGAGGTTCTCCTCTACGGAGAAGGGAAAAGCCCCCCAGGTGGAGCCCGAGCTGCTCCCGCCAAAGAAAAGGCGAGGTTGCCCTCGCGACGCCACCGCGACGCTTACGCCAACACGGCCTTGGCATGAACACGCTCCGCCAGGCTTCCCGGTCTGCGCGTACGCTCGCACACAGAGCCTTGTCCATGAGAGAGGCCACGGACGCTACGAGGAGTGAACCCGTGGAGGAGAACAAGCGGTGTCTGCACGGCCACCCCGCCCGCGGACCCATGCCGAAAGCACGGCCCATGAGTTCGTGGTGTGGGCGGCGATGCCACAGCGTACATGGATCCGGCTCCCGCGGTCTTTGGCAAGAGAGATTCCACCACGAGGGCCCGTCGAGCTGTGGCTGCAACACGATGGTTGCTGCAGCCAAGCGTCAGAGGCGGAAGTCGAGGTCATCGATTCTGGCGACGTCTTCATGACCCGGGGATGGGGCGCAGTCGCCTGCGCCTGCCACTCGAAGGGAGGTCACGCCATCCACTTCGAGTACGACGGGGCTTTGACTCTCCTCTTCAAGGTCTTCGGGGAGGACGGCCGACGCGTGGAGTGCTTCCCTAGGGGAGAAGATCGAGGCGGCAGCTCCCCTGTGGGCCAGCGAAAAGGCGAGGCCACTGGGAATGAACTTGCCCTTGGCCTTGTCCGCAGCTCCTCCGGCAGCAGCAATGCCTCGCCTGGACCAAGCTCGAGCAACGACGACAGCTACGAGCCGCCGCGTCACCGCGCCGGGCGTAGGAGGTGAAGGGGCGCCATCCTGATGTTGTTCGCGACGCTGCCGAGGCCGTAGTCCTTAGTTGTTTCTCCTTTACTTCATTCCTACATGAAAATCATGACGAGCCCCGTAGGGGTATGTAAAAAACTGTGACGCTCGCGCTTTAATGTCATCATTCTCTATTAGTGTCGTGTTTGCGCTTCTTGCTTTGGCATGGTTCCCCCTTTCATTCTCGCGGTAGCTTGGTGCTCTACGCCAGCAGGACCCAGTCCCTAGGCAAGCTTCGGCCGTCGCTGGTATGCCAGGTCGCGATGCCGTGGTCAAGGCCAGGAGGTGAGCAGCCCAAGGTCCGGTAAGAGCCCCTGAGGCGCGATGCTCAGGGGGTTCCCTTTGGCGCACAAGCGGCTCCCGAAAGACTGACAGGGAAGAGCTCTTGCCCAAGCGAGATCGCTAGAGATGAAACGCTGATCGTGGGGTTCACGCCCATGCGCGTGAGGTGACTTATCTTAGCGAGCCTGCGGCGATCCTTTTGTTGTGCGGACGGACCTCTCGCGGAACATTAGGCCATGCCACCCTTCTAATGGTGCCCCCTCCGTAGGGCTCCTGCCATCTCCGCTTCTCCCGCTTGCCTGGGCGCTCTGCGTCCTCGGGTCCCGGCCCTCGAGCGACACTCAGCCGCCACTGGTATGCCAGGTCACGATGCCATGGTCAAGGCCAGGGGATGAGGGCTCGAGAGCCAGTAGGAGCCCCTGAGGCGCGATGCTCAGGCCCCCCCCCCCCCCCGCTTTAACACGCAAGCAATTTGCGGGAGGAGAAACAGCCGGCTCTAAGGAGATTCCTAGGAAGGGCTACGCTCCAAGGTGCTGGCGAGGCTGCTCGTGGTCCCGGCTCCAGAGATTCCTGCGAGTTAGCCGAAAAAAGGAAAACAGGGCATGCATCCGTGTCTGCTATTTCGCCGGTGATATTTCCGCAAGAAGACGAAGGCACTAAGGACCCGGTGAGGTGACGTGCGCGGGGCCGGCCGTGAGCCAGAGCTCGGTCTCTTAGGTTTATCAGTGCTACAGGGATGGACCCGAGCACAAGCGCCATGCCAGTAGAAGACGGTGCCAGGTGAATTTTTGGTTTGTTCAATTGAGGGCGCCCCTCGGGCTGCATTATCCTCGAGCTGTCAGGGCCTGCCCCTGCAGCCCCACCATTTTGATTCATGTACTCTGAACCAGCTATGCGTATCCGAGTTATCGTAGTTGTTGGCATTACTCCTGATGTGTCGTTATGTATGGAGTTGCCCTCGCAACTTCTGCGTGTTGCTAACCCGCCTCTTGCTCATCCCGCAATAGGGGCTACTGGCACGGCGCCTGTGCTTGGGTCCGTCCCTGCAGCGCTGATAAACCTAAGAGACCGAGCTCTGGCTCACAGCCGGCCCCGTGCACGTCACCTCACCGGGTCCTTAGTGCCTTCGTCTTCTTGCGAAAAGATCACCGGCGGAATAGTAGACGCGGATGCATGACCTATTTTCCTTTTTCGGCTAATTCGCAGGAATCTCCAGAGCCGAGACCACGAGCGGCCTTGCCAACACCTTGGAGCGTAGCCCTTCCTAGGCATCTCCTCAGAGCCGGTTGTTCCTCCTCGTGCAAATCGCTTGCGTGTTAAAGGGGGGGGGGCCCTGAGCATCGCGCCTCAGGGACTCCTACTGGCTCTCGAGCCCTCACCCCTGGCCTTGACCACGGCATCGCGACCTGGCATACCAGCAGCGGCCGAGTGTCGTTCGAGGGCCGGGACCCGAGGACGCAGAGTGCCCAGGAAAGCGGGAGAAGCGGAGACGGCAGGAGCCCTGTGGAGGGGGAGCCATTAGAAGGGTGGCATGGCCTAATGTTCCGCAAGAGGTCCGTCCGCACAACAAAAGGATCGCCGCAGGCTCGCTAAGATAAGTCACCTCACATGCATGGGCGTGAACCCCACGATTAGTGTTTCATCTCTAGCGATCTCGCTTGGGCAAGAGCTCTTCCCTGTCAGTCTTTCGGGAGCCTCTTGTGCGCCAAAAGGGACACCCTGAGCATTGTGCTTCAGGGGCTCTTACCGGACCTTGGGCCGCTCACCTCCTGGCCTTGACCACGGCATCGCGACCTGGCATACCAGTGATGGCCGAAGCTTGCCTGGGGACTGGGTCCTACCAGCGTAGAGCACGAAGCTACCGCGGGAATGAAAGGGGGAACCATGCCAAAGCGAGAAGCGCAAACACGACACTTAGAGAATGATGACATTAAAGCGCGAGCATCACAAATTTTTACATACCCCCACGGGGCTCATCATGATTTTCGCGCAGGAATGAAGTAAAGGAGAAACACCTAAGGACTACGGCCTCTAATGAGACATCAGGAGTAATGCCAACAACTATGATAACTCGGATATACATAGCTGGTTCGGAGTACATGAATCAAAATGGTGGGGCTGCAGGGGCAGGCCCTGACAGCCCGAGGATAATGCAGCCCGAGGGGTACCCTCAATTGAACAAACCAAAAAGTTACCTGGCACCATCGTTGTAGGAGCATTGGGGTAGCTGAAGACGTGCGCTGCAGAGGCCATTCCTCATGAGCCGGCTGACTCCTGAGGCTTGGGAGGCTCTGGTGGCCCGGGGAGCTCGCGGGGGTCCATCACCTCCTCTGTCAGGATCGCCTGATGCCGGGCCTCGCGAGCCGCCAGGACGCCCTGCATGTAGCGCTGGTGCGAGGCAGCCATGTTCAGCAGGCCGAACGGCATGCGGATGTAACTGCGGGGGCAGCCGCCACTCCGTCCAACGCGGGATGGCCAGTAGAGCTCCTGAGAAGCGGCCCTGTTGAGACCTGCGATGTTGACGCAGACGCGTAGCTCGCCACCCATGTCAGGGGCGGCAACTGCACTGGACGATGCAGGGCGACGCTCGCCACGCATGGCTCGTGCCTCCTAGAGCTCCTAGATTGCCCTGGTGATGAACTCCTGAGCGCATGGCGCCTCGCCCGCCGCCGCCGCCGAGTGCCCCTGAGGCCCGGGCTGACTGCCGGGCCTGGTGCGTGCCTGCTGGCTTGCTCGAGAGTGCCGCGCGAGGAGCCAAGCGCCAACGCTTTTGGCGAGGTGTGCGCACGGGCGGACCCATGGCGGTTATGTGCTTGGCCCCGAGGGGGCCCTGATGCCGCTCGGGCTAGCTCATATGCGCACGCCACACCCAGCCCCCGCTCGCGGGGCGCTCTAGGGGAGAGTAGCAGGCAGAAACTGTGCCTCCCAAAACACGAATCGAAGAAAAAGGAAACACTGCGAGTCAAAAAAATCCCCCCCTTTTCTTTTAGTAAGTTCAAGAAGTTTTAAATTTCATTCCAAAGGCAGCAAATCTTATTACAAAAGAGGGCAAAATAAAGATGGCCTCGTCCGGCGTCTACACTGGTCTTCTAGTCTTCCCCCAGCACGGAGCATGGGGCCTCCACTGGGTGTGGGCATAGCCATTGGGGGGCAGTGTCGACTACCAGTGCAGAGCATGATGCTTCCACTTGGACGTGGGTGGGAGCCCCCGTGAGGCTCAAGGGCAGTGCTCAGGAGACTCCGGGGCTTGTACAACCCCACTCATTATTATGTGAGAGTGTCACGGGCGGAGATCTTGAGAGGCGCTCCTTGCCCCTGGGCAGGAACCCCGCTCTGCACATACCCCGGCCACCGTTGGGGCGTCCGGAAACCAGGACGGGACCAAGGGGCAAGGGACTACGCGAGCGGTGGTGACGGGCCATGGGCCCCCCTGGGGGGAGGGCTCGCCGGTGCCTCCCCCAGGAGGGGACCCGCTTCTGGGTGGCACACGCCACCATAGTGGTGGCGCCACACGCCTCGCGTCATGGGGGAATCCTCGGCGCCGGGCCCCCACTGCATCCGGGGCGCGCCCTTGCGTGACCTCCTAGTGCGTCCTGCCAGCCTGGGGCGGGCCCAGCCCCCGGAGGCGCGCCGTCTTGGCACGATCTACCTGCGATCCAAAGTTCGTGCGGCATATCCCGAAGGTATGGGTTGCAACCGATAACTATTGCTGTGGGAGGTGTCGTCGAGGCGTTGAGTCCGCTCGTGGAGAGCCCTAGCCCTGCGTGGCCTTGGCGACTCCGTCGTCCAGGCTGATGAGGGGAACGTGCACGGGCTTGTCCTCTGCCCGTACAGTGAACCCGTCGGTGGCAGCATGGAGGCTCCAGGGGCCATCATCCTGAGGCTAGCCCCTGGTCCCTCTGTTCCGCTACCCATCATCCCTGGCGCCCGACCGTGCCGGTCAGGGGGCGATCCTTTGATGCGGCTCCAGGAGGGGTCGCCTACCCCGTCGCACGCCAGGCCACCACTGTGAGGCCCTCCGGACCCCCTCTGGAGGGGCTGGCCGACGCGGTGGGGGCGGGCACGAACCCCGGCCGTCACCCGCGACATGGGCAGGATGCAGAAAGGCGTCGCGGCCTCGCAGGCAGCGTCAAGAAGCTCGGCGACCCGCTCAAGCAAGGCATCGTGGCCGCCTTCTGCCAACCTCCATCATAGTAACTCACGCACCACGACGAGTGCAGCTCACGTGTTCACTTGTTCCCGACGAGCGCGCAGGGTCGACGCCACGGCATAGCCAGAAGACCGCGCGGTGACATGATTGCGGCGCCGCACGGGAGAGGGCGGCGGTGGCCCGTACCACTGCCGTTCGGCGACGCCAGCGACCATGCTGGCAGCGAGGAGTGCGGGGTGGCGAGCTCCGTGGTCGGGGAGCATCGACTGGGCAGGGCGAGCAGCCCAATGCTCGGCGCGAGCTCGGGGATCCTCCGCCATGGGCGCGATGAGGCGAGGGCGGGACGCGATTGATGAAGAGGTCGAGTTTCGACACACCCCTACCTGGCGCGCCAAATGTTAGATTTAGGTCTCCGCAGACCCAAGAAAGGTTTGAACTCTGGGGTGTGTGCGAAGAACTCAACCTAACCAGCCAACCGAACGCGCCGCCCTACAACCTAGCTCGAAGAACAGGGAAGAAGAAGGACACGGCAGTTTACCTAGGTTTGGGCCACCTTGCGGTGTAATACCCTACTCCTGCTTTGGGGTGGATTTGCCTCACGAGGGGCTGAGGATGAACTAGTACAGAGGATGAACAAGCTCGCGAGGCCTGCTCTGGTGAGGGTGAGTTGTTCTGGGTCTGATCCCCCCCATCTATGGTGGTGGCTAACCTATTTATAGTGGCCTCGGTCCTCTTCCCCCATAATGAAGGCGGGAAGGGATCCCAAAATGGCCAAATTTGAAGGGGGACAAGTAGTAAATCTTATCCTGATGAAAGGTGGTCTTCGCCTGCAAAGCTTCTGGTCGTGACGTCGTTGTGGGCTCGGCGATGACATCCGTCCTGCCGCCCTGGCGGTCCTGGTCTTGTTGCACGGAAATGGAAACCTTTGGCTGATTCCTCGGGACCCCGCGCATGCGCTTGCCTCCTTAGCACCAAAGAGGAAACCTGCTACTCTGCGCCCACTGGCGCCCGCCTGGCCTTCGTCGTCATGGCATGCATCACCTCCACCTCATGAGGTGGGCACCTGCATAGAAATCTCCGCTCCTCAGGAGCCAGCCGAAGGAGACCGCTCCCTCCGGGGGTCTTGGCGTCGCCCGCCTCGCGGGGGTTGGCCCCTTGTGAGGGTCTTGTCTTGAAGGTGCTGTGGATGGGCCGTACCAGGCCGTCGATGAAGCCACGTCGTGGGCTGTAGGCAGGCAAGTCTGGGTACCCTTGTTCCCAGAATGCCGACAGTACCGTCCGAGAGCACCTAGGTGGTGGACGACGGCACGACCTAGGAAGGGAACGACTCGGAGCCGGGGAACACGCGGAGGGTAGTACGAGGGTTGACTGGTTCGGCTGCGGTGTGAGGCTACCGTCGCTGCAGAATAACAGGGGGTGTGGGTGAGTAGAGGGATGGCCTAGCCAGCGGTGGGAGTAGTAGGGGGGCGTGAGGCTTGCGCGGCAGCACAGCCGGCCACGGGAGGCAGGAGCACGTGGTGGTTTGGACGGCTGGAGCAAGAAAATTAGAGGTTGAAGAAGTAGGACGACCGTTGGATGTTAACAATCCAACGGTCACTGGTGATAGAATCGTTTGTTGACTAAGTTAACAAAGCCCTGCATACGCGTCAACTTAGTAGGGCGACAAGTCAGCCTCCAAATCTGGTGGGCCCCAGCTGTCATGGGGAGCACTCATTATTTTTCGCTTAATAAGGAGGCACTTCCTTCCGTGCCAAGATATAGCTGGTGGGTCCCAGCTGTCATGGGGAGGATTCATTCTTTTTGGCGTAATAAGGAGGTACTTTCTTGTGTGCGGCCATGGACCATGTGGGTCCCAACCGTTAGCCTCTCCATGTACATCCCTCTTCCGATGTTGTCGTTTGTTGACAACGTTGACCACGCCGTGCCGAGAACACCAACGCGATGGACGACGGCCAGACCCATGAAGGGAATGACCCGGAGGCGGCGAAGCCACAACAGTGGAGGGATGTGGGTGAGTAGAGGGATGGCCTGGCCAGCGGTGGGAGTAGTAGGGGGCGGTGAGGCCTGCGCGGCAGCACAGCCGGCCACGGGAGGCGGGAGCAGGCGGTCCCACCGGTGCTGGATTTGGCGGCTGGAGCAAGAAGATCAGAGATTGAAGAAGCACGACGGCCGTTGGATAGACATCCAACGGTCACGTCTGCTAGAATCGTTTGTTGACGTATATAATAAGTAAAAAAAATCTTGCATACGCGTTAACTTAATAGGCCCACAAGTCAGACCATTCCCTATTTTTTTAATAATTTACAGCTCATTGCAACTTCTTATGCAAATTATTGCAGTCCATTTTTTTTGTTGGCTAGGTCCAGGGTTAAAAATTTAAACTAAATTTTGCATATTTCGGTGGGGTCCAAACTATTTTTAATACCGAAATGCCGAGCCAGATTTAAAGTACTTTGAAGATATATTTAAATTAGGTTAAAGCCCAGTGAAATTGGAATCTAAAAATGTGAAAAAATTCAGAAATTTGAAAGTAATTGCCAATTTGTCGTGTGTTTTTTATATTTACAGCCCATTTCATATTACTTTTAAGATTTGTAGCCGTCTTGAAAGAGTTGCAGCCCAGCAGGGCAGAGAAAAATAAGTATGCCTGGATTGGGTATTCTTAAAAAAAATGGGCTAGCCATTTTCACAAAGAAAAAATAGCTGGGCTAGTCATGTGGTGAACGAAAAATAGAAGCCTGGGCTAGACGGGCCACAGCCCAGTTGAAACCCTGGTCCATCTCAACAATAACAAAAAAATACTGCTCGAGCAGCTACGTCCCAGGTGTCTGCCGATCTTGTGCAGTTCTCTTGTCTATTGACTATACGCTGACAATGTCGTGGGTCCCAGATGTCAGCAAACCACTAGGAGGAAGCATTTTCTTTTTCTATACACTGGCAATGGAGTATATAACAAAAAGTGAGGAACTTGCTTGCATACGGCCATGGACATGGTGGGTCCCTACTGTCATCCTCTCGACGTACAGTCCTCTCCCGATTCCTCTTGTTTGTTGACCATGTTGACAACGCGAGAGGGCGGCGCCGCGGCGAGCGCACGAAAGTGCGCGGACAACGATGGTGAGGCCTCGGACATCGGCGTTAACGATTTAGGAGACGGTGGGGCGGTGATGCGTGCGCTGAGGTGCAGCCAGCTGTGGGAGGCGGAAGCAGGCGGCCCCGCCGGCGCTGGTTTGATTTTGGCGGCCGGAGGAAGATGAGACTGAAGAAACACGACAGACTGTAAAAGCAGCAGGAGTACTTAACAACCTTAACAGAAACCAGCAGGGGCACTTAACAACCATAGCTGAAAGTAGTATGAGTACTTATATAGGTTCAACCGTACAAAGCATGCCTCGAACAGTGCTACTTTGCCTACATTAACCAAGGGTGAGGCCACCAAGCCCCAGGACAAGGCACAGGCGCCACCCCGCGCATCCACAACCTTCTTAAAGCGGCTTCATCTCGCAATGTGGTCAATAAACAGGATATTCGCTTTAGAGCCATGGAAAAGCATGATCATAACCTTTTGTCCTATTCTCCAAGATGGACGGGCCAACATTATTTGAGACCACCCATGAATAAGTATCTTTTCACCTCCAAGGGAAATGGAGTAGGTCGACATAAACATCATGTTGTGACCAAGCGCAAGTCTGACCCGACCATGGTCAGGCATCTGTATAGGAATAATAGAACTGGGCAGTTTCTGTTTCAAGAAGATCACAGCTATAAAACTGTGTATAAGCAAGAGTTTATGAACAACATATATAACAGAAAACAGCTCGTACCATGAGTTTCTTGACACAGTTGGACCTGTTCAACGTGTGCACCAGTGGCACACATATCCCACGTGGCCTTCCACCATTGAAACACCCCACAAGGACCTCAATACGATCAATAAAGTGTAGGAACTGGTGGATGTCGTCCCAGTCAACTTCAGTGCCATCAGTAGCAGTCGAGTTCTTATAGAATAACAAACGAGTAGTGTGCTTAACTTTGAAATAACCTACACGTGCCACCAATTATAAGAAATATTTGTTAGAAGTAGCATCTTCGTGAGAGAAGGGAATCACAAATCGTTGCTACTTCTAAAGTCAAATTGTGATTAGTTAGACAGAATAGGTGGATTAAGAAATAATCGAGGCAACATCCAAGAACCAGATACAAAACTAACATGGATGAACTACTGGAACAATGTCGGGGTGGAAGATCACAGTGAAGATGAGACCAGGTTCTGCTATTTCCATCAACATTCATGCACCAACTTTCAGTCTGTAACACTTGAGAAAGTTTATCCAAGTTCGGCCATAAAAAAAGCAGCGATCTTCTTGGTTCATGAACCCAACTCAGAATTTATATCCATGGCTTGTCTTCAATGTGACCATTAAACTGGTTTATTCAGTTATGGCAAGGCCGACATCTTGAGTACATGTGTTCTGGCAGAGCAAGGAATGCACTGCAGGAAAAATAATATGAGAACACAATGTATTCGCTATCCAAATTTAGAAATAATTTCCTATTTCACGTCGGTGTTGACCATGGTACTAGTACGTTTTATCCAAATATAGCAATCCAAATTTCCAAATTAGTCGACAGCATGTTCAAAAACCCCCACCCTCCCGGATAGAAAAGAGGATTCTAGGAACATACTGTGTGCGGTTTAAAATCCTGTGTTAGGATGAGAAGGAACAAGTGTGGCGTCTCGCCGAGGGCGTAGAAACCTGTAGGGTCCTCGCACTTTGGGAACTGCAAATGAAACACACTAGATTCAGTAGGAAGAAAAATGGATCAACGGCGACGGCTGCCATCCTAGGATTACCCGCGACCAAGGGACTAGGATTTATCGGGGATGGATGAAGAATTCGTACTTGGTTCTCCATGAGAAAACCCTACCCAATCGCCGAGAGGAGGTTTTCTATGAACAAGTAGACGCAGGAGAAGGGTATTCAGGCCCAGTGAAATATTGTTGCTTCGTCCGTCCAGCTTACTACTACTGCTAGAAAGGTGGGGTTTTTTGTGATTTGACGGCTCATTGGGCATTACTGCGGCGCTACGACCGGGGTGAGTCTACCGTGCAGTTGGGCACTCTAATTTGGTGCATGGCACGTGGACCCCGTTGCCGGATGCCCCACATATCAGCGAAAGGAAGTAGAAAGGCAGGAGTAACTAGTTACACATAAATATATTTTTGATAGAGAGATACTCCCTTTGTAAAGAACTATAAAAATCTTTTGTATCCCCTACCGCAAGTGTAACTGGATGCCCCACATATTAGCGAAAGGAAGTAGTAAGGTAGGAGTAACTAGAATCACATAACTTTATACATAATAAAAATCAAGGGGAATATATATATAACATAATATGGGGGTTCAGATGAGAATGTAATACTCAGATAGGCTGACGGTTCTGGACTTTGGGCCACAGGCCGGTGGGCCTGCATGTTTGGGGGCCCATGTGTTCTAACTCAGCGCGTTTCATATTGCAAGCGATCGGTACATCGCTGGTTTTAGATGATGTCGCAAGGCGAATACATAAAATTAAATAAAGCACGACAGCTGTTAGAATGAAATCGAACGATAGTTCCTAACCAGCAATCAGAGTTGCAATTCTTTCACGATATCCTGCATGATAAATAATACTGTCATACTACTTATACACACAGGACACTTGTTTCACCATGCCATATTATTACATCAAAAGCTCTCGGAGGATAGATCAGTTCGACAGTTGCGTGCTGCTACTGAAGAATTTCAAAGTTGATTTGGACCAGCTCTCCTTGCTGAGAAAGTTCGATTTTGACATCATCCCCTACCGCAAGATTTGATAGAGTTTTGAACCTTGACCATCCTTTAGCATCAATCATCATGCCATCATCCTTTGTACTTACGGTATATTGAGCAGGTTCATTCACACCAAGGCTGCGCATTGTAAGAGAAACTTGGCCACAGTCGCCCGGATTATTGAACGACTCCCTCGTTGCTCTAGGAATTCTCTGTTTGCAAACAAGAAGACATACACAAACAGTTAGATCAACACAGTGAATCATGTGAAACAACATGGAAAGAAAAAAGAACGAAGCACTTGGGCTGCCAATGCTTACCAAGAAGGTGGAGATGTCGGTTTTTGTAAGGACTTTGGTATATGCAGTGCGAACTGTAGCCTAATCTGTTGCCAGTGCAAGTGCTGATTCCATTACCGCTGCACGAGCCAGAGTAGATGCAAGTGCAACTTCAAGTGTTGGTGCAGGTGCCGGAGCCGTTGCTGGTGCCCGTGCCGGTGCGACTGGCAGTGCCGCTGCTGCTGCCAGAGATGGTGCTCCTTGTGGGGCTGGTTCCGGTGTCGGAGCAGGTGCCCGTGTCGGTGCCCGATCCTCCGGTAGATCAACCTGATCTGCTAATGCGGTCGGTGCCCAATCCTTTGGTGGATCAGACTGAGCTGCTGCCGCTGTCAGTGCTAGAGCCAGTGCCGTCAGAGAAGGTGCCGGTGCTTGATCCGATGCTGAAGGTGGTACCGATGTGCGAGACAGCAGCGATCGTCTTTGGTCTGCTATGATTTCAAACTTTAGCTTTCTAACTTCACTAGGCTCCGTGACCTTGATCCAGTCTTTTTCTTCGCTTCTTTTAAACGCGAGAAGGACTAATTGTGGCGTGTTTGTTAAACCAAACTGCAGTTCATCATAGGGCTTCAGATTGTACTCAGACAACAGACTGATCCAATTGTGTCCAGTAATATAAGTGATGGATAGTGCCTTCATTACTGACACGACATAAGAAGTGAAACCTGCAAAAATAACCATCATAGAGCAAACCAAACGGTTTATTCTGTAACGAATGTCACATGGCAAAACCCGCATCGTAAAATTGCAGCAAAAGTAAGAAAACATGACAGTAAATCAATAAGATTTAGACAGTAAATCAATAAGATTTACTTGATGTGACATGAGTGAATCCTTACCAGGAAATCACTATATTCAAGTTCTAAATTGAAGGTTGATCGTCCAATTACGGGTGGCATGCAGGGCACCCGCTTACTCCCACAAGCAGGATAGTCCAATGGTCATGACAAATCGTATGGACCGAACATCCATGGGACTGGAAATCCTGGTGGGTGCGATAAACCCTGCAATGCATACAGATATTGGAGTGTAACCATAATTGATAAACCGTCCTCACAAAAAAGATGATCTGGATACTTCAAAATATACAGACTGAATTGAGTGAACGGACATTAACATAGATTGTTCTCAGGACTCACCACACAACAAAAGCGGTAGTACTAAACAATACAGGGTTCACACACACAAATCAAGTACTGAACAATAGTACTTACTACAGACAAGCAAAGTTGCACTAATTAAACTCTGCAAACTATTTCTTGCCACCGACCTACGGGATGTACCCCACATAACTGACTAGGCCATGGACTTTGTGAGAGATGTCTACCGGCACCATCGCCATCTCGTCAACCTTGGAGAACCTAACAGAGTGGTCTTTCCACTCATAAACATGACGATGAAGACAGTCAGCATCAGATTTGTTGGGAAGCTTTACAAGAACCACACCCTTCGTAATTGAAGGCACAGCTAGGAAATTGTTGTGGTGAAGTACACCCTCGAGAACACACCTGACAACAATGCTACCGGAAAACACTTGTTCACGACACATGGCGACAAGGACACAGCAGCTGGATAGTTTAGTAGTAGAACTCATCCTCAGGTCTTCCAGTTCACACGGCATGACTTTGAGAACTTCATCTCCACCGCGGACCTGGTTCTAATTAAAACAGAAACCAAATATTTTATTACTACCTCCGTTCAGAAATATAAGATGATTTTCGATATTTTACTTCATATAAGACTACATATACGCACATAAATGAGTGATTAAAGACACTAGAACATGTCTTCAAAGGCATGAGAGCAGAGGGATTACTTGCAATATCCATAACATAAGTTACTGAGGCTACTATACTCTCTATGAGAGCAGAGAGCTAAAATCTTGCATTTCCTATAGCTAGCATTGATGTTCATAAAGTAGTTGAAAGTAATCTATAAGAAATCAGTGTTATGTGCAGTAATCATATGTATGTCAACCTCTCGCATGTTTTGGTCAAAAGAGCAATTTAGAACCGTCATTTGCCACACAAAAATCACATGCAAGATCACCCAGAAAGTTGTACTACTAGTACTAGTACTGCGTGTTAGATGAAAAAACACGATCAAGATCGCCAAAAAGATCGTCAAGAAGAGATAGTACCTGGACTTGCTTAACGAGGGATCTCGGAGACGGGGGCTTGGACAGGGCGATATCCTTGAGCTTGTCTGCGGTAGTCTCGGCGGGGTACTTGCGCTTCTTCATACCCTGAGCCTCGACGGTTTTAGCCAGAGCCATAGATATCACTTTGGCCGGTGCTCCAGGGTCCATCAAGAAACTGTCAAATAGAAATAAAAAAAAAGAAACCATAATCACAAACCCAAAAGATGAACATAGAGGGAGTTATAGGATCAGTCTCGGGGTTGCAAGATCGGGCCTTAGCATGAAGCAACACCATTGATGCACCCACCTTTCCTTCTTTGGGAGAGAAGAACAATGGCAGAAGCGCGTCGGGGTTTTCTTGAAGAAATGAGGAACAAGATGAGGGAGAAGCGAGTTGGGGTTTTCTTCAAGAGAGGAAGATGAGGGACAAGGGTGAAATGATGGTTGCTTCATCCGTCCAACTTACTGCTGGAAAGGTGGGGGTTTTGTGATTTGACGGCTCATTGGGCATTACTGTGGCGCTTCGATTGGTGTAGTCTACCGTGCAGTTGTGCACTCTAGTACGGAGTAATTTAGTGCATGGCAAGTGGAACCCGATGCTGGCTGTCCCACACGTCGGCGAAAGTGAGTAGCAAGGTTCCCGACGACCGTCGAGGAGGATCCGCATGGTAGAGCGTGTCCATTGTTTCTGAAGAAAAAAAATGATTACAGCAAGCGTTTCCACTCTTACGACGGAGGAGTGCGAAACACGGTAGCCACTTGAACTTACACAGTACTCCTACTACTAGGCATGTGTAGTGGTTCATACGTCAATACTATATAATCTTGTTGCTAGTGTAGTAAGATATGACGATAACAAATGATGTTGTGCGCATGTCAACTATATGAACATTAATGTAACATACCCCTTTTTTGACTGTCCGGTCGAGAATGAATGGTGAGATCAATATTAACAGAACTAGGTCTACAGCGCACGAAGAGTACGGTGCTACAGTACTCCACGGAACATGAACCATATGAAGCACAAATTAGTGTTAGGCAGGGTGTATTAAGGGTGCATGGGAGCAAAAGTTCCCTTCTCGACCCACTTTTGGGTGTTTGGCAGAGTGCATGAAGGGTGCATGAGTCCACAGTAGTAGGTTAACACAAATACACTAGGAGCATGCATGAAGAGGGGTGCTGAGATGAGCATGCATGAAGAAGGAACAACTATATTGAGATGTGTATGCAACCAAGCACACCCACACGCTTTGTGCTACAGTGACTGATCTACACTGTCTGAGTTTGATCCAACGGTCATGTTGCGCCGAGACATGGACATGCCCATGCAGAGGACGCCTAAACACCACCGAAGTCCCTCTGTTTCTCGAGGCGCATGACGTTGGTGATGCAGGGTGCCACCGCCCGTAGAGCCTGCTCCCAGTCGACGGGAGCCAGCTCGTCAAAGATGGCATCCAATGGCACGAATGGATTCCGGTGACGAAGCCCTAAGAGGATTCGCCCGGCAATGGCGACGGCCGCCCGCAACCCCTCCTTGTCCAGCTCCGCCCCCACCATCGCGCGGAGACGGCTCAGCTCCTCGGAGATATAGGTGAAGAAGGAGACCAGGTCAGGAAGTCGTAGCTCGTTGAAGTCGACGGGGTGGTTGAATGGGTTTAGCCCGACGGCCGGCAAGGTCGCGCTGGCACGACGGTAGGCATCGGGTAGCCGCAACACGTGCGTGGCAACATGGTCCACCAAGTGGTTGAGGTGATCCTGGACCTCGTCACGATTGGCCCGCTCGCGCTCCAACTGGCTCACCTAACCGCCTATCGTATCTCCCGCTTTCTGCAGTAATGCCGCCGACGCCTCGAGCATCTTTGTGGTGGACACCTGCCGCTTTTGAAGCACCGTGAACTCCCGCACATAAAGGAGGAGCATGGCACTCCTCTCCTCCTTGAGCTCACGGAGCTCCACGTCCTTGGCCCTGAGCTCCGCATCCTTGGCATGGAGCTCCTGTGTCAGGCGCCTCACCTCAGAGTCCGTCATCTGGTGCGCCGCCATGGAACCAGGTAGAAGCAATGGGGAGAGGAAGCAAAGGGGGTGAAATGGCTGAAAGGCAATGCAATCTACCGGAAGGCGGAGGGAGCCAGCCGAGGAGCAGGGTGAATCTTTTGGTTTTCACCATGGGAAAACACCAGTCGACGACTTTTCACTTCACGGAGCAGTGTGTTTTACAGGCGGAGTCATCATGAATAATTGCTGCCGCGCCTGCTCCTGTCAATCAAAAAAATAAAAATCATGCCGCGCCTACCGCACCCAAAGACCAATGCAATGCAGCGGTGGATATTTAAAATTACCTACCGGCAAGGAGAGAAAAAAAGGGGTGAAAAAACAAATGTGGCGGCGGCCTAGCTACTCGGTCACACTAGCCCAACTAGCTAGCCACCGTGCTTCACTGATGTACTCGCGGGAAAGGTGGGCTTTTGTGATTTGATGACTCATTTACTTGCTTCGGTGCTACGACTGAGAAGGACCCATAAAACACACGATAGGGCGTCCCACGTCTCGGCAAGGAAGAAAATATGCGTGCACCACCCGGGAGGACCCAGAAACCACGTGGTAGGGTGTGCCACGTCTCGGCACGGAGGAAAAATGTGCGTGTAAAAATAAACTGTATCAAACTACCTATGGTTCGACCTCGGGACCCAGCCAGTCGGTCGAAAACACCCCACTAGCCACACATATTCATCATGCTAACGTGGCACAGAGGATAGGTGTGGTTAGCTCCGTCTCGACCAGCCACAACGTCTCTTGTTCTAAGCGATTCATCTATTTTCCTAGCATTTTTTTTAGTTATAATAACATCACGGCAAGCTCTCGCCGCTCTTCGTGTGTGCCCGTGCGTCTAATGGTTGTACTACTACATGGAGAGGAGAGAGAGAGATGGCAGACATGGGACCCAACAGTAAGTCAGTCAACGTTAATGCACTTGTTGACGAGCCACTCCCTCTACTCTACTCAACGTAATACTGTATAAAATCAAGTTATGCGACAAAGCCAACAACCGTTGCGGTTTCAGGCTATCAACGTACGCTTTGTACTCCAGGTTGCCGGTTGGAATCTCGTCCTTCAGATTTTCTAGTTTTAGGTCCAAATTTGATCAATGACAAGTGGGCCTCCCGTGTGTTGTTCTGATATTTCAGTGTAGGATTTTTTTTTGCACAAACACTTTGCGCGGTTACACAAGTTACGGCACCGGTTACACATATTTTGCAAGTTTAGGAACAAAAATGACAGCGGCATAGAATATCACATGCTCCCCGCAGCTTAGATGCTATGGTGATACGAGATTTTACATCGTTGGATCTGAGATCCAATGGCTTGGGAGTAGTCTTTGTAATTGTGCACAATTTCCAAACTCTCCAAGGGTTTTTTTGCAAAAAAAAACCATTCAGGCCTCATGTGAGCCACTGGATCTTAGATCCAACGGCTCCCACTAGCTCATATTAGGTGCTCCCCGCAGCTTAATTAGCCGCTATGGTGATACGAGCATCTAGGTCATTAAATCTGAGATCCAATGCCATGTGCATAGTATTTGTACTTTCTACGCAATTCCCAAACTCTTTGAGGCCTATATTGCAAAAACATTCAAATCTCCTGCTGCGAGCCGTTAGATCTCCCGGGAACTTGTATTACCATAGAATCTACGGTGTGGGAGCACCTCATATTCCCCCGTGCGGGAAAACATCAGGTGCTCTTGCAGCTTGGATGCTACGATGATACGAGCTTCGAGGTCGTTCGATCTGAGATCCAATGGCATCTGAGTAGTCTTTGTGCTTGTGGGCTGCGCCCAAACTCTTTGGGGGCTTTTCTACAAAAACATTTGAACCACCAAGGAGTCGTTGGATCTCAGATCCAACGGCTCTGAGGAGCTTGTATCACCACAACATCTAAGGTGTGGTAGCACGTGATATTCTTAAACACAAGAGAATATGAGGTCTTCCCTCATCTTAGATGCTACGATGATACAAGCTTCGAGGCCGTTGGATATGGGATCCAAGGGCATCTGAGTAGTTTTGGTACTAATTGTGTGCAATTCCCAAACTCATTAAGGTTTCTTGTAAAAATATCAAGACATCTGTGAGCCGCTAAATCTCAGATCTACATGCTCCAATGTACTCGTATCACCATATAGCATCTAAGGTGTGGGGGCACATGATATTCTCTCGGGGGGGGGGGGGTGCACAACCCATCGGTGTTTGGGAGGGTGGGGAAAAATATAATGTTCAAAAAATATAATCCAAACAATCCTAAACAGAGCTTCACAATTTTATCTAAGGTCGAGGGGTTACCCCCCGACAATCTACATAGCTCTGCCTATGCAAGAGGTGTAGTGGGAGCGTCTAGGTGTGAGAGAGACGACGCGAGAAAGCAAGGTCAATCGAGTCATTTATAGAGGGAGAGATCGAGTGAGTGTGGCCTAGCGTTCACTTGAATGTTAAAGACGATACACCGAGATATCGTGCGGCGAAGCTGTAGTGAGGGCTGGAGGGAGATAGTTACCGAGAGTGGCCTAGATAGACTTTGTGTGTGTGCGCACAGTGAAGGTGTTTTACAAAGGCAATGTACGTGTCTTGAGAGTGAGGGAGGGTTTGTCATGGAGGGCACGACTAGGTTGTGTGTGAGAAATACATTTGTTGAGAGTGTGTGGGCGGGTGTGACATAAATGGAGATCGAAACGTGAAGAGAAATAATGAGCGCGCGTGTGTTGGATACCAATAGCTCTATTAACAAAGAAATGAAGATCGATGTACAGAAGTATGTGTGTGGGTGGTGGGGGGGGGTTGTCGATGGAGAGACCTAAACACAACATTTGCATGTACATAGTAATAGACTTAATATTCATGTTTCAATTTATTGTACATTTTAAATATTGAATTGAGGACCATGCATGGCTTACATTTTAGTTTTGAATTCGTGTCATACATGCATGGTCATAGATCCACGTTGAGATCACTATATCACAAACTCACTCCAATTCAAGAACTCGTCATAAATCAATTACCGTGCCTTTTGGAATAACCAGTTATTTGCAAGGAAAATACGGGCATTGTAATACATATAGATTCGTTAGGCAATTAATAAAAAAGAGATTCCTTTCGCATTCTCGAATGGTAGCACCCGACGGCATACCAGCCAGACTCAGGCTCTTGTCCTGGTAGTGGCTTGCATGGTACGCACATTAGCCAACCCCAACCAAAAGAACCACAATATTAAACTTCGCGCCTCCACTCGAGCCTTCGCGTTTCTAGTCGAAATATCTGGCGGCCAGAATTCCAGCCCTAGGAAATTCCCCTCATGTCCCCGGTCCATAATGACAACCGATGAACAATGGAGGGATGCTTTAGTAACTAGCCCATGTTACCTACCATGCCGAGCATGGTTCAATTCCCTTGGTCGCTGCTACCCAAGGTCACCCGTCAACTCCATTGCCTAGTACTAATAGTACTACACCAGGATGAGCACAGAATGGAGCTCCGTTTGTTGATTTTGTTCGTGCGTTGTTCATGCCTACTAGAGTTACTATATCAGGCAATGCACTGGTACGGAGGGATTATCTTTTTACTCTGCAAATATAACTTGTCTGAAGTCTAACTAAGCAAAATGTTTGACCAAATCCTTTCTTAAGAAATATTAACATCTACAACAGTAAAGATGTATGGCTTGAAAATTTATTTCATGATGCAGGTTATGATATTGTTTCGAATCCTAGATTTTAAATTCCAGAAAATCCAAAACTGACCTGAAATTCATGAAACTGAGCATGGTCACGTGATATGGCACAAATAGGCTGTCGTATTTTTTTTTGTTCAAGAGACAAGCTGCTTATGAAAAGTTGCACAAATGAAGAGCCAGGGTATTTTGGAACAAAGACATGTCACGTTAACGGGAATAGTTTCACTATTCAAACCATGGGCGTTAGACCTACGTGCCACCATGAGTCCCGCTTCTCATCTTCAGGTGTCGTTCGAGCAAGCGTGTGAGTCGACGGGAGGCATGCAAGCAGACCGCTGTGCCGGCTGACCGGGAGGCGTGCGAGCAGGCTGCTGCACAGGCTCACCGGGAGGTGAGCCCTTTGACCAGGCTCTGCCGCCCACCTTCCTCCCAACTGCCCCCACTTTTAATGGCGCTGGTGCGGCAGTTTAAATCACCCCCGCACTCCCCGGTCTCGCTACAATCTTCTCTCTTCCTGTCGGATTCTCCTGTCGTCTACCTCCAACCAGCCTGACCTCATCGTACGCCATGTTGCATCACGATGGTCTGCCCTTAGTCTTCTAGTTTCCTAAGGAAGACACCCAGCCGGAGTCTCAAGAACATAAGGCGCTTTGGGACGAGCTTGAACTAGCCTTGCGGGAAGACGCCGCGCCTGTCCCTGCTCCCGTTCCAGCTCCCGTCGCCCCGAGTCCGCCAGCGCCCATCCCCGTGGCATTGATGGCCTGGGAGCCGCACATTGTCGCTGAGCTTGAAGCCACAGGGTTCCATGAGGTCCCCGCTGACTTTCACGCGCCCGTGCACCTACCAACGCATGCGCCTGCATGTGCACTGACGCGCGCTCCTGTGCCAGTGCCCGTGCACACGAATGTCTCCATCGCGCCATTGCCAAAGCCTGTCTCCCCGCCGGTGCCAATGCCCCCCTCAGCGGCATGGATCGCCGCCGTCGACCGCTTCCTTGCACCAACGCCAGTTGCCTCCTCCCGCCAGTTGACTTGCTCCTGGAGACCGAAGTCCGGAACATTCTGGCCTTCCTTGAAGCTAGGGCCAACGTCCAGGAGTACGCTAACAACAGCACAAGATGCCGCCGTTGCCGCCGGTCATTGGCCCGACGGCACACAGAGCATGGTAGAGGAGCCGCTTCCCGCCGCAGGACGCCTCCGCTGCCGCCGTGTGATCTAAATATGCCATGAAAAACGTTCGTATTGCCATGCTTGAAATCCGAACGTTTGGGATTTATCATTTGCGTTTATTTTAGTTCGATCGTGGTATGAATGTAAAGTCGCAGTTAGACTGAATGAAATCTATGGTTTGATCGATTGAATGTTCTTCTAGAGCCGTATAAAATTAAATATAAAACATCATCAAGTGACATGTATTCCTTCTCATCGCAAACATTTCATATTAAATACCACGTCAATTCCAAATATATTTTTAGGGAAGCCAGTTCCAAATACTTGTAGGGCGGGAGCAGTCCCCTTGTTCGAGCACTATAGGCGATACATCTATTTATCCACGCATTTAATTGTTAGTAGATACTACTAGCCTAACTTGTCCGTCATGGTCACTTTTGTTCCTAAACTTGTTACATACTCCAATACTAGTACTAGTACTAGCAAGATGCCCGTGCGTTGCACGGAACATCAAGATGCATTTGTATGAGTATTTTATCTTGTGGGAGAAAAGGATGAATGAGGGAAGGCCTTATTTGCAAATGTGGAGAGGGGTGTGGGTATCTTTTTGCAAAATTGCCATAGTTTCCATCCTATCCGTCAGATATAAATCGGACGGCCTATATTGCAGGATGGCAGGCACACCATCATCATCAACTCTGTTTTTTATAAGAGTAGGCATTACGTGAAACTGGTGCCGTAACTTGTGAACGCGTCCAGATTCGGTCAACGGCCACACTGCCTGCGCGTTCTTCGTGTTTGCCCGTGCGTCTAAAGGTAGAAGGGGAGGAGAGAGAGAGAGAGAGGACATGGAACCCACCAGTAAGTGAAGTGGAATAGTACGTGCTCACGAGCCGGTCCCAGTAATGTACTAAAGTTAATATAAAAACATGTTGTCCATTAAATAGGCTGTGGTAATATAAAAAAATTATATCAACAAAGGGGAGTACAACAAACGTTGCTACTATGTTGCCTATTGACGTGCGGCTTGAAGGCCCTGGTCGCATGTTCGATCCTCGTCCTTTTTCATTTTTAATTTATACTAGTAAGGTACATGTGCATTGCACGCATGAGATTTGGCAACCAAATTATGAATAAATACCACTCCATAGCATGTAACCTTTAATTCATATATGCATGATGTAGATGCTCATTTAATTCTTATAGTTCATCTCATTCAAAATCAATAAGTTTTATAAAAAAATTAATATATTTTAAGATTCATGGAATTGTGCATTGTAGAGCATAAAGTAAAAACAAATAATGGCAATTCATTTAAAAAATGAAAATTGGGCAATTATGATACAGAAGATTCTAGAACAAAGGAGAAGTGATTGTGTTTTGAGGTTTGTGCATTATGCTTAAGTTCAACCATGCAGTCTTCTAGATTGTACATGTGGCAGAATGTGGTGGAATGTAGAAGATATCCAACGGCCAGTGGTGCTCGGATTTGCCATCTCTGCACCGTCGGATTGGCTTCATCCAACGACCATCTTTCGAAGTTATTCGCACACTATATAGGGGTGTAGAATGGTTCCAAATTTGCTCCATGACAGTTGGGCCCCCCGGTGTGTAGTTTGTAGCACTTTAATTTCTGGGTCGAAATTTGTTCCATTACAGGTGGACTCCGGGTGTGTAGTTTGTAGTTTATTTGTAATAATTAAAGAGAACACCAGAGTTTTTTTTGCAAAAATACCATGGTGCGACGTGGAAGGTTAGAAAGGGCGTGCGAGAGAGCAGTGATCGATCCAGAGGGAGAACAATTGGGGCAGGGGCGGGGGTTGCAATGGTGTTTGGACTAGTTGTGGGGCGAATGCTACAAAAATATAATCTAAACCCACCGGAATAAATGCCTTCACAAATTAATCAAAGGTTGGAGTCCCCCTCGCAATGTAAATAGCTCCGGCTCTGCGAGGGATGGAGAGGTAGCTTCAATGTGTGGAAGAGATGGCGTGAGAAAGCGAGGTCAATCAAGACATAGATAGAGAGACAAAGTGAGTGTGCCCCGACATTCGTTGAAAAAATATATATATATATGATGTGGATAGATATTGTCCGATTGAGCTTTTGGGAAGGGTGAGGGCTGTAAGAGAGAGCTTGAGAGATGATCCAGTCACAGACATGTACACATATCGTTTGTGCGTGGGAGGAAGCAAGGTTAATCGATACATAGATAAAGAGAGAGAGATTGAGCGAGTGTGGGTCATCATGCGATCGAAAGAGTGGGACAGGTTGGAGAGAGTGACCTAGATAGACAATATGCGTGTGAGAGTATACACTATGAATATGTCGAATTAGGCCCAAACATGGAGATATATCGTTTGTGTGTGAGAAAGAGCAAGGTCAGCCGAGACATGCATAGAGAGAGAGAGAGAGAGAGAGAGAGAGATTGAGCGAGCGTGGGCTGCCATGAGGTCGAATGAGTGGAACGGCTTGGAGAAACTGATCTAGATAGACAATCTGCGTGAGAGGGTATAGAGTGTGTCGATCGAGGCCCGAACAGGGAGATATATTGTTTGTGTATGAGAGAAAGCGAGGTTAATCGAGACTTAGATAAAGAGAGAGAGAGAGAGAGAGAGAGAGAGAGATTAAGTGAGTGTGGGCCGTTGTGCGGAAGAAAGAGTGAGACGGTCTCTCGAGAGTGACCTAGATAGACAATGTGCGTGCGTGTACACAAGAGGGAGGGAGGGGGTCTAGATAGGCAATGCACGTATCTACCGAGAGAGGGTGGGAGGGGGGAGAGAGAGAGAGAGAGCTTGGCATGGAGTGCAATGGCGGGTGTGTGAGAGTTAGAGATCAAAATATGGAGAGAAAGAATGAACGTGCGGAAACCAATAGCTTTGTAAGGTGGTTAGGAGAGGAAGATTGATCAATAGAGGAAGTATGTAGCGTGTGTGCCGAGACAACATTTGAATGTAGATAGTACTAGACTTGATATTGACGTTTTAATTTAGTGTACATTGTAAGATTTGAATTGAGGACCATGCATATGGCTTTCGTATTTATTTCGAATTCGTGCCATACTAGGTTTGGAAATGTTGATTTTGACTCGATTGTTGTGGTATTTTGTATGTGTGTGGTCATATGCTTGAATCCATCCAAAGTTTTCTCACTACCATGGTGTTCATCTTATACATATATGATTTTGTATTAAAAAAGTAGCGTGGATACCCTGAAATGCGAAATCCATGTTAGAATTAGAGATCACTATGGGACAAACACACTCTAATTTAAAGAACTCCTCATTAATTAATTCATAGTATCTCGTTTCGAAGGACTAATTATTTGCAAGGAAAACACGGGCATGGTAATACATAGTACAAGATTCGTTTGCCAATGAAAGAAGATTCGTTTGCATTCTCAAATGTAGGCGCACCAGGCAGACCAGGCTCGTGTCATGGTGGTCGCGTGTGTCGTACGGATGCTAGCACCCCCTCCCTCCTCCCCCCCAAAAAGAATGATGACAAAAAAAGTTCGCGCTTCCACGTTTCGGATTGAAATATCTGGCGGCCCCAATTCTAGCCCTGCAGAATCTCCCTTCTCCCCCGTCCCCTTCCGCGCCTAGAGCTCTCAAATCCGTAATTCGGCCGCCAACCCAAGCAAAATTCAAACCGCCCTTCGTCTTGTATCTTTCCCCACCTCTGTGCCGGACGACAACGACGAAGACAACGATCGCACTTCACCACTGCACCGGAGCTACCTCATCTACCCCCCCCCCCCTCGTCCACCGCACTGGGTGGTCCACCCACAACATCGGCCGCCGCTGCCGATGTGCCTCAGACACCGACTTCCACCGCATCAGGTGTGCTTCACCGACGTTGTCTCCTACCTCACCAGGGCCACTACACTGAGAACATCGTCGCACCTCCACCCCCTGATGCCGTTGGTGCTTCACCAACGGCCTCGTCCACCGCATCAGAGTGCTCCGCTGCCACTCGAGATCTACATCCGTATGCGGCCAGCCAACGCCAGCGCGTCACCCTCAACGGCTCTGCACTGACCCGCACTCTAGCTAGGCGAGCATGCCCAAACACCGGCCCGAACTAGGTATCCACATATCACTCCCTTGTGCACTGTTCCGACGATGTTTGGATATCCTTTTACTGCTCTCTTAGCTTACATGCCTATGCAACTCTGACTTTAACTCTTATTTCTTCTGGAGATATCATCTGAAACAAGCAAAACCATTTTTTAGCGAAGCATGACGGCGCTACGAGATCTGGTACACATCCTGCACGCCTGTATAACCTTGTAAGTACCTGTCCTCCCATACAACAGCAAGGTCGATTCCTCTCATTTGATCAACCATTCGCCGTGTCAAAAATGCAGAGGGGGATGCAAGGAGCACAAGGCCTGCACATCCAAGCAAGTGGTAACATGGACTTGTACATGGAACATCCCAAGCGCAAGCAGAGCTGCAGTGAGCCTATACAACGAGCTAGTGTAAGTCCCTGCATTTCATTTAATTCATACTGGCCTGCGTGTATGATTTGTGTGCAGTGGTGGATCCACAAATTCAAGTTACCAGGGGCGAAAATTTAACTTAAAAAATACGAAGGCACTTGCACTCCGGAAATCAACATAACTTGAGAAATGTGAAGCTACATCCACTTTGAAAACCAGCTAATGATCCAAAGTAGTTCCAGATTATAAAACACTAAATGATGTAAGTGTTGGGAAACATTGCATGGAAAACAAAAAAAAATCTACGCACACGCAAGATCTATCCATGGAGATGCATAGCAACGAGAGGGGAGAGTCTGTCTACGTACCCTCGTAGACCGTAAGCGGAAGCGTTTGACAACGCGGTTGATGTAGTCGAACTTCTTCGCGTTCCAATCGATCGAGCACCGAACGTACGGCACCTCCACGTTCAGCACACGTTCAGCTCAATGACGTCCTCTGGCTTCTTGATCCAGCAAGATGGTGAGGTAGTGGATGAGTTCTGATAGCACGACGGCGTGGTGACGGTGATGGTGAAGCTATCTCCGCAGGGCTTCATCTAAGCACTACGAATATATGACCGGGGGTGTAAACGATGGAGCGGGGCGCCGCACACGGCTAAGCAATTGTCTGTTGTGTGCTAGGCGCCCCCTCCCACATATATATAGGTGGGAGGGAGGGTGGAGCAGCCAAAGGAGGCGCCCAAGTAGGAGGAATCCTACTTGGAGTCCCTCCCAGGCCACGCCCCTGCCTTATATAGGTGCGGGGGAAAGGCAGGGGAGGGTGGCGCGCCCCCTTTCCTTTCTCCCTTGAGAGGGAAAGGCAGGAGGGGCTAGCCCTCCCCCCTTTCCTTCCCTAGGGCTGGCCGGCTAGGGAGAGGGGCGCAGCAGCCCCCTGTGGGCTGGTCTGTCCCGTCCTTGGCCCATTAAGCTATATCACCTACCGGGGGTGTCCGGAACCCCTTCTGGTGACCCGATGGCTACCCGGTGCATCCTGAAACCCTTCCGGTGTCCGAATACCATCGTCCTATATATCAATCTTTACCTCTCGACCATTTCGAGACTCCTCGTCATGTCCGTGATCTCATCCGGGACTCCAAACAACATTCGGTCACCAAATCATATAACTCATATAACACTATATCGTCAACGAACGTTAAGCGTGCGGACCCTACGGGTTCGAGAACTATGTAGACATGACCGAGACACCTCTCCGGTCAATAACCAATTGTGGAACCTAGATGCCCATATTGGCTCCTACATATTCTACAAAGATCTTTATCGGTCGAACCGTTATGACAACATACGTAATTCCCTTTGTCCATCGGTATGTTACTTGGCCGAAATTCGATCATTGATATCTTCATACCTAGTTCAATCTCGTTACCAGCAAGTCTCTTTACTCATTCCGTAATACATCACCTCGTGACTAACTCCTTAGTCATTTGCTTGCAAGCTTATGATGTGTATTACCGAGAGGGCCCAGAGATACCTCTCCGATACTCGGAGTGACAAATCCTAATCTCGGTCTATGCCAACTCAACAAACACCTTCGGAGATACCTGTAGAGCATCTTTATGATCACCCAGTTACGTTGTGACATTTGATAGCACACAAGGCATTCCTCCGGTATCAGGGAGTTGCATAATCTCATAGTCGAAGGAATATGTATTTGACATGAAGAAAGCAATAGCAATAAACTGAACGATCAATATGCTAAGCTAACGGATGGGTCTTGTACATCACATCATTTTCCTAATGATGTGATCCTGTTATCAAATGTCAACACATGTCCATGGTTAGGAAACCTTAACCATCTTTGATCAACGAGCTAGTCTAGTAGAGGCTTACTAGGGACACAGTATTTGGTTATGTATTCACACATGTATTTAAGTTTCTGATCAATACAATTCTAGCATGAATAATAAACCTTTATCATGAATAAGGAAATATAAAATAATAACTTTATTATTACCTCTAGGGCATATTTCCTTCAGTAAGCACCAAAAAACACAAAATGCAACATGGTGTAGAAGGACTACTAACATGGACTGTACCTGCTTGAATTATTCATTCTCTGGCCAAAAATATCCAAGTGTAATTGCGCCTATAACCAGTGCGCAAACTGCATATCAATATATCTATCCTGCACAAGTATGCCAATAGTTTCAAACAACAGATTAGAAAATTATTCATGCTAGGTTGTCATGATACGGGGACGTTATGGTAGATGGCCTCGACATTTCCTCAAGCCATGAAAATATACTATAATTTTCTTGTCATCAATTCCTGCAAATCTCTCTCTCTCTCTCAACATAGCAGATCGTCATTAGACACTAAATCCTTCAATTGGAGCTTGCAAAATGCTTGCATCAGATCCTTCATTAGACACTATATGTTCATCACCAGGAGCATGTAAAATGTTTGCATCAAATCCTTCATTAGCAGTCTGTTCATTAGACACTTCAGGCTCAATAACAACATGAGCTTGTATGTTCGCACCGGAAACTTGATTAGACACATCAGGTTCAATCAGTTCAGTATTGATTGGGGGAGTTATAAAATAAGCAGAAATTGGTTTCATTTTCTTATAGATTCCCTACATACAAGTAGTTTTACAACACCGTCAGGTTTAACTATTGGCCAGAAATTGAACAGTTGAATTAGATATAATCAGGGATGTGATGTACCTACTCGTTGCGCATGCTGCTCTTGCAAGCTGTGACTGTCCGTTTGCGCAAGCTCGATGCCATGCCCGTGCTGCCGCTGCTGCCTCCCACATAGGCTACACCCAGGGTTGGATCTTCATCTTCTTGTCCTTCCATTCGCTTGAAGCCCGGCGACCGGCGTCCAACGAGGGCGCGAGGAAGTGCTGTGTCGGTCTGTCCAGCGGCGGCTAGGTTAGGAGCGAACCAGACTGGAGGCTGGAGCGAACAAATTGGGGATTTTTCCTGCTGTTTATCGATATGGGAGGCGCTCGTTTGGGCTGCGATCCTGCTATAGGGCATGCCTTGCACTTACGTTATTGGCCCATCCAAATTGAAACGGTTTTCTTCATTTTTTACATTGCCTGCTCGTGCGCTGGGACGAACAAAACTAGCCTGGGCCAACCTGGACGACTCAAACTAGGTGCACACTTTCCAGCCACCCGAGGCGGCCGCCCATACCAGCCCCTACGGTGGCGTCGCCCCTTTTTGCGTGTATGATTGGGGTAGTGAAAAATATTTCAGTGGCGCTTTTGATTTACCCACATAATGGTTGAATTGCTTGTTTCTATGAACTGAGTTCACTAATAATGTGAAGGATGCCAGTCTTTTCATCCTATTGTAGATTGCTTAGATCAGGATATGCCAAATGTAATCACATGAAATATACAGTAAAAGCCAGTGTGATGTGTGTTGCTACAACTAGTCTGACAACCTATCCTCATATAACATATCAAGGACGCACCATCTTATCAGATTAACCATTCGACTTACCAATGCAGTGTGGGAAGAAAGAAGTATTGGGACTGCGTATCCAAGCAATTGATGCAATGGACTCCTTCGTAGAACCATGTAAGCGAAAAAGAAGTTGCAGTGTGCCTATACAAAGAGCTAGCGTAAGTTCAGTTACCTGCTTCTCGGAATTTTAGTTAGCCACTGATTGCAAAATTGTTCAATTACATTGCTTGGCTTAATTTAGTTTGCTACTGATTACATAATGACATAGCCTGTTAATCCTATTATAGACTGCACCTATCTATGTGTTTGATACTTACTGTTAAGAATTACCTGTTTGCCTGAACTTAAATAGCTACTTAAGCACGTAGATAGCTGGTCATATGTACTTCTAGGGTGCAGCAAAATTCATGTGTAATTTACGTTCTGATACCCTGTTTGTTTAAATGGTTTGCTGTTATCACTTGTAGCACTAGTAATGTTTGCATGTTCATAGACAGACAATTATCAGGTTTATATGAGGGATAACAGGCTGAAAGACAAAACGGGCTAGAAGTTGGCCCATGTACAGAATGGGCCGAGAAAAGGCCGAAAGTCACAATGGGCTAGAAGTTGGCCCAACTACAGAATGGGTCGAGAAAAGGCCAAAAGACGTACCGGTGGCATATTGGTCCATATCTATAATGGGCTGCTAACAGGCCGAAAGAAGGTCACGCCGTAATTGAGCCCAAAGACATAGCGGGTTATTAACGGGCTAGAACTGACGATGGGCTGGAAATTGTCAAACCTAAAATGGGCCTTTGATGGGCCGATTCTGTGTAACTCGTATGGGCCGTGGGTGTGAATGGGCCTGACGCAAGTAGGCCGCTAATGGGTCGGCTTCGCTTACGTTGACAGGCCTGACCTTTTAACCTAAACAGGCCACTGTTGGGCCGTGCCACATGTCGATGTATCATAGGCGCCTGCTGTCCATTGGACGGCTGACATCTGTCCCAACGTTGAGCCGACACGTGGAGCCTCCGGCGAATGAGAATTTTACACGTGGAAAATCCCCATTGGTCCGGGCTGTTAACGGGTTATCGAATCCAAACCGGAACCCGATAGCTTAACGGCGACCCGTTACGGTGGATGCCACGTGTCGGTTACCCTTGACGAAAACACTTCTATGACACGCCATTTATCGTCATGGAAGTGGACACTTCCGTGATGATAATTTTGGTATTGTCATGGAACACTACTACGATAGCACAGGTATGACTATCTTGATTCTGTCATAAAATCCTCATGGATATACATGCATGACAGAAAACGTGATCTACTGTGACAAACACGTATCATCACAGAAGTAGTTTTTTTAGTGCAAATAGAGAAAAAAACTATATCTATAAAAATATTTTTCAGAAATTATATTGATTTAAACAATCATTTCAAAAAATAAGGTTTAAAAAAATTACAGCAAACAGAAAAAGAGTAAAATCTGCTCCAACCAACGGCACAGGGCTGGCGTGACAAACTTGATGCCTAGTGTGCCAGGACGGCCCTGCGCAGATGGTTGGAGCAGGCCCATGTGTGAGTACCCTCAAGGGAACAAGATATTGTGGACTAAAAATCCGACCATATAAACACATTCATCAACAACAAAACTAGCGAGGTGGGACTAAAAAAACCTCGTCACCACGTTGCCATCATCTGCTAGGTGCGGACTGGTAAGTTCATATTGGGGTCAACCATCTGTCCAAGTATCGTTAGTCATGCGGTACAAATGCCATCATTACTGACTCTACGATGTGCAAAGTGGGACAAGCAACTAAGTACACATTGACAAGACAGGTCAGTTTGACCAGTTAATTCCCCTGCAAAAAATGAGGCTTGAACGGTTGGTTTTTTCTGGCCACCGCAAGCGCCACCCACTGAGCGGTTGCCACGACGGACTACAATGGCGACCCCACGTCCACTACCCCCACTACCACGGCGAGCCCGTGTCCAACCGCCTCCCCCACGTCACAAACCACACCGTAAAAAATACTATTCGCCTCCATCTCTACCTCATTCTGAAAACCACCATTGCCGCTCCATCTCCACTAGCAACTCCCCACAACACCTCTGTCTCAAGACCGCCATCATTGGAGGAGCGCAAATGGTGGAGGAACCATCTACCAAGCATCACCGTGGTGAGACGTCCGACCAGACCAGCATGGTCGACGACGTTTAGGTCCGGGTGGGAAGTACGACTACACCACCAAGCTCAAAGAGGTTGATCTCCACGGCAAGAAGACGCTGGAGGTTGCTGCACCAGCAATCCAGACGAAAGCCGACGAGATGATTAGGAGGCTCAGGATGAGGGGTGGCGGCTTGTATCCTAGCTTCATTGGCGTTGATGTGGAGTTTACCAGGGAAGACGAACCTCCGCAGACGGCAGCAGTTCTGCAATTATGCGTGGAGGAACTCTGCCTGGTATACCACATCACCGCGGCCAAAGAATGGTGAAGCATCCTACTCATTGAACCTCTTCATGCATCTGTTTAATTAGTACTGCATCCTGAAATTCCATTAAACTAGTTTCTCAACTAGATGTACTAGTGTAGTTTCTGAACTAGATGTACTAGTGCAGTTTCTCAAGTAGATGCACTAGAATAGATTTTGAACCTGATGCACTAGATTAGTATCTGAAATTGTTGCACCAGATTAATTTCCGAATTTGATGTACTAGTGTAGTTTGTGATCTTGATGCACTAATGTAGTTTCTGGACTTGATGTAGTAAAAGTAGTTTCTGAACTCGATGTAGTAAAGTAGTTTCTGAACATGGTCTGATGTTATTTTCATCAGCAAAAAAGTAAGAACTTGGTGAAACACTCGTATATTTTTTTATTCAACAAAGAAAACTAAACTAGTACTAAGCAACAGATAGATCATTGACTCAACTGTAGATACCAAAAGAAAAATATCATGGTGTACTTGAATTTAATTTCTGAACTTTGTGTACTAGTTTCTCAACTACATTCACCCATGAATTATACTATATAAGCATCTACTTCATGGATTCATCACTTGTAAACTAAAACTGAAGAATTAAATCATGAAAAAACACTAATATTCAATATATCTCTCCCCTTGCAGGCCCAAGCGCCTCGACGCGCTCCTGAAGGAGGAGAAGTTGTACACCTTTTTCGGTTTCAACATTGAAGGTGACAAACAGATGCTGAAGAACTCTGGTTTGGAGATCAACCCCAACAAGTACATCGACATCCAGCGCAAATGGAGAGTTCCATACTCTGGAAAGAAGTACGACTCTTTGGCTGATGTTGCATCCAGCGTGATCACCCATTCTACTACAACATGAAGAAGAAGATCAACAAGGAGGAAGACCATAAACTGTGGGGATCGGCCCACTGCCAGAGAAGCTCATCGAGTACGCAACGATAGAAGTGTACGCCACCTATGATACATGGAAGAAAATCGACAACATCAAACAAGGTCTGGACAGGGCAAAAGAGGAGGAAGAGAACCCCTACTACCACTACGACTTTTAGGGATGAGTAAACATCAAAGTCTGCCTTCGTGTTGCTTGCGCTTGTCCTTTCTCTAGTTTCAAGTTCATAGTTTGCTTTTGTTAGGTTAAACCAGTTTGCTTATGTCATGTGTGTCATGTTGAACAAGTTTGCTTATGTCAAGTACATAGTTTGCTTATGTGGTTGAAAAAGTTTGCTAGCTTGCTATTTTGTTTATCCATCATGTGAAGTTGAAGTAGCTTGTGAATGAAACTTTGTGGCTGCTCTTCAGCACTATGTATGGAGCAACTAACCACACAGTCTTAAGAACAACAATACTAGTAGTCTTGGACTCTCAGTACAACTTAGTTGTGTACGCAAATACTATCACACTAAATAGTGCTAGAAGAACACTGAAAATAAGTAGAACAAAAAAGGTGCCATCACACTAAAAAAGTAAGTTCCACCCGAGGAAAACATTCAGTACTAATAAAATCATGCTTCTAAATAGGCTAGAAATTTAACAAGTACTACAACAAAAAGGCTAAGAAGCATCAGTTCGCATTTCATGAGCACTGACATACTAAGGATAACAGTACCAGTACACTAGAAAGCTCAGTACAGGTTAGTTGGTATGTAAGTACTTCCATACTAAATAGTGCCAGAAGAACACTGTAAATGATCACAACAAAAAAGGGACAAAAACACACTATAGAGATGTTAGTTCAACCCGAGGAGAACATTCAGTACTATCATGCTTTTATCAGGCAAGTAAATTCATAAGCACTACAACAAAAATGCTAAGAAGAATCAGCTCGCATTACTGGACCACTCAAGTACTAGTTTTTTTTAAATTGACCACCCAAGGTATAGGCCGGCCCTACGCAGGAGGATAGTTGGACTCAAGCCCATAGTGAACCGTTGGCAAATCCATCGCAAACCACACTGCGCGGGGCCAACCTACTAGGGCCCATAGGTCATGAAATAGAGAGTGAGCGTCATGTATAAGTGCTCAAGTAAGTATAAAGAGGAGTTCGATCCCTCAGCCTCGGCATCGCTTATAAACCAGTCGAGAGCCCCCTCGACTAGCGAGGTGGGACTAAACTCACAACGCATGTGCAAATGCCAGTGCATAGCCGAGCGGACGAGCTATTTGGGCCGAAAAAGGGCCCAATACGCCTGCGCATTGGAAGACTGCCTCGCCTACAAATTACACTCACCCCATAAGGCCCGTTGAAGGAACTAGAGTGGGGAAAATAAATTATAAAGTACAACAAAAAAATTCAAAAATTGAATATAGAAAAGTTCAAATATATGTTCGCAGGCAATAATTTTAAAATAAAATAAAATAAATTTAGCTCTGCAGCACAACCAAAGGAATTTAAAAATGCTACAAAAAATGATACTTCAAAAGTGCAGACCTGAATAAGCTATCTGTTAAATGTAGGTAATTTAAAACATGCAATTAATTTTTACTTTGAAGTTCAACTACTTATATTCGAGAAGTTCTCGACATATTTATTGTTAAGTCTGCTTAATTTCTTTTTAAATAAAAACTGGCTAGACCTTAATTAACAATTTTGCCCTAAATAATTTCAATGCGAATTGACTTCAGTTCGAACAGATATAAGACAACAATACTAGAAAACCAGGAAGCAACAGTCCACTCACGCTGCATCCCAAAAGTACCGAGACATCAATATTTTCAAAGCCCTCTGCTGTATGAAAAACAATTCAGTCCTCACATTACTATACCATCAGTACAAAAATAGGATGCAAAAACAATACAAGTCCCACTTAGGTTCAGACAGATGAAAATAAAATCAGATCACTTTTGAGCAACAACTCCCAATGTAGTGAAAAAAGTGTTCAGTTCAACGGGTGTAAAAGCCTTTGGTGCGAATAGACTTAACCAAAATAAATCATCGTGTAATAGATAAAAGTGAAACAACTATTCAAACACATTGTCATCACACAAAATAGTTTATAAAATGTTGTGCCACACTGAGAAACATCACAATGTCGCGATGGTTATTACATAATTGACAAGACATCCAAATCCTACATAAAGACATAAGCCTACAATGTTTTCAAGAGATAAATTGCACGAGTATCCCATCACTACACAATGATCATCAATTCTTTTATGCACCAGGAGCCAAAGCTTGAATCTCCCAGGAAGCTTCGTCACCAAAATCTGGTTACTTGGGTTGAACACGATTGAATACAGATACTCAACACTCCAATCTACAATAGGGGCTCCAAAAAAGACAAATAATGAAAATGATAACAGCGAAAAAGGAAAAGACGACCAGCCAAAGACAGCAAGGGAAAGCTGAACTAGAACTCACATCATTATTTTGAATATTCTCGATGACCTTTTCACCATCATTGGTTTCTGCAAACTTGAGAGCATAGTGTCCACACTCATTCGGTCCTTGAAAGGGAACAACGATGAACCTTGGTCTCTTTGCAATAACACTCCAATTGGGCTAGCTGCTTGCATTATACTGAGCCTCGCCATACACAGCCTTCATGACTTGGACCAATCTAGTGAACTGTAAAAAATAAAGAAACTACACATATCAGCTCTCACCAAAGCAGAAACAACAAAGAGGAAAGATTCATCTAGTGGAGATAAAGCTTTAGCTAACGGAAATCAACAACACTCACCATTTTCTCACACTCTTTGTGGTAGGTTGAATAAGTATACAGAAGAGTCTTTCTAATGTCAGGAATATCTTCAAATGTGTAATCCAGCATTTCAAGCACACCATCCTCACGACAATGATAAGACTTGCAGCTTTGTAGCATAAAAATCCACAATCATGCCTGTTAACCAGAGAATTACAGGAATACTTAAAAAATTCCGAAACTACGAATAATAGGAACATAAAACAACTAATAAATTTCATGAAAAGGGATACTCACGTGTTTTCCTGCCGTGGCACACGAACAAACTCCCTAGAGAAATCATCTACACGCACTAGAGAGAATGGTTTGGCCCTATATACACTGGTTACCCTCCAGAGCCTCTTTATATTATCTATCATGGTCCTGAAAAATCTAACTGCGTCATCCCAGGTTTCATCATGGAGTGAATCCAGGCACTCGAAGTGACGACACTTCAAATTGAGAATAACCAAGCACCAATGGCCAACATCTTCACCAGGTACTATGCCATGCACAAATGGCAGCGGATCAAAAGTAGGGAAAAGAAGCTGAAAAAACAAGTGCAAAAGAAAATGAATTCAAGAATTATAAATGAAACTCATAAACAACCTTCAAACAAATAATCAAGCGCGAAAAGGAAATTCATCAGTCCTAACAGATCACCAAAACATAAGTTCTAATTGAGTAAGAAGCTTAGTAAAAACAAAAAAATAAAGCATGCTACAAAAGTTTATTTAGACTGCCAAAATTGCAGTGCACATATCAGCTGAACTTCGTTACTACAATGAGTTCTACTCTGAACAAGAGCACAACCTTCAAACAAATAATAAAGCGTGAAAAGGAAATTCATCAGTCCTAGCAGATCACCAAAACATAAGTTATAATTGAGTAAGAATCTCAGTACAAATAAAAAATAAAGCAGGCTACAAAACTTTATTTAGACTGCCAAAATTGCAGTGCACATATCAGTTCAACTTTGTTACTACAATGAGTTCAACTCTGAACAAGAGCACACATGCTTTTATCAGTTCAGGAAAAAAAGGGATTGACAAAAGGATGAGTCACGTACAAAGTCATAACCATCAGCACCTGATCTTGTTAACCACTGCCTCACGTTGCCATTGATATTTCCATCAAGTATCTTTGTCTGTTGTAGGGAACACCAAAAACAGTCAGAAAATTGTCAAATAACTTATCAAACATGACGCAGAACATTAAAGAAAATCAAACCAAAAATAAAACTTAAACAAGCAATGCTCACCATCACCAATCTGGGAACAATCAGTTAGTCACTGACTCGGTACTTTTCATGCAGACAATATAGAACAACATTAGCAGAATCCGAGTTGAGCATGCCACCGAGGATGAATGCAGAAGCCACCTTACCAATGCTAGCATCACGTTCCTCATTTTGAAACATTGTCTTATCACTGAGAAAAATTAGAGGATGGGAAAAATCAAAACAAGTGTGATGTCAATGATAATCCGAGCAGAGAAAGAAAAAAATGATACAGGCACAATAAGGACACAATAGTTCATCACTAACTGTTTCCCATAGATCATGCACAACCTCGTAACAGCGAAGAAAACGAATCAACCTTGGCAGCATTAGCACCATCTCCTTACACAAAGAAAGGAACAAACAAATAAGTTCAAACACTACAGGGGAAACACAGCCACCACACCATATATGAGAAGTACAACAAAAAGGGGCACCAAACACTAACACAAATTCTTTCCTGCACTTTCAGGGTTCGACGACGGTAAGTCCTGTGACGACGGCAAATTGATAGCTCTTTCAGGATTTGACGACAGAAAATTCTGCGACAACAGGCGCGCCTCCTGCGTTGACATAGTATTTGTGGCTCCACCACCATTCATATTTTTTATACATGTCATGCTAGATCATTGCACATCCCGGTACACCGCCTGAGGAATTCATATAGAGTCATATTTTTGTTCTAGTATCGACTTGTAATTTTCTTTTGAGTTGTAAGTAAATAGAAGTGTGATGATCATATTCATTATTAGACCATTGTCCCATGTGAGGAAAAAAAAGAGGCCAAAGAGCCCAAAAAAGGCCAGATGAGCCCAAGAAAAAAGAGGCCAAAGTGCCCAACAAAAAAGAGAGAAAAAAAGAGAGAAAAAGAGATAAGGGACAATGTTACTATCCTTTTCCACACCTGTCCTTCAAAGTAGCACCATGTTCTTCATGATAGAGAATCTCCTATTTTTTCACTTTCATATATTACTAGTGGGGATTTTTCATTATAGAACTTGGCTTGTATATCCCGATGATGGGCTTCCTCAAATGCCCGAGGTTTTCATGAGCAAGCAAGTTGGATGCACACCCACTTAGTTTTCTTTTGATCTTTCATACACTTATAGCTCTAGTGCATCCATTGCATAGCAATCCCTACTCCTTGCATTGATATCAATTGATGGGCATCTCCATAGCCCGTTGATTAGCCTCGTCAATGTGAGACTTTCCCCTTTTTTGTCTTCTCCACACAACCTCCAAAATCATATTCTATTCCACCCATAGTGCTATATCCATGGCTTACGCTCATATATCCCGTGAGAGTTGAAAAAGCTAAAGCGCGTTAAAAAGTATGAACCAGTTGCTCGGCTTGTCATCGGGGTTGTGCATGATAAATACTTTGTGTTAAGAAGATGGAGCATGACAAGACTATATGATTTTGTAGGGATAGCTTACTTTAACCATGATATTTTGAAAAGACATGATTGCTTTTGTTTTTATGTCAATATTAAACATTTGTTTTGAATCTTACGGATCTGAATATTCATGCCACATAAAGAAAGATTACATGATAAACATGTTAGGTAGCATTCCACATCAAAAATTCTATTTTTTATCATTTACCTACTCGAGGACGAGCAGGAATTAAGCTTGGGGATGTTTGATACGTCTCCAACGTATCTATAATTTTTTATTGTTTCATGCTATTATATTATCAATCTTGGATGTTTATATGCATTATTATGCTATTTTATATCATTTTTTTGGACTAACTTATTAACCTAGTGCCAAGTGCCAGTTGCTGTTTTTTCCCTTGTTATTGCCCTTATAGAAAATCAATATCAAACGGAGTCCAAATGGAACGAAACTTTTTTAGCATTTTTCTTGGACCACATGACACCCTGGAAGCTTCAGGAGGAGGCCAGAAGAGCCACGGGATGGCCACAAGCTCAGGGGGCGCGCCCTAGGGGGCGCCCCTCCAAGCTTGTGGGCCCCCGTTGGCACTTCCAACCCTATTTTTTCTTCTATAAATACCCAAATATTCCCCATAGACCAGAGGGCACACCAAAAATACTTTTTCGCCGCCGCAAGTTTCTGTCTTCGTGAGATCCCATGTGGGGACCTTATCCGGTACTTTGTCGGAGGGGGATTCAATCACGGAGGGCTTCTACATCAACCTTGCTACCCTTTCGATGATGTGTGACTAGTTTACCACAGACCTATGGGTCCATAGCTAGTAGCTAGATGGCTTCTTCTCTCTCTTTGATCTTCAATACAATGTTCTCCTCGATGTTCTTGGAGATCTATTCGATGTAATCTTCTTTTACGGTGTGTTTTTTGAGATCCGATGAATTGTGGGTTTATGATCAGATTATTTATGAATATTATTTGAGTCTTCTTTGAATTCTTTGATGCATGATTTATATAGCTTTGTATTTCTCTCTGATCTATTGATTTGGTTTGGCCAACTAGATTAATTTTTCTTGCAATGGGAGCGGTGCTTTGTAATGGGTTCAATCTTGTGGTGCTCAATCCCAGTGACAGAAAGGGACATGACACGTATTTGTATTGTTGCCATTAAGGATAAAAAGATGGGGTTTATTCATATTGATTGGATCTATCTCTCTACATCATGTCATCTTGCTTAAGGCGTTACTCCATTTTCGTTAACTGAATATACTAGATGCATGCTGGATAGCGGTCGATGTGTAGAGTAATAGTAGTAGATGCAGGCAGGAGTCGGTCTACTTGTCTCGGACATGATGCCTATATACATGATCATTGCCTTGGATATCTTCATAACTATGAGCTTTTCTATCAATTGCTCAACAGTGATTTGTTTACCCACTGTATGCTTTCTTTCAAGAGAGAAGCCTCTAGTGAAAACTATGGCCCCCAGGTGTACTTTTATCATATTATTTTTAGATCTATAAAATGAAAAACACAAAAATACCTTGCTGCAATTTATTTACTTTTATCTTATTTAGCACTTTTACATATCTTTTATATCCATCAGTATCAGATCTCATCCTTGCAAGTAACCATGAATGGATTGACAACCCCTTTATCGCGTTGGGTGAAAGTATTTGCTTGTGCAGGTGCAACCATTGGTGACTTGTGTGTTCCTCCTACTGGATTGATACCTTGGTTCTCAACTGAGGGAAATACTTATCTCCACTTTGCTGCATCACCCTTTCCCCTTCAAGGGAAAAACCAACGCAAGCTCAAGAAGTAGCAATATGACTGTCCCATCTCTGTTGTTTCTGATGAGTCAGATGACTCCAACTACAAAGTGTTCAAACAACAGAATGGTAAGGTTTTTTCTCAATATGTTGGGCCTAACTGCAGGTCTGGATCACCAAAGAAGCAAATTTGGGTAAAGAAATGTTCATTAACGCATTATCTACAGTTACCAGCCTAACCATGCAGGATAAGCATCTGAAGAACAAAGATGTCACACCCTCGAATGAGAACTGGCATAATCTTCGTCAGAAGGAATACTTGTGTATTTCTTTGAACCATTATGTCCATGTCTTGGGGAACAACTTCAATGCTTACTCATATGATTACTCTCACGTTGAGCAGATAAACTACGAAGGACATCGAAGGAAAACTGCCTCTCCATAAAAAACCCAGAAAAGGTCTCCGCTTCCCACGCAAGTCTGGGTGGTGAAAGCAAACTAACCCTCATGCAGGAATCTTCTCAAGGCCCCCTGCCAGTCTCTATGCCCTAAGAAGCCATTTGTTGGTGTTGTGTGTTTTCTTTCTTTCTGTGTTCTCCGTGTTTGTCTCTTATTCACCGTGCTTGTGTTTTGTCCGATAAACAAGTCACTCATAGCTATTGTGTGGTGTTCTCTCTGGTTTGACTGAGTGTTTTGTTTCGGACCCTATTTCCCCTCTCTACTTTTCTCTTCTAAGTCCATGATGGTCACAAGTGTGCATTTTGATCTGAAGGAAATTTCTACCCAACGCCCTTGGTTGCGAAAGAAATCAACTTTGACCTTTATCTATTTTTGGGCTTTGGCCTTTGTTCAAACCTTTCGGTGTACTGCTCCACTTCCCAATATTTTCTCAGATAACCATCACCACGTGCCCACGATCTTATCAATGTTGATCATGTCTGTTGAATGCGGAACGTCCCGCATCTATGGGCTGTGTATTTTGGAGTGGTGGGTTAGCTCTCAGGCTGTAAATATCCCCCTCCTTCCATTTCCTTCTTTAGTGTGCCTCTGTTTTCCCTCAATCATCCCTTGCTCCGCCTCATGCGAGCTCGAGCTCGGAGCAACTTCGGCCAGAAGCTCTGTCATGGAAGTCTGGTGGAATCTCGTCGCTGTTGATCACACCGGTGCGGTAATCCTCCCTCCCACATTGTCGTAGTTGATTCTAGTGGCCAGGTTAGGGCGTTTGAATCTGGAACTGCATCTTGTCTTCCGTTCATAGAGCAGTTCTTACTGACGCCATTTTCTGTGATTTAAGTCACGGTTGTAGATCTTTAGGAATCCCTAGGATTTACCATGTACGGTTTGTAGTTTTTCCCTCGTACTGATCCTCTCGATCAAGGGTTCATGCGCAGTTGGTGCAAGATTAGATAGTGTTTCTTCTGCCCATGTGCTTTGTGGTAATAACTACGATTAGAATAAAATCTGTCAATGATATATTCATTTAACTATTTAGTGTTTTTTTTGTCCTCTCAAAATGTCTTGCTCTTCAAAAATCTCTGTGCATGCTTGTGACCATGTCTATTTTTCCCTCGCATCTATTCTATTTCACAGGTATCATGAGTTCCAGTTCGGAGGAGCACACGGTTTCAGACAGTGATTTGCCTCAGTATCCCTCCAAATCTGAAAGATTTTGCATGACTGGTGGAGGAAAATCTTCGACACCTCCCAAGGTGCAGAAGAAAAATAGAATCTAAATTTGAGGAAATGGAAGAGGAAATTCCATCTGCCAACACTCAATCTGATGATGATGATGTGGTCACCGACGCACTTACCATCTTCTCTGGCGAAAATCCCAAGAAAGGTGGTCGTGGAAGAGAGAAAAACACAACAGCTGAGATGTCTGACCCTGATGGTTACAGAACTCCACCTAAAGGAGAATCCCCAAATGATCGCAACAACAGCTTGCAACGCATTCGCCATTACTGGGCTGGCAAATGGTTTAGACTTGAAAATGTTTACAAGAAATATCAGATCCTATTGGCCTTCAACCCACCTTGGAATGATTGCATTACTGATGGCTGCCTTGGTCTAGATGATGAAAAAGTCAGGCCACCTCCTCCTGTAAATTCTCACCCTGGCTCCCTCAAAACCATCACTGATTTCCTTTAGGAAGTTGCCCAAAGGGCAAAGGCTAAAGGGAAACGCGAAGCGAAAGAAGCGAAGAAAAAGCAAGTTGAAGCTAAAAATGTCAAATTCACCAAAGAGGATGTGCTGAAGAAGAAAGAGCTAGCATCTGCTTCCGAGGGAAGCAAGTTCAAGAACTCAGTTTCTCCTCGTGCTCCTCGAAAGAAAACCACCGCCAAGAGAACAAGAAATTCTGCTACTGACTCGTCTGACAAGTCCTCTGATGAAGGAATGGGTGATGAAATTGCCATGTATGACCAGCCTGCCATATTAGACAAGCCAGCACAAACTCCATCTCGAGTGAAGGTTTTGCCCTCTCCAAGGAGATCACCAAGGCATGCACCCATGCCTATTGCTAAAAAACCTTTGGGTTCAGCCCTGCCAACTTCCTCGAAGAGCACTATGAAGAGATAGCTACCTGCTGAAGGATATGCATCTGCCAAGAAGGCCAAGCACTTTGTTCCTGCTCCCACAGAGGAACAAAAGTATGATTTACACATGATGATTGACATCACTGACAGCACTGCATATGATGCTCAAACTGATGATGTGAGTAGCCTGGGATTGCCCGAAGATGTCACAGAAATGGTGACAAAGCATTTTCGTGAGCTGAAGAAAATCTCTAAGAAGCTTAATAAAGCTATCAAGGACAAGAAAACGCTGCAGAAAATGAGGATAGAGGCCAAGACCGAGTACGAGAGAAAAGGCCTAAATAAAGAAATTGTTGATGTCACCAAGGCACTAAGTGGCATTTGGAATGAGAAAGTTGAATGGCATTCCAAGATGCACATGGATATTTCTCAGTTGTGTGATAGAAAGAATGAAGAGATTGATCACAAAGAAAATCTTGCTCGTAGGAGAATTCACGAAGAAAAATGTCAGAAGGCTTTAGCTAGAGCAGCTAAGCCGAAGGAAAAGAAAGATCGTCGCATCCAGATCATGACCTCTGACGCTACTCTTATTAGCTCAAGGGCACCTCTGCAGTAGATTCCACCATCGCCACCTCACAAGGAATAACCCGAGCAGCAGGTCGCCCCCGAGGTTATTATTCTAGTACCCACGGCTCAAGATGAGCAAAATGATGTGGTTGATATCTTTCTCAACAACCCCGATAAGCAAAATGCACCACCTCAGCAGCAAGATAACAATGACCAAACTGATGAGGAGATTGAAGTTGAAAAACCAAATCCTTCACCTCCTGTGCCGATGCAAGTTGAACCTTTCAACCTCAAGCAAGAAAGCTGACAAGATTGAGGAGGAGCAATCTACTCCTCGAGAGAAAACTACCCCGATCACACCCTCAGCTCATCCCACATTGATGGATGTCGACTCTACTCCTCATTCCATAGCCCCACAAATGGAAGAGGAAGAAAAGAAATCTGCTGAGCCATTGGCTCAAGTTACTGATAGTGCACCACCTGCATCTGTACCCAAGGCACCTGAGTCTACAAATGATAAGGCCCTAGTGCCCGAAGGAATGAAAGCCGTTGAAGGAGTGCCAGCGAGCAAAATTGATGGTACTTCAAGTACTTATAAGCCATCTGTGTCTGCAAGGTTGAGGAAGTGCAACGCTCCTCTTAAACCAATCGAAGAAGATTCTGCTGTACCTGATGAATCTCTGACCACGCACTCAGCTGAAGAAGAACTTCCAAGGAAACCACTCGAATTTTTTTCTCTATTTGATGTTGAGGATGGTCCAAATGGTCCAGTGTTCAAGGAGCAGTTTCATCACTCGAAACTTGCTTTCTTTGGTACCAGTCCATACGAAGGAGAAAGAACTTCCATGTCACCAAGGTTCTGAAACAAAGAACAAGCTGTATATTATGCACGAATCTTGTTCTACAAGAATCGCATCTTCAAGCACAAGAGCTTGGATTTTACTGAGCTCAAAAGTTTACCTTGTTTTCACCACACCATCGAGCAGATTGATCATTCCTGAAGAGCTTCCTCCGCTTCAATCATTGCTAGAATTGTGAAGTTATCCTTCAGTTCTTCGCCACACTTTATATCTCAGGAGATCTTGTGGATAGCATTACATGTGATCTCGAATGGATGACTGAGGACGAAAAGATTAAGTGCTCAGCTGACTAGTTTCTAGCTCTTCACAATCTTCCTCGGTGTGAGTTTGATGAAACTCGTGAACATAGCCTCCACTGGTGGGAAGTGTCTGATGTTGAACTGCATATGTTGATGGATCCTAAGCTTGTGGGTGATTCTTACACTGAAGCAAATCCCAAGAATCTCTCCTACGAGAACAAGGTGTTGTTCTACATTCTGTGCAATTCCATCACTCCAACCAACCGAACATAAACCATTCAAGGCATTATGGAAAATGCTCTCAACATTGAATCAAATGGCATTCAATTTGATTTTCTAGATCTGTTCATTTAGAACTTGGCATATGTAGCCGACAGTGCTCAAGTCTTGAAACCGTATGCTCCATGGATCATGTTTGCCATCGAACAGCTTACTGGAAAGAGGTTTTTCTGCCCACATATCCCGAAAGTTTTCATGCCTCCAGTTCATGATACTCTTCATATTGTGAAGGATATTGGGGAAGGAAAAACTCCAATTGATGCGAGTGCTTCTGCTTCTACGACTGCTCCCAAAGTCACAAAGGCCACTTTGGAAATCCCTCCGAATGAAAATCCATCAATTTATGAGATTTGTCTTTGGACCCAGCAGGCCCTGGAGAGCCACATCAAGGCCGATTGCAAGTAGCTGAAATCAATTTGCTTCACAACTACACTCGCTAAGCTCTACTTCATGAGAAAGAACTTCACAAGCGCTCCTGGACTCTTCTGGGCAAACATTACGATCGCAAGCAGCTCTTGGTGAAGGGAATTGAAAAGGAATATGACTATCTGAATCTGTTTGAAGTTCCTCGCATCCGAAGGCAAACACAGTGCTTCCTCAATGTTCTGATTACACTGATCTAGTGTTTGTTGAACCTGATGATGAACTCGAAGATACTGCCGGCACTGTGACTTTCAAACCTGATGCTCCACGCTCCACTCCAGAAGCTGCTCTCGAAGCCCATGCTATGAGTCCTGCTCCTGCATCAGCTACAACTATTGCTCATTCTATTTCTCCAAATCGCTCGAGCTCTGAGGGTTCTTTGGATGAGTAGTTCCTCGTATGCACTCTCTTTCCTTTTTGACACTTGTTGACAAAAAGGGGGAGAAGAACATCGAGAGGATAGATGAGCGGGATATTTGTAGGAGGTTGTACTTTCACCATTTTCTTTCTTCAAACAGTTTGGTATCTGTTGTTGAACAATTTGCTTTTGGGTTGTGAAACTTTTTAGCACCGCATGTGGTGTGGGTAAACCTCGTCGTCATGTACCGTTAATAACCCCTGCAATGCTATTTGCTCTTGATTATTTGGATGCAGGTGCCATTGACATCTACTTACTTGCAATGTTTACCTTCGACACTTATCTATTGTCGTAGGAGAAGTAATAATACTTCAAAGGAGATTGACAATGGGTTCTTGAAGCTTAGATCTGCTTTGATGCTTAGCCCAAACCTATGCAAGTGTGAGAGGAATCTCTTTATGCTCTGAATGATTACTTGTCAGCAAAAGATGTAGTTCTTTGGTGCTGCAGGAGAAATCTTTTGGACTGAGGAGGTAACATTTCTTGCGGCAAGGAATGTTACCATTGTGCTCAAATTTAGACTATTGGACTCGTGTCGTTCAGCCATTGGTTGACGCACTTGTCCATTTTGGTCATTTCCCATCAGGGAAGGCTGCGGCTATAAATAGCTACCCCGCTCCAACATTGTCCATTGGCTGCCCCGCTTAAGATTTCTGAGAATATTGATTGAGCATCCCCTCTCTGAGTGATTTGAGTTTAAAATCCACCGAGAGAAAACCAAGAACCAAAACTTAGACAATGGTTGAGCATCACGGTAGTTCTAAGTTAGAGTTCTTGTACCTATAATACTCTTGAGAGCTGTGCACTCTCTAGACGGATAGGTGTCGGCTCGAGTGTTGAAGAGTTGTTGTCTTCACCGAGCAAGATCTTCAGCAACCAAGAGTAATTGTGGTTTGCGAAGGAAGTCTGCCGACGGTAAGAAGATCACCGATAAGCATCTACCACGAGTGAAATCAACTAGAGTCTGATTAGCTCCTAGTTGAAGGAGAATAGGATGGTGAGAGGTTTGCTCCTGTGTTCAATCACAAGTCCCTCCAACCAGACATAGTCCTTTGGCAGAAGGACGAACTGGTCTACCAAATACTCTTGTTGCCATCGAGCACCACTGGCCTTTCTACTCACCCTGTATTTCATTCAAGAGTTATCTTTCATGCTTGGCAAGGATTATATATTTTTCTACAATGTGATTTTTATCCTTCATGTGTAAACTGCTAACATATCTCTCTTATATTTTATGCAGTACTCGAGTGCAATCTCATCTGACTGTATTTACCTCATTGTTGGCATTTAGTTTTCATTCATGCTTTTGCAATTGCTTGTGAGTTGCATTACCATCATGATAGTTAAACATGTCATCTACTATCCTTGAGCAATCATTGCTTCGTATCTCGAAGATTTTGTTCCTCAATAGGATACTTGCTTAAGTTTCATTTCATTTAGCTTTTTCCGCTGTTGTGTTTGGGCCAGATTCATAACGTTCAAAATAATTTTTTAATCTCCCATTTACCCCCCGGTCGATACCTTCGGGAGAGCGAACGACAAAGTCACCAAGAGCAAGCACCACAATGCCAACAACAAGAAAACTAAGACGGTGATGCTCTACAACACGAACGATAACACCATGAGGAACAACCCTTGAAGCCCAACATGATCTACATGATGCCACATGTGCCGTACATGAATGCAACCGCCGTGTGCGAGAACAAGAAGAGCCCTCTGACAAGAGCGACAAGAAGAAGCCGCACGTGTTGAGGAGCGCCAAGAGTTGAGGAACCAAGCTCGAATTCCACGTCGTCAATGTCAAGCTAATCAAGTAGAGCACTAGGACCAAGCCATTGAGGACCCTCCTCTCCATGACAAGAGCGACCACACCATTGACACCAACACAATGAAGAGCAACGCTATGGCAAGCTCAAGTTCAATATGCCTAAGTTCTCCGGTAGTAACGACCCCGAAGACTACCTCTCATGGGCATTGAAGGTTGACAAGATATTTCACATTCACAATTATGCAGAGGAAAAGAAGATTTCCATGGCCTCACTTGAGTTCCAAGACTAGGTCTTCATTTGGTGGGAGCAAGTCATCGAGCGACGCCAAGCAAAAGGTTACCCACCCATCACAACATGGAATAAAATGAAGGAGGTCATGAGAGTGTGTTTTGTGCTGATACGTCTCCAAGATATCTATAATTTTTTATTGTTTCATGCTATTATATTATCAATCTTGGATACTTTATATGCCTGTTTTTTGCCATTTCATATCATTTTTTGGGACTAATCTATTAACCCAGTGCCTAGTGCCAGATGTTGTTACTACTTGTTTTTGGTTTTCCAGAAAATCAGTACCAAACGGAGTCCAAACGCTACGAAACTTTTGATGATTTTTTTGGATAAGAGAGACCCTAGAAGCTTCGGGAGGAGACCAGACAACGATCGAGGAGACGGCAAGGCAAAAGGGCGCACCCTGTTACCTTGTGGGCCCCACGATGCTCCGTCTGACCTAATTTTGCTTTTATAAATTCTCAAATATTGGGAAACCAATAGAGAGCCACCTGAAACCCTTTTTCCGCTGCCGCAAGTTTCTATTCCTCCACGATCCCATATGGAGGCCTTTTCCGGTACTCTGCAGGGGGGGAATCGATCACGGAGGGCTTCTACATCATCCTTGCTGCCTTTCGATGATACTTGAGTAGTTCATCATAGCCTACGGGTCCATAGCTAGTAGCTAGATGGCTTCTTCTCTCACTTTTATTGTCAATACAATGTTCTCCTCGATGTTCTTGGAGTTCTATCCGATGTAATCTTATTTTGCGGTGTTTTTGTTGGGATCCGATGAATTGTGGATTTATGATCTGAATATTCATGAGAAGTAATCGAGTCTTTTATGAACTTTATTATGCATGATTTTTATAGCTTTGTATTTCTCTTTAATTTATCCGTTTGGTTTGGCTCACTAGATTGATTTATCTTCAGTGGGAGAGGTGCTTTGTGATGGGTTCAATCTTGTGGTGCTCTATATCCCAGTGACATAGTAGGGGACAAGACACGTATTGGTGTTTTTGCCATTAAGGGTAAAACAACGGGTTTATTTATATTGATTGGGTTTACCTTGTCTACATCATGTCATCTTGCTTAAGGCGTTACTCCGTTTTTCATAAACTTGATACCATAGATGCATGGTGGATAGCAATCGATTGGTGGAGTAATAGTAGTAGATGCAGGCAGGAGTCGGTCTATTTGTCTCAGATGTGGTGCCTATATACATGATCATTGCCTTGGATATCTTCATAACTATGTGCTTCTCTATCAATTGCCAAATAGTAATTTTTTCACCCACCATATGCTATGTGTTCAAGAGAGAAGCATCTAGTGAAAACTATGGCCACCGGGTCAACTTTAATCATATTACAAAAACCAAAATACCTTTGCTGCAATTTATTTTATTTTGCAATTTATCCATCTACCTATACAAGATTTGATCCTTGCAAGTAACGAGTTCAAGGGGATTGACAACCCTCTTGCTCGCGTTGGGTGCAAGTATTTGCTTTTGTGTGTGCACGTGTTGTTCATGAGGCTTTGCGTGATTCTCCTATTGGTTCGATAAACCTTGGTTATCACTGAGGGAAATATTTGTCTCTACTGTACTACATCTCCCCTCCTCTTCGGGGAAAATCCCAACGGAGCTCACAAGTAGTAGGAGGAATTTATGGCGCCGTTGCCGTGGAGACATCATCAAATTCTCATCAGGTTCCTACACACAAACTATCGTCTACTTGCTCTACTTTTTATTTTCCTCTCTTTTTCATCTCCCTCCACTTCTCTAAAAAAACCAAAAATACTTGATGTGCTATCTTTGCTTGTACTGCCATGTGCCTTCTATTTGCTTGCATCTTCGCTTGCTAAACATTATTGATATGGATCCTCATACACTTGCTAATCTTTTCAAAAAATTCAATTATGATGAACCAATTGCTTTTGAGTTGAGTGCACTTGATTATCTTTTTGAAGTTTTACTTGAAAATCATGAATCTAAAAATTGTGATTAAGTGTTAGAAGAAGAAATTTATAAAGTGATTCATGATAGTTCCTTTAATGAAAAGCATGATTGCAATGATGTTAGTATGAATTATATTAATGTCAGTTGTGCTAATCATATTCAAAACTACAAGCTTGGGGATGATGAATTTGTTATGTCCACTAATTATTGTAATGATCATGATTGGGGTGATGCTTCTTATGATCTTGAAAATTAATTTAAGCCTGTTGATGAATATGATATTGATAATAATGTTTGTAATAATATTGAAAGTGGGTTTGGAAGAGTGTCAACTTTAGGAAAAGAGAATCCCACATATTTGGAGAGTGTTCGTTCTTATGAAATTATTGATAAAAGTGGGTTTGGAGAGGTCATGACTTTAGTTGAAGTTAATCCTTCTATCTTGGAAGACTATAAGTTTGCATGCATATTGATCATAAAGGGAAGTTTTACATGATAGTTATATTATTGAATTTTAATATGATCCTAGATGTAATTATTATGAGAGAGGCAAATATGGTTGTAGAAATCTTCATGTTAGTAAATTACCTCTCTTCATGTTGAGATTTTTATTGTTTCTTTCTTCTTCCTTGCATATGATAGGCTGTGCTTGCCTTGATAATTTCTTTCCTTGTAAAATGCCTATGCGTAGGAAGTGGGTTAGACCTAAACTTGTTTGATACATGTTTTATGATGCTCTATTTGTGTTTCAATTATTATCTTTTATGTGAGCATCATTGAAATCTCAAGCTTATCTTTATGGCTATAAAGAAAGAGCTGGTTGGGAGGCAACCCAATAGTTATCTTAAATTTCTTTTTTTTTGTTTGTGAGTTTTGACACAATTATGCTACTGTTATGATTGTGCTTTTATGTTTTAATTAGTGTTTGTGCCAAGTAAAACCTTTGGGATGATTTGGTTGATAGTTGACTTGTTTCTGTGAAAAACAGAAAGTTTTGCTTCCAGTATAGGAATTTTGATAAATCACTGGAACGTCATACAATTATGATTTTTTACACATTATTGACATAAAAATGGCCCATTTTGTCCTAATTTTTTAGAATTTTGGAGTTACAAAAGTATAGTGTTTGTTTAGATCATTACACACTGTTCTGATAGAATTTGTTTTTATTGCATATGCTCTTGTTTTGATGATGCTATGGATTATATCGGGGGGGGGGGTATAAGTCATGGAGAAGTTAGAATACAGTAGGTATTATGCAAGAATATAATATGAATGGGTTCATAACACTACTTAAAGTTTATGATTCTCTTATTATACTAACAGATCTCACGAGGTTTCTGTTGAGTTTTGTGTGCTGAAGTTTTCAAGTTTTGGGTGAGATCATGATGGATGAGGGAATAAGGAGCCACAAGACCCTAAGCTTGGGGATGTCCAAGGCACCCCAAGGTAATATTCAAGGAGACCCAAGCATCTAATCTTGGGGATGCCCCGGATGGCATCCCCTCTTTCGTCTACAATCCCTCGGTATACTACTTGGAGCTATATTTTTATTCATCACGTGATATGAGTTTTACTTGGAGCGTCTTGTATTATAGTAGTCTTTGCTTTGTCTGTTTTTTTAGTTTTCCACAATCATTCTTTGCTGCACACACATTTTGAGAGGGACACGCATTTATTCGTGATTTGTTAGAATACTCTATGTGCTTCACTTGTATCCTTTGAGCTAGACAGTTGCTCTAGTGCGTCACTTGTATCTTTTAGAGCATGATAGTGGCACTCTCATTCTCCACTTATATATTTTTGAGAGTCTAATAAATAGTAATGGCAATATGCATGTGTTATGAAGTTGGTCCTGATATGATAGGTATTCAAGGGGGATATAATAAAACTTTCATGTAGATCACTAAATATGAAATGTATGGTTTAATAATATTGATGTCAAAAAATGAAAGGGTATAGGTTCATGATCATTGGTTAGTAGAAATGTCGGTATTAAAGCTTGTTATCACTGTTCATCTAAGTGTTGGTCATGGCATGACGGGGAAGTCCGAGCATTCTTAGGTCTGATTGAAATCCTTTGTGCTGTTATAATCAGGGGTGTGAGATGGTTTACTCCTACCAACCTCCTCCCTAGGGGCATGCGGGGAGTAATTTGCTTCGAGGGCTAATAGACTTTCGCAATAAGTATGTGCGTTCTTTATGACTAATGTGAGTCCATGGATTATATGCACTCCTATCTTTCCGCCATTTTCTAGGCTCTCTGGTACTATGCAATGCCCTTTCTCACCTCGAGAGTTGGCGCAAACTTAGCCGGTGCATCCAAACCCCATGATATGACACACTCTTTCACACATAAACCCCTTTACCTTCCTCAAAACACCCACCATACCTACCTATCATGGCATTTCCATAGCCATTCCAAGAAATATTGCCATGCAACTTCCACCGTTCCATTTTTTGACATACACATTCATTGTCATATTGCTTTGCATGATCATATAGCCGACATAGTATTTTTGGCTCAGCCACCGTTCATTAGTATACATGTTATGCTAGCATCATTGCACATCCTGGTACACTTCCAGAGGCATTCATATAGAGTCATAGTTGTTCTAGTATCGAGTTGTAAGTAAATAAAAGTGTGATGATCACCATTATTAGAGCATTGTCCCAGTGAGGAAAGAATGATGGAGACTATGATTCCCCCACAAGTCGGGATGACGAACCGGCGAATAAAATAGAGGCTAAAAACAACCCAACAAAAAAAGAAAAAATGAGAAAAAAAATGAGAAAAAAGAGAGAAGGGGCAATGTTACTATCCTTTACCACACTTGTGCTTCAGAGTAGCACCATGTTTTTCATATAGAGAGTCTCCTATGTAGTCACTTTCATATACTAGTGGGAATTTAACGTTATTGAACTTGGCTTGTATATTCCGATGATAGGCTTCCTCAAATGCCCGAGGTCTTCATGAGCAAGTAAGTTGGATGCACACCCACTTAGTTTTCAGTTGAGCTTTCATATACTTATAGCTCTTAGTGCACCCGTTGCATGGCAATCCCTACTCCTTGCATTGATATCGATTGATGGGGATCTCCATAGCCCATTGATCCGCCTAATTGATGCGAGACTTTCTCCCTTTTTGACTTCTCCTATTGATCCCTATCACCGCATTCTATTCCACCCAGTGCTATGTCCATGGATCACGCTCATGTATTGCGTGGGAGTTGAAAATGCTGAAGCGCGTTAGAAGTACGATCCAATTGCTTGGCTTAACACCTTGGTGCTCATGCTTTATATTTTTTTGGTGAGGGCAAAGTTAATGCCATGTCAACATGATAAAATGAGGGGGGATAACACTCGTTAAGGATCGTATATTTTGAAAAAGTAATGATTATGCTTCTTATATTCATGGAGGTTATTATGTTGATGTTATTACTTCATCGTTTCTCAATATTATACCATAAAGAGATTACATGATACACATGCTAGGTAGCATGTCACATCAAAAATTCTATTTTTACCATTTACCTACTCGAGGACAAGCATGAATTAAGCTTGGGGATGCTGATACGTCTCCAACGTACCTATAATTTTTTATTGTTTCATGCTATTATATTATCAATCTTGGATACTTTATATACCTTATTATGCAATTTTATATAAAAATTTTTGGGACTAATCTATTAACCCAATGCCTAGTGCCAGATTCTGTTTTATGCTTGTTTTTTGTTTCCAGAAAATGAGTACCAAACGGAGTCCAAACACTATGAAACTTTTTGACGTTTTTTTTTGACAAGAGAAACACTAGAAGCTTCGAGAGGAGACCAAACGACGATCGAGGAGACAACAAGGCAACAGGGCATGCCTTGGGGGCGAGCCATGTTACCGTGTTGGCCCCATGAGGCTCTGTCTAACCTAATTACACTTCTATAAATTCTCAAATATTGGGAAACCAACAAAGAGCCGCCCGAAACCTTTTTTCCGCCGCCGCAAGTTTCTATTCTTCCGTGATCCCATTTGGAGGCCTTTGTCGGTACTCTGCCGGCAGGGGAATCGATCATGAAGGGCTTCTAGATCATCCTTGTCGCCTTCCGATGATGCGTGAGTAGTTCACCACAGACCTACTGGTCCATAGCTAGTAGCTAGATGGCTTCTTCTCTCTCTTTGATCTTTAATATAATGTTCTCCTCGATGTTCTTGGAGTTCTATCCGGTGTAATCTTCTTTTGCGGTGTGTTTGTTGGGATCCGATCAAATGTGGGTTTATGATCTGAATATTCATGAGCACTAATTTAGTCTTTCTGAACTTTATTATGCATGATATTTATAGCTTTGTATTTCTCTCCGATTTATCCATTTGGTTTGGCCAACTAGATTGATTTATCTTCAGTGGGAGAGGTGCTTTGTGATGGGTTCAATCTGACGGTGCTCTATATCCCAGTGACATAGTAGGGGACAAGACAAGTATTTGTATTGTTGTCATTAAGGGTAAAATGATGGGGTTTATTCATATTGATTGGGTTTACTTTGTCTACATCATGTCATCTTGCTTAAGGCGTTACTCCGTTTTTCATGAACTTAATACCATAGATGCAAGCTCGATAGCGATCGATTGGTGGAGTAATAGTAGTAGATGTAGGTAGGAGTCAGTCTACTTGTCTCGGATGTGATGCCTATATACATGATCATTTCCTTGGATATCATCATAACTATGCACTTTTCTATCAATTGCCCAACAATAATTTGTTCACCCACCGTATGCTATGTGTTCAAGAGAGAAGCCTCTAGTGAAAACTATGGCCCCCGGGTCTACTTTAGTCATATTACAAAAACCAAACTACCTTTGCTGCAATTTTATTTCTTTTATTTTGTTTTACAATTTATCCATCTACCTATACAAGATTTGATCATTGCAAGTAACGAGTTCAAGGGGATTAACAACCCTCTTGCCCGCCTTGGGTGCAAGTATTTGCTTTTGTGTGTGCAGGTGATGTTAACGAGGCTTTGCATGATTCTTCTATTGGTTCGATAAACCTTGGTTCTCACTAAGGGAAATACTTATGTCTACTGTATTGCATCTCCGCTCCTCTTCAGTGAAAATCCCAACGCAACTCACAAGTAGCATGTGCCTACACACAATAGTCGAGATATCTTCAAGAAAGTGCAACTTCTCAAGCAAGGCATGAAGTTCGTTGAAGAATAATACAAAGAAATGGAGATTGCAATGATACGAGCCAATGTCATGGAAGATGAGGAGCAAACTATGGCATGATTCTAGAATGGACTCAGTGATCCCGTCAAGAAAATCCCCGACTTCCAACCGTACACCAACCTCATCTAGCTAGTGCACCAAGCTACCAAGGCGGAAGGACAAGTGCAAGATCACCTCAGGCACGCCAAGTACTCTTCCAAGACCTATGGTTCATACACTCCAGCTTCAACGACTATGACACCTTCTATAATGACTAAAGCTTCACCAAGAAACAGTGACAAGTCAAGCTACAAGAAACATTTGACATCTTCAACAACTTCGAGTCATCCTCCTACTACAAGCAACTCCAAGCCAAGAGCTTCGGCCTCTATGACTACAACTGATGAGTCTACCAAGACAAGTTCCATCCAATGTTTCACTTGCCAAGGCTGAGGCCACAATACATACCAATGTCCAACAAGGCACACCATGGTCGCCAATGATGACGGCACCTATGACTCTATGAGCGAAGAAGAGATGGAAGCGAATAATCACGTGACCATGCACCATCAAGTGAATAAAGATGAAGATGCTCAAGTCTTTTGCAACAATGATGCGAGCCCACTCTAGTTGTCTCCAAGGTCTTGACACTTTAACAACAACAAGATGAAGATCAACGATGCCTTATCTTCCATACCAAAGCGGGCATCAATGGATGTTCCGTCAAAGTCATCATCGACGGCGGAAGTTGCCACAACTTGACAAGTGACGAGCTATGTTCGAAGCTACTATTGGTCAAGAAGAAGCACCCCACCCATACAAACACTACTGCAGGATGGTCCTAACGCGATAGTCCAATCAGAGACCCTTCGACTAAATTGTGTGTTATGAATTAATTGCAAATGACGGTGTAAGAAAACCGTCAAAAATGATAAAAATTATTTGCGATGGCAGAGACATCAAACATGATTCAGATTAAACTTGCGTGTGCGATATGTGGCATACGGTTGATCCATCCGAACTGTTTGCGATGAGCATAACAACAGAAATGGGCAGCCAGATGAAGGTGTATGCGATATACGTCATACAGTTCACTCAAATGAACTGTTTGTGATTAGGCAACACAACCGAAATGGTCAGCCAAATGAAGGTGTGTGCGATATACGACATACCGTTCAATTGGATGAACTCTTTGCGATGAGCCAAGACAATAGAAATGGTTCAACTTAACAAGATGTGTGTGATGCACGGCAAACAGGTTCGTAGTCAAAAATATGTGCGAAGACCGATAATAACACACACGATTGCTGCTAATAAGCCGTGTGTGTTATGGGCAAATGCTTGCTGGTATACAATTGTCAGCGGTTGATGAAATCATCACCAACGGGTTCCCTAGTTTACTCCGTGTGCGATGTGATTTGCTCTGTCTACAGAAGAACAACATATATAACCAAAATAAACAACCAATTACATAAGTGACTATACAAAACATTCACACACACCTCAATAAACAATTACATGCATTCTAAACTAGGAGAAACAATCATCTAATCATCTACTTCTTGTGATGCTGCCGCCACTGCTCTATGGCTTGATCCCTCGTCTGGGGCAGGACGAAGGCACTTCCTCATGTCAACGATCCGCCTATACATCTTGTAGCTTGTGTATGCATCATGGCCGCGTACTTGATGTGTTCTTCATCTAGTCTCTGATCCCAGGCATTGTGCCAGGTGTTCTTGTCCTTCTTTCTCTCATCTTTCGTATTCATGTAGTAGGGGTCGGTGATGGCTGAGGCGAGGTCAACCAGGGAGTCCTGATTATTCTTTGTGCTGCCGCAGACCTTGTAGTGGTCATGGATGTCGACGAGATTCTGGCAGACCAAGCCCGAAACCTCGAGGGCTTTTAGATTGTTGTTGGTGTCCACCGTAGCGAAACTGTAGTCGGTGTTGTTGATAAACCTGGCGAAACGATCACAAAGCCTTGTGGCCAGGTGGTAGTGGTAGACGAGGACGTCATGGCGCATGCACAACTGGGCGACGACAACCTTTTGCTCATGCCCGGCACGACCGTCAGTGAACTTGAGGTCGAAGCCGACCACTTGGTACTTGTCCTCAGCAAGCAACTACTCCATAGTTTGGTGGTGCCTCCAGGAGGCCGTCTAGCCCCTTTGCTCGCTCGCGTGCTTGCTCTAGCGCCGCGTCCGTGCAGGCAGTAGCTCCAGCCGCCGCCCCGCTCACCACCATTGGCGATTCCGGCCACCCTAGCACCTCCCACCACCACTAATCGACGCGCCTTGTCGCGCTACATCTGCAGGACCCAGCTACGCGAGCTCCCGTCGCCGGAGTTGGCCGGACGGGCAACCCCGCTGTGTCTCAATTAGCACCAGTGGCTAACCGCCATTTTGGATGACATGGACACGTCATTAGGGACTAATGTCGCCCTAATTAACCTCCTAGGCTACTGACAGTGGGACCCATGACTGCTAACATTTTGGTTAGGAACTAACTAACCTCAATTAGTCCTCTGTTACACAGACATGTGGTCCCCGCTGGTCAGGTTTGACCATGGTTTACCAGCTGACGCCAGCATGATGTATTGCTGATGTAGTAATCCTTTTTTGGAATTAAAATAAATCATAAAATGATTTATTTATTCCAGAAAATGTGCTAAACTTCTAAAAATCATAGAAATTCAACCGTAACTCCAAATGAAATGATTTATATATGAAAAATTATCAGAAAAATATGAAGAATCTGTTTATGGGATTTCTATGCATGTTTGGACAACTTGTAGTGACTGTTTGATCGCTCGCCCATCGCACACGATCTCATTTTGCTTAGCGTGTGTGTTTCTGGGTCGTGTGGGAAGGACCCCCTATCGCCCACACTCACTTGGCGATGGTTCAAAATAGCATCGTGGAAAGGGGTTAAAAACCGTTTGCATAGCACCTCACTGTACCAGTGATACCTCTACCAAACTGCGAAGGATCAAGACTAATGCAAAAAATAACCTATGACTAACATGCATAAATAGATGATGTGGCGGCATTGCATGCTAGAGAGTAACGCAAGTATATTACAATTTATGGATTGCATGCATGACTAGCTTATGTGGCATGGTTGCATGGCTAGGAAAGGCTAGATAAAAATAAATAGATAATGTGTTTAGAGTGCACTCCACTAAATGGGAGCATGTAAATATCTTTAGAGTGCACTCCACTTTTTTCTAGATGCTTAGGTGCACCGGATGTCGTGGCACACTACAAAATGTTAGAAAAAAAATCTGCTCCATGGTTTTAAAAATCTATTATTATCTTGAAACCAGCCACACCCGCCCCTCACCTCATCAAAATAGCCCGAGGAATATGTCTTGTGTGAAGCATAATTTATTTTTACTGATATATGTATATCAAAATTAGAGTGTTTATATTTCAAGTTTGTGAACAAGTATTATTCTACTACTTTGGATCCATTGCAACGCACGGGCCATCATATTGGTAGTAGTAAGAAACAAAATTCGAGTTTGGCACGAGTTCGTATAGCGGGAGCAGCACAAGGCCTGGCGTAGGAGTTACATTTCCCTCTCGGGGCCCAAGGGACTGAGCTTCAGTGGCTTAGTGCACCTACCTTTGAGTCAATGACATGTGGATCCTACAGGTGGCTGGCCCCAGGTCATTCTCACAAAGGCAGAGGGGCGGTGGGACTGAGAGGGGGGAGGCGCAGGTCAAGGGACGTGTGGTGTCATGGGTTTGAGCTGTGTCGTGTGAATCGCGTGTGGCTGTGGTAGAAACTTGATGGTCGCCGCAGTTCAGCTAGCTCACATGTCATGCACACAAAGGCAGAGGAGCGGTGGGGCCGAGAGGGGTGAGGCGCACGTCGGGGGACGTGGTGCCGTGGGTTGGAGCAGCGTCATGGGAATCGCGTGTGCCAGTGGTAGAAATGTGATTGTCGCCGTAGTTTAACTTCCATGGACAAGTTGTCATGTCTACTGACACATGCATTGCATACCGATCACTGCAAGGGGTAGTGGAGAAAACTAGGCGGATAAATAGTTCATTATAGTCAAGCGGACCTACGCTACTACACTTGTTCCAAAGACATGCGCACCAGCAAAATAGTTCATCTATGTCAATGTACATAGAGAGGAAAAAAATTACAAGAGAGTTAATAGTTCATCCATCTATAATGTCATGCTGCTGGTGCAGCTTCTTCTCCTTTATTTTTCTCCTCCTCCTCATCCTCCTTCTTCTTCTTCTTCTTCTTCTTCTTCTTCTTCTTCTTCTTCTTCTTCTTCTTCTTCTTCTTCTTCTTCTTCTTCTTCTTCTTCTTCTTCTTCTTCTTCTTCTTCTTCTTCTTCTTCTTCTTCTTCTTCTTCTTCTTCTTCTTCTTCTTCTTCTTCTTCTCATTTTCCGTGGGAGACGGCTTCGCAACAAGCTCTTTCGACCTTGCAGCTATCTCAAAAATCACACGGGCATCGAGGGCAGCATATTTTATCCGCTCATAGGTCAAGGGATAATTCTCCCATCCAGACGACCTTAGTCCCATCGTCTCGTCACCCTTCCCAAGATCTGTTTCATGCACATAATTTGCTACGTCGAATAGGGATGGTGTTTCATTATCACAATCGTCTACAGGAATTCTGGTTTGTAGGTCAGCGATGTTTTTCAAATCAAGGTTGTACGGTGCCAGCTTCTATTTGTCCCCTTCGAAGGCTGCCCCACAGAAGTATATGTCCTCCCGAGACATGAAATCATGGAGCTCACCTGGTATGGAGGGCACGTGTATGATGTGATACACCCAAACTTCATCTTTGAGCCACAGCTGAACGACGGCAGCGCGTTGGATATTCCTAGTGGCACGCTCCGTGTACTCTGCATCGAGACCGATGACCTTCATCTCCACCTTTTCGAGGGAGTTGGATACATTGTTGATCCACTCCCAAACAACCCTTGGGTGGCTGGTGATAGTGGCAACTATGCTCAACGAGCCTTCGACGAGGACATGTTTGACGCTAAAAACTTGCATAAGGATCTCTTTCGCCATTTGGAACTGCTGGACCGGAGGGCTATGGTTTGGAGAATTAGGATTAAGATGGATAGTCTAACTGAAGAAGATTATTATTTAAAGGGGCTTAGGAATTACTCCAGGAGTATCTGAAGAGGTTAAAACAATGTGAATCCAGTGGGGTTTGAATGCAAATGAAGGAGAGGTGAAGAAGTCGAGGAAAATCGGTTCCCGGTGGAGAAGTAAATGGGAGAAGTGGCATGCAGGCAGTTGATTAGACGGCTAGGTAGACCAACCTGAAAATGAAAAGGCTATGTGGGTAGCGTACTGAGGAGTGGTACGTGTCCGTGTATGTGCCCATCCTTCTATCGCTACATGTGCCACTGGTTAGTTGAGGTCACTCTTTCGAATCACCATGGCGAAACATTATATGATTCCTTTTTATGTCTGCACCCCTCATGACAGGTGGGACCTACGCAAAATCCACTTGGCTGGACGAACAGATATACAAACATATCCATCTCTTTGCACACAAAAAATGTGTCGTAGCTGGTTCGGATGAATATTGGCGCGTGCATGCGAGACACAACATTTTCTGGTTAAGGAATATGCGGTTATCCTCAAAAAAGAAAAAGCCCTTCTTCGCGCTTTCGCATGCATGATAATTTGGTTTTGCTTGCAATATGGATGCTACCTGGAGGATGAAGTGAACCCAGGGGCATGCTAGCACGGGAGACCTCTTTCCACTGTACAGTACTACTCTGTATGTTACTACTAGTAGTAGTACAACTGTAGTACACTTGTTGGTTGAAATATTATTCATCTGGTCCTCACAGTGAAGTGACAAGACCCTGCACCCGAGGTGACACTAGTCCAGGCGACATGTTCGGGTTACCAAAGTCAGCCTCACCTTGTGCACTGTGCAGTCACTATCACCGTCGTTGTATAGCATGCCTCGCCTCGTCTACCTCTCCCCTATAGCACCACTCCATCTCCATCTCCATCTCGCCGAAGATCCTGAGGTCACTCTTCATCATCTCACTGTGCCCCCGCATACCCTCGCCTCGCTTGCCTCCCCCAGTACCACTATTCCCTCGATAGCCGCTCTAGCACCGAGAGCCTTATCCCACGTAAATCAAGCCCCAAAAAACCCAACCTTCCAAACTCCACCATGGTCGAACGCGAACCGCGCAGCATCCGTATGAGCCATGACTGGAGCAATCTCCCCAGTGACATCCTCGACCTCTGTTGTTCGCATATGGATATGTTGAGCACCATGCGGCTGGTTGCATGCTCGAGGGACATCCACGCGGCCATCGTCAAAGCGAGGCCTGAGCTTTTCAAGACACCCTGATTGCTGCTATCTGCTCTTGCGAGATGCGCTCATCTACGTGATCGACAAAGCAGATGGCACCACGTATTGCTGGGACGGCGCGTCTAAGTTGTTTTCATTGGATTTTAATGATAACGCCATGACATTGTTTGAACTTTTGTGATGATTGGCATATCCCTATTTGAGCAGAATTTGAGTAGAACTATGGCAATGTATTAGAGACGTCATAAATCAACTATATTTGGAATGAGTTAATTCATGCGATTGTGACCATGTCATTACAGCCAATTTGTACCCTTGAATGATCAAACAGTTAGGAAGATATGGATATTCTCCTAACTTTATAGTAATCTATATACTACTAAATATGAGTGTGTATCAATAGCCATGTTAGTTTCCTCATTTTCATGATGTAGAAACATGCATCACACTATTGGTTTCATCTAACCATACATTAGGGAAGTAAATGTGCATATGGAGAACTCTATATTTGGAAGTAGTGAAATCCTGTAATGCTTACCATGTGTACATACCTATATTTGCCCTTCAGCAATCAATGGCTAGAATAATATCCTCACAAGAATTTTGCCCACAAAACATGAGTATATAACAATGCATGGTGTGTTAGTTTCCTTGAAGAATTTATTTGCGAGGAAAGAACATGATTACATAACATGCATGGCATGGTAGTTTCCTATGAAGAATCGATTGCGAGCTAACATGAGTATAACCATGCATGGCACTTCTATATTTTCAAACCCAGTATACATTTCCCTATATTTTCCTCTCAGTTCCAATAGGGACAGATCAATGTTGTTTCTTGCATTATCCTACTTATAGTCTGAACAATGATGATCTTACATTAACAATGCCTGTCCTTTTTGATATGATGCAGTGTCCCTACAGTTACTGCCCTTTGTAATCACACCACCTTTGCCAAAAACAGGGAAGCACAACTGGTTCCTCGCTTGATCAGACAATGGCAAAAGACTGATGATCATTCGCACACATGAGCCGGCAAAGTTATATTGCAAAAACCCCACTGTGTACAAGCACTGTGAAATATGTGAGTATCCGGAGAGTGCCTGTTACGTCTATGAGCAGGATACCAACTTGTTGGGGCCTTCAGGATTTTTGAGTTGGAGGCGGGTAAACAGCCTTGGTTCACACTCTTTGTTTCTCGGACTCAATTATCCGATTAACCAGGACATCATCGTTGGCATTGCCAATGATACAGCCTGCAGCCAAAAGAAGGTGAGAATGACAAAGGCATCTGGATTAACTTTGATCTTTGGATGTCTCAACTCCGACAGGTAGTGATGTGGTTCAAGCCTTCAGGTTGATAGGAAATTGGGCTGTTGCGTCGAAAGGGTGGAGTCCTGGTGTCTCTGAATCACTGGTGGCTAAAGCGGGGCTGCAAATTATGCTGGTGTTGGATCATCCCTCTTCGAATGACTTGTTGTCTTTGCTGCTTGTTCTGGATGGGTAGTTCTCTCTTTTCTTATGCAGACTCCTTGTCATTTGGTCATCCTCTTATATGTCACTCTTACTATGTAATATTGCCTCTCTTTAGAATGTCATTCTCGTCTGGATCATGAGAGTCTGAGCGCTGCAGATGGGTGCATTTTGGTGGTGTAGCAAGACTTCTTATGAACTATCATGTCTTGTTGTTTATGTCAGTAGTATTCACTAGTCAATGTTTGAATGTTGTATATATCGTTGTTTCGAACTATTTATTGTCTTGAACTACTGGTGGGCTAAATGAGGGCATCATCATTCTCCAGTGTTCAGTGTATATATCCTTTTTCAAGTTATAATTTGAGCTCAGTGTCTTTTCGATGATGTACACTTGTTTGGGCCAATGTGAGGTGTCGTTGAATATGGGCCGAGTAGTAACACAATGCCAAACAGGTCAATTATGACTCTCAGGCCGAGCGCTAAAAAAATAAAGAAAAAGGACTCTTAGGCCAACATGTGGGTGCCACCGGTGTGTTTGTGCGCTTGCGCGCCGAGAGCGTATTGGCGCGTGATACATCTCCAACGTATCTATAATTTATGAAGTATTCATGCCATGTTTACAACAATTTTATATGGTTTTGCTATGATTTGCATGGAACTAACCCGGATTGACGCTGTTTTCAGTAGAACTACCGTGGTGTTGTTTTTTGTGCAGAAATAAAAGTTCTCCAAATGCAACGAAACTTTTTCATGGTTTTTTGGAATAAAAGAGGCACTAGAAGCTTCGTGGGAGGACCAGAAGGTGAAGGAGGTGAGCACAAGACACCTGGGCGCGCCAGGAGCCCCTGGCGCACCCAGGTGGGTTGTTCCCACCTCGAGGCCCATCTTCGCGTGATTCCAACGCTGAAAAATCCTATAAATAGAGAAACCATCAAAAATAACCCTAGATCAGAAGTTTCGCCGCCGCAAGCCTTTGTAGCCACGAAAAACCAATCTAGACCCCGTTCCGGCAGCCCGCCAGAGGAGGAAATCATCACCGGAGGCCATCTTCATCATCCCTATGGCCACCATGATGAGGAGGGATTAGTCCACCCTTGGGGTTGAGGGTTTGTACCAGTAGATATGTGTTTAATCTCTCTCTCTCTCTCGTATTCTTGAGATGCCATGATCTTGATGTATCGCGGGCTTTGTTAATATAGTCAGATCATATGGTGTTTTCCCCTCTCTATCTTGTTGTGAATTGAGTTTTCCCTTTGAGATTTCTTTATTATCGGATTGAATACTTTTATGGATTTGAGAACACTTTATGTATGTCTTGCTATGAATACCCGTGGTAACTCAAGCTGGCAATGGGGATTACCCAGCGGGTATTAGACTCCCATCCCCGTCCCCGCGACACTCCTTTCATGCCGATCCCCATACCCGCCTGCGGGGATTAAAAGTTTCCCATCCCCATCCCCGCTGGGTTTTTCATCCCCGCGGGGAAACCCATACATGTATTCAACACCAACCTTCAGTAGCATTGTTCAGTAGAAAAAAATATAATATTTTAGCATAATAAACGATATGTTGTGACTAGGTTAGGATTTATTAGCTATTTTTGGGCCAAAAAGGCGAGATTGGTGGAAATTGAGGTGGGTAAGGACGGTAATTGCCTAGAGTCTACTAATTTAGAGCCCACGTATAAGGCCTTCATGAGTAAGGCAGGTAAGGGCACGGGTAATACTATCCCGTCCCCATCCCCATCTTGCATGCTGGGTAAGGTATTTGACCCATCAGCTTCCCCGTGGGCATTAAAGTTGGCACATCCCCGTCCCCTAATAGATTAATTACCCACGGGGACGCGGGTAACGGTTAACCATTGCCATCTTGAGTGGTGACAATGGGGTATGATATTGATTCACTTGATATATATTTTGGCACAGAACTCGTGGATTCCCGAGGTGACATTGGGGTAATCTATGCATAGGGGTTGATGCACGTTCTTGTCTTTGTTTCTCCGGTAGAAATCTTGGGGCACTCTTTGAGGTTCTTTGTGTTGGATTGAGTATTACGAATCTGAAATTGTTTGATGCATATCGTATAATCAACTCACGGATACTCGCGGTGACATTAGAGTATCTAGGTGACATTAGAGTTGGTTGATGTGTATCATATATATGGTGTTATTTTAGTACGAACTCTTGGTTAGATCGATCGAAAAGAATAGCTTGGTGTTATTTTAGTACAAACTCTAGGATAGATTGATCGGAAAGAATAGCTTTGAGGTGGTTTCGTACCCTACAAACAATTTCATCTTATGTTCTCCGCTAGATAGGAACTTTGGAGTGATTCTTCATCGCACGTTGAGGGATAGTTATATGATCCAATTATATTAGCATTGTTGAGAGATTGCACTAGCGAAAGTACAGACCCTAGGCCTCATTTTCAAGCATTGCAATACCGTTTGTGCTCCGTTTTATCAATTGCTACCTTGCTGTTTTTTATTGTTCCTATTACAAAAATCAGTATCTACTATCATTACTACGCTTTTATTACCATCTCTTCGCCGAACTAGTGCGCCTATACAAATTACCATTGTATTTGGTGTGTTGGGGACACAAGAGACTTTTTGTTATTTGGTTGCAGGGTTGTTTGAGAGAGACCATCTTCATCCTACGCCTCCCACGGATTGATAAACCTTAGGTCGTCCACTTGAGGGAAAATTGCTACTGTCCTACAAAACTCTACGCTTGGAGGCCCAACACTAGTCTACAAGAACAAGTTGTGTAGTAGAGATCAAGCTATTTTTTGGCGCCGTTGCAAGGGAGGTGAGTGCTTGAAGGTATATCTTTAGATCTTGCAATTGAATCTTTTAGTTTCTTGTTTTATCACTAGTTTGGTTTATAAAAGAAAACTACAAAAAAATGGAATTGAGGTTGCATCATATTATTCATCTTTATAATGTCTTTCGTGAAAATGATGGAAAGGAAAATTGTGCTCAATTGATAGAAGAAGAATTATTTAAAATGTTTGACAAAAAATCTTTGAATGATGAGCATGATTGCAATGTTGTTGGTATGAACTCTTTGAATATCCATGATGCTAACGATATGCAAAGCCATAAGCTTGGGGATGCTATGTTTGATGAATATGATATTTTTAGTCTCCTAAGTTTTGATGAGAAAATTTATTATGATGATTGCATGCCTCCTTTTTATGATGATTATATTGATGAAAGTGGATTTGGAGAGGTCATGATATTATTTAATGATGAATCCACTATGTTAGAAGAGGTTTCCATTGACTATGATAACAAAGTTGCTATCTATGATAATTATGGTGATGAAATGTATGCTATAAAGAGTAATGATAAACATGAAACTTGTCATCATGATTTTAATGTTCAATTTGATTATGTCAACCAAGTATCTCATGATAGTTATTTTGTTGAGTTTGCTCCCACCACTATGAATGAGAAAAAAAATGCTTATGTGGAGAGTAATAAAATTTCTATGCTTATGTATCATGAAAAGAATGCTTTATGTGATAGTTATATTGTTTAATTCATTCATGATGCTACTGAAAATTATTATGAGAGAGGAACATATGCTTTTACATATTGCAATAATATCAAGTTTCCTGTCTATGTGTTGAAAATCTTGAAGTTTTGCTTGTTTTGCCTTCCTATGCTAGTTGATTCTTGCTCCCATAAATTGTTTGCTCACAAAATACCTATGCATAGGAAGTGGGTTAGACTTAAATGTGCTAGTCATATGCTTCATGATGCTCTCTTTGTGTTTCAATTCTTTACTTTTATGTGAACATCATTGAAATCATCATGCCTAGCTCAAAAGGCATTAAAGAAAAGCGCTTGTTGGGAGACAACCCAACATTTACCCCTACTGTTTTTGTGTGTTCACATGATTAGGATACTGTAGTAATCATGTTTTATAGCTTTTGTTTCAATAAAGTGCCAAGTAAAGCCTTTGGGATAGTGTGGATGATAGTTGACTTGATTCTGGGAAAAAACAGAAACTTTTGTGCCCAGTAACAAAATTGTTAAAACTTACTGGAGAGCCAAAAAATTCTGAAATTTTTAAAGTTGATGGGTATGGTAATTTTCTACGTTTTTCTAATGTTTCAGAAGTTTTGGAGTTACAGAAGTATGACCATAATTCATATCTTTACGTACTCTTCTGTTTTTGACAGATTCTGTTTGCAATGCATAGTTTGCTTGTTTTATGGTTTCTATGGCTTATATTGCTTAATATAAGTTGTATAAATTGTAGGTACAGTAGTAATTGTGTGAGAACAATTATGAATCTTATCTTGACAGAACCAAAGTGAATAATTTCTCTTTATTATACTAACGCATCTCACAAGGCTCCATTAAGTTTTGTGTGATTGAAGTTTTCAAGTTTTGGGTGAGATCTCGATATGAGGAGAATAAGGAGTGACAAGGACCTAAGCTTGGGAATTCCCAAGGCAACCCAAGGTAATATTCAAGGAATATCCAAGCAACTAAGCTTGGGGATGCCCCGGAAGGCATCCCCTCTTTTGTCTTCAACATTATCGGTAACCTCACTTAGAGCTACATTTTTATTCGTCACATGATATGAGTTTTGCTTGGAGAATCATATTATTTTGTTAGGATTTTCTTTCTGTTATTTAGAATAATCGTTGTATCTTTTACTTCAATAAAAATGCCAATTATATCCTTTACCATGCTTATTTTGCAAGTCTATATGTGTCTATTTGAAAACAGAAAGTTGCACGCTATTACGTGAATTCTTGAGAAAAGTCAGAATGTGATAAAATATTGAATTTTTTTTCACAATAAGCTATGATAATTTTTATACAGTTTGCTAAATTTTCATAATTTTTGGAGTTAGGGAAGTGTGTGTAAAATTGCACTCTTTACATACTGTCCTGTTTAGACAGATTGCTGCTATGTTTGCATTGTTTGCATATGTTTGCTTGTTTAATGATTCTATTTGAGTATAAGAGTATTAAATATGCAGAGGCATTTAGTATAAAATGTTAAATAATAATTTTAGTGATTTTCTACAATAGAAAATGATAAGGTTTTTGCATTGATTTATACTAACTTATCTCACGAGTTCTTGTTGAGTTTTGTGTGGATGAAGTTTTTGAGAATTAGGTAAACCGGGATTTAAAAGGAATTAAGGAGACACAAAAGCTCAAGCTTGGGGATGCCCAAGGCATCCCAAGATAATATTCCAAGAAGTCTCAAGCATCTAAGCTTGGGGATGCCCCGGTAGGCATCCCACCTTTCTTTATCAATGATTATCGGTTAGTATCGGTTGAGCCTAAGTTTTTGCTTCTTCAGATGAGTTGTGCCATTCTTGGAATGTCATATTATTTTGTTTTGCTTGCTGCTTTAATAAAATACTTAGATCTGAAATTTTTTAAATGAGAGAGAGTCCTCACATAGCTACCTATTTACTTAACTACTCATTTGATCTTCACTTATATCTTTTTGGAGTAGTTTGTCGAACACTCACATGCTTCACTTATATTATTTTGAGAGTTTATAATAGTGATGACAATTTGCACAAGCTATGAAATTGGTCCCAAAGTGATGTATATTCAAAGAGGATATAATAAAAACTCTCATGTATAGGATATGATAAGTTTGATTCCTTGCAATAGTTTTGCGGTATGGAGATAATAATATGTGAGTCATGTTGGTGAGTAATTATGCTTTAGTAAGAATATTGGTGTTCAGGTTTGTGATTCCCTATGCAAGCATGAAAGTCAATAGTTATGCAATGAAATTACATCCTACTTGTGGTGCAGTATTCGGTGTTAGTTATGTTTAATGCTCGTTTATGATTGTTTTCGCTTCTTGGTTGGTCGCTTCTCAATCTATTTGCTAGCCTTCATTTGTACTAAGAGGGAATACTTCTTCTGCATCCAAACTCCTTAAACCAAGTTGTGCCAAATGAGTCCACCATACCTACCTATATGCAGTATTTCCGTGCCGTCCCAAGTAAATTTGTATGTGCCAACTCTAACTTTCAAAATAAATTTCTTTTTTGTGTGCCCGTACCACTCATGAAGCGGCAGGGGGTGGCCAATATTTTCCATGCTAGATGCGTTATTCTCAAGATGAGTGTTTATTCACTTGTCATTGCACGAGAGTGTGGCAAAGGTAATAGGGATGCCCAGTCCCGAAATGCAAAAAATAATTTTTATGTTGTTTAATAATAAATTCCTTGGAAAGTGTTGGTATGGAAGGCACCCGTGGATACGGCTAGCCATGGATTGTGAAAGAATGATGGAAAAACGAATATACTTTATTTTCTGTTTGGGAACCGCCTATGATGTATCTAGCATGGAAAGTGTTGGGAATTCTCGGTCGTTTTCGTTGACGGGAAAAGTATGCCTCTCAAAATATTTAATCTCTAAATTTAAGCTTTGAGCTCTGGCACCTCTACAAATCTCTGCTTCCCTCTGTGAAGGGCCTATCTATTTACTTTATGCAATTCTTATTTTTATTTGAGTCTCCATCTTCTCTTATAAATCACCAACTAGGGAGCACTATGATCATATTGGATGTAGCTAATATTCAAGTGTGTTTCATGAATGGATCAATGATTGAGCATAATGGGCTAGGGATAGATTTCTTTAGCGTTGATAATTTGAAAGACGTGGTTGCTTGTTAGTATGCTTGAGTATTGATGTCTTCATGTCAAATTATAGACTATTGCTTTTAATCATTCAAGTCCAAATGTCCAGGCTACAAAATAAAGAGTATATGATGAATATGATAGGTAGCATTCCACAACAAAAATTCTGCTTTCAATTGCTACTTTATCATGATGAGTTTTATGAGAAAGAGTTGCTGTTATGATGCTAGGAAAAGTGATTGAAATTATCATTGATCAAACTTATGCACTATGCTAGCATTCACACTTCATAAATTATTTCTTTTATCATTTACCTACTCGAGGACGAGTAGGAATTAAGCTTGGGGATGCTGATACGTCTCCAACGTATCTATAATTTGTGAAGTATTCATGCCATGTTTACAACAATTTTATAGGGTTTTGGTATGATTTGCATGGAACTAACCCGGACTGACGCTGTTTTCAGCAGAACTGCCGTGGTGTTGTTTTTTGTGCAGAAATAAAAGTTCTCCAAATGCAATGAAACTTTTTGAAGATTTCTTTTGGAATAAAAGAGGCACTAGAAGCTTCGTGGGAGGACCAGAAGGTGAAGGAGGTGACCGCAGGACACCTGGGTGCGCCAGGAGGCCCAGACACGCCCAGGTGGGTTGTGCCCACCTCGAGGCCCATCTTCGCGTGATTCCAACGCTGAAAAATCCTATAAATAGAGAAACCATCAGAAATAACCCTAGATCAGAAGTTCCGCCGTCGCAAGCCTCTGTAGCCATGAAAAAACAATTTAGACCCTGTTCCGGCACCCTGCCGGAGGGGGAAATCATCACTGGAGGCCATCTTCATCATCTCTATGGCCACCATGATGAGCAGGGAGTAGTCCACCCTCGGAGCTGAGGGTTTGTACCAGTAGCTATGTGTTTAATCTCTCTCTCTCTCTCTCTCTCTCTCTCTCGTGTTCTTGAGATGTCATGATCTTGATGTATCGCGGGCTTTGTTAATATAGTCAGATCATATGGTGTTTTCCCCTCTCTATCTTGTTGTGAATTGAATTTTCCCTTTGAGATTTCGTTGTTATCGGATTGAATACTTTTATGGATTTGAGAATACTTTATGTATGTCTTTCTATGAATACCCGTGGTGACAATGGGGTATCATATTGATTCACATGATATATGTTTTGGCACTCAACTCGCGGATTCCTGATGTGACATTGGGGTAATCTATGCATAGGGGTTGATGCACGTTCTTGTCTTTGTTTCTCCGGTAGAAATCTTGGGGCACTCTTTGAGGTTCTTTGTGTTGGATTGAGTATTATGAATCTGAAATTGTTTGATGCATATCGTATAATCAACTCACGGATACTCGCGGTGACATTGGAGTATCTAGGTGACATTAGAGTTGGTTGATGTGTACCATATGGTGTTATTTTAGTACGAACTCTTGGTTAGATCGATCGGAAAGAATAGCTTGCTATTATTTTAGTACGAACTCTAGGATAGATTGATCGGAAAGAATAGCTTTGAGGTGGTTTCGTACCCTACAAACAATTTTGTCTTATGTTCTCCGCTAGATAAGAACTTTGGAGTGATTCTTCATCGCACGTTGAGGGATAGTTATATGATCCAATTATATTAGCATTGTTGAGAGATTGCACTAGCAAAAGTACGGACCCTAGGCCTCATTTTCAAGCATTGCAATATCGTTTGTGCTCCATTTATCAATTGCTACCTTGCTGTTTTTTATTTTTCCTATTACAAAAATCAATATCTACTATCATTACTACGCTTTTATTACCATCTCTTCGCCGAACTAGTGCACCTATGCAAATTACCATTGTATTTGGTGTGTTGGGGACACAAGAGACTCTTTGTTATTTGGTTGCTGAGTTGTTTGAGAGAGACCATCTTCATCCTACGCCTCCCACGGATTGATAAACCTTAGGTCATCCACTTGAGGGAAAATTGCTACTGTCCTACAAAACTCTGCGCTTGGAGGCCCAACACTAGTCTACAAGAACAAGTTGTGTAGTAGACATCAGCGCGTGTTCGAAATTCATGCTACCTTTTCATTCGCAATCTCCCGCCCCTCCCCCGCCTCTGGAATCTTGATTCCTACTCCAGTTCCCCCAAATCCCCCTCCTGTACTCCCTGTACTCTAGCGCACTATCATGTCACTAGGCAACGCCGATCCCCGAGCCGGATATCCCGAGGTCCGTCCTGCCTTCGGCCGCTGATTGCTGTCGCTCAACAGTGGCATGGCGGCGCTTGACGACCAGTTTGCCGGCAAAGTGCTGATGATAACCATCAACGGCAATAGGCCTCCCGTCTTGCCAGACGACCTTGTCAAAGCTCTTGGCATTGCCACGGCATCCAAATAAGTGACTTGCTCGTCGAATTCTGTCTGCCACCGGCTGATTTCTTCGTCAGGTTCTGGACAACTTTCGACTGCAGTCGTGTGTTCGAATCTTCTCGAAGTTTGTTCTACGATGGCGCATTGGTGAGATTTGATTGGTGGCACCCAGGATGGGGCTCGATGCCCTCTGAGCTTGAGTTTTTAACAAAGCTTACCTTCCACGGCATGCCTCTACGTGCCTAGAACAACGAGTCCATGAATGAGCTTATCAACGACCTAGGAGGTGAGCTCGTAAGTATGCTTGTTCCTCCAGACAGCTGGGCTCTGATGGTTATGGCATGGATGAAGAAGTCTTCCACCATACCGAAGGTGATTGGTGTTGAGATACCGGTGCAGGAATCGGGGTTGTACTATTCATCGCCACCAAGGCCGCCGCAGACCACATTAGGGATGTACCTGTATCGAGTGTTCGTGCATGTCGAAGAAGTGGTCAATCCATCAATCGAAGTCCTATCGCCGCCGCTGGTGCCAGGGTCCATCGACAACGTCCATTATAGGAGTCGACGTCAGACTTTCCCCGTGTTGCTCGGAACGATGGATGGCACAGGGCCTACTCCATCGCGCGGCGGAGGCCACTACTTCTTTGGGAGAAGAGGCAGGGCTGGCTACCTGGATGTGCTCTAATTTGAGGTTACGACTGAATCTTCTTAGATACTAGTTAAATTTGAGCTATCGGTGCGAAGCACTGATGTGCCAGTACATTTTATTGTGACCTATTCTATTTTTGTACCTGAACTTATTTTAGAAAGGCGTGTACGTCAACTTAATGTACTAGCAGAACTTATTGTGTTGTCTGTCTGTTTTCTTTGCTCAGCATTCAAGATATTTCCCCGTCATTGATAAAGACGATGAACGGTTATGTACGAGTTTGTTGGTTTCAACATAGCCCTACCCGTAGTGATCCACTGCTTCCAGCCTAATTGTGCCGCCTGCGTGAAATTTTTGTATGCAAGTTCAATGTGCTATGATGTTGTATATGATTGTGTCAACTATATAAGTTTTTACTGGGCATCAGCAATGCATATGGTTGAAAGATGTATTCACAAGCATGGACCGATGGGTCTCTCTTTCTCTCTCCCCCTCTCTCTCTCTCTCTCTCTCTCACACACACACACACACGCACACAAGTGGGATCCGTTGAATTATTTCTTCGCTTGTGACATCTTTTAATTAGGTTCTACCGTACTCTAACTTTTTTCTTAAGTTATAAATTGAGCTCAATGACTTCAAAAAGTTGTACACAAGCCTTGGTTGGGCCTTTTCAGGCGTCGTTGAATGTGGGCTGAGTAGCTATGTAAAGTTGTACTGTACTACATAGGCCTTTTTCGTTGAACATCAGCAATGCAACTGGGCCGACAGTTGTACAAAAGATCCTAAAATAAGCGCAGCCTAGCCTATGTTTCTTTTAATAAAATGTACAACTGAGTTCATTTTTTATATAATAAGATTACCAAGCCCAACTTAAGTTTTTTTAATAATATTCCTATCTCAATATTATTTTTTATACGAAATGCTCAGTCCAGACCATCATTGTTTTTTCACCCATCCATGAAAATGGGTCCATTTCTACTAAAATTAAATGGGTTGTCAATTATCAAAAATAATAAATGGGTTGCTTGTACGCAATATTATTTTTTCACCCAGCCCAGTAAATAGGTGCATTTGAATAAATAATCAAATGCGCTGTAAATTATCATAAATAGTAAATCAGCTATTATTATTTTTACCCAACCCAGGAAATAGATTATTTTTTGAGTCAAAGCCCAGGAAATAGATGTAATGGCAAACAAAATGAAATGGGTTATAAAACCTAAATAAATGGGCTGCATTCCGCCACAGCTTTCGAAGCTGACTTTGTTGGCCCACTAGGATGAAGCCTGCGTAAGGTGTTGTCCATTTAGTGAACAAAACGATTTAATGGTCTAAAACAAAAAGTCAACAAATTATTCTGACATCTGTAGTCGTTGGATTGACATCCAATGGTGATCCTGCTTCTTCAATCTCGAATCTAGCTGCTCTTGCTCCAGCCGCCAAAACCATCGCTGGCTGGAGCGCCTGCATCTGCCTCCCGTGCCCGGTTGTGCTGCCGTGTAGGCCTCACCATCCCACCCTACTCCCAACGGTGGCCAGGTCATACCTCTACTCACCCATACCTTCTGTTATTCTCTGGCGACGGCAGCCTCACCCCGCAGACAAACCAGTCCCTCATACTCCCCTCCGGCAGGGACTCTAGTGCCCCTTGTTCCACGACTCCAGATCATTCCCATCTTAGGCCTCGCCATCGTCCATCGCTGTGGTCCGCTCGACGATGCGTGGCCAACAACGAGAGCCAACATGGAGTACGTCAAGAGTCTGATAGCTGGGAACCACTAGCTACATCTTCGCACGCAAGCTAGTGCCTCCTTATTATGCGGGAATAAATGATTCCTCCCCCTGACAGGTTGGACCCACCATCTACAATCTTCGCACGCAAGGATGTTCCTTCTTACTACACAGAAAAAAAAGTTTCCTCCCCATGACAGCTGGGACCCACGAGCTACATCTTCGCACGAAAGGAAGTGCCTCCTTATTACGCGCAAGAAAATGATTCCTCCCCCTGCTAGCTCGGACCCACCTGATTCGGAGGCTGACTTGTGGGCCTACTAAGTTGACACGTACGCAGGGCTTTGTTAACCTAGTCAACAAACGATTCTAGCACGAGTGACCATTGGATTAACATTAAACGGCCGCGCTGCTTCTTCAATCTCTGATCTTCTTGCTCCAGCCACCGAAACCAGCGCCGGCGGGACCGCCTGCTCCTGCCTCCCGTGGCCAGCTGTGCTGCCACCGCTAGCCATGCCATCCCTCTACTCACCCACATCTTGTGACGCCCCCGGCTCAATCGTGCACTAATCATACACGCAAATGCACACGATCAAGCCTAAGGACTCATGGGAAGATATCACAACACAACTCTAAAACATAAATAAAGTCATACAAGATTTATATTACAAGCCAGGGGTCTCGAGGGCTCGAATACATAAGCTCGCATACAAGCGTCAGCGGAAGCATTAGATATCTGAGTACAGATATTAAAAGAGAAACAGAAAGGCCTTTAGAAAGGCGGGGCAAAATAAAACACTACGATCGAAAGGCGCAGGCCTCCTGCCTGGGACCCTCCGATCCTACTCCTGGTCGACGGCAAGTTCGAAGCAGTAACCACCCTTGGGGTAGTAGAAGTAGTCGATCGTCGGTGGGGTAGCTGTCTCAGTGGCTCCGTCATCTAGTCACGACAAACTGATATGGGGGAAAAGAAAGCAAAGCAACCGTGAGTACTCAGAAGTACTCAGCAAGCAAGGATCTACACTACATATGCAACATTATCGAAAGAAGGCTGTATATGTGGACTGGGCTGCAGAAATGCCAGAATAGAGAGAAGGCCTAGTCCTATCGAAGACTAGCATCTTCAGCGGTCTTGCAGCAAAAGAAGAGAGTAGAACAGTACAATATAATGTAGCAGTATCATTAAGACTCAACCTCACCCAGAGATCCTTTCTCAACTCCCTGCGAGGAAGCAATCCCAGAGCCATACAGTCATCAACCTTGTCCTGAGATCCCTTCTCGACTCCCTACGAGAAGCAATCCCAGAGCCATAGTATCCAATTCTAGTTGTATCGATCGGGATACAACTCCGAGTGTCCGTTACCGAGGATCCGGCTATGCATAGTTTAGTTCTTCCCTGCAGGGGTGCACCAACTTACCCACCACGCTCGCTTAACTCCGGCCGGACACACTTTTTCGGGTCATGCCCGACATCGGCCAAACGACAGACCGCAGCCCTACCTAGAGCTCAGCAGAGAGGTCCCCGTCGGTCTACATCCTAAGCGCTCAGAGGTCTTGGGCCATCGCCCTGTGCACTCCGAGTCATTGCGTGCAGGGGGAAGCCAGGCACCAGGGGGCGCCGGTCCGTCCCGGCCGCAATGCTGAACTGGACGTCTGACAGAGCCTTCGGCTGATGCATACGATGCAGAGTGCCCATAACTTTTCCCACGTGATGGTTAGTGCTATCGGGCCAAAGGCCCACTCGAATCAAATATCCAAACCGTTAGTACCTTGGGGCTGCGGTAACGAGCAGAGACTCACGAAAGATGTGACCCCGTCGGCCCATCTCGAGGACTTGCGGCAAGGGCCAAGAATGCCCGGCCACGCCTCGTATTCATCACTCGGGCACCATACAGGCAACCCGTCTTCACATCACACGCGGGTACCCCTTAGGGTCGACCCGCCTTTCCAAGTAACAATAGTACAGTCCAAGTATCCGTGTGTCCATAACATCAAGGGAATCCGAGGTATCACCCTTGTTGGATTCCTACTCGATGTATCCGTCAAGGTGAACTCCGAGGAATCACCCTCGCTGGGTTCACACTTGAGGTCGGAACCACGATTGCAAAGGATTAATTCATAGATACAAGATGAACTTGTACCAAGGAAATAATTATTTTTACGAGCAGCTTCCATGATAAGTTCTACATCGGGTCCATGGGCATGAACACAAAGGTTCAAGGTCGACTCCCACTTCTTGAATGCATAACCTTTCATCCACTTCTCATTTTCGAAGAAATTGTAATGCTAAAATTTTATCTGGTGAAGCACCAGAAGAGTATGACTCGTAGAATTTTATGGGTTCTTGCCGATGGCAGAATCATAGATACAACCCATCGGGACATTTTACGAATGCAAACAACCATCAACCAAAGCAAGGGATGCGAGTTCGAAAGCAAAGTGTCGAAGTCAAAGTAGATGATACAATTTACCGAAGGTATTAGCATCAGGGAAGAACTCACAAGGTTATAGCCAAGAACTAACTCATGTCTGAATTGACGTCTGAGCCAGAAGGACGAGTTCTAAGAATCAATGAATGGTAGGGTTTATCCTGATTCAAATTGAATCAGTAGACTCGGAATGATAATGACAAAGAATGTTAATGAATACTGCGAGACATATGGATTTAACCATAATGCAGGCATACGAGACTTTCGGGAGCACTAGGCTGTAGAGGATATTCGGGAGATCGGATAGCAATACGAAGTATTTCGTGAAACACCAGAACAACTGGGGATAAATGGATCCCCGGAAATGTGAGGAATTATTCATAAGTATGTTCAGGCGGAATGGAACTGCAAGGCAGCAGGTTCAGAGAATTCTCGAAATGTCGGATAGTATTTCGATATGTCGGATGGAACAAAAGAGTAACTGGAATGAATATAGGTACATCAAGTGTAAGTAGCTATTCGTCAGGAATTATCGGTGTTCAGGAACTACACAGCAGTGGGCACAGGGTCTTGGAATCATCAAGGAGCATCTTCAGAGTCTTCTGATGAAACAGTCGATCATCTGTGGTGAAGGGGCTCTCCGGGATGAAGTGGTTGCGAGAACCTAATGCCAGAGTTCGTAAAATCTCAACCTGAATAGAAGAGAGATCAGAGTCCCAGATTAAAGATGAGAAATAAAAGATCCTAATACCACCCAATTGGCGACGTGTGCCCGTAAGCCACACAGCCAAGTTAGTAAATTAGTTTTTGGACCACTAGACTCAAATTAGGCCAAGGAGTTCGAAAGGGGGGTTCCTATAGTCAGTCGGCTCTGATACCAACTTGTGACGCCCCCGGTTTAATCGTGCACTAATCATACACGCAAATGCACACGATCAAGCCTAAGGACTCACGGGAAGATATCACAACACAACTCTAAAACATAAATAAAGCCATACAAGCTTTATATTACAAGCCACGGGCCTCGAGGGCTCGAATACATAAGCTCGCATACAAGCGTCAGCGGAAGCATCAGATATCTGAGTACAGATATTAAAAGAGAAACAGAAAGGCCTTTAGAAAGGCGGGGCAAAATAAAACACTACGATCGAAAGGCGCAGGCCTCCTGCCTGGGACCCTCCGATCCTACTCCTGGTCGACGGCAAGTTCGAAGCAGTAACCACCCTCGGGGTAGTAGAAGTAGTCGATCATCGGCGGGGTAGCTGTCTCAGTGGCTCCGTCATCTAGTCACGACAAACTGATATGGGGGAAAAGAAAGCAAAGCAACCGTGAGTACTCAGAAGTACTCAGCAAGCAAGGATCTACACTACATATGCAACATTATCAAAAGAAGGCTGTATATGTGGACTGGGCTGCAGAAATGCCAGAATAGAGAGAAGGCCTAGTCCTATCGAAGACTAGCATCTTCAGCGGTCTTGCAGCAAAAGAAGAGAGTAGAACAGTACAATATAATGTAGAAGTATCATTAAGTCTCAACCTCACCCAGAGATCCTTTCTCGACTCCCTGCGAGAAAGCAATCCCAGAGCCATACAGTCATCAACCTCGTCCTGAGATCCCTTCTCGACTCCCTGCGAGAAGCAATCCCAGAGCCATAGTATCCAATTCTAGTTGTATCGATCGGGATACAACTCCGAGTGTCCGTTACCGAGGATCCGGCTATGCATAGTTTAGTTCTTCCCTGCAAGGGTGCACCAACTTACCCACCACGTTGGCTTAACTTCGGCTGGACACACTTTTCCGGGTCATGCCCGACCTCGGCCAAACGACACATCGCAGCCCTACCTAGAGCTCAGCAGAGAGGTCCCCGTCGGTCTACATCCTAAGCGCTCAAAGGTCTTGGGCCATCGCCCTGTGCACTCCGAGTCGTTGCGTGCAGGGGGAAGCCAGGCACCAGGGGGGCACCGGTCCGTCCCGGCCGCAATGCTGAACTAGACGTCTGACAGAGCCTTCGGCTGATGCATACGATGCAGAGTGCCCATAACTTTTCCCACGTGATGGTTAGTGCTATCGGGCCAAAGGCCCACTCGAATCAAATATCCAAACCGTTAGTACCTTGGGGCTGCGGTAACAAGCAGAGACTCACGAAAGATGTGACCCCGTCGCCCCGTGTCGAGGACTTGCGGCAAGGGCCAAGAATGCCCGGCCACACCTCATATTCATCACTCGGGCACCATACAGGCAACCCGTCTTCACATCACACGCGGGTACCCCTCAGGGTCGACCCGCCTTTCCAAGTAACAATAGTACAGTCCAAGTAGCCGTGAGTCCATAACATCAAGGGAATCCGAGGTATTACCCTCGTTGGATTCCTACTCGATGTATCCGTCACCCCGGTAGTTAAGCTACAGTAACCACATGCTAATGATGCCACATCACCACGATTACTGTTGTTAAACTCGCGATGATTCAAATCCCGTTCAAATTCAATTTTTAAAAATAAAGCCAAACAAATAAAGTTTTCAAATGACAAACAAAAAATGTATAAAGTGTGGCAAATAATCTCTTGAAATTTGCCATGTAGAAACCACATTTTTATAAATTAATTGAATGCACTTAAACAATTAAAATAGTAGTTAAAACAATTATATAAATGCCTTTGGTATTTTATAAAATACTAAAAAAAATTATTCTAGAGTAAAACTTTTAATGGCAGCAACATATTTAGTAACACTAATTTAGATGATGTTTAGATATTTTAAAAACTAAAATATATAGAAAATAAAATAGGAATCTAATAAACAGAAAAGAATAAACAAAGAAATCAAAATAAAACAAAAACGAAAAGAAAAAAAAAACAAACCCCCCCCCAACTGGGCCTCGGCCCAGCTCGCCCCTGCGTGTCCTATTTAGGCCTCGCCTCGCCTCGCCTCCTGTCACCCGAACCGTAGGGAGACTCTCGCTCCTCCTCGTCTCTCCCCTCGTCCCCGACGCCACCACCGTCGCTGCCCTACGCCGTCGCCCCGCCGTCGAACGCCGCCTTCTCGACCCTCCTCCCCAAACGGCTTCCTCGCGCCTCGCCGAACCCCCTCCTCACGACGAACGTGAGCGCTCCCCTCTGCCTACCCTCTCCCCCGTCCCAAACGTCGCCCCGGCGCTCCCCTCACGTTCGCCGCGCCCTGAACGCGCCAGACCGCGCTCGGCCCCGCCCCGGGCCACTCCCTGGCCGCGGCGACGCGCGCTCACCGCGTCCAGTTCGTGCCTCGGCCTCCCGCTGTGCTGCTCCTGTCTGCGCCTGCTACTACTGAGCGCGCGCCCGCAGCCCTCCTCCTCGCCCCGCTCAAACGCACGTCCAGCCACGCTGGCCCGCACTTGAGCCCGCTCGCCGCCTGCGCCCGTGCGCCTCTGCCCCCTTTGCTTCGCTGCTGCTGCCACTTCCCACGCTCCCCCACACGCTGCTGGCCGTTCCTGTCGCGCCCCGCCGCTACCGCGCGTGCTGCGCCTCCCCCTAGACAGCACCATGGGCGCAGCTCGCCTTGCCGAACCTCCGGCCGCCGCTCATCTCGCTACAGACGCCGGTGCGGTGCACCTCGTGCCACCACGCGATCACCATTGGACTCGCCACGCTGTCAGCTCTCCAACGGACCAGCGGCGCTTGCTCCCGTCGCCGGAATCGGTCGGACCGTCGCCGCCGCCGTCCCTGTTAGCCGTGGCGGTTAGCCGCCGTTGATCCCGCTGACGTGGCTATATTAGGCACTAATTAGAACCCCTAACACTCGCTGACAATGGGCCCCAGGCCGCTAACTAATTGAATTAGTATTTAATTAAAATTCTATTAATTTTCCAGAGACACTGACGTGTGGGCCTGCGTGCAATGTTCACCAGCTGACTAGTCAATCGTTGACTGCTGACTCAGCAGTCAACGGGACCCACTGTCAGCCATGGTACACTGCTGGGTGCACTGGACCGGGTGCACCTGGCCTTTCCTTTTTATTTTTGAATTTAGTTTAATTCTAGAATTCCATAAATTGATTAAATCTTTAAAACATAATATAAAATGAACCGTAGCTCGGATGAAAATAATTTGTACATGAAAGTTGCTCAGAACGACGAGACGAATCCGAATACGCGGTCCGTTCGTCTGCCACACGTCCCTAGCATAGCGAACATGCAACCGTCCCCCTCCGTTTCATCTGTCCGAAAATGCCAAACTTCGGGAAAACATTCCCAGATGTTTTCCCTCTTCACCTATATCATGTAGCACCGCGTCAGAACACCCCTAGCTCTGCGTATTGTCATGTCATGCTCTTGTTTGCTTTATATTTACTGTTTCTTCCCACTCTTCTCTTCGGTACACCCCGAGACCGCTGTTGATGCCGCTGTGATCGACTACTTCACCGACGACTCTTCTTCCCTTTCAGCAGAGCTTCCAGGCAAGCCCCCCCCCTTGAGCATCCTGATATCGCCTATTCTTTCTCTCATGCTTGCATTAGAATTGCTGCTACTACTGCTTTACCTATTCTGATGCATAGCCTGTTTATTGTAACCTGCTATTGATACCTTACCTGCTTACCCTAAACTGCTTAGTATAGGCTGGGTAAAGACCTATCAGTGACCCCACTTATCCCGACTGCCCCACTGGATTATCCGAAGACCCGATCAACGGGATTGAAGACCAGGCCCCGGCACCGCACATCACCCCCACCTTAGTTGTAACGACACTGCAGCGTTACTATCGAGTGCCGAGGGTGAAACCTCTTGTAGCACTTCTGATGTTAACTCTGTAGAGTAGCTATTCGGTCGTGGTCATCGAGGGTGATTCCTCCTTCACCGCTTCCGATAACGACGCCGTCGTACAACACCTCAAGTGTGAACCCAGCGAGGGTGATTCCTCGGAGTTCACCTAGACGGATACATTGAGTAGGAATCCAACGAGGGTGATACCTCGGATTCCCTTGATGTTATGGACACACGGATACTTGGACTGTACTATTGTTACTTGGAAAGGCGGGTCGACCCTGAGGGGTACCCGCGTGTGATGTGAAGACGGGTTGCCTGTATGGTGCCCGAGTGATGAATACGAGGCGTGGCCGAGCATTCTTGGCCCTTGCCGCAAGTCCTCGAGACAGGGCGACGGTGTCACATCTTTCGTGAGTCTCTGCTCGTTACCGCAGCCCCAAGGTACTAACGGTTTGGATATTTGATTCGAGTGGGCCTTTGGCCCGATAGCACTAACCATCACGTGGGAAAAGTTATGGCCACTCTGCATCGTATGCATCAGCCGAAGGCTCTGTCAGACGTCCAGTTCAGCATTGCGGCCGGGACGGACCGGCGCCCCCCTGGTGCCTGGCTTCCCCCTGCACGCAACGACTCGGAGTGCACAGGGCGATGGCCCAAGACCTCTGAGCGCTTAGGATGTAGACGACGGGGACCTCTTTACTGAGCTCTAGGTAGGGCTGCGGTGTGTCATTTGGCCAAGGTCGGGCATGACCCGGAAAAGTGTGTCCGGCCGGAGTTAAGCGAGCGTGGTGGGTAAGTTGGTGCACCCCTGCAGGGAAGAACTAAACTATGCATAGCCGGATCCTCGGTAACGGACACTCTGAGTTGTATCCCGATCGATACAACTAGAATTGGATACTATGGCTCTGGGATTGCTTCTCGCTGGGAGTTGAGAAGGGATCTCAGGACGAGGTTGATGACTGTATGGCTCTGGGATTGCTTTCTCGCAGGGAGTCGAGAAAGGATCTCTGGGTGAGGTTGAGACTTAATGATACTGCTACATTATATTTTACTGTTCTACTCTCTTCTTTTGCTGCAAGACCGCTGAAGATGCTAGTCTTTGATAGGACTAGGCCTTCTCTCTATTCTGGCATTTCTGCAGCCCAGTCCACATATACAGCCTTCTTTTGATAATGTTGCATATGTAGTGTAGATCCTTGCTTGCTGAGTACTTTTGAGTACTCACGGTTGCTTTGCTTTCTTTTCCACCATATCAGTTTGTCGTGACTAGATGACGGAGCCACTGAGACAGCTACCCCGCCAACGATCGACTACTTCTACTACCCCGAGGGTGGTTACTGCTTTGATCTTGCCGTCGACCAGGAGTAGGATTGGAGGGTCCCAGGCAGGAGGCCTGCGCCTTTCGATCGTAGTGTTTTATTTTGCCCCGCCTTTCTAAAGGCCTTTCTGTTTCTCTTTTAATATCTGTACTCAGATATCTGATGCTTCCGCTGACGCTTGTATGCGAGCTTATGTATTCGAGCCCTCGAGGCCCCTGGCTTGTAATATAAAGCTTGTATGACTTTATTTATGTTTTAGAGTTGTGTTGTGATATCTTCCCGTGAGTCCTTAGGCTTGATCGTGTGCATTGCGTGTATGATTAGTGCACGATTGAGCCGGGGGCGTCACACACCTCATGTTATTCTCCAACAACGGCAGCCTCACACCGCAGTTGAAGCAGTCAACCCTCGTACTCCCCTCTGCGTGGGCATCCACTACCGCGTCTTCCCCGACTCCGCGTCATTCCCTTCCTAGGCCTCTTCGTCGTCCACCGCCTTGGTGCTCATGGCGCGGTGTGGTCAACGTGGTCAATGAATGACAGCCATCAGGAGACGACTATACGCGGTGACGCTGATAGCTGGACCCACCAGCAACATCTTCGGACTCAAGGAAGTGCCTCCATATTAGGCGCGAAAAAATGATCCCTCCCCCTAACAGCCGGGACCCACCAGCTATATCTTCGCACGCAAGAAAGTGCCTCCTTATCCTCCATGACAGCTGGGACCCACCCGGTCGAAGCATACGTAGCGTTGTCTGTCTGGTCGCGAATGTGTACGTACATACTGGTCGATCGGTCTCTCTGCAACGATGAACCGTGGCCGAGCAAGCAATGGCACATGTCATAGTAAAGCCCCTGGCGTAGCAGTTCAGGGAGTCCCGTCTAAACCGCGTACACTTACGTACAGCCACAGGGCAAAAAATACGGCCACGTACGTACATATGGGCGGAGGTCTCGAACGCGTACTCGCGCATACGTACGGTCAGGGCTTGTGTACACGGAGAGGCAACGGACGGCAGAAACGATGTCGTGTTCATCGGCAGACAACCGGCTAGGTTGGAACAGTGAAACAGCATCGTGTTCATCGGGAGGCAACAGAATGCGTTGTGTTCATCGGGAGCCAACCGGCTTGGACGGAACAGTCGAAATGGGGCCCTGCGTTTCGTAGAATGGAGGAAACGTCCTTCTGTTCTACCGGCTACGGTCAAAACGGGATCTTGTTCATCGGGAGGGGTCTGGCATACCACAAAACAGAGGAAACAGACTTCTGTTCGAGCGCCTATGGTCAAAATGGGGTCCTGTTGATCGGGAGGGGTCTGGCGAACCGCAAAACGTAGGAAACAGACTTCTGTTGGAGCCCCTACGGCCGAAATGGGGTCCTGTTCATCGGGAGGGGTGTGGCATACTGCAAAACGGGACTCCACGGGCTACTGTTCATCCACCGTCTACTGCCTCGCTCCAGCCTCCACGGGCTATTGTTCATCCATCATCGACTTCCTCCAGCCTCCACATGCTACTGTTCATCCACCGCGACTTCCTCCTGCCTCCGCCAGCTACTGTTCATCCATGGGCTACTGTTCATCTAGCCTCCACCGGCTACTGTTCATCTAGCCTCCATGGTGTATTGTTCATCCACCCAACCGGCTGGGGTGTGGCGGCCTCCTTGGTGTCCTGTTCATCCAATGGCAACAGCCTACTACCACGGGGTCCTGTTCATCCAACCCCCACAACCAACCGGCTCCACTCACCATGTCTCGACTCATTTTACGTACCGCGCGCACGGTAGAAACGGTCACTGTTCATCGAGAGGTAACCCGACACTGGTTGGCTACGTCTCGCGCAGGGGCTCGATCGGCTTCAGTAAGCAACAACAGTGATCGATTGCTTGGGTTCAGTTAGCAACAGCAGCGAAGGAATCGCTCGGGTTCAGTCAGCAGCGAATGAATTGCTCGGGTTCAGTTAATAGCCAAGGGATCGATCGCTCGGGTTCAGTAACGTATCTAGTGCCATCGCTCGGGTTCAGTTAGCCAACGCCTCGCACCCACACGCATACGAGAGAAACGCGCTGTAGGATCAAAAGTATGTCTAGAGGGGGGTGATTAGACTACTTGACCAATTAAAAATCTATCCTTCTCCCAATTTTAGTTGTGGGAAGATTTTAGCAATTAGCACAAGTCAAGCAATCACCCTACACATGCAATTCTAAGAGTATAGTAGCGAAAAGTAAAACATTGCATATGAAGGTAAAGGGAAGGGTTTGCAGAAAGCAAACGCAATGGAGACACGGAGATTTTTGGTGTGGTTCCGATAGGTGGTGCTATCATACATCCACATTGATGGAGACTTCAACCCATGAAGGGTAACGGCTGTACGAGTCCACGGAGGGCTCCACCTATGAAGGGTCCACGAAGAAGCAACCTTGTCTATCCCACCATGGCCATCGCCCACGAAGGACTTGCCTCACTCGAGTAGATCTTCACGAAGTAGGCGATCTCCTTGCCCTAACAAACTTCTTGGTTCAACTCCGCATCTTGACGGAGGCTCCCAAGCGACACCTAACCAATCTAGGGGACACCACTCTCCAAAAGGTAATAGACGGTGTGTTTATGATGAACTCCTTGCTCTTGTGCTTCAAATGATAGTCTCCCCAATACTCAGCTCTCTCTCTCAGATTTGGCTATGGTGGAAAGATGATTTGAGTGGAAAGCAACTTGGGGAAGGCTAGAAATCAAGATTCTTGTGGTAGGATTGGAATGTCTTGATCTCAACACATGAGTAGGTGGTTCTCTCTCACAAAATGTATGGTGGAAGTGTAGGCATGTTCGGATGGCTCTCTCACAAATGGAGAAGGGGGTGGAGGTGTCGGTGCAATGAACATATGCATTCGTCGCCCTGACTTATGCACCGGCGTACGGCAAGGCATACCTCCACTATCATGGCTTGATACATAATAAACCAGAGAAGCCGCTCTTCGTGAGATCAATGAGAGCATTGAGAAGATCAATCCAGCAAAAGATTCTACCAGGGAGGCCTCCCTTGCTGGGCAGGAGAGCTCGGCCAGGTCGAGACCACCTCTGAAGGCCAAGTTCAGTTTGCCCCGGCAAGGCTTCAAGGGCCGCCAAGCTCCATAAACCCGCAGATCCCCACCAGGACGCCACCGCTCCACCTCATCGCGCACAAGTCACTAATCAGTGCGGTGCCGATCTCTTAAGTGGCTAGGTGGATCCTGTCAGGCACGTGGCAGCATGGCAGGGAAGAGATTAACTTCATTGACACCTATCTAGATGGCATGTCATGCTAATAAGAAGAAGGCAGATAAGCGATGCGGCAGGCTTGCCGGGCTTCAACACCAGCTTGACACCTAGCAGTGCATTTAATGCACTTTGTCCTAACTGCTAGAGGTAGGTATGATAGCATTGTTGGCTATCTAATCAACCTCAAATGACTGTTTTGCCACTTTGGTCGCCCCCTAACCTATAAAAGGAGGCCCGAGGCAACCTAGCAAGGGGTTCGAACACTTGACCCCTCAACACTTGTACGCACACACTGCTCCCCCCGAGGCACCCTTGCCGGGCTCCACCAGGGGCCCAGTATGGCCCAAATTCAAGGCTTCATGAGCAGGACCTTCATGAGGCGAACGACATCAAGTCCTCCCGAGGAGCGGCCCCCCAAGGCTGCCTCCCGAGGAGCGGATATCTCTAGGCAAACACCCCACCTCGTGAGGCGCGCGGTGAAGTGAGCCATGACGACCAAGGCCAGCAGGGCGCCAGCGGGCGCAGTCCAGGACAGTTATACGTTGATAGCGCATATCCGCGTCGGTATTTCCCCGAAGAGGAAGGGATGATGCAGCACAGCTACGATAGGTATTTCCCTCAGTTATGAAACCAAGGTTATCGATCCAGTAGGAGAACCAAGCAACACTATGTAAACGGTACCTGCACACAAAGAACAAATACTCGCAACCCGACGCTTATGAGGGGTTGTCAATCCCTCTATGGGTAACGGCGCCAGATATTGTCAAGTTGACGGGATAAAAATTGCAATAGATTGGATAAATAGATCTCAAATAAACACGAGATAAAAGATGCAAATAAAAAGTGCAGCAATATGATAAAAGATAGACCCAGGGGCCGTAGATTTCACTAGTGGCTTCTCTCGAGAAAATAGCATATGGTGGGTAAACAAATTACTGTTGGGCAATTGATAGAACATCGAATAATTATGACAATATCCAGGCAATGATCATTATATAGGCATCACATCCAAGATTAGTAGACCGACTCCTGCCTGCATCTACTACTATTACTCCTCAAATCGACCGCTATCCAGCATGCATCTAGTGTATTAAGTTCATGGAGAAATGGAGTAATGCAATAAGAACGATGATATGATGTCGACGAGATCTATTCATGTAGGAATAGCCCCCATCTTTTTATCCTTAATAGCAACGATACATGCGTGTCTTGCTGCCCCTTCTGTCACTGGGAAAGAACACTGCACGATCGAACCCATCACAAAGCACCTCTTCCCATGGCAAGAAAAATCGATCTAGTCGGCCTAACTAAACCAAAGATTCGAAGAAGAAATACGAGGCTATAAGTAATCATGCATATAAGAGATCAAAGAAACTCAAATAACTTTCATGGATATATAGATCTGATCATAAACTCAAAGTTCATCGGATCCAAACAAACACACCGCAAAAAAGAGTTACATCAAATAGATCTCCAAGAGACCATTGTATTGAGAATCAAAAAGAGAGAAGAAGCCATCTAGCTACTGCCTACGGACCCGTAGGTCTACAATGAACTACTCACGCATCATCGAAGAGGCACCAATGAGGATGATGAACCCCTCCGTGATGGTGTCTAGATTGGATCTCGTGGTTCTGGAACTTGCGGCGGCTGGAGTTGTGTTTCGTCGACTCCCCTAGGGTTTCTAGAATATTTGGGGATTTATAGGGCGAAGAGGCGGTGCGGGAGGCCACCGAGGTGGGCACAACCCACGAGGGCGCGCCTGGGCTCCCAGGCGCACCCCCAGGCGTGCCCTCGTGGGCTGTGCCCCCCTCGGGGTACCCCTCTGGTACTTCTTTGGCCCAAGTTGTGTCTTCTGGTCCATAAAAATTCTCCAAAAAGTTTCGCTGCGTTTGGACTCCGTTTGGTATTGATATTCTGCGAAGTAAAAAACAAGCAAAAAACAGCAACTGGCACTAGGCACTATGTAAATAGGTTAGTCCCAAAAAATGATATAAAGTTGCTATAAAATGATTGTAAAACATCCAAGAATGATAATATAACAGCATGGAACAATAAAAAATTATAGATATGTTGGAGACGTATCAGCATCCCCAAGCTTAATTCCTGCTCGTTCTCGAGTAGGTAAATGATAAAAACAGAATTTTTGATGTGGAATGCTGCCTAACATGTTCATCACATATTCTTTTCTTTTGTAGCATGGACATATGGAATTTTATATGGTTCAAAGCAATAGTCTAGTTTTGACATGAAGATTTCAATACTCAAGCATATCAACAAGCAACAATGTCTTTCAAAATATCAACACTAAAGCAAGTTATCCCTAGCCCATCATGCTCAATCATTGATCCATTCATGAAACACACTCACATATTAGCTACATCCAATGCTCAATTATGGTCATAGTGCCCCTTAGTTGGTTCTTTATAAGAGAAGATGGAGACTCAAATAAAAATAAAAATTGCATAAAGTAAATAGACAGGCCCTTCGCAGAGGGAAGTAGGGATTTGTAGAGGTGCCAGAGCTCAAAGCAAAAATTGGGAGATAAATTTTTTGGGAGGCATACTTTTCCCGTCAACAAAAACGACCGAGTAATTCCCAACACTTTCCGTGCTAGATATATCATAGGTTGTTCCCAAATAGAAAATAAAGTTTATTCCTTTTTCCACCATTCTTTCACATTCCACGGCTAGCCGTATCCACGGGTACCGTCCATACCAACACTTTCCAAGGAATTTATTATTTGACAACATAAAGTAAATTCATTTTTCATTTCGGGACTGGGCATCCCTATTACCGCCATACTCTCGTGCAATGACAAGTGAATAAACACTCGTCTTGAGAATAACACATCTAGCATAGAAAATATTGGCCACCCCCTGCCGCTTCATGAGCGGTACGGGCACACAAAAGGAAATTTATTTTGAAAATTAGAGATGGCACATACAAATTTGCTAAGAACGGCACAGAAATACCGCATATAGGTAGGTATGGTGGACTCATATGGCAAAACTGGGTCTAAGGATTTTGGATGCACAAGTAGTATTTCTACTTAGTACAAATGGAGGCTAGCGAAAGATTGAGAAGCAACCAACCAAGAAATGAAAAATCACGTAAGCGAGCATTAAGCATAACTAACACCGAATAATGCACCACAAGTAGGACATAATTTCATTGCACAACTATTGACTTTCGTGCTTGCATAGGGAATCACAAACATTAACACCAATACTCTTACTAAAGCATAATTACTCACCAACATGACTCATATATCACTATCATCATATCTCAAAACTATTACAAAGAATCAAGTTTATTTTGTCCAATGATCTTCATGAAAGTTATTATTATATCCCTCTTGAATATCTATCACTTTTGGACTAACTTTATTTGTTGCTTTTGATAAGCTCAACAAATTTAAGTGAAGAACATGAGCATAAAAAAATTCGTCTCTCAAGATAATATAAGTGAAGCATGAGAGAATTTCTTTAGAAATTTACTAACTCGCAAATAAATCTAAGTGAAGCATGAGAGCATTTCTTCAAAAATATTAAAGCACACCGTGCTCAAAAAGATATAAGTGAAGCACTAGAGCAATTCCGTAGCTCAAAAAATTTAAGTGAAGCATAAAGAGCAATTATAACAAATCATAGCATAATTTTGGCTCTCTCAAATAGGTGTGCCCAGCAAGGATACTTGTGATAAACTAGAAAACAAAACAAGCAAAGACTCATATAATACAAGATGCTCCAAGCAAAACTCATGATATGTGACGAATAAAAATATAGCTACAAGTAAAATACCGATGGTCGTTAGAAGAAAGAGGCGATGCCACTCGGGGCATCCCCAAGCTTAGTTGCTTGTTGCTCCTTGGATATTATCTTGGGGTGCCATGGGGCATCCCCAATCATAGGCTCTTCCTACTCCTTATTCCTTCATCCATCGTGATCTCACCCAAAACTTGAAAACTTCAATCACACAAAACTTAACAAAACCTTCGTGAGATCTGTTAGTATAAGAAAACCAATATTTACTTTAAGTACTGTAGAAATCCCATTCCAATTTTGTTATTGCATTATATCTACTATATTCTATCTTAACCATGGCTTATACCCCCCGATACAATCCATAGATTCATCAAAATAAGCACACAATGCAAAGAAAACATAATCTGTCAAAAAACAGAACAGTCTGTAAAGATGCGAATTGTTCTTATACTTATCTAACTCCAAAAAATATGAAACATTAGGAAAACATAGGAAATTTGCATATCAATCTTGTGTAAACAATATGATAAAAGATAGACCCGGGGGTCGTAGATTTCACTAGTGGCTTCTCTCGAGAAAATAGCATGCGGTGGGTAAATAAATTATTATTGGGCAATTTATAGAACATCGAATAATTAGGACGATATCTAGGCAATGATCATTATATAGGCATCACGTCCAAGATTAGTAGACCGACTCCTGCCTGCATCAACTGCTATTACTCCACACATCGACCGCTATCTAGCATGCATCTAGTGTATTAAGTTCATGGAGAAATGGAGTAATGCAATAAGAACGATGACATGATGTAGACGAGATCTATTCATGTAGGAATAGCCCCCATCTTGTTATCCATAATAGCAACGATACATGCGTGTCTTGCTGCCCCTTCTGTCACTGGGAAAGAACACCGCACGATCGAACCCATCACAAAGCAACTCTTCCCATGGCAAGAAAAATCGATCTAGTCGGCCTAACTAAACCAAAGATCCGAAGAAGAAATACGAGGCTATAAGTAATTATGCATATAAGAGATCAAAGAAACTCAAATAACTTTCATGGATATAAAAATCTGATCATAAACTCAAAGTTCATCGGATCCCAACAAACACACTGCAAAAAAGAGTTACATCAAATAGATCTCCAAGAGACCATTGTATTGAGAATCAAAAAGTGAGAAGAAGCCATTTAGCTACTGCCTACGGACCCATAGGTCAATAATGAACTACTCACGCATCATCGAAGAGGCACCAATGAGGATGATGAACCCCTCCGTGATGGTGTCTAGATTGGATCTCGTGGTTCTGGAACTTGCGTCGGCTGGAATTGTGTTTCGTCGACTCCCCTAGGGTTTCTGGAATATTTGGGGATTTATAGGGCGACAAGGCGGTGCGGGAGGCCACCGAGGTGGGCACAACCCACCAGGGCGCGCCAGGGCCCCTAGGCGCACCCAGGTGGGTTGTGCCCCCCTTGGGGCACCCCTCTGGTACTTCTTTGGCCCTAGTTGTGTCTTCTGGTCGATAAAAATTCTCCAAAAAGTTTCGCTGCGTTTGGACTCCGTTTGATACTGATATTCTGCGAAGTAAAAAAACAAGCAAAAAACAGCAACTGGCACTGGGCACTATGTCAATAGGTTAGTCCCAAAAAATGATGTAAAGTTGCTATAAAATGATTGTAAAACATCCAAGAATGATAATATAACAGCATGGAACAATAAAAAATTATAGATACGATGGAGATGTATCATACGTCCATTTTGCATCATGTTTTCCTACTGTTATTTATAATCTTTTATGCATAATAATGCTTTATGGGGTAATTCTAATGCCTTTTCTCTCATAATATGCAAGGTTTACACAAAGAGGGAGAATGCCGGCAGCTAGAATTCTGGACATGAAAAAGCTACGTCAGAGTTACCTATTCTGCACAACTCCATATGAGCTGAAAAATTACGGAGAATTATTTTGGAATATATGAAAAATACTGGAGCAAATAACTATCGGAGGGGGGCCACCTGGTGACCACAATACACCAGGGCGCGCCAGGCCCCCCAGGCGCGCGATGGTGGGTTGTGCTCAGCCCAGCCCACCTCCGTTGCCCATCTTCTGGTATATAAGTCATTTTGACCTAGAAAAAAATAAGGAGAGGACTTTCGGGATGGAACGCCACCGCCTCAAGGCGGAACTTGGGCAGGAGCACTTTTGCCCTCCGGCGGAGCTATTCCGCCGAGGGAACTTCCCTCCCGGAGGGGGAAATCGAAGCCATCATCATCACCAACAACCCTCTCATCTTTGGGAGGGCAATCTTCAACAGCACCATCTCCTCTCAAACCCTAGTTCATCTCTTGTGTTCAATCTTTGTACTGGAACCTCAGATTGGTACCTGTGGGTGACTAGTAGTGTTGATTACATCTTGTAGTTGATTACTATATGGTTTATTTGGTGGAAGATTATATGTTCAGATCCATTATGTTATTTAATACCCCTTTGATCTTGAGCATGAATATCATTTGTGAGTAGTTACTTTCGTTCTTGAGGCCACGGGAGAAGTCATGTTGCAAGTAATCATGTGAAGTTGATATGTGTTCTATATTTTGATGATATGTATGTTGTGATTCCATTAGTGGTGTCATTTGAACGTCGACTACATGGCACTTCACCATATTTGGACCTAAGGGAATGCATTATGGAGTATTTATTAGATGATGGGTTGCTAGAGTGATAGAAGCTTAAACCCTAGCTTATGCGCTACTTCGTAAGGGGCCGACTTGGATCCAAATGTTTAATGCCATGGTTAGATTTTATCTTAATACTTTTCTCGTAGTTGCGGATGCTTGTGAGGGGGTTAATCAAAAGTGGGAGGTTTGTTCAAGTAAGAATAACACCCAAGCACCGGTCCACCCACATATCAAATTATCAAAGTACCAAACACGAATCAAACCAACATGATGAAAGTGACTAGATGAAATTCTCGTGTACCCTCAAGAACACTTTGCTCATTATAAGAGACCGTTTTGGCCTGTCCTTTGCCACAAAAGAATTGGGCTACCTTGCTGCACTTTATTTACCATCACTGTTACTTGTCTGTTACAAATTATCTTGCTATCAAACTACCTGTTACCGACTATTTCAGTGCTTCCAGAAAATACCTTGCTGAAAACCACTTGTCATTTCCTTCTGCTCCTCGTTGGGTTCAACACTCTTACTTATCGAAAGGACTATGATTGATCCCCTATACTTGTGGGTCATCAAGGCTCTTTTCTGGCATCGTTGTCGGGGAGTGAAGCACTCTTGGTAAGGAAAAATTATTACTACGTGCTGAAATTTATTGTCACTTGTTACTATGGAAAACCATCCTTTGAGGGGTTTGTTCGGGGTATCTTCACCTCGACCGGAAACACAATTAGTTGCCCCTCAACCTACTGCACCTACTGAAAATATTGGTTATGAAATTCCTTCGGGTATGATAGAACAAATGCTAGCTAATCCTTATGCAGGAGACGGAACCGAACATCCTTATATGCATTTGATATATGTGGATGAAATTTGTGGATTATTTAAGCTAGCAGGTTTATCCAGAGATGAAGCTAAGAAGAAGGTTTTCCCTTTATCTTTGAAGGGAGAAGCATTGACATGGTATAGGCTATGCGATGATATTGGATCTTGGAACTGGAATCGATTGAAATTGGAATTTCACCAAAAAAATTATCCTATGCGTCTAGTTCATCGTGATTGGAATTATATATATATTTTTTGGCCTCATGAAGGTGAAAGTATTGCTCTTGCTTGGGGGAGGCATAAGTCAATGTTATATTCATGCCCCAATCATGAGCTCTCTAGAGAAATTATCATTCAGAATTTTTATGCTCGGCTTTCTCATGATGATCAGTCCATCCTCAATACTTCTTGTACTGGTTCTTTTATGAAGAATACTAGTGAATTCAGGTGGGATCTTTTAGAAAGAATTAAACGCAACTCTGAAGATTGGGAACTCGACGATGGTAAAGAGTCATCCTCCTTTCTGTGAATTATTTGCTACTCATGTTGATCTCCCTAAGGAGAAGTGGTTCAAATATCATCCCCCTTTTAAAGAAGAAATCAAAGAACTGGTAATAGCTAAAGATGAAACTATTATTTACAATGTTGATCCAGTTGTGCCTACTGCCTATATTGAAAAACCACCTTTCCCTGTTAGGATAAAGGAACATGCTAAGGTATCAACTGTGGTTCGCAAAAGTAATATTAAAGCACCTAAACCTCCCGAGAAAATTAAAGTAGAACCTAGTGTTGCTATGGTTAAAGATCTCTTGGTAGAAAATATTGATGGGCATGTGATTTACTTCTGTGATGAAGCTGCTAGAATTGCCAAACCCGATGAAAAAGATAAACATAGACCTATTGTTGGCATGCTTGTTGTCTCAGTTAAAATAGGAGATCACTGTTATCATGGTTTATGTGATTTGGGTGCTAGTGTGAGTGCTATTCCTTTTACCTTATACCAACAAATTATGAATGATATAGCACCCGCTGAAATAGAAGACATAGATGTTACTATTAATCTTGCTAATAGAGACACCATCACACCACTTGGGATTGTTAGAGATGTTGAAGCCTTGTGTTGGAAAATAAAATACCCCACTGATTTTCTAGTTCTTGGTTCCCCACAAGATGACTTTTGTCCCATTATCAATGCTACTATTGATTGCCATAAACAAACTGTCAGTGTTAGCTTTGGTGATGAGTCTCATGAATTTAATATCTCCAAGTTTAGTAGACAACCCCGTAATAAAGAATTACCTAGTAAGGATGAAATAATTGGTCTTGCTTCTATTGCCATGCCTCCTACTGATCCACTAGAACAATATTTGCTAGACCATGAAAATGATATGCATTTACGTGAAAGAAATGAAATAGATAAAATATTATTTGAGTAACAACCTCTCCTTAAACACAATTTGCCTATTGAAACTCTAGGAGGTCCTCCTCCACCTAAAGACGATCCTGTGTTTGAATTAAAGCAATTGCCTGAAACTTTGAAATATGCTTATCTTGATGAAAAGAAGATATATCCTGTTATTATTAGTGCTAACCTTTCAGAACATGAAGAAGAAAGATTAAATTAAAATTCTGAAGAAGCACTGCACTGCTATTGGATATACTCTTGATGATCTTAAGGGCATTAGTCGCACTCTCTATCAGCACAAAATTAATATGGAACCTGATGCTAAACCAGTTGTTGATCACCAATGACGATTAAATCCTAAGATGAAAGAAGTGGTGAGAACTGAAATACTAAAACTTCTGGAAGCAGGTATAGTTATCCCATAGCTGATAGTAGATGGGTAAGTCCCGTTCATTGTGTCCCTAAGAAGGGAGGTATTACTGTTGTTCCTAATGATAAAAATGAACTTATTCCACAAAGAATTGTCACTGGCTATAGAATGGTAATTGATTTTAGAAAATTAAATAAAGCTACTAGAAAAGATCATTACCATCTACCTTTTATTGATCAAATGTTGGAAAGATTATCTAAGCACACACACTTTTGCTTTCTTGATGGATATTGTGGTTTCTCTCAAATACCTGTTTCACAACCTGATCAAGAGAAAACCACATTTACTTGCCCTTTTGGAACCTATGCTTATAGACGTATGCCCTTTGCTTTATGCAATGCACCTGCTACCTTTCAAAGATGTATGACTGCTATATTCTCTAATTTTTGTGAAAAGCTTGTTGAGGTTTTCATGGATGATTTTTCCGTTTACGGAAAATCTTTTGATGATTGCTTAAGCAACCTTGATCGAGTTTTGCAGAGATGTGAGCAAACTAATCTTGTCTTGAATTGGGAGAAGTGCCACTTTATGGTTAATGAAGGTATTGTCTTGGGGCATAAAATTTCTGAACGAGGTATTGAGGTGGATAAAGCTAAGGTTGATGCAATTGAGAAAATGCCATGTCCTAAAGATATTAATGGTATTCATAGTTTCCTTGGTCATGCTAGTTTCTCAAGGAGGTTTATTAAAGACTTCTCTAAAATTTCTAGGCCTCTTACTAATCTTTTACAAAAGGATGTTCCCTTTGTTTTTGACGATGATTGTGTAGAAGCCTTTGAAACACTTAAGAAAGCCTAAACTTCTGCACCTATTGTTCAACCACCTGATTGGAACTTCCCTTTTGAAATTATGTGTGATGCTAGTGATTATGCTGTTGGTGCTGTTCTAGGACAAAGAGTTGATAAGAAATTAAATGTTATCCATTATGCTAGCAAAACTCTAGACAGTGCCTAAAGAAATTATGCTACTACTGAAAAAGAATTTTTAGCAGTTGTGTTTGCTTGTGATAAATTCAGATCTTACATTGTTGATTCCAAAGTAATTGTTCACACTGATCATGCTGCTATAAAATATCTTATGGAAAAGAAAGATGCTAAACCCCTAGACTCATTAGGTGGGTTCTCTTGCTACAAGAATTTGATTTACATATCACTGATAGAAAAGGAGCTGAGAATCCCGTAGCAGATAACTTGTCTAGGTTAGAAAATATTCTTGATGACCCAGTACCTATTGATGATAGTTTTCCTGATGAACAACTAGCTGCAATAAATGTTTCTCATAATACTCCTTGGTATGTTGACTATGCTAATTATATTGTTGCTAAATATATACCACCTAGTTTCACATACCAACAAAAGAAAATTTTCTTCTATGATTTAAGACATTACTTTTGGGATGACCCACATCTTTATAAGGGAGTAGATGGTACTATTAGACATTGTGTACCTGAGCATGAACAGGAACAAATCTTACGGAAATGTCACTCTAAAGCTTATGGAGGATATCATGCAGGAGATAGAACTGCTCACAAGGTATTGCAATCTGGTTTTTATTAGCCTACTCTCTTCAAAGATGCTCGTAAGTTTGTTTCATCTTGTGATGAATATCAAAGAATTGGTAATATTGGTAAACGTCAGGAAATGTCTATGAATTATTCACTTGTTATTGAACCATTTGATGTTTGGGGCTTTGATTATATGGGACCTTTTCCTTCCTCTAATGGGTATACACATATTTTGGTTGCTGTTGATTATAGTACTAAGTGGGTAGAAGCTATTCCAACTAGTAGTGCTGATCATAACACTTCCATTAAAATGCTTAAAGAAGTTATTTTCCCAAGGAGTGGAGTCCCTAGATATTTAATGACTGATGGTGGTTCACACTTTATTCATGGCGCTTTCCGTAAAACGCTTGCTATATATGATGTTAACCATAGAATTGCTTCACCCTATCATCCTCAAACTAGTGGCCAAGTTGAACTTAGCAATAGAGAAATAAAGTTAAAATTACAAAAAACTGTCAATAGGTCCCGAAAGAATTGGTCTAAGAAATTAGATGATGCACTTTGGGCCTGCAGAACAGCATATAAAAATCCTATGGGTATGTCTCCATATAAAATGGTTTATGGAAAAGCTTGTCATTTGCCTCTTGAGTTAGCACATAAGGCATATTGGGAAATTAAAGAACTCAACTACGATTTCAAACTTGCCGGTGAAAGAGGTTATTTGATATTAGCTCACTAGATGAATGGAGAAACCAAGCTTATGAAAGTGCCAAATTATTCAAAGAAAAAATTAAAAGATGCATGACAAAAGAATCCAAAAGTGGGAGTTCAAAGTTGGAGAATATGTTCTTTTGTACAACTCTCGTTTTAGATTCTTTGCAGGAAAACTTCTCTCCAAATGGCAAGGACCATATATTATCGAGGAGGTTTATCGCTCTGGAGCTATCAAGATTAATAATGCCGAAGGTACTAACCCGAAGGTGGTCAATGGACAAAGAATTAAACACTATATCTCAGGTACGCCTATTAATGTTGAAAGTAATATTATCCAAACCATGACACTGGAGGAACACATAAAAGAAACCTTCCGGAATACTCCAGAATCCTAAAAAAAGAGGAGGTACGTGATACGGTAAGTAAACGGACTCCAAAAAATCCGCAAAAATATTTTCTGTCAGTTTTGGAATATTATAAAAATTAGGAAAATAAGAAATAACCAGGAAGGCAACCGAGGAGGGCACGATACACCCGGGCGCGCTGCCATCCCTGGTGCGCCCAGGTGGGTTGTGCCCACCTCGGGAACCTTCCCGACTCCGTTTTCCTCCTGTTTGGTTGTTTCCCAAGATAAAAAATCTTTATATACCCCCCGAACCTATTGACCACCATATCGCAAAGAAATCCTCTGTTCTTGTTTTGTGCTGTTTTTCTGACAGATCTGAAATTATGTCGTCTCAAGACTCAAAGGGTGAGAGCTATGTTGCTGATTATATTGCAAACCCCAAGGTTTACGGGGATGTGGAGCATTATGGCTGGACCACGGAGGAAGAAGAAGACTATGATCTGAAGGGAAAGGAAGAGACAAGCTCAGATGAAGAGGAAGTCCGACTACCCCAACTTGGGGACATGCACGTGGAATTCAAGAAGTCAAGTCTCCCTAATAAAGCAAAGAAACCTAAGATCCAGTTTATCCCATTTCTCCTTCTGCAGGAGAACAAGCAGGAATTATGCAAAAAGATATTAATGCTGTAGCAGGAGATTGATGATTGGAGGGAGGAAAATTCCATCCTCAAGCGTAGGCTGGGGAGAAAGAACATGACTACCTCATCACCACCATCATCATCATCTTCCCCACCAAAGTAGACTTGAGTACATGGTATGGGCACACCCCTTGGCTTATGCCAAGCTTGGGGGAGATGCCCCGGTATCGTATCACCATCACTTTTATTGCCTTTACCTATCTTAGTTCGATCTTTAGTTTTATCATGAAATAGTTGAAATAAAGTTTGGCATGATCTCCTTTTGAGTATTAGTTTCGTGATCCACCTATCTATGTAATCGAGTGAGAGCTATATAATAAAATTTTAGTTTGAGTCTTTGCTTCTTTACTTTTATGTTGCAATCAAATAAAAGGAAAAAATGAAAAAGATCATGTTTTAATCTTATGGTAAGTAATGACATCACATAAGGAAAAGTATATGTGGTAAAATTTATTGGAGATTGACAAACATGGCATTGGTCAATGATGCAACTCATGAAAGAATTAATAAGGGAAGAGAAGATTCACATGCAAATACACTATCTTGGCCATCTTTTATGATTGTGAGCCCCCATTAAATATTATATGTCAAAATTGTTGACGTTGGACAAGGAAGACAACGCAATGATTTATGTTTGTTCATATTCACATAGATGTTATATTGTCATAGATCCCTCAACATGTGGTGCTTGCTCAATATCTTTGCTAGCCAAAAATTCCACACTAAGTAGAGATACTACTTGTGCATCCAAAAAACCCTAAACCCAAACCCATGTTTTGAGAGTTCACCATACCTACCAATGGATTGAGTAAGATCCTTCAAGTAAGTTGTCATAGGTGCAATAAGGCAATAAAAATTGCTTCTAAATGTGTTTGATCATTTAGAGTAAGAGAAAATTGAGCGTTGTACGAACTTGTGATGGCAAAGTAATAAAAGCGACGGACTGCATAATAAAGGTTGCTATCATAGGGGGCAATATAACGTGACGTTCTTTTGCATTAAGGGATTTGGCATACAAACCAAAAAGCGCATGATAACCTCTACTTCCCTCTGTGAAGGGCCTATCTTTTACTTTTATGTATTTACTTTTTTGCAAGAGTCAAAGTATTCTTCCCTATTCCTTTTTATTTTCTCTTTTTGCAAGCATCATGTGGCGAGAAAAGATCTAGGCACATATATCCAGTTGGATATGAGTGAGCATGAGTTATTATTGTTGACATCACCATTGAGGTGAATACTTTGGGAGGCGAAACTATAAGCCCCTATCTTTCTATGTGCCCGGTCGAAACTTTTTGCTCATGGGTATGCTGTGAGTGTTAGCAATCATAGAAGATTAAATGATGGTTGAGTATGTGGCCTTGCCAAAAGGCTCCGATACGAGACCCTTCCTAAAAATATGATGAATTGTAGTTGCAAAGTTGACTGAGAACATAGTTTGTTGGTTTTCAATAGAGGTTTATGCTTTTTTACTTCGATGTTGTGATGAATTGTTACTTGTTCATGAGAAGTTTTATGATGAAGTTTGTTGTTGTTATAATAATATGCATGATGCTTCTATGTCCGTATTTTGTTTTTATCAACACCTCTCTCTCTAAGTATGTGGACATGTTTTTTGATTTTGGTTTTCGCTTGAGGACAAGCGAGGTCTAAGCTTGGGGGAGTTGATACGTCCATTTTGCATCATGTTTTCCTACTATTATTTATAATGTTTTTATGCATAATAATGCTTTATGGAGTAATTCTAATGCCTTTTCTCTCATAATATGCAAGATTTACACAAAGAGGGAGAATGCCGGCAGCTAGAATTTTGGACCTGAAAAAGCTACGTTAGAGTTACCTATTCTGCACAACTCCAAATGAGCTGAAAATTTACAGCGAATTATTTTGGAATATATGAAAAATACTGGAGCAAATAACTACCGGAGGGGGCCACCTAGTGAGCACAATACACCAGGGCATGCTAGGCCCCCCAGGCGCGCCTTGGTGGGTTGTGCTCAGCCCAGCCCACCTCCGGTGCCCATCTTTTGGTATATAAGTCATTTTGACATAGAAAACAAAATAAGGAGAGGACTTTTGGGATGGAACGTCGCCGTCTCGAGGCAGAACTTGGGCAGGAGCACTTTTGCCCTCCAGTGGAGCGATTCCGCCGGGGGAACTTCTGTAGCGCCCAAGATGCTGTTCTATCTCAATCACGTGATGAATTCATGATTGGGGCACAACCGCATTTCGAGCGCATAGCAAGGTGGCTTTCATTACAACATACCATGTAATAAATAGATGAGAATACAAGATAAAGGCTTACACTCGCCACAAGATGCAACATGAGTACATGAATACATCAATACATAGCACTCATCATACAGAAGAGCAGGATCCGACTACGGATGAAATCAAACGAAAAAGGAGAACGACATCCACCCTACTAATCCCAAGCTCCCGACCCGGAACCTATCCCTCGATCGAAGAAGAAGCAGAAGAAGAACTCCAAAACAAGCAAACATCATGCTCTCGTCAGATCATCGCATTACCTGTACATGCACCTGTTGTTGTAGTAAACTGTGAGCCACAAGGACTCAGCAATCCCATTACCATGGGTATCAAGACTAGCAAAGCTTAATGGGTATGGAATGGATAAGTGGTGAGGGTGCAGCAGCACTAAGCATTGTATGGTGGCTAACTTACGAGTACAAGAATAAGAAGAGAAACTACACATAACGGTCGCAATCTAGTAACGATCAAGAAGTGATCCTGAACTACTTTCGAGTCAAACATAACCCCACCGTGTTCCCTTCTCGAACTCACTCGAAAAGAGACGGTCACGGTTACGCACACGGTTGGTGTATTTTAAATTCGGATCTGGTGTCAATTTCTCTACAACCGGATATTAAAAATTCCAATCTGCCACATAACCGCGGGAACGGCTTCGAAAAGATTAAACCCTGCAGGGGTGTCCCAACTTAGTCCATCACAAACTCTCATGATCCGCAAAGGCAAATCTCCATCTCGGGACATCCCGACCAAACTCGGAATCCCGGTGCACAAGACATTTCGACAATGGTAAAACAAAACCAGCAAGACCTCCTGACGTGCCGACACCCTGATAGTAGCCGCGCGTATCTCGTCTCACGCCATGACGGATGAGCTAAGCTTACAGTCGCTGAGACCCAAGTTGCCAAGGGGGCGCCACAAGGTGCTATGTTTTGGACCAACACTCATGAGGAGCACTGGCCCGGGTTGTTGGTTAATTATCCTCGGGGTCCGGAAAGTCCCTCTGCAAGTTTTAGTTGTTATTAGGAAAATGGTAAAACCAAAGTTGGGCCTTGCTGGAAGAGTTTTATTCAAAGCGAACTGTCAAGGGGGGCCCATAAACCCCGACTGTGTTAGGAACGCAAAATCAAGGAACATAACACCGGTATGATGGAAACTAGGGCGGCAAGAGTGGAACAAAACACCAGGCAAAAGGCCGAGCCTTCCACCCTTTACCAAGTATATAGATGCATTAATTAAATAAGAGATATTGTGATATCCCATGATATCCATGTCCCAACATGGAATAACCTACAACTACACCTGCAACTAGCAACGCTATAAGAGGGGCTGAGCAGAGCTGTAACATAGCAAAACAACAATTTGCTGGGAGGGTGAAAAGGTTAGAGGCTGTTTCATGGCAATTGGGAGGCTTGATAAACAAGTGGTAGGTAGCGCAACATAACGATAGCATCGAGACAACTAGCAAAGCAAAGATAGTAGTGGTACCCAGGATAATGATAACCTTGCCTGAAATCCCGCTAGGAAGAAGACCGAATCCATGAAGTAGACTAACCAATGTAGTCGAACGAATCCTCATAATCGCAACGTAACCAGAACTATCGAGAAGAAGCACAACCGAAAAGAAGCAAACAACATGGTAAACAACCAAGCATAAACATGGCATGATGCACAATCAAGTATGATGCATGTCCGGTTTAATGAGGCATGGCATGGCAAAGTGCAACAAACAATACTACAAGTTAAGTGGAGCTCAATATGCAACGAGTTGCATATTGACGAAACCCCACCTTCAAGTTATTTAGTTCGCTCTCGTTTATGTACAAGACAAGATTAAATGTTGGTTAACATGGCAAGAGGTGAAGCACAATTAATCTAACTATTTAGGCAAGTTTAAATGAGGTCGGAAACGTCAAACAACAATTCCGGAAAATCCCCATGTGCATATTTTGGATTTGGTCCTGTTCTACCTAAACCATATTTTAGAGTTGTTAAACAGCAAAAGTAAGTGTATCATGTTAATCTATGCGTTTTTCTAGACAAGTTGCATATAAAGTTTATTAAATTCAGAGCTACGGTTAATTAGTTATGAAATAAACCATTTTAACATGTCATTAATGCAAAACAAATGCAAACAATATTTTAAACATTTTAAACATGAATGAAAGTTGGTTATTATGAAACTAGATGAAATTCTAAGCATTTTACGTATTTAAACCATTTTAATCCGATACACGGTTGTGGAGTTATTAATGCTTGAACACTAGGGACTTTTCTGGAAAACTGGCATCTCTGGACAAATAGCAAAATCGCAACAGGAAAAAAACGACACGTGCTGAAACTACTAGGCGCGGCTGGGCTGCTCACCAAAGGGGCCTTGGGCCAGATCTGGTGTTGGGCTGGACGGAGGCAGCATCGCTGGGCTAGGCCTTGGCTCACCCGGCCCACGATGGCGCTGGAGGCGGGCGCTCATTCCCGTGTGCATGAAGGCAGGAGGCGAAGCAGGGGACTTGGCGTGGGGACAGCCGGATCTGAGGCGGGGGAGGCACGTGCAGGCGGGGAGGCGGGGAACGACCGAATCCTTTACTGGCGCGCGAGAGGAGGCAGCTTCGGCGCAGGGCTTATCCTCGAGGGCGGCGGCGGTGGCCAACACGAAGTAGAGGAGGTCGGGACTTGCTGCGGCTGACGAAGAAGCAGGGCGGCGCCGGTGCAGGACGGCGAGGGGGATCCAACGCGGCTCGGGTCCCAGTGGCCGGATCCGAAGGTGGCCGGCGACGTTGGAGCTCCATCGCGACGAAGCTTCGTCCTGGGTATGGCAGTGAGGGAACGAAAGGGAAGGAAGGAGACTAAGAAGGCATGGCCTGGTGGTTGAGGTCGCCGGCGGCGACGTGCTCTGGCTAGGTCGCATGGTGAGGAGGAGCTCGGGACAGGAGCTGGCTGCGGGAGGAGCGGGAGAGGAGGAGCTCCTCTGGTTGGCTGTGCAAATCAAGGAGGAGAAGGTGGGAGGCGCTGGATCCGAGAAGGAGGCTGGCGGCGGTGATGGGACAAGCTGCCTAGAATTTAGGGTTTGGTCCAGAAATGGACTAGGGTGGTAGGCTATATATAGTAGGTGGGTTAGGGTTAGACTATTTCGTCCCTTCGATCGTAATCGGATGGTCGAGAATAAAATGCTTTGGGAGTCCAAACAAATAACCGAAGATATTTTAGGGATGTTTGGGGATGATCCGGACCCATCGGTAACGATAGCCCGGTTCGGGTTTGGGGAAGTTTTCGGACAAGGCAGCAAAGAGTGTGGGTTGTGTAGAGAGGTTAGGCGTTCGTGTGCAAGTGAGTGGTTGGACTTGGAATGATCAACGGAAGCAACAGGGAGAAGCGCGACTACGAACGGATGCAAGCTTTGAAAACAAATGATGGCAAAGGAGTGCCGATGCAATGCGAATGATGCGATGATGAATGCAGCAAACAAATAAAACTCGCACGACGAAACTCGAAATACATAGAAGGCGTCTGGAGCGTCGGTCTCGGGCTGTCACAACTTCCCTCCCGGAGGGGGAAATATAAGCCATCGTCATCACCAACAACTGTCTCATCTTTGGGAGGGCAATTTTCATCAACATCTTCAACAGCACCATCTCCTCTCAAACCCTAGTTCATCTCATGTGTTCAATCTTTGTACCGGAACCTCAGATTGGTACCTGTGGGTGACTAGTAGTGTTGATTACATCTTGTAGTTGATTACTATATGGTTTATTTGGTGGAAGATATGTTCAGATCCATTATGTTATTTAATACCCCTCTGATCTTGAGCATGAATATCATTTGTGAGTAGTTACTGGGCGGGCCGGGGACGCACCTGCATGACATTCTTTGGACTGTCCATGACGGAAAAAATCGTGGTAGAAGCGAGGGCGAGGAAAATTTCTGGGAGTTCCCGGTTATGGTGGATGGTCGGGGCCGAGCGATGCACGGAGGTTTGCGCATTTCTCGCGTACACGTATGCGCGTGTGTGCGATGCGTTGGGCTCTAACAGAACCCGAGCGAGGCGTTCACTTACTGAACCCGAGTGATTGCACTAGCTACGTTACTGAACCCGAGCAATCGACCCCTGGCTGTTAACTGAACCTGAGCGATTCTTTCGCTACTGCTGCTAACTGAAGCCGATCGAACCTGTTGCTGCCTCTTGATGAACAGTTCTCGATGGGGTTTGGATGAACAGGACCCCGTGGTAGTAGAGACCGTTGCCGTTGGATGAACAGGACCCCGATCGAGAGGAGGCTGCCACACACCACCCGATCTAGCCGGTTGGGGGTTGAACAGGACCCCGTGGAGGGCTGGTTGAACGGTAGCCGGTGGAGGGTGGATGAACAGGAAACCATGGAGGGCTGGTTGAACAGTAGCCGGTGGAGGCTGGATGAACAGGACCCCGTGGAAGGCTGGTTGAACAGTAGCCGGTGGAGGCTGGATGAACTGGACCCCGTGGATGAACAGTACTGGTGGAGGCTAGAGGAAGTCGACGGTGGATGAATAGTAGCAGGTGGAGGCTGGAGGAAGAGTCGATGGTAGATGAACAGTAGCTCGTGGAGGCTGGAGCGAGGCACTAGACGGTGGATGAACAGTAGCCCGTGGAGTCCCGTTTTGCGGTACGCCACACCCCTCCCGATGTATAGGACACCATTTCGACCGTAGGCGCTCCAACACAAGTCCGTTTCCTTTGTTTTGCGGTATGCCACACCCCACCCATTCAACAGGACCCTGTTTCGACCGTAGGCACTCGAACAGAAGTATGTTTCCTCTGTTTTGCGGTACGCCAGACCCTTCCCGATGAACAGGACCCCATTTCGACCGTACGTGGTCAAACAAAAGGCCGTTTCCTCCGTTCCGCAGTACGCTAGAGCTCGTTTCGGCTGTTCTGTCCAAGCCAGTTGGCTCCCGATGAACAGGATGTATTCCGACCCAGTCGGTTGCCTCTCGATGAATACGACGTTGTTTTCTCCGTTCCAACCCAGCAGGTCGGCCACCGATGAACAGGACGCCATCACTGTAGCCATTCGAGACCACACCCGTATGTACGTACATGGCCATCTTTTTTGCAGCGTAGCTATCGTATGTGTACAGGATTTAGACGGGACTGCCTGAACTGCTACCGCTCCTTACTCGGCCACGGTTCATCGTGGCAGACAGACCGATCGACCGGTATGTACACATACAACGCTACGTACGCTTCGACCAGGTGGGTCCCAGCTGTAAGGGAGGACAAGGAGGCACTTCCTTGCGTGCGAATATATAGCTGGCGGGTCCCAGCGATCAGGGGCGGAATCATATATTTTTCGCCCGTAATAAGGAGGCACTTCCGTGCGTGCAAAGATGTTGTTGGTGGGTCCCAGCTATTAGGGGCAGGAATAAGGAGGCACTTCCTTCCTTGCGAAGATATATGTGGTGGGTCCCAGCTTTCAGGGGGAGGAATAATTTTATTTTCACATAATAAGGAGGCAGTTGCATGCGTGCGTCCATGGACCTGGTGCGTCTTCACTGTCAGCCTCTCCACGTATAGTCCTCTTCCGATGACTCTCATTTGTTGACCATGTTGACCACGCCGCGCCGAGCGCTCCAAGGCGGTGGACGACAGCGAGGCCCCAAACGGCAACGAGTCGGTGATGGGAAGACGCGGTAGTGGATTCGCAGACGGAGAGGTGTACGAGGGTTAACTGGTTCCGGTGCGGCGTGGTTCTGCAGTCGGCAGAGAATAACAGGAGGTGTGGAGGGGAGGAGGGATGGCTTGGCCGGCGGTGGGGTAGCGCTTCACAGTGAAGCGTGCTAAATAGAGCTGCTAGCAGTCGGAGGCGGGAGCAGGTGGTCCCGGCGGCGCTGGAGGAAGAAGACGAGAGATTGAAGATGAATGTTGGCCGTTGGATGTAAATCCAATGGCTATCGATGTCAGAATCATTTGTTGACTAAGTTGACAACACCTTGCGTTGGCTTGGACCTATTGGCCCACATTTCAGCCTCCAGAAATGTCGCACATATTCAACCCATTTTTTTAGAATTTACAGTCCATTCGCTGCGCTGGGTGAACAAATAATGTAGCGTCCAGGCGGCTCCTTTATTTTTTTCTAAAAAACTACAGCCCATTTGCACTTTCTAGAAATACATGAATTTGCTGGCCTTAGTGAATAAATAATGTAGCATCCATGCGGCCCATTTATTTTTTTCCTAAAAAATTACAGCCCATTTGCACTTTCTCGAAATACACGATTTTGCTGGGCTGGTTCTAATTATAATGTTGGGTTGGGCGCAGCAATGTTATCAAAAAATAAACAGGGGCTGAGCATTTTGTTATAAATATATTTAAATAATAAGTGCTTTATTTACATTGGTCCTTAAATCTTACCAAGCTTTTGTACACAATCACCTGTATTTTCGTTGATCTTAAGTAAAAAAACCCAGGATTTTAATGTTAAATATTTATTTTTATAAGTTCATAATACGTGGGATATTTTGTTCTTATATATGTAAGTATCTGTTAAATATATGATGATAATAACAATAATATTTAATAACATATTAATATATATAAATATATATAATATAGTTAGAAGGGAAACAAAAGTGGACCTGACGTTCCTATTCTTATATAGAAAAATAGAACAGACCTCTACGTTTTCTTCAAAAAAATACATAAGTTGGGCTGCGGATGTTTAAGAAAAAATAAAACCTAGGATGGGAGGGCCATAGGCCGGTCGATACATGACGGCCCTCAAAAGATACAAACCGGCATGTCGTGGGCTGCACATGTTAAAAAAGAAAGCCTAGACTGGGCAGCCCACAATCCAGCTGATACTTGTTGGCCCATTGATAATAAATGATACCTGCCAGCTCCCCGATGACTAGCTTCATCATAAATTCATCTGCTTTACTAACTACATTGACAAACCTGTGGCCCCCAAAGTCAGTATAGCACTAGGAGGAAGTATTTTTTCAATGAGGCACTTGCTTGCGTACGGCCATAGACCTGGTGGGTCCCGACTGTCCGCCTCTCCACGTAGAGTCCTCTCCTGATTCCTCTTGGTTGTTGAGCATGTCCACAATGGCAGACAACGGCACCGTGGCGAGCGCACAAAGGCGGAGGATGACGACCAGGCCCCGGACGAGAACGCACCGGAGTCGGGGAAGATGTGCTACAGTAGTGGTAGATGTTGTGCCTAATTTCTAGCGAAAGTGCTGGAGTAGCCCAGTGGCCGAGTTCCACTCCCCAACCGCCGCTCCACCCGGGTTCGATTCCACCTGATGCAGTGAAAATATCCAAAAAAAATTGCCTCTGCCTCTGACATGTGGGTGCCCATTGTCATCTACGCACACCACCTCCAACACTTGCCAAAACTTTGTCCCTCGGTTTCTCTGTCATTCGCACACTCAACATTGTGTGGGCATTTTGAAAATAACATATCTTTTTGACTGTGCATCATATGAAGATGTGCTATGCATGAATGTTGATCAACATGATGTTAACTGGCTGGTAGTTCCATTTTTGACCATGAATAAAACTTCCAACATGATGTTATCCCTATTTGAAAAGGGCGTGTTAATATAAATGCTCTGCCTCTAAAACTTGCAGTTTCTTATCTGAAACTGAAACATGCAGTTTCTTATCTGAGAATCGCATTGTCTGCACTTTTATATGAAACTACATTTTTTTAAGTGCTAAAAATAGATCTCTAGAATTCATAAAATATTTCATATGCTCAATACTGCAAATCTGAAATTCAAAAGACATTCATATCTGAAAGTACTCTCAAATCTGAAACACAAAACACAATTCACAACCTGCAAATACTGACAACCCTAAGCTGGGGGGGGGGAGTCCCCTCCTATTCATCAGCGGCAGACAGCTGCCCCGTGGGACGAGGTGAACGGCGAGGGAGAGGATGGCAGGGAAGCATCGTCGTGCCAACTATTTTTCTCCTCTTGCAGTTGGGTTCGGTCGACGAAGAATCCACCGGCTCGCTCTGCCACGGCACCCTCACAAACGGCACCGTGTAGATGCTTGATCCTTCAATCTCGAGTGGATGCTCCATCTTGGATCAATACTCCCACCACCGCAGCCTCATGATCGGATCCGGTGAATCTGTTTGCTCCATGGCCTAGAGGAGCAGCTCTATGTACTCCCGCGCGACTCCCTCCCGGTGTATCGCCTCCTTTTCACTCTTTTTGAGATATTTGGCCATCGCTATCGCCGTCACCGCTAGTTGCTCCGGGTTGTCAAACCAAGACTGTATCTCCAACATCCTAGCTAGCTTCATAGGGTCGCCGCCTGCGAGCCACAAGTATAGGTTGTACTCCTCCATCGATCTACTTCTCCAAAACACCTTCACTCGCTGGCGGTGATTTTTGAATGGAAGAGGAGAGGAGCGGCGCTTGTTTTGGATTAGAACGGGAGAGGAGCGGCGGTGGTTTTGAAATGGAAGAGGAGAGGAGCAGCGCTGGTTTTGGATTGGAGCAGGACAGGAGCGGCGGTGGTTTTGAAATGGAATAGGAGAGGAGCGCCGCTGGTTTTGGATTGGAATAGGAGAGGAGCGACGGTGGTTTTGAAATGGAAGAGGAGAGGAGCGGTGCTGGTTTTGGATTGGAACAGGAGAGGAGCGGCGGCGGTGGTTTGAGAGGAGAGGAGCGACGCTGGTCTTGGAAGTATTTTTTTGTTTTGCATATTTTGGGTCAAAGTTAGACCACGTACTATATTTGACAAGCAAAATGTGAATGCATGTCATCAAAAATTATATCATTTGGTTCGTATCTGAATGTACTTTAAAATTATATTATTTTTGCAATGTATAACATATATTTTATATGTGAAAACCATGGTCAAATATGATCCAGAATACAAGGGAGACTAGTTAATGTGCACTAGTGCAGAAAAGCCAAGCTATGATGTGCCAAAAACAGCCTTGCTGGCGTAGGAGCCCCACGCCACCAATATGGTGCCATGTTAAAAAAGAGTGGTGGCGCTGGAGCCTATGTCAACACTATTCTGTATACTAATGGCGTTGGATTTAACCACATGACGACATTATCGACAATAGCTATGGCGTGTGACACAGTTCAACGACAGTAATAAGATAAATCTTCTCTGGCGTCACGCAATGTCCGACGCCAGTACTAGGTTTTTGAAAGCTTTAAAAAATGCTGCCATGGCAGCAGAAAATCGCTGCCACGGCAGCGTCATTTATTACGAATTTATATAAACACGTTTTTGTCCACATTGATTTCGACAAGATATATGCATTAATATATACACACACATCGTTTATTCACATGCGTACATATATTAACCACACACTGCTATATAGGTAGTTCTATCGATCATGATCACTAATTTGCTAAACTAAACCATGCGCGCATATTACATCTTGTTCATTCAACCATCGTTACTACTAACACGGTACTCCTCTACTTTAGGGAAATTTTGAAGAATAGGAAACCCTTGCATGTCCATGGTGTAGGACAGAGATCCACACCGATCTCCAATCTTGAACTCGCGGTCTCTCAGTAGTTGGCTCTATTCATTAATTTCGAGCCGTGCATCACGTCGTGGTAGTCATCCATCACATGAGGCACAACACATCTAGGGAGCTTCTGTTCTTGAACTTGATAGTAGCATAGTAAGCAATATATATAGTAACACATACATACTATGAGTTGAAAGAAGAATGTGTATATGAAAGCGATCAAAATCATACCATGCATTTTCTAGAAATGTTGTTCTTGTTCAATGTGTGCACTAGTGGCAGGCGCGGTATACATGGTGCATCATTTGGACCAACTCCGTCTCGGACAAAAGGTCTTGCATGGCAAGGGATACACTAGTCAAAATGTAAAAAACAGAAATTACACTCTGAAGCACAGATTATTACCGTATAATATTTGTAGTCACTTTGAAGCATGAGGGAGAAGCCATTATTGTTGTCAAGGTGAGGATCGTCGCACATTCCCCTAGTGTGGCAACAGTAGGGGCACTCTTCCGTTTTGTGCTGCGTTCATATAATTAAAATCAGCATAAAAAATCGGCATGAGCTTTGCTAAAAACTGGACATATATATTGAGTGCCAGAAATTTGACGAAACGGAACTAAATCTACATTTCGCCAAAACATTGGCATCTCTGTAGACATTCCCTGCAAAAATGAAACATAGTGCGAGACACTTGCCGAGAGCAATGTGTAATATCACATATATCACACATATATATGTAAAACAAGCACACACCAAAAAGTGGATCAATTCACAATTATCACATATATATATATAAATATACATTAAACACATTTGCACACATTTAATACATTTCATCAATTCACAGGTACACATAATGTGTGCATTTCATCACAATAATATGAACACTAGAACAAATCTACATGAAAATAAATTGGTAGAGGGAGGTCTTAATTATATTGTCCGGACCGAGAGGGACGCCGGCGGAGGAGGCCGAACACGATGAGTTGTGCAGCGGAACGGGGGGTGGGGGGCGGGGACGAGTGGCGGCGTCGGGACAGTGTTGGCACGGCGGGGGGCAAGGCGGGGTGGGGGCGGGGCGGGCGGGCGGTGGTACGGTGGAGGGCAAGGCGGGGGCGAGTGCGGAGGGCAGGGCAGGGTGGGGGGAACGGCGGCCGGTGGCAAGGCGGGGGCGATGGCGGAGGGCAGGGCGGGGGCGAGGGCGGCGGCGCGAGATGGGGGGAGAAAGTGAAACCGAGGTCATTTTCACTCTCAGGGGGTAATGAAGCCTAGCTGTTCATTGTTAGTGCTGGCGCAGGTGACGTTGCCAACGCCAGCACTAGGTTTTTAAAATAGGGTCGGCCACATATTCATGGATGGCGTTTTGAGTGATGACATGCATAATATAGATATTTACAACGACACAAATTCTTCTCGTGGTTCATAGTACATAAATATGGTAGGGTTAATTTAGGGCACTTGTACGTATGTACACGGTACACATAGCTAGAAACCTTGATACACAAATGAATCATGCAGTACTTCCAGTTTGGGTCTTCTTAATCTTGCTTGAGTACTTCTGGCCAGCGCTATGACTCTTTCTCAGGAAGGGACGTCCTGTCGCAGGCAAGGTAGTTCTGCTCCTTCTAGTGGTGTAGTCTTGCTCTTCATACATCTCCTCTTCTATTGGGTCCACGCTAAATTGAACATAGTCATCCTCGTTGGCGACTCCGTCCATCCCGACGATGCTCCTTTTGCCTCTCCGAACGACAACACGACTTGGCTTTGAAGGGTCAGTTAAATAGAAGCATTGTGCCACGTCCTTAGCGAATACCCAAGGCTCATATTTGGTAGTGATTCCTTTCACTCTTTTTGCACCAGCAGGTTGTGCTTCGGGCAGACACATGGTAATGAAACCACGTTCTTCATGCTCGATGTTCTTCACCCATCTGACCCTGAACAATGGCACCGTGTAATCTTCGCCGTACTCAAGTTCCCATATCTCTTCGATCCTACCGTAGTATCTATTACTCTCATTCTCGGTTAACTGCAACATCGTCACACCTGATTTCTGGTAATCACAGTTTGTGTCCTTCACCTTAGTATAGAATGTGTATCCATTTATATCATATGATTGGTATGTGGCGACAGTGCAGGCGGGGCCTACTGCTAATGCATAGATGAGATTTGCATTGGCTATACCGGTTGGCAGCGGTTTGTCCCGAATTCGCTCTTTGAACCAGGAAGTAAATTTGGAGTTGTGCTCTCTAATGATCTGGGCCTTGGTCCTCTGCCTTCCTGCCATTCCGTGCTCTCTCCTTAAGGTCTCCTTGTGAGTTTGCAGCCAAGGACTGATTATATCTGCGTGTTGTAACACTACTGTGTGCGCTCTTTCAAAGTCGTCTCGGCGGTTTTTTATATCCACATTTAAATCACGCTTCAGCTATGAGTGACCCACTCCTTTGAGCCTATCAGCAAGTTTCTTCAAGGGCAAACCAAGAGATTGATCATCATTTATGACATTCTTGCAGAATGATATACACTCCTCAATTAGATAGGCCAGGACGATGCTTCCATCTGGACGGGCTTTGTTACGAACGTATCCCTTCATAGTTCCATTCTTCCGTTCAAACGGGAACATGGTATCCCAGGTTTTGACCCCTTCGGGCTTCCATAATATTTCTAACTCCTTCAATAGCTCAAGATATGTGTTGATATCATTGTCAGGTTGGGTTGGCCCTTGAATTAGCATAACCATGTGTATGTACTTTTGTTTCATGCAGAGCCAGGGCGGGAGGTTGTACAACCATACAAATATGGGCCATGTACTATGTGTGCTACTCTGGTTGCCAAATGGATTTAGTCCATCACTACTGACACCCAACCTAGGGTTTCTTGCTTCAGCTGCGAATTCTGGTTCTAAATTGTCCAGTGCTTTCCACTGACAACCATCTGCGATATGTCTCAGAATCCCATCATTTTTAGACTTTCTTGTCTTGTGCCAAGTCATGTTCTTTGCTTCCTTCGGGTCAGCGAAATATCGCTGAAAGCGAGGAATCCAATGGAAGGTACCATACAACCTTTCGAGGTTCCTTCTTTCCAGGCTTGTATCGGGGTTCATTGCAAGTTGGACACTCAGTTTTGTTCTCATGCTCATTCCTATATAAGATGCAATCATTTATGCATGCGTGATATCTTACATGCGACAAATCAAGCGGACACACGATCTTCTTCGCCTCATCTACACTATGAGGAAACAGATTCCTCTTTGGCAAAACTTTGTGTAAATATTCCAATGTAGCATCTAGACTTGCATCTGTACTCTTGAATCTTGCCTTGATGTCCAGAAGTTTGAGCGTGACGTGCAGGCAGGTGTGCTCGGGATCGCAACCTTCATACAGTGGAGTTTTCGCGTCTGTTTCCAGTTGCACTAACTTTAGAGCCTCTTTAATAGCAGCTCTCTCGGTTCTCGTCTTCTTCCTAAGCAGATCATTGACATGAGGATCTTGTAGCATTGTAGCCAATGACATATCCTGTGTGACAGTCTCATGATCCTCTTCATGTTCGGGTGGCATTTCATCATTTCCTCCTCCATGCGCATGTTCATTGTTTCCTCCTTCTGGCAGCTCTTCTTCATCGCCAAAGTTTTCCGCATCATTGTTTCCTCCTTCATCATCGCTAACATCCTCCTCACCATGCTTTGTCCACCGTGTATAACCTTCGATGAAACCGCGACGGAGCAAGTGCGCCAGCACACTGCCATTGAACGGGTTGTTCAAAACTCTATTTTCGCATGTCAAACATGGACATAATATCTGCACTTCACCCTTTTGTATCATATTTGCCACCGCGAAATTGAGAAAGGCCTTCACACTCTGATCCATATTGAATCTTTCGATAGGCGGCGATCAACTCGCGCTGCAAAGGTAAAAGTACTAAAATAATTAGATATATTAGCAATGACGGGATAAAAAAATCGGCATGACCTTTGCTAAAAAAGGGACATTATGAGTGCCAGAAATTTGACGAAACAAAAATGAATCAACGTTTCGCCAAAACATTGGCAACTCTATCTGTAGACATTCGTGCAAAATGAAACATCGATATCGCACGACGCAACAATAATTCACGAGCATTGTGCAATTTCTATAGCTAGCAACTAATGACACACACATACACATCCATCACACATATCCATCCATATGTGAAATCCTCGGATATATGCACATAAATTAATGAGAAGTTTGGTCTTTTTTACCTCATCAAACATGCGGGAGAGGGGGCGGGGGCCAACCCACCTTTGGAAGCGCCATTAATGGAGTGTGGTGAAAATTTTAATGCAAGGTGTGTGTGTTTGAGTGGGTGGAGAAGAGAAGTAGCTAGCTTAATTAGCGAGTGAGAGTGTGTGAACTAGCTTAGATCTAGCTAATTAGCTACCTACTTAAGAAATCAAGAGAAAATATTTGGTCTTTTTCTCAAGAAGAAGAGAAGAGAGAGAGAGGAGGAAGAACAAGAAAATATATATATGTGCTGCGACGTAATTACTAGCGTTGACATACTATGGAACGTCATTAGAAACTTTTATATCCCTACTGTTCAAGAAATGCCCATGCCGGTGTTATGTTGGCTAAAAATTTGATGGGCCCGCAAAACCTACTGCTGGCGTCACTTACCAGGCTACGCCATAGATATTCTGATTAGTACCGGCGTAGTGAACTTTTGCTACGCCAGCTCTAACTTGGGACATGGCAGAACATTGGGACCCACTTACAGGTGGCGTTCCCTATTATTCATACGCCAGCAATAACTGCATACCTATGTCGTACCAAATAGACCGACGCCACTACTATTTAAAAAAAATAGTGCTGGCGTTCTTTCAAAATGGCGCGCCACCAACAAATGTTGTGGCTAGCACTTTTTCCACTAGTGGTGGGGTCGCTTTCTTAATTGAAGGGTAAATTGATTTTGATTTTGATCCAGTCACAACGTGCCGGCCCTCTTGTCCAATCCTAAATCGCTGTCGCATGCTCCTCTCCCTCTTCTCCATTGCAAAACCACCTCCTCTCCTCTCCATCATCTCCATTCCAAAAACACCGTCTCGCCTCTCCCTCTTCTCCATTGCAAAACCACCCCCTCTCCTCTCCATCATCTCCATTCCAAAACCACAGTCTCGCATCTCCCTCTTCTCCATTGCAAAACCACCCCCTCTCCTCTCCATCTTCTCCATTGCAAAACCACCGTCTCGCCTCTCCCTCTTCTCCATTGCAAGACCACCGTCTCTCCTCCCATCTTCCAAAGCTAGCACCGGACCTCTCAGAAGGCCATCTATGGAGAGGATGCAGCAGCGAATCGGGCAGATCACCGGTGGCGACCATGCGAAGTTAGCCAGGTTGAAGGAGATCCTTACTTGGTTTGACAATGAGTGGGAGATTTCAAGGACGGTGAGGGCCATGTGGCAATGTATGCGAAAGAGCGAGACGGCGACGATGTACTCCCCGGCGGCAGTCATGCTGCAGTCCTTCGAGTTCATCGAGTATCTCCTTTGGGCAATGGAGCAGACAGATTTGCCCGAGGCAAAAGTTAGGCGTAGGTGGTGGGCGTACAGTTCGAAGGTCGAGCATCCAGAGGATAACGAATCGATCGAGTACGGTGTGCCGTTCGTGAGGGTGCAGTGCCAGCTGGAGCCACATGAGTATTTGTTCTCCCACCGCAAGAGGAGGCCAGATGGCGTGACGTCACTTCCCCGCCGTTCTCCATAGTTCCCTCGCCTCTCACCTCGTTTCAATGGCGGTGGTAGGGTTTAAGGTAACCTTTGCACTAACCTAATCTTCCATCTGCTCATGCTTACAATCAGTGTGACGGCTAATGAAAATCATACGGGTAAGTACTGGGTAGTACTCCGAGTCTCCGAGTACTACGCCAATCACCCTAAAATAGCTCTGGACCAAAAACAAAGTTGTGACACTGTGTACAAATAAAGAAAAATCGATTGGTTCTTCTTTCAGAAAAGAGTACTCCCTAGAAAAGTACCAATATAAGCTACTAGTATTTGATTAGAGGATTTGCTGTCGAGAAAGATCCGTCCACAGAGAGCGCCACCCATCCCACCAGTGGTGGATGCCAATGCTTAGATGGAGCATGGTTGGTGTTGGTAATTTTTACTTGGCACCTCGCACTCTGCATATATGCTGGTTCCATCCGTACATTTGTCCAGTTCCACCAAAATGCAGCTGAATAACCCTGTTTGCACAGATAATGAAAAAGCGTTATTACATTATAGTGGCACTAGTTGATGAAACATACACTAATAAATAGAGGAAACTTCATTTTCTTAATGGAAAAATATTGCGATAGTATCACAGTATGCCATGCTGCGAGGGCGAGATGGGCCCTGCGATGCCTCATACGGTAGGCCTCATACTGGAAATTGACCCAATTCTCCCCGATACACCTTCTGCCAGTGATGAACATCAGTGTACAACGATAGTACAAGGAGGGGCCTTGAGACATTTCAATCTCTATTTTTGTGCAGATCAACTAAAATTAAGCACCCCAGTTTGCAGAAACACTTAAACATTAACAATGGGACTAGTTGATGAAACATATACTAACAAAGAGAAGCACTTTCTTTATCAACATTGGAAATGAAATAATAGAGAGGACACTAGCTGTATTTTAACTGTATTATTACTTCATTTTATCAGTGGCACTAGGGTCGAGCAGGTGGCAGGCGAGGTGTACCGTGCGCCGCAAGGATGGAGGCCGGGGGTGCTTAGATTGGGATGCTGAAGCAGGCTCTTTCAGTCCCTATCTCCCCCCCCCCCTGATGTTTCTGTGGTAGCTTTTGGGTTGTAATCCAAATTTGGTCGAGCTGGGGCTGCGTCCCCCTACCTGCCTTGCTTATGTGACGAACTTGTCACCTGCTAGTACTCAGTCCGTTCTAGTAGTAGTTGCATAACTGCCCGTTTACACTGAGATGTTGTCGGATAATGGTTCTCTATGGTTGGGTTTCTTTAATGAAATCAGAGGAAACCCCCTCTTTCGATATATAAAAAAAATTAGTGGCACTAGCGGTGCCAAAACATTGCCTCAAATTAATAGTGCCACTAGATTAAGGTGCAAAATAATAACATTACTGCTTTATCATGGTGGTGCCAAAACAGTAGCACAAGAGCAGATTCAACATGCATGATCTTTGGCAAACGGTAGGACCAAAAAGGAACATACCTCGTGATGGGAACCATATCTGCAGTCAACACCATCATAGAAGGGATGACACCAGTCACCCACATGGATGATTCAATTCATGGGACCTTTTTGTGCAGTTCACCTAAAATGAAGCAATGTTTGCATCATGAGCTAGCAGCTTCTTCTTCATTAGTTGCAATAAAATTGAGCAACATCAAGGTTGGTCATAAAGCTCGTGGAATGTTCAACTATAATTTGGATATCATTTTGTGCAGTTCAACTAAGATCAAGCGTGAAATGTATATCTCTGTTTGCACAAAAAGGTGGAAAGGAGGGTGACTAACAAGTGATGAAACATAGATCAAATGAAAAGAAGCATGTTCCTTATCTGAATGGCGATCCGATAAGGACGGTTGCAATTTCTAAAGCAGCGGCATTGCTAGATATTAGTGTGGGCATTAGGATTAACTATGACAACTGTTAAATACGACATTACTTTAATGGTGCCATTGCTTCATTTTACCAGCAACATTACATTAACAGCTGCTAAAGAGTTGGTATTTGGGCATGGGAGAGTAGGCGGACCAGGACAGTTGCATTTCTAACGAAAAGAAGCAACTTATCTTAATGGGAAATTTAGCAGGACATGAAAAACAGTGCCATTGATTCATATTACTGGAGGCATTACATTGAAAACAACATTGGTGTAAAGTGTCCTTACTTTAACCGTGGGACTGCTACATTTTACCAGTGGCATTACATAAGAGGGGCTCGGGGCAACAAACATCCAAACAAGATATCTGGGTTGGTCCCATTTTTGTTCGGTATAGCCACCTTATATTGTGTGAGGCTAGCAAATCTAGTGCTGGACATAATCTGTTGACTTGTCCCCCAGTCCCCACTTTCTTTCCTTTTTCAATCAATAGATCGGTTTATATCGAGTTTGTACTGCGTTTCCCTTTATTTCCCTATGAGAACAAGAGACCAGTTGGATAGCCAGCCTCTGCTACTTTTCGCCCCCATTATTTCCTCTTTCGACCAATTTCTAGATTCAGGTAACAAATCTTCCCCCACCCCCACCCCCTTTCTTCCCTGTTTGAACCAAGTAGTACTAGATTCGACTGCGTGAAGTAGTACTACTAGATTCGACTGCATGAAGTAGTACTACTAGATTCGACTGCATGGAGTAGTTTTACCTCTTAACATTAAAAATTTAGGTGGCTTTCGAACAGCCGATCGATCCTATCTATGAGGGGGCCTGAGAAATAGTAAAAGATACAAATGCAGCGACGTGAGGAGCTGGGGCAGTAGAGCAAGGCCGGTTTCGAAGGAAGTTATACCTGAGGGTCGCCGGGATGTCTCTCGGTGGGCGGCGGGAGGCCGGATCTTCCCACACTACGGTAGCAAGGAAGAAGGGGTCGGAGGCCCTCCCTATCCGGTGCTGCGTGGGAGAGAACGGCAAGGCACGCTGATCAGGACGCGCCGGCAGTGGGTAAGAGCCATCGCTCAGGACGACCGCGTGAACGTTGCACCTTCTCACCTTCCCCAGCGGAGGGGATCCGCCCGGATCTGTGACCAGCGGTGAGCAGAGAGAGAGTGTGGCCAGCGCTGTCGTGTTTAGATCTGGAGAGGACGTGAGAGTGTGAAGAGAGCCACACTAGCGAGCAAGCGCGGAGGCTCCTACCTATATAGTGTAGTAGTTTTCTTTTTTCTACCGGAGCCGGTTTGACCTCGTCAATGACTGTCGAGAAGTCTTGATGCACGTGCCCCGGAGGTGCAGTTGTCGTCATTTTGATCTGAAGCACCGGATTAACATATAACATGAAAAAAATGCCACATGACAAGAAACCATAACCTCACTGCCCCAAGGAGACAACATGAATCCTGACAGACAAACTAGATGAGGATCAAAGCTCAAATTAAAGACAAACTCATAGAAAAGGGGTCAATCTGTAGATGTCCTAATTAACATAGCCGACTTGTCCTAGATGGAAGCCGAGTAGTCTTCTTGCATGTGCCCCCAATGACCAATGCCTTGGAGGAACGTAGTTGTCGCTGTTTAACCCTCGCAGTGATCCGAAACACATGACAGCTAATATTCCGAGATGACAACAAACATTTTTTTAGATTTCTCATCAGAACTACAACCCTATACAACACAGCCTGCATGATATGTAGACGATAGCCAATCCAGCTGTCTGCTGGAGTCTCTTCACATGCATGGACGAACTGATCTCCCGTGTCGTGCAGGGATCGTTGAGGCACCGACGTATTTACAGCACTGCTCCAGTACTATCACTCGTCTCTCTCTTCAATTAACTCAGCCGACTTGCAGGGACGGGGGAGTGTGCCTATGGTCGGTTCTCAATTGCGGTCCCACATGTGTGTGCAAATACAATGTGACGCGCGTTCCATTCGGAGAGCAGTGTGCCAGACCAACCGACCATCTGGGGTGCGACGCGAACGCGATGGGCGTGCTGTATACATGTGTACCGCCGTTTTCTTCAGGTTTTGCTCCATGGTGCAATCCATGGATACAAAATTATATATTTAAAAGTTGAGGGCAGGGCTTTTCCCGCACGGTAGGCGGGGCAGTTCCGCCTAGTTGGTTCGACCGAGAGGTGAGAAGATGAGGGAGTAGACTGCTGCAAACGTAGGGCTGTGTGATTTGACGGCTCGTTACTGCTGGACAGGTGGGGCCCTGTGATTTGACTTTCCATTATCATTATTACTACGGTGCTACGACCGGAGTGAGTCTCCTGATTCTTGACTACCTCCATGGTATACAGGTGCCAAGTACTGTAGTACTCTACAGTAATGGGCTTATAGCCCGCTTACATGTCACTTTTGCTTATATGTCGAGGAGAGAGACATGGGCAAAATGGTGGGAGTGGGCTCTTGTACAACTCCCTAGCTACTTACTCCTTGGCAAATGCAATAAATACTACGAAGAAAGAGATAGAGAGAAGTAAAAAAATACTCTTATAGCCAACCTTATAGCTAACCTTGTTGTATGAGTGACTATAAGTGATGACTATGTATGAGATGCCAACATCAGATAGCCTAACGCACCTGGACGGAGGAAGTAGTTTCATGCATGCGAAGTAGGCCAAAAAATGCTCATTTATAGCCGGCTAAAATCTCCAAGAACGCAACCGCGCGAGCGAGGCGACGGTCATGGTAGGCGCGACCATGATACAGGCTGCTGACAGCCCTTGGATCTGAGATCGAACGATCGCATGCTAAGTTGCTGAAAATTTGTAGAATAACCCTCCAGGATAGGATATTCACCCATAGGTCTAGACTCATGCCATGCAACCATTCGATCTCAGATCCAAGGGCTCTCGGAAGCCCGTATCATGGGAGCATGGAAACCTTCATATCACCTGTAATTTTCCCGATGCTTGACGTGCGAACACGCAGATGCTAAACTGTCAGGCCTACAAAGTGGGTCTAGTAGACATGACATCTAATTGGGCCCCCATAGTACTGTGCATGAATCCATTTATCCACCGGGCAAGCCACTACCCTGCCGTTTGCACGCCCTACTCATCATTTTTACAATCGGAAAACCGCTAGCAGTTCGCTCCTACTCATCCCGGCCGTCCTTTAACATTACGGAAGTTCGCTACTAGTCGTCCGTCCTTTCACATTACAATAGTTCCACTAATCCTAACCCTCCTCCAAAATCCATGGCATCCCAAATCTCAATGATCGGCGGTGAGTACAAGGTTAGAACCATCACCGGCGATGAGTTCGATGTCATCTACACCCGTTCTTCCGCGACGGTGAAAGGATGCCTTGCTCGCTTCAAACGCATGTTCGAAAAGTCAGATGGTGATGAGTGGGTCGCTGGGCTAGATGTTGAGTACACCACAATCCTGGGAAAAGAGAAGAATCTAAAGGAGGAAGAGAAAAGAAGCCCGCCGTGATCCAGGTTTGCGTGCATAACTTGTGCTTGGTCTACCACATATGCCATGCTGATGTTAAGTGCGAGGATTTTAAGAACTTCCACGCGAACGACAGAGTCAAATTCATTACTGTAGACTTTCGTAATGACGAGGAAGTCCTGGGTCGGATAGGCCTTGTTGTAGGCCAGCCCTTCGACCTCCAGAAGAATAGGCTGGTGTCCTCCCGTCAGCCTTCAATGCTGACCCTGGCAGGAGCCATGGTTGATCCTTCGTACGGCAAACTCACAAAACTTGACCACAAGTTTCATCTTGCATGGGAGTGGAATTTAATAGATAAAGACCACATCCAGTACGATGCAATGGATGCCTACCTTTGTTTCAATATCTACAAGGGTTGGATGAAGAGCGAGAGCCTAGTGTGCGGTTCAAGCAAAGAAGTATCGGCCAAGAGGAAGAAGGACAAGGACGAAGTCGAGGACATGGACGAGGAGTCCGAGTAAGGTGGCAGTGTCGTTGCTGGTTCTAATACAGTGTCTACCGGATTAGTTGCTTAGTTTAATTTCAGGGTGCTTAGTTTTATTTCAGGGGTGTGTTGTGCTGAGCCCCCAGCAGAACTATGTTATGTTCTTTCTCATTACTTTAACTCTTCAGTACGTACATACTTGTATTTATTACAGTTCATCTTGTAGTTGGTAGTACTACCACTCATTTCTTCACATTATATACGTACAATATATATGGCCAACATCATATAGCCAGCAGTTGGCTATACTATTAACCACGCTCTAAGCATGCCACATACACAAAACACTTAAATGAGATATGTAATTCTAAAAAAAAACTTAAATGAGAGAAGTCTACCCAAAGCATGAAGGAGTTTAGTTGTCAAAGAATTAAATAGGTATGCTAATTTATTTAATAGACTTTAGTACCCCATCTAAGCACGTACTAGTTTTTTTAATAGTACTATATGCATAATTTGGCGACGAGCGCTCTCTATATGTACCACCTTTTTTCTTTAATTTCATCTTGTTAGTTTTGCTCCATGGCGCAATCCATCGATACTACTACTGTACAAAAGTACATTTAAAAGGCTAGAGGGCAGGGCAGTCTCGCTTGGTCGGTTTCACGAGAGGCGAGGGCCTTTGTGATTTGACGGCTCATTACTGCTGGAAGGTGGGGCCTTGTGATTTGACTGCTCGTATTAATGTTGCCAACGACCCGAGGAGGAGAAAAGAACCGTGCGGTATACTCAAGTTTTCCACTGGAGTAGGAGTAGTACGACGGAGGAGCGTGAAACACGGCAGCCCAGTGTGATATGGTGATGAAAAATGATCAAATTTGCTAGTCATCGATCCCACGGCGCAGCTCATCATGAGCATTGTTCTATTCTTGCCTCGCATAGAACATGACACATGCGGCGAAACACCCAAAGCAAAAGAAGAAACACAGGAGCAAAAGGAGAAGGAAGATTACCCCTCCCCCCCCCCCAAAAAAAAGAAGGAAGACGCAGACACAAGTCTGGGGCACTGCTCTCTACTTCATGAAGAGTTGATCATGGAATCCTAACTGCTTCTTCATCGCCTCCACGACCTTCATCTCCTCGCTCGTCTCCTCTGCCATCTTCTTCATTCTGTCCATGACGCAGGATTTCTCGATGCGAGCGTTCATCATCTCTTCCACGGCCGCATTACATACCTTGACAGCAGTCGGGTGCTCGATGCGGAGCTTCGCCAACTCCTCCCTCTGTTCCATGACAAGGGCGTGCAACATCTTCACTGAGGAACTACCCTTCTCATGCAGCTTCTTCCCGCCGGCATTCTCCTCCTTCAGCAGGTCGAGCTCATGGTGGAGCTTCGCCTTGTCCTCCTGAAGTTGCAGTATTTCGCCGGTCGCCTTCTTACCCGAGGCAATGCTCTCCTTCAGCAGCATAACCAAGCCAGAGGTCAACTCCTCCTGCTTATTGAGCTCAGTGGGCATGTCGTCGAGGCTCTCCTTCAGCAGCTCCACCAAGCCATCGATGAACTACTTCTGCTTATTGAGCTAATCGGGCATGTCATCGAGGGATAACGACTCCAGCACCGCCAGCTCGGCATGTTCTACTCCGCGGCTAGGGCGCTCCTGGGAGCCCTCGCCTGCCCGTGAGAGATCTTTCGAGCCCCCCGCGAGGCGACGAGCCCTCTTTTTTTCTGTGGCCTTGCTCGCCACTCCCTTCTTACTAGTAGTTCTCGACCTAGAGCTTTGCACACTGGCCATGGCAGGGAAGGACGAACAAGAAAGACTTATGAGGAGGAAGGTACAATAATTTTCGGCTAGGTAGTTCCCCTTTTTATAACCTATTAGTACTAGTACTAAAACCTGCATATTGGGAACACGTTCAGGTTTGATAGGTGTGAACAGGTTTGCACTAGATTATAGCATGGTAGTAGTACTACTAGTACTTTGGAATGTGATGGGAACAAGCTAAAGATGGTTTTTGTTTCAAAGCCCGAAACGGCTCCCGGTGAGTTTCCTTGAACACAAATTTCAAGTACTGCTCAAATGCGGTCGCACATGTCAGTGATGTACCTGGTCGTACATGTCAGACCAAGCCGATGCGGGTCCGACCGACCATCTGTTGGTGCGACCGACCGTCAAGTATTACGCGATGGAGACTTGTGGCTATCAGGTGATTGTCAGGACCAAGCAATCAAAAACTCATGATAAATCAATTACCATCTTTTTCCAAATGACCAAGTATTTTCATAGAAATACAATACATATAGATGGAGTGATTGTCACGGTTGCAAACCGCCATGGCGCCGCAAGTTCACTACAGCAGCAACCGAGTAGGTCACTGCATCGCTGGCGGGGAAGGAGGGCAGCTCACCTCGCCTACGATGCATGCCCAGTGGCGCCGCTGCAGCTGGTCCCGCGATTTGGCTTCTCCTACCGCCCATTTGAACAGTTGCACCGGCTGCTCATGCCATTCCGCATGCATGCACATTCTTTCCTCTGCAGTCGACTCCGTGAATATGATCTCTGCCATTAGCCCCAGCTCGAAATCAACGCGACGCTGCCAGATGCTGACATCCCACAACATCTCTCCCCTGAGATCGACTTGCGCCTCCGCCTTGTGCTTCACCAGGCACAGCTCCTTCGAACTTGTCTCCAATCGATGTGATGCTTCCTCAATCTTATTTGCCCTTACTGCCCACCACCTGAAATGCAGCCCTGGCATGTCCTCCGGTGCCACCGATCTGTGATTCCAAAGCAATGGATCCCCTCTGAAACAGATGTGGGTTTTGCTCAAAGGCGGCAGTGCTACGGGAAGCAGCGACAGGGCAGCCCGTGGGATCCTGGGATCTAAGGGATCCTCCATGGCGGGATCCGGTGGGCGAGGCGGGGAGGCGAGCGTAGGCACTGGGAGAGCCCTACGAGGCTAAGATAAAGATAGTACTACTCCACTCCGCCCATATTTAAATACAAAGGCCACCAACAGTAACCCAGGCAAAAATTGATCATGCTGCATGCGTCCTGGTTTATTGGCCCCCTTTTTATTTTGTGCCAATTTTTGACCAAAAATTTAAATAGTAAGAAAATGTTAATGCATGTCACCAAAAACTATATTATTGGAATCACATTTGAACATAGTTTTTGATGACATTACTTTTTATGACATGTATAAATATTGTGTTACTTCAAATTATGGTCAAAAATTGGCACAAAATACGAAGGAGACCAATGGAAGTAGCAACCCATGATTTAACTACTCGCATGCACGCAGTGGAGTAGTAATGTCATTCTCAACTACTTCCTCCCTCACGTCCACTCAATTTGCATGCGCTGTATTAATTGACCCTCAATGAAGTGAACGACTTTACACGCGTCAAATTATCACATGGGGTGGATCTTCATACAAAAATGCGTCCCACCGTGTACCTGCGTGTGCGTGCGAGGGAATGAGTGTGTGCGTGCACATCTTCGCTTCGTGCACGTACTGCCAGTGTGCGTGAGAGAGGACGAGTACATTCTTCGGGAACCAGCAGCACGTCACTGTGATCAATCCACACAAGGAGGTCGCGACAACGCCTCCACATGTGCCACGTGGCTTCATGGATGCCCCCACATCATTTTAATCATAATATATTAACGGAAAAAGGGAGAGACTGTGTAGCGTGCCATTGGAATTCTAATTTACGTGTTTTGCACATACTGGAAGTACTAGTAAGGTACATGTGCATTGCACGCATGAGATTTGGCAACCAAATTATGAATAAATACCACACTATAGCATGTAAGCTTTGAGTCATATATGCATGATGTAGACATTCGTTTAATTCTTATAGTTCATCTCATTCAAAATCAATTAGTTTTTATTAAAAAAAAGTTAATCTACTTTATGATTCATGGAATTGTGCGTTGTAAAGCATAAAGTAAAAACAAATAATGGCAATTCAACTAGAAAAAAAATTGGGCAATTATGATACGGAAGATTCTAGAACAAAGGAGAAGTACTTGTGTTTTGACGTTTGTGCATTATGCTTAAGTTCAACCATGGAGTCTTCTAGATTGTACATGTGGCAGAATCTGGTGGAATGTAGATGATATCCAACGGCCAGTAGTGCTCGAATTTGCCATCTCTGCACCGTCGGATTGGCTTCATCCAGTGACCATCTTTCAAATTTATTCGCACACTATATAGGGGTATAGATATAGATATAGATACAGATATAGCGGTAAGATATAGACTAGTGGCACATCATCTAAAGCCTTTCTACACTCTCATTTTTTGTACAAATGTGCTCCACCGTGCACCCGCGCATTTGTATGTGGGACCAAGTGCGTGTGTGCCCCTCTTCTCTTTCGCACACATAGTCCATGTTTGTGAGAGATACTAAGATATGGTGAGGGAATATGTGTCAATGCAATTTGTGTGAAGGAGAGGCCTATATACATACATGTATGTGCATGGGGCCGGGGTGATATACGATAAGGAAGGGGAGGGGTCGACCGTGCGAGATATCGATAGAGACAGATAGAGGGAAGAGCTCTACGAGCGTACAAGCACTGGGATATGGGGGGGCAGGAAGATGGTGAGAGGGGCCAAGTGGAGGGAGACTATGAAGGAGTGCACAAGTGCGAGATCGATATTTAAAAAGAGGGAGCGAGAACGTGCGCAGTTGCGCGCAGTGGCGGAGCTATGAAAATTAAATGAGCTAGGGGGCCAAGCATTGCTAATCCTTTACGGGGAGGGACAATTCATCAACTTAAACCATTTTACCAGCAATTGATCTACTAATCACATTCATATTAGCCTCAATATATAGTGATGTTAGGGGGGCCAGGGCCCTTGCTGCCCCCTCTCTTCGCCACTGTGCGCGCGTCTGAGAGATGAAGCGGAAGGCATGGATGATGAGAGAGAAACGATGGATAGATAATGTGGGTGTATTAGCTATGTAGTCCTATATAGATAGGTAGATAGATCGATGTGTACATGGGAAAGAGGGTGAGACCTGACTAGATATATAGATCGATCGGTTTGTGTGGAAAACTGGGAAAGAGCTAGCTATATATATACACACATAGAGGAACATCGATCGTTGCGCATGCATGTGAGATATAAAGAATGCCCGAAGTGATGAAGAGGGGGAGGTGTGTGTGTGTGTGCATGCATGGGAGACCGACCTGAAGAAAAAGATTGCATGTGTGCGATGGATAATGCCTAGTGGTAGTGTGTGTGCATGCATGCACGAGAGAAAGTTAGTGGTACAATTATAAAGAGAAGACGACTGTGTGGGTGTAAAAGACTAGGTGAGGTCATAATCAATGTAAAGTTGAATTCAAATATTTGAATAAGAGATCATGATATTTGAAACCCATGCATGCATGAATATAATTGAGATATGCGTGGTGTGGTTTGGAAACGAGCATGCTATACTGTATACACATTGACAAGGTCAGACTGATTTGAATTTGAGATACCGATGGCAGGCATTGTTTGGCCACATTGCATCCATACATGGATACACTATTCAAATTGGAGATGATGGGTGGCTTTCGCATCACATATCTATACCCCTATATAGTGTGCGAATAACTTTGAAAGATGGTCGTTGGATGAAGCCAATCCGACGGTGCAGAGATGGCAAATCCGAGCACTATTGGCCATTGGATATCATCTACATTCCACCAGATTCTGCCACATGTACAATCTAGAAGACTCCATGGTTGAACTTAAGCATAATGCACAAACCTCAAAACACAAGTACTTCTCCTTTGTTCTAGAATCTTCCATATCATAATTGCCCAAACTTTTTTTCTGGTTGAATTGCCATTATTTGTTTTTACTTTATGCTTTACAATGCACAATTCCATGAATCATAAAATAGATTAACTTTTTTATAAAAACTAATTGATTTTGAATGAGATAAACTATAAGAATTAAATGAACGTCTACATCATGCATATATGACTCAAAGCTTACATGCTATAATGTGGTATTTATTCATGAGTTGGTTGCCAAATCTCATGCGTGCAATGCACGTGTACCTTACTAGTCTAAATGGTGTGTGTGTTGTGCGTGTTAAACACATTGTACATAGTAGCATACATGGTTTATATTCCGAACATCTAGCTAGAGCATACATGTACTATGATTTGAATTCAACATAAAATGGATACATATATTTGAATTCGAGATCGTATGTACATGTAGTTCATATTTATATGGGAATTTACTACTCCTATATTCATGTCATGTGTTGTGAAGATAATATTTAGATGGTTGTATAACTAACCCGAGTATAATCCCATTCAAACAGGGAAAATGTACTCAAATTTAGTCCATATGCTAGACAGCATGAATTGTTTTTTTATTGTTGAGGGAAGTGCAAATTGATTTCGTACTGTACACATTAAGCTTGTTGTCCCGATTTTTTTAGCTTTTTGTTGTTGTATTTGAATGCACTTCTAGTAATATAGTAAAACAGGACATGGCTCTCTCTAGCGGGGTGCGAATTTTCTTTTTTTGTACACGTTAAGCTTGTTCTCCTAAAATTTCAAGTCGCGCCTTGTTATGCCGAATTTCCAGCTAGCATCTCTGTCTATCATGCTGCGAAACTCCCACCTCTTCAACCCGCGCCTTGTTACCCCGAAATTTTAAGATGTCTCTTTGTCTCGTTGTGCTCCGAAAACTCCCTCCATCTCAACCCGTGCCTTGCTATCCCAAAATTACAACGCGCGCGAAACTCCCACCTCCTGCGAAATCCCGACATGCGAAATTCCCGTGATACCCCTGAACCGAAAGAACCGCCTACCTCAAATCGGTGGGAGTACTTTCGTAACTTACCCCACATTTCGGACAAACGCGTCCCTAAGCCATGGTTCCCCCCTCCCATCCCCTCCGCCCCCCATTCGTACACCGAGGCCACGAAAACCCGCGAAGCCCCACACCCTCCTCCGTCTGCCACCCAGCCAGAGCCTCTTCCCCGATGACATCGCCCACAACAACACCTCGACGTCCCTCATCCACCGCACCGGATGAGGATCCATCGTCGATCTCGTCATCCCGCCGGTTCAGCCACCCTGTCCTCCACCTCCAAGGAGCTGCCCCGATAGTCCCCTCATCTTTCGCGACACCTCCATTCCCACAGCACCGTCTTCACCTGCACCACCGGAAGAGCAGCACCATCACCGATTCCTCGAATGAAGCTGAGGCCTAATCGGCGCCACCAAAGAGGTTCTACACTAATCGCTGCATTTTCTTCTTGATTCGATTTCACGGTGCTGTCGGCGCTCGGTCCCGAGCCGACATGGCGCGGCTCCATCTATGGCGGTGTCGCCGGCCACTTCCTCCACGGCGTCGCTCCCACGGCGGCGACGTCCACATCAGTAGGAGCTGCTGCTGCTTTGGCTCTAGCTCGCGCTGCTGCTCTGCTCTTGCTCTTAGTCCCCTGCTTGGTCTGCTCTTGCTCTCGCTACTGCTCTTGCTCTTGCTTGCGCTGCTGCTCTACTCTTGCTCGCGCTGCTGCTGCATGAGCAGCAGATCCTGCTCTCGCTCGAGCCCCTGCAGCTGCTATCCGAGATGCTGCTACATGACCAGCTGCCCCGGCTCTCACATGTGCTGCTGCTCCGGGCGCTGCTGCTGCTACTACTGCTTTTCTGCTACTGGTGCGTTCAGTTTCTACAGTAAAATTCAGTTTTGACAGTTAAATTCAGTTTCGACAGTTAAGTTCAGAGATGAGCGGCTGATGTATTTTACATCTAGCACTTTGTGGTTATGTATTTTACATCATCTATTGGAGATGCTATTAGAATTCCACTCAGGTTAACATTGTCTCTCTTGTCCTGCTTTAGCCTCGCCATCGTACAACTCACCGGAGCTGCTCCAATGACGAAATCCTTCATCACAGCGGAGCAGTACCCTCGGCTCCATCTCTAGATGCCTAAGATCATCTTCCCCTCCGCCGACAGCCACATCAGCCGGAGCATCCTCACCGACCAACCCAATCATGCTGAGATCGACATGGCTTCGCCAAAGAGGTTGTACACTTGTTGCATCACTTTTTTACTCTACATGTTATATATATTGTCCACTGAACACATGTAGTAATGTGAAATACGATTAGTTTCTCCTACTATATGACAAGCAGTGAGGTACCAGGCAACTTAGCTATCTGTGATGGACCCTCTCGAACGCCATCATTATTTATTTCTGCGCGTTTGAGCTGTGCATTTGTAGATGGGCCTGGGAGTTGAGCTAGTAGGGCAGTGGCATGGGTCCAAACTAGTAGAAGTAGCACAAAAACATTTTTTGAGGGTAGGCTTTTCCCTGTTCAAGCCTGCCTACTAGAATCGCCAGTGCTTGAAAGGAAAAGTGAAGGAAAAACATAGGAATTGGAAAGTTTCCTATGGTACTACTATTCATGCATTTGGTTCAATGGAATGGAGCAAAGGAAAACTGTAGGATTTGTTCCTTTAGTGTCTCCTTGAAAGAAAAACCGTAGGAATTTTAATATCCACTTGTCCTCCTTTTCAAATTCCTATTCATGAAGCACAAGACTAAGAGATAGTAGCATAATAGCATTATAACCATACATTTTCTTGTGGTTTGACTTAATCTCACCATGCTTCTTTGCATTCCTGTGATCTTCCAATTCTTGTGTACCAAACACCCAGATTGGAAGAAATCCTGTGTTTTTAAATTCTCTGTTTTGTACGTGCATTCCTATCCTATTCCTATGTATTTCCTATCCCTGCATTGTTAGAATCCTCCAATTCAAACAAGCCCTTACAGAATTACTTCTGTTACAGATATGTGTCAAAGAAAACCTTGTGTGGTTTGTCCCGCTCCTGCTGCGCTGTGGTCACCCCAGCTCAGCTGCTCCAATGATGGAAGGGTTCACCACAGCAGGGATCCGCCCTCCAGAATGTCTTTCGCTGCCTCAGATCTTCTTCCCCGCCGCCGGCAGCCACGACAACTGCATTACCATCATCAACTGAGCAGATGGCCTTAAGGACTACACAGGTCCGCAAGAGAGGTCACAGTCTTTCATGTCTACTTACGTTATGCATCACTTAATATGATGACATGCTACTTTATCGTCTTGTTCACCGATTAGACTCCGAGTCAGGTACAAACTAATGCTCAAACTTGAGTTTTTAAATGGTTGTGGGGTACATATTGGGGCAGCAATCAATACAATCTGTCTACTATCAGGTTAATCTCAGGTGTCTACTATGAGTTTCATGTTGGGTGGAAACAAACATTAAAGGAGCCATTATCTGTATTTTTTAACTGAAGCTATTACCTGCCTGCTGTCATTGGTTTTGGGTCTATCCACAGTTTGCTACCATCACTCTGGATTTGTGCATGCACTCCTTAGATAATCTCACTATGTTTTATTTCTATGCATGTCAGTTATTGTACACAATGGTACTGAACATGTAGAGTAAAAGAGACGAGCCTTGCGTGGCAATAAAATTTCATGCAGACGTTGCTCCATGGTGGGCGCAAAAGCAACCCCCCTCCCGCCATTCTAGACTGTAATCAAGAGGAAGATAACTGTTCAGAGGGGGATTTAGAGGGAGCAGACCACTCCTATTTACCCCTGAGGTCTTTTGCTCTAACTTGGCATGCTGATGTTGGTCATATCATGCAGATGGTGCCTTGCATTGCTTACTTTATACATAAAATATGTCATCTGCTTAGTTTAGACATGCATTGTGTGAATGCCATCTGTTTAGTTTCTATATCATATATGTGAATCATGCAATGCCATCTTGTTTAGCCAGGCATCATATATGTGAATTTTGCAATGCCATCCTGGTTAGCCAGTCATCTTATATGTGAACTATATCATGCCATGCTTTTTTTATTACGTATTAAATTTGTCAACAATTTTAGTACATTCAATTACTCTTCCTGTGCATCAGCCATTCGACACGGTCATGGAAAAATCTGGAGTGAAAACAATGTCTTCAGAGCAGACAATGCTATCTGACGAAGTGCATGTCTTGCTGGTTACGGATAGCTCCTCAGAGGAGGATTCAGAGACAAATGACTAGTCCTATTTCCCCCCCGAGGTGCATGCTCTAACTTGGCAGGGTTATATTGCTCATATCATGCATATGGTGTCTTGCATTGGCATGTCATTTGCTTAGTTTAGACATGCTTTTGTGTGAATGCCACCTGTTTAGTGTCTAATTACCATATATGTGAATTTTGCAATGCCATCTTGTTGCAAGACATTATATATGTGAATTATGCAATGCTATCTTGTTGCAAGGCATTATGTATGTGAATTATGCAATGCCATGTTGTTTAGACAAGTGTCATATATGTGAATTATATCATGCCATCCTTTTTTTGTATTATGTATTCCATTTGTCGACAATGTTTGTATATTCAACTGCTCTTCCTGTGCATCAGCCATTTGAATTGGTGATGGAAAAACTGGAGTGAAAACAAGGTCTTCAGAGCAGACAATGCTACCTACTGAAGCAAATATCTTGCTGGTTACAAATAGCTCCTCAGAGGAGGATTCAGAGATAGATGACCAGTCCTATTTTCCCCCTGAGGTGTATGCTCAAACTTGGCAGGGTTATATTACTCATATCATGCATATGTTGTCTTGCAATGCTTAGTTTTTACATCATACACACAATATTGAATGCCATCTGCTTAGTTGACACATCATATATGCTATTGCCCTCTGCTCACTAGCTTAGTATATAAATCATATATTTGAATTATATCATGCCATGATGTTTACATAGACAGCATGTATCTGAATTATGGCATGCCAACCCATTTTCTAAAGATATAATATAGTTATATCATCTCATCCTGTTTACATAGTCATCATATTTTGAATTATGTCATTCTACCCGTGAATTATATCATGCCATCATGTTTCCATCGACGGCATGTTTGTGAATTATGGCATGCCAACCACTTTAATAGACACATCATATAGTTATATCATGTCATCCTGTTTACATAGTCATCATATTTTGAAGTATGTCATTCTATCCTGTTTAGTTAGCCATCATATATGTGAAATTGTGTCATGCTATCCTGTTTAATTAGCCATCATATATGTGAAATTATGTCGTGCTATCCTGTTTGGTTAGACAACATAAATGTGAATTCTTTCATGCCCTGTTTTCTTCCCTACTATCCATTGCACCTGTCTATCATACAATATCTGTACATTCAATTACTTTTCTTTTTTATCAGCCATTTGAATTGGAGGGGGTGATGGCAGTATCTATGGGAGTAAAAACACGGTCTTCAGAAACCCGTCGATGCAGATAGAACCATGGTTGTACTTGCCCAAGAACCAGGCCCACCACACATAACCCAGACTCATGCAGATTGTACCCCTACCCAGTTGGACAGAGAACCAGCTACACCCCTTCTAACCCCAACCCCAGCAGATAGTAACCCAGTTCCAGCTGACACAACACCGTCTCCACCACAGAGCACCCAAACACGAGCAGTTAGTAAGGCAACTGCAGTGCCCAAAGCACGAGGACCACCACTCCGAACCCCAAGTCAACGCTTAAAGCAGAAGAAGAATTGTTCTCAGGTCAGGTTCCGTAGCTATGGTTCATACTCCTTTGCTCTTGCACCACTGTATTTACTCATACCAACTAATTTCAAATTTGAAGGATGCAATTGAAATCCAATGGCGCAACAGGTATGTTTTAAACCTGTTTCTTTAACGTGTTTGCTGTTGTAACTTGCTCTATGTTGATTTCAGTTTCAATTGAATAAACAGTTATGTTCTCATGCCATGCACATTACAAGTGTTGTTAGTGGTGTGTAGTTTCCCACACTTATATTCTGTCTATGCTGCTTTGTCTTAAATAGATATGATTTGAACTGTCTCTATCTTGATTTGGCAACATAAACTAGAATGATATAGACCATACAGTGACCATACTACATAGATATATGTTTGTTTCATGCTGTTATCTTGTCCACCTTACTACTGAATTGGTTTACCAAAATGAGTTTCATATACAACATGGTAAACCTGTGATGTGTCTGCTTGTTTCTCTTTTAGAATGCGGACAAAATATTGGAGAAGAGTACCCCGTTATGCAATGGTAAAGGAAGTAATGCAGATAAGGTTCAAGATAGTGAGACATCCCTGTTGGTCTCCAAGAAAGCTGATAAAAACTATCTTGAAGGCAATGAGACAACCCCAAAGTCCTGTCTTGATGTAGTGTTCGAGTTACTAGCCACTACTGCTGGCACCAGCTCTTTGAACTCGCTGCCTGGATCAGTTTGGCTTCTTGAGTCTCAACTTCAAGTTGAAAGACATCGATTAGATGTGCTGCGACAGGAAGCCGTAGGACTGAGTAAGTCCCTGCAGAATTCAGATACATACTTTCTGGTGCAACAGCAAGCGCTGGGGGATTTAAGCGCCAAACAAGGGAAAGCTAATAAGATTGCTAAGCGTCTTGCCAGCATGGTGGATACCCAGGATATTGTTTCCTGAGCTCTTGTGAAGTGGTTTCAGTGCTGGACTTGTTTTGCTGCGGCGTTTATTTGCACTGGTCACCAACTTTGACAACCAGTGTATGTAATATGCTGCTTTGTTCCCCATATTTGCACTAGTGGCGAACTTTGATGCCAAGTGGATGTAATATGTGTAATAGCCGTAATAGCCTAGCGCAAGTTGCTTGGTTATTTATTTCCTTGTTGTCTTGTTTATTTGTTTGCTTGTAGTCAGTGTAGTTCTTTTTCCGCGGTTTGCTAGTGGCCGCAATAACCTATTTTTTAAAACTAGGCCACAATAACCATGGGCTACATATCTACTATAGTGACCATGGGCCTCCTACGAGCCTTCTACGGGCCGTAGAAACAATGGGCCTTCTATGGGCCGTAGAAACAATGGGCCTTCTACGGGCCGTAGAATCAATGGGCCTTCTACGGGCCGTATGATCGATTGGCCAAACATGGGCCAATAATGGACCGCATTATGGGCCGTATACGGGCTAGAGTGGGAATCGTCTGTTTATGGGCTGACCATAATGGGCCGTTAATAGGCCGATGAGTATAACGGGCTTGTTTCTATCGACAGGCATAACGGGTCATTAATGGGCCGTATTTGATGACGCTATGAAAATGGCCCAACAGATTAACGGGCCACAAACGGGCCGACTTTAACCACGGGCTGAATTTGGCCCACAATTGGAACAGGCCAGTAACGGACCGTAAGTAATCGAATGCTGTAAATCAGCCCAAGAATAAATGGGCCCTGAGAAGGCCGAAAGATAACACGGGCTGGAAATGGCCCAATGGAATAATGGGCCGTTAATGGGTATAAAGCAGTACACTGTTCATTAAGGGCCAGTTTCACCACAGGCCGTTAATGGGCCAAGAGTTAGAAAGGGCCTCATATGAGCCGAAAGACGTCATGGGCCATACATGGGCCGGAAGTTACAACGGGCTAGAATCATATTGGACGGCCCAGATGACGCTACTGGGCCTAATTCGGATAGGTCATAATGGGTCGTGAGTTAGCGGGCTGTAAATGGGCTATATGCGAACATGACGCTATCAGGCTTTTAGTGGGCCGGCCGTTACCTTTTGACCAGGTCAAATGGGCCGGCCTTTTGACCTGAATGATCCACTGTTGGGCCGAGCCACGTGTCGACGTATCATAGGCGCATCCCGTCCATTCACTGGATGACAACTGTCCCAATGCTGATCCGACACGTGGATCCGCCGGCGAATGAGAATTTTACACGTGGAAAATCCCCATTGGTCCGGGCTGTTAACGGGTTATCGGATCCAAAGCGGAACCCGATAGCTTAATGGCGACCTGTTACGGTGGATGCCACGTGTCGGTTACCCTAGACGAAAGCGCTTCCATGATGCGCCATTTATCGTCATGGAAGTGGACACTTCCTTGATGATAATTTTGGTATTGTCATGGAACACTTCTATGACAGCACAGGTATGACTATCTTGATTCTGTCATAAAATCGTCATGGATATACATGCATGATAGAAAATGTGACCTACTGTGACAAACACGTATCATCACGGAAGTGTATTTTTTTTGTAGTGCATGTTGCAAGTAATCATGTGAACTTGATATGTATTCTATATTTTGATGATATGTATGTTGTGATTCACTTAGTGGTGTCATGTGAATGTCGACTACATGGCACTTCACTATCTTTGGGCCTAAGGGAATGCATTATGGAGTAGTTATTAGATGATGGGTTGCTAGAGTGACAGAAGCTTAAACCCTAGTTTATGCGCTACTTCGTAAGGGACAGATTTGGACCCAAATGTTTAATGCTATGGTTAGATTTTATCTTAATACTTTTCTCGTAGTTGCGGATGCTTGCGAGGGGGTTAATCATAAGTAGGAGGTTTGTTCAAGTAAGAATAGCACCCAAGCACCGGTCCACCCACATATCAAATTATCAAAGTAGCAAACACGAAACCAACATGGTGAAAGTGACTAGATGAAATTCCCGTGTACCCTCAAGAACATTTTGCTCATTATAAGAGACTGTTTTGGCCTGTCCTTTGCCACAAAAGGATTGGGCTACCTTGCTGCACTTTATTTACGGTCACTGTTACTTGTCTGTTACAAATTATCTTGCTATCAAACTACCTGTTACCGACTATTTCAGTGCTTGCAGAAAATACCTTGTTGAAAACCACTTGTCCTTTGCTTCTGCTCCTCGTTGGGTTTGACACTCTTACTTATCTAAAGGACTACGATTGATCCCCTATACTTGTGGGTCATCAGACAGTTTCCTCTTTGGTGCTAAGGAGGCAAGGATGAATGCGGGTTCCCAAGGAATACCCCAAAGGTTTCCATTCCAGTGCAACAAGACTAAGACCACGGGATCGGCAGGGCGAAGGTCATCACCGAGCCCACCGCTGCATCACGACCAGAAGCTTTGCAGGCGAAGACCACCTTTAGTCAGGATAGGGTGTACTCCTGCCCCCTTCAAATTGGCCATTGTGGTATCCCTTCCCGCCGAAGCTATGAGGGAAGAGGACCAAGGCCACTATAAATATAGGCTAGTCTCCACCATAGAGAGGGATCGAATCCTTCTGCCATTGAGCTCGCCCGAGGCAGCTCATAATTGTACTAGCTCATCCTCATTGTCCTCGCGAGGTAATCCAACACAAAGCAGGAGTGGGGTTTTACGCCGCAAGGTGGCTCGAACCTGGGTAAATCACCGTGTCTACTTCTTCTCCCCGCTCGCTCGAGCTCGACGAAGCCAGGCCATGAGGCGGTGAGCAGCAGGCCATGGCTAGGCAAGATCCTTCGCACACGCCCCAGAGTTCGAACCTTGTTTGGGTCCACGGAGCCCGGGTTCCGACATATTATACAAATGCATTTTCCCCGAGAATATGCCACCAACAACACTGCAAAATATGAGGCGTTACTTGTCGGTCTCAAGATAGCTATAGAGTTGGGAATAAAGAAGCTGATGATCCATGGCGACTCTCAGCTTGTTATGAAGCTAGTAAACAAAGATTACCAGAGCCCATTGATGGAAGCGTATGTGGAAGAGGTGAGGAAGTTGGAAGGGTACTTTGACGGGCTGCAAACAGAGCACGTACCCCATGTGCAAAATAGCATCGCTAATCACTTGTCAAAGTGTGCTGCTCAGAAGCTTCTTGTGGAACCAGGGACTTTTGTGCTCCGTCTAACTCAACCTTCAGTTTCCCCGTCGACATTGGCCAGGAAAAGGAGAAAACTCAACACCGGTAAACATTTCCCGGTAGAGCTCCCTGGGGCCGCTGGTGAGAAGGTTGCCGGAGAAGACCTTATGCTATATGGTGATCTACATTCTTCGGCAGAACCTTGGGTTTCTGCTGTCAAGATTAGCACTCCCACAGCTGAGGAAATGCCTCTAGTCCTTGTCATCGAGCCTCAAGCTCTGGCATGGGCGCATCACATAATCCAATTCTCGCAAAATGGAGAAAAACTTCCCGATGATCCATAGGAATCTGAAAAAATGGCCCTCCAATCAAGTATGTACTAGTTTGTGGATGACTCTCTATACAGAAAGAGGCTAAATGGTGTGAAGTTGAAGTGTATCAGTTAAGAGGATGGACTAATGCTGTTGGCAGAGATTCATGGAGGCGTGGGTGGTTCACATCTGGGATCAAGAGCGCTTGCCGGGAAAGCTTTCCGGCAAGGATTCTACTGGCCCACCGCCCTCCGGGATGCAACTGAGCTTGTCACCAAGTGTGAGGCCTACCAGTTCCATTACAAGAACATTCATCAACCTGCCCAAGCTTTGCAAACAATCCCTCTATCCTGGCCTTTCACAGTTTGCGGGCTCGACATCCTGGGCCCCTTTCCGCGTGCCACCAAAGGCTTTGTATTCTTGTTTGTAGCAATCGATAAGTTTACAAAATGGCCCGAGGTGGAGCCAGTGAGAAAGGTGACTGCACAATCAGCTATCAAGTTCTTCAAAGGGTTGGTGTGCCGTTTTGGAGTGCCCAACAAAGTGATCACCGACAACGGTTCCCAATTCACAAGCCGCACCTTCATGCAGTACATTCAAAGCCTTGGAAGCAAGGTCTCTTTCGCCTCTTTCGCTCACCCGAGGAGCAACAGACAAGCCGAAAAGATGAACGCTGAAGTGCTGCGAGGGCTTAAGATAAGAACTTTTGATAAGCTGCAGAAATGCGGTGGGCGCTGGGTTGATGAGTTGTCGGTGGTTCTTTGGTCAATCTGGACGACACCAAATCGAGCTACTGGCCAGACTCCCTTCTCCCTAGTATATGGGGAAGAAGCAGTGCTCCCCACGGAACTCATATACTGGTCACCTCGAGTACTTGCCTACGATGAAGTAGAGCAGGAGCAGTTGCGGCATGACGATGTCGTGCTCCTTGAGGAAGATTGTCTCCGGGCAGCTATATGTGTTGCATGATACCAGCAAGCCCTGCGCCGCTATCACAGCTGCAGGGTTCATGCCCGGAGCTTGGAGGAAGGTGACCTTGTCCTTTGGCGTGTTCAGACCGCCAAGGGTGCAAACAAGTTGACACCAAAGTGGGAAGGCCCTTACCGGGTAGTACGTGTCACCAAACCTGGCGCAGTCCGTCTGGAGACCGAAGATGGCACATCCCTATGCAAAACTCATGGAATATTGAGCATCTTCGCAAGTTCTACCCATAAGGCGCGGTTGCCGGGCCTTGCCCCGGCAACCTATTTTGTACAAGCATAGTCCCCGGGACTTGTAACCCTTTGTACAAAGCCAGGAGAAGACCCTATGCAAAGCTAATAAAACGAAGCGCTCTTTCATAAAAACTCGCATGCATGCATTCATATTTACTTGAGCACAATCTTATCATGATAGCTCTTGAGTAAGATAATCAACATGCAACAAAGAGCCATGTGTTATCCCCTCTCTTTGATAATAGTAGGGAAGTTTCTTCACGGAAGTTCCCGGAGAGGAAGATGAATACAAGGCCCTGCACTGATCCCCGTCAACCTTTTCCTTATCTAAAACTATTAGAAGGACAGCAAAACAGAGATAAGTTCATCCTATCACTCCATGTTATATTGACATATGGTAAACTTTTACGTATGGAACCTGGCCACTTCTGCCATTCGCGCTCCTATTCTTGGCTCGCGTCTACTCGGCAAGTTTTAGTCATAGCCGCGCATGGGGGGGGGAGGTTGGCGAGGGTTCAGCCTTTGTTCGCGCTCGCTGACCCATTTTCGAGCTCATCAAGAGTGGTTCTTAGCAGCGGCAACACCGAAGGCCGACAAGGACGTCTTGCCAAAAAAATTTGTTTACTAAGTATTGAAGGCTCGTCCTTCAATGTGTTTTAATACATACACCAAACTTCCGGCAAGATCTTTTTTCCAAGTTTATGTAGATAAACAAGTACAAACCATACAAGTACTAGCATGGACAAAGGATTACATAATTTTGATTAAAATTTGGCGAATGCCTATATCTTTTGATATGAAAAAAGATAAGTGCCCCGTAATGCCTTTCTTGTCCCTCTCCTCCTAGGAGTTGCATCGAGATGGAAAGAGGGCAAAAGGAGCGCCTGGGCAGAAGCCCAGCCTGACCCCGTCAAGGCCCGCGGGACGCAACCTGACAAGATCGGGAGGGCGCCTCCCCGGCAAGGAAGAAGAGGCGGGAGACGGGGGGAGTGGATAGGCGATGCCCTGGTCACCCCCGCCAGGACCAGAGGGATGCGACAAGACGGGGACACCGGCAGGAAAGACGAAGCCGGAGTCCACGAGGAAGCCTGCCGTGGTCCAGCTGGAGGTGGCGGTGACGTCGAGGCCAGGCACCCCCGGCAAATCGCTCTGCCGGGGCCGAGCTGCAGATGATGGTGCTGCCGGCACCTAGCTGACGGTGATGGTGCGACCGGCGTTCGGCTAGAGTCTGGGTCGTCACTTTCATGCTTGACGACCGGGGACTCGCTGTCGTCGTCCTCCCCACCGGTGTCCTCCTCATCGCTATCACTCGAGGAGGAACTTTCATCATCAGTCGAGCTTTCCGCGTAGCACCCTAAGCGAGCACCCAAGCATCCGAAGACCTTGATGAAGAGCAGATCAGCCTCCACCAACTTGAAGTGGAGGACATGCCCTTCCGCCATATGGTGGGCGCGGGCGAAGGTTTTCCAGCCACGCCTAAGAAGCATGTCATGCGCTGAGGGAAACTCAACATCCGCCCACGCCGCACCATCGCAGTAGCCGCTCATGCGCAACCCCAGCCTGAGCGGCTGCTTGATCTCCATCATCCTGGCGAAGGGGCAAGGCAGTCGTAGATGACTGCGGGGCGGATCGCGCAGCTTGATGATGAACTCCAAGGCGGTGTCTCCCGTGTGGCCTACTATCGGTGTTGGTGCGGCCGATGGAGGGGCGGCGAGCGCACCACCTTGCCCGCCCCGGCCACGGGCGCTATGTCGACCACGACCACGCCCCGCGGCTTCACCTTGCGCACTAGACTCTGCCCCTGCCGCTGCAGTGGAGGCAGGAGCGAGATGCCGAGAGGAAGCCCTCGTTGCTACCGTTGGAGCACGGGCTCGGCCCCTTCCCCTTGCAATGGTGAAACCAGGATCAAGGAGGAAAGGAAGGAGAGGGGATGGGTGAGCCTTGCCCTCGCGTCTCCCCTTTTATAGCAAAATGGAGGGGGAGACTGGCTCTTCTCCACCCTGGGGCAACTGCCCCACTCCTCCAATCCGACCTCCGCGCGTCTCTGATGGCGCCCAGATTCGGAGACCGCCCCACTACGCCAATCCAAGGCACTGCGCGTTCTGCCAAGGCACACGTTCCCGTGCCCTGTGCGCCCACTACCAACCCCGCGCAATGCATGCAGCGCGCGTGGCGGAAACGGCGGGCGTAGTGGGTGAGGTAAAGATAAAATTTCAGTTACCCCTGGTTACGCAAGGATGCCGTAATGGGCATCCGCGATCGTGGGCATCCCCCGAGTTATGATGGGGGTAACGCACGTCGTCTATGCTTGAAGACGCTCTAGGGCTCCTGAGAAGTAATCTGGATGAAGGCTAATGAAGAAGCAAAGAAGATCTTAGAAAAAGAAAAGGAGGAAGAACCATACCAGCCCCGGCAAGGCCAACGCGTACACCTGTGCATCTGTTGGGCCTACCCCAACGACGCCTCGATGTGTATGTGCGCCAGGCCCAGGGGTTCTGTCGGTGCAATGAACATATGCGTTCGTCGCCCTGACTTATGCATCAGCGTACGGCAAGGCATACCTCCAGTATCATGGCTTGATACATAATAAACCAGAGAAGCCGCTCTTCGTGAGATCAAGGAGAGCATTGAGAAGATCAAGCCAGCAAAAGATCCTACCGGGGAGGCCTCCCTTGCCGGGCAGGAGAGCTCGGCCAGGTTGAGACCACCTCCGAAGGCCAAGTTCAGTTTGCCCCGGCAAGGCTTCCGGGGCCGCCAAGCTCAAGGCCCGCCAAGCTCCATAAACCCGCAGATCCCCGCCAGGACGGCACCGCTCCACCTCATCGCGCACAAGTCACTAATCAGTGCGGTGTCGAGCTCCCAAGTGGCTAGGTGGATCCTGTTAGGCACATGGGAGCATGGCAGGGAATAGATTAACTTTATTGACACCCGTCTAGATGGCGTGTTACGCTAATAAGAAGAAGGCAGATAAGCGGCGCGGCAGGCTTGCCGGGCTTCAACACCAGCTTGACACCTAGCAGTGCATTTAACGCACTTTGTCCTAACTGCTAGAGTTAGGTATGATAACACTGTTAGCTATCTAATCAACCTCAAATGACTGTTTTGCCACTGTGGTCGCCCCTTAACCTATAAAAGGAGGCCCGTGGCAACGTAGCAAGGGGTTCGAACACTTGACCCCTCAACACTTGTACGCACACACTGCGCCTCCCGAGGCACCCTTGCCGAGCTAAAGCATGTCGTGTCTTCGTGTTCCTCTAGATCAATCCACCACCGCAGGAGTAGGGTTTTACGCTGCAAAGCGGCCCATACCTGGGTAAAAGAGAGTCGTCCATCGCCGCGCTGTCCCTGTTGCTTCCGCTCTTTGTGCAACGTGACCGTCCCCTTGCCGAACCACAAAGGGGCACCCATGCCCCATAGGTGATGGTGCTTCCACGCTGACAGGAGGGGTATATATAGCCTCCACACAAAATCCAACTGTTACACACATTTGACTCATCTTGGTGGGACCAAATAGTTAAACTCGGTGGCACCGATCTGTTCAAAAATGTGAACGTTCGGAATCTCGATGGGACCTACTGGAACAACTTGGTGGGACCGATGTGCTAGGGCTTAGGGCAAACCTCATCTCGGTGGTGCCAATTGCATCAACTCGGTGAGACCGAAGTGAAGCAATAGGGCAACAAAGAGTTGGTCAAGCCAACTCGGTGATACCAAAATAAATGCAAGAAGTCACAGAGTGTTGGCAAGGCCATCCATATTGGTGAGACCGAATTGTTAGTGTTTCTGGCTGTGGCTATGTCATATGAACTTGGTGGCGCCAGATAGAAAGAATTGGTGGGGCCGAGTTGGAGTTTAGGGTTTTGACATATTTGGATGGAGAAAGTGGTTGAGGGTTTTGGAGCAATATCACTAAGCATTTGAGCAAGCAAGCCATTAAGCAACACCTCATCCCCTTTTAATAGTATTGGCTTTCCTATGGACTCAATGTGATCTTGGATCACTAAAATAAAGATGAAGAGTCTTGAGCTTTTGTGAATATTTGTCCTTAGCATTTTGAGGGGTCCACGTCTCTAGTCCATGCCATGCCATTCATTGAACTTCCTGAAATATTTATCTTGAATGGTATTAGTTTAATGAGCTATATGTTCTTATGAATTACCAGAACCATCGAGGGATTAGTTGCACTTTCAGTCTCCCCCTTTTTGGCAATTGATGACAACATATAGATCAAAGCTTCGATAAATGATAAAATGAATGAAATACATCGTCGCTTTGAGAAGTATGTGATAAGCAAGAGCTCCCCCTAAATTTGTGCATTATTTAAAATTTGTATTTGAATGCAAATGCACAATCGATTAGGATCATGGGTCACTCTTCCATGTCACATACATCTTGGTGGGGCTCACAAAATGATAAGAATGAAATAACATGCATGCATCACCAAATACATAAGTGAATGATCATACACAAATAGACATAGAGATAGGAATATATCACACATTAAGCAAAGTATGATTAAACACGACCACACAGAGTATCTCACGAGCATAAGACAATAAGTAGCACAAACCAAATGGACAAAGTAGCAATAGGCAAATAAAAACCAATATGCAAAAGAACGAGATACTCTCTCTCGAAGCCTATATGATATATACATTTTCTCCCCCTTTGGCAACAAGTTCCCAAAAAGCTTGAAAAAGTATAGTGCTATACGGCACTCTAGGCACGGTCTCCGGGAGCTCCTGAAGGGGTCTTCTGGCTTGTTGCTCCGGTGTGCGTAGATGGCGTTGAGAGAACTGCTTCTGCAAATCCCTCGGCTAATGTCTGTTGAGCTGGTGGTGTGGACACTCCGGGTGGCACTATGGCAGTGGCGGTAGGGGCAGAGTGTGTAGTCCTGGTGTCTGCTACTGGCACAGCTGATGACCTTTGTGCCCTTGGCACTGTCTGGAATCTGTCAGTGGTAGGCCTGTCATCACTATCCTTAGCATCATCCACTACTACAGGATGCTGCTAACGTGACACTACAATCAGAGACCCTTCGATGAAACTATGTGCGATGCATTAATCACAAATAGTGATGTAAAAAACCCGTCAAAAAAGATGCAAAACGTTTGCGATAGTGGATACATCAAACACGGTTCAGATTTTAGTTGCGTGTGTGATGCGGGGCATACGGTTCAGTTCAACGAACTAATTGCGATGAGGAAGAAGAACAGAAACAGGCAGCCAAATGAAGGAGTGTGCGATATACGACATACAGTTCAGTCAGATTAACTGTTTGTGATGAGGCGGAACAACAGAAACGGGAAGCCAGATGAAGGTGTGTGCGATTGAGGGCATACACTTCAGACAGATGAACTGTTTGCGATTAGGTAACACAACAGAAATGGTCAGCCAGATCAATGTGTCTGCGATTGACGGCATACACTTCACACGGACGAACTGTTTGCGATTAGCCACAACAAACAGAAACAGTTAGATAGATCAACGTGTGTGCGCTAGACGGGCACACATTCTAATTAAAAGAAGCATGCACGATGGTAATAACGAGCGCGCAAGGTTGTTGGAACAAGACGTGTGCTGACATCGCCTATTGCGGTGCACCCTATGGTGCAAACGCCACGTACGCGGCCGAGAAAGCGTGCCCACGTTAAGCCGTCCGAGAATAGTGCCGCACTTAGAAATTATAGAACCGTCAATATATTTTGAACCTGCGTCCCGTCACATTCCAAATTACTACCACGCTATATTTAATTGCAAACCTGTTCACACCGATCAAAACCTAAACGGTTTCCCACTTAGGAGCGTATTAGTACTCGGTTATAAATACTACTACTCCAAGATGACTACACATTCCTCCTCAACTCCTCATCCACAAAAACAAACAAGTCATTCATCGTCGTTCCCTTGCGTCTGCCATGGCCAGCATGAGTTCTGGGTCGAGAGATTACTACCAAGGACAGGCGAGCATGGAAGCGGAAGCACGAGAGATGTCCCGCCTCGCCGCGAAAGCAGCCGACATGTCCCGCCGCGCAGCACAGAGGTCCCGCCGCACCACCGAAGCAGCACAGAGGTCCCACCGCACCGTCGATGCAGCAGACTGGTCCGGCCGCACCGCGGAAGCAGCAAAGATGTCCCGCCGCGTCGTGAATGCAACAGAGATGTCCTCCCGTGTGGCGGCGGCCTGGGAAAATGTCTCGCAGGCAGGCCAGGACTCTCACAGGTGCATGCGCGCTATGCTTGATGACCTGATGGGTCAGATCTCCGACTGGATGAAGCAGCAAGACGAGATGAATGCCAAGTTTGAAAATGCTACCAGCGTCATCCGGGGACTAGGGGAGGACAAGGCGAAGCTCCGCACCGAGCGCGACCTGCTAAGGGCAAAGATCGTCGGAACGATGAAGCAGCACGAGGAGACCACTGCCTTATTGCAGAGGACCGGCGTCATTGTCAAGAAACTTATGGACGAGAATGCCATGCTCCACATCGAGCTCCAAAGGCTGGTGGAGGAATCCGTGGATGCTCTCAAGCAGCATCTTGAGGACATGAAAGAGCTCATCGCCGCTCGCCGCGGAGACTAGTTCCCGTGGCCTGCAGCAACGCATCCAGAAAGTAGAGATCAATGAGCCAGATCGTTGTCTTCCTTCTTCTTTTGCCCTTGTGTATTTCAGGCATTGCCGCATGTGGCTTTTTTAATTATCTTCCTAAATATGTAAGACAATTATTATCCACTATCATCGTCCTTATATTCATCAGTCTTGCTATAAGTCGCAGTCGATGCTATATAGGTCCGTTGGATCTTACATCAAGATTCATGCAAAACTTTCTTTTCAGATTTTCTTTTTTCTCTCTTAAATCTCAGTCGAGTGAGACATAGCCATGCCATGAAATAGGGGCTCGGGCGCCATTAATGGAGACGTTGGGAGGGAGGTGGGCGGCGGATAGAGGTCAAAGGGCTCTCTTCCCGATGAGCACGCATAGGGGTCTGATCGCACGCCTCCCATACTCAAATAGCTACCCCGCACGGCACCTCCTAGCCAATAAAAAAAGGGGACGCGTGGCGGCACGTAAATGGTAAGTAGAACGCCCACGGTTTCAATAATACTTGTGTTTCCGATTTGTAACGTGACAGCACTTGTTCCAAAATGACTTTGTTGATTGTTAATGTGTGCGCCTTCACAAATCAGACAAAAAATTTACCACAGCATGTTGGTGCCATGTCATGACACCATGCCAAGTTTCATGATTTTCAGGCGTGTTTTGGATTTACGGGAATTTTAAAACCAAGTTTCTCGATGTTTCCGGCCGAGCCAAGACGCCCAAATATTTGAGTTCCATTCCCACTTCTTGCATGGGACCTAGAAATTCGCCCAAGTACACATAAATGATTTTCCAACTAACTTTTGCGCACTGGAGCATGAGCTTATACTTCAAATTTGAATTATGTGCATTAAATGCCTAAAAAATCAATTAATGTATAAAAAATGCCAAACGAACCCGGAATAATTCCAAAATTTAGTACGAAACTCCTATTTAGTCTAAGCTGCCTGTGTAAAAAAATCAAGGCGGGAGAAGGCAGTGTATGTCGTTTCGCACACGGAGGTGACACGTTCCCTCTCGGAACCACGAGCCTTCTTGAGAGAAGCTCCGGTTTGCAAGAAGCTTATACCAAAGCTTGTCCAATTCGGCCAAAAAAGTTACCACATCATGTTGGTGCCATGTCATGACACCATGCCAAGTTTCATGATTTTCAGGCGTGTTTTGGATTTACAGGAATTAAAAAAACCAAGTTTCTCAATATTTCCGGCCGAGCCACGACGCCCAGATGTTTGAATTCCATTCCCATTTCTTCCATGGGACCTATAAATTCACCCAAAGACACACATGTGATTTTTCAACAAACTTTGGTGCACTGGAGCATGTGCTTGTAGTTCAAATTTGAATTGTGCACATTAAATGCCTAGAAACTCAATTAATGCATAAAAATGCCAAACGAACCTGGAATAATTCCAAATTTAAACACGACACTCATGTAGTTGCATGTTCACTGTAGATAAATATTCTAGCAATTCAAACACCATCCTTTCCCTCCGTAACACCATTTTGTCTTTCAAAACATAATGAAAAAATCAGGTATACCACAAACAGTTTACTAGCAAGAATCGTGTGGGATGTGATATAAAATATCTTGGCGCACTGTCTTGTCTGGCTTACGCAGGAAGCTTCGTCGTCTACAGTCCACCACCCGCACTTGAACCACACTTGCGCACCAGTTTCTCGCGGCACCGAGTGAAATTTTTCTGCCACTGCGGAAATATCTATCTCCCCGCCCCCTCCCTCCCACCAAAGGCCACATTTCCACTGTTCCTCCTTGCTTTCCAAGTTCAAACCTTCACTGCTGCTTACTGGCAGCTCAGCCTCCTCGTCGGCGACCCTTCTTCTTGCAGCGCCGCCTCCTCATCGGCGACCCTTCTTCTTGCAACGCCGCCTCCTCGCCGGCGACCCTTCTTCTTGCAGCGCCGCCTCCTCGCCATCGACCCTTCTTCTTGCAGCGCCACCTCCTCGCCGCCGACCCTTCTTCTTGTAGCGCGGCCTCGCCGATATGGTCAGGTAATCCACACCCCACCCACACCAATATCCTCCTTCCCCGTCCCACATGCATCAACCGATGGCGCGACACCTTCCGCCGAAATCATTGGCCCCGTCCTCCAATTAAGCACCTCCCACAGCCATTTTGCATGCAGTATAACGTGGAGCTTAGTAGCATCTGGCAGCGGAGAAGCAAATCGCGGCCGCACGCGCGCACGAGGTCGCTATGGCTGCCATGCATGCTGACCGCCAGATCTTAGAGGAGCACCTCATCTTCGAGGCCACCGTCGACACCGCCACGCGGTTGTCTACTTTAAAATATAGTTCGTGCTGTTTTCTCGAGGCCACCGCCAGTGCCTTCTTGTGATTTGTGCTCTGTAATGTTAATATGCAATCTGATGTTCAGTTAACAGTTTGGTCCTCTGAAATGTAATGTAATGTTCAGTTAACAGTTTGGTGCAACAATTGCTACATTTCGTAGTACAGTTCTCAAGCATTCTTTGTTTTGTTAACTGTCTTATCTTCTAGTACATGTTTCTATTCTGCAATGTCGTGCTCAGTTAACTGTTTTGGTTCATTTGGTCTGCTATCCATTTAACTGTTTGGTTCAATTCTGCAATTTGATTTTCATTTTCTGTGGGTACAATTTTGTATTGTTATGCATGTGAGAAATAAATCGAATTTGGCTGTACTTAATACATATTCTACTGATAGTATGGCAACTCTAAGTTAACCTGATCAAGATCTTCCTTATATGTGTTGCAGGGAAACAATGGGAGACACTGCAGTTTACCATCGAGGTTTGCTCATGCATGGTCCTTTTGCTAATAGCACATTATTGTGCAGTTGCAGGAATCATTCTAATATTTAGGTTTCTTACAATTTGGTCTTGCACATGTAGGTCCTGCTGTCAGAGGCTTAGACCCACTGTTCTACCCATTTTGCATATGGGGAAATGAGATGTCCATGAATATCAGTCAAGTCAAGAAACTCAGAAAGATTGTTAGGATGAAGAAACTTGCGACGAATAACAGCAAGATCTTTGTTTACACAATGAAGAACACATCAGCCAACTATAGGATGGTACTAACTCTTTTACCTTGTTTTTACCCCTTGCGCCATTTCAAAATTTAAAACAGCGATTTATGCATATCTTTGTTTTTAGTACTTTTCAAAGTAGTTCACCGATGATTACCTCTCAAACCACCTGCATGGTCAAGAGGCGAGGAAGGTATTCATTCAACACCCACGGTACAATATTGAAGTCTTCCTAAAGAGGACGAAGGTTGGGCGGGCAATTATCCATAGCCACTGGCCTAAAGTTGCAAGGACATTCAACATCACTGAAGGCCCAATATTTGCCTTCCGCTTCTGCAGTTTCCCAGATGAGATTCATCTGTCTATTTACCATGTATGATGCTACTTTCCAAATGTTTTCGATGTTGCATGTGAAACTTGGTGCTGTTGTGTAATGGCGTAATTGAGTGCTGAAGCTATTTGATGTAATTCAATTATGAAATCCTGGTTGCCGTTATACGGATATGAAATATCTGGTGTGTTTTATAAGAAATGTCAATTTGATTACTACATGAATTATCAATAATAGGCTAATTACCCTGCTTATTGGGGTTTTCTATTGCAGATGGTTACTCAGACAACAGCGTGGGCGATGAACTCAAACAACCCACACGGTTTCTAGAAAGTAGGCGTGTTGGATCAACTAACAATCACACACGGCTTCCGACAGAGAACTATTTGCGATAGGCCACCTTGCACAAACGTTTCCACACAAAAAAACTGTGTGTGATATACATACAAACGGAAATGTTTTTCTGGGATTCACCGTGTGGGATGTACATACGAATGGAAATGATTGGGTTTCGATGCCTCGCCTGATCGCACACGAGCTCATTTTGCTCCCGCATGTGTGGCCGGAGGGCCTATCCCCGACGGTTTATGGGTCGTTTGGGAAGGACCCCCCTATCGCACACACTCACTAGGCGACGGTTTAAAACTCTGTCGCGGAAAGGGGGTAAAAACCATTTGTATAGCACGTCTCTGCACCAATGATCTCTCAGCTTCTCCACAATAGATTGTATCTCTGTGACCTTGACATCAATATTGTACATTTTGTCCTCAACTATCCGCTCTAGGCTCTCCTGGTTCTTGGCTAAGTTGGCTAGAGTTTGCTCAATCCTAAGAGTTGCTTCTAGCAGATATGTCAACTGGTCTTGTTTTGACTTGAGATTCACTATTAAAGCATTGGGTGCACTAGCTGCCTTTGCTGCTTTGGCTGCTTTTGCCTTCTCAGCCTTCTCTTGGGCCTCAACTGAAGTTGGATGCGAAGCATCCATCACAACTTCATTATCTTCAAACTCTGGCCAAAGAGGAAGGTGCTCCCTGTCAAGCAGATATGTGTCTGCACCAACCTTGGAGTTGATAAGCATCTGGATGTGTGGTGCATATCCACATGACCTCTTCTGATCAGCAGCAGTCCTTTTGATTGTCTCTACAATCAGGCTCATGACATTGAACTTCTGTGGTATATCAAACAAGTGAAGCAGGTTGATGGAGTGGCCACAGATCATCCTCTCATCTCTAGATATAGGCAACAAGGTATGCCTCAAGATATAGTTTATGGTGGCCAAACCAGCAAGCAGAAAGTAAATGGAGCCAAACTTGTGTGTGTCCAAAGCCTCATCAGGAATGGTCTTGTACATGTGTGCCATAGTGTTGTGATCCATCCTGGGCTTTCCATATACATCAGTGTCATTTTCTCCTTTTTCAGGGGCATTGATAAGAGCAGCCCACTCTGAGATTGATGACTGGTATCTGGTGCCCTCAATCATCCACACAATTTTTCCATATGGGTAAAAGTGTGATGTGGAGTAAAATAGCATCACCATCTCATCATTTCACTTTGTGAGCTTTTGTCCAACAAAAGCATCAACACCTGTTAGCCTGAAGCTCTCATGAACATGGGGGGAGTAATCTTCATTGTCATCTACGTACTTCCAACCCACCCATTTCATGTTGCTTATGACGGGCTTCTTGTCAAGCAGCACTGTCTCATAAAAGTCTTGTTGTTCTCTGGTATGGAAACGATAGTCACATGCTATTCTGCTCCCCACTGGGTATGGATCAGCTTTCCTCCATTGTCTCAGTCCACTATCCTTCTTGAGTTTCATGTTTTCAGCCACTGGATGTCCATCATCATGGTCTAGAATCTTTGGCTTCAATTTCCTGAGCACTTGTGGCTCTTCATCCTCTTGAACCTCTGGCACTGGGGCCTTGTTGTTTTCAGCAGCAGGGATGTTTCTTGTGGATCTCTTGGGAGCAGCAGCCTTAGGTGCAGGCTTGGGCTTGGGCTTGGAGGGTGCACCTGCAGATTTCATGGCATCTGCCATTAGCTTTTGAGACTTGGCAGGGGGTGCAACTGGTTCCTCTTCCTCCCCATCTTCATCATCCACCATCATGGATGGTCTGCCAATCACTCTGGTAATGGTCTTCTTCACTCTCTCTTTCCTCTTTTTCTTCCCATCAGTAGCTTCTTCTTCTTCTTCTTCTTCTTCTTCTTCTTCTCTTGGCTCAAGAGTAAATTCCATGGTCTCTTGTGGAACTGTTGATTTTCTGGCCTTAGACATAGGAATTCTCTTTGCAGGGGCCTTCTTCTAGAGTCCTGGCTTGGTAGCAGCAGCAGTGCCATATTCTTTCTTGAGCACTTTCTTCTTTGAGGTCACTTCTTGTTCAACAACAAAGTCCGCATCCTCACTTTCTGAGGTTCTCTTCTTCCTTTGTCTAGTGGCAGCTTTGGGCAGATTGCTAGGAGTGCTTCTGCTACCCTCGTCATAGCTTCCACTAGGGCTTGTGCCTTCACTAAGATTAACCTCTTCCTCTAACTTGTTCTGGCTGTCACTTGGATCAGATATCTTGCAGACAGACCCTGTGAATAGATAGATATGGGCAGAGTGGATGAGCATCACAAAAAGCAGCTGATTTTTCAAAAAAATGAATCAAAACTTTAGTTTTCGTTTTCTGCAGAAAGCATTTCGGAGCTACCGATATGAAAATCTCGGTGACACCGAAGCAATAACAGAGTCTAAACACACAAGATCGGTCAGACCGAGTCATGGTTCGGTGACTCCGAGATGCTAGGGTTTCACTGAGGTTTTGCTTTCGATCTCACCACTCAGTACACTTTGGTGGCACCGAGTTGTACTAAGTGCAATGGCCAGGGCCAATCCGTGGGACCGAAAGATTCATTTCGGTCGGTCCGAGATGAGCTCGGTGGAAACCTAGCCCTAAAACTTTTCATCGAATCTAATCTAAAGGAATTTTTCTGTGGATAGAAAGTTCTCATTCGTGGCAAGAAGCTAAGCATTATCTTTGTGCAAAGAATCAGAAAGGGGAATAGCACAAAGAGGTCAAACCGTACCCTAACTTGGTGACGATTCACTGACGGCGACGGAGTCCTGCGGCAGAGACGCACAGGCGGAGACGGTGACGATCCGGAGACCAAGGGGGCAGCACCAATGGGGCGCGGGCTCGAGTGGTTTGAAGAAATTTTCAACCGTACGGGTCCGCAGAATATATACCCATGTGCTATCGGTGGCACCTAATGGAATGCTTCGGTGGCGCCGAGATGCAAAACTGCATGCAGTTAGTGCAACTCTGTGGGACCGAGTCATTCTAATCGGTATCACCGAGATGAAAACCTAGATTAGTCTAGTGATTTCGATGGGACTGAATAGGAGTGAGTTGGTCTGACTGAAATACACAAGAAGGTTTTGGAAATCAGCCCTTGATGGATCGATGACTCCGAGTGCTCCTCACCCAGAGGGTCCGAAAAAGACTTGTTCAATTTTTGTGATGTAGCATGAATAGAGTTTGATACGAGAAAAGCATAGATAGCTAGAGAAGGTTCTTATGCATTCTTGTCCATCCATTTGGCCAATAAAAACAAGACAATCAAAACAACAAATGGATGCCCTTGAATGAAGAAATTATGCAACCAACATGCTCACACAATAAGATAGCACATGAAACATGTGTCAAAGCATGCACAAACAATTCTAGCATCTATCAAGCAATTGGCGATGACTAGGTCATCTATATATGAGTATATTGACTTAGGAGAGAAATGAGAACATTTGATCATAGGTCATACTCATCGTTTAAGCACAAGTGGGGTTACCACTTTTACATAAAGCATTAATGTGTTCGCACCCTTAGAGCTGCTTTAGCTCAATTTTTAGAGCAAAGCTCCCTCAAGATGTGATATCCCCCCTAAGAGGGATGAACTAACCTTGGGTTTTTTCGATGATGACTTCATGTAGATAGTGAAGATGTGGATTGCTCAATGCTGATGTAGATCATTTGGAGCAATCCATTGGAGTGTTGCACTTTCAATACCTACACGAGTTAGTCCCGCAAGGAACATACAAGGATATCCATAGACATAGAGTGAATTGCACACATGATGATGTCCATGAAAGCATTAGGTTACCTTATCCCTTGTATTACCAACAAGAGGGTTTGTGACTCCATGAACTAGTGCAAGATATGAAAGTTGATTGCACAAGTCCTTTCCAAAATGAATGTGAGTGAAGTATGTTGGTTGAGTCACCCTCAAGAACACTCTAGTTCTTCTTCTTTGGGATCCACATCAACTTGATGGGAATCCTTGGAGTTGTAGTTGAACTTGATGATGTAGAGCTTGACGTAGTCTTGTTAACCCACTTAACCATGGCCTTAGGAGCTTCTTCAAATGAGTCAATCCCCTCTTAAAGCTTGTCCTTGCCTTTTAGCTTGTGGTCTTGTGGTGGAAGATCATCTTGAGTTTGTGTTCCCTTGAAATAAGTGAGGTCATACTTCTCTTGTTGAGGAACAAACTTTGTCTTGGGGTATTGATCTTCTTCCCACTCAACTCCATTGGCATTGAACTTTCGTTCGAACCCAACACCTTGATTCTTCCAGTGCCTTCCTTGCTTGCGTACAATTTCCTCAAATTGGTTACTCCTGGCAAGGCTCTTGTAAACACCTTTCTCTATAATTCCCGTCAATAAGCTATTTTCTTGCTCAAGTGTAACTTGGCTAAGAGAATCATTAGTGGAATCAAGAGAGCTACTAGAAGCAACAATATTTGATTTAACATGGTTATTGTTACTACTAGAGGAAGAATCTTTCTTGCTCTTGTTGGTAGATTTTACTTGTGGCATATAAGTAGACAAGAGGAGATATTTGGCAATGCAAGAAGAACTTTTCTTTCGAAGATCATCATTGATAGCTTTTAGGAACTCATGCTCTTTCTCTAAATTTAGCTTCTCAAAGCGTAGCTTCTCATGAGTTCTTATGAGCTCTCTATGATCCTCTTGAGTTGTTTCATGAGCTAACTTAAGAGTGTTTAGTTCTTTAGTTAGACGCTCAATCTCCTTCTTATCATTGTCATTCATTTCATCTTGATTAGCATGATTACTAGCAAGTTCATCATAGTTTTCATCACTAGTTTTGTCAACAAGTAAATCATCATCACCTAGCAAATCATCTTCATCACTATTGAAATCAACATACTCGGGGTGTGATACCTTAGGGCCATTAGCCATGAAGCACCTTCCAATTCCTTCATTTGGTGAGTCAAATATGTCGTAGGAGTTGGATGACACAAGTGTGATACGTCTCCAACGTATCTATAATTTTTGATTGTTCCATGCTATTATATTATCTGTTTTGGAAGTTTTATATGCATTAATATGCAATTTTATATTATTTTGGGACTAACCTATTAACCTAGTGCCCAGTGCTAGTTGCTGTTTTTCCTTGTTTTTGACTTTTACAGAAAATCAATACCAAACGGAGTCCAAACGGAATAAAACTTTATGATGTTTTTCTTGGACCAGAAGAAACCCACGAGACTTGGAGAGGAGGCCAGAAGAGCCACGAGAGAGCCACAAGACCTAGGGGCACGCCCCAGGGGGCGGCCAAGGGGTTTGTGGGTCCCTCGGGACTACCCTAACCCTAATCTCCGCACTATAAATTCTCAAATATTCGCCCTACACCAGGGGGCACACCAAAAATACTTCTCTGCCGCCGCAAGCTTCTGTTCCCGTGAGATCCCATCTAGGGGCCTTTTCCGGCACTCCGCCGGAGGGGGATTCGATCACGGAGGGCCTCTACACCAACCTTGCTGCCCTTCCGATGATGTGTGAGTAGTTTACCACAGAACTATGGGTCCATAGTGAGTAGCTAGATGGCTTCTTCTCTCTCTTTGATCTTCAATACAATGTTCTCCTCGATGTTCTTGGAGATCTATTTGATGTAATCTTCTTTTGTGGTGCGTTTGTTGAGATCCGATGAATTGTGGATTTATGATCAGATTATCTATGAATATTATTTGAGTCTTCTCTGAACTCTTTTATGCATGATTGAGATAGCTTTGTATTTCTCTCCGATCTATCGATTTGGTTTGGCCAACTAGATTGATTTTTCTAGCAATGGGAGAGGTGCTTTGTGATGGGTTCAATCTTGTGGGGTCCTCACCCAGTGACAGAAGGGGTAGCGAGACACGTATTGTATTGTTGCCATTAAGGATAAAAATATGGGGTTTATATCATATTGCTTGAGTTTATCTCGCTACATCATGTCATATTGCTTAAGGCGTTATTTTGTTCTTGTGAACTTAATATTCTAGATGCAGGCAGGAGTCGGTCGATGTGTGGAGTAATAGTAGTAGATGTAGAATCATTTTGGTCTACTTGTCACGGACGTGATGCCTATATTCATGATCATTGCCTTAGATGTCTTCATAATTATGCGCATTTCTATCAATTGCTCAACAGTAATTTGTTTACCCATCGTATGCTTTCTTCGAGAGAGAAGCCTCTAGTGAAACCTATGGCCCCTGGGTCTAATTTCCATCATATATTTTCAGATCTATAAAACCAAAAACCCAAAAATACCTTGCCGCAATTTATTATTATTTACTTTATTTTGCCTTTTATTTATCTTTTACATCTATCTCTATTCGATCTCACTCTTGCAAGTGACCGTAAAGGGACTGACAACCCCTTTTTCGCGTTGTGTGCAAGTGTTTATTAGTTTGTGCAGGTGCATATATTGGAGACTTTCTTGTGCGTCCTACTGGATTGATACCTTGGTTCTTAACTGAGGGAAATACTTATCTCTACTTTGCTACATCACCCTTTCCTTTTCAAGGGAAAAATCAACGCAAGCTCAAGAAGTAGCAGGAAGAATTTCTGGCGTCGTTGCCGGGGAGGTTCTACATCAAGCCTACCAAGTACCTATCATAAACTCTCATCTCTTTCACTCACATTATTTGCCATTTGCCTCTCGTTTTCCTCTCCCCCCTTCTAAAATGTTTTCAGAAAAACACAAAAATATTTGCCTTTTTATTCGCCTTCTTTTGTTCGTCTTTCTGTTTGCTTTTTGTTTGCTTGTGTGCTAGATCGCTTACTTGCCTTCATGGCTCATCCCAAGAGCCTTGATCTTTACTATATAAAGTTGGAGGAAATTGAAAACAATACAAAAAAAATTATGTCCTTGCAATTTGAGAATAATAGTTTCTTTTGGAACGAACTTAAAGAACAAAAAACTATGATGGAATATATCAATAAAGAGCTTGATGATGTCACTAAGGAAATATATGGTCTTAGATCCCAATTTACTCATATTGAAAATTTAGTAGGCCAAATTTCCGGTAAGCAAACCACTTTAGTAAATAAGATGGCAGCTAAACCGGAATCTTTAAATAATAATGATGAAGATCTTAAAGTGATTGGTGTGACTCCTATTGAATCTTTGTTTGCTAATATAAAACTTGATAAAGATGGGACTGGAGATGAGTCAATTATAGCTAGAAGGCGTCCCAATAATTTGGAGGGTGAAGATCTTAATGAAAAAATTGATAAAAGTGGGATTGGCGAAGTCAAAACTTTGAGTAGCGATGAACCCACTCTTTTGGATTTCAAGGACTTTAATTATGATAATTGTTCTTTAGTAGATTGTATTTCCTTGTTGCAATCCATGCTTAATTCACCACATGCTTATATTCAAAATAAGTCTTTTACTAAACATATCATTGTTGCTATGATGACATCTTTTGAAGAAAAACTTGAGTTGGAAGTTTCAATCCCTAGAAACCTTTATGATGAGTGGGAACCTACTATTAAGATTAAAATTAAAGATTATGAGTGTAATTCTTTGTGTGATTTGGGTGCTAGCGTTTCCAGTTTTCTGAAAACTTTATGTGATGTGTTAGGTTTCCATAAATTTGATGATTGTTCTTTAAATTTGCATCTAGCGGATTCCACTATTAAGAAACCTATGGGAAGGATTAATGATGTTCTTATTGAAATAGGAATTATGTGCCCGTAGATTTTATTGTGCTTGATATAGATTGTAATCTTGCATGCCCTATTATTCTTGGTAGACCTTTCCTAAGAACGATTGGTTCAATTATTGATATGAAAGAAGGAAACATTAGATTTCAACTTCCGTTAAGGAAGGGCATGGAACCTTTCCAAGAAAGAAAATTAAGTTGCCATATGAATCTATTATGAGGGACACTTATGGATTGCATACCAAAGATGACAATACCTAGATCTATGCATTATAACTAGCAAGGGGTGTTAAACAATAGCGCTTGTTGGGAGGCAACCCAATTTTTATTTTGTGTTTTTTGTTTTTGTTCCTGTTTTCCAATAAATACACAATATTACCTATGCAGTAATTGTGTTTTAGTGTTTTAATTAGTGTTTGAGCCAAGTAAGACCTTTGGGATGGTCTATGGTGATAGTTGATTTGATCCTGCTGAAAAACAGAAACTTTTGTGCTCATTGCCAGAAATTTGAAAAATCACAGAAATGTGCTTTTGATCTGACTTTTAAAAAAAAGATTGATATAAAAAGTTCCTAGGTTGTCCTAATTTTTCAAAAAAATTGGAGTTACAGAAGTATACAAAATTTCAAGATTACTACCAGACTGTTCTGTTTTTGACAGATTCTGTTTTCTATGTGTTGTTTGCTTATTTTTTATGAATCTATGGATAGTATCGAGGGGTATGAACCATGGAGAAGATGGAATACAGTAGATATAACACCAATATAAATTCATAATGAGTTCACAACTATAACTAAAATGGTGATTTATTTTATTATACTAACAGATCTTACGAGTTTTCTGTTGAGTTTTGTGTTGTGAAGTTTTCAAGTTTTGGGTAAAGTTTTGATGGACCATGGAATAAGTGTTGGGGAACGTTGCATGGGAAACAAAAAAATTCCTACGCTCACCAAGATCAATATAGGAGATGAACATCTACGAGAGGAGAGATTGCATCTAAATACCCTTGTAGATCGCTAAGCGGAAGCATTAAGAAACGCAGATGATGTAGTCGAACGTCTTCGTGATCCAATCACGATCCGTCCCGCGAACTCCTGATCCAAGTGCCGAACAGACGGCACCTCCGCATTCAACAAACGTAAAGCTTGATGACTCCTTCACCTCCTCGATCTAGCGAGCGATGGTGAAGTAGTAGCTCGAGTCCTCCGACAGCACGACGGCCTGGTGGCGGTGGTGGTGGTGGAATCTCACCAGAGCTTCGCTAAGTACTACGGAGAGGAAGAGGGCTACGAGGGAGAGGGAGGGTAGCACCGTGGCATAGATGGGTGTGGCTGCCCTCCCTCTATCACTCAATATATAGGAGGAAGGGAGGAGGAGGAGGCGCCCTAGGGTTTCCCTAGGGGGCCCCGGCGGCCACAAGGGCAACCCTAGATGTGTTTTGGGTGGCCCCCCTAGGTGCCTTGCCCCCCAAGCAAGGGGGGCAGCCCTAGGGGGCACACCAACCCTCTGGTGATCGTGAGCTGAGGATAGGGGGCGCACATCCCCTTAGTGGGCTGGTGTGCCTCCCTACCTTGGCCCCTGAGGCCCCCCAACACTTGCCGGGGCCCCTGAAACCCCTTTCGGTTCTCCTGGTCATCACCCGGCACCCCCAGAACACTTCCGGACTCTGATTCCCTTCGTCCTATATATCGATCTTCACCTCTAGACCATTCCAGAGTTCCTCGTCATGTCCGGGATCTCATCCGGGACTCCGAACAACCTTCGGTTACCACCAAAACAACTCAACTGTACTTATATCGTCACCAAACGTTAAGTGTGTAGACCCTGCGGGTTCGAGAACTATGCAGACATGACCGAGATGCCTCTATGGTCAATAACCAATAGCAGGACCTGGTTGTCCATATTGGTTCCCACATATTCTATGAAGTTCTTATCGGTCGAACCTCGATGTCAAGGATTCAGCTAATCCGGTATGCAGTTCCCTTTGTCTATCGGTATGTTACTTGCCCGAGATTCGATCATCGGTATCACCATACCTAGTTCAATCTCGTTACCGGTAAGTCTCTTTACTTGTTCCATAATACAAGATCCCGTGGCTAACCCATTAGTCACATTGCTTGCAAGCTCACTGTGATGCTATATTACCGAGAGGGCCCAGAGATACCTCGCCGTCATACAGAGTGACAAATCCCAATCTTGATCCATGCCAACTCAACAGACACCCTCGGAGATACCTGTAGAGCACCTTTATAGTCACCCAGTTACGTTGCGAGGTTTGGTGCACACAAGGTATTCCTCCGGTGTCAGTGATTTGCATGATCTCATGGTCATAGGAACATATACTTGACATGCAGAAAACTATAGCAATAAACTTGATACGATCATATGCTATGTTCATGTCTGGGTCTTGTCCATCACATCATTCTCCGAATGATGTGATCCCGTTATCAAATGACAACTCATGTCTATGACTAGGAAACCATAGCCATCTTTGATCAATGAGCTAGTCCGATAGAGGCTTACTAGGGACATGTTGTTGTCTATGTATCCACACATGCGTTTGAGTTTCCGGTCAATACAATTATAGCATGGATAATAAATGATTATCAAGAACAAGGAAACGTAATAATAACCACTTTATTATTGCCTCTAGGGCATATTTCCAATAGTCTCCCACTTGCACTACAGTCAATCATCTAGTATTACATGGTAATGAATCTAACACCCATAGAGTTCTGGTGTTGATCATGTTTTGCCCGTGGAAGAGGTTTAGTCAACGGATCTGCAACATTCAGATATGTATGTACTTTGCAAATGTTTATGTCCTCCTCCTTGACTGCATCACAGATGGAGTTGAGGCATTGCTTTATGTGTCTGGTCCTCTTGTGAAACCTTGGTTCCTTGGCTAGAGCAATGGCACCAATGTTGTCATAGAACAGAGTCATTGGGTTCAGTACACTGGGCACAACTCCAAGATCTGTCATGAACTACTTCATCTAGACACCTTCCTTTGCTGCCTCCGAGGCAGCTATGTACTCCGCTTCACATGTAGAATCAGCTACCACGCTTTGCTTGGAACTGCTCTAGCTTACCGCTCCCCATTTAGAATATATACATATCCGGTTTGAGACTTAGAGTCATCCAGATCAGTGTCAAAGCTTGCATCCACGTAACCCTATACGACGAGCTCTTGATCACCTCCATAGACGAGAAACATTTCCTTAGTCCTTTTCAGGTACTTAAGGATATTCTTCACCGTTGTCCAGTGATCCATTCCTGGATTACTTTGAAACCTTCCGGCCATACTTATGGCAAGGCTGACATCCGTTCTTGTGCACAGCATCGCATACATGATAGAGCCTATGGCAGAAGCATAGGGGATGACACTCATCTTTTCTCTATCCTCTGTAGTCGCTGGGCATTGAGTCTGACTCAACTTCACACCTCGCAAAACAGGCAACAACCCCTTCTTGTACTGATCCATTTTGAACTTCTTCAAAATCTTATCAAGGTATGTGCTTTGTGAAAGTCCTATTAAGCGTCTCGATCTATCTCCATAGATCTTGATGCCTAATATGAAAGCAGCTTCTCCTAGGTCCTTCATTGAAAAACTCTTGTTCAAATATTCCTTCACGTTTTCCAAAAGTTCTATATTGTTTCCAATCAGCAATATGTCATCCACATATAATATTAGAAACGCTATAGAGCTCCCACTCACTTTCTTGTAAATACAAGATTCTCCAAAAACTTGTATAAACCCAAATGCTTTGATCACCTCATCAAAGCAAAGATTCCAGCTCCGAGATGCTTGCACCAGTCCATAAATGGATCTCTGGAGTTTGCACACTTTGTCAGCATTCTCTGGATCGACAAAACCTTCTGGTTGCATCATATACAACTCTTCCTTAAGGAAACCATTAAGGAACGTTGTTTTGACGTCCATCTGCCAGATTTCATAATCGAAAAATGCAACTATTGCTAACATGATTCTGACGGACTTAAGCATCGCTACGGGTGAGAAAGTCTCATCATAGTCAACTCCTTGAACTTGTGAAAACCCCTTTGCCACAAGTCGAGCTTTATAGACAGTGACTTTACCGTCCGCGTCCGCCTTCTTCTTGAAGATCCATTTATTCTAAATGGCCTTTGTCCCTTCAGGTAATACTTCCAAAGTCCATACTTTGTTTTCATACATGGATTCCATCTTGGATTTCATGGCCTCTAACCATTTGTTGGAATCTGGGCCCACCATCGCTTCTCCATAGCTCGTAGGTTCACCATTGTCCAACAACATGACCTCTAAGACAGGGTCACCGTACCACTCAGGAGCTGTACGTACCCTTGTCGACCTATGAGGTTTGATAGTAACTTGATTCGAAGCTTCATGACCATCATCATTAGGTTCCTCTTCAACTGACGTAGGTGCCATAGAAACATCTTTCTGTGCTGCGCTACTCTCTGGTTGAAGTAAAGGTTCAACAACCTCATCAAGTTCTATCTTCCTCCCATTCAATTTTTTCGAGAGAAACTCTTTCTTGAGAAAGGACCCATTCTTAGCGACAAACACTTTGCCTTTGGATCTGAGATAGAAGGTAACCCAACCGTCTATTTTGGGTAACCTATGAAGACGCATTTGTCTGCTTTGGGTTTGAGCTTTTCCGGCTGAAGCCTTTTGACATAAGCATCGCAGCCCCAAACCTTAAGAAACGACAACTTAGGTTTCTTGCCAAACCATAGTTCATACGGTGTCGTCTCCACGGACTTAGATGGTGCCCTATTTAAAGTGAATGCAGTTGTCTCTAACGCATAACCCCAAAAAAATAGTGGCAGATCGGCAGAGACATCATAGAACGCACCATATCCAATAAGGTACAATTATGACGTTTGGACACACCATTATGCTGTGGTGTTCCAGGTGGTGTCAACTATGAAACAATTCCACATTGTCTTAAGTGATTTCCAAACTCATAACTCAGATATTCTCCCCCTCGATCGGATCATAGGAATTTAATATTCTTGTTACGATGATTCTCAACTTCACTCTGAAATTGCTTGAACTTTTCAAATGTTTCATACTTATGCTTCATTAAGTAAATATACCCATATCTACTCAAGTCATCGGTGAAGGTGAGAAAGTACGATATCCACCACGCGCGTCAACGCTCATCGGACCGCACACATCAGTATGTATGATTTCCAACAAGTCACTTGCCCGTTCCATTGTTTCGGAAAACGGGGTCTTAGTCATCTTGCCCATGAGGCACGGTTCGCATGTGTCAAGTGATTCGAAATCAAGTGACTCCAAAAGTACACCAATATGACCTAAGCGGCAGTGCCACAAGAAAGTGGTACTATCATTATCAACTCTACATCTTTTGACATCAATGTTATGAACATGTGTATCATCACTATCGAGATTCAATAAGAATAAACCCCTCACAATGGGTGTAGGAGATATGCCCTAGAAGAAATAATAAATGCTATTATTTATCTCCGTGTTCACCATTATGTTTATGTTCCATGCTATAACTACTATGGTTCTCGAGTCTACAATAACATGAGGCTTGAAAGAAGACTCATATGCATGTGTGGAATGATAAACGGTAAAATGTATTCCTAGTCTGGCCTCTAAGACTAGCTCAAGTGTTGCATGATGGTTCTGTTTTCCTGATCATGGGCATGACAATGCCGGCAACTTTGAGGGCACAATGTTAGTAGAACACTTGTGTTGAATCGACCCAATTGATGTTATGCTATGAGATACATTCATCACAAGTTAATGGTTAATAACACAGAGGAAGTTTACGTTTGCATAATTCCTTAGACCATGAGAGTATCGAGTTTCTTCATGCTTGATTCATGAACTTTGGGGTTTGTTAAACGTCATCCGTAACTGGGTGGATATTACGGCGGCTTACGGGTTCATGGGAAAGTATGTCAAGTAACTTGATAGCTCAAGATTGGGATTTGCTCCTCCGACGATGGAGAGATATCTCTGGGCCCTCTCGGTGTTACGGTATCCACCATCGTCTGGCCAGACACTTTGTGATTTGATCACAGGGATGCTGGAACACAGGAACGAGAAAAGAGAACAATTGCTGGTAATGAGGTAACTGGTATAGTGGACAAGTTGTTGATCCACGGGGATGCCGATAAGTCTCACCTCGGGTATTTGTAACATATCGCGAAGCAATAGGAATAGCACACGGCAACTGGAGGTTCACTCGAATATTTATTCGTGTGGGTATAGGGGTCAATATGGGTGTCCATGGCTCCGATGTTGATCATTGATCGGAAAGAGTTCCGGCCATGTCTATACTTCACCGAACCTATAGGGTCACATGCATAAGGGTCATCTATCTGCTGAATACTAGACAGGGAGTCTGAGAGAAATTCACCGAAAAAAATTCGGACACACCGGAAAACTTCCGGGGAGAGAACACCGGAATAGTTTCGGTAAAACCAAAAAGTTGTTTCGGGGTATTCCATTAAGTGAAATTGGTTCCGGGACATGCCTGATAATTCTTGGAGGGTGCCAGAATTATTCTGGAAACTTCTGGGAATTTTCCGGGATAAAAACCGGAAATGTTTCGGAGCTGCCGGAACCACTTCAGATGCTTTTCGCAGATGAAAATCACTAATCTAGAATTGTTCCGGAATGCATTGAAAATTATTTTAGTGGGTACTGGAAATGTTCTAAGCCCATATAAATATTTTCAGTTCAAACAGACGCTGAAAAATGTCATCGTGAATAGTGAAAGTGTTTTTTGGATATTTTAAGGAAAGCCACCTTGTAGGGCTTTTTGCAAAAGGCTTCTAGAAGGCTTGGGGGCTAAGAAACCCCCCTTTGGGGGCCCCCAAGAGGGTTGGCCAGCCACATGAGGGACTCTTCCATGGGGCCCCACTTGCTGCATTACTTCCCCTTTAAGCCCTTGTGGAGGAGTCCATTCATGGGCATTTTTGTGTTTTTGAAATGGCCACTATACCCCTTGGTTTCCCTATAAATAGGAGGTGAGGGGGCTGCCCAAAGCTCATCCTTGCTCTCATACACATGCCGTTGACTTGTCTGGCTTCTCTCTCCCTCCCACGAAAAGAGTTTCGTAGAGCCGAAAGGCTGTCTGGGTTCCGACAGGAACTAGTTCTGGACGGCGAAGCCCTGCCGGATAGATGACACCATATGTGTGCAACCCCGTAGAGAGGTCATAGTTTCGATCTTTGTGCCCGAGGGGCTGTTTTGAGAGTGCCTCCCGAAGGGCTGTCCAAGTGACCGCCCAAGTTTGGTGAATCCTCCTGAAGGGCTTCCCGAGTGACCGTCCAAGTTTTGTGGGTCCTCCCGAAGGGCTGTCCGCGACACCGTCCAAGGGACTGTCTGACTGCCACCCGAAGGGCTGTCCGAGGGGCAAACAAGGGAGTACATCCTTGCGGTTGGGAGGTTGTAAATCCTAGCTGCGGGGATCTACACCGCCGATCATCATCGACTCTACTTCCGCTGTGCTACGAGTCGGTAACGAAAAGATCAAACCTTGTATGCAGTCTTCATAGTGGTCCTGGGCTGGTGCGTAGGCCAGAATTTTTTTGTTTTCTGTTATGTTACCCTACAGTGGCAGCATGAGCCGTGCTATGCGTAGATGCAGGTGACGATCTAGAATACATAGAGATGTATGGGTGTTGCACAATATAATTTGTAGTAGATGAGTTCTACTGCTGATAATTATTTGTGCGGGTAGCAGATGAAATCTGTTACCCGATGTTCTTGTTGCTTCCCTGGAATTTGCATATTTCTGATCTTGATAACGGTACGGTGAAATTTCAATGTTCTGGCAATCCGCAATCCTGATTGATAGAGCTAACAGTTCATTGAAATCCACCATAGTTAGAAAGAAAGATGAAATTTCACAGACAAAAGGGCAATGCAGATATGATCTGCACGGGGGTCATGCGTATGACGAAGTTTAGTACATACACCCCGCAATGTTAATCTAGCGACTTGGATGATCATACTTGATGATGGATGTAGGTAGCTTCGGTTTGTTTCGAAACCTTAGAAGCCACGTAAAATGAATCTAGTATGAACCGATTAGAGGCGTCTAACTTGGTTTTGCAGGATGGTTTGCATGTGATGTGGTATAGCGGTGCTCATAATAATTTGATTATGTATGAGATGACTATATGATGTATAAATTAACATGACCTGCGTGTCATGATTCGACATGATGGCTGGAGCCATATGATTGTCACTTTAATGACCTGCGTGTCAACCTTAAGTAATGCACTTATTTTATTAGCTATAGAGATAGCAATATTATCTGGTGCATCGACAAGGTGGTGGCAAACTTCGCGAAGCTGAACACCAACGCAAATGCCGAAGATGAAGAAATTAAAGACTTCTCCGTCAGAAAGGGCTATACCATATCATGCTATTATGAATTGCCTGAGATGTTTATCCCTTATGATGCACCCTTCTTGATTGCGCAGTAGTGCTTTTATTAGGGTGATCTCCCACAACAATATCAAGTAGTTAGTGTTCTCCCAAGTGTAGCACCGTCACGACACCTATCTCTTTGGGGTATCGCATGGATACATGGGTACGAATGATTAGAGAAGTGTGAGGCAGGTGAGTTGAGACCTCGTAGCGAGATCACTTGGTTGTCTTGACGTTCAGGCATGAAAGTCATGAGCTCGGAACACACGCATCGAAAGATGAACAAGAGTCACATAGAGATGTGATTGGCAAGTTGGCCTACCAATTGCAATTCTCGTCACTTGAGATGGATACATCCTTGGTGTTGAATTGTAATATGGGTCTTGAATCATTCACAATCAATTATGAGAGATATTGATTTGAGTGGCAGTGCCCTGTAGAATTAACTTGTTTAATTCTTAGTGTAATTAATTATGAACACTGTCTAAGTGCTATATGCATAATAGTTGTAGAAGAATGGCTCGCGTTTCCACCCTCCCTATTAAAATTGAATAGCTGTTAAATATCTGGTTAAAACTTTACGATTGGTAACGTAAGGTGAGGATTGCCCTCAAGAGTGCCGAGAAGGACTTTGTCCTATCGCATGCTTTTTGTATTCTCCCGCTAATGCTATGGATGATGTGACTCTCGTCCTTCAATCCAAAAGCTAGAATTCCGTTTCGGTCAAGTGCAATATGTTTGCTTCCATAAGACCCAAACTTCAAAGGTTTGGGATAGTTATGTGATATTCGTGGAACTGAAAATTAGTTTCAGATACAAACAAAGGCTAGAAGATATGGGATATCCAAAGCAATGTTTGTTTTGCAAATTATTAGTAAAGTGTTTACTATGCATTAGACTGATAAGAGAGGGATCCAGAAGAATGCCTGTCATATGATGAAAGGTGAATAAAACAACAACTTAAAGAGAAAGGAAATGTCCAAAGGGTGTAAGTGTGACTTACACGCCTAGGAAGTCCGGGGCTAACGCCACTCTTAAGTTGGGTGCTACTTCTGAGAGTAGGAGAAATACTAAAAGTTAAACTATTAGAAGTATAAAGGCAAAAAGGAGAGAAGACTGAATATCCAGCTCATGTATGAATGTCATACAAGTTATTGATGTATGGAAGACTGGTCAAAGAAATAGTTCTTGGGAATTATGATTAAACATGTTAATCACTAATTCTTGGGTATTGTGAGTTGATCACAAAGATATCCGCTCGATTGCATTCTGTTGCGACTCGATGCAAGAACTAGTATGGACTGAAAGACTGGCCAGGAATGAGGTTTTGATACGCGCTGGGAACATAGTAAAATGTTACTATATCTTCCATCGGTGTATTACCTATGTATTTATTTTCATAATTCATTTTAGAGTTTTATACACTCTAGCCCATTGCATAAGGCATCTTGCAAGAAGGTTGTTCATAAGAGAACTTTTGATGTTCGATGTTATGAATAACATAAGGGCCACACTTTCATTATGAATGAGATGTATGTCATGAATATTGATAATAATACATTACCTCTGTATTTACTTTCATAATTCATTTTAGAGTCTTGCACACTCTAGCCCATTTGCATAATGTTTGTTGCAAGAGTGTTGTTCACAAAAGAACAATTGTTGTTCGGTATTATGAATAACATAAGGGCCATACTTCCATCATCGATGGAACGTATGTTATGAATATTGATGGTAATATGATACATCCATAACACTGACGCTAAATGTTGCAAGACTAAAAGAATACCACACAGGTGTGGCACTGCATTTGGTCACATTGGCGAAACCCGCATGGAAAATTCCATTATGATGGATTTTGAAGTCATTTGATTTTGAATCATCTGACACTTGCAACTTTCCTCCAAAAGGTGAAGTGACTGAAATACCGTTCACATGCCAAAAGGAACGAGCAACGAACTTATTGGTGATCATACATTTTGATGTGTGTAGTCCAATAAATAATGTTGCAAATAGTGGATTTATCTACCTTCAAATATGACTCAAGTAGATATATGAATATTTGCTTGATGAGACGTAAGTCTGGATCTTTTGAAATCATTCGAAAGGTTTTCAAAATGAAGTAGGAATTATTGTAACAAGAAAATTATGTTTCTGCAATTTGATTGCGGAAAGGAATGTTTGAGTTACAAGTTTAGCGAATGTCTGATGAGTTGTGAAAAGAGGTTCATAACTTACACCTCTCAGAACACCACTGTGAGTGGAATGTCTGTGAAGATGTATTCAAACCATTTATGACATGGTAAGATCAAAGATGACATAAATCAATTTGCCATTATCCCTTTTAAAGTAATGCTTTAGAGACTGCAGCTTTTACACTGAAAAGAGCGCCATCAGATCTGTTGAAATGACATCATGGTATGGTACGCCCAACCATGTTATATCTTTTCTTAAAATTTGGAATAAGGGGCTTGTGTAAAATATTTACAAACCTATTCCAAATCAGAAAAGTGCTACTTTGTAGGTTATCCCAATTTATTGGGTATTCCCCCACCAATATACCGAGGCAAAAAGTTTTGCCACAAAGAACGATGTGATTTCGAAGAAAATTGTTCTTTCAAAAAGGTGAGTGGGAGGACAGTGCAACTTGATGAGATAACAGTATCTTCATCATCAGATCAAAGGAAAGGAACCTTGGAAGTAATTCCAGAGTTTCTTACTGCGACTGATACGGAAGTCTCTACAATAAAATGTATGGACTTCGGTCGAACTTGCAGCTGAACCACGTAGGCAAGGCTCATGCAAACCTCTCAGGTGCGCAAATGATATATTGTTGTTAGACAACAGTATACCTACGATACACAAAGAAGCGTTGATGGGCCCTGACTCCGGAATTGGCTAAATGCCAATATAATCCGAGATAGTTTCCATATAAATAATTCAAGACTTTATCTTGATAAACCCTTCGGAAGACTTGGAGTCTGACGAACATTAATGGAACTATAAACTGACGTGGATAAAGTGTTTTTTCCATAAAGCTCAATTTGTTGTCATAAACAAGTTCAAGGAGTTGACTACGATGAGATTATCTCACCGTAGCGATGCTTAAAGTCAGATGGGGTTAAACTAGCAATTAATACATATTTCAATCATGAGATATGAAACATGGATGACAAAAGGATTTCCATGAGATGGAAATGCAACCTAGGACTTTTGAGTGATACAGTCCAAAGTATTTTGTCATTCCAGAGGATGCTAGTAAGTATGCAAACTTCAGAGTTCCAACAATGGACAGAAGAGAGCAAAATGGAGTTGGAATCTTCGTGTTTTGATGAAATAGTCAAAGGGGTTTGACTTCATCAATGGGTAACGAAGATGCTTGTGATTCAAGAAAGTAAGTGGGAGCATAATAATATTTCTGAAAACCTTGTGTGCTTGATACATTGTTGATTGGAAATAATATAAATTTCTTGACACGAATTAGGACTTCATTGAAAATAGTTTTTTCGATGAAGTGCTTGGGCTAAGTAGCCTTGATATTAGGCATAATTATCTTCCGAGATAAAATTGCCTGATAGAGCTAAAGCCAAAAATACATATTGACAAGATGCTAAAACAGTTTAGCATTAAACCTCCAAGGAGTGATTCTAGCTGAAGTCACATGGAAAGAGTTTTTACAAGACTCGGTGTCCCAAAACACTGATGAGTAAAATACATGATGGAGATTCCTCACACTCTTGTGTTTTGATTAATCATGTATTCCATGGTATGTAAGACAACCAGATATGTCCGATACTCCCAAGCTGTTGCGGGTATAGATACCAAAGTGATCAAAGTACTGATCATGGGACAACAGTGAAAAATGTCATTGAGTACTAAAGTAGCACTAATGACATGTTTTCTCGCAAGCAGAGATTATGAAGTGCTCGTTGTAAGAAATTACATTGATACAGTCTTCATCAATACTCCATGCAATTTTCGATTTAAGTTAAGGTTTTTGTGTAATACACAAATATGGTGGCACGGTAGTTGGAAATTCTTCCAAATAGGTTACTGTGGCAAATTCTATTACAAAGGCTAAGTATGTTGACACTTTAGAAGCGACAAAGAAGATGTTGAATCATGTAGTTCATTCATGAACTTAGTATGGTTCCAAGAAGGCTTTGGTCAATGGGACACTATTGCAGATAGTTGCTCCATAGCGCAGTCTGAGGAATCAAGGTTTGACCTATGATTCACATATACACAAAGCCAAGTCCACACAAAATATGAATTTTGTGAAAGCATGAAAACACGAGGAGATGCAAAGATACACACGGAACTGAAGTTGTCAGACCCGTTGGACATCAGGCTATACCACAAGCGAAGCATTTTTACACCAGTATGCCATAGGTGTGAAGTGCATTAGCATTGACTAGATTATTGACTCTAGTGCAAGTGGGAGTCTCTAGGTGATATTCCCTAGAGGAAATAATAAATGCTATTATTTATCTCCATGTTCATCATTATGTTTTTGTTCCATGCTATAACTGCTATGGTTCTCGAGTCTACAATAACATGAGGCTTGAAGGAAGACTCATATGCACGTGTGGAATGATAAACGGTAAAATTTATTCCAAGTCTGGCCTCTAAGACTATCTCAAGTGTTGCATGATGGTTCTGTTTTCCTGATTATGGGCATGACAATGCCAGCAACTTTGAGGGCACAATGTTAGTAGAACACTTGTGTTGAATCGACCCAATTGATGTTATGCTATGAGATACATTCGTCACAAGTTAATGGTTAATAACACAGAGGAAGTTTACGTTTGCATAATTCCTTAGACCATGAGAGTATCGAGTTTCTTCATGCTTGATTCATGAACTTTGGGGTTTGTTAAACGTCATCCGTAACTAGGTGGCTATTACGGTGGCTTATGGGCTCATGGGAAAGTATGTCAAGTAACTTGATTGCTCAAGATTGGGATTTGCTCCTCTAACAATAGAGAGATATCTTTGGGCCCTCTCGGTGTTACAGTATCCACCATCGTCTGGTCAGACACTTTGTGATTTGATCACAGGGATGCCGGAACACAGGAACGAGAAAAGAGAACAAATGCCAGTAACGAGGTAACTAGTATAGTGGACAAGTTGTTGATCCACGGAGATGCCGATAAGTCTCACCTCGGGTATTTGTAACATATCGCGAAGCAACAGGAATAGCACACGGCAATTGGAGGTTCAGTCGAATATTTATTCGTGTGGGTATAGGGGTCAATATGGGTGTCCACGGCTCCGATGTTGATCATTGATCGGAAAGAGTTCCGGCCATGTCTATACTTCATCGAACCTATAGGGTCACACGCTTAAGGGTCATCTATCCGCTGAATACTAGACAGGGAGTCTGAGAGAAATTCACCGAAAAAGTTTCGGACACACCAGAAAAGTTCCGGAGAGAGAACACCGGAATAGTTTTGGTAAAACCGAAAAGTTGTTTCGGGGTATTCCATTAAGTCAAATTGGTTTCGGGACATGCCTAATAATTCTTGGAGGGTGCCAGAATTATTCTGGAAACTTCTGGGAATTTTCCGGGATAAAAAACGAAAATGTTCCAGAGCTGCTGGAACCACTTCAGATGCTTTTCGCAGATGAAAATCACTAATCCAGAATTGTTCTGGAATGCATTGAAAATTATTTTAGTGGGTACTCTAAATGTTCTAAGCCCACATAAATATTTTCAGTTCGAACGGACGCTGAAAAATGTCATCGTGAATAGTGAAAGTGCTTTTTCGATATTTTAAGGAAAGCCACCTTTTAGGGCTTTTTGCAAAAGGCTTCTAGAAGGCTTGGGGGCTAAGAAACCCCCCTTTGGGGGCCCCCCAAGAGGGTTGGCCGGCCACATGAGGGGCTCCTCCATGGGGCCCCACTTGCTCCATTACTTCCCATTTATGCCCTTGTGGAGGAGTCCATTCATGGGCATTTTTGGGTTTTTGGAATGGCCACTATACCCCTTGGTTTCCCTATAAATAGGAGGTGAGGGGTATGCCCAAACCTCATCCTTGCTCTGATACACATGCCATTGACTTGTCTGGCTTCTATCTCCCTCCCACGAAAAGAGTTTCGTAGAGCCGAAAGGCTGACTGGGTTCCTGCCGGAACTAGTTCTGGACGGCGAAGCCCTGCCGAACAGATGACATCGTATGCGTGCAACCCCATAGAGAGGTCGTAGTTTCAATCTTTTTGCCTGAGGGGCTGTTTTGAGAGTGCCTCCCGAAGGGCTGTCCAAGTGACTGCCCAAGTTTTATGAATCCTCCCGAAGGGCTGTCCAGAGTGACCGTCCGAGTTTTGTGGGTCCTCCCGAAGGGCTGTCCGCGACACCGTCTGAGGGACTGTCCGACTGCCACGCGGAGGGCTGTCCGAGGGGCAAACGAGGGAGTACATCCTCGCGGTTGGGAGGTTGTAAATCCTAGCTGCGGTGATCTGCACCGCCGATCATCATCGACTCTACTTCCGCTGCGCTACGAGTCGGTAACGAAAAGATCAAACCTTGTATGCAGTTTTCATAGTGGTCCTAGGCTGGTGCGTAGGTCAGAATTTTTTTGTTTTCTGTTGCGTTACCCTACAATGGGTGCATGACCATAAAAGATATTACCCATATAAATAGAACAACCATTATTCTCTTATTTAAATGAGTAACCGTCTCGCATTAAACAAGATCCAGATATAATGTTCATGCTCAACGCAGGCACTAAATAACAATTATTCAGGTTCATCACTAATCCCGATGGTAATCGAAGAGCGAGCGTGCCGACAGCAATCACATCAACCTTGGAACCATTTCCCATGCGCATCGTCACCTCGTCCTTTGCCAGCCTCCGTCTGTTCTGTAGTTCCTGCTTTGAGTTGCAAATGTGAGCAATCGAACCAGTATCAAATACCCAGGCACTACAACAAGAGTTGGTAAGGTACACATCAATAACATGTATATCATATATACATTTGTTGATGTTCGCCCCCTTCTTGTCGGCCAGATACTTGGGGGCAGTTCCGCTTCTAGTGGCCAGTTCCCTTGCAATAGAAGCACTCAGTCTCCGGCTTGGGTCCAGCCTTGGGTTTCTTCACAGGAGGAGCAACTGCTTTGCCACCTTTCTTGAAGTTTCCCTTCTTTCCCTTGCCTTTCTTGAAACTAGTGGTTTTATTCACCATCAACACTTGATGCTCCTTCTGGATGTCTGACTCAGTGACTTTCAGCATCGCAAATAGCTCGGAGACTAACTTGTTCATCCCTTGCATGTTATAGTCCAACACAAAGCTCTTGTAGCTAGGTGGTAGCGATTGAAGAACTCTGTCAGTGACAACCTCTGGCGGGAGCTCAACTCCCAACTCAGCTAGACGGTTGTAGTACCCAGACATTCTGAGTATGTGCTCACTGACAGACCCGTTCTCCTCCATCTTGCAGGCATAGAACTTATCAGAGGTCTCATACCTCTCGATCCGGGCATTCTTCACATAGATAAACTTCAACACCTGGAACATCTCATATGCTCCATGACGTTCAAAACGCCTTTGAAGTCCCAACTCTTAGCCATACAGCATGGCGCACTGAACTATTGAGTAGTCATCAACACGCGACTGCCAGGCATTCACAACGTCCACAGTCGCTGGAGGGGGTGGCACACCAAGCAGTGCATCAAGGAGATAAGACTTTTGGGCAACCATGAGGATAATCCTCAGATTACGGGACCAGTCCACAAAGTTACTTCCATCATCTTTCAGCTTAGCTTTCTCTAGGAACGCATTGAAATTCAGGGGAGCTACTGTGCGAGCCATTGATGTACAACATAAGTTTGCAAAGATAACTTAGACTATTGTTCATGATAAATGAGTTCAATTAATCATATTACCTAAGAACTCCCACTCAAATCGACATCCCTCCAGTTGTCACAGTGTAACATGATCCAAATTCACCAACCCAAGTCCGATCATCACGTGATATGATGTGGTTTCAATGGTGAACATCTCTATGTTGATCATATCTACAATATGACTCGTGTTCAACCTTTCGGTCTCTTGTGTTCCGAGGCCATGTCTGTACATGCTAGGCTCGTCAAGTTTAACCCAAGTGTTCCGCATGTGCAAAACTGGCTTGCACCCGTTGTATGCGAATGTAGAGTCTATCACACCCGATCATCACATGGTGCTTCAAAATGACGAACTTTCGCAATGGTGCACACTTGGGGAGAACAAAATTTTATCTTGAAATTTTAGTGAGGGATCACCTTATAATGCTACCGTCGTCCTAAGCAAAATACGATGCATAAAAGGATTAACATCACATGCAAATCATAAGTGACATGATATGGCCATCAACTTGTGCTTTTGATCTCCATCTCCAAAGCACCGGCATGATCTCCATCGTCACCGGCATGACAACATGATCTCCATCATCGTGCCGCCATCGGGGTTGTCACGCCAACCATGCTTCTACTACTATTGCTACCTGTCGTGGGTGGACACGATCACCTATGGGGCCATGAGCCCCTTGTGGTTCGGAAAGGGGAAGATCACGTTGCACAAAGAGCGAAAGCCATGAGGCAGCACGACGATGGGGCTCTGGTCATTTTTACCCAGGTTCAGGCCGCTGAGAAGCGTAAAACCCTACTCCTGCTTTGGTGGATTGGATGGAGGAAACACGATAGCGTGCAACGCTCAAGCCCGGCAAGGAGGCCTCGGGGAGAGTTGCTACGCATGTACAAGTGTGAGGGGGTCTGAATCCCTCAATAGATTGCCTTGGGCCTCCTTTTATAGCTCAAGGGGTAACCACAGTGGCAAAACAGTCATTATCCTATGATTAGATAGCTAACAGTACTATCATACCTAACTCTGGCAGTTAGGACAAGGTGCATTAAATGCACTGCTAGGTGTCGCACTGAGGGTGAAACCCGGCAAGCCTGCCGTGCCACTTAATCATCCTCAGCTTATCATCTTGACACACCTCTGGACGGGTGTCAAATGGGTGTGATTTGCTTATCATTGAGATGCCACGTGCTTAGGGAGAGCCACTTAATCACCTGGAGGGCTCGACACCGCATCGACAAGTGACTGGCATCGCGATGCGGTGGAGCGGTGGTAGCTGGCCTGCGCCTGCCGGGGGTAGGGCTTGCCGGGCTATCTTGGAGTGGTGTGCGCTTCGGTCCCCGGTCGCCCCGGAGGTGCTGCTGGCGGGGATTTTCCTTTGCTCTTGCTTGTGGTGTAGACCTTGCCGGCCTCGCCTGGTCGGCAAGGGACACTCCTCTTGGAATATTGACTTGTATGCTTTAGCTTGGTCTTCTCGATCCGCTCCTTGATCTCACGAAGAGTGGCTTCTCTGGCTTGGTTTTGCATTACCCATTGGTGCTAGATATATGACTGTCAGCACGCCTGTGCATGAGTTTGGTCAACAACTGCAAATGTTTGTTGCACCGACACTACCGCTTAGCGATAAAGTAAAGCATCACATAGCGCTTAATGATTGACATGCATGTCATACAATAATTAAAGACAACCCTATGGCTCCTGCCGGTTGCCGTATGCATCGACATGCAAGTCCATATAAACTATTACAAACATGATCATCTCATACGTCAAATATATTTCATCATGTCTTTGTCCATATCATATCAAAACATACCCTGCAAAAACAAGTTAGACGTCCTCTAATTGTTGTTGCATGTTTTACGTGGCTGCCATGGGTATCTAGCAAGAACAATTCTTACCTACACAAAGCCACAATGGTGATATGCAAGTTGCTATTTAACCTTCTACAAGGACCGCCTTTGTCGAATCCGATTCAACTAAGGTGGGAGAGACAGACACCTGCCAGCCATCTTTATGCAACAAAGTCACATGTCAGTTGACGGAACCGGTCTCATGTACGTGGACATGTAAAGTTGGTCTGGGCCGCTTCATCCCACAATACCACCGAATAAAGAAAATACCAAGGATGGAAGCAATCTAAATATCAACGCCCACAAACTCCTTTGTGTTCTACTCGTGATGTCATCTACGCATAGACCTAGCTCATGATGCCACTGTTGGGGAACGTTGCATGGGAAACAAAAATTTTGTTACGCTCACCAAGATCAATCTAGGAGATGAACATCTACAAGAGGAAAGATTGCATCTACATACCCTTGTAGATCGCTAAGAGGAAGCATTAAGAAACGCGGTTGATGTAGTCGAACGTCTTCGTGATCCAATCATGATCCATCCAGCAAACTCCCGATCCAAGTGCCAAACGGACGGCACCTCCGCGTTCAACACACGTATGGCTTGATGACACCTTCACCTCCTCGATCCAGGGAGCGATGGTGAAGTAGTAGCTCGAGTCCTCCGGCAGCACGACGACGTGGTGGCGGTGGTGGTGGTGGAATCTCAGCAGAGCTTCGCTAAGCACTACAGAGAGGAAGAGGGCTACGAGACAGAGGGAGGGCAACGCCGTGGCATAGATAGGTTCGGATGCCCTCCTTATACCCCTCTATATATAGGGGGAAGGGGGGAGGAGGCGCCCTAGGGTTTCACTAGGGGGGCCGGTGGCCACAAGGGCAACCCTAGATGGGTTTTGGGTGGCCCCCCCTAGGTGCCTTGCCCCCCAAGCAAGAAGGAGGCAGCCCTAGGGGCGCACCAACCCTTTGGTGATCATGAGCTGAGGTGAGGGGGGCACACAGCCCCTTCGTGGGCTGGTGTGCCTCCCTCCCTTGGCCCATGAGGGCCCCCAACACTTGTCGCGGCCCCCGAAACCCCTTTCGGTTCTCGTGGTCATCACCAGGTACCCCCGGAACACTTCCGGACTGTGATTCCCTTCGTCCTATATATCGATCTTCACCTCCGAACCATTCCGGAGTTCCTCTTCATGTCCGGGATCTCATCCGGGACTCCGAACAACCTTCGGTTACCACCAAAACAACTCAACTGTACTTATATCGTCACCAAACGTTAAGTGTGTAGACCCTGTGGGTTCGAGAACTATGCAGACATGACCGAGACGCCTCTCCGGTCAATAACCAATAGCGGGACCTAGATGCCCATATTGGTTCCCACATATTCTACGAAGATCTTATCGGTCGAACCTCGATGTCAAGGATTCAGCTAATCCCGTATGCAGTTCCCTTTGTCTATCGGTATGCTACTTGCCCGAGATTCGATCGGTGGTATCACCATACCTAGTTCAATCTCATTACCGGCAAGTCTCTTTACTCACTCCTTAATACAAGATCCCGTGGCTAACCCATTAGTCACATTGCTTGCAAGCTCATTGTGATGTTGTATTACTGAGAGGGCCCATAGATACCTCTCCGTCATACGGAGTGACAAATCCCAGTCTTGATCCATGCCAACTCAACAGACACCCTCGGAGATACCTATAGAGCACCATTATAGTCACCCGGTTACGTTGCGATGTTTGGTACACACAAGGTATTCCTCCAGTGTCAGTGAGTTGCATGATCTCATGGTCATAGGAACATATACTTGACATGCAGAAAACGATAGCAATAAACTTGATATGATCATATGCTACGTTCATAGTTTGGGTCTTGTCCATCACATCATTCTCCGAATGATGTGATCCCGTTATCAAATGACAACTCATGTCTATGACTAGGAAACCATAGCCATCTTTGATCAACGAGCAAGGCTGGTAGAGGCTTACTAGGGACATGTTGTTGTCTATGTATCCACACATGCATTTGAGTTTCCGGTCAATACAATTATAGCATGGATAATAAATGATTATCATGAACAAGGAAACATAATAATAATCACTTTATTATAGCCTCTAGGGCATATTTCCAACAATAAGGAGTGGCAAGAGCCTAAGCTTGGGGATGCCCAAGGCAGCCCAAGGTAATATTCAAGGACAACCAAGCATCTAAGCTCGGGGATGCCCGGATGGCATCCCCTCTTTTGTCTTCCATTCATCGGTAAATTTACTTGAGGCTATATTTTTATTCATCACATGATATGTGTTTTGCTTGGAGCGTCTTGTATGATATGAGTCTTTGGTTTTTAGTTTACCACAATCATCCTTGCTATACACACCTTTTGAGAGGGACACACATATATCGTGAATTTATTAGAATACTCTATGTGCTTCACTTATATCTTTTGAGCTAGGCAGTAGCTCTAGTGCTTCACTTATATCTTTTTAGAGCATGGCGGTGGTCTTATTTTATAGAAATTGATGAACTCTCATGCTTCACTAATATTATTTTGAGAGTCTTAAAAACAGTATGGTAATTTGCTTAGGTTATGAATTTGGTCCTAATATGATGGGCATCCAAGAGGGATATAATAAAAACTTTCATAAAGAGCATTGAATATATGAGAAGTTTGATTCCTTGCATTTGTTTTGAGATATAAAGACAGTGATATTAGAGTCATGCTAGTGAGTAATAGTGGATTGGTAGAAATACTTATGTTAAGGTTTGTGATTCCCGAAGCATGCACGTATGGTGAACAGTTATGTGATGAAGTCGGAGCATGATTTATTTTTTTATTGTCCTTCTTATGAGTGGCGGTCGGGGACTAGCGATGGTCTTTTCCTACCAATCTATCCCCCTAGGAGCATGCGTATTAGTACTTTTCTTTGATGGCTAATAATTTTTGCAGTAAGTGTCGGATTCAGGGCTCCGCAGACCCAAGAAAGGTTCGAACTCTGGGGCGTGTGCGAAGAACTCAACCTATCTAGCCAACCAGCTCGTCACCCTATGACCTAGCTCGAGGAACAAGGAAGAAGATGAACACGGCAGTTTACCCAGGTTCGGGCCACCTTGCGTTGTAAGACCCTACTCCTGCTTTGTGGTGGATTTGCCTCACGAGGGGCTGAGGATGAACAAGTACAAGGGATGAACAACCTCGCGAGGTCTGCTCTGGTGAGGGTGGAAAGGATCTGATCCCGAGGGGTTCATCCTGCTCTACGGTGGTGGCTAGCCTATATTTATAGTGGCCTTGGTCCTCTTCCCAAAACATAGGCGGGAAGGGATTCCACAACGACCAATTTGAAAGGGGACAAGTAGTACATCTTATCCTGACGAAAGGTGGTTTCGCCTGCAAAGCTTCTGGCGTGACGCTGCGGTGGGCTCGGTGATGACGTCCGTCCTGGTGGTCTTGGTCTCGTTGCACAGGAATGGAAACCTTTGCCTGAGTACTCGGGAACCCACGCCTGCGCTTGCCTCCTTAGCACCAAAGAGGAAACTGTCTTCTCTGTGCCCGCTAGCGCCCGCCTGGCCTTGGTCGTCATGGCTTGTGTCACCACAACCTCATGAGGTTTGGGCACCTACATAGGAATCTCCGCTCCTCTAGAGGCAGCCTGGGGAGGCCGCTCCCTCGGGAGGTCTTGGCGTCGTCTACCTCACGAGGCTTGGCCCCTCGCGAGGGTCTTGTCTTGGTGGTCTTGGAGGTGGGCCGTACAAGGTCGTCGAAGGTGCCACGCCGTAGGCCGCAGGAAGGCAAGTCTGGGTACCCTGGTTCCCAGAACGTCGATAGTAGCCCCCGGGCCCAAGGCGCGCTCGAACTTGGCTTCGAGGTGAAGCCAAAGGGCAAGGGCAAAGTGCCGCGGGCCCCAATCGCCTGCGGGCCAGGCTGACGCGTGGCGCTTGACGGGGCGTTGACGCTCTTCTTCAAGGTTTTCGGAGAGGATGGCCGACGTCTGGAGTGCTGCCCCAGGGGAGGCGATCGAGATGGCGACCCCCTCACAGGCCGGCAAATCGCCCTCGCGGTGAACTTGCCCTTGGCCTTGTCCATGATTTCTCCAGCAGCAGCGACGCCTCCTTCGAACCAAGCTTAAGCAACAACGACAGCTACGAGCCACCGCACCACCGCGCTCGAGCTTGAGGGAGGAATGGCGCCGGCCAGGGGTCATGGGCGACACCGCCTGGGTCGCGATCCTCAGGAGGTCATTTCCTTTTGTTTCATTCCTGCGCAAAAGTCATGAAGGGCCCCGCGGGGGTGTGTAAAGATCATGACACTTTTGCCTTAATGTTAGCGTCCCAAACTTATGTTGTGTTTGCGTCTCTCGCTTGGGCACGGTTCCCCCCTTTTTATTCTCGCGGTAGCTTAGTGCTCTACGCCGATAGGACCCAGTCCCCAGGCAAGCTTCGGCCGTTGCTGGTATGCCAGGTCGCGATGCCGTGGTCAAGGCCAGGAGGTGAGCGGCCCGAGGTCCTGTAGATGCTCAGGAGGTCCCCTTTGGCGCGCAAGCGGCTCCCGAAGGACTGAAAGGGGAGTTCCCTTGCCCGAGCGAAATCACGAGAGATGAAACACCGATTATGGGGTTTGCGCCCGGGTGTGCGAAGGGACTTATCTTGGCAAGCCTGCGGTGGTTTCCTTGTCGCGAGGGCGAGCTTCTTGTGCGACGTTAGGCTGCGCCCTTCTCCAGATGGCGCCTCCCCGCAGGGCTCCTACTGACTCCATCTCTCCCGCTCGTCAGGGTGCTCTACGTCCTCGGGACCCGGCTCTCGAGCAAGGCTTGGCCGCTACTGGTATGCCAGGTCGCGATCCCTTGGTCAAGGCTAGGGGGTGAGGGATCGAGGCCCTGTAGGAGCCCCTGAGGCATGGTGCTCAATGGCCCCCCCTTTAACGTGCAAGCGACTTGCGCGAGAAAAGAGTGGCTGGCTCCGAGGGGGTACCTAGGAGGGGTTGCGCCCCATGGCACGTAGCGCGGTATCCTTCTGCGGTGGTGAGGTGTTGGTGAAGCTGCTCATGATCCTGCCTCCGGAGGTTCCCATCTCTGAGGCTCCAGCAGCAGAAGTCGAAAGCGGTGAGGATGGTGGCAGCGTTGTTGACGAGGGGCTTCCAATGAGCGGGGCAGGTGGCGGCAGTGGCGTTCCTTCTTAGTTTTACCCTGCAACATTTACCGTGCCTCGTGTAGGCGTAAGACTTCTGTTTAAGCTTGTGGAACAATCTGTGCTTGTAATAATTATTAGGACCCCATGGTTTCCTTATTGCGCCAAGTTTCCTTCGTGCTTGCTTTTGTGCTCTGCGTCGGTAGGGCCCAGCCCCGCGCATACCTCGACCGCCGTTGGGGCGTCCGGATCACTAGGACGACACCAAGGGGCGAGGGGCTACGTGACTAGTGAGGCCCCCGAGTCGCGATGCTCAGAAGGTCCCCCTTGACGTGCGAGCAGCCCTCATGAAGGAAACGTGGACGCCGGTATGTAGGACTTCGCAATCTGTGTCGGCAGGGCCCAGCCCCGCGCATACCTCGACCGTCGTTGGGGCGTCTGGATCAGCAGGACGACACCAAGGGGCGAGGGGCTACGTGACTAGTGAGGCCCCTGAGTCGCGATGCTCAGGAGGTCCCCTTGACGTGCGAGCAACCCACATACCTTTGACCACCAGCTTTCACCTGGGGGGAACGCAAGAAGACCAGGTACCCGGACCTGGTAGGGTAGCATGTGCCAGGCGGGGCCTGAGCACAGCCCCCGTGTCCAGCCCCCTCGCGTGATCCTCCCGAGGGGGAAGCTGGCGGGTGTTGCCGATCGTAGAGCCAAGAGGCTATCCTGAGGTTGGTGCGGCCGCGAGGGCGCCCTCAGTTGTTTATTCACCAGCGTGGAGCATGGTGCTTCCACTTTATCGTGGGCATAGTCACTCCTTGACTGTGTTGTCCGCCCGCGAGGAGCATGGGGCTTCCACTGGTACGTGGGTGGGATTTCCCGCTGGGGGAGACTCCGGGGCGTGTACAACCCCGTTCGTACGCGTGGCTAGCACGGCAGAACTGGAGGTGGTGTATCTGGGCACTCGTGAGCCAACGCGGGACTCACGAGGCCAACCCTCAAGGCAGGTTGCACCTGATTTTTGCAGCGCGGGGCGCGCGTAAGAAACCTGCGGGGCGATGGGGGGTCCTGCGCCGAATGCCCCTTCGGAGGTTATCGCATGAGAAGGCCGGACACCAATGACCCTAGGAGGTGACATGAAGGGGGCCGGCCCGCCAGACAGAGCTCAGCCATTGGTTTTATTGATGCTGCAGGGACGGACCCGAGCACAGACACCGTGCCAAGTCTTCTCATGCAACGATCCCACGGAAAAACAGCCGGCGCACGGCTCCCGCTGCGGCGAAGCACCGAACTGCGGTTGTACGAACCGGGCCATGCGCCCGCACTTGCCCACACACGATTAGCTCATGCGAGAACAAGGCACCAAGGACCACGGGAGGTGACGCGCATGGGAGTTGGGAGCTGGCCCACGGGACAGAGCTCAGTCGCTTGGGTTTGTCGACGCTGCAGGGACGAACCCGAGCACAGACACCGTGCCAGTCCTTAATCATGAGGCGGTCGCGGGCGGATTCACGAGGGCGCAGCGACATCATAGTGATGAAGCACCAGACAGGCAGTTGAGATACTTAGGAAATTCATGAAGGCAAAGCCAGTTCTGCCTGAGGATGATGCAGCCCGAGGGGCGCCCTTAGTTGAACAAACCAAAAAGTCGCCTGGCACCATCGTTGTAGAAGCATTGAAGTAGCTGAAGATGCATACTGTAGAGATTGCTCCTCACGAGCCGACCGGCTCCTAAGCCCGGGGAGGCTCCGGAGGTCCGGGGGGGGCTCACGAGGGTCCGTCACCTCCTTGGCCAAGACCGCCTGGCGCCTGGCCTCGTGAGCCACCAAGGCTCCCAGCATGAGGCGCTGGTACGAGTGGGGCCACGTTCAGCAGGCCGAACGGCATGCAGACATAGCTGCAGGGGTAGCCCCCGCTCCGGCCGATGCGGGACGGCAAGAAGAGGTCCTGCGAAGTAGCCCTATTGAGGCCTGGGATGTTGACATAGCCGCGCAGTTCGCCACCCATGTCATGGGCGGCAGCTGCACTGGATGGCGCAGGGCGACGCTCTCGCGCCTCCCAAAGCCCCTCGATTGCATTGGTGATGAACTCCTGAGTGCCTGGCACCCCGCGCCTTGCGCCTTCCTCACGGAGGCACGCGTCGAAGCACGCCCCCATGTGATGCCCGAACGCCTCCCTCGTGATGCTGGTCAGGTCAGAGGCCCTCCAGATGAGAGCCCCTGAGCCCGTCCCTATAGGGGTGCCGGGCGCGCCTTCCTATGCGAGTGGGAAAGACGCCCCAACAGAGGGCTCGGGGCCTGAGGCACGGCCGTCGGGCGCCCCAGCCTCCTGACGGCCCTTTGGGAGGAGCTGCTTCTTCTTCTTGGGGATGGCCTCAGGAGGCAGGATGGCACCCTCGCCATCTGAGTTCTCGACCGCCGCCGAGTGCCCTGGAAGTTGGCGATGAAGCGCTCGTGTAGCTCGTCCTAGGAGGGGATCGACCCCACCGGGAGGTTCAGGAGCCAAGAACGCGCGCCATCCTTGAGGGCCATGGGGAACCAGTTCGCCACGACCTTGTCATTGCCGTTCGCCGCCTCGATGCTCAGCTCGTAGAGCTGGAGGAACTCAGCGGGGTCGGGGGTACTGTCGTAGCGTGGAGGCAGATCCGGCTTGAACTTGCCGGGCCAAACAACGCGGCGCAGCTCCGGGGTGAAAGCACGGCAGCCTGCCGCACTCATCGGGGCCGGTCGCATGGGAGGAGCTTGGTCTTGGCGCCCGCGTGCAACTGACTCTGGCGGCGCGTGGTCTTGACGCGGCAGCGCTGGGAGCGCACGCGCTTCTCCTTGGGGCCACCGCACCACCTGGCAGCTTTCTTCATCGCGCGTCGGCGCTCTGCGCGGCAGGTCGCGCTAGGGTGCCTCACGCCTGGTCTCGGGGTCCACGCCGTGCAGAGTAGGAGGGGGATGCGCACCGTGAGCCACGTCGCCCGCCAGGGACAGGGGAGGACAAGGCGAACGGGACGGTGCTGGGGCCTCACCGGCGGCGTTGACGAGCTCAGCGATGCGGGCGAGCCAGTCGTCGTTGAGGTCGTTGGCGGACGATAGCGCAGAAGCTCACGCGCCATGAGCAGCGCAGCCTACGCGTTCGTTAGCCCGCGACGAACGTGAGAAGACGACGTCGCGGCTGGAGTGGGTGATGGGGTCGCGGTGCGGCCGTCGCGCTCCATGGACGGTGGCAGCGACGAGTCCTGCTGTTCGCGAGCAGCAGGGTCGGTGGCAGCGTTAGCCACTGGGGAGGTAGAGCGGCGAGGAGCACCATTGCCAGCGGAAGCCATCTGGGCGACGCGAGCGGCCCGGTGCTTTGAACGGACACGGCGAGCGTCGGCCATAGGAACGACGGAACGGCGGCAGAGCGAACGGTGGAAGAGAGGCTTCAACACGCCCCTACCTAGCATGCCAAATGTCCGATTCAGGGCTCCGCAGACCCAAGAAAGGTTCAAACTCTGGGGCGTGTGCGAAGAACTCAACCTATCTAGCCAACCAGCTCATCGCCCTATGGCCTAGCTCGAGGAACAAGGAAGAAGATGAACACGGAAGTTTACCCAGGTTCGGCCCACCTTGCGGTGTAAGACCCTACTCCTGCTTTGTGGTGGATTTGCCTCACGAGGGACTGAGGATGAACAAGTACAAGGGATGAACAACCTCGCGAGGTCTGCTCTTGTGAGGGTGGAAAGGATCCGATCCCGGGGGGTTCGTCCTACTCTACGGTGGTGGCTAGCCTATATTTATAGTGGCCTTAGTCCTCTTCCCAAAACGTAGGCGGGAAGGGATTCCACAACGGCCAATTTGAAAGGGGACAAGTAGTACATCTTATCCTGACGAAAGGTGGTCTTCTCCTGCAAAGCTTCTGGTGTGACGCTGCGGTGGGCTCGGTGATGACATCCATCCTGCCGTCCTGGTGGTCTTGGTCTCATTGCACAGGAATGGAAACCTTTGCCTGAGTCCTCGGGAACCCATGCCTGCGCTTGCCACCTTAGCACCAAAGAGGAAACTGTCTTCTCTGCGCTTGCTGGCGCCCGCCTGGCCTTGGTCGTCATGGCTTGCATCACCGCAACCTCATGAGGTTTGGGCACCTGCATAGGAGGCAGCCTAGGGAGGCCGCTCCCTCGGGAGGTCTTGGCGTCATGTGCCTTGCGAGGCTTGGCCCCTCGAGAGGGTCTTGCCTTGGTGGTCTTGGAGGTGGGCCGTACCAAGCCGTCGAAGGTGCCACACCGTGGGCCACAGGCAGGCAAGTCTGGGTACCCTGGTTGCCAGAACACCGACAGTAAGTATGTGAGTTCTTGATACGTCTCCAACGTATCTATAATTTTTTATTGTTCCATGCTATAATATTATCTATTTTGGATGTTTTATATGCATTAATATGCTATTTTATATTATTTTTGGGACTAACCTATTAACCTAGAGCCCAGTGCCAGTTTCTGTTTTTTCCTTGTTTTTGACTTCTACAGAAAAGGAATATCAAACGGAGTCCAAACAGAATAAAACTTTACGATGATTTTTCTTGGACCAGAAGACACCTACGAGGCTTGGAGAGGGGGCCAGAAGAGTCCTAAGGAGGCCACAAGCCCTCGGGGCGCGCCCCGGTGGGGAGCCCCCTGGCGTGTTGGCCATCAAGACTCCCCTAACCCTAATTCTAGCTCTATATATTCTCAAATATTCCCCAAACATCAGAAGCGTCCACCAAAATACTTTTCCACCGCCACAAGCCTCTGTTCCCGTGAGATCCCATCATGGGGCCTTTTCCGGCACTCTGCCGGAGGGGGATTCGATCATGGAGGGCCTCTACATCAACCTTGCTGCCCTTCCAATGAAGCATGAGTAGTTTACCACAGACCTACGGGTCCATAGCTAGTATCTAGATGGCTTCTTCTCTCTCTTTGATCTTCAATACAATGTTCTCCTCGATGTTCTTTGAGTTCTATCCGATGTAATCTTCTTTTGCGGTGCGTTTGTTGAGATCCGATGAATTGTGGATTTATGATCAGATAATTTAAGAATAATATTTCAGTCTTCTCTGAACTCTTTTATGCATGATTAAGATATCTTTGTATTTCTCTTTGAACTATCGGTTTGGTTTGGCCAACTAGATTGGTTTTTCTTGCAATGGGAGAGGTGCTTAGTTTTGGGTTCAATCTTGCGGTTTTCTCACCCAGTGACAGAAGGGGTAGTGAGGCACACATTGTATTGTTGACATCAAGGATAAAAAGATGGGGTTTATGTCATATTGATTTAGTTTATCCCTCTACATCATGTCATCTTACTTAAAGAGTTGCTCTGTTCTTATGAACTTAATACTCTAGATGCAGGCAGGAGTCGGTCGATGTGTGGAGTAATAGTAGTAGATGCAGAATCGTGTCAGTCTACTTGTCACGGACGTGATGCCTATATTCATGATCATTGCCTTACATAACGTCATAACTATGCGCTTTCTATCAATTGCTCAACAGTAATTTGTTTACCCACCATATGTTTTCCTTCAAGAGAGAAGCCTCTAGTGAAACCTATGGCCCCCGGGTCTATTTTCCATCATATATTTTCAGATCTATAAACCAAAAAACCCAAAAATACCTTGCTGCAATTTATTTATATTTACTTTAGTTTGCTCTTTTATTCCTATCTCTATTAGATCTCACTCTTGTTCGTGACCGTGAAGGGATTAACAACCACTTTTTCGCGTTGTGTGCCAGTATTTGATAGTTTGTGTAGGTGCTTATATTGGAGACTTGCTTGTACCTCCTACTGGATTGATACCTTGGTTCTTAACTGAGGGAAATACTTATCTCTACTTTGCTACATCACCCTTTCCTCTTCAAGGGAAAAATCAACGCAAGCTCAAGAAGTAGCAGGAAGAATTTCTAGCGCCGTTGCCGGGGAGGTTCCACATCAAGCCTACCAAGTACCAATCATAAACTCTCATCTCTTGCATTACATTATTTGCCATTTGCCTCTCGTTTTCCTCTCCCCCACTTCTAAAACATTTTCAGAAAAACACAAAAATATTTGCCTTTTCATTTGCCCTTTTTCCGTATGCCTTTTTGCTATCTTCACTTGTGTTTCCATGTGCCTTCTATTTACATGCATCTTTGCTTGCTAAAAATCTATTGATATGGATCCACTTAAAGTTTTCTACTTGGATCATCTTCGATCCATTTGTGCTCGTGTTGAAACCCCAACTAGTTTAGTTGAGGGAAAATCATTAGATGAGCATGCTCATTTTGTGCGTCACCGTTTGGTCCAAAAAGGGGGGCTCTTATGGAATCTAATAAAAATTTTGCTATGCTATGCTTGGAATCTATGTGAAATTTATGATTTTACTTGTTGCTCGAGGAACCCTAAAAAACACCTTCCCTACCTATGTGAGTTTAATGATAATGAAATCCTATCTTCTTAGCCAAGGGTGTTTATGGTTACTATGATATCGAACAAATTTAAGAATTTGTTGGTTTTAAGGGTGCTTTTGAAGTTGCTTCTTTGATTGAAAAGTACTAGGTGGTATGTATTTAGCAACAATATAATTAGCATAATTAGCATACCAAGGAGTGTTATGAGAAACATTTATTGCAGCTAGTTGCTCATTAGGAAAACTATCATCAATAGGTAGTTGGTCATCAAAGATATTTTCTAACCTAGAAAAGTCATCAGCTACGGGGTTCTCAGCTCCTTTTCTATCAGTTATATATAAAAATCAAATTCTTGTAGCAAGAGAACCCACCTAATGAGTCTAGGTTTAGCATTTTTCTTTTCCATAAGATATTTAATAGCAGCATGATCGGTCTGAACAATAACTTTAGAATCAACAATGTAAGATCTGAATTTATCACAAGCAAACACAACTGCTAAAAATTCTTTTTCAGTAGTAGCATAATTTCTTTGGGCACTGTCTAGAGTTTTGCTAGCATAATGGATAACATTTAATTTCTTATCAACTATTTTTCCTAGAACAGCACCAACAGCGTAATCACTTGCATCACACATAATTTCAAAAGGCAAGTTCCAATCAGGTGGTTGAACTATAGGTGGAGAAGTTAAGGCTTTCTTAAGTGTTTCAAAGGCTTCTACACAATCATCATCAAAAACAAATGGAACATTCTTTTGTAAAAGATTTGTAAGAGGCATAGAAATTTTAGAGAAGTTTTTAATAAACCTCCTATAGAAACTAGCATGACCGAGAAAACTACGAATACCTTTAATATGTTTAGGACATGGCATTTTCTCAATTGCATCAACTTTAGCTTGGTCCACCTCAATACCTCGTTCAGAAATTTTATGCCCCAAAACAATACCTTCATTAACCATAAAGTGGCACTTCTCCCAATTCAAGACAAGATTAGTTTGCTCGCATCTCTGCAAAACTCGATCAAGGTTGCTCAAGCAATCATCAAAAGAAGTTCCATCAACAGAAAAATCATCCATAAAAACCTCAACAATCTTTTCAGAAAAATTAGAGAATATAGCAGTCATACATCTTTGAAAGATAGCAGGTGCATGCATAAACCAAAAGGCATACGTCCATAAGCATAAGTTCCAAATGGGCAAGTAAAGGTGGTTTTCTCTTGATCGAGTTGTGAAACAGGTATTTGAGAAAAACCAGAATATCCATCAAGAAAACAAAAATGTGTGTGCTTAGATTGTCTTTCCAACATTTGATCAATAAAAGGCAAAGGGTAATGATCTTTTCTAGTTGCTTTATTTAGTTTTCTAAAATCAATTACCATTCTATAGCCAGTAACAATTCTTTGTGGAATGAGTTCATTTTTATCATTAGGAACAACGGTAATACCTCCCTTCTTAGGGACACAATGAACGGGACTTACCCATCTACTATCTGCTATAGGATAGATTATACGTGCTTATAGAAGCTTTAATATTTTAGTTCTTACCACTTCTTTCATCTTAGGATTCAAACGTCGTTGATGATCAACAACGATTTTAGCATCAGGTTCCATATTAATCTTGTGCTGACAGAGAGTGGGACTAATGCCCTTAAGATCATCAAGAGAATATCCAATAGCAGCTCAGTGCTTCTTCAGAATTTTCAATAATCTTTCTTCTTCATGTTTTGAAAGGTTAGCGCTAATAATAATAGGATATATCTTCTTCTCATCGAGATAAGCATATTTCAAAGTGTCAGGCAATCTTATATATACTAATTGGATGCACCATATGAGGCTCCATGTTAATCCTAAAGATTAATTAGTTACGTCCATCCGATTAAATCACAATGTATTTGTTGCCCGTTGATTAAGCATAACAGGCCCTGCGTTGTCCCACGCACATGAGTCATCCAGTCCTTGGACTCTGTCTCCTAATGATTCTCTAAAAAGAGATGAATTTTGTTGCCCTGTCGAGTTCCAAGGTGCCGTAAGAAGCATGGTGCAAACCCTAACCTGACGAATCTCCCTCACGCAGGTCACCGAAGACTTTCCGACGAGCGCATTACGGCGCTGCCCAAAGTTGACGTCCGATATGTGCTGATGGCCTGTAGTTTTGGCCTTGACAAATGCACGTAGATGAAGCTATCGGAGGCAGGAGAAGTCGGCAGCTGGATGCGTACGTACATGCCACACGTACACTGATTGATCCTGATTTGGCCTTGACAAACGCAAGTAGATGAAGCAACCGGCGGGAGGCAGAAGTTGGCGCTGGATGAATACGTACAATACATTACAGGTACACTAGCAAACATGCCCATGCGTTGCAACGAGAGAAAAAAATTGACATGCTTCATTGCAAAGTTAACATTAATCGGGCTGGATAGATAGAGGGTAAGTTTGATGATGACAAAGATGATAGATCAATTAACAAATAGGATTCTTAGGGGCAAAAGTGTTATGATGTTGTAGGGCAGATCATTGATGCTTAGTGAAAAGGCATATCACATCGACATATTACTCATTGTACTACCATCAGATAATACAAATATTATGCATGCAACACTTTCAAAATAATTTTACCTGGATGCAATTGTTGTTGTTCCTCCATAGCATCAATGTTTGGGGCAAAAGTGTGTATAAGTTGGCTGACAAGTTCCTTCACACCACGTCCAACATGACCATTTCAGGGACGTCAGTTATGGCGTCATTTTTGTGATCCAGAATGATAGCTTCATTGAGATCAATTAAAGACTCTATTGCCATGACACATAAAAGGCTTTGTTTTGGCAGTGGTGATTTATTGTGCACTCGTGTGAAACCGGATCAATAGCGCTTGAAGACTATCTGCATTTGTGTTAAAAAAGTGCGCATAGTTCGGAGAATAAACTCATGTGTACACGCTAACACGGACTCAAAGATATTTTTCTTTTTTACGGATAGGACTCAAAGATATTTACAGGTCCATTAAGGATCTAAACTGCGCCTTTTTTTGACATAAAACTGCGCCTTTTATTTAGTTATAAAAACAAGAAAACCGATCGATATGTGCATGCTAGCTTGCGCACAATATGTCACCAGCGTCACAAGCTAAGATGCTGAGACGTACTAATTGTCAAAAAATAAAAACACGGTAGCACGTTCCAGCCGCCTCGCTGGCGCTGCAGCGTAGTAACATTTTCTGGCCGGTAAATCCTGAATAAAGGAAAAACAGTTAGTCCATCCCGACCTCCCCCACCCTGATTTCGAGGGCCTCACCCTGGGGCGCGTCGCCGCTGGCCGCCTGCACCCGCGCGTCTTGAGGATCCCTAGCTCCCCACAGCTCTCCGTCACGGGTCCCCGCACCTCTGCTCCACCACTGGCAGCGGCCATGGCGGTTTTCAGGTTGGCTCTGTCCTCCTCCTTTAAGATATTAGGCTGGGCATCATCTGGGCATCATCCATGATGCTTTTTTTTGGATTCCTTAGATCGGATCCCTTTAGGATAGTAGTAGGCTGTTTTTTTGGATTTCATCTGCCTCTCCCACATTTTTGATCGGTCGTGATCTTCAGTTCGGGGCTAGGGACTTAGTGGTTTTCGATTGGTGATGCATGGCATACATATGTCATCCTCTTTTTGCTGGCTTGTTGATTCTGGCAACTCAAAACGTATATAAGTTGCTAGAATTTAATGTAAAAAGGCGGGGTGGGACTATTAATTAGAGTCTGGAATTCTAGCACAGGCATAAGGAAACATTTTTTTGTTTGCTGCCTCCTTAAGGGATGTTGAACGTTTTAAGCGGCCCATAAAATTTTGGCCCATGATTCTAGCAACTCGAAACGTATATAAGTTGCTAAAATTTAATGTAAAAAGGCGGGGTGAGACTATTAATTTGAGTCTGGAATTCTAGCACAAGCATAAGGAAAAAAATTGTTTGCTGCCTCCTTAAGGGATGTTGAACGTTTTAAGCGGCCCATAAAATTTTGGCCCATTGACTTATCAAGCTGTGTATACGGAACTGTACAAAAATTATAAGAGCAAGAGGTGGACGGACCAAAACGGATGAAATTGCGATGGTAAGAAGCGATCGCTGCTTTATTATTAGGTAAAGACATATGAAGATTCATCTTGCATCCATGTTTAAAATAAACCAAACCTAAAAATTTACGTTTACAAATTAACAAACATACATCCCACATTAGAGAATCATCTAATGTACTGAAACATTGACTTTTACACGATACAAAAGTTGTACATCATAAATAAGAATGCTAAGGCATAGCTAATGTCATAACCATTGTTTAAACCATATTTTTTTTCAAACCCCACACTAATGTGAAAAGCTTTCACAGAAAAGAGATCACTTTTGGGTGCTATAACTTATAATCAAATTGGGATCATTTTGCTTAAGCAGCATGGATCAGGTTTTCGAGTTTATAAATACCAAGCAAACCTTTTGTAGAAGCAGTACACCATTGATACAAGAACATTGTCTAATCATTGGCCTTCTCCTACATGCACATATCATACAAGGAATTTTGACGCTGCTTGATTCGGCATTTGGTCGTATAACTCATGCCTTCATTATGTTTATCTTCACGCTCTCCTACAATTCCGCACCTCATCATTTATATTTGTTTATTACGAAACGGGCATATCAATTGTTACTCGCTGACATATATAAATTGATTGGATTCTATAAGAAGCATCAATGTGGGACTATTAATTCAAAGGTGAGTTCTCAATTTTTCACAAGCAAAACAACATGTGAACGCTGTTTCCCCACAGGAGCAATACTTTTTGGCCCGGTTGGCCCATCACGTGTGTCTCTATCCATCCAATCATCCTGTATATAATTAGCCTTTCTTTAATTGTGAACAGAACAAATGAGTGGTGTTTTGGCTGGCATATTTTGCTCTAATCTATTAGGCCTGTGTTCGATTCGAGTCACAGCCTAGCGAATTTATTTTTTGCGCCCTGGGCGCCAGCGAGGGTGACGGACGAAAAAATTGTGATGTAAGAAATCTATATATACCTACTTTAATAAAATAAAATAAAATATTGTGAATGAATTAAAAATTCTCAGCAATAATTTTGACGTCAGAACTGGAAACATTTTATGAAAAACATGTTTTTTTAAAATATACGCATTTTTATGAAAATTCCAAACATTTTTTTGAAAAAGAAAAATAAGTAGAAAATAAGAACAAAAAAAGAAAAAGGAAAATATAAAACTGGTAGAAAACCTTCCAGAAGGCTCCCAAAACCAGTAAAACCCGGCTGGGAAACCTCTAAAACATGCCACGTGACAGCTGTACTTTTACGTATAGATGGGCCGGTCCAAAAGGCATAATGCGCTCAGTAGGGATTTCACCACTTTTATCTGTTGCTAAACACAAAGCAATCGGTAGGTGGGTTGGCTAGTGCTTTCCCCATCGATCGCATGGTGCACGGTTCGAATCCTGTCCCTACTACTTCATTTTTTTAACACATAGCGACGAGCCCAGGAAGAGTAGCATTGAGTTGAGGCCAGGCCCAATAAAAGCTGCGTTCGTGGCCATATATATATATATATATATATATATTTATTTATTTATTTATTTATGAAAATTCCAAACATTTTTTTGAAAAAGAAAAATAAGTAGAAAATAAGAACAAAAAAGAAAAAGGAAAATATAAAACTGGTAGAAAACCTTCTAGAAGGCTCCCAAAACCAGTAAAACCCGGCTGGGAACCTCTAAAACATGCCACGTGACAGATGTACTTATACGTATAGATGGGCCGGCCTAAAAGGCATAATGCGCTCAGTAGGGATTTCACACTTTTATCTGTTGCTAAACACAAAGCAATCGGTAGGTGGGTTGGCTAGTGCTTTCCCCATCGATCGCATGGTGCACGGTTCGAATCCTGTCCCTACTACTTCATTTTTTTAACATATAGCGACGAGCCCAGGAACAGTAGCATTGAGCTGAGGCCAGGCCCAATAAAAGCTGCGTTCGTGGCCATACACACACACACATATATATATATATATACATATATATATATATATATATATACATATATATATATATATATATATATATATATATAATTTTTTGCTATTATTTAGAGCGGGCACAAAAGTTTAGTTCCACCTCGAATAGCAAAAAATCAAAATTAATAATATGGGTGAACGGATGAAAAAAATTAGCGAAACGCACCTTGCTTTATTAATAGGTATAGATAGATATATATATATATATATTATTTAGAGCGTGCACAAAAGTTTAGTACCACCTCGAATAGCAAAAAATCAAAATTAATAATATGGGTGAACGGATGAAAAAAATTAGCGAAACACACCTTACTTTATTAATAGGTATAGATGATATTACTCTCTACAAATCTGAAAATTTTGACATACTTAAATATTGCTATGAAAACTATGCTCATAATGCCTATGTTAAAGAATTTATTGAGAGAATGACCGTTGCTTTGGAAGAAAATAATGATATGCATGAATCTATAGATAATTATGATTTCGTTGATTTGATTGAAATATCCTCCCTTGATGAACATGATGCTTGCTATTCTTATGGCCATGATGCCAATATTAATTATACTTATGGAGATGAACTTGCTATAGTTCCTTATGTTAAACATGAAATTATTGCTATTGCACCCCCACTTGATAGCTCCTTGAATGAAAATCATGATTGCAATGATGTTATTATAAATTCTATTAATGCCAATTATGCTAATAATATGCAAAACCCCAATCTTGGGGATGCTAGTCTTGCTATGTCCACTACTTATTGTAATGATCATGATTGGGGTGAATCTTCTTATGATCTTAAAAATTTATTTAAGCCTCATGATAACTATGTTTGCAATAATATTGAAAGTGGGTTTGGAAGAGTGTCAACTCTAGGTAATAATGATCCAACTACTTTGGAGAATGATCAATCTTATGAAATTTTTGATAAAAGTGGGCTTGGAGAGGTCATGACTTTATCTGGTGATAATCCCACTATTTTGGAAGAGTGTCAACTTTGCATGCATGTGGATCATGTAGAGAAAATTTTATGTGATAGCTATATTGTTTAATTTCATTATTATCCTACATGTAATTATAATGAGAGAGGAAAATATGGTTGTAGAAATTTTCATGTCACTAAATTACATCTCGTTATGTTGAGATTGCTATTGTTTCTTTCTTTTTCATTGCATATGCTAGTTTTTGCTTGTCTTGATAATTTGTTTGCTTATAAAATGCCTATGCATAGGAAGTATGTTAGACTTATATGTGATTTTCACATGTTTTATGATGCTCTCTTTGTGTTTCAATTATTATCTTTCATGTGAGCATTATTGAAATATCAATGCCTAGCTAAAAGGGCGTTAAACAATAGCGCTTGTTGGGAGGCAACCTAAATTTATTTTTATGGTTTTTGTTTTTGGTTCTGTTTTTCAATAAAAACACATTATTACCTCTGTATTAGTTGTGTTTTGGTGTTTTAATTAGTGTTTGAGCCAAGTAAGACCTTTGGGATGGTCTATGGTGATAGTTGATTTGATCTTGCTGAAAAACAGAAACATTTGCGCTCATTCCCAGAAATTTAGAAAATCATAGAAACATGATTTTGATCTGAATATTTTACACAAGATTTATACAAAAATTTCCTAAATTATCCTAATTTTTCAGAATTTTTGGAGTTACACAAGTATACGAAATTTCCAGATTACTACAGACTATTTTGTTTTTGACAGATTCTGTTTTCTGTGTGTTGTTTGCTTATTTTGATGAATCTATGGGTAGTATCAGGGGGTATAAACCCTGGAGCAGTTGTAACACACTAGATATAACATCAATATAAATTTAGAATGAGTTCACAACAGTACCTAAAGTGGTGATTTATTTTATTATACTAACGGATCTTATGAGTTTTCTATTAAGTTTTGTGTTGTGAAGTTTTCAAGTTTTGGGTAAAGATTTGATGGACTATGGAATAAGGAGTGGAAAGAGCCTATTGGGTATGCCCAAGGCACCACAATTTAATATACAAGGACAACCAAGAATCTAAGCTTGGGGATGCCCCAGATGGCATCCCCTCTTTCGTCTTCAATCCATTGGTAATTTTCTTGAGGCTATATTTTTATTCACCACATGATACGTGTTTTGCTTGGAGCGTCTTGTATGATATGAGTCTTTGCTTTTTAGTTTGCCACAATAATCCTTGCTGTACACACCTTTTGAGAGGGACACACTTTAATCGTGAATTTATTAGAATACTCTATGTGCTTCACTTATATCTTTTGAGCTAGGCAGTTTGCTCTAGTGCTTCACTTATATCTTTTTAGAGCACGACGGTGGCTTTATTTTATAGAAATTCTTTAACTCTCATGCTCTACTTATATTATTTTGAGAGTCTTAAACAGCATGGTAATTTTCTTAGGTTATGAATTTAGTCTTAATATGATGGGCATCCAAGAGGGATATAATAAAAACTTTCATATAAAGAGCATTGAATATATGATAAGTTTGATTCCTTGCATTTGTTTTGAGATATAAAGATGGTGATATTAGAGTCATACTAGTGATTAATTATGGATTGGTAGAAATACTTGTGTTAAAGTTTGTGATTCCCGTAGCATGCATGTATGGTGAACCGTTATGTGATGAAGTCAAAGCATGATTTATTCTTTGATTGTCTTCCTTATGAGTGGCGGTCGGGGACGAGCGATGGTCTTTTCCTACCAATCTATCCCCCTAGGAGCATGCGTGTAGTACTTTGTTTCGATGGCTAATAAATTTTTGCAATAAGTATGTGCGTTCTTTATGACTAATGTTGAGTCCATGGATTATACGCACTCTCACCCTTCCACCATTGCTAGCCTCTCCAGTACCGCGCAACTTTCACTGGTGCATTAAACCCACCATATACCTTCCTCAAAACACCCACCATACCTACCTATTATGGCATTTCCATAGCCATTCCGAGATATATTTCCATGCAACCTCCACCGTTTCGTTTTATTATCACACGCACCATCATTGTCATATTGCTTTGCATGATCATGTAGTTGGCATAGTTTTTGTGGCTTGGCCACCGTTCATATTTTTTATACATGTCACTCTTAATCATTGCACATCCCGGTACACCGCCGGAGGCATTCATATAGAGTCATATTTTATTCTAAGTATCGAGTTGTAATTATTGAGTTGTAAGTAAATAAAAGTGTGATGATCATCATTATTAGAACATTGTCCCATGTGAGGAAAGGATGATGGAAGCTATGATTCCCTCACAAGTTGGGATGAGTCTCCGGACTTTAAAAATAATAAAAGAGGCCAAAGAAGCCCAAATAGAAAAAGAGGCGAAAGAAGCCCAAATAAAAAAGAGAGGCCAAAGAAGCCCAAATAATAAAAAAAAATGCGAGAAAAGAGAGAAGGGACAATGTTATTATCCTTTTTCCACACTTGTGCTTTGAAATAGCACCATGATCTTCATGATAGAGAGTCTCCTATTTTGTCACTTTCATATACTAGTGGGAACTTTTCATTATAGAACTTGGCTTGTATATTCCAATGATGGGCTTCCTCAGAGTGCCCTAGGTCTTCATGAGCAAGCAAGTTGGATGCACACCCAGTTAGTTTCTTTTTGAGCTATCATACACTTATAGCTCTAGTGCATCCGTTGCATTGCAATCCCTACTCACTTGCATCGATATCAATTGATGGGCATCTCCGTAGCCCATTAATTTGCCTAGTTGATGTGAGACTTTCTCCTTCCTTTTTGTCTTCTCCACAACCACCATATTCTATTCCACCTATAGTGCTATGTCCATGGCTCACGCTCATGTATTGCGTGAAAGTTGAAAAAGTTTGAGAACACCAAAAGTATGAAACAATTGCTTGGCTTGTCATCGGGGTTGTGCATGATGAAATACTTTGTGTGATGAAGATGGAGCATAGCCAGACTATAGGTTTTTGTAGGGATAACTTTCTTTGGCCATGTTATTTTTTGAAGACATGATTGCTTTATTAGTATGCTTGAAGTATTATTGAAGCCTCTAGTGAAACCTATGGCCCATGGGTCTATTTTCCATCATATATTTTCAGATCTATAAACCAAAAAACCCAAAAATACCTTGTTGTAATTTATTTATATTTACTTTAGTTTGCTCTTTTATTTATCTTTTATACTTTTCTCTATTAGATCTCACTCTTGTTCGGGACCGTGAAAGGATTGACAACCCCTTTTTCGGATTGTGTGCAAGTGTTTGTTAATTTGTGCAGGTGCATATATTGGAGACTTGCTTGTGCCTCCTACTGGATTGATACCTTGGTTCTTAACTGAGGGAAATATTTATCTCTACTTTGCTGCATCACCCTTTCCCCTTCAAGGGAAAAATCAACGCAAGCTCAAGAAGTAGCAGTTCTTTATGACTAGTGTTGAGTCCATGGATTATACGCACTCTCACCCTTCCACCATTGCTAGCCTCTCTAGTACCGTGCAACTTTCGCCGGTGCATTAAACCCACCATATACCCTTCCTAAAAACAGCCACCATACCTACCTATTATGGCATTTCCATAGCCATTCCGAGATATATTGCCATGCAACTTCCACCGTTCCGTTTTATTATGACACACACCATCATTGTCATATTGCTTTGCATGATCGTAAGATAGATAGCATGATATTTTCATGGCTTGTCTGTTTTTTGATATCTTTGCTATGCTATATCATTGCACGTCCCAGTACACCGCCAGAGGCATTCATATAGATTCATATTTTGTTCTAGTATTGAGTTGTAATTCTTGAGTTGTAAGTAAATAAAAGTGTGATGATCATCATTATTAGAGCATTGTGCCATGTGAGGAAAGGATGATGGAGGCTATGATTTCCTCACAAGTCGGGATGAGACTCCATACTTAAAAATAAAAAAGAGGCCAAAGAGCCCAAAATAAAAAAATAGCCCAAAGAGCCCAAACAAAAAAAAAGAAAAAGTGAGAAGGGACAATGTTACTATCCTTTTTCCACACTTGGGCTTCAAAGTAGCACCTTAATCTTCATGATAGAGAGTCTCCTATTTTATCACTTTCATATACTAGTGGGAATTTTTCATTATAGAACTTGGCTTGTATATTCCAATGATGGGCTTCCTCAAATTGCCCTAGCTCTTCGTGAGCAAGCAAGTTGGATGCACACCCACTTAGTTTTCCTTTTGAGCTTTCATATAGCTCTAGTGCATCCGTTGCATGGCAATCCCTACTCACTTGCTTCGATATCAATTGATGGGCATCTCCATAGCCCATTAATTTTCTTAGTTGATGTGAGACTTTCTCCCTTTTATCTTCTCCTCACAACCACCACCATACTATATTCCACCTATAGTGTTATATCCATGGCTCACGCTCAAGTATTGTGTGAAAGTTGAAAAAGCTTGAGAACATTAAAAGTATGAAACAATTGCTTGGCTTGTCATCGGGGTTGTGCACGATAAAATATTTTGTGTGATGAAGATAGAGCATAGCCAGACTATATGATTTTGTAGGGATAACTTTCTTTAGCCATGATATCTTGAGAAGACATGATTGCTTTATTAGTATGCTTTTTTTATCAATCAAAGATAGTAGGAGAGGATCCTGCTGACAAATATTAACCTTTTCAAATAGCCAAGTTACATATTACAAGTAAAGACTTGTTCCCTCAGAGTTCAAGCCATCACCACACAGGGGGTAGTGGGGCCATAGTTCTGAGGATCCCAAGTAAGAGGGGTCGGATTAAAGGGTATTTTCTATGAAGGAGATGATAAAATCCGCTAGGGATGGTTTGACCCTATGACACAATAAGGCAAGGTCAGATTTTAGCCTCATTCTCCAGGAGGTAAACATGTGTGGAATCCCTTGAAATATCTCTCCATTGTGTTCTTTCCAAATACTCCAGGCAGCCAACATAAAAATTTCCATAAATAGTGGGAGGTGCCATCTTTGTTTACCACTATGAGTTAGCTGTAACCTGTCTCCGTCGGCCGGCCAGTCAAACCCAAGGGTGGTCCAGCATCGCTGGCTGAAGGGACATTAGAAGAAGAGGTGTTCGACCGTTTCCTCCACATTTTTTGTGCACAGGGTGCACTGCACATCATCACCAACAATGTAATGTCTTCTTTTTAGCATATTTTTCGTGTTGACTCTGTCTGCCAGAAGTAACCACATAAATACTTTAATCTTCATTGTACATTTGGACTTCCAGATCCAGGAGAAGGCCTCGTGGGCTGTCACATTTCTGAAGAAAAAGTTGTAATAATTGGCAGAGGTGTATGTTGGCCCCCAGTTGCATGTCCACATGTCTTTGTTAGCAGGATCAGGGGATGTGGCGGTAGTCATTTCTTGGAGGTGTTGCAGTTCCACACGTGCCTGTGCTAAGAGGGGAAGATTGAAACCAATGTTGATATTACTCATCGTCAAGAAGTTGGCAACAGACGCATCTTCAATTTTAGTGAAGGAGAAGGCCCATGGAAATGATTCTTCGAGGATTTGTTCCATCCATAGATCTTTCCAGAAGAGAGCAGTGGTTCCATCTCCAATTTGCACAGACGTGATTCCTCTGTAGACATCACTTAGGTTCATAATATCGCGCCACCAAAAGGATCCACAGGCATCGACAACATGGGGCACCATGTTCATGTAATATGTGGACCAGATGAGGTTTATCCAGGGTACATCTTGTTTGTTATAGAAGTTGTGCAGAAATTTGAGCAAAAGAGCCGTGTTTTGGATTTTGATATTCAGGATCCCAAGCCCTCCATGCTTCTTGGGCCGGCAGACCAAGTCCCAGGCGGCAAGGGAGTTTACGGTCTCGCCCTGGTCGGTTTTTTTACGCCATAGGCATTTTCGGCGAATCTTATCCAGATGTTTAATCAACTTGGGGGGGACTTCAGAGTGCACACCGGGTAGACCAGCATTGACATGATTAGAGAATTCAGAAGTGTCAGCTTGCTGCCATGATCAAGCATACAAAGGGAGGATGAGAGTTTGCGTTCAGTGCGCTCAACTAGCGGCATCAGGTCAGTCATTGTTGGTTTGGTAGTCCCCATCGGAAGGCCAAGGTAAGTGAAGGGCATAGTGCCAATGGAGCATTGCCAAATGTGAGACAGCTGCAGGGCCAAATCATCATCGATGTTAATAGGAACTAGCAAGGATTTTTGGAAGTTGATCTTGAGCCCAATGGAGTCTGCAGAGTCAATTAGCAGTTGTTTCATGGTTGCGGTTTGTTCTGGGCAGGCCGGCATCAGTAGAATAGTATCGTTCGCATATTGGACGACAGGGAAATCTGTTGTCCCACGAGCCAGGATCGGGACCTGAATCTTCTGTTATCGGTAGGCATCATTGATCGCAGCTTGAAGCAGCTCAGCGGCAAGGATAAAGATTAAGGGGGAGAGCAGATCGCCTTGTCGCACACCCTGACAACAGTGGAATTGTCGTCCCGGAACACCATTGAGCAAGATCGAAGAAGTGCCAGACTTCATGATTGCCAACATGGCAGAGTGGTTGATGGTGTCAAAGGCTTTCGCAAAGTCAAGCTTGAGCGGAGTAATGGGTGCGCTCGACTGTTTACATTGGTATATGTATTTAAAGGCCCAGGCGAGACAGTCTTGGATGGTTCTGGTGCGTAGGAAGCCATATTGGGTTTTGTGGACTATTTTCAGAACAATTTTCTGAAGTCTGTTGGCCAAATTTTTTGTTATGATCTTCAGACAACAATTAAGCAGAGTGATTGGCCGAAAGTCGTTCGTGGTTTTAGGAGAGCTAGTCTTCGGGATGAGGGTGATGAATCCCGAGTTGATACTGGTCAGATCCAAGTTTCCTTCGTAGAACTCCTCACACAGTTTGTAAAAATCTTTTTTAATGATGTGCCAACAGGATTTGAGAAATTGTCCATTGAAGCCATCTGGGCCGGGAGCATGGTCATTGGGCATGGATCACACCACATCAACAATCTCTTGATGTGTAAAGGGGGGGAGAGGACATCCAGGCCTTCAATTCGCTTAATGATTGTTGGAAGGTCAAATATCGTATTAGTTGTAGATGATTCTACCAGTCTTCGTTTGTATGTATTGAACAGGAGTGCCTATTTGGAGATGTGATCACTAACAGTCGTTCCATCTGGTAACTTGAGTGTGGCTATGGAATTCTTACAGTATCTCTCCGTGGCAAGGGCGTGGAAAAGTTTAGTGTTCTCGGAGCCAAATTTGATGTATCTAATGGTGCACCATTTCCTCCAGTACTGATTCTGGAATTCTAAAACTTTAAGGAGGTGAGCTTTGACAATACATCTGAAGTTGATTTCAGGTCGAGAGAGAGGTCTCCGGTCCTCAAGTCCATCCATTTCATGCAAGGCTTGATTACAGTTTTGGATGAGGATGGTTAGCTTAGATATGCTTTTACTCCAAGACTTGAGGTAATATCTTAATGATTTAAGCTTTCTGCAGATAGTAGCAGCGGCATTGTTGGCATGGCAGGGTTTGTTCCAAGAAGTTTCCACCACATTCAGGAAGTTTGAGTGATTGATCCAGAAGTTTTCAAACCGAAATATCTTGCATTTTGGGATACTGGTTTCAATGTGCACTACACAAGGGGTGTGGTCGGATACGGGTTTTTCAAGGGTGGTCACCAAGGTGTTTGGGAATGAATGGGTCCAGTGACATGAAGAGAAGAACCAATCCAGTTGTTCGAGAAGAGGGTCATCCTGCATTTTACTCCACATATAAGATCGTCCTTTAAGGAGCAGTTCAATCAAGGCCTGTGATCGGATAATGTCATTGAACATGAGAATGTCATTCGCATCACCACCTGCTTTGTTTCTATTGTCTGAAGATCTAATGAAATTATAATCACCCACAAGGAGCCAATCTTCAGAGTCAGGGATGTTCAGGTCATACAGCCAGTTAGTGAAGGCTAGGCGATCATCACCTTGGCAAGGCCCGTAAATGTTATATACGGACCAGATGTGGCCCGAGGACTTGGAAGTAAATGACATTCCTAGGGAAAATAGATCAGAAAAACATTGTGTCCCATCAAAGATAGAACTAGTCCAGATGGTAATTAGTCCTCCAGAAGCACCTCGGGAAGGAACATAAACAAACTTGTCGAAGCGTTTAGGGCAGAAAGTTTTAACAAAAGCCATATCAAAATGCATGCGTTTGGTCTCTTGCAAGCAAACCACAGCACAACCAGAAGACTCAATTGCATTTCTAATAGCTAGTAGTTTCTTGTCTGAATTTATTCCATGCACATTCCACACTAGCACATTCCATTGCTGGTTAGGAGGCATGATGGCTCAGCTCAGGTGGAGGACGAGGAAGAGCCCTCCTGGTCAGCCATGAGCTTGTTGTTGGACAGGTCTTCAGCCGGAATGCCGCACCTAACAGTGTCAATCATCTGGAGCATGGGGATGGGAGTTGGGGGAGGCACCGAGTCGAGTCCAGCAGAAGTGGTGATGGTGGGGTTATGGGCTGCAGGAGTCTGACGAGCCTTGACCTTGCTTTTGTGCACCCGGGCGTCAGCCATTGATGGTGCCTTGAAACCGTCGTACTTATTCGTAGGAGAGCTGCGGCGCAGAGAAGATTCATCAAATTGCAGTTGCTTCTTCTTTCTATCTTTGCGGGCAGGGCCTGAGTTCAGGGAAGTGGTGTCTGAAGAAGCAGTGGCATCTAAGGAAACCATAATGTTGTCCGAATCAACTGGTGTGTGAACATCTGTCAGGTGGGGCTCTATCAGATCAGCAGTGGCAGGAATGGTGTGATCCTCGTTCAAAGTGGCAACTAGCAGCGTTAGGGTCTCAACCTCAGCAGTCATAGCAGTGGCCGGACGACAGAGAACCAGATCGTCAGGCTGCTGGGTGGGAACATTAGCGTTGACTTGTGCTTGAAGTTGGGGCGGATCAAGAAACTCCTCAATCACTACATGCGACATACCAGATGGACTGGGAGCAGGGTAGCTGGTGGGAAGATGTGTGAAGCGGAGGCCTTCATCAGCAATTGAGATTTGAACGTCAATCTGAAGATGGTCATCCCGTAGTCCGTATACATTGTTCCATGGACCAAAAGTGGCCAGGATTGGACGGATGGCATCGTACAGAAATGTATTGAGCCGCCTGCTAGGAGTTGGGTTATTGAGCAGAAGGTTCATGATCTCATTGCCTTGGGTGGACAGACTGAAGGTAAGACCATTGTTATGCATTTCAACAGAGACAGTGAGGGATTCATGAGTTGTGTCTAGGTTGGAAGGAGTCAATTCCCTAACAGTGTTCTCTAAAGCGATCAAGGTCAGATCATCTTGATTGTTGCTGGAGTCATCAGAAACTGTAATGGAATCATTCCACGCTTGGGCAGGGTTGTCAGAGATGTTGTTTTTCAGAACAATTCCATCTTGCACAAAAGACCCTAGGCAGCCAGCCAAGCTTGGAAGTTCATCAAATAAGGTGGCATATACAGCGCATGATGTGCAGGAGGTACAGGCCATTCACCCCAAACAGCATCGATCTGAATCTCATCGTCGTCAGTGTCTTGGTTATCAACTGGTGCAGCTTCAGGAGGTGCTCCATTCTGAGCCAGCCAATTGTGTACCTGTTGTTGATAGAGCTGCTCCGCTGTCACATCAGGACCAAACTGGGGGTGCGGGATACCATTGGGCGGTGGTGGTTCTTTGCCGGCCGCCGGGACTTCAGGCAAAAGACCGTTCCAATCATTGCTGCGGAGGATAGTGACTTGTACAGTCCAGCCATCCCGTGCTCTTCCTAACTAACGAACAACTAAGCTTTTAGGGATCAGCCGCATGTGGATAACTTGCACTTGGATCATCACATATCTCCGGTCTTGCCTAGGGTTTTACCATGAAATCAGGCCTCCAACCCCCCCCCCCCCCCACACACACACACAGATTTATTGATGTAATACTCTGTCTGGTAGTCATAGGGGAAACCAAAATAGAGGAACCGGAGCTAGGGGCCAAAGGTGGTAGAACACCTATTCAGAGAAGCATTGTGCGGAACAAAAGAAATCAAGAGATCTTCATCTTCAAGCTCTAGGGGAGTGGCCACTGTTGTATCTCTAGTGAAAGCATTAACAAATCCAAAGATACCAACACTGAATGGATGATCGCTGGCCTCTGTGGTGAACAACTGAGATTCATGCAACATCCCCTCCACCGTGTCCTTGATGGCAGCTCAGCGATGCAGAGGGATATAGTGGCTGGCCTCGGTGATGGCGAGGAAGTCGTGGTTGAGAGGAGGGATTGGGCCGACCACCACTGGTACAGCGAGGTGCTATACAAATGGTTTTTAACCCCTTTCCGCGACGGTGTTTTGAACCGTCGCTAAGTGAGTGACTGTGATAGGGGGGTCCTTCCCATAGGACCCAGAAACCGTCGGTGATAGGCCCTCCGGTCACACATGCTCGGCAAAGTGAGGTCGTGTGCGACGGGCGAGCGATCAAATATGGTTATACATACAGTTGTGCTAAAAAAATACAATTATATAGGCCAAATCATTTCCGGTCGTAAGTACATCCCACATAGTCAGTCCCGGCTAAACGTTTCCGTTCGTATGTACATTCCACACAGTGAATCCAAGGAATACGTTTCCATTAGTATGTACATCCCACACATTTAATCCAAGAAGTACGTTTCCGTTCGTATATACATCCCGCACAGTCACTCCAAGGAAAACGTTTCCGTTCGTAGGTCCATCACACACAATTTTCCCCATTAAATCGTTTGTGATAGCGTTGCCATTGCACACAATATTAACAATTTTATCATTTGCATTATTGAATGCATCACACACGGTGCTTAGAAGAAACTGTGTGGGAAAGACTGTTCATCACACACACTTTTTATGTGGTAAACGTTTGCGCAAGGTGGCCTAACACAAACAGTTTTCAAGAGGATGTCGTGTGTGATTGTTCATTGATCCAACACGGTTTATTCCTAGAAACTGTGTGTGTTGCCTGAGGTCATTGCCCACGGTATTTTCTCAATAACCGTTTGCAATAGAAAAACCCAATTAACAGGCTAATTGGCCATTAACAGGCTAATTCTCCTATTCTTAATAATCCATTTATTAATCTAATTGACATTTCATATTATGCACACAATATATTTCATTTTCATATTAAGGAAGCAGGATTTCATAATTGAAATACATCAGAGTACAACATCATATAGCTTCAGCACTCAGCTACCCCATTACACAACTACACCAGCACCAAGTTTCACATGCAACATCTATAACCTTTCGAAATTAGCATCATAGATGGTACATAGACAGATGAATCTCATCTGGAAAACTGCTGAAGCGGAAGGCGAATATTGAGCCTTCATTGATGTTGAAGGTCTTTGCAACTTTAGGCCAGTGCCTGTGGATGATTGACCGTCCATCCTTCGTCCTCTTCAGGAACACTTCAATATTGAACCGTGGGTGTTGTATGAATACCTTCCTCGCCTCCTGACCATACAGGTGGTTTGAGAGGTACTCCCTCTGTAAACTAATATAAGAGCATTTAGATCACTAGAGTAGTTATCTAAACGCTCTTATATTAGTTTACGAAGGGAGTAATCATCAGTGAACTGCTTTGGAAAGGCCTGAAAACAAGGATATGCATAAATATCTTCCCTAGATTTGAAATGGCGCAAAGGAATTAAAAAGACAAGTTATAACAGTTAGTACCATGCTGTAGTGAACTGATGTCTTCTTCATTGTGTAGACAAAGATCTTGTTGCTTTTGTCGCTAATTTCTTTATCCTAACAATCTTTTTGATTTTCTTGACTTGACTGATATTCATGGACATTTCCCCATATGCAAAAAGGGTCGAACAGTGGGTCAAAACCTCTGACAGCAGGACCTACATGTGCAAGACCAAATTGTTAAAAACCTAATATTAAAAAAAAGAAGTGGAAAGGTGTGTTATTAACTGCAACATGCCTAATATTTAAAAACAAGCAAACATAGTCATTCAAACTTGTATTGTGCAGGTCTAAGTACACTAGTTATTAACCCTGTTTGGATCCATGGGTTAGAGTTAGTTTGAGCTAGCTTGGGCTCAAATAGCCCTAAAGTATCCAAACATGAGGTCTAGTTTGAGCTAGTTGCATCTAACCCACTGAAAACAACTATCCCACCCAAGAGGTGCTAATTGGGGCTAGTTCTCCTAGTGCATTTATTGTCAATCTAACCCTGTCATCCAAACACCTCTTTGGCTAGAGTTAGTTTAGGGTTAGTCATTGTTGAGTATCATTGTTATCTAGGAAACGTAGGATATCATAGGATTTATTCTACCTTGACTTGTACTCCAAGATGACCATGTACTCCTATATAAATGCCCACGAGGCTCAAGCAATACAATCAACTATTCCACCAATCTCTCTCTCCCTTTTAACTGTCATGAGCTAAAAACTAACTCTAACCTCTAGCTAAGTTAGAGTATCCAAATAGTGCCATTGTTAAATCAAATGGAAAGGCGTGTTAAATACTCCCTCCGGTCCTTTTACTCTGCATATAAGAATTGTCTAAAGTCAAACTTCATAAAGTTTGACCTTATTTATATGAAAAAATATCAACATTTACCATGCTAAAGTTATACAATATGAAAATTTAAGTCATGACACATCTACCGATATTGATTTCATATGTGAATGTTGGTATTTTTTTCTATAAAGTTGGTCAAACTTTATGAGGCTTGACTTTAGACAAATCTTATATGTGAACTAAAAAGATTCGGAGGGAGTACAACATGCTTAACAGCAACCAAATATAGTCATTCATAGAGCTATTGATAAAATTGGTATTGATGAAATTGAACTGCACAGTTCATACTAGCACATATAGAACATCACACTGTGAATAGCTGAAATAAACAAGGCATACTACGAACAACCAAAGATGGCAATTGAAACTAGACATATGCTAACTACAAACAACCTAACAACCAAAAACCGTAGAAATAAATAAGGCGTAATACAAACAACCAAATATAGCAATAAATACTGGACATGTTCTCACTACAAAAGGGGTTCGAGAAAACAAATCATGGGTTTCCTCACTTGTCATAGATTGGCTCCTCCTCGTGGTCGCCGTCGATGAGGTCTGACTTGCCAGCTGAGGATCCCAAGCCAGCGTCGCAAAACATGTCCTTCAGAAATGACAAAAGGGGCTCCATGGCGATGAAGGATGGCAAATTGTTCATAACAAGCCGCAGGAGATCAGCGGCAGGGCCATCGATGAGATCGATGACTGTCGAACCCGAAGGGTTGGGGGTGGGCAACTTAACATGTGACATAGCCCGCATCAAGCCGTCGCTGTCGACGACCTCGATGTCATAGCCGGTGTCCGTGACATGCCAGAATACTCTAGCCCGCTGATTGAAAGGCTCAATCCAGGTCGAGTCATGGTCATCAGCTTCCTCGGTGGCCACCTCACCGATGTCGGGCGAAGAGGCCGCAGTAAAGCTCTTTTGGGCCATTCGCTCATCTTAGAGGACGTAGGGCTTAGGTTGCGACGCTCTGGAGTGGGGGAGGGGGTGGGGATAGGGACCTCTGGCAAAGGGGGCGTTTTGCATGCGTCATCTAAGAAACTCAGGGTGGCGAGGGTATGTATATCAGTGGGTAAACTGCACGGGCAGACCGGTAGAGGTTGACAATGAAGGCGGCGCGGCGGCGACCTAGCTAGGTTTGGAGGGAGGGAGGGGTGGTGTGTATGTGTGTGAGTGGGGGATTTGTGGTGAGCGAAGGATTTGGGGTGTGTGTGTGGAGGGGGTCCAAGGTGGTGTTTGAGGAAATGGCGCGGGTATTGAAAATTTTACTAGGCGGGAGTAAAATGGCGGGGCTACCAAAAATTTGGATCAAGGGATTGAAGCAGAGCGGGGCGAGAGTAACAAACATCACACACGGTTAAAACATAATAATCGTTTGCTATCAAACAGAAAAACACTCCAGCCGAGCAGATATTTCTGAGATTGCAAGGGATGCAGGCGGGAATAAAATGCCGGGGCTATTGAAAATTTGGATCTACTGATTGAAGCAGAGCAGGAGTAACAGACATTGCACACGGTCCACACATACTAATCATGTGCTATCAAATAGAAAAACCATCTAGGCGGGTAGATATTTTTGAGATTGCGAGGGAGTAGATATTTTCGAGAGGGGGAGGGAAGCCTTGTGGAGCCCAATCTACTGTGATCATGTGGGTGACAGGGGCAGGGGCGCGGCACACGGGTAGTCCTAGAGCATCGTGTCTGTTTCGTACCCGATCGCAGACGGTTGCTGCGTCCGACTCGTCTGTTGTTTATAAATTTGGCGAAAAAAAGTGGGAAAGGGTCAGAACATGAACACACTTGCATGTGGACCAAATATATGTATGAAAAGGGTGGTTTGATGTTCAAATATCCAATGCACAACTTTGATGTGGCACCTGTCGCACAAAGCGCACGTCATGATTGCAGCCCCCCCCCCCCCCCCCACAAACACACACACCCACACACACTTCGTGTTGGCGGGAGGGGAATCCTAGCTATGAACGCATGCCCCCAAATAGCTAGGTCTGACATCTCACCCTACCGTAACACAAAACCGAAAGGAGTATATCATGGTCAACCCCCCCCCCTTGCTTCCGATCAAATGTGGACCGTGTGCGGGCCCACAGATGTGTTCTTCTGGCGCTAGATGGGTGAGACCACATATGAACCACACCCGCGGGTGGCCCGATATGTGTGTGTGTGTGTGTGTGTGTGAAAACGATGTGGTGTGATATTTAAATAACCAAATCACAAATTTGATGTGGCACATGTGCATCACAAATTAACCGGACATCCCCGACCCCACGAAGGTTCATCTAGTGAGAAGTAGTACTGCCCCCCCCCCACACACACACACACACACTTTGAGTCGGTGGGAGGGGGCATCTCACCAAGGCGTATTGTAAGACTGACCAAGAAGAATCACCACCTTGGTCGTATAACCTCTCTTGTTGTTGGGTCAATGTCATGCATGGACGTCCACATGCGGCCCACATGCGGCCCCACAAAATAGGCTAGCTTGTCGCCAATAACCACGTGAGGGAGTGCCTGAAGACAACCATTGCGTGCATGTGGCCCAAACATATGTATGAAGTGTCATGTGGTGTTTGAATATACCCAATGCACAACTTTGATGTGGCATCGTGCTGTTGGAACCGGAAAGCCCCCACACGAAGCGAGGGTTCACGACACGTATACTATATATATATAGGGATTCGTGTGTATGTGAGCCCTCGAACTTAGGTCTCGAATATCACCATGATCGACGTACGACTATACGGTAATGCGAACCAAGAGAAGAAGAATCCACCCAAGTAACCTCTCTTGCATGCGTTGTTGGTCGAAGTGATGGACGTCCACGCGGGCCCACGAATATATAGGCTGTCGATGATAACCAAGCGAGGGAGAGTGTCCAAATACAACAACTGCATGCATGTACCCCAAACATATGTATGGACATGCGTGATGCATATGCATATATGTTTGAATACCAAAAGCTTAACATTTTGATGTGGCACATTCATGCGTCGAAAATCGCATAGTCCCCACACAGATTTGGTTCATGACGCGTCGCGTGCTGGCCCCCCCCCCCCCACTTTAACCCGGTGGGAGGGATTCGTGCGTACACATGCGCTCAAAGTATCATTGCATGTACCGTACCGTATAAGACGAACCAAAATTTAATCCCCTCCTAATTATAAGTCAAATTAACCTCTATCGCTGTCGGTCGAAGTCATTGACCAAGCGGGCACACCGAGATGGATGAAGCATCTCGCTGATAACCCCGTGAGTGAGTGCTAGAGGACAACCGCCATGGCTTGCTTGTGGGCCAAACAGATGTATGGAGATGTGTGGTTGTGATGTTTGAATACCTAATATATATGCAGAACTTTGATGTGGCACCTGCCTCGGAAACCTTTAAGTCCCCCACATGAACCGAGGTTCATGACACGTAGTATATATATGTTGCCCCCCTCCCCTCTTTGATGCATAATATATGTATACTCCTACGTACGGTAACACAACCCGAAAATAATCCTCCTTGTTCGTCAAATTACCTTTCTTGTTGTGTCATATATTAGATGGACGGTGACCTCGCGGGCCCATGGAGGGAAGAGTCGCAGGCGAATGAGTGACAACCATCGTCTGCACGTGGCCCAATGTGTTGGTGATGTTTTTAGTACCCAATATGCACAACTTCTTTGTGGCACCTGCCTCGGGAACCGAAAAGTCCCCACACGGAGCAAGATCGTTCATGACGTGTGTGTAGTATATGTGCTGCCCCGGCCCCCTCCTCCCCTCTTCGACGTGTACTATATACTCCTACCGCAACACAACCCAAAAAGAAACCTCCTTGTTGGGTCAAAGTGATGGAGGACAACCTCGCGGGCCCACGGATGGAAAAATCACACGCGAGTGACTGTCCTATATTACACGTAGTATTTCCCCCGACCACCCTCTTCAACACGTACTATATATATATATATATATATACTCCTACCGTATGTAACAAAAACCAAAAAATGACCATCCTTGTTGGTCAAATTAACCTCTCTCACCGCATCTCATAGTGCTAGACACCGACCTCGCGGGCCCACATGAGTGAGTGTCCTAGGACCACCGCGTGCATGTGGCCCAAAGACGCATGTCAAACTTTTTCTGCAGCGAACATGCGACCAAAGGAGTTTAGTGTTAAAAATTGAAAAAAATAGATAACATTTGTCCGTTTTTATACGTTGATTGATTTCCCAGGGATTTAATGTGGAAAAATCAAATTTGATCTACATGATGCCCGTGATAGTGCACGAAAATGGATTGCAAAATCATATGTGTACGTGTCCCTGGGTGCATGTTTAGTCCCCATGCAAGAAATTTCTAACATTGAGAATCTTGATTTTAAAATCCAGTAAATCCAAAACTAAGTTGAAATTCATGAACTTATCGTGGTATCATATGGACACCAATAGACTTTGATTTTTTTTTTCAAATTTGAGACAAGTTTTGATAAAATCTTCTTACATACAGGAAATTATCAATAATTATCAACCAATATCGCAAACGGACTCTTTATTCGAACCGTCTGCGTTAGACCAACAATGTACGTGCCATGCTTCGGTTAAGCAATAAAGTGGCAGAATTAATCATCAAAAAGGAAAAATCAATATAATACGTGCCGCGCACGCGTCCCGTGTGCCGTACGAGCATGCGTGAGTTGACGAGACGCATGCTAGCAGGTAGACCAGGAGGCCGAGGCATGTGCGTGTTCGCTACGCACTCACCGTGGGGTGTGCTAGTAGCTGTGTGAAATGATGGTAGGCATGCCAGCAGTCCGCTATGCAAGCTCACCGGGAGGCGAGCCAGCCCTTTGACCGCCGCCCACCTCGCTCCCACTGCTCCATATTAATGGCGCGCCCGATCCGCTGGTCATAATAGGCGGCCGCACACCCCGTCCACAGTTATCACCGCTACATGGAGTGTATTAGGATTTTGCCGAAGCGCACCATCGGTGGGAGTGGCGACGCCAGGGCTGGTGAAGCACCTGCGCAACGCATGAAGCTGGGCGAAGAGGTTGTTGTCGCTGCCGACGTGGTCTCGCATGGGAAGCAGCGCGACCTTGACTTCGTCGCCGTCGTCGTGCCTCCCCAGACGGAGTCGGAGGTCCACAGCTACTCCGGCAACGACTCCGACTCCAACGTAAAACCGGTTAGTCCCCCCTCCCCCCCTCCGCCCCTTTTGTTGGGAACAGAAATCCTTGGTTATGGTCACCCAGTCCATGAAATTAGAGTAAGATTCGTTAGATCTGTGTAGTGTATTGATTGTTTGAATGGTATCTATGGTTAGTGATTAATTGTTTGTTCTGTACAAATGATTTTTTTTGCTAATAATTCAGCTAGGGTTAGCGTGCATGCTAATAATTCATAGCCAGATCTTGAGAATTGATTTTGAATGTCCTACATATATGTTTGTGCCTTTTCTTCTTCCAGATCTTGAGAATTCATTTTGAATGTCCTACATGTATGTTTCTGCCTTTTTTCAGATTGCTATGTACACAGATGAAGCTCCAGCCAGCGGCGCCACTGGCTGTAGATCCTGCACCCGGCAGCGCAGGAAGAAGCGGCCACGCCCCCTGGATCTGAGGAACCCAGAGAATATCGGGCAGACCGCATCAGCGATCTCCCGGACTCCATCCTTGGGGAGATCATCTTCCTTCTCCCCACCAAGGATGGCTGCCGCACACAGGTCCTTGCATCTCGGTGGCGCACTCTATGGAGCGCTGCGCCTCTTAATCTCGACTGTCGCCGGCTGTGTGTCGTTCATGATTTTGAACTCCACGGAGCCATCATCTCCTCCCACCAGTGCTTCGTTCAACACCTATGCATCCCGGCATGCTGCCTGCTACACATACCCTGCACGGTGGATGCCTGGATGACATCTCGTCAATTCGAAAAACTCCAGCATCTTGAGTTCTACCATTACTATGCAAATAGTTGTCCACCAAGCGTTGTAGCTGTGCCCTCACCACCAATGTCCATCTCATGGTTTTCCTCCTCTCTCCACACTGCCACCCTGGCCCGATGTTATCTACCAGACAATCTGGTACAAATGCTTCGACTTCCACTACTAAAAAAACTCACGCTTGTGGTGGTCGATCTGTCAGAGGCCTCACTGCACAGCATCATCCACTCCTACTGCCCTGCCCTGGAGCGCTTGCTGCTTGTTTTTGGAAAATAAATCCATATCCGTTGTCTCCAAATAAAGTCGCCTCACCTTGTAAGCATTGGAATTTGCTTTAAAGGAGAGGAGCTCATCATCAAAGATGCCCCTTCACTCCAAAGGCTGCTCCTTGATTATTGTTATGCACCTTCGTAAATAACTATGGTCTCTGCGCCTAAACTGGAGACCTTGGGTGTAATTCCTGATCCGTTTGAAGGTTACAAGATGGTGGTTGGCTCCACACATATTCAGGTACTGTATATTATCATCAACACTTTTGTAATCATAAGCTGCATTTTTCATTTGTGTGCGTAAGTTTTATATCATCAACACTTTTGTAATCATAAGCTGCATTTTTCATTTGTGCGCATAAGTTTTACATAATCTTGGAGTATGCTTTTGGTACTAATATTATGTTTTATGCTCAATGAAGACTTTTTCCATGGGTACCCTATCAATGGTGTTGGATTCTATCAAGACCTTACATATCAGTACGTGGTGTTTTGATCTGAACATGATTATCGGCTTGTTGTGATGCTTTCCATGTCTGGAGAATTTGTATATAGAGGTGATGATATCAAACACATTGATATACTTTACTACATGTCGTGGTATAACACGGCCAACTATGGGGCCATCGGCCCCTTGTGGTTCGGCAGGCGGGAAGAGCACATTGCATAAAGAGCGGAGAGCGTAGAGCAGCACGACAGCGATGACACGAGTAGTTTTTACCCAGGTTCGGGTCGCCGTGAGGCGTAAAACCCTACTTCTGCTTTGGTGGATTGATGAGAGGACCGTGGTGGAGACGCAGCACTCTAGCCCGGCAAGGTCGCCTTGGGACGAGAGCAGCTGCGTGCGTATGAGGGTACAAGGGTCTGAATCCTTTCTAAGGTAGTCATGGCCCTCCTTTTATAGGTCAAGGGGTTACCACAATGGCAAAATGGTCATTATCTAGTGATTAGATAGCCACAGTGCTATCATACCTAACTCTGGCAGTTAGGACAAAGTGCATTAAATGCACCGCTTAACGTCACGTCACAGATGCGGCGCGGTAAGGGCCTGCCTGTGCGACACGCGTATGGACGGGTGTCACACAGGGGTAATCTTCTCTCCAAACAGCTACCATGCACTAAATGGAAGCCACTTAATCGCCTGGGGGCTCGACACCTCACTGATAGATGACTTGCGTCACTGTGAGGTGGAGCGGTGGCGCTTTGGCGGGGTAGTCCTCCCTCGGCGTCCCCTGCAAGCCTGCCGGGGGAGTCTTGAGACTTGTCTTTGGGGTAACCTCGACCCCGCCAGGTGCGCCTGCCTGGCAAGGGAGGTTTTTCCTTAGTGGTATCTTGCTCATTTGGTTGGTCTTGGCCTTCTTGATCCGCCCTTTGATTTCTCAAAAAGCTATCTCTTCTGCTTGGCCCTGTCTTGGATGTTGCAACCTTGCTCTTGAGCCTGTGTACAGTCCGGGCAACACACGCCTGGGGTTTGTTGCACCGACAGGAGCCCTCGGGCCTGGCCCGAACACGCTGCCGAGCGTCGTTGGGGTAGGCCTTGTCTAGTACATAGGCGAGGGGGTTGTGGTAGCTCGTCCTTTGAGATCTTCTTTGCTTCTTCATTAACCTGTGCTTGAGTCTTTTTTTGGTTTTTTCGTTCGTCGTGCAAGACGCTATGAGGGAGCTGCGAGCCACGATCCGTTGGCTACCCACGTCCCACATTCACGGGACGGTAACTGCCATTCCACTAGCTTCTCCACTTCTGGCGTTTCCGCCACGTATGCTGCATGCATTGCACAGAGTTGGTGTTGGACGCGGGGAGCACAGAAATGAGTGCCATGGCAGAAAGCCAGGTGCCATGGATTGGCGCAGGGGGTCAGCCTTGATTCCACGGGCTGCTGATGGTGCAGGGGAGCTGGATTGGCAGAGAGGGGCGGTTGCCTCCCCTGAGTGAGGAGCCAGCCCCCGGCCCTGTTTGCCTATAAAAGGGGACGCGGGCAAGGTGCTGGCTCACACCCATCTCCTCCTTCTTTCTTCTGACATTGCTCCTTCATCATGGTGAGGGGAAGAGGGCGTAGCAGTACTCCAGTAGTGGCGATGAGGGCTTTTGCTCGACAGCGCCTCCCTCCTCCCCTCGGGGACGCGGGAGCGGAGCCCGCCGCGAGGGGAGGCGGGAGAGGACAAGGTCGTGGTCGCCACGGCCCTCAGGGCCGAGGAGGATGAGGTGGGGCTTTGATCGCTCCTCCTGCTGCTGCTCATGATCCTAATGAAGGCCACGTCGGGAACTAGCCGCTGGAGTTCATCGTCAAGCTGCGAGGACCCCCGCGCAGCCGCCTTTGGCTTCCTACTCCATTCGCAAGGGTGATGGAGATTGAGCAGCCGCCGGGGTTGAGGCTGCACATGAGGGGCTGTTGTAATGGCAGCATGCGGGCGGACGTAGAGTTCCCCGCTCCTCATGTCATACTTCTCCGGCGTGGTTGGAAGACTTTTGCTCATGCCCATGGCTTGGCGGCCGTGCACGTCCTCCATTTCAAGTTAATGGACGCCACCCTGCTCTCCGTCAAGGTCTTTGGATGCTCGGGTTGCTCGCTTAGGGTGCTGCGCGGAGAGCTCGACCGATGACGAAAGCTCCTCCTCGAGCGACAGCGACGAGGAGGACAGTGACGGCGATGACGACGATGCCGACGAAGAGGACTCCGGCTCTGACTCCGGCTGAACACCAGCCACACCGTCACCGTCAGGCGGCAGCACCATCATCTGCACCTGCATCTCCTCTCCGGCAAGGCGATCTGCCGGGGAGTTGGATGTGGAGGTGTGGATGGTGTCTCCGGCTCCTCCGGCGGCCTTCCAGCTGGGCCCCGGCAGGCTTCCTCGTGGGCTATGGCTTCGTTTGCCCTGCCGTGTCCTGCTGGCCCTAGTGACGGTGGCCAGGGGGTCGCCTCCGCCACTCTCTTCACCATCACCTTCACCCGCGCCCTCTCGATCTTGTCAGGCTCCTGGTCATGGGGCCTGATGGGATCAGGCTGGGCTTCTGCCCAGGCACCCCTTTTGACCTCTTCGCCTCCTGCGGTAGTTCCTAGGAGGAGAGGGACAAGAAAGGGATTACGGGGCACTTATCTTTTTTCAGTCTAAAATATGTAGGCATTTGCCAAACTTTAGTCTAAAATATGTAATCTGCTTTATCCATGTTTGTGTCCTGTAAGATCTGTACTTGCTTATCGCATATTAATGAAAAAGACAAGCCTTGCCGGGTACTTGTGCATGTGTCACGTCCATGCAGAGGCAAGATGCCGCTATACGTTTAAGTAAACAAGTTTTCTCCGGCAAGCTATCTTGCCGGTGCCTTTCGTTTGTTGCCACGGGGCCTAGCCTGCCAGGCACAAAACCATGGAAAGGGACTAGCCCCTCATCGAACCCCCTCCGTCAAAGGCCACTACAACCATCTTGACTGAAGCAACATTCGGGACGCAGGACGGGAGCACCCATGCTTCGAAGGTGACGAGTTTTTCATATGCACAAGTTTTCACCTTGCAGAACATGCATGGATAAGAAATAACTTATTTTCTTGGCTTGTCGGGGACTGATATGTAGGCTTGTCTTCATTTCTTCTCTTCGGGACCAGGTCCACGGCTAGAACCCTGGAGCTTAGTGCAGAGGAAAACAATGCTACATGTGCCCTGATCTACATGATCATTCTATGCTCATGTTATGCTTATGCATGCATGCAAGTTTTAGGGGCCCCTAGCGCTTCATTTATCCATCTGTTGCTTAGGGTCTGCGCCTGGCTTTGTACAAAGGGTTACATGCAACATCGGCAAGGCTTGTACAAAAGGGTGGCTGCCGGGCAGGGCCCGACAGCCGCGCCTTACGGGTAGAACTTACGGAGATGCTCAATGTTCCATGAGTTTTGCAACTGAATGCCATATCCGGTCTCTAGACGGACTACGCCAGGTCTGGTGACTCGTACTACCCGGTAAGGGCCTTCCCACTTCGGTGTCAACTTGTTTGCACCCTTGGCGGACTGAACACGCCTAAGGACAAGTTCGCCTTCCTCAAAGCTCTGGGCAGGAACCCTGCAGCTGTGATAGCGACGCAGGGCTTGCTGGTAGCCTGCAGCACGCGTAGCAGCCCGGAGACAATTCTCCTCAAGTAGCACAGCGTCGTCACGCCGGTGCTGTTCTTCCGCTACTTCATCGTAGGCAAGTACTCAAGGTGATCCGTATATGAGTTCCGTGGGGATCACTGCTTCTACCCCATAGACTAGGGGGAAGGGAGTCTGTCCAGTAGCTCGATTTGGTGTCATACAAAGGGACCAAAGAACCATCGGCAGCTCATCGATCGATCACCTGCCACACTTCTGCAGCCTATCAAATGTTCTTGTCTTGAGTCCTCGCAGCACTTCAGCGTTCGCCCTCTCAGCTTGTCCGTTGCTTCTGGGATGAGCAACAGAGCAAATGAGACCTTGCTTCCGAGGGCATGAACATATTGCATGAAGGCGCAGCTTGTGAATTGGGTGCCATTGTTAGTGATGACTCTGGCGGGTACTCCGAAACGGCACACCAATCCTTTCAAGAACTTGATAGCTGACTGTGCGGTCACCTTCCTCACGGGCTCCACTTTCGACCACTTTGTGAACTTGTCGATGGCGACATACAAGAACTCAAAGCCCCCGGCAGCATGGGGGAAGGGGCCCAAGATGTCGAGCCCCCAGACCAAAAAGGGCCATGACAAAGGGATCGTCTAGAGAGCTTGAGCAGGTTGATGGATATTCTTGGAGTGGAACTGGTAGGCTTCACATCTGGTGACTAGCTCGATTGCATCTTGGAGGGCCGTGGGGTAGTAGAAACCTTGCCGAAAAGCCTTTCCGACCAGGGCCCTTGATCCAATATGGGAGCCGCACATGATTTGTGTATCTCCGCCAGCAGTTCCTTCCCTTCTTCCCGACAAACGCACTTTAATTTCACACTGTTGGGCCTCCTTCTGTATAGTACGTCATCGACGAACTGATACATACTGGCCCTCCGGGCTACTTTTTCAGCTTCTTCTTGCTCTTCAGGAAGTTCTCCTGTTTAGAGGTAATGGACTATGTGTCGTGCCCAATTTGGAGCCTGAGGCTCGACAACAAGGATCAGCATCACCTCTTCGTTCGTGGGAGCTTATGCCTCAACCGCAAGAATTGGAAGTTCAGCGGGAGGGTGCTGCTTGCCAAGCGAAGTGGAGTTGTTCCTGCCAACCTCTCTGCCGGGGGCTTCAGGAAGCTCTGCTGGGAGAGGCTTGCCGGAGTCCAGTTTTCTCCTCTTTCTGGCCATTGTTGCCGGGGATACAGAGGGCTGAGTCAGGTGGAGAACAAAAGTCCCTGGTTCCACAGGAAGCTTTTGCGCAGCCCACTTTGACAGATGATCAACAATGTTGTTTTCCGCATGGGGTATGTGCTCTGTTTGCAATCCGTCAAAGCGCTCCTCTAGCTTTCTCACTTCCTCCATGTATGCCTCCATCAATGGACTTTGATAATCCTTGTTTACTTGCCTCACCACAAGTTGTGAGTCTCCACGAATGATCAACTTCTTGATTCCCAGTTCTGTTGCGATCCTGAGCCCGGCAAGGAGTCCTCCATATTCTGCGGTGTTGTTGGTAGCCTTCTCCCGGGGGAAATGCATTTGAACCACGTACTTGAGGTGCTCCCCAGTGGGTGCGACGAGAAGCACGCTAGCTCCCGCACCTTGTAGGGAGAAGGCACCATCAAAGTACATGATCCAATCTTGGGGCGCTTCCCTGCCGGGAATAATTGTCTTCGGCGTCATTTCATCTGGAGTTGGTGTCCATTCTGCAATAAACTCTGCCAATGCTCTGCTTTGAATAGTTGATGTGCTCTCAAACTTCAAACCAAAGCTGGACGACTCCAAAGCCCACTCCACTATTCTGCCAGTGGCCTCAGGGTTCCGCAGTATGCGTTGCAAGGGGAAGCGGGTAGCAACCGTGATTTCGTGGGCTTGGAGGTAGTGGCGCAGTTTCCTTGATGCCATGATGATGCCAAAGATCAAAATTTGCATGCCAGAGTACGTTGATCTAGCCCCCTGCATTAGGGAACTGACAAAGTACACTGGCCGCTGCACCACCTTCTTCCTTGCCGCGGTTCTGGAATTGTCTCCGCTGCCCTGCTCTTCTTTGTTCTGTTCTGTTCCTGAACTTCCCGGGACAAGTTCACTTTTCTCTCCGGAGGGGATGGTTGCCGCGGCGGCTCCTTCATCTACTTCCCGCTGGGCCACCAGTGCTGCACTAACCACTTGATTGGTTGCCGCTAGGTATAGGAGCAACAGCTCTTGTGGTTTAGGAGCGACTAGGGTGGGAATAAAGGAAAGGTCGGTCTTCAAATCTTGCAGCGCAGCGTCCGCCTCCGGGGTCCACTCTACGGGCCCTGCCTTCTTCAAGATTTTGAAAAACGGCAAAGCGCGCTCAGCAGACATGGAAATGAACCTGCTCAGTGCAGCAACACATCCAGTAAAATGCCTCACATCTTTAACTGTCTTGGGTGCTTGAATCTGCTTGATCGCCTTGATCTTGTTGGGGTTGGCCTCTATCCCCCGGTGGGACACGAAGAAGCCAAGTAGCTTGCCGGAAGGAATGCCAAACACACACTTCTCCGGGTTCAGCTTCAAGTTGATCTTGCGAAGATTCGCAAAGGTCTCTTTCAGGTCCTGAATGAGGGTTGATTTGTGTTTGGTTTTAACCACTATGTCATCCATGTAAGCTTCAATATTCCTATGCAGCTGTGACTCAAAACCAATTTGCACTGCTTTTACAAAAGTGGAACCAGCGCTTTTTAACCCAAAGGGCATCCGTACAAAACAGTACGTGCCACATGGGGTTATGAATGCGGTCTTCTCTTCATCTTCCTTGGACATGAAAATCTGGTAGTACTCGGAGTAGGCATCCAAGAAGGAAAGCAGGTCGCATCCAGAGGTGGAATCTACAATCTGATCAATGTGCAGCAAGGGGAATGGGTCCTTCGGGCATGCCTTATTTAGATATGTGAAATCTATGCAAAGTCTCCACTTCCCATTCGCCTTGCACACCACCACTGGATTCGCCAACCAAGTTGGATGCAATACCCCTCTGACCAAACCAGCAACTTCGAGTTTCTTGATCTCTTCGGCAATAAACTGCTGCTGCTCCAAAGCTTGCTTTCGGACCTTCTGTTTGACAGGCCGGGCATGTGGGTAGACAACAAGGTGGTGCTCGATTACCTCCCTGGGAACACCGGGGATGTCAGATGGTTGCCAAGCAAACACATCGACATTCGCCCGCAGGAAGGCAACTAGCGCGGTTTCCAATTTGTCTTCGAGGGTGGAGCTGATAGTGAAAGTACCATCAGCGCCAACCAGCCCCGCTAGGACCTTCTTCACAACGGGTGCAGCAACCTTTGATCTCTTGCTATTGGAACTCTCCGGCAAGTCATCAACAGGCGCAGCGCACTCCGAAGAGGCGCGCTTCCTGGATTCTTTGCTGGCATCCTTGCTAGCTTTCTTCCCTTTCTTGCTTTCCTTGGTGGGAGCGGTAGCTTCCGCGGCCTCTGCAGCGACTGCTTCTTGGTACATCTTGTCCACGCATATAATTGCGTCCTTTTTGTCTGATGGAATGGAAATGACGCCCATTCGCCCTGGCATCTTCAGCGTGTTGTAGGCATAGTGGGATGCCGCCATGAATTTTGCCTGGGCTGGACGACCAAGGATTCCATTGTATGGCAGGGGGGGGTCAACCACATCAAACACGATCTTCTTAGTCCGGTAGTTCAACTCCCTCCCAAACGTTACCGGCAGTGTGATCTTCCCCTTAGGATGACTTCTGTCGGAGTTGATCCCTTGGAAAGTACCAGTAAATTTGAGCTCTTCTTCTGCTATCTGGAGCTTGCTGATAACCTTGGGAGAAATCAGATTCAACCCAGCCCCACCGTCAACCAACATCTTTGTGACTTTGAGGTTGCGGATTGTTGGTGAAACCAACAATGGCAAACACACTACCACGGTGGTGCGGTCAGGGTGATCCTCTTCATCAAAGTTAATGGGCGTGTAGGACCACTTGAGTGGCTTCCGAGAATCTGTCGCTGGTTCCACGGCATTGACCTCACACGCCCACTGTTTAAGCTGGCGGTGAGAGGAATCCAGGGATGCACCTCCGTCAATGCATAGGGCGTCAGTAGCCTTCTGGAACTCCTGCTCACTGGTTTCCTCTTCATCTCCTTCATCCCTCTCATCATTGGATTCCTTCTTCTCACGTCCTCTGGCAGGTTTCCCTTGATACTGAGGGGCCTTGCCGGGGCGACCTCCTCTGCCGGCTCAGCCTTTCCCGCCAACACCATTTTGATCTCTCTCTTTGTCACGCTTCTCATACTCAGCCTTCTGCTTCTTGACGAGTTGCTCAACCTGATGACACTCTTGAAGATCGTGGCCTTTGGTCTGATGGATCTTGCAGTATGGCCCGTCAGCCTTCCCAGCCTTCTCGGCAGCCGCGGCTTCTCGGCAATCAGCGCACGCGGCAACTTCCTTGCCGGGAGCCTCGGTCTTGGCCTTCTTGCCGGTACTAGGAGTACTTGATCCTTCAACATCTAGCACTGCCTTATCCCTGCGCTTCTTGTTGAATTTCTTGTTCTTCTTCTTCTGATTGGTGGCGTCGTCGTCGTCCTCTGAGTCAACGTCGATGCCATCTTCTTCACCGGGGAGACGCCTCCCCTCCTCTGTTCGGGCACACTTATCCGCCAAAGTGTACGGCTCATTCATAGTCTTGGGCAACTGGACGTTCATCTTGGAACGTATCCTGCGGTTGCGTATGTTGGACTGGAATGCAGCTATCACAGCTCCCGGGTGGATGTCCGGAATGTTCATGTGCACCCGGCTGAACCTCCGCATGTATTTATGCAAACTTGCTCCTTCCTTCTATGGGAGGAGCTGCAAGTCGCTGGGACGCCCTGGTTCTTGATGACCGCCTGTGAAGGCGCCAACAAATTCATGGCACAGGTCGGCCCAGTATGAGATGGAGTTCTCCGACAAGTGCATCAGCCACGACCTCACGCTTGGCTTGAGTGCCAAAGGGAAGTAGTTGGCGAATACCCTCTCATCTCTTCCTCCGGCGGCTTGAACAGCAATGGTGTAGATGCTCAAGAACTCTGCCGGGTTCAATCTTCCATCGTACCTTTCTAGTATCTCTGGCTTGAACGTACGGGCAGATGGCCAACGGACTTGCCGCAGCTCGCGAGTGAAGGCGGGGCACCCAACCTCGAAAGGCAGGTATCCGTCTCCACCGGGCACGGGCTCATCGACGTCAGGGCCATTGCACCTATCAGACTGTCGGCGGGTTTCGCGGCGTCGTTCGATGGTGACACGTGCGTCCTCCCACCGCCTGTCTTCCAGGACTCATCGCTGGTCTCGACGTGCCCGGGGATCAGACGAAGCCATCGATACATCGTCTGGTTCTTGGCCGCGTGGCTCTGGCTGTGGCCCCTGCGCTGGCTGTCGCAGAGGGGATTGCACCGTGGGGATGGCTCCTTCGGTGCGGCCAGCGGCTCGGGCTGTTGTCGCCGCCTGTGGAGGCCGTGGCGGGCCTCCCCGCTGTGATCCTCCCGCCTCAGCGAAACCAATCAAGCTCTGAATGGTGGCTCTCCACTCATCCATCTGATCGGCCACCGGCGGAAATCTCAACAGGAGTTGGGCCCTCGCCATGGCTTCCGAAGCGGTGCTCGGCATAGACGATGACGCAGATCACAACGTCGCCTGGCTTCTGACAGTGCTGGTAGTGACGGCGTCGTGCTTCGTCGCCGTGAGCCGGTCGCCAGGGTGGCCTGGCGACGAGGTGGATGCGCTTGGGGATTGGCGACCCCATTCGGCGCACCATCTCGGCTAGCTTGTCCTGGGGGTGGCGCGTGCCCTGTAGCCGCACCCGCAGCGGGGGCGGCTAGAGGGTTGCGGTTTACCCCAGAGCAAGCGCCATCGCTGCGGCTGCGTTCATCAGTGGGGCGGAGAGGTGGAGATGGAATAGTCTCTCCACCCGCATCCAGTAGAGCATGGCCGCTGGGATGCTGTTGACATTGTCCTTCTCCAGCTCCTCCCGATCCCGTTTCGGCCACAGGGGGAATGGCGATGCCGCTGCCTGCGCCGGCCACGTCCCCCACAGCGCCCACGTCCCCGTGCGCCTCCGTAGCCCCCACGGCATCAGTGGACGCATGCAAAGGGGCATTCGAGGTGGACGGGTGAGCTGTAGCACCGGACTTTTTCTTGGGCACCATGGATGATGAAGCCGTTGATGAATAAAACGATGATGAAGATGACGCGCTGCTGTCGGTGTACTAAGTATTGGGCCATTAGTACCCCGTACTTGTGCACGAGCAGTTGCAGCCATACTCGCGGTCAGGCTTGTCGGGGAACAGTTGAAGGTTAATTCAAGTTATCGAAGAAACACTCAAGTCAAGGATTTGAGGATCAGCAGATAAGAAGAGCTGGAGACCGAAAGCCAGCCTCCCCGGCAAGATCTTGCCGGGGTGGCCTGCGAAGCCCGGCAAGATTTCACGCCCGGCAAGATTCGGCGCCCAGCAAGATTCGGCGCCCGGCAAGATTCTGCCACTGTGCCACCGCTTCGGCACAGCAAGTAGCCTGACATTCTGGGTCCTTCTCTGGATGCGTGGCAACGCGCCAGTGGAGGAGAGCTTAAGCGGTGCTGATGGGATGGCCTCTTTTTCCATCCCCAAGAAAGTGAGGACACCTAAACGGACACCTCACGGTGCATTAAATGCATTCGTCCTAATCCGTCAGTGGTTAGGTATGATGACCCTGTAGCTACTTTACACCTCAATGTATGTACATTTTGCCACTGTGGTGACCCCTTTGAGCGTATAAAAGGAGGCCCAAGGCAACTGCTATAGGGAGGAGGATCTTCTGGCCCATTCTGCATGCGTAGCTGCTCTTTGAACGTACTGTTCATTGCAAGCGCTCCTGGAGCCTGGGCTCGAGAACACTCATAATAAAACAAGGCAGGAGTAGGGTTTTACGCTGATCAGCGGCCCGAACCTGGGTAAAATCGCCCCGCGTCGATCGTTGGTTCTGCTCTTTGTGCATACCTCTCTCCCTGCCGAATCGTAATGGGGTCCTTTGGGGTCCCATAGGTGTCGCACGCCGACATCTTTGGCGCGCCAGGTAGGGGAGATTGAAGGTTGCGCGAATCTGATCCAGTGATCGGCGCCTTAGTTTCTTCATCATCTTCATCATCATGCCACCCAAGAAGAAGAGTGCCGCAACGGCACAACCATCTACATCTGTTTTGCCTGTGCCCTCGCATACGGGTGATGGCGTGGATGCAGAAGGAAGAGGTTTAGAGCCTCCATGGCGTTCCGGTGATCCAAGCCAGGCGAGCGGCGTCGTTCGCAGCGGCAGCGGCAACCCACACGCCGCTGGATCCAGAGATGGAGCTGTGCTGCCCACGGGCGGTGCAATGAACTCCAGAGATCGGAGGATGCCTTCTAGGGCTCCCGTGCCGGTGCAAGCGTCACGGCCTTCCCTGGTCGTGTATGATGAGCAGCGTCATGGCGCTGGTGGTTCAGGGCATCCCCATGGAAGGACTTTTGTGCATCGATCCCAAGGTGAGCAGGCCCAACATGCACGTCAAACTGCCGGCGGAAGTGGCGCGCGGTCGCGTGATCGTGACGGTGCTCCTTCTAACATTGTTAGGAGTCAGAGCACCTCACGTACCTCGCACCTGTCGCCGCCGCCTACACCAGCTGAAGCTTTGGCACGTGCGCAGCTGCTCCTCGATTTCCCTCCTGCTCCGGAGAAGATGGAGGAGTGGCGAGCTACTATCCAGAGCCTCATTGGCTTCGCCAACAAAGATGGGCCATAGGACGCAGGGCCCTCACAACGGCAGTCCATCGATCCGGCGCGAGCCGATGCGAAGAAGACCGGAGGTGGTGCGACCACGGTGCACTCCCCTCCACGACAACAGCGGCGGTCGACAACCCGGTGGACTGATGGCCGTGATGATGATTCCACGGCGTCGTCCGATCCACGGATGCGCCGCGACCCGCGTCAAGTTCTCCAGGAACAAAGCAAAGAGGACGCTCGAACTACCATCGAGCGGCGACGGGAAGCACGCTATCAATCTGATAAGCGCGCAGGGCCCGCTATCGATGAGCCTGCGCCAGGGGATGCAGGCGACTTGCCTTACGAGGTAGGTACTCCAGCGTTTACCCGTGAGCTGCGGCAAGTCCAGTGGCCCAATTCCCGAACCTTCAAGCCAGAGGTCCCAGAGAAATATGATGGCAAGACTCACCCCTCGGAGTTCTTGAGCATCTACACCATTGTGGTGCAGGCTGCCGGGGGCCGAGACGACAAGATACTTGCCAACTACTTCTTGTTGGTGCTCAAACCCAACGTCAGGTCGTGGTTGATGCATCTGATGGAGAATTCTATTTCTTCTTGGTCAGATCTGTGCCATCAGTTTGTTGGCGCCTTTGTTGGAGGCCACCAAGCTCCTGGCCAAGAGAGTGATTTGCATATCATCCCTCAGAAGGAGGGCGAACCCCTGCGCAAGTTTATCCAGAGATTTAGCCGAGTGCAGTATAATATTCCCGACGTTCACCCTGCCGCTGTTGTTAGCGCGTTTCATCAGAACGTGCATAACCGCAAAATGCGTGAAGAGCTAGCGATGAACAAGGTCAGAAGTATTGCCGAGCTTTACGCTTTGGCCGACAAGTGCGCTCGGGCTGAAGAAGGGAGGAAACTCCCTGGCGAGGCTGTTGGCGCAGGGGGCGAATCGGAAGATGAAGACGCTGCAACCCCGCCAAGGAAAGGCTGACGGCGGAACAAGAAGCGCAGAGGCAAGGCCGTACTTGCCATCGAGGAATCCGGCAACCCCGGCACCACCAATAAGGCCAAGGTTGACGACCCCGGCAAGGAAGTTGCTGGGTGCTTCTCCTGCCAAGCCTTGGCGGCTGCCGACAAGTCGGAAAGCTCCGGCAAGCAGTATTGCAAGATCCACCGCACCAAGGGCCACGATCTCCAAAACTGTCGGCAAGTCGAGAAGCAGAGAGCTGAATATGAAAGACGAGACAAGGAGAAGGCCCATGACGGTGCTGATGGGTCTGGCAAGAAGCGCGGTGGCCGAGGGGGTCACCGCGGCAAGGCCAAGCAACAGAGGGAGAGGCCCACTCGAGGCCGTGCCAAGAAGAGGGTGATGATGATGATGAAGAAGATGATGAGTCCAGTGAGCAAGAATTTCAGAAAGCTACAGAGGCCATGTGTATCGACGGAGGCGCCTCGTTGCATTCTTCCCACCGTCGACTTAAACAGTGGGTGCGAGAGGTTAATGCAACGGAGCCATCACTAGATGCATGTAAGCCCCTGAAGTGGTCCAACACGCCTATCATTTTCGACGCCGAGGATCACCCTAATCGCACAATCGCGGTCAGGTGCTTGCCATTGTTGGTTTCACCGACAATCCGCAACCTCAAGGTGATGAAAATGCTAGTTGACGGTGGGGCCGGACTAAACCTAATCTCGCCGGATGTGCTCAAGAGGCTCCAAATTCCTGATGAAGATCTCGAGGAAATGGGCACGTTTCAAGGGGTCAATCCAGGAAGGACCCAGCCAAAAGGCAAGATTACGCTACCGGTGACATTTGGTAGCAAGCTCAACTACAGGACAGAGAAGGTAGTGTTTGATGTCGCCAAGATCCTCATGTCATACAATGGGATCCTTGGCCGCCCAGCGCTGGCTAAGTTCATGGCGGCATCACACTATGCATATAATGTGCTGAAGATGCACGGGCCGTTGAGTGTCATCACTATCCACTCCGACAAAAAGGATGCGCTCATCTGTGCCGACCAACTCTACCGGGAAGCAGTTGCAGCACCTACCGTCAAGGCATCTACTCCTGCCGCTGGAACTCCCGGGGGGAAGAAGAAGACCGGCAAGAATCTTGGCGCAAACTCTGGCAAGCGCACTTCCGTTGAGGACGCACCAGAGAGTTCCACCGGCAAGAACAAGAAATCCAAGGCTGCTCCACCAGAGACCAAGAAGGTGTCCGTCAGGGAGGATGGAACGGGAGGAACTTTCACCATAAGTTCCACCCAAGATGACAAATAGGAAAGCGCACTCATTGCCTTCCTGCGGGCGAATGTCGACGTGTTTGCATGGCAACCGTCTGACATCCCCGGTGTTCCTAGGGAGGTAATTGAGCACCACCTTGCTGTCTGTCCTCACGCGCGGCCCGTCAAGCAGAGGATCAGGAAGCAAGCCTTGGAGCAGCAAGAATTCATTGCCGAAGAAATCAGGAACCTTGAAGCGGCAGGATTGGTCAGAGGAGTGCTTCACCCAACGTAGTTAGCCAATCCGGTTGTAGTGCGCAAGGCGAATGGGAAATGGAGGCTGTGTATTGATTATACAGACATCAATAAAGCCTGTCCAAAAGATCCCTTTCCCTTGCCGCGCATCGACCAGATTGTGGACTCCACTGCTGGTTGTGACCTACTGTCGTTCCTTGATGCCTACTCAGGGTATCATCAGATCATCATGGCGAAAGAAGATGAAGAAAAGACCGCATTTATCACCCCATGTGGTACGTATTGTTTTATACGAATGCCTTTCGGGTTGAAGAGTGCTAGTTCTACATTTGTGAGAGCGGTCCAAATTGGTTTTGAGCCTCAGCTCCATAGAAATATGGAGGCATACATGGATGACATAGTGGTCAAAACCAAGGACAAAGCGACGCTCATACAAGATCTAGAAGAAACATTTGCAAATCTGCGCAAGATCAATTTGAAGCTCAATCCTGAGAAGTGTGTGTTTGGTGTTCCTTCCGGCAAACTTCTCAGATTCTTTGTATCTCAACGAGGGATCGAAGCGAACCCCGACAAGATCAAAGCTATTGAGCAGATTGAAGCGCCAAGACGCGTCAAGGATGTGCGTCGTCTTGCCGGCAGTGTTGCTGCCCTAAGCAGGTTTATTTCCAAACCTGCTGAGCGCACCCTGCCCTTTTTCAAAAAATTTAAGAAGGCAGATCCAATGAAATGGACTCCAGAAGCGGAGCCTGCGCTGCAAGATTTGAAGAAATACCTTTCTTCTTCGCCGAGACTAGTCGCGCCTAAACCACAAGAGCCGTTGCTGCTGTACCTGGCAGCGACAAATCTAGTGGTTAGTGCTGCGTTAGTGGCGCAGAGAGAAGCTGATGAGGAGGCAACACCAACGGCAGGACCGCCAAGTGACGCGGCAGGATCTTCCCCGGTAAGGGTTGATCCCGGCAAGACAGGATCTGCGCAGTCAGAAGAACCAGTGCAAAAGAAAAAGGTGGTGCAGCGCCCAGTTTATTTTGTTAGCTCCCTTTTGCAAGGAGCTAGGTCAAGATACTCTGGTGTGCAGAAGTTGCTCTTCAGCCTCCTTATGGCCTCGAGGAAGCTGCGCCATTATTTTCAAGCACATGAAATTACCGTCGTCACTTGCTTTCCGTTGCAACGGATTTTGCGAAATCCAGAAGCAACCGGCAGGATTGTGGAGTGGGCGTTGGAGTTGTCAAGCTTTGGTCTCAGGTTTGAAAGTACTTCGACAATTCAGAGCAGGGTTTTGGCAGAGTTCATTGCGGAATGGACCCCAACACCAGACGAAGAGGTTCAAGAAACGATTCTCCCCGGCAAGGAAATTAATCAAGAATGGGTTATGTACTTTGACGGGGCTTTCACGCTGCAAGGCGCCGGTGCTGGCGTGCTGCTTGTCGCACCCACCGAAGAGCACCTCAAGTATGTAATCTAGATGCATTTTCCCCGGGAGAGTTCGACAAACAACACTGCGGAGTACGAGGGGCTGGTTGCCGGTCTCAGGATCGCGGTAGACCTTGGTATGAAGAAGCTCGTCATCAGAGGCGATTCGCAGCTTGTTGTCAGGCAAGTTAACAAGAATTATCAGAGTCCATTGATGCAAGCTTAGGTGGATGAAGTGAGGAAAATGGAAGAGCGTTTTGACAGTCTACAAACGAAGCACATTCCTCGTGCTGAAAACAGTATTGCTGACGACCTGTCAAAGCACACTGCCCTCAAGTTGCCTGTGGAACAAGGAACTTTTGTGCTCCATTTGACTCAACCATCTGTGGCACCATCAATGAGACAAGAAAAGAGAAGGAAGTTGAATTCTGGATAGTACTTTCCGACAGAGCTCCCTAGAGCCGCCGGCAAGGAACTTGCCGGAATCAGTGACAAGCCTGCCGGGGAACGACAGGCTCCGGCGGAACCTCACGCTTTTGCTATCGAGACAAATGTTCCCCTGGCGGAAGAGATGCCTTTAGTCCTAGCTATCGAGCCCCAGGCTCCAGCATGGGCACAACACATTGTCCATTTCCTTCAGACGGGAGAACTCCCTGAGGAACAGGAAGAGACGGAAAAAGTAGCACGTCGGTCTGTTATGTACAAGTTCGTCGATGACGTCCTGTACAGAAAGAGACCAAATGGTGTGAAATTGAAGTGTATTCCTCGGGAGGATGGACTAGAGCTGTTGGCAGAGATACATGGAGGCATATGTGGCTCTCACATAGGATCAAGAGCACTTGTCGAGAAAGCATTCCGGCAAGGTTTCTTTTGGCCCACTGCTCTCCAGGATGCAACTGCACTAGTAACCATGTGTGAAGCGTGCCAGTTTCATTCGAAGAAATCACATCAGCTAGCTCAAGCTCTTCAGATGATCCCTCTCTCCTGGCCATTTTCGGTCTGGGGGCTCGACATACTGGGCCCCTTCCCCCGTGCTACCGGGGGCTTTGAGTACTTGTACGTTGCAATCGACAAGTTCACAAAGCAGCCGGAGGTGGAAGCGGTGAGAAAGGTGATAGCACAATCAGCCGTCAAGTTCTTTAAAGGAATAGTTTGCCGTTTCGGTGTGCCTAACGGGATCATCACCGACAACGGCACGCAATTCACAAGTCGCACCTTCATGCAGTACGTCCAAGACCTTGGCGGCAAAATTTGTTTTGCCTCTGTTGCTCACCCGAGAAGCAACGGCCAAGCGGAGAGGGCTAATGCTGAAGTGCTGCGCAGTCTCAGGACCAGAACCTTTGACAGGCTGAGAAAGTGCGGAAGACGCTGGATTGATGAGTTGCCGGCGGTTCTTTGGTCAATCAGAACGACACCAAATCGAGCCACCGGCCAGACACCCTTCGCTCTGGTTTACGGAGCGGAAGCAGTTCTCTCCACTGAACTCATATACGGATCACCTCGAGTGCTCGCTTATGATGAGCTTGAGCAAGAGCAACTGCGGCAAGATGACGCTGTGCTCCTTGAGGAGAATCGTCTTCAGGCTGCTGTGCGAGCTGCACGCTACCAGCAAGCTTTGCGCCGCTACCATAGCCGCAAAGTTCATGCCCAAAGTCTTGAGGAAGGCGACCTTGTTCTTGGACGGATTCAGTCCGCCAAGAATTCAAACAAGTTGACGATGAAGTGGGAAGGCCCTTATCGGGTAGTACGAGTCACCAGGCCCGGCGCTATCCGCCTGGATACCGAAGATGGCATTCCAGTGAGTAACTCCTAGAATATCGAGCATCTTCGCAAGTTCTACCCATAAGGCGCGGTTGCCGGGGGCCCCCGGCAACCACCTTTTTATACAAGTCTTGCCGGCAAGGCATGTAATCCTTTGTACAAAGCCAGGCGTAGACCCTGAGCCCAGATGAATAAGTTTAAGTGTTGTGCATTTCCTTATCGATTTCCATGTTCATATATATATATATGCATGCTTGTCTAAGATGTTGTATGACACTTGTTCCCGGTAAGTTCTAACGAACCGCCAAGGTTCCATATCTTTATTTTCTTTTCTTTCTTTTTCTCAAAAGACAGAAGGATTCCTCGAGTGCACATTTGCCGGGGGGGGGGGGAAGGAAGATATGAGTACCAGTTGGCGACGTTCAGAATTGACGCCTTACCGGAAGAAGAGCAGCGACAAAAAGCTAAGTTATAAAACTTAAAGCAAGTTTCTTTTATTACAAAGTTATTTTGCTTAGACGATTTTGACTTTTGTATGGAAAACCTGCACGCGAAGGAACCCTTGTCATAATCGGTTGCGCCCTTATTTTGTTTCGAGTCTGCTCAACAATTTAAGTGACTGCACTGAGAAAGCCAAGGTGCCTTGCCGGCCGCTGCACCTCCAGCAGGCTGCTGAAGTCCCGCACCCAGCGCTCGTGGCAGGTTGCGCGCCGGCAAGTTTTCAGTAAGCGTAGGGTGTACTCCGTACATAAAGAAATCAGACAAGGGAAATAGCATGCATATACCCAAACATACGCAAGTTATATTACAACAATAAATTATCACAGTTCTAACATACGACTTGATTGTCTTTTGGCATGGAATGGTGGCGACAAGGAAAAATGAGGTGGCTAGTCCCTGCATCGGCCCTCGATCCTCTTGATTGAATCTACCTTCTCGAGGATGGGCGCGACAAGCTCCTCAAGTGCCTTGAGATCTGCATCCTTCGGCATGTGGTCGAGCACGTTGGTGAGATCAACGCCAGGGTTATTATACACCACCTTGACGAGTACCTTGCGGAGGACGGCCCGGCAAAGTTTGCGGGATTCATTGGCCAGTTGGGTCACTCGATTGGACTGTAGCAGCTTCAAAGTGTCAATGATGCTTTCGAAGAACATAGTCAACCTGGCGCTCGAAGATATCCTTTCTTCGGAGGAATACCTGAAGTTTTGCAGGCCATCCTGGCTCATGGTTGACAACTGTATAGTGAGCCTCTCCGCGGCGTTGACAAGGCGATCAGTCCAAATTTTCACTCCCTTTTCATAGTCAATTTGGGCGGCGGCAGCGCTCTTAAGCAAGTTCCTCTCTTCCTGAAGATCTTTGCTTAGGGCCTTCTCGCGGGCCCTGCCATACTTGAGGGACTTATCTAGCGTGGTCAGCTTTAGCTTCAGATCGGCAATGGCATCGTTGGCTGAAGTGAGCTATTTGGTCTTGTCGGACATGGCAACTTGCATCTCCGCCAGGCTGTGGAGAGTTTTCTCCCTGTCCCCTTTGAGCGTCGAGAGCTCCTTGCCGTGTTCTTCAAGATCCATCTCCAGCTTCTTCACTTTGTCGCTCAGCTTGTTCTTGGCAGCCTCTACAGCCTCGGCAGCATCGACGGCCTCCTTGAGTTTGCCGGCGTGATCTGCAGTTAGTGCTTCGAGCGCCTCCTTGTGCTTTTGCTCCACCTCCTGGATCCGCTGCGCGACAAGCTTATCGATCTCCTCATCTTTGCCGTGAAGCATGGCAGCGAGTGCCTACTCACGTGCGACAAGATCTTCCTCATGGGCGTCAAGTGCAATGCGACGCTCCGTCAGGAGAGCATCTTCAGTGGCAGTTCTTTGTGCAGCTTCTTCCTGCGCTTTCTCCAGGTCAGATTGTTTCAAGAGGAGCTCCGTCCAGTTTTGGCTCACTTGTTCCCGGCTGGCAGTCAACTCTTGAAGGGCCTCAGCGTACCAGATTTGCATCTGCTCGACGCGCTTCTGAAAATCTGCTTCGGCTGCTTCAACAACTGCCATTCTGGAATCTGCTTTCTCTTTCCGAGCACGGTGGAGTGCTTGGAGCTTGCGGAAATTTTCGCCCATGGCCTGGAGGAGCTGATCTTCTTCAGATTTGCCACTGATGGCGCTTGGATCATCAACAATTTCGAGCCCGGCAGCGGCGATGATTTCTTCATCAAAGGATCCCCCTTCAATTGATGTTTCAATATTTGCCGTGCCCGGCAAGTTGATGAATAAGTTGTCGCCAACCTTGAGATACTTGCTTGATAAGGGGGCTTCGGATGTCGATGGTTGGTCCTCGACGTTCGTCTAGCCGGTGGCTGGGGGCTCTGTGGCCGGTGTAGCGCCTGGCGCTCCTGTGGCAAGAATGCCGTCAGTGTGGTCATTGGTTTCTTCGCCGGCCCTCTCGGCAAATTCCTTGGCGGCTTCCTCGGCAACAATTTCGACGACCTCGACAGTGGCATCTTTGGCGGCCTCGCTAGCGGCGATCCTGTCAGCCTCGGCGGCAGCGTCTCTGGCGGTCTTCTCGATGACAACATCGATATCCATGTGTTCCATCACAGGGAATTCTGGAGGACGAAGGAAGGAAACCAAATAAGATTAAGATTGAAGTTCAAGAAGACAAAAAGAAAGAAAGATAAAGAAAAGGATACCAAGCGCTCTAAGGCAAACAGTTACCTGCGTCGAGTTGTTGAGAGGTGGCCTCGCCCCTCCCGGCAATGTTGGTTGCCGGGGAAATGTTGCCGGTATCCATGCATACCGGCTCCTCCTCAACCAAGATAGGCTCGTCGATGGTAACTCTTGCCGGGGATACGCTTGTGGGCGGCGCGGCTGACGGAGGCGGCACGACGGGGGCGGTTTCCACTTCTCCCTGTTGCTGTTCTTCTCCTGCAAGCCCGAAGATATCAGCGGCAAGGGTAAAAACCTCAGCGCCCGCTAGCGGAAACGAGTGGAGAACTCACGCTGGGGGCTGTGCTGGGGGCTGCGTTGAGGGCTGAGCTCCGGGCTGACGACGACAATTTCCGGCGCGCTTGTAGAGCCAGCCGGGGGCTCGTCGCCCGTGGAAGTCCTCAACCTCTTCGCCGCCCTTTCCGCCAAGGTTTCTGCATCACTGCAGAGACGAGACAAAGCAAGGCTATGAGATTACTCCGAAATTTGGAAGATAAAGGCTATGACAGGATACTTACTCTTCCTCAGCCTATGAGATTACTCCGAAATCGACCTCCGTTGCAGTGTCCGTGTGAGGAGGCGGAGGAGGGGTCCTGGGTCGCTTGGCTGTAGCAGGCGTAGGGGGTTGGCGTGATTCCGCCACCTCAGCCTCCGGTGCGGTTGTGTGAGATGCGCCTACCGCCTCGGCAGTCGCCGCAGGTGCGGGTCTCGCGCGCCGCGCAGGTTGCTGTCGGACTCCTTGCTGCGGCGCAGTCTTGCCTGCCGCCGTCTTGCCGGGAGCCTCGCTGCTCGAAGAGGGTTGGCTTGCCAGGATGCCAGAAGCGGCCTTTCGAAGAACGCGCTTGGTCTTCTTCGGTGCTGGGGGCTCTTCCTGCGGCTCTTCTTCGGCTACGTCCTCGTCGGATGAGCCCTCGGCGGCCGCGCTGCTCTGTTCCCCGGTAGCCTCAGCCTCCCTGGCAAGATTTTCTTCCATCACAACCTCCGCATCACTGGTTTCCCATTCTGTGAAACCGACACTGCCGGCCTCCGCGGCAAGATTCGCTTCCTCCACCCTAGAGGCAATATATGCCACTTCTTCGTCAGTGGTGGCACGAATGAGGCCTCTCTCTTCCCGAGTGGCCCACTTCGACAAGTTGTCGAAGAACTTTTGTGCTTCCTCCTCGGCTGGCTCAGCCCAAGTCGCATCAAGATTGTGGGCGTTGAACATTGGCATGAAGGCGATGATCGACCCCAGGGCGGAGTTGTTGCACAAAGGGACAATTCTTGCTGGCAACCGATGTTTGTCATCGCGTTGGAATAGCTTGTGGTGGAGAGCGCCGAGCTGCATGGCCGTCAAATTGTTGTTCAGTCCAGGGCGTAGCCTCATGATATCCGCTGCGTTCCGGTACTCCCAAGCTGGTCTTCCCCTGCTCTGTAGGGGGGCGATGCGGCGGTGGAGGAAATCGAAGCCAATCATCTCCATTGTAAGCCCGGCAGCTTTCAGGCGAAGGATCCTAGTGGTGGTGATTGTGAGCCTCTCGTCCTCCGCGGCGAGATCGCTCCAGTCACTGCCGCGGACCACCTTCTATCGTTGAGGCGAACAGAACGGATGGGGATCTGCTTCCTTGATCCAGCACCACTCAGACCGCCATTCATCCCACTTCTCGCGGTAAACTCCTTGTGGGTATATCTCCTTATTCCAAGCCCGTGGAATCCAGGCGATAGAACCGGAAACGGCCTCCCCCTTTTGGACGCGAGGAATAAAGTAATGGTGGAAGAGGGCGGTATTGGGAACTACTCCGGCAAAGTTTTCGCAAAGATGGGCGAAGACAGACATGCACATTACCACGTTCGGCGTGAAATCAAGAAGATGGAAGCCGTATGTGTACATAATATCGTTGAAGATATCAGAAAAAGGAGGACAGACTCCGCAATAGAAATAAGCGGTAAAGAAGTGATATCTGTCAGGACCGCTCTTGGAACAAGAACCTGGAATCACGCGAGTCGCGGGGTGAGCTTGTGTCCCCTTCGCCCACATGCACTGGTACCGGTTCTTCAAAGCCCTCGCATCGAGCGTCGAAGCAAGGACGACATACTTCTTCCGCATCTTCACCAGCTCGCTCTCCGGGACATCGGCCTTCGTCTCCTTGTTCTTGCCTTTACCCTTGCTAGCCTTGGGCGTCATGGCGATTGCGAAGGCAGAGGCTAAGGATAGAGCGGGTGCGGAAGCGAAGAGCGGATGAGGAGGAGTCTGGCTTTGAGCTCGAGAGGGGAAAACAATGGCGGAGTCCAGATTGAGAAGGAGAGGGGGGAAATAGGCTGCGCCTCTGCAGTTTCCCTTTTTATGGGGAAGGAGCGAGGCCGCCTCTTTTACTCCCCAATGTAAATACACCTCTGCAGGCACACTGCAGTTGCAGCCTTTCAGCGCACGCTTCCCACGTCGCGCATTCAGTGCGCGTAGTGGGGGGCACAGTAAGCGGGATATTTACGAGCAGTTAATCCCCTGCCACGTGTGCCCGTGCACTGTTTGGGCCTAGCCCAACAACGCCTCGCACTCGTGTGTGGCCTAGGCCCGGGGGCTCCTGTCGGTGTACTAAATATTGGGCCATTAGTACCCCGTACTTGTGCATGGGCAGTTGCAGCCATACTAGTGGTCAGGCTTGTCGGGGAACAGTTGAAGGTTAATTCAAGTTATCGAAGAAACACTCAAGTCAAGGATTTGAGGATCAGCAGATAAGAAAAGCTGGAGACCGAAAGCCAGCCTCCCCGGCAAGATCTTGCCGGGGTGGCCTGCGAAGCCCGGCAAGATTTCACGACCGGCAAGATTCGGCGCCCGGCAAGATTCTGCCACTGTGCCACCGCTTCGGCACAGCAACCAGCCTGACATTCTGGGTCCTTCTCAGGATGCGTGGCAACACGCCAGTGGAGGAGAGCTTAAGCGGTGCTGATGGGATGGCCCCTTTTTCCATCCCCAAGAAAGTGAGGACACCTAAATGGACACCTCACGGTGCATTAAATGCATTCATCCTAATCCGTCAGTGGTTAGGTATGATGACCCTGTAGCTACTTTACACCTCAATGTATGCACATTTTGCCACTGTGGTGACCCCTTTGAGCGTATAAAAGGAGGCCCAAGGCAACTGCTACAGGGAGGAGGATCTTCTGGCCCATTCTGCATGCGAAGCTGCTCTTTGAACGTACTGTTCATTGCAAGCGCTCCTGGAGCCTGGGCTCGAGAACACTCATAATAAAACAAGGCAGGAGTAGGGTTTTACGCTGATCAGCGGCCCGAACCTGGGTAAAATCGCCCCGCGTCGATCGTTGGTTCTGCTCTTTGTGCATACCTCTCTCCCTGCCGAATCGTAAAGGGGTCTTTTTGGGTCCCATAGGTGTCGCACGCCGACAGCTGCTTACACCCTCAGATTCACACAAGCGCTGCCCCCCTACCTGGCGCGCCAAAGATGTCATGGTATAACACGTCCACCTATGGGGCCATCGGCCCCTTGTGGTCCGGCAGGGGGGAAGAGCACATTGCACAAAGAGCGGAGAGCTTAGTGCAGCACGGCAGTGATGACACGAGCAGTTTTTACCTAGGTTCCGGCTGCCGCGAGGCGTAAAACCCTACTCCTGCTTTGGTGGATTGATGAGAGGACCGTGGTGGAGATGTAGCGCTCTAGCCCGGCAAGGTCGCCTTAGGACGGGAGCAGCTGCGGGCGTATGAGGGTACAGGGGTCCGAATCCTTTCTAAGGTAGCCACGGCCCTCCTTTTATAGGTCAAGGGGTTACCACAATGGCAAAAGGGTCACTATCTAGTGATTAGATAGCCACAGTGCTACCATACCTAACTCTGGTAGTTAGGACAAAGTGCATTAAATGCACCGCTTAACGTCACGTCACAGATGCGGCCCTGCAAGCCTTGCCGCACCGTCTTGGTCATCTCCTGCCTGCCTGTGCGACACGCATCTGGACGGGTGTCACACAGGGGTAATCTTCTCTCCAAACAGCTGCCACGCGCTAAATGGCAGCCACTTAACCACCTGGGGGCTCGACACTGCACTGATAGATGACTTGCATCACGGTGAGGTGGAGCAGTGGCACTTTGGCGGGGTAGTCCTCCCTTGGTGTCCCCGGCAAGCCTGTCGGGGGAGTCTTGAGACTTGTCTTTGGGGTAACCTCGACCCCGCCAGGCACGCCTGCCCGACAAGGGAGGTTTTTCCTTAGTGGTATCTTGCTCATTTGGTTGGTCTTGGTCTTCTTGATCCGCCCTTTGATTTCTCAAAGAGCTATCTCTTCTGCTTGGCCCTGTCTTGGATGTTGCAACCTTGCTCTTGAGCCTGTGTACAGTCCGGGCAACACACGCATGGGGTTTCTTGCACCGACACTAGAACTAACCGTTCAGCTGTACTATTTTTTTAGACATTAAGTATTTTTAGTCTTCATGTCTATTTATGCTAAAGGACATGGACAAAAAGGTATAACCAATCGGTGGCATAAGAAGCACCGGGATTTTCTCAGTTCTCATGACATTCGTTTGAGGACAATAACGCTGGAAGGATATGCATCCAACCATGCAAACACTAGCTTTGTCACATTCTTCCTGTTGAATGCGAGAGTACTATTGTCCATGAGGATTAAGTTTTTTAACAAAAACTTTCTCACTGATGGACACGTTGAAGAGCATAAAAAGAAGTTTCAGGTGGGCAAAAGAGCTTCTGAACATGCTCGGCTTCTATTTACAACAACTTGTCTTCATGTACCAGTAGATTTTCTGGTCCAGGATCTTGATTTTATGGATCAGCCCGATCCATTTGATTGTGACTGCCAAAAACTTTGGTTGAGTTAGTTGTTATTGTCCTGTTCAATCTGGATTTTGTGTAAACCGGATGAACAATTAATCATCGTGCTTTTGTACCTTCTGTAAGCTGGGGTTAGATATTGCTGCCCTTTTCAACTAGGCTTTGACCCATATTTTCTTTCAGACAAACCAGAGCTTCTATCAAGAAGCCTCATGGTTCCGAGAGGGAACTTGGTCACATGATTTGTGTGTGAAATGACATACGCTATATCTTCCCGCCTTGATTTATTTTACAGAGGCAACATGCAACTGTGCTAAACATATGAAATTATTCAGGGTTCGTTTCACCTTTTTATACATTGATTTTCCTAGGCATTTTTAACAAATAGCCACCACGTTATTATCGCAAATGGTCATATTAGTCCAACCATGGGTGTTCAACTAACCATTTATTACCGCGGGCAGCTGTTTGATTAGACGGGACGACTGTGAGCAGTCCGCCGCGCACGCCGCGAGCGCTGCAATTTATTGCTGGTTCTGGACTTTTGTTTCGGCCGCCTCGGGAAGGTACGTAGAACAGTCTTCCGTTCTCATCTACAAGCACCGCCGTCGAGGATTGCCACCTGCTGTGAGTTGGAGGATGAGCCGGCCAAGAAGCGGGGGCGGGTCGAGCCAGAACCGCAAGAGCCTCCGGCGAACGTTGACTACATCAGCAGCCTCCCTGACGAGATGTTGGTAACCATCATATCCCACCTCCCCATCAAATATGGCGTGCGAACCACTGTCCTCTCGTGGCGGTGGCGCCCCCTCTGGCACTCCACCCCCTGGACCTCATCATCGACCATGAGTTCTGCAGCGGGGAGCAACAACGCCTGGACGCATTGTCCCACGTCATCGCCACGCTCCCTGGATCGATCAGACGTCTTGCTATCGGCAGGCTCAGTCCCCGCAACAAGACCGAACCCAGGTTGCACTATTGGTTCCTATCCCCAGCCCTGGATCGGCTCGAGGAGCTCAGCTTTCATGTTGGACGTCCTTGCTCGCTGCCGCCGTCCGTGCTCCGCCTCGCGCCCACGCTGCGCCGCGCTACATTCAGGCGGTGCATTTTCCCCCGGATCGATGTCGCACGCGCTCTTCATCTCCCTAAACTTAAGCACCTCGAGCTCATTGCCGTCCGCATCTCGAAGGAGGATTTGGAGCGCCTGCTCCTCGGCTGTACAACGCTCGAGTACCTTCGTCTTCATGCGATGGATGGGTTCAGTAGCCTCCACATCACCTCGATGAATGTCCGTGCGATTTATGTGCATTGCTGGCGCCGCCCAAGGCTGTTAGTTGAGGTGTTTCACGATATTGTCATTGAGAATGCGCCTTTCCTCGAGAGATTGTATGTACTTGATAAATTAGGTCCAGCAAGAATCAGGGTCACTCACGCACCGAAATTGAAAGTGTTGGGCTATTCGTGTACTGAATTCAACGAACCTGTTACTGGATCATTATCCGTTCAGGCACAACAGCCTTCTTCTTCTCCTTATTATATATTATTGGACATCACATTTTATCTAATTGTTGTTGATCTATATGTTCGCCCGTCATCCAGAAAATGATTCCCACAAGCTTGACCCGGCCTCTACGCACAGTGAAGATCTTGGCACTACAATCCGTCGGCCCCGATCTAGATGAAGTTGTTAGATTCCTTAGATGATTTCCTTGCACGGAGAAGCTATACATCGAGGTGATGCTCCTTTCCTGTTAATTGTTAAGCACAACGGAGCTCAATTTTTTGTTACTTTTACCCATGATTACAATGACAAATGTACAATGATTTCTAAAGGAAATTTGGAGGATTTCAATACATATATTTTTTGAGATGCTAGTGTTGCACGCGTTTTATTCCTTCGCCCGACATGCTTTCGTGATAAAAGTTTATCATGAAAGATTGAAGGTGGCATTTCACTCTTTTCGTGTATTTTAGAAATCCTGCAAATCAAAGAGGCCCAAAGTGTTCAAATCTGCAGCTAGGCACTAATATGTTGTCTTCGTTTGCAGATACTAGCAGGCCCAAAAGTAGAAAATGTTGGGGAATATAACAATCCCATTGAATGCCTTGATCTTCATCTCACAGAAATTACTTTTAACGAGTACCGAGGCACCACACCAGAAATTAAATTCGATAGGTTCTTTGTTGAGAAAGCAAGGTTGCTCAAGGTAATGAGGTTTGCCCTATATTTACTACACAGAAGTGAATGGATTGCTAAAGAGCGCTGACGTCTACAGCTGAATGGAAAAGGCTCTGCACAAGCTGAATTTCAGTTTGTAACTTCATATGACAGATTATTCAGAAGTCACTGTATCGAGCCGCTATATGACTTCTTGATGGCTGATCCTTTCGCAGAAATAATGCATGAAAAAGATTCTGAAGAAGATGAATTTTATGTGTCTGAATAGTTTGAACCGTGTAATCTTTGAATTTGGGACTTGTAATGCTGGAATTTGAACCTTGCAATATTTATGGTATTTGTTATATAATGTAATTGGATGTTTAATTTGGTTTTGCAATCATGGCATGTTATAAGTATATATATGTTGTTCTTCTGTACACAGAGCATAGATGTTGTGCAGACAGAGCATATCACATCGCACACGGACCACACTAGATAACCCGTCGGTGATGAATTCGCCAATCGCAAATGGTTATATACTAGCAAGCATTTGCACACAACACACACAGCTTATTCCAACACAAACAGCTCGGATGGATCAACTGTATGCCACGTATCGAACACGCAACTCTAATCTGATTTGTGCTTGATGTCTCCGCCATCGCTCGCACAGTTCGTCTTATTTGCCACATATCACTGTGTCGACATCTGCTTGCATCCCTCGGCGCGCTCTCCTCGCCGTTAGGCACTGCAGCGCGCTCTGCTCGTGGACCTCCACGCGCTCGGCTTGTGGACAGCTTTTCTTTGCATGTTCAACTGCTATATGCATATATATGGTTGCTCGCCATTGAGGCGCCGTGGAGCGCTCTGCTCGCGTCCCTGCGCACGCGCTTTGCCAGCGGTTGGGGCCTGCGCACGATGATGTTGGGGGCCCCATATGCATGTGGTTGCGCCGCGCGCATGGCCACGATGCAGTTACGTGCGGCACGATGGAGTTACGCGCTGCAAATTAGAACTGCCATCCGGGCGGGCGGATATTCCTGGCCGTCCGGCTTCCCCATTAATTTCCGCGGCCATTATAACCTTAGTCTCTTCAACCTTTCGATCTCACCCCACAACACAACAAGCACACCCACGACGACACATACAGAGAGGATATCTAGCGGAGCTCCAATGGAGTTCGGCGAGCATAAAGTGGAGACCCACACGAGGGAGACGGGTCTCTCGGTGGTGTACACCATCGACTCGGCCGTGGTGGAGGACTACATCAACACCGTGGAGTAGTTGCTTGCTTGAGACAAGTACATGGTGGTCGGCATTGACCTCCTGTACAACGGCGGTCATCCCGGCAAAGATCAGAAGGTTGTCGTCGCCCAGTTGTGCATGCGCCATCATGTCCTCATCTACCACTACTGCATGGCCACAGAGCCTTGCGACCGTTTCGCCAGGTTTGTCAACAGCACCGACTACAAGTTCGCTACGGTGGAAACCTCCGATGATGTAAAAGCACTCATGGTTACGGGCTTGGCCTGCAAGAACCTTGTTGAAATCCATGACCACTACAGGGTCTGGGGCAGCACGAAGGACTCACTGGTTGAACTCACCTCGGCCATCATCGACCCCTACTACGAAAAGATGAAGCAGGATACCAACAGAACAAGTCCCGTATCCTGGCACCGGGCCTAGATGCGGAAACTGGATGAACATCACCTCAGGTTCGCGGCCAAGAGCATGTACGCATGGTACGAGATGAACAGGTGGATCGTTGACATGAGGAAGTGCCTCATTCCCAAAATCGACGCGGCCAGATCGAGCCAAAAGCAGAGCAGTAGCGGCAAGCGTCACAAGGAGTAGATGATGATCAGATGATCGTTTATCCTAGTTAATTATGCATGTAATATACAGTTTACTTTGGTGTGTGGAAATGTCATGTGCGTAGTAGCCACCTATGTAATTTTGCATGTAATAGTTTACTTTGGTGTGTGGAAATGTCATGTGTGTAGTAGCCACCTACGTAATTCGATGTTTAATTTGGATATGCAACCATGTCCTTATAAGTGTGTGTATATATATATGTTGTTGTTCTGTATGCAATCCCATCGCACAACACACACGTCTTATTAGCAGCAATCGTCTGTGTTATTATCAGTCTTCGCACACATTTCTGATTACAGACCCGTTTGCCGCGTATCACACACATCTTGTTAAATTGAACCATTTCTGTTCTCTTCGCTCAACGCAAATAGTTCATCCGAGTAGACTGTTTGCCCTCTATGGCACACACCTTGGTCTGGCTGACCGTTTCTTTTGTTCCGTCTAATCACAAATAGTTCATCCGAGTGAACTGTATGCCGTCAATCGCACATGCCTTGATCTGGCTGACCATTTCTGTTCTGTTGCGTAATCACAAACAGTTAATCCGAGTGAACTGTATGTCGTACATCGCACACACTTTCATCTGGTTGCCCGTTTCTGTTGTTCTGCCTCGTCGCAAACAGTTCATCAGAGTGAAACGTATGCCCCGCATCGCACACGCATCTAACATCTGAATCGTGTTTGATGTATCCGCCATCGCAAATGTTTTGCATCTTTTTTGATTTTTTTTACATCATCGTTTGCGATTAATTAATGCATTGCACACAGTTTCATCATAGGGTCTCTGATCGTAGTGTCGCGTTAGCAGCATCTTGCAGTAGTGCACCATGCTGCTCCTGACGACGAGATCATCTAGTCCCGGTTCCACCACACATCCCGGCGGCAGAAAGGGCACCGGGTTCAAAGGATAGTTCTCCATGGTGGTGAAGGGGAGAGCAGAGATGGTGGTGGTGAGGGAGGGATGGGGTGGTGGAATGGCAATGATAGGCTGAGGGGGTGGTGAAGCCTAGGCAGAAGGCAGACCGCGAGGGGTAGGAATGGAAACAACGCGTCATTTGGGTATCCATTGCCATCTTTGAGCCCGGCGAGTTGTGAGACAGGATGCCAACACGTGTCCATATCTGCCACATCCCTCGCATCGGACGGTGGGGCGAGACTTGGTAGAAGGTAAGTTGAGAGCCCTTGTGAAGGAAGGTTTAGCCGATATGGAAACATTTGGTAATTGCCCAGAAGAAATGGAATTAGCTTTTGCAGCAAAAATTTGGGGGCAGGCACTTGCATTATGGTCCGGTGTAGAGCAATTAATACAAATAAGATGAGCCGGGAAGGATATCTTTGGGTGGCCCCATTGTAGACATTTTGCACATAGTGGATAAATAATCAATCTCTTGCTTGCTATATTGGGCCTAGGCCAGATCAGCTTTATGCTTGTTCATAAGAACCGGAGGCCATTCAGAGTGCGGAGAAGCGTATTTGTACGCAGACCGTAGGTACCATTGAGGAGTGGAGGGATACGGAACATTGACCAGGCATTTAAAGGAGCCCAATAAAAGATAATTATTCCCCAATGATTCCTCTAATTCCGCCTGCCTGATACAATACTCCATTAAGGAGGAGTCCTCATTGCAATCGGACTTTGAATGTTGATTATCCGTGACCTGTGCATCCGCATTGACTGTGGATTTTGAATTTTGAACCTACAGAGGAGTATTGTTCAACATGGCTACCTTGGAACAAGAGGTTTCAGCAGCATGAGCATTCGAGAATTCCATATGATCAATAGGAAACAGCACAAATTTGCATAGCGGGGATAGTGTAGATTTAGAGCCTATGTCCTTGTCAAGTGAGAATAGTATGGAAGATTTGACTGCAATAGGATGGCAGCTAGTGAGCTCCACCAAATTCTCATCCGCATGCCAACTAGTGGAACATGAACGGGTCTTCGAGAAATGACCATTAAATAGATGGAAGTGGCAAACGAAATTTGGCGAAATGCGATCCTTGAGTTGATAGATGAAATGCCCCACTTTGTTATTTGCAACTGAGAATCGGAATGCATGTGGTTGTAGTTGTACCACATTAAAACCAGAGCTGCCACCCCCAATGCAACACTGTAAGGCAATTCCCACTGATTCAACAGAGAGTGGGAAGGAAGCTGAAGAAAAGGTGATGACAAGAAAGAACACCTTGGCGTCTCGAGAGGGGGAGAAATGAACCGTGGAACCAAACTTTCTTCTCACCTGATCAGCCAAGGCAAGGCCAGGGCCAAAATCCCAATGCAAGAGGCCCTCCATTTTATTAGTATGCTTGAAGTATTATTGTTTTTATGTCAATATTAAACTTTTGTGTGGAATCTTATGGAGCTGAACATTCATGCCACAATAAAGAAAATTGCATTGATAAATATGTAAGGTAGCATTTCACATCAAAAATTCTATTTGTATCATTTACCTACTCGAGGACGAGCAGGAATTAAGCTTGGGGATGCTTGATACGTCTCCAATGTATCTATAATTTTTGATTGTTCCATGCTATTATATTATCTATTTTGGATGTTTTATATCCATTAATATGCTATTTTATATTATTTTTGGGACTAACCTATTAACCTAGTGCCCAGTGCAAGTTGTTGTTTTTTCCTTGTTTTTGATCTTTACAGAAAATCAATACAAACGGAGTCCAAACGGAATAAAACTTTACGATGATTTTCCTTGGACCAGAAGAAATTCACGAGACTTGGAGAGGAGGCCAGAAGATCCATGAGAGGGCCACAAGCCCTAGGGGCACGCCCCAGGGGGGCGCGGCCAGGGGGCTTGTGGGTACCTCGGGACTTCCCTAACCCTAATCTCCGCACTATAATTCTCAAATATTCCCCTATACCGGGGGCACACCAAAAATACTTTTCCGCCACCGCACGCTTCTGTTCCCGTGAGATCCCATCTTGGGGCATTTTCTGGCACCCCACCGGAGGGGGATTCGATCAAGGAGGGCCTCTACAACAACCTTGCTTCCCTTCCGATGATGTGTGAGTAGTTTACCACAGACCTACGGGTCCATAGCTAGTATCTAGATTGCTTCTTCTCTCTCTTTGATCTTCAATACAATGTTCTCCTCGATGTTCTTGGAGATCTATTTGATGTAATCTTCTTTTGTGGTGCATTTGTTGAGATACAATGAATAGTGGATTTATAATCAGATTATCTATGAATATTATTTAAGTCTTCTCTGAACACTTTTATGCATGATTGAGATAGCTTTGTATTTCTCTTTGATCTATCGATTTGGTTTGGCCAACTAGATTGGTTTTTCTTGGAATGGGAGAGGTGCTTTGTGATGAGTTCAATCTTGCGGTGTCCTCACCTAGTGACCGAAGGGGTAGCAAGGCACGTATTGTATTGTTCCATTAATAACAAAAAGATGGGGTTTAGATGCAGGCAGGAGTCGGTCGATGTGTGGAGTAATAGTGTGACGACCCCGGCTTAATCGTGCACTAATCATACACGCAAATGTACATGATCAAGCCTAAGGACTCACTTTGAAGATATCACAACACAACTCTAAAACATAAATAAATTCATACAAGCTTTATATTACAAGCCAGGTCCTTGAGGGCTCGAATACATAGCTCGATGGCATACAAGTGTCAGCGGAAGCATCAGATATCTGAGTACAGATATATTACAGAAATGAAGATAAGCCTTTAGAAGGCAGGGCAAAATAAAATCTACGATCGAAAGGCGTAGGCCTCCTGCCTAGGACCCTCCGAATCCTACTCCTGGTCGTCGGTCGGCTCCTCATAGTAGTACTCGCCGGGAGGGTAGTAGTAGTAGCCGTAGTGATCGACGGGGGCAGCTAACTCAGGGGCTCCGTCATCTGGCGGCATCAAATGGATATGGGGAGAAAAAGAAAATAAAGCAAACATGAGTACTCATCCGAAGTACTCAGCAAGCAAGGATCTACACTACATATGCAACATTTTCAAAGGGGGCTGTATATGTGGACTGGGCTGCAGAAATGCCAGAATAGAAGGGGAAAGCCTAGTCCTATCGAAGACTAGCATCTTCAAGCATCTTCATCGGTCTTGCAGCATTAGAAGAGTGCAGATTAACATAATGTAAAGTAGTAGTAGAATCATCAACCTCGGCCAGAGATTCTTCCTCGACTCCCTGCGAGCAAGCAATCCCAGAGCCATACTATCCAGTTATCATCTCAAGTTCTAGTTGTACCGATCGGGATACAACTCTGAGTGTCTATTACCATAGGACAGGCTATCGATAGATTAGTTCTTTCCTGCAGGGGTGCACCAAGTTACCCACCACGCTCGCTTAACTCCGGCCGGACACACTTTTCTGGGTCATGCCCAGCCTCGGCCAAACGATACGCCGCAACCCGACCAAATACTTAATAGAGAGGTCAGCACGCCGGACTAAGCCTATGCCACCAGGGGTCTTGGGCCTTCGCCCCGGGAACTCCTGCGCGTTGCGTGGGCGGCCGGAAGCAGACCTAGCAACCCCTTAATACAAGGGCGGTTGCGTAACCAGTCCAATCCAGCGCGCGCCACTCAGTCGCTGACGTCTATTAAGCTTCAGCTGAAGTATACGACGCAGAACGCCCATACTATGCCCACGTGATGGTTAGTGCTATTAGGCCAGAGGCCCCTCGGATCAAATATCCAAACTGTTAGTGTGTTGATAGTGCGGAAATGAGCAGAGACTCACGAAAGATGTGACCCCGTCGCCCCGTCTCGAAGACTTGCGGCAAGGGCGAGGAATGCCCGGCCACGCCTCGTGTTCAACCCTCGGGCACCATCCAGGTCCACCCGATCCCACATCACTCGCTATTAAGCTCGCGCGGGTACCCCTCAGGGCCAACCCATCTTTAGTATCATGGTTCAGTGTTCAGTCATAGTAACCAAAGTATCAGTGTGTCTGACACCAAGGGGTACCCTGAGGAATCACCCTCGATGGAATTCCCTCTGATGTTATCGTCAAGGTGAACGGAGGAGGAATCACCCTCGAGGTCCACACTTGAGGAGTTGCGCGACGACGTCGTTATCGGGGGTGGTGTAGGAGGAATGACCCTCGCTTACCACGACCGAATAACTAACCTACAAGGTTATCATCAGAAGTGCTGACGAGGTATCACCCTCGGCACTCGATAGTAACCCAGCAGTGTCGGCAACTAAGTGGGGATGTGACATGCGGTGTCGGGGCCTGGTCTTCAATCCCGTTGCACGGGTCTTCTGATCATCCAGCAGGGGCAGTCGGGATAAAGTGGGGGTCTCTGTCGGTCTCTACCCAACCTATTCTAAGCAGTTTAGGATAACAGGTAAGTATCAAAAGCAGGTTACAAGTAAACAGGCTATGCAGCAGATATAGGATACAGTAACAACAGCAATTCTAATGCAAGCATAAGAGAGAAGAGAATAGGCGATATAGGAACGCTCAAAAGGGGGTTCTTGCCTGCAAGCTCTGGGGCAAGTGGCTGGTCGTCGGGGACGTAGTCGTTCTCCGGAGCGGCGTCTGCCTCAGGAGCTACGTCAACGTCGGGGTCTAATCGAGAGAGAAGAGGGGGAGGAAACAGGTAAATATAATGCAATCAGATGCAACACGGGGCATGCTATGCTACAATGCAGTGCAGGGTTACCTAAATATGCATCTAAGTCATTTTAGTTATTTTTAGGATTATCGCGGGATTTATTACCCGGTGTGTGTGCACTATTCATCTACCGGAATCGGGCTCAGAGTTACGAGTTCTCCTACGTAGGAGGTTCCGACATGGAAACAAACGACACGATCAGACTCGTCTCGTCGTTCTGAGCAACTTTCAAGTTTTAAGTTTTTCGATCCGAGCTAAGGTTTAAAAATTATTAATTTTCGAAGTTTAAATGATTTTCTGGAATTATTTTTATTTATTAATTCAACATTATCCAGAACAGTGATTGTGTGACGTCAGCATGACGCAGAGGTGCCATCAGCAGTCAACAGTGGAGCTGACCTGGTCAAATCTGACCTGTGGGTCCAGTGGGACCCACCTGTCATTGACTGGTTCCAGCCCAGTCAGCTAGTTGACTGGTCAACTGGGTCCAGTGGGACCCAGTGGTCAGTCTCTGTTAGTTCTAACAGGGTTTTAAATTAACCTAATTAGCTAATCAGCTGGGTGGGGCCCAAATGTCAGTGAGAGTTAGTAGTCTAGTTAATTAACCCTAACACTAATCACTACAGTACACGGGGCCCACATGTCAGTGAGTGTTAAGGGCTAGTTAGTGGCTAAACCACCTGGCGAGTGGGCCCATTCGGCGTCTCCGTGGTGGTGCGCCGGCGGCAAGGTTCCGGCGACCACAGGCGCGGCGGAGCGTGTCGGGGCAGCGGCAGATTTTGGCCACAGGCCACCGTTTCGAACGCGGTTGGGCGCGTTGGATCTGGATGACGACGCCGCGTCCAACTGAAGGGGTTGCGAGGTCGGAGACGGACGGAGGTGACGGCGGCGACTATCCCTGCGGTGGCCGGAGTTCGGCCAACAGCGGTTTGGGCGATGCGGGGTACGGTAGGAGCCGTGGATGGTCGTGTTCGACTCGCGGGAGTGCGGTGAGTGCAGCAGTGAGCTCGATCACGAGCTTGCGCGGCCGTAGCCACGGTGGCGACATGGCCGGCAGCGGGGAGCTCTCGGGCTCGACGGAAACAACGGCAGCGGTGAAGGAATCGAGCGAGACAGAGAGGGGAAGGACGCGCCCGCTCACCTAGGAGGCACACGGGGGCCCGTTGAATGCTTAGTAGCAGCAGGGGACGGTGAATCGACTCTGGCGAGCTGCGGTGACCCGAGGTGGACGACGAACTCGATCCGACGATGTAGTGGACTAGGGCTTGTGCTCGAGGTCGGAGAAGAAGTAGCAATCGACGGCGGCGCGAGTGGACTCGGAGAAGCGGCGAGGGAGGCTCGATGGCCATGCCTGCGACGGCGGACGGCGCCGATGGCGTTCGGCGAGGGGAAACTGGCGAGGCAGAGAGCGGCGAGAGGGCGAGAGGGGGAACTGGGGGTGCTAGGGTTCGAGGGACGGGCGAGGGGCGCTCGGGTCTTGCCCATATAGGCGTCGGGGACCGCGGGATCGACGACACGGCGACGAACGCCGGTCGGATGCGCGCGCGCGCCGACGCGTGCGCGAGGAGGGGGACGGGAGCTAGGCGGGCTGGGCCGGGGACTGTACCAGTAGGCTTAAGTGCACAGTAGTTCTTTAGGCCTCTTTCATTTTTTTCTTTTTCTGTTCCTTTTCTTTTCTATTTTGGCTAATTGTTTGGGCACCAAATGAGTTTTGTAAAATATGAGAGCTGGCCCACAAATCACAGCACAATATATCCTACCACCAAAAACTAGTTTGGGGTAAATATCATTTCATATTTATTTTGTATTAATTAAAAGGTTGTCAAATATTGTTTTCAGTCACTGTTTGAGGCTGTTAGAGCCACTTATCCAATCTCAATAAAGTTGGTTACAATTTTATCATTGCCTCTAAGTTAGTTGCTATTCATAGAACATTTTAGTTTTTGGTTTGGACAACTTTTATTTTCCACTTTGAATTTAATTGAAGTTTGCATTGGGAGCTTGAAATGCAACATGATGCCTATGATGACTAGGCGCTGCTAAACTTGCTGACATGGCGTGATTACGAGGTGACCACTGTAGTGGGATGCTGGGGATGTTACAAATCTCCTCCACTACAAGAAATCTCGTCCCGAGATTTAAGTGGGTAAGACAAGAGTAACTTCGGAAGAACTGACCTTTGCAAGGTTGGTTATCTTTTGCACAAATCAGGGGATGCGACAAAAGCATCTCTCAAGTTGAAACTTAGTGAATATATGGAGAGCAAGTTTGGAAGGTTCCATAAGAAGTTTCAAGCGAATGGGCAATCGATCGATACCTGAACAGAGTGAGAAAAGGGTTCAGGGCATCGGGAATAGAATATCTCTCGGAGGGTGGCTTGCAATAACACACAAAGCCAAGAGCATATGATACTTCGGAATCAAAGTTATACAGGAGAGTCAGGTTCCGATCCTGTGGAACTGTGGAGGGGTGTCGATCAAGAGTAGGGAGATCGGTGGCATCCTACCGGTCATGACAACAGGGTATGTCAGAGAATAGTTTGTCAGTTAAGTTGGTAACAGCATCGGTACCAAGGGCGAGGGACGAAGAGAACCATTTTCCTGCTCGTTAAAACGAGGCGGACCAATCGGCAAGGTTCTCGTCCATCGGTGGTTACCGGAATGTCATCAACCATAGTAACGGGGTCTCTCTGACAAAGTTGTGCACCGGGGTATTTTATAAGCAGGGAATTATTTCTGCTTACATCATATAGATCACCAGAAAGGTTAAACAAAACAATGGAAAGGAAAATGTGATTATCAGATTAAACAGAATAATGGAAAGGGAAATGTGTTTGCACACCAGGATTAGGAGTATATCCTTCCCAAGGAAAGGCGGAGCATGATATACATGATGGGACAGCAAGTTCAAAAGCATTTAGATAGAGGGGCGAAGGAAGAATCATGATATTACCCATACAACGGTGTTTGGATAATTGATCGAGAAGCTTTTGGCAATGTGCTTCCAATGTTCATGCTGGTGTTCAGAATAACACAGTCATGCTTCGAGGCAGCAATGATATGGTGCCAAGTAACAGATTGGGTTCAAGGATCTCAAGAGGTTCCGAGAAACAATTACAAGGGTATCTCGGGACGTAAGGAATAACCAAACACAACCAGGTTTGTGTTGGTCTAAAGCCAAGGATGTCATCGATGATAACACAAATCATCGAAGAGCAAGGATGATAATTCTCACCATGAATTCGATCGATATCCTGAAGAGCTCGAAATGTTGATGATGATCATGATACGTTTGTCGAGAGGTTTCAAGAAGATGTAATCGGTCAGCGATGACATCAAGCAAAAGGAAGGATGAAGTGAAAGGCTATGAGAACCACAGATTTGACACAAGCTCGAAGTCAAGCTTGTTGTTCGAGGTGATATGATAAAATGAGGAAGATCGATGTAAGCTTAGCTCATCGCCGGAAGTTGTGTTCGGAAAAGAAGGACCAGGTAGCACAGTTAAAATTTGCTCGATAGTGATATTGCCGATCGGGCTAGGAATGATGTAATGGAGTATCCAACTCCCCCGCAACAAAGTACTAGGAGTGCTGAATCACCGAGCGGAATCGATTCACTTCCGGTGTTCTCGAGTGACCAACAACTTAGAACCCGGGAACATTGGAATTGGTGATCATTTGTAGTTTGATGAAGAACTCATAAGAAGTTATGTAGTTCCTGTGATATTCTCGAGATACCAGGGGTAATACTCGAAGGGAGTTTCAAGATAGAGGTTGGGTGAGCATACTGGTTTGCAAAAGACAAGTGCCTTAACTTGTCCGGGAAATGGAATCAAGGAGAAAATATATGATCAGAACCACGACTGCAAAGGATCAATTCATAGTTACCAGATGTACTTTTACCAAGGAAATAATTATTTTTACGAGCATCTTCCATGATAATTTCTACATCGTTTCCATGGGCATGAACACAAAGGTTCAAGGTCGACTCCCACTTCTGCAATGCATAACCTTTCATTCACTTCTCGTTTTCGAAGAAATTGTAGTGCTGAGAATTTATCTAGTGAAGCACCAGAAGGGTATGACTCGCATAACTTTCGAGTTCACACGGATTAGAGAAAACATAGGTTCAACCCATTGGGGTATTTTACGAAACTTTACAACCATCAACCAAAGCAAGGGATACGAGTTGAAAGCAAAGTGTCGAAGTCAAAGAAAATGATACAACTTACCGAAGGTATTATGTATCGGGGAAATAACTCACAAGATTTTGGATGTGAAGAACACTATCGGGTAACAACCCAACAATGGATCTGGCGATTCACGACAGAGTTGATGTGAGTATCGGTAATCGATCAGATGAAGAAGGGGATGCAAAGGCATCGGCTTATAGAAACATCTAAATAATTCGATGCTTGAGTACAAAGGAATTATGATTTCAAGACGATGGATCAGAAGCAGAGGCTCTGATCAAATGATGAGTAAGTTGAATAGACTTAGAGGTGTACCCGATCAAATCATGATTGGGCAAGAACCAGCTCATATCCGGAATGATGTCTGAGTCGGAAGGACGAGTTCTAGGAATCGACTGATGATTGCGATCATTCGCAGCATATTGATTCAAGGGATCCAAAATGGTAATGGCAAATGAGGTTGACGGGGATTACTAGACATATGGAGTTACCCATAATGCAAGTAGGCAAGAATTTCAAGAGCAATAGGGTGCAGAGAGTTTTCGGAAGATCGATGAACAATGAGAAGGATGTTGCGAAGCACAAGATCAACTAGGGATGAACGAATCCCTGATAAGTGCGATGAATTATCCGCAGTGAAAAAGAAGCTGCACGGCAGTAGGCTCAAATAATTCCCGGATTAAAGAGGGGTAATTCGGGGTAACTCGTAAATAAAGGAGTAACTGGGAATAAAGATACAAATGACAAGGATGGTTAGTTATCCACAGGGGTTTGTCGGTGGTCAGGAACTGCAAAGCAGTGGCACAGGGTCTCGGAAGACTCTGAGGAGTATCTTCAGAATCTTCTGACGAAGCAGACGATCATCTGTAGTGAAGGGGCTCTCCGGCAGGAAGTGGTTACGAGATCCTAATGTTGGAGTTAGTAAAATTTTAACCCGAATAGAAGAGAGATCAGAGTCCCAGAGTAAAGGTCGAGGAGTAAAAGATCCTAATACCACCCAGTTGGCGACGTGGGCCCGTAAGCCACACAGCCAAGTTAGTAAAACGATTTTGGACCACTAGACTCAACTTCGGCCAAGGAGTTGGAAAGCGGGATTCCTAGAGGCAGTCAGCTCTGATACCAACCTATGACGACCCCGGCGTAATCGTGCACTAATCATACACGCAAATGCACACGATCAAGCCTAAGGAATCACTTTGAAGATATCACAACACAACTCTAAAACATAAAAAAATTCATACAAGCTTTATATTACAAGCCAGGGCCTCGAGGGCTCGAATACATAGCTCGATGGCATACAAGTGTCAGCGGAAGCATCAGATATCTAAGTACAGATATATTACATAAATGAAGATAAGCCTTTAGAAGGCGGGGCAAAATAAAATCTACGATCGAAAGGTGTAGGCCTCCTGCCTAGGACCCTCCGAATCCTACTCCTGGTCGTCGATCGGCTCCTCGTAGTAGTACTCGCCAGGAGGGTAGTAGTAGTAGCCGTAGTTGTCGACGGGGGCAGCTAACTCAGGGGCTCCGTCATCTGGCAGCATCAAATGGATATGGGGAGACAAATAAAATAAAGCAAACGTGAGTACTCATCCGAAGTACTCAGCAAGCAAGGATCTACACTACATATGCAACATTTTCCAAGGGGGCTGTATATGTGGACTGGGCTGCAGAAATGCCAGAATAGAAGGGGAAATCCTAGTCCTATCGAAGTTTAGCATCTTCATCGGTCTTGCAGCATTAGAAGAGTGCAGATTAACATAATTTAAAGTAGTAGTAGAATCATCAACCTCGGCCAGAGATTCTTCCTCGACTCCCTGCGAGAAAGCAATCCCAGAGCCATACTATCCAGTAATCATCTCAAGTTCTAGTTGTACCGATCGGGATACAACTCCGAGTGTCCATTACCGTAGGACAGGCTATCGATAGATTAGTTCTTCCCTGCAGGGGTGCACCAAGTTACCCACCACGCTCGCTTAACTTCGGCCGGACACACTTTTCAGGGTCATGCCCGGCCTCGGCCAAACGATACGCCGCAACCCGACCAAATACTTAACAGAGAGGTCAGCACGCCGGGCTAAACCTATGCCCCCAGGGGTTTTGGGCCTTCGCCCTGGGAACTCCTGCGCGTTGTGTGGGCGGCCGGAAGCAGACCTAGCAACCCCTTAATACAAGCGCGGTTGCGTAACCAGTCCAATCCAGCACGCGCCGCTCAGTCGCTGATGTCTATTAAGCTTCGGCTGAAGTATACGACACAGAACGCCAATACTATGCCCACGTGATGGTTAGTGCTATCAGGCCAGAGGCCCCTCGGATCAAATATCCAAACCATTAGTGTGTTGATAGTGCGGAAACGAGCAGAGACTCATGAAAGATGTGACCCCGTCGCCCCGTCTCGAGGACTTGCGGCAAGGGCGAGGAATGCCCGGCCACGCCTTGTGTTCAACCCTCGGGCACCTTCCAGGTCCACCCGATCCCACATCACTCGCTATTAAGCTCGCGCGGGTACCCCTCAGGGCCGACCCGTCTTTAGTATCATGGTTCAGTGTTCAGTCATAGTAACCAAAGTATCAGTGTGTCTGACACCAAGGGGTACCCTGAGGACTCACCCTCGATGGAATTCCCTTTGATGTTATCGTCAAGGTGAACGGAGGAGGAATCACCCTCGAGGTCCACACTTGAGGAGTTGCGCGACGACGTCGTTATCGGGGGTGGTGTAGGAGGAATCACCCTCGCTTACCACAGCCGAATAACTAACCTACAAGGTTATCATCAGAAGTGCTGACGAGGTATCACCCTCGGCACTCGATAGTAACCTAGCAGTGTCGGCAACTAAGGGGGGATGTGACGTGCGGTGTCGGGGCCTGGTCTTCAATACCGTTGCACGGGTCTTCTGATCATCCAGCGGGGCAGTCGGGATAAAGTGGGGGTCTCTGTCGGTCTCTACCCAACCTATTCTAAGCAGTTTAGGATAACAGGTAAGTATCAAAAGCAGGTTGCAAGTAAACAGGCTATGCAGCAGATATAGGATACAGTAATAGCAACAATTGTAATGCAAGCATAAGAGAGAAGATAATAGGCGATATAGGAATGCTCAAAAGGGGGGTGCTTGCCTGCAAGCTCTGGGGCAAGTGGCTGGTCGTCGGGGACGTAGTCGTTCTCCGGAGCGGCGTGTGCCTCAGGAGCTACGTCAACATCGGGGTCTAATCGAGAGAGAAGAGGGGGAGGAAACAGGTAAATATAATGCAATCAGATGCAACACGGGGCATGCTATGCTACAATGCAGTGCAGGGTTGCCTAAATATGCATCTAAGTCATTTTAGTTATTTTTAGGATTATCACGGGATTTATTACCCGGTGTGTGTGCACTATTCATCTACCGGAATCGGGCTCGGAGTTACGAGTTCTCCTACGTAGGAGGTTCTGACATGGAAACAAATGACACGATCAGACTCGTCTCGTCGTTCTGAGCAATTTCATGTTTTAAGTTTTTCGATCCGAGCTACGGTTTAAAAATTATTAGTTTTTTAAGTTTAAATGATTTTCTGGAATTATTTTTATTTATTAATTAAACATTATCTAGAACAGTGATTGTGTGACGTCAGCATGACGCAGAGGTGTCGTCACCAGTCAACAGTGGCGCTGACCTGGTCAAATCTGACCTGTGTGTCCAGTGGGACCCACCTGTCATTGACTGGTTCCAGCCCAGTCAGCAGGTTGACTGGTCAACTGGGTCCAGTGGGACCCAGTGGTCAGTCTCTGTTAGTTCTAACAGGGTTTTAAATTAACCTAATTAGCTAATCAGCTGGGTGGGGCCGAAATGTCAGTGAGAGTTAGTAGTCTAGTTAACTAACCCTAACACTAATCGCTACAGTACACGGGCCCCACATGTCAGTGAGTGTTAAGGGCTAGTTAGTGGCTAAACCACCTGGCGAGTGGGCCCAGTCGGCACCTCCGCGGTGGCGCGCCGGCGGTGAGGTTCCGGCGACCAAAGGCGCGGCAGAGCGTGTCGGGGCAGCGGTGGATTTCGGCTACGGGCCACCGTTTCGAACGCGGTTGGGCGCGTTGGATCGGGACGACGACGCCGCGTCCAACTAAACTGGTTGCGAGGCCGGAGACGGATGGAGGTGATGGCGGCGACTATCCCTGCGGCGGCCGGAGTTCGGCCAACAGCGGTTTGGGCGATGCGGGGTACGGTAGGAGCCGTGGATGGTCGTGTTCGACTCGCGGGAGTGCGGTGAGTGCAGCGGTGAGCTCGATCGCGAGCTTGCGCGGCCGTAGCCACGGTGGCAACATGGCCAGCGGCGGGGAGCTCTCGGGCTCGACGGAAACGACAGCTACAACGAAGGAATCGAGCGAGACAGAGAGGGGAAGGACGCGCCCGCTCACCTAGGAGGCACACGGGGGCCCGTTGAATGCTTAGTAGCAGCAGGGGACGGTGAATCGACTCCGGCGAGCTGCAGTGACCCGAGGTGGATGACGACCTCGATCCGACGATGTATCGGACTAGGGCTCGTGCTCAAGGTCGGAGAAGAAGTAGCAATCGATGGCGGCGCCAGTGGACTCGGAGAAGCGGCGAGGGAGGCTCGGTGGCCATGCCTGCGACGGCGGACGGCGGCGATGGCGTTCGGCGAGGGGAAACTGGCAAGGCAGAGAGCGGCCAGAGGGCGAGAGGGGGAACTGGGGGTGCTAGGGTTCGAGGGACGGGCGAGGGGCGCTCGGGTCTTGCCCATATAGGCGCCGGGGACCGCGGGATCGACGACACGGCGACGAACGCCGGTCTGATGCGTGCGCGCGCCGACGCGTGCGCGAGGAGGGGGACGGGTGCTAGGTGGGCTGGGCCGGGGACTGTAGCAGTAGGCTTAAGTTCACAATAGTTCTTTAGGCCTCTTTAATTTTTTTCTTTTTCTGTTCCTTTTCTTTTCTGTTTTGTCTAATTGTTTGGGCACCAAATGAGTTTTGTAAAATATGAGAGCTGGCCCACAAATCACAGCACAATATATCCTACCACCAAAAACTAGTTTGGGTAAATATCATTTCATATTTATTTTGTATTAATTAAAAGGTTGTCAAATATTGTTTTCAGTCACTATTTGAGGTTGTTAGAGCCACTTATCCAATCACAATAAAGTTGGTTACAATTTTATCATTGCCTCTAAGTTAGTTGCTATTCATAGAACATTTTAGTTTCTGGTTTGGACAACTTTTATTTTCCACTTTGAATTTAATTGAAGTTTGGATTGGGAGTTTGAAATGCAACATGATTCCTATGATGACTAGGCACTGCTAAACTTGCTCACATGGCGTGATTACGATGTGACCACTGTAGTGGGATGCTGGGGATGTTACATGTAGTATCGTTTCGGTCTACTTGTCACAGAGGTGATGCCTATATTCATGATCATTGCCTTAGATGTCTTCATAATTATGCGCTTTTCTATCAATTGCTCAACAGTAATTTGTTTACCCATCGTATGCTTTCTTCGAGAGAGAAGCCTCTAGTGAAACCTATGGCCCCCGGGTCTATTTTCCATCATATATTTTCAGATCTATAAAACCAAAAACCCAAAAATACCTTGCTGCAATTTATTATTATTTACTTTATTTTTCCTTTTATTTATCTTTTACATCTATCTCTATTAGATCTCACTCTTGCAAGTGACCGTGAAGGGATTGACAACCCCCTTTTCGCGTTGTGTGCAAGTGTTTGTTAGTTTGTGCAGGTGCATATATTGGAGACTTGCTTGTGCCTCCTACTGGATTGATACCTTGGTTCTTAACTAAGGGAAATACTTATCTCCATTTGCTGCATCACCCTTTCCTCTTCAAGGTAAAAATGAACACAAGCTCAAGAAGTAGCAAAGTGCAAGACCGGCAACACCTTCATCTTGAGTATAGTCGGAGTCGGAGTGATAACTTCTCTCGGAGTAGTTGTCGGAGTCGGAACCGGATACCCATTCACCAAAGTGAGCTTGATGTCTTCGTCTTGTGTAGCTCTTTGATGACTTGTTTGTCCTTCCTTTCCGAATCCTTGCTTCTACGAGAGGGTCTTCGTTCATAACGATCATCTCTACTCCTTCTCTCTTTTGGAGGTGATTCATCTCTTCTACTCCTCCTTTTTGGCGAGTCTTCTCTTTTCTTGTAGGGAACCGTACGCTCATTGGAGTAGTGTCCGTGTTTTCCACAATTGTAGCAATTACGATCACGACTAGAAGATATTTTGTCATTGTAGGACCTTGACTTGGAGCTTCTCTCTTTACTTCTATTCTTGTAGAACTTGTTGAAGTTCTTCACCATTAAGCTCAATTCTTCATTGGAGACTAGCTTGTCACTTGATGTTGTAGGAGCATCACTTGAAGCTTTGTAAGCACCACTTGACTTGTTGTGGAGCTTATCCTTATCCTTGAGTGACATCTCATGAGCAACAATTCTACCAATGACTTCCGTGGGCTTGAGATCTTTGTAATTGGGCATCATTTGGATCAAAGTGCACACGGTATCGTATTTTCCATCCAAGGCTCTTAGGATCTTCTTGATGATGAATTTGTCGGTCACCTCTTCACTTCCTAAGCCGGCAATCTCATTTGTTATGAGAGCAAGCCTAGAGTACATTTCGGCGACTCCAGAACCATCCTTCATCTTGAACTTTTCAACTTAACTTTGAAGCACATCCAACTTGGATTCCTTGACGAACTCGGTACCTTCTTGCATATCAACCAAAGTATCCCAAATTTCCTTTTGCATTCTCAAGGCGGCTGATTTTGTTGAATTCTTCAGGGCATAATCCATTGAAGAGAATATCACAAGCTTGAGCATTGTATTGCAACATCTTCAATTCATCCGCGGTGGCTTCACGATATGGTACTTTTCCATCTTCAAAGTATTCACCTTGCAAGCCAATACGAACAACAGCCCAAATGGCAGGGTTATGACCAAGAATATGCATTTTCATCTTATGCTTCCAACTAGCAAAATTTGTACCATCAAAGTAAGGACCTCTACGGTGGTAATTTCCCTCGCTAGACGCCATACTCTTCTAGATTGTGAAACCAAGGGTATGATCACCAAAGCTATGGAAATCAAGGCAAATGGAGACCAAAGCTCTGATACCACTTGTAGGATCGAAAGTATGTCTAGAGGGGGTGGTTAGACTACTTGACCAAATAAAAATCTATCCTTTTCCCAATTTTAGTTGTGGGCAGATTTTAGCAATTAGCATAAGTCAAGCAATTAACCTACACATGCAATTCTAAGAGTATAGCAGCGGAAAGTAAAACATTGCATATGAAGGTAAAGGGAAGGGTTTGGAGAAAGCAAACGCAATGGAGACATGGAGATTTTTGGCGTGGTTCCGTTAGGAGGTGCTATCGTAGGTCCACGTTGATGGAGACTTCAACCCACGAAGGGTAACGGCTGCGCGAGTCCACGGAGGGCTTTGTAACGCCCGGATAAATATGCTACAGTGAACCTCTGCTAATGATGCCACATCACCTCCGTTACAGTTGCTAATCTCGCGTTAGTTCGAAACCGGTTCGAATTCAAATCTGAATTTTTGTCAAACGTCGAAGATTTTCAAACTTTAAAACTAAAATGTTCGAAGTGTGCCGATTAATGCCTAGGTAATTATGGTGGAGAAACCACACCTTTATAAAATGTTTAAATATTATAAGATGAATAAAACAGCAGCAAAAACAATTAATTAAATACCTTTTGTAATTAATAAAATGTCAAACTAATTTATTTGAGGACTAAACTTTTTGTGACTGTATGGACTAAGTTGAATACTAATTTAGATACTAAGTGTATATTTACTAAAACTAAAATAAATAGGAAATAAAAATGAAACAGAAAAGAAAATAAATAAAAAGAAAAGGACTAAATGAAAAAAAAAAAGAGAAACCCCTCTCCCCCGCTGGGGCTGGCCCAGCCCAGCCGGCCGCCCACCTGGCCGGCCCACCCCAGCCACGGCCTATATGGCCTCTCCCACCCCACCCCACCGAAACCCTAACCCCTCGCTCTCACTCCCCCCCGATCTGGATCGGTGACCGCGCCGCGCTCGCCATCGCCCGAAGCCGCCTCGCCAAATCTCCCCCCCCCGCCGGACCTCGCTTCCTCGGCCTCCTCCTCCTCCCCGTTCGTGGATCGGGAGGGGGAAACGAACCCGGTGCCCCTCGCCGCCTCGACCCTATCGCCGCTCGTCACCGACCGCCGCCCGACGCTACCTCACCGGCGCCCGACCCCGACTCCTCCTCGAGCCCACCTCGCTCAACTACAGGGCTCGGTGAGCCCCGACTTCCTCTCCCCCTTCTCTGATCCGCCGCGCTTGGTCGTGCGCCGCCCCGCCTGCCTTCGGCTTTCCTCGCCCCGCTCTTGCTGCTCGCCGGCTCCACGCCATGCCCGCCGTCGCGCGCCTCCTGTCGCCCCCGTCTCGCGCGTCTTTACCCTCACCCGGGCCACGACCTGCTTGCTAGCTACCTATGCTGCTGCTTGCTAGCTGCTGTTGCAGCTGCGCCACACCCGCGACCGCCTGCCTCCACCGCTCCCTCTACGTGCTGCCGCCGCGTTCTGGCTTCGCCCGCCTCCGCCCACCGCTGCCTACAGCCGTGCCCGACGCGCCTCTGCGGCCGTCGCCCGCGCTCTGCCGGGGCTGCGCCCGCAACCCCGCCGTAACGGGCTGGCACCCACGCGCCCGGATCCACTGCCCGTCACCCGCCTCGATTGGCCTCTGGGCCACTGACCAGAGGGGCCCAGCGCCCTGAAAAGAAATAAAAATAAAAATAATAGGAAAATAATTAATTAACATAATTAATCAATTAACTTAATTAAGTCGATTAACTTAATCACTTAGTTAATATAATTAACTTTGTTTAGTAATCTGTCTCAATGACAACCGGGCCCCATCGGTCAGTTTGACTGGTCAACGGTCATAGTTGACCGCTGACATCATGTTGGTGCAATAAATCTTTTTGTATTGAACTAATCTGTTAAATCTAGAAAATGATTTAAAATCTCTAAAAATTAATATAAAATAATCCGTAATCCGGATCAAAAAACTATGAACATGAAAGTTGCTCAGAACGTCGAGACGAACCCGGATACGCTACCCGCATATCCGTGTGATGCCTCTAAATAGCTGAACATGAAACATTCCCCCTCCGGTCACCTATCTGACAGATGTCCGGAACCAGGAAAACTTTCCCGGATGGGATCCCCCTTTCTCGGTAACGTGTAACCCCACGTTAGAACACACCCGGCACTGCATATTGTCATGTCATACTTTGTGTAGCATTGTTTGCTTTGTATTTACTGTTTCCTCTCCCCTCCTTCTCTGTCGATAGACGCTGAGACCGCTGACGACGCTGCCGTGAACGACTACTACGTCGACGACCCTTCTCTCTCGACACAGCTTCCAGGCAAGCCCCCCCTTTGATCAACCCGATATCGCCTATTCCTTCTCTCTACTACTTGCATTAGAGTAGTGTAGCATGTTACTGCTTTCGGTTAATCCTATTCTGCTGCATAGCCTGTCTTTGCTACTACTGTTGATACCTTACCTGCAATCCTAAAATGCTTAGTATAGGTTGCTAGAATTACATCAGTGGCCCTACACTCTTGTCCATCTGCCATGCTATACTACTGGGCCGTGATCACTTCGGGAGGTGATCTCAGGTTTATATTATATACTATTACATACTTATGTTTCTGTTCGGAGATGGGGGCTGAAGGGGCAGGTGGTTCCATCCAGGCAGAGGTGGGCCTAGGTTCCCGACGGCCCCCGAGTGTTACTTTGTGGCGGAGCGACAGGGCAGGTTGTGACCACCAAGGAGACAGCTGGGCCTGGTCCTGGTCGGCGTCCGCGGTTACTTCAAAATAACACGCTTAACGAGATTGGGTATTTGATCTGAGTCTGGCTACGAGCCTATACGCACTAACCACCACGCGGGAACAGTTATGGGTACTCGACGTCGTGGTATCAGCCGAAGCCTCCTAGACGTCAGCGACTGAGCGGCGCGCACCGGGTTGGACCGCGTAACGCAACTTCCTTTGTAATGGAGGTTGCTAGGTCTGCTCACCGGCCGCCCACGCAACGTGCTGACCTCTCTGTTAGACCTAGGTAGGGCTACGACGTGTTGATCTTCCGAGGCCGGGTATGACCCAGGAAAGTGTGCCCGGCCAGAGGGATCGAGCAGGTTGGGTAATGTGGTGCACCCCTGCAGGGAAGTTTATCTATTCGAATAGCCGTGTCCCTTGGTAAAAGGACGACCCGGAGTTGTACCTCGACCTTATGACAACTAGAACCGGATACTTAATAAAACACACCCTTTCAAGTGCCAGATACAACCCGGTGATCGCTCTCTCACAGGGCGACGAGGAGAGGATCGTCGGGTAGGATTATGCTATGCGATGATACTTGGTGAACTTACCAGCTACTCTCTTCTATATGCTTCAAGATGGAGGCTGCCAGAAGCGTAGTCTTCGATAGGACTAGCTATCCCCCCCCCCCTCTTATTCTGGCATTCTGCAGTTCAGTCCACAGATACTACCCATTTCATTGATACCATTGCATATGTAGTGTAGATCCTCGCTTGCGAGTACTTTGGATGAGTACTCACGGTTGCTTTGCTCCCTCTTTTCCCCCTTTTTCCATTCTTCTCGGACGTCGCAACCAGATGCTGGAGCCCAGGAGCCAGACGCCACCTTCGACGACCCCTACTACACCGAGGGTGCCTACTACTACGTGCAGGCCGCCGACGACCAGGAGTAGTTTAGGAGGATCCCAGGCAGGAGGCATGCGCCTCTTCGATCTGTATCCCAGTTTGTGCTAACCATCTTATGGCACCTTGTTTAACTTATGTTTGTACTCAGATATTGTTGCTTTCGCTGACTCGTCTATGATCGAGCACTTGTATTCGAGCCCTCGAGGCCCCTGGCTTGTATTATGATGCTTGTATGACTTATTTATTTTTAGCGTTGTGTTGTGATATCTTCCCGTGAGTCCCTGATCTTGATCGTACACATTTGCGTGTATGATTAGTGTACGATTGAATCGGGGGCGTAACAGGCTCCACCCACGAAGGGTCCACGAAGAAGCAACCTTGTCTATCCCTCCATGGCCATCGCCCACGAAGGACTTGCCTCACTCAGGTAGATTTTCACGAAGTAGGCGATCTCCTTGCCCTTACAAACTTCTTGGTTCAACTCCACATCTTGACGGAGGCTCCCAAGCGACACCTAACCAATCTAGGAGACACCACTCTCCAAAAGGTAATAGATGGTGTGTTGATGATGAACTCCTTGCTCTTGTGCTTCAAATGATAGTCTCCCCAACACTCAGCTCTCTCTCTCAGATTTAGCTATGGTGGAAAGATGATTTGAGTGGAAAGCAACTTGGGGAAGGCTAGAAATCAAGATTCTTGGGGTAGGATAGGAATTTCTTGAAATCAACACATGAGTAGGTGGTTCTCCCTCAGAAAATGTATGGTGGAAGTGTAGGCATGTCCTGATGTCTCTCTCACAAATGGAGAAGGGGGTGGAGGGGTATATATAGCCTCCATACAAAATCCAACCGTTACACACATTCGACTCATCTCGGTGGGACCGAATAGTTAAACTCGGTGGCACCGATCTGTTCAAAAATGTGAACGTTAGGAATCTCTGTGGGACCGACTGGAACAACTCGGTGGGACCGATGTGCTAGGGCTTAGGGAAAACCTCATCTCGGTGGTGCCGATTGCATCAACTCAGTGAGACCGAAGTGAAGTAATAGGGCAACAGAGAGTTGGTCAAGCCAACTCGGTGAGACCGATTGCATAACTCGGTGAGACCAAAATAAATGCAACAAGTCGTAGAGTGTTGGCAAGGCCATCTTAGTGAGACCGAAATCCGTATCGGTGAGACCGAACTGTTAGGGTTTCTGGCTGTGGCGATGTCATATGAACTCGGTGGCGCCGGATAGAAAGAACCGGTGGGGCCGAGTTGGAGTTTAGGGTTTTGACATATTTGGATGGAGAAAGTGGTTGAGGGTTTTGGAGCAATATCACTAAGCATTTGAGCAAGCAAGCCATTAAGCAACACCTCATCCCCTTTTAATAGTATTGGCTTCCCTATGGACTCAATGTGATCTTGGATCACTAAAATAAAGATGAAGAGTCTTGAGCTTTTGCCAATATTTGTCCTTAGCATTTTGAGGGGTCCACATCTCTAGTCCATGCCATGCCATTCATTGAACTTCCTAAAATATTTATCTTGAATGGATATTAGTTCAATGAGCTATATGTTGTTATGAATTACCAAAACCACCCGGGGACACTTTCACGCGCAAACCACAGTGTATCACTCGGCCCCGACCACCCACTGTAACTGGGAACTCCCTGATATTTTCCTCGCCCTCACTTCTACCATGATTTTTTCCGTCATGGACGGCCTAAAGAATGTCATGCAGGTGTGTCTCCGACCCGCCCAGGACAAAAAGCCCAATTTCTGTCATGATTTTTTGTCATAGAAGTAGGAGCCCACCACATATATGATGATACATGTTTTTGTCACAATTATCGTCATAGAAGTGTCATAAGCATGACAGGAAAAAAATTCATTCGAGCCATAATGTCACGGATCTATCTTTTTTTTGTAGTGCAACGAGCACAAATCCAAGCTTCTACCTTGAGCAGATGGACCCTTCAAGGAGCTAGCACGCTACAACGACAATGCTTACAAGATCGACATTCCACGCGACAAGTACAACGTGAGTGACATCTTCAATGTCAAGGATCTATCTCCCTTCCATGGTCATGAGGTTTTCGATCCAAGGTCGGATCTTTCCCAAGGGGGGGGGGGGAGATGATGTGGAGCATCCTACGGTCATCCCCATGGACCTACCTTCGTCTCCGCAAGTGCCAAGTGAACCAATGACACGAGCACGTGCAAGAGCTATCGAGACCCAGGTGACATCTCTCCTTAATGAGCTTCCATATGATCCACGTGAGACATGGCTACTACCTCAATACGGAATACTATGTGTGCTTAGGTACCAAGAGGACCCTCTCAAAGATGCTCAGAATCAAGGGCAAGTCCCCAAGTACACGGACGAAGGAGCACCACGGAAGGAACCACTGCAACGCTACAGCGGCCAGACATCCGGCCCCTTGCCCGGATATCTGGCGCCCCCAGTCTAGAAGCAACCCAATAGGCTAAACACTAAAGAGCCCCAGGACCGGGACATTCGGCCGGAGCCGTCCGGACATTCGGCCCGATGCCTGGAAATCCGGCCCCTCCTATCCCGAGAGCAACAAGATTCAGCTGAAGCCAGCCTGGATGTCGATACTAAAACTGGTAGACCTCGGGGTAGGGGGTCTATGGGTAACGGGGACGAAGGAGATAGCATTTGCTCAGGTTCGGGCCCTCTCGAAGAGGTAAAACCCTATGTCCTGCTTTGATTGTATTGATGATTGTGTATCGAGTACAACCTTGATCTACCTCGAGATCATATGTAGTGTTCTAACCCTAGGGCCAGGTGGATGTGATTATGATTGTCCTCTATAGGCTAAACCCCTCAGCTTATATAGACGCTGGGGGGTACCTAGGGTTACACATGGTCAGTTGCCAATCTAGATATGCACATGGTAGCGGCCAAAGCTATCCTTGGAGCACACATCAAGTCTTCGACAGAGTCCATCTTGATCACGCGAAGTGTGAGGCTTCCGGAGTCCTTGTGAGAACGGTGGCCCATAAACTCGGCCCATGGACCGCGGGCCAATTAGGTTGGTACCCCCTAGTTCAGGACACCATCAGTAGCCCCTGAACTGGTCTTCAACGCCGAGGACGACGATCTTCTTCGGGTGTATGACTTCGGCTTTGGATCTTTGGCTTGATAGACGAGTTCCTATGTATTATTCCAAGTTCGGCTTTGGAGTCTTCGGTTTGACAGGCGAGTTCTCCTGGGACTCTGGTCCCACCGCGCGCGGCTTCCATACTTTTCCCTCGATCGTCACGCCGTCTAGGGAATCGGGTCGCTTTATGGCCAGACATCAAAGAATCGCCACTTTTTGCTTTATTTAACGGGTACACAGTCCTAAATCACGGCAAAGCGCATCTTGACCTTCCCCCCTCTGCAGTTCAACAGAGATTTCTCCCCCAATGTCCAGCTTTGAGAGCATCAGAAATGGCGAGTGACGTGGGCTCCTCCAAGCGACCCCATGGTCCCCTCAAGGGCGACTGGGAAGCTTCTCCGTCACGCGTCTTCAACAAGAGCGGCTTGCCACCCAGGGCTATCTGCCGGATTCAAATCTAGCCCCCACTCGCCCGAGCCTAATATCGGTGGATGGGCAAACGCATGCTGACAGCCATCCCGTCCCTCACGGGGATGAGCGGGTATGCTTTGTTTCCTTTCCTCTCTGCGGCATGGGATTTCCAATACACCCCTTTCTCCGGGGCCTGCTTGAATTTTATGGAATCCAACTCCACCACCTCACCCTCAATTCGATTCTGCATATCGCGGGGTTCGTCGCCCTTTGTGAAATGTACCTCGGATGCGCGGCACATTTCGGGATGTGGAGGAAGTACTTTTGCATGATGCCTTGTTCCCGAGGCTGGAAATTACACAAAGTGGGCATGCCCGAGGTCTGCCAACTAGCTGTGATGGGCTAACCTATAGGCACCCCTCGAGAGGATGCCGACATGTGGGCCTCTGAGTGGTTTTATATGGCCGACGTCCCGCTGCATGACCCAGTTCGGCCCGGGATCCCAACCTTCTCCTCAGATCATCCAAAGAAGCGCTTTAACTAGAGGCCACAAAGCGCCGTTCAAGAGGATGACACCGAGGTGGCTCGCATGGCCGCTGAAGTAAAGTGTTTGACAAACACCGGACCCACTATCATTGATGTGATGGCAATGACCATCGACCGAAAAGTCTAACCTCTTCGGCAGCACCAGCATCTGTTGTGCATGTACAACGGGACCGACGATGCCGCTCGATCAATTCGGGAGGGCTTCAAAGACCAAATGGCCTTTGGGATAGCCTGATCGACATATACCAGGGAGAAGCTACGGAGTTTGCGAAGCAAAAATTTATAGATGGGTTGTCTTAGTACAACCCCGCCGAAATAGTAAGTTTCCCTAGATCTTCTCCTTTAACCGAGTTATTTTATTTTTACTTCCTCTAAACAATCATCCGATATATCTGAGTAGAGATGGAGGCGCTGGGTCGAGACCCTGAGCTGCCCCTTGCCTGAGTCGGGGGTGTATCATCAGGACGACGACCCTGGCTTCCATGAAGATGAAGAATTGTCCACCATATATGAAAATGGTACATTTAATCAAGAGAGTCCTGATAACTCGAAAGTGGCTATCACTCTTGATCTGCCAGGGATGTGACCATCTTCGTCGGTAAAACCTCCTCCTGCCTCTACTCGAAAGAGAACTTCAAGTCATGAGGCCCCAAGCACCCTGACTCCTCTTCCTAAGGGCCGACGCTCGAAGCGCCCGCATAGCAGTACGACCCCTCCAAGGGGCCCCTCGACGGAAAAACAGGGAGCCCGACCATTGACTACGACCACGGAGGTAGAGCGTGACGCCCCTCCCCTGATTAGGTAGCACCCTCGTTATTTTTTCTGAGTAATTTATTGCGGGTTTTAATTACCCAATCTCCTTCCCACGCGGTCCACCCATGCTCCCGCAATAGGAGGGGTGAGCGCTATGGGCACCTCGGTTCCAAGGGGCGGTTGAGGGAGTCCTGGACTAGGGGGTCCTCAGGATGCCAGCCTATCTCGCATGGGCCGGACTGGTGGACCACACTGTATCCGGACCGAAGACCTTTTGTGCCTTGGTGTGTACCCCAAGTCAAGATGGAAGATCCGGCATTTCCTTGATGTAACCGACTATCTGTAAACCCTAGTACCCCTGGTGTCTATATAAACTAAGGGGTTTAGTCCGTAGAGGCTAAGAGAACAATCGCCATCCTACTAGTTAGGGTTTAGTCCCCTGATCTTGTGGTAGATCAACTATGTAATCCCCATATACACAAGCAATATAATCAAGCAGGACGTAGGGTATTACCTCTTAGAGAGGGCCCGATCCTAGGTAAATATCGTGTCCCACGTCCCTTGTTCCCCATCAATCCAAGATCTACAATTCGGGAGCCCCTACCCGAGATCCGCCAGTTTTGACACCGACATTGGTGCTTTCATTGAGAATTCTGCTGTCGGATCACTAAAGGATCGATGGCTCGCCTGATCATCAGAGACGGCGTCGACACCGGCGACATCTTCGTCCCTGGGCAACTTTTCGCGTTCGGCAGCATTGTCCTGCACGCTGACTCGACCGGTCATCTCAACCAGGTCGACAATTTCACCCCTGAGCATGAGATCAGGTTTGGTAACTTCGAGTACGTCATCGATGGTCGGGGCGATCTGATCTTCATTGGCTTCTCAGCCTTACCTGCAACAACCACGGCCTCCGAATCATTGACTTCGGGGGCTCTCCCCGATCTGATCTCCGGATCGGCCCTTACTGCACTACAGGCATCAAGCTCAGAAGCAGCTCCTATGTCCAAAGACCGGGAAACAACCCTGTCCGGACCCTCTCTCCTTATCGTGGATCAGCCTTGAGCCTTAACGAGAATTCGGTGTCCGAAGATGGGGAGTCAACCCCCGCCGGACTCGCCCTTCTCACCATAGATTCAGCCTCGAGCCTTGATGCAAGTACGGTGTCCGAAGACCAGGGTTTCACCCTGGCCGGACCCATGCCTCGCCCCACCATTGCGATGGAGGTCAGCTCTGAAGAAACCTCATACGCCGATCCGGCTAGCCTCGCCTTGTTTATCGAGGAGCTTGACCGGATCCAGATGATGACTATTGTCGATGACCCGTCCTCGGCTCATGCTCAACGGAGCCTTGAGGCAGGCCACAGGGAATTTTAGGTCCCACCCACCACCCACTTAATAGCCAGTGTCGAAGACTTAACCGACATGCTGGACTATGCCTCCGAGGAGGCCGACAACATGGATGACGACGATGAGGCCACGGCCAACACGGACGCTGCCCCTCCCGTCACCGGCCGATGGACGGCCACATCCACCTACAACATCTACATGGTGGACACCCCCAAGGACGATGGCAATGACACCAATGGAGATGGCACCCCCAGAAGGGATAGTAAAAAGCCTGGAGAGGAGCCCCCCAAATGCCAAAGACAACACCGACGATCCAAGGGGTGACGCGGCAGGGAAAGCAACACGAGCATCGGAGAAGGCGACACCCCAAAGAATGCAGAAGACCCCGGCGACCCCGCCCCCGAGCACCAGTCCGATGGCTTAGAGGGGCATGAGGGTCAGTATAACCCCGAGGACCCCAATGATTCCAAAGATAGCAACTACATGCCTCTCTCCAAAGAAGAGATCAGCCTTGGAGCTGAAGATTTTAACATCCCAGAAGATCCAATTGAACAGGAGCGGTTCAAATGATAGCTCATAGCCACCGCGTGAAGCTTGAAGAAGCAACAGCAAAAGATAAAAGCCGAACAAGACACCCTCAACGACAAATGGACGAAGGTACTAGCAGCCGAAGAAGGGTACGACTATGAGCAGCAAACAAAGAGCTACCCCAAGAACAAATTGTTGCCACAATTCAATGAAGAGACCTTCGAGCCCGCACCACCCAGACGAACTGATGGAAACCAACCCGATCGCCCCCCTCGAGCAACGGACAGACCGGTTGGCGAGGCCGAACACCCACCTGCCCCTCCTCGCCGTAAAGGCAAGGAGGCGGCACAGCCAGAATACTAATATGATCTTCGACACGACCTGGTTGCTAGAGCTGGTCAGTCAAGGTCCATTTATGGACCAAGAGGTTATCCTCCTAATCGAAGAGACGGATACCAGGCATGGCTCGACCAAAATGATAGAGTTCAGGATCAACATAGGGCCAGGATGGAATCCGAGGTTCGACGTGACGTAGCCCGAACAAGGGGCGCCGCTCATACGATGGAAGCACAGATCCGGCCGTGTGGATTGAGGATTTTCTTCTCCGCATTCATATGGCACGAGGAGATGACCTCCACGCCATCAAATATCTGCCATTAAAGCTCAAAGGACCTGCCCGACATTGGTTGAACAGCCTCCCCGAAGACTCCATAGGGAGCTGGGAAGAGCTCGAGGATGCTTTCCGAGCCAACTTTCAAGGCACCTATGTCCGGCCTCCAGATGCCGATGACTTGAGCCACATGGTCCAACAATCCGGCGAGTCGGACCGGCAATTCTGGAATCGGTTTTTGACCAAAAAGAACCAGATAGTCGACTGCCCGGACACCGAAGCTATAGCCGCGTTCAGACACAGTATCCGAGACGAATGGCTCGCACGCCAGCTCGGCCAGGATAAGCCGAAGACAATGGTGTCTCTCACATCCCTTATGACCGACTTTTGCGCAGGTGAAGATAGTTGGTTGTCTCGTAGAAGCACCAACCCAGAAGACCCCGGCACTTCGGAAGTCCGGGATGGCAACGGAAAGCCACGCCACAAGAAAAATAAGCGTTAACACAATGGCGCCGAGGCTGACGACACGGCAGTAAATGCTGGATTTCGTTATTCCAAGTCAGGGCCGCGAAAGAAGCCCTCTAAAGGAAACCAGGATGGACCCACTAAGTTGGATGTTATCCTAGATCGGCCGTGCCAGATACATGGCACAACGGACAAATCCGCCAACCACACCAACCGTAATTGTTGGGTAATTAAGCAGGCTGGCAAACTCACCGCCGAGGACATGGGAAAAAGCCCCCGCAGCGAGGACGACGAGGAACCTCGCAGGCCGAACAATGGAGGCCATAAACAATTCCCTCCTGAGGTTAAAACAGTGAACATGATCTATGCCACTCATATACCCAAGAAGGAGCGGAAGCGCGCACTTCGGGACATCTACATCATAGAGCCTGTAGCCCCGAAATTTAACCCATGGTCAGCATGTCTGATCACCTTCGATCGCAACGACCACCCAACCAGTATCCGTCATGGACGACCGACGGTCCTGGTCCTAGATCCCATTATCGATAGATACAACCTAACCAGAGTCCTTATGGATGGAGGCAGCAGCCTCAACCTGATCTATGAAGATACAGTCTGGAAAATGGGTATTGACCCGTCAAGGATCAAACTCAGTAACACCACCTCCAAGGGGGTCATCCCTGGCATCGAAGCCCGCTGTTCGGGCACTCTCAGTTTGGAATTAGTATTCGGCTCCCCGGACAACTACCGGAGCGAAGGCTTGATCTTCGACATCGCCCCGTTCCGCAGTGGCTATCATGCCCTCCTAGGCCAAACGGCATTCGCTCGTTTCAACGCCATCCCCCACTATGCATACCTCAAATTGAAGATGCCCAGACCAAGAGGCGTCATCATAGTTAATGGAAATACAGAGCACTCTCTCTGGACTGGGGAACACACTGCGGCCTTGGTGGCTGAATACGAAGGGCCGAAAGGTCAGCTTGCCGTCAAGGCGCGAGAGACAAATAAGCGAGCGCGGGCCCTATATCCAGCCAAGGGGCCTCCTTGTGTTTGACGTGCATAGGGATACGCCCCCCATGGCAGGCCCACCTCAGCAGCACATTACGTGCCTAGATATCATAACTTCGAGCTCAAGATACAATGGGCAGCCGTGGGGATTAAACCAAGAGTTCAGTTCGACCGCACCATGGAATAGCGCGTCTTAGGACAATGAACAGGTACCATCTAGGACCCATCCGGCATCATGCCCCACCAATACAACATCCTCTCGAAGACTCCTTGTTAAGTACCCGTCATTCGACAACCTCCTAATGAAGTTGTTCCTCCCAACAGAAGCAAAGGTGCAGACGTGCAGTAGGGCACAGTTCGGGTGTTAACCCACATGTCAAGGCCCTACGTAAACCTTTCATCTATAAATTTATCTCTCTTTTTTTACAACGTATCCCTATCTGAGGTCTTGTTCGGCAAATCGAATTATACGGCTAGACGTCATGAGCTTATGGGAAATAAAGCAAACCTTTTTACGGTTCCTCTATAATTGTCCATACTGTACTTTCCCTTTTATTCCTTTTAGCTCTTCGAACCTGTCTCAATCAAGTATGACACACTTTGGATTTCATATACATACCGGCTATTAGACCGGGGGCTTGACTTAGACGCTCGCCCTATACATCAAAGACCGACACTTTTCTTTTCATTGTGTTCGGCATCTCGGATATTGCATTATATGAACCGGTTCTGAATTATGTCTTGGGTCAACAGTTGGGTTGCCCCGCTCCTGTGTTTACCTCCTTACATTCCGCACGTTCAGCTAAGAAGGTAAAGGAAGAACCACTGCGACTGTACTTCCGCCTAGTTCGGTAAAGTACCTCAGTGGAGAAAGCCGAATACTGATTGTCATAATACGCGAGAACTGGTCGGCGATCCGATGACAGGTCTTCAAACTAAAAATCATTAGCGATTATTCCTTGTACTACGAAGGATTTGTCTTCGAACAAATCAAGTGATCGATGCCTAGCCCTCGGGTTCGCTGAACATCTCACCACACTGGGGGCTAGTTACCAGCCCCCGCAGTCAAGCTCCTCTAGCTAAGTGAAAGCAATAAAACCGCATAGTACAATTGCATTGTTTCCCTCCTACACTACCACCTCTGGGCACCGAGACGTCGGCTAAGCATTACAGTGCGGAGGACAGAACACCCCCCGAAGCATCTACGCGGGGGCTAAAGCCGACGACTCGTAGCTTTCAGAATAAAACGGCCGCACAGGAGTCAAAATTAACATCAACGCACACAAGTATGATAAACCATACATGAACAACCACATTATAAAAGCATAAAGGTTCAACCATAGTTTAATACATCACGGCACAACTACTTAAGGAGCACATACTTCGAGCACAGTGCCTCTACGGCTCGAGCACCGACCTTCACGGCGGAGAAGTATTGCTCAGGGCGCCTATGCTCCTTCCCAGTTGGGGGAGGTCCGGTGGCCATCTCGACGGGTTTGATCTTCGGCCAGTGCACCATGGTCTTCGTGAATGCCATCCGAGCCCCCTCTATGCACACTGAGTGCATAACGGCATCCACTTGGGTGGTAGCATCGCACAACTTCGCCACCAGACCAAAATAACTACTCGGTATGGGCTCGGCAGGCCATAGCCGGACACAAAGGTCCCTCATGGCCGCCTCCACCATCCGATGCAGCTCCATCAACTGCTTCATTTGGTTAACAAGGAGGGGAGGGTGCTCGGGCGCTTGGAACTGCGCCCAGAACAGCCTCAGATCGGCATCACCCTCCCGAGCCGCATAGTACCTCGACGCATCTGCCGCACTCCTCAGGAGCTTCGCAAAGGTGCCTGTGGAACGCCAGACCCGGGTAAGCAATGCGAATCTTTGGCCACCGAAGACACTCTATAGTAAGTACTGCTTACCCTTCACAATTTGCTTCACTTGTCAGAGCTCTTCCCGAGCACCTCATGCCTCCGTTCGCGCCTCCTCGACCTCCGTCTTCATCTTTCCCAGCTCGGTGGCATGCTCCTTATTCTTTTGCTCAAGGTCCTCACATTTAGTGAAGGCATCCTTGAGCTCTTGTTGCACTTCGGCCACCCGGGCCTCATGCTTCTCACTGTCGGTTTTCACCAATGTGAGCGCGGCGGCCGCTCGCCCGGCCGCCGCCTCCTGTTTGGCTGCTTCAGTTTTGGCCTTCTGCAGCTCGCCCTTGAGGCTCTCAACCTCCGAGGCAACAGCTACAATGATTTTCTTGCTCAGAGATCATCCCGAACACTCTACTTAAACGCGAAACATGCAAAGGACTGTGTTTCGAACAGACTAACCTTGCGCTTCGTCGAACCGCTTGTTGACGAGATTGAGCTCTTAATCGGAACTCTTCAGCTTCCGATTTATCTCAGCCAACTCCATGGCATTGGCAGCAGCTGCCAACGCCGAAGCCTGCAAAATAAAGCAAACATGACACTTTGGCCATTGTCCTCACGATTTTCAATCCTCCGCTAGGTTTTTTCACAACCTGCCAGAGTCTCGGGGGCTGCTACATATAAGGACAGCTCAAATTTTACTTACAAAAAATACCCGTTATAAATAAGCATTACTTTGTTTACCTCAAATCCTGTTAAGAGGCCACCAAAAGCATCTTTCAGTCCGCTATTAACGGACCGAACGCTTTGTAAAACCGCACTCATCAGGGTGCGGTGTTCCGCGACTATGGAGGAGCTGTTCAAAGCCTCCTCCATCATGTCCAGCCATTCTGCCGCAACTCGGCCCCTGGTGTTCGGCACCGGCGGCGGGGCCCTGGCTCCCCCTTCAGTGGGAAGTGGCTATGACGCTTCAGAGGGCCGCGAAGGCCCCGAAACTTTCTTTTGAGAAGGCTCAGCTTGCCCGAGCTCCTTCTCCTGGTCTTCGGCGGCCGAAGCGTTAGCTTCGGCCATGTCGATGTCGTCATCACCCCCCGTGTTCGGCACGGGTGGGGTCCTTTGGGACAGCACCTCCCAGGTCTCTCCAATGATCGAAGGGGGTGTGGCATCTGATGCGCCTCCTCTCTCTGCAAGGTCGGGTGGCGGAGAAGTGCCCTCTGACATCTGGTCATTGAGGAGGTCGCGCGATGGGCTGCAACGTGAGAGCACACATGCTTTAGGTAATGGGTTAGTAAAACCAAGCACTCGGACAGTCTTCGGATTCTTACCTTTCAGCGCGGGGCTTGACTCTGGGAACCCTCTTCGGAATCTTCTCGAAGGCTGCAGACTCCTCATCGGAGTCCGAACTGTCTCTGAGCATGACCAGCTTCCCCCTGCCCCTCTTCTTCGGGGCTGGGGAAGGGTGCTCCCCTTCGGCTTTGGCCAACGCTGCCCTCTTCCTAGTGCGGGGGGAGTCACTCTCCTCCTTGTTTTCTTCTTCCTGCTCCCCCTCTTGCATGGAGGGGGCGTGGGTGTCCCCGGACTTGGTGTACGGAGGGACTCGTAGGCAAAGGCCCTCCCTGGCCCCCCTTCTGGGGATCTTCTTCTTCTTCTCCCTTTTCTCCGGTGCCTTGTAAGGCGCCACTATCAGCATCTCTTCTAGCTGAGCGAACATGGGGTCTTCGGGCAGCGGGGCCGGACTGTCCATCTGCACTCCCTTCTTCAGCCATCCCTGGTGAAATAAGGAAGAAGGATTTGAAAGCCGTAGTGGAAATGCGAATATCCAAGCATAAAAGAGAATAGTATCACATTACCTCTTTAGGGGGGTTCTCGGCGTCGAGGCCGGTGTCCTCCTTCTCAGCTGGCCAAGTCTCTTGCGGCTTGAACAACGCTCTCCACAACCTCTCGCGGGTGCTACCGTGGAAGTATTGCACGGTGCGGGGGTCTTCGGGCTTCCAGGACCACACTGGGGTGGCCCGAAGTTGGCAAGGCAGCAGACTGCGGCAGAGCATGATTTGAACCACGTTGGTCAGTGCGGCCCCCGCCTCTATCATGTTGGAGACATGTTTCTGTAGCGCCTTTACCTCGGAGGTGGACCCCCAGTCAAGGCCTTTTTTGGTCCACGAGGTTAACCTCGCAGGGGGTCCGGATCTGAATTCCGGGGCGGCCGCCCAGGCCGTGTCGCGGGGTTCTGTGATGTAGAACCATTCCTTCTGCCAGATCTTGACCGTGTCTATGAACATGCCCTTCGGCCAGCCGAGTCGGGCAAGCCTGCTCACCATGGGACCCCCGCAATCCGCATGCTGGCCATCGATGATCTTCGGCTTAACATTAAAAACCTTCAGCCATAGGCCGAAGTGCGGCTGGACCCGAAGAAAGGCTTCACAGACGATGATGAAAGCCGAGATATGGAGGAAAGAATTCAGAGCCAGGTCGTGGAAGTCGAGCCCGTAGTAGAACATCAACCCTCGAATGAACGGGTGGACGGGGAAACCCAGTCCCCAGATAAAGTGGGGAACAAACACCACCCGTTCGCTGGCATGGGGCATCAGCACAACCTGACCCTCATTAGGGGCCCGATGAGCGATATTGAGGGAGAGCAAGCCCGCTCGCTTCAGGTCCTCGATGTCGTTGTTGGCGACGCACAAGGCCTCCCACTTGCCCTTCGCCCCAGATCCGGCCATTGCTGAACTTGACTTCGCGGGAAGTTGGACTGGAGCGCTCGAGCTCTGTAGATTGGGGAAGGCTATGGCGAGAGGAAGAAGAAGGCGTGCGGGGATAACTGTGACTGGTCTCTTTTATAAGTAGTCGCGATACCAAGAGTCATGTAAATGCACCGCCAACCTCGCCACTTCCTGATATACTCATGGCGTTATGCGCGAGTGGGATACTGTGAATCATTAATCAAATCCCTTAAAAGCGGGACACGATCTCCACCTCGATGGGACGTGCCGTTGAAGGGGCTGCCTCGAGCCGCGCATCGAGTCTTCATGTTTATGACCGAATGCGACCCTTCGTCGAAAGTTGTCAGTCAAAAATATTGTTCACACTAGAACGATTAGCCTTCGGGGCTAAGTAAAATCGATAGTTCGGAATCCGGATACGGCTCGACGTATGGCCAAATTAGATCGAGCACCATTTGAAGGCTTAACCGGGGAAGGATTATTCCGAATACTCAGAAGAAAGGGAACTCGCCTACAAGCCGGAGTCTGCAGTCATGGGAGTTATAGGAAGCCGACGTTGAAGGCTAGTTTGGGGGCTACCGAGGGAGTCCTAGACTAGGGGGTCCTTGGAATGCTGGCCTATCTCGCCTGGGCTGGACTGGTGGGCCGCACTGTATTCGGACCGGAGACCTTTCATGCCTTGGTGTGTACCCCAAGTCAAGATGGAAGATCCGGTGTTTCCTTGATGTAACCGACTATCTGTAAACCCTAGTACCCCTGGTATCTATATAAACCAAGGGGTTTAGTCCATAAAGGCTAAGAGAACAATCACCATCTTACTAGTTAGGGTTTACTTCCTCTGATATCGTGGTAGATCAAATCTGTAATCCCCATATACATAAGCAATATAATCAAGTAGGACGTAGGGTATTACCTCTTAGAGAGGGCAAGAACATGGGTAAATATCGTGCCCCGCTTCCCTTGTTCCCCATCGATCCAAGATCCACAGTTCGGGACCCCCTACCCAGATCCGCCGGTCTTGACAGTGACAGCGGTGCCGAACCCGTTCCTGCTTTGAGGAACGCTCCCGAAGTCCCCCAGCAGGAGGATTCAGGGACTTGTTCGGCTACCACTTCCGAGGTCGAAAGTGCCATGAACCACCGGCTACGGAAGGCTTCTTTAAGGAACTCCGCCTCTTCCAGCCAAGATTTTAATGCCCTTAGTTCGGTGGATGCTTACATCGGGGTGACCCACTCTGCGGCAGCTTGGTTAGGAGCGCGGCGGCGATGCTCGAAGTAGGCGAGGAGAACCCAACAGCATGACGAAGGCCGGCGCGGAAGGTGGCGTTCCCGCACCAAGGGATGCGGTTAATCATAGATTAGCAAAAACACTAGAATAAATTCTTCCTGGGTCGATGCCCGAGTGGTTAAAGGGGTCGGACTATAAATTTGTTGACAATGTCTACGCTGGTTCAAATCCACCTCAGCCCAAACCAAAAATCTAGGGCTTCGTGAATATGAACTAAATACTTTTGTTTTTCTTCCATAAAATAAAATGCCTGATCTTTATGGCGTGAGGTGAAGTTAGAAGCATACCTGGATATATACTCATAGTGGCTTCCATACCTATCTCCAGTAGAACTAACAAAATAGAAACCTATGACTAGTAGACTCATACGAAAACTTGAAAGATCTATTTCATTAGAAGAGAAATTTCAGTAATCTATGGCCTAGAAAGCCAAAAGAAATGATCAGTCCAATGACAGAAGGACAGAAGCGCGTTCCCTTCGTCCTCAATGTGCGTCCACAGCTTACTTGAGTGCTTGAGATATTCATTTGGTTTAAGGCACCTTCATCGTAGGAAGGAAAAACCTGGATCCCCGGGCGGATCATTCCCTCTAACAAGCTAAACAAGAGTCCAGGAGCGAGAGAGGAAAATCCAAAGTGCAAATAACATAATATGAAAAATGAAAAAAGTTCTATTGAGTTGTTGAAAAAAAAGGCACTTTAGAAGTGAAAGTAGGCTATTCTCGTAAAGGAATATCGTAATGGGCGACTAGGTAATATAGAAGGCCGACCCGGCGCATACCACGGGAAATCGACGCGTGGGGACGGCGGAGTGGACCGCAGGCTGCGGCACTACGGCCCGAAGGGGCGACGCAACGGCAGCAGGCGGGTCGGAGCAGTGGCGGTGACCGCGAGCCGCGGCGCTACGGCCCGAAGGGGCAGCACAGCGGCGGAGTGCGGGTCGGGGTAGCTGCGGGGACGGCCTCGGTGCGGTGACAGGGACCGCGTGTCGCAGTACTACGACCCGAAGGGGCAACGTAGTGGTGTGACGTGCGAGTCTGTGCAGTCGCGAGGAGAACCACGGGGCGGCGGCGCTGCAGCCCGAGGGGGCGACGCAACAATGGCCCATTGCTCGATCGGTGAAGAGGCGCGCATGCTCGATGACAATCTATATGGAAATCTCGTGGAGGCGCGCACAGAACAATTGATCAGATCGATCGTGCATCACGGATGGAGTGAATCGCGTTCGCTCAGATGATCAATCGAAACGCCTGCGAGGTTGTAGTAGCTGCTCGCCGTGCGTTGCCATCAGATGTAACAGGAGCCGGTGATTGGTCCAGCGTGGACACGCACTGTGCAGGAAGACGCGCACGAGTCTGGGCCAGGAGCCCAAGCACTGGCGCGACCGGCCAACAACATGGATGTATGCCTCTTTGTGGGATGTGGGAAGACCCATGCAACACCCACGTGAAGGCCTAGGCCCCTGTATCCAACGCGTGCGTGGGACCACACGGCGTAGATCAGCAGCCAGCGCTCGGGACGAGCGTGATGCAGCCGAGCTTGTCAAAGACGGGGTTGACGGAGGATTCCAGATTGGTGAAGGCGACGGCCATCGGTGGATGATACGTCCATTTTGCATCATGTTTTTCTACTGTTATTTATAATGTTTTTATGCATAATAATGTTTTTTGGAGTAATTCTATTGCATTTTCTCTCATAATATGCAAGGTTCACACACAGAGGGAGAATTCCGGCAGCTGGAAATCTGGACCTGAAAAAGCTACGTCAGGCTACCTATTCTGCACAACTCCAGATGAGCTGAAACTTCACGAGGAATTTTTATGGAATAAATAAGAAATACTGGAGCAAATAACTACCGGAAGGGGGCTACCTGATGAGCACAAGACACCAGGGCGCGCCAGGCCCCCCAGGCGCACCCTGGTGGGTTGTACTCAGCCCAGCCCACCTTCGGTGCCCATCTTCTGGTATATAAGTCATTTTGACCTAGAAAAAATCAGGAGAGGACTTTCCGGATGGAGCGCCGCCGTCTCGAGGCAGAACTTGGGCAGGAGCACTTTTGTCCTCCGGCGGAGCGATTTCGCTGGGGGAACTTCTGTGGCACCCCGGCTCAGAGAAAACCGGAACGCCCTGTATTCCAGCCCAAGGACAAGTCCTCTGGAATATGGCACTATTGGCATAGAACAAATCAGCTCTTTATTACAATGGATATGGTTACAAAGGGTATAAGGATTACATCGGCACGGCGACACTACGCCTGCCCGGGGTAGCTCTATGCTAACAGCGGAGTAACTCTCTCGGCAGAGGAACAACGACGGCGGTGATGGACTCCACTCCGCAGGGACTCTGGCTAGAACGCGTACCCTAGCTCGCAAACTCAGGATCCTCGACAAACAACCAACCACGGCATGACCTGCAAACTGGCATGACACGCCAGGTGAGTACTTTGAATGTACTCGCAAGCTCACAGCAAACATCAACATTAAGGCAAGACAACATCATAGCAGTCAAGATTCACAAGCATGGCTATCTAGTAAGGTAGCTACTAAAATAACCGTAGTAAGGTAAAGCATGTTAACTCCATACTCCAAATAATCTCAGGATCCAATCCGAACCTGCTCCAAGTCCAATCATGTGGTCATCCGACCACTCATCCCTTTGCCATCCCATGGCTAACATATCATATTCCTGATACCATCTGCACCACAAGTCTGACAAACTTACTCTCTTTCGGGTTGTCTCACAACCCTCAGAATACTCACGGTCCACCGAGTACTTCTGATCATACGACGAGTTCTTCCATCATTATCACTACTATGGTTGACCACCTAGTGAGGTCTGGACGAACTGTCCAATACCGTGGTCACGGCTATTCGAATAGATTTTACACTCTGCAGAGGTTGCGCACTTTACCCACATCATGGAGCACCTGACCTCGTGATCCCATTCGGGTGGACCAGCGTTGCTCCAACGAAACTCGCCTGACTCGTGACTCTCCCATCGTACCACCGGCAATCATCCTCCCCCAGAGTCCTGCCCTGGGTAGCCCCTGTGTCACCGCGTGACACCTGCCACCATCGTGGCTAACAAACTGTCCCAAACAGGGACCTGGTACCATATAACTCAACTGGGCTCACAAGGTTATCGCCGCCTACCGGGCCAGGGTAGCGCGCACACATAACTTTCCTTGTCAGGCGGTACCGGTGAAAGAGCACGCGATCAGACCAAGTCAAGGCCGTCCCATACCGGCAAATGTGGTTGCACGGATAAGTCTGGACAGGTGACTCTGGATCAACCAGGAAGTATCTAATCTCCGAACAATCTCTGTCATGGCTGACACTCCGATATCATAGCAATCCAAGTCAAAACGAAATCTGGCTAGAAATCTGGTAAGCAGTACCTTAAGCATACTGCTACTAACTCATCTCCATGAACTGCCGGATGAAATCCCGAATAATCATAGACGGTAATCTCAACATCATGGCATCAACGAGTGGGTAAACTACTAGCCACTACAATCCGGTACTCAACATGGTAGTCACCTATCCAGGAAATTACTCAAGCATTGTATAATCCAATTCATTTCACAAATAACTCATACTTGCTGCTAAAGTAAATGGTTAAACTATGATATTGAAGTGCAATTACGCAGATGAGAGTTGTGGCTTGCCCGGGGATGAAGGAATCATCGGAAAGGAGTGCGGAGAGTCCGCGGAAACGATCACCGGAAACAGTTCTCTCTCGAAGGGGGCTGTTTACGGCCAAGGGCAAAATGGTCATTTTCATAGTGTCAAAACATTATGAAAATGATACCAATATGACGGGCTCGAAGAGACGAAGACGTGGGCTTTGGAATCGGAGTTACGGTTAAAAAGTTGTGGCCGTTCGTTGTTTAGACAGAAAAACAAATACAAAATGTGCTTTTCTGCTGTTAACTGACGAACATCCACTATTTAACCATTTCAGCCGGCTGGGTTTAAACAGAAAGCGAATTCTGAAAAATACGCTTTTGTTAAAGGGAAAACGTACTCCGTGGAGTACGTCTCCACTTATCCACGTCACTGGGCCGGGTCAACGCCCTGTTAGGCTGACCGGTGGGTCCCGAGGGGTGGTGGGGCCTGCCTGGCCAGCTGGGCAAGGCGATGCTATCTCCTTCCTCTCGCCCGTGCCTGGCCGAAGCAGAGGCGAACTCTGGCGACGCCCATCGGCGCTGTGGTCCTCCGTTCGCGACGGCCGGCACACCGGCGAGATCAGCAGAACGAGCCGCATCCGCCTGGACCAGTCGTGCTCACCGGAGAGGTCGAGGCCGAGCAGGGCTCTGGCAGCAGCGGACAGGGGCTTCAGCCGATGGCGAGCTCGCGGGAAGAGGGCACCGGAGAAGGAGGAGTGGTGCGGGGGTGGCTCCGGGGTGGTGGTGGAGGTGTTTGGTGGAGATGGAACGGAAGGAGGAGCGCGGGACCGTCGGAATTGGAGTGGGCAGAGGCGGCGGCCATGGAGGCGATGACAGGCAAGGAGGAACTCAGGGGAGGGATGGAGCGGTCGGGGAGGGGTAGAGAGTGATGGGAGGTTGATGGTGCGCTCAGAGGGCCTCGGACGTGGCTATATATAACCGAACGCCGGCGAGCCGATAAGGACGACCACGGCGACGATCTTATCGGCGCACTTGAGCGCGGGGCGATGTGGCTGTCCGTTTCCGGCGTCGGGAGGTTTCGTGGAGGGGTGGAGGGGCTCGTGGGAGCTTCGGGAGGGCTCGAGGAGGAGGGGGCAGAGGAAAACGACGACGGTGTCACGTGCGCTCACTGTTCCTTGACGGGGACGGCTCGCCGGGGAAGAATCCGGAGGGGGAGATTGTTCTAGAGTGAAGGCGACGACGAGGGGAAGCCCCTAGACATGAAGAGGTGGCGAGGGAGCGAGTGAATGGACGGAACCAAGCGGTTTAATCACCAGAGCACGCTGTCTGGCATGCCAAACTCATGGTCACCACGTGCACTAGCGCACGCGGCGCATCCTGGCGTGCCAAGTCATGTCCAGAGTGTAGTCCGTTCAAGGCACAGTCTCAAGGAGGTGATGGATCGATGAAAGGAACTATGGTTGGATGGGAGTGATCACCTGAAGTTTGCTGTAGCAAACTTGACCACACCACTGCGATGAACAGAGAAGTGATAAGGTCAAAATGAGATGTCTGGGAGGTTTAGAGTAAGAAGAACTACAATCCTGTTAAGTTTGGAGAGAAATGGACCAAGATTTAATAGGGTTGCTTTGCAACTGACCAATCTGGTCCAGAAAATCAATCTTGAAGTGCCACACACTTCGAGTAGCAACTTTGGCCGAAATTTAGTAGAACATGATGATTTGGTCATATGAGAGTGCCATAAAAATTTCGTGCCATTTGGACAAGCCAAAATGGTACTTCCTTCACAAGGAACCTCTCTGACCAGAATCTTAGGAAAATTCTAGGGAATTATTGGGAATATGAAATGAGCCCAAATTTTATGGAGATAGGTTATATGTGTAAGATAATGCTCTGGTAAATTTTCAGCAATTATGGAGCAATATAAATTATAGTTGCTTCACAATCTGAAAATCTGACCAGAAACCAAGATTTGATGCTATGCTCACATAGGTGATTGGATAGGGTTGAAACTTGGTGGAGAGTCATGATTTGAGCATATAAATATGCTTGCAAAATTTCAACTTATTTGGATACACCTAGCTAGCACTTGCTTCACAAATATTCCAGTTGCCCAGAAACTTTGGAAATTAGCCAAAGGAGATTTAATAGCCAAATGAAGTTGAATTTTGGCATGTGACAATGATATGGATAGGAAAGAGTGCACAAAAAGTTTGAGAATAAGCAAGCAAATATAAATGGTACTTGCTTCTCAACTTGGTAGCTAGGGCAGAATCTGAAAAGGAATATTTGGGAAATGTTTTTGAACATGTCAAGGAAGGGTTTGACATATTTGTGGAATATCTGACCCAAGCAATTTATGAGAATTATTTGGGAATTTTGGGAATGATGGAAATGTGGGTTGCTTCACAACTCAGGGCAAACAGGGTTATTCCTTTAATAGAAAAAGGAATATTCCCAAGAAAGAATATTGAGATTGGTCCAAGATGAAAATGGCAAGGTCTTGGGATGGTTTTGAGGTTGGCAAGCCACTTGGGAAGAGGAATCAAGGGTGATCCCTCCAGGTTGCAAGACTACTAAGCCACAGAAAAGCGAATCCGGACCAAAATCAAAAGAAAAAAGAAAATGGGCAAAATCCAGGGTGTTACAAACCTACCCCCCTTAAAGAAATCTTGTCTTCGAGATTTGGTTGCTCAGGGATCAAACATGAATATTTCCACTTGAGGAGACCGTTTCCAACTCGGGTTTCCTTTTTACCTTTGTATAATGTTCCCACTGAATTTCAAATGACTGACTGCCTTGTTTCGGGGTGGTTTGCTTCACTGGACCCCTTTTTCTGGCAAATCTTACCTCATATGTTACTCCGACTCCAATCATTTTATGTCTGCTATCTTGTTTGGGGCAATAAATTATCCTGACCAAACTATGTGCCCTGTTCGTAAGTCCGAGAGTGGTTCTTCATGGACGTGTCGTGACGAGGTCCAATATGATTGACCGTTTACTGTGTTGTGAGCAGATTCTCTTGGTGGACACGAAATCCTTTACTCATTGCATTGGGTGACTTCAAATGGCTGTGTGTCCTCCAGGCTCAAAACTGTACTGTGAATCGTACCGTTCTCCTGGCGGAATCTGACTTCTCGCATGGATTGCCGGGTCATCTTGGGTATCTTCACTGTCTTGGGTATAAGGCTCTTGCCAAATATTTGACTGTCACTTGTCGTGACCAGCATAAAGGTGTACGGTCATATTGTGATAGTATCCATAGACTTGACTGACAGTGGTCCTGGCAGCAGAATATTGTTCACGCCAGGTTAGTCTTTAACTAATTCCCATCTGTGAGGACACATGCTTCGAGACTGTTGTTCATCCTTCTGATTACTCAGTCTGTCAGCATCTCCATATTTGGATGGTAGGCCGTGTAATGCTTTAATATGGTTGCTGAATTTGAACTGCTGAGTTAATCTTTCGGCTGACCTGACCAGCTTGGTTGCCCTCTTTTGACAATTTTGAGCATACCTGGTTGGCTGGGCGAGTTGTCTCGACATGGGGTCCTTGTCAATGGAATAGACCCTGTGGGTGTGTATCCATGGTGGTTGGTACCAAGCCAGACTGTCCGGAGTATTTATACCATTACCATTACCTGTATGGCCAATCTTGCTTCTTCATTATAGTTCTCCTTGCCTAGATCCTTTGCTGAAAGACTTGGCCTTATGTGTTCTTGATTCTCCGTGTGACCATGGGTGTTGCTAGATACAACATTCCGGCAGCATATCACTTTACAAGTTGTAGTTGTAGGGTAACGACTGTCTGAACCCTTGAATAAAACCGACAAATAAACCAGTAGCCACCAGAACGGTCTTTACAACTCAGATCTGGGACACTACTGGAATAACTCAACCCCGACTCAAGACGACTGAAAAGCAGCTCAGAGCATGAGATGGTGTCGATAAGAAGAAAGTAGCAGTTCCCTAAGACGGTCGAAGAACAGCTCAGAGCATAGGGTCACTACTACGGAGAGAAATTCAACAGCTGCTCGAGACGGCCGAAAAGCAGCTCAGAACACGGGCCGGTTGTTGATAAGAGAAATAAAAGTCGGCATCCACCCCGGACAGCCGGAAACAGCTCAGAACACAGGCGTGGTGCCGTTTCCGAAGAAAGACGGCCAAGGGTTCATCCACGTCCCAAACAGCTCACTATTATGCATACATGGAATTCGGCTATCCTTCTTGCTGAACACTAAGTTCATAGCACATGCTAGCTTGCTTTCGAAATATAGCAGGTTTCAAATTGTACTCATAGCAGACTCAAACCTTGTATATATGAATCATACCTTTGGCATGGAATGCACTGTGGATCTTGCAGACATCTTTGCCTTCTTGATGTTTTGATCATTGCTGCGGTGAAGATTGCTCATTGAGGTATACTTGATGCTGATAATCAATCCAGCTAGGATATCATTTATATTCAGGCCCGATATTCCCGATATAACACAGTCTGCTAAAAATTCCATATTGCTGAGCTGAGCTTCCAAATGACTGTCTCTTCACTGACTCTTTGGGTTCAGGGTCGGTGAGCAACTTCCATAAGGGGAAAAATAAGGTAACACCAAGGGCCTAAATAAAGAAACGACTAAAGCAAAAGCACACAAAGCAGCAAGATCACATACACAAGCAATATCACAATCTACAGCTATTCATAGCAATAATATGCATTCCTACTTAAGCATACAAATCTCGCAAGAACTCCGGTATTACGGTCTAACATCTTGTCGCGATGTGCACGAAAGTGAATCAATGTGTGGAAGAAAATTGGTGTAAACAAGGCTACACCAAATACGAGCTTAACACCGGTTCCATCTGGACGGACACGGTGGTGAGGACGAACTCAGTGATCGGGGGTCGGAACACAGAGGTTACAACCACATCATCATCAAGCGTACGGAAGAAAACCGTACACGTCCAGAGAATAGGTGGCGGAATGAGATAGTGGTGGAGAGAAAGGCTTGCAGGCATTGCCCTTTTCTGATAACAAGGATCAGTAAGGGTTGCTGAAGCAGCTAGTGGAATGGCACGATCCGGGATAGAACTTGTCTATCACCGAAATGATAGGGGTAACTGAAGAGAATATATTGGTGTGGTACTGGTGCATCAATCCGACAAGGGATCGACACCACCAAGCACCTTGGCATCACTCCGCTGGGACGGAGATAACACCACACCAAGGAACAAATATGCAAACTGGAGAGCGCAGGTAGTGAATCGAAACCGATGCCACCTACACTCGCCAGATCCATCGTTAGTGTTAAGATATATAATCTATATGCATGCTATGCACAAGCAAATGCAACAAACAAGTGCAGCAAACCAACTGGATCCTATACTACCGGTTACTAACGCTTGCGCCTAGACCGCACGTCCTATAGCCAGACCTGCTCTGATACCAACTTTTGTGGCACCCCGGCTCAGAGAAAACCGGAACGCCCCGTATTCCAGCCCAGGGACAAGTCCTCTGGAATACGGCACTGTTGGCATAGAACAAATCAGCTCTTTATTACAATGGATATGGTTACAAAGGGTATAAGGATTACATCGGCACGGCGACACTACGCCTGCCCGGGGTAGCTCTATGCTAACAGCGGAGTAACTCTCTCGGCAGCGGAACAGCGACGGCGGTGATGGACTCCACTCCGCAGGGACTCTGGCTAGAACGCGTACCCTAGCTCGCAAACTCAGGATCCTCGACAAGCAAGCAATCACAGCATGACCTGCAAACTGGCATGACACGCCAGGTGAGTACTTTGAATGTACTCGCAAGCTCACAGCAAACATCAACATTAAGGCAAGACAACATCATAGCAGTCAAGATTCACAAGCATGGCTATCTAGTAAGGTAGCTACTAAAATAACCGTAGTAAGGTAAAGCATGTTAACTCCATACTCCAAATAATCTCAGGATCCAATCCGAACCTGCTCCAAGTCCAATCATGTGGTCATCCGACCACTCATCCCTTTGCCATCCCATGGCTAACATATCATATTCCTGATACCATCTGCACCACAAGTCTGACAAACTTACTCTCTTCCGGGTTGTCTCACAACCCTCAGAATACTCACGATCCACCGAGTACTTCTGATCATATGACGAGTTCTACCATCATTATCACTACTATGGTTGACCACCTAGTGAGGTCTGGACGGACTGTCCAATACCATGGACATGGCTATTCGAATAGATTTTACACTCTGTAGAGGTTGCGCACTTTACCCACATCATGGAGCACCTGACCTCGTGATCCCATTCGGGTGGACCGGCGTTTCTCCAACGAAACCCACCTGACCCGTGACTCTCCCATCATACCACCGGCAATCATCCTCCCCCGGAGTCTTGCCCTGGGTGGCCCCTGTGTCACCGCGTGACACCTGCCACCGTCGTGGCTAACAAACAATACCAAACGGGGACCTGGTACCATATAACTCAACTGGGCTCACAAGGTTATCGCCGCCTACCGGGCCAGGGTAGCGCGCACGCATAACCTTCCCTGTCGGGCGGTACCGATGAAAGAGCACGCGATCAGACCAAGTCAAGGCCGTCCCATACCGGCAAATGTGGTTGCACGGATAAGTCTGGACAGGTGACTCTAGATCAACCAGGAAGTATCTAATCTCCGAACAATCTCTGTCATGGCTGACACTCCGATATCATAGCAATCCAAGTCAAAACGATATCTGGCTAGAAATCCGGTAAACAGTAGCTTAAGCATACTGCTACTAACTCATCTCCATGAACTGCCGGATGAAATCCCGAATAATCATAGATGGTAATCTCAACATCATGGCATCAACGAGTGGGTAAACTACTAGCCACTACAATCCGGTACTCAACATGGTAGTCACCTATCCAGGAAATTACTCAAGCATTGTATAATCCAATTCATTTCACAAATAACTCATACTTGATGTTAAAGTAAATGGTTAAACTATGATATTGCAGTGCAATTATGCATATGAGAGTTGTGGCTTGCTTGGGGATGAAGGAATCATCGGGAAGGAGTGCGGAGAGTCCGCGGAAATGATCGCCGGAAACAGTTCTCTCTCGAAGGGGGTTGTTTACGGCAAAGGGCAACATGGTCATTTTCATAGTGTCAAAACATTATGAAAATGATACCAACATGACGGGCTCGAAGAGACGAAGACGTGGGCTTTGGAATCACCTCAATCGGAGTTACGGTTAAAAAGGTGTGGCCGTTCGTTGTTTAGACAGAAAAACAAATAGAAAATGTGCTTTTCTGCTGTTAACTGACGAACATCCACTATTTAACCGTTTCAGCCGGCTGGGTTTAAACAGAAAGCGCATTCTGAAAAATACGCTTTCGTTAAAGGGAAAACGTACTCCGTGGAGTACGTCTCCACTTATCCACGTCACCGGGCCGGGTCAACACCCTGTTAGGCTGACCGGTGGGTCCCGAGGGGTGGTGGGGCCTGCCTGGCCAGCTGGGTGAGGCTATGCTATCTCCTTCCTCTCGCCCGTGCCTGGCCGAAGCAGAGGCGAACTCTGGCGACACCCGCCGGCGTTGTGGTCCTCCGTTCACGATGGCCGGCACACCGGCGAGATCAGCGGAACGAGCCGCATCCGCCTGGACCAGTCGTGTTCGCCGGAGAGGTCGGGGCCGAGCAGGGCTCTGGCAGCAGCGGACATGGGCTTTGGCTAATGGCGAGCTCAAGGGAAGATGGCACCGGAGAAGGAGGAGAGGTGCTGGGGTGGCTCCGGGGTGCTGGTGGAGGTGTTTGGTGGAGATGGAACGGAAGGAGGAGCGCGGGACCGCCGGACTTGGAGTGGGCAGAGGCGGCGGCCATGGCGGCGATGGCGGGCAAGGAGGAACTCCGGGGAGGGATGGAGCGGTCGGGGAGGGGTAGAGAGTGAGGGGAGGTTGATGGTGCGCTCAGAGGGCCTCGGACGTGGCTATATATAGTCGAACGCCGGCGAGCCGATAAGGACAACCACAGCGACGATCTTATCAGCGCACTGGAGCGCGGGGCGACGTGGCTGTCCGTTTCTGGTGTCGGGAGGTTTCGTGGAGGGGTGGAGGGGCTCGTGGGAGCTTCGGGAGGGCTCAAGGAGGAGGGGGCAGAGGAAAACGACGACGGTGTCACATGCACTCACTGTTCCTTGACGGGGACGGCTCGCCGAGGAAGAATCTGGAGGGGGAGATGGTTCTAGAGCGAAGGCAACGACAAGGGGAAGCCCCTGGACATGAAGAGGTGGCGAGGGAGCGAGGGAATGGACGGAACCAAGCGGTTTAATCACCAGAGCGCGCTGTCTGGCATGCCAAACGCATGGTCACCGCGTGCACTGGCGCACGCGGTGCATCCTGGCGTGCCAAGTCATGTCCAGAGTGTAGTCCCTTCAAGGCACAGTCTCAGGGAGGTGATGGATCGATGAAAGGAACTGTGGTTGGATGGGAGTGATCACCTGAAGTTTGCTGTAGCAAACTTGATCACACCACTGCGATGAACAGAGAAGTGATAAGGTCAAAATGAGATGTCTGGGAGGTTTAGAGTAAGAAGAACTACAATCCTGTTAAGTTTGGAGAGAAATGGACCAAGATTTAATAGGGTTGCTTTGCAACTGACCAATCTGGTCCAGAAACTCAATCTTGAAGTGCCACACACTTGGAGTAGAACTTGGGCTGAAATTTAGTAGAACATGATGATTTGGTCATATGAGAGTGCCATAAAAATTTCATGCCATTTGGACAAGCCAAAATGGTACTTCCTTCACAAGGAACCTCTCTGACCAGAATCTTAGGAAAATTCTAGGGAATTATTGGGAAGATGAAATGAGCCCAAATTTTGTGGATATAGGTTATATGTGTAGGATAATGCTCTGGTAAATGTTCAGCAATTATGGAGCAATATAAATTATAGTTGCTTCACAATGTGAAAATCTGACCAGAAACCAAGATTTGATGCTATGCTCACATAGTTAATTGGATAGGGTTGAAACTTGGTGGAGAGTCATGCTTTCAGCATATGAAGATGCTTGCAAAATTTCAACTTATTTGGATACTCCTAGCTAGCACTTGCTTCACAAAGATTCCAGTTGCCCAGAAATTTTGGAAATTAGCCAAAGGAGATTTAATAGCCAAATGAAGTTGAATTTTGGCATGTGACAATGATATGGATAGGAAAGAGTGCACAAAAAGTTTGAGAGCAAGCAAGCAAATATAAATGGTACTTGCTTCTCAACTTGGTAGCTAGGGCAGAATCAGAAAAGGAATATTTGGGAAATATTTTTGAACATGTCAAGGAAGGGTTTGACATATTTGTGGAATATCTGACCCAAAAAATTTATGAGAATTATTTGGGAATTTTGGGAATGATGGAAATGTGGGTTGCTTCACAACTCAGGGCAAACAGGGTTATTCCTTTAATAGAAAAAGGAATATTCCCAAGAAAGAATATTGAGATTGGTCCAAGATGAAAATGGCAAGGTCTTGGGATGGTTTTGAGGTTGGCAAGCCACTTGGGAAGAGGAATCAAGGGTGATCCCTCCAGGTTGCAAGACTACTAAGCCACAGAAAAGCGAATCCGGACCAAAATAAAAAGAAAAAAGAAAATGGGCAAAATCCAGGGTGTTACAACTTCCCTCCCGTAGGGGGAAATCATCGTCATGATCATCACCAACAACTCTCCTATCTTGGGGAGAGCAATATCCATCAACATCTTCAACAGCACCATCTCCTCTCAACCCTAGTTCATCTCTCGTGTTCAATCTTTGTACCGGAACTATAGATTGGTACTTGTGGGTGACTAGTAGTGTTGATTACATCTTGTAGTTGATTACTATATGGTTTATTTGGTGGAAGATTATATGTTCAGATTCATTATGCTATTTAATACCCCTCTGATCTTGAGCATGATTATTATTTGTGAGTAGTTACTTTTGTTCTTGAGGTCACGGGAGAAATCATGTTGCAAGTAATCATGTGAACTTGATATGTGTTTGATATTTTGATGATATGTATGTTGTGATTCCCTTAGTGGTGTCATGTGAACGTCGACTACATGACACTTCACCATATTTGGGCCTAAGGGAATGCATTGTGTAGTAGTTATTAGATGATGGGTTGCGAGAGTGACAGAAGCTTAAACCCTAGTTTATGCGCTATTCCGTAAGGGACCGATTGGATCCAAAAGTTTAATGCTATGGTTAGAATTTATTCTTAATACTTTTCTCGTAGTTGCGGATACTTGCGAGGGGGCTAATCATAAGTAGGAGGTTTTTTCAAGTAAGAACAACACTACGCACCGATCCACCCATATATCAAATTATCAAAGTAGTGAACACAAATCAAGCCAACATGATGAAAGTGACTAGATGAAATTCCCGTGTACCCTCAAGAACACTTTGCTTATCATAAGAGACCGTTTTGGCCTGTCCTTTGCCTCAAAAGGATTGGGCTACCTTGCTGCACTTTTTTTACTATTATTGCTACTTTCCCGTTACAAATTATCTTGCTATCAAACTACTTGCTACTTATAATTTCAGTGCTTGCAGACATTACCTTGCTGAAAACCGCTTGTCATTTCCTTCTGCTTCTCGTTGGGTTTGACACTCTTACTTATCGAAAGGACTACGATTGATCCCCTATACTTGTGGGTCATCAAGGCTCTTTTCTGGCGCCGTTGCCGGGGAGTGAAGCGCTCTTGGTAAGTGGAAATCGGTAAGGAAAAATTATTACTACGTGCTGAAATTTACTGTCACTTGTTACTATGGAGAACAATACTTTGAGGGGTTTGTTCGGGGTATCTTCACCTCGACCGGAATGACAATTAGTCATCCCTCAACCTACTGCACCTACTGAAAATATTGAATATGAAATTCCTTCAGGTATGATAGAACAACTACTAGCTAATCCTTATGCAGGAGATGGAACCGAACATCCTGATATGCACTTGATATATGTGGATGAAATTTGTGGATTGTTTAAGCTTGCAGGTTTACCCGGAGATGAAGCTAAGAAGAAGGTTTTCCCTTTATCTTTGAAGGGAAAGGCATTGACATGGTATAGGCTATGCGATGATATTGGATCTTGGAATTGGAATCGATTGAAATTGGAGTTCCATCAAAAAAATTATCCTATGCATCTAGTTCATCATGATCGGAATTATATATATAATTTTTGGCCTCGTGAAGGAGAAAGTATCGCTCTAGCTTGGGGGAGGCTTAACTCAATGTTATATTCATGCCCCAATCATGAGCTCTCAAGAGAAATTATTATTCAGAACTTTTATGCTCGGCTCTCTCATAATGATCGATCCATGCTCGATACTTCTTGTACTGGTTCCTTTATGAAGAAGACTATTGAATTCCGGTGGGATCTTTTAGAAAGAATTAAACGCAACTCTGAAGATTGGGAACTCGACGAAGGTAAAGAGTCAGGTATTAAGCTTAAGTTGGATTGTGTTAAATCTTTTATGAATACTGATGCTTTTCAAAAGTTCAGCACTAAATATGGACTTGACTCTGAGATAGTAGCCTCCTTTTGTGAATCTTTTGCTACTCATGTTGATCTCCCTAAGGAGAAATGGTTTAAATATCACCCACCTATTAAAGAAGAAATTAAAGAACCAGTAATAGCTAAAGATGAAACTATTATTTATAATGTTAATCCAGTTGTTCCTACTGCTTATATTGAAAAACCACCTTTCCCTGTTAGGATAAAGGAACATGCTAAATTTTCAACTGTGGTCAATAAAAGTTATATTAGAACACCTAAACCAGCTGAACAAATCAAGGTAGAACCTAGTGTTGCTATGGTTAAGGATCTCCTGGCCGATAATATTGATGGGCATGTTATTTACTTCTGTGATGAAGCTGCTAGAATCGCCAAACCCGATGAAAAAGATAAACATAGACCTGTTGTTGGCATGCCTGTTATCTCAGTTAAAATAGAAGATCACTGTTATCATGGTTTATGTGACATAGGTGCTAGCGTGAGTGCTATTCCTTTTACCTTATATCAAGAAATTATGAATGACATAGCACCTGCTGAGATAGAAGACATAGATGTTACTATTAAACTTGCTAATAGAGACACCATCACACCACTTGGGATTGTTAGAGATGTTGAAATCTTGTGTGGGAAAATAAAATATCCTACTGATTATCTAGTTCTTGGTTCCCCACAAGATGACTTTTGTCCCATTATCATTGGTAGACCTTTCTTGAACACCGTTAACGCTAAAATAGATTATGAGAAACAAACTGTAGGTGTTAGTTTTGGTGATGAGTCTCATGAGTTTAATTTTTCCAAGTTTAGTAGAAAACCGCATAAAAAAGAATTGCCTAGTAAGGACGAGATTATTGGTCTTGCTTCTATTGTTGTACCTCCTACTGATCCTTTAGAACAATATCTGCTAGACCATGAAAATGATTTGCATATGCATGAAAGAAATGAAATAGATAAGATTTTCTTCGAACAACAACCTCTGCTTAAGCACAATTTGCTTATTGAAACTTTAGGAGGTCCTCCTCCACCCAAAGGTGATCCTGTTTTTGAATTAAAACAATTGCCAGACACTTTGAAATATGCTTATCTTGATGAGAAGAAGATATATCCTGTTATTATTAGTGCTAATCTTTCAGAACATGAAGAAGAAAGATTATTGAAAGTTCTAAGGAAGCACCGAGCTGCTATTGTATATACTCTTGATGATCTTAAGGGCATTAGTCCCACTCTATATCAGCACAAGATTAATATGGAACCTGATGCTAAACCCGTTGTTGATCACCAATGTCGGTTAAATCCGAAGATGAAAGAAGTGGTAAGAACGGAAATATTAAAACTTCTGGAAGCAGGTATAATCTATCCTATAACTGATAGTAGATGGGTAAGTCCTGTTCATTGTGTCCCAAAGAAAGGAGGTATCACTGTTGTTCCTAATGATAAGAATGAACTTATTTCACAAAGAATTGTTACAGGCTATAGAATGGTAATTGATTTTAGAAAATTAAACAAAGCAACTAGAAAAGATCATTACCCTCTGCCTTTTATTGATCAAATGCTAGAAAGATTATCTAAGCACACACATTTTTGCTTCCTTGATGGATATTCTGGTTTTTCACAAATACCTGTTTCTCAACCTGATCAAGAAAAGACCACTTTTACTTGTCCTTTTGGAACTTATGCTTATAGACGTATGCCTTTTGGTTTATGCAATGCACCTGCTACCTTTCAAAGATGTATGACGGCTATATTCTCTGACTTTTGTGAATAAATTGTTGAGGTCTTCATGGATGACTTTTCTGTTTATGGGAAGTCTTTTGATGATTGCTTAAGCAATCTTGATCGAGTTTTGCAGAGATGTGAGCAAACAAATCTTGTCTTGAATTGGGAGAAGTGCCACTTTATGGTTAACGAAGGTATTATTTTGGGCCATAAAATTTCTGAAAGAGGTATTGAGGTGGACATAGCTAAGGTTGATGCAATTGAGAAAATGCCATGTCCTAAAGATATCAAAGGTATTCGTAGTTTCCTTAGTCTTGCTGGTTTCTATAGGAGATTTATCAAAGACATTTCTAAAATTTCTAGGCCTCTTACAAATCTTTTGCAAAAGGATATTCCTTTTGTTTTTTATGATGATTGTTTAGAAGCCTTCGAAACACTCAAGAAAGCCTTAATTTCTGCACCAATTGTTCAACCACCCGATTGGAACTTGCCTTTTGAAATTATGTGTGATGCTAGTGATTATGCTGTTGGTGCTGTTCTAGGACAAAGAGTTGATAAGAAACTAAATGTTATTCATTATGCTAGTAAAACTCTAGACAGTGCACAAAGAAATTATGCTACTACTGAAAAAGAATTTCTAGCAGTGGTGTTTGCTTGTGATAAATTCAGATCCTATATTGTAGATTCAAAAGTAATTGTTCACACCGATCATGCTGCTATAAAATATCTTATGGAAAAGAAAGATGATAAACCTAGACTCATTAGGTGGGTTCTCTTGCTACAAGAATTTGACTTACATATCATTGATAGAAAGGGAGCTGAGAACCCCGTGGCTGATAACTTGTCTAGGCTTGAAAATATTCTTGATGACCCACAACCTATTAATGATAGCTTTCCTGATGAGCAGTTAGCTGCAATAAATGTTTCTCATAACACTGCTTGGTATGCTGATTATGCTAATTACATTGTTGCTAAATATATACCACCTAGTTTCACATACCAACAAAAGAAAAAATTCTTCTATGATTTAAGACATTATTTTTGGGATGACCCACATCCTTATAAAGAAGGAGTAGATGGTATTATTAGACGTTGTGTACTTGAGCATGAACAGAGACAAATCCTACGGAAATGTCACTCCGAAGCTTATGGAGGACATCATGCGGGAGACAGAACTGCTCACAAGGTATTGCAATCGGGGTTTTATTGGCCTACCTTCTTCAAGGATGCACGTAAGTTTGTTTTATGTTGTGATGAATGTCAAAGAATAGGTAATATCGGTAAGCGTCAAGAAATGCCTATGAATTATTCACTTGCTGTTGAACCATTTGATGTTTGGGGATTTGATTACATGGGACATTTTCCTTCCTCTAATGGGTATACTCATATTTTGGTTGTTGTTGACTATGTTACTAAGTGGGTAGAAGCTATTCCAACTAGTAGTGCTGATCACAACACCTCTATTAAAATGCTTAAAGAAGTATTTTTCCCGAGGTTTGGAGTCCCAAGATATTTAATGACTGATGGTGGTTCACACTTTATTCATGGTGCTTTCCGTAAAATGCTTGCCAAGTATGATGTTAACCATAGAATTGCATCACCTTATCATCCTCAGTCTAGTGGTCAACTTGAACTTAGCAATAGAGAAATAAAATTAATTTTACAAAAGACTGTCAGCAGGTCCCGGAAGAATTGGTCTAAGAAATTAGATGATGCACTTTGGGCCTATAGAACAGCATATAAAAATCCTATGGGCATGTCTCCTTATAAATGGTTTATGGAAAAGCTTGTCATTTGCCTCTTGAGTTAGAACATAAAGCTTATTGGGCAATTAAAGAACTCAACTATGATTTCAAACTTGCTGGGGAGAAGAGGTTATTTGATATTAGCTCATTAGATGAATGGAGAACCCAAGCTTATGAAAATGCCAAGTTATTTTAAAAAAAGAGTTAAAAGATGGCATGATAAAAGAATCCAAAAGCGTGAGTTCAAGGTTGGAGAATATGTTCTTTTGTACAACTCCCATTTTAGATTCTTTGCAGGAAAACTCCTCTCCAAATGGGAAGGACCCTATGTTATCGAGGAGGATTATCGATCTGGAGCTATCAAAATAAATAATGCCGAAGGAACTAACCCGAAGGTTGTTAATGGGCAACGAATAAAACATTATTTCTCAGGTACGCCCATTAATGTTGAAAGCAATATTATCCAAACTATGACACTGGAAGAACACATAAAAGAAACCTTCCGGAACACTTCAGAATCATGAAAAAAGAGGAGGTACGTGATACGATAAGTAAACGGACTCCGAAAAATCTGCAAAAATATTTTCTGTCCATTTTGGAATATAACAAAAATTAGGAAAATAAGAAACAACCAGGAAGGAACCCCTGGTGGGCACAAGACACCTCGGGTACCTAGGTTGTGCCCACCTCGGGTACCTTCCGGACTCTGTTTTTCTTCCGTTTGCTTGTTTCCCAAGATAAAAAATCTTTATATACCCCCAAACCTATTGACCTCCGTATCGCAGAGAAATCTCCTATTTTCTTTTCTTGCTGTTTTCTTTCAGATCTGTTAAGCCACGCATCATGTCTTCCCCCTCTTCCAACAATGGAGAAGACGATGCAGGGTTGCTGCAGGAGGAGCTAGAGGCAGAGGGAGTTCAGGAGGTTGCCATGGAGGAAGATGAAGGGAATTCCCTTGGAGTTTACCCTCCGGCTTCCGAGAGAGGCACATTAGCTGGTATCTCTACTTGTCCTAATCCTCATCAAGCAATGAGATCATCAAACAATCAAGAGAGCTCTGAAGTGCAAGAAGAACTCCCTCCCAGGAGGCCTTTACATAGGTTACATCGTAATAATTTTCACAATTTAATTCACAATTATGGGTTCGAAAACACTTCCTGTGTGCACATACCATCCAACTGGGACATATCTCGTCCAAGAGAAGGTGATGCAGGAACAAGTTCTTGGGGACCGGAGAATCAACATATTATGGCTGAAGTGGAGAAAAACACTGAGTTGCTTCGTAAAGCCCTCCATGAGATTCAAGGCTTGAAGGATGCACTCATGGATATATTGGGAGTTATTTCATCACCACCACCTCCTTCTTCATCACCAAAAGAAAATTGAGTATCGGGTATGGGCACTCCCCTTGGCTTACGCCAAGCTTGGGGGAGGTGCCATGGTATCGTTTCACCTCCACTATCTTTTGCCTATACTTTTCTTAGTTCGATCCATAGTTATCTTTTGCTTTAGATGAATAAAAGTTTAGTTCGATCCTTTCTTTTCGAGTGTTTCCTTAGTGATCTATCTTTGTAATCATGTGCAAGATATATATAATAAAGTTTAGTTTGAGTTTTGCTTTCTTTACTTTCATGTTTCAATAAAAAGAAAGGAAATAAATGAAAAAGATCATATGCTAATCTTATGGTAAGTAATGACACCACATAAGGAAAAGTACAAGTAGAAAATTTTATTGGAGATTGACAAACATAGCATTGGTCAATGATGCAATTCATGAAAGAATTAATAAGGGAAGAGAAGATTCACATGCAAATATACTATCTTAGAAATCTTTTGTGATTGTGAGCCCCCATCAAGATATTATATGCCAAAATTGTTGACGTTGGATAAGGAAGACAACGTAATGATTTATGTTTGTTCATATTCACATAGAAGTAATATTGTCACAGATCCTTCAACATGTGGTGCTTCCCCCTATCTTTGCTAGCCAAAAATTCCGCACCAAGTAGAGATACTACTTGTGCATCCAAAAACCCTTAAACCCAAATCTTGTTTTGAGAGTCCACCATACCTACCTATGGATTGAGTAAGATCCTTCAAGTAAGTTGTCATCGGTGCAATAAGGCAATAAAAATTGCTTCTAAAAGTGTTAGATTATTTAGTGTAAGAGAAAATTGAGCATTGTACGAACTTGTGATGGCAAAGAATAAAAGCGACAGACTGCATAATAAAGGTTGCTATCATAAGGGGCAATACACGTGCCATTCTTTTTCTCTAAGGAATTGAGCATACAAACAAAAAGCGCATGGCAACCTCTGCTTCCCTCTGCGAAGGGCCTATCTTTTACTTTTATGTACTTACTTTTTATGCAAGAGTCAAAGTTCTTCTTTCTATTCCTTTTTATTTTCTCTTTTGGCAAGCATCATGTGATGAGGAAAGATCTAGGCACATATATCTAGCTGAATATGGGTAGCATGAGTTATTATTGTTGACATCACCCTTGAGGTGAATATGTTGGGAGGCAAAACTATAAGCCCCTATCTTTCTATGTGTCCGGTTGAAACGTTTTGCTCATGTGTATGCGGTGAGTGTTAGCAATCATAGAAGACTATATGATGGTTGAGTATGTGGACTTGCCTAAAGGCTTCGATACGTAACCCTTCCTGAAAAGATGATGAATTGTAGTTGCAAAGTTGACTAAGAACATAGTTTGTTGGTTTTCAATAGAGTTTATGCTTTATACTTTGATGCTGTGATGAATTGTTACTTATTCATGAGAAGTCTATGATAAAAGTTCTATGATAAAGTTTTATGTTAAAGTTTGTTGATGTTATAATAAGTTACATGATGCTTCTATGTCCGTATTTTGTTTTTATCGACACCTCTCTCTCTAAGCATGTGGACATGTTTTTCGATTTTGGCTTTCGCTTGAGGACAAGCGAGGTCTAAGCTTGGGGGAGTTGATACGTCCATTTTGCATCATGTTTTCCTACTGTTATTTATAACATTTTTATGCATAATAATGCTTTTTGGAGTAATTCTAATGCCTTTTCTCTCATAATATGCAAGGTTCACACAAAGAGGGAGAATTCCGGCAGCTGGAAATCTGGACCTGAAAAAGCTACATCAGGCTACCTATTCTGCGCAACTCCAAATGAGCTGAAACTTCACGAGGAATTTTTATGGAATAAATAAGAAATACTGGAGCAAATAACTATCAGAGGGGGGCCACCTGGTGAGCACAAGACACAAGGGCGCGCCAGGCACCCCCAGGCGTGCCCGGGTGGGTTGTGCTCAGCCCAGCCCAGCCCACCTCCGGTGCCCATCTTCTGGTATATAAGTCATTTTGACCTAGAAAAAATCAGGAGAGGACTTTCGGGACGGAGCGCCATCGTCTCGAGGTGGAACTTGGGCAGGAGCACTTTTGCCCTCCGGCGGAGCGATTCCGTTGGGGGAACTTCCCTCCCGGAGCGGGAAATCATCGTCATCATCATCACCAACAACTCTTCCATCTTGGGGAGAGCAATCTCCATCAACATCTTCAACAGCACCATCTCCTCTCAAACCCTAGTTCATCTCTCATGTTCAATCTTTGTACCGGAACTATAAATTGGTACTTGTGGGTGACTAGTAGTGTTGATTACATCTTGTAGTTGATTACTATATGGTTTATTTGGTGGAAGATTATATGTTTAGATTCATTATGCTATTTAATACCCCTCTGATCTGGAGCATGATTATTATTTGTGAGTAGTTACTTTTGTTCTTGAGGTCACGGGAGAAATCATGTTGAAAGTAATCAAAGTAGTGAACACAAATCAAGCCAACATGATGAAAGTGACTAGATGAAATTCCCGTGTACCCTCAAGAACATTTTGCTTATCATAAGAGACCGTTTTGGCCTGTCCTTTGCCTCAAAAGGATTGGGCTACCTTGCTGCACTTTTGTTACTATTATTGCTACTTGCCCGTTACAAATTATCTTGCTATCAAACTACTTGCTACTTATAATTTCAGTGCTTGCAAACATTACCTTGCTGAAAACCGCTTGTCATTTCCTTCTGCTCCTCGTTGGGTTCGACACTCTTACTTATCGAAAGGACTATGATTGATCCCCTATACTTGTGGGTCATCAACGGAGAATCACGTGCGGAGACGGCGGAGCTTGGCGCGTCGGCCGCACAGTTGATGAAGTGGCCGATGTAGTCGACGCCGGTGCCGGAGTAGAGGCGCGCGAGGGTCGATAGACAGCAGCAGACAACACAAATCGGTCTTAGATCGGAAAACCAAAAAGTAAACACCGATCAAAACGACCGGCGAGAGGGATAAAAATCCGGATCCAAGGATTAGGAAAAAGACTCTCTAGGGCAACCGATCAACACGAACGGCGGATGAACCCTAGGTAAGGGCGGCGCGGACCCCGGCGGCGGTCACGGAGGCTGATTGCCCCGAGGGCGGCGCAGAGTGGAAGCGGCGGGTGACGGCTAGGGTTGGATCGTGGTTAGGCTGATACCATGTTAGAAGGGTTAGAGAGTGATTCGCGGAATATGATCGATTTATTATTGAGCCTCGAGGGCGAGTATATATTGAGTACAACACTTGGAGGGCAAGACGCCTCTCCTAGAGATAAGGTAGGAGAGAAATTACAAATCCTAGACTACCAAATACATGCATCCCAAATATATCTCTAACAATACCGACGTGCGAGCCCACGGCGTACTTGCCCGTTTGCAGACGTCGTCGACATACATCCGTCAAGGACACCAAGGAGGCGTTGGAGCCGCACCACGCCGACTCGTATGTTCGACATCAGAATTGCCTTCTTCTCAAGGTGAGAGCGCGCGGAGGGAGGAGGCCGATCGAATAGAAAGAAGCAACTACAAACAAATACACCCAGTATATGATATGAAGAAGATAGCGTAGGCACGAGGCGCATAGTTGTCCCGTACAAAAGCGCGCGCGCACAAATTCCTCTTGCTACCATCATCGATAAATTATTCCTCGGTCTCCGAGAGCAAGGAGAGGGGCTCGCAAAAGGTGCGCCTCCCTGGCGCCCTCTGCACGAGCCATCCCTCTCTCATAATCATTTGAGCTAGTGGAGCCTATGTCGCCTTCTTCCCAGACGACGGCTCGGGCAGGGTCTACCGCTGGTGGAGCTGCCAGGATTGCGCCGTTAATACTTTGAGATGCATGTTGGATAACGGTCTTAGGGTGGAACAATAGTTGTAGACATCAGTGAGTTCAACGGTCTACTTATCACAGACGTAATGCCTGTGTGAGACTATGCCATGAATGATCACAATTATAACTTTGCACAATTATGTCAATTGTCCAACAGTAATTTGTCTACCATACAGTTGCTATGCTTTCAGAAAAGATGCCACTAGTGAACCTAGGGTCCCCCGGGTCTATTTTCCGTCAATACAAAAACTCATACAATTGCTCAATTTGGTCTTTTACTTTCTTTTTTACTTTTGGCCACTTTACCCTATCACTATCATTCTTAATCTTGTAGATAGCAAGAAGATGGGGAGTGATGACCCCTTTGCCTTTGTTGGGTGCAAGCAATTTATTTGTTTGTGTGTAGGTGCTGCCAAAGTTGTTAGCTTGGTGCCTCCCACTGGTTCGATAAACCGTTCCAAACTGAGAGAAACACTATCTGCTACTATACTACATCACCCTTCCTCTTCGGGGAAATCCAAAAACTCCATCGTTAGTAGCATGGACGGACACGCCCATTTGGTGGTCTTCGTCTTCCTCTTGTGGAGCATTTTGTTTCTTCTGGGCCTCGCGGTCAGTGATGACGACCCCCTGCGTGAAAACTTGTTGCCTTCGAGCGGCCTTCACGGATGAACTCGTGGCTTCACCACGAGCGATACGTGTGGACTTCCTTGTGTTCATCTCTACAATTTTTTTCAGTCCAATAAAATGAAACAATAGTGATCCTACAACAACTACAACATCAAACACCTGTAAGAACATCCACTAATTCAAGCCAACATCAAAATTTGGATCAAAAGTACACATAACCTAGTCATGGCAATGCTAGGCACATAAAACAAGGATTCGTGAAAAATAATTTGTGGATCAGAGGAGAAACATATCATAGATCGATCACCCAGAAGGATTTGAACTAAAGTTGAACGAGTAGAGAGATCCAGCAAAGTGGTGGTAGGGTTTGGAGAGGTTTGGGAGGAAGAAGGAGAAGAAAGAAAAGAGATGGAGGAGAAACCCTCGTGCCTCGGCTGATTTGTGGCTGCCAGGGTGCCATACGAGTGCTTGCGCTCGTATGGGACTGATGACCCACAAGTATAGGGGGGCAATCATAGTCCTTCCGATAAGTAAGAGTGTCGAACCCAACGAGGAGCAGAAGGAAATGACAAGCCATTTTCAGCAACGTGTTTTCTGCAGGCACTGAAATTATCGGTAACAGATAGTTTGGTAGTAAGGTAATTCATAACGGGTAACAAGTCTAGCAAAGGTGCAGCAAGGTGGCCCAATCCTTTTTATAGCAAAGGATAAGCCTAGACGAACTCTTATATAAAGTAAAGCGCTCCCGAGGACACATGTAAATTACTGTCAAGTTAGTTTTCATCATGCTCATATGATTCGCGTTCGTTACTTTGATAATTTGATATGTGGGTGGACCGATGCTTGGGTGCTGTCCTTACTTGGACAAGCCTCCCACTTATGATTAACCCCTCTCGCAAGCATCCGCAACTACGAAAGAAGAATTAAGACAAATCTAACCATAGCATGAAACATGTGGATCCAAATCAGCCCCTTACGAAGCAACGCATAAACTAGGGTTTAAGCTTCTGTCACTCTAGCAACCTATCATCTACTTATTACTTCCAAATGCCCTCCCCTAGGCCCAAATCATGGTGAAGTGTCATGTAGTCGACGTTCACATAACACCACTAGAGGAAAGACAACATACATCTCATCAAAATATCAAACGAATACCAAATTCACATGATTACTTATAACAAGACTTCTCCCATGTCCTCAGGAACAAACGTAACTACTCACAAAGCATGCTCATGTTCAAGATCAGAGGGGTATTGAATATCATTAAGGATCTGAACATATGATCTTCCACCAAATAAACCAACTAGCATCAACTACGAAGAGTAATCAACACTACTAGCAACCCACAGGTACCAATATGAGGTTTTGAGACAAAGATTGAATACAACAGATGAACTAGGGTTTGAGAGGAGATGGTCCTGGTGAAGATGTTGATGAAGATTGTGTTGGGAAACGTTGCATGGAAAACAAAAAAATTTCTATGCACACACAATGATCTATCCATGGAGATGCATAGCAACGAGGGGGAGAGTGTGTCTACGTACCCTCGTAGACTGTAAGCGGAAGCATTTCACAACGCGGTTGATGTAGTCAAACTTCTTCGTGCTTCAACCGATCAAGTACCGAACGCACGGCACCTCTGCGTTCTGCACACGTTTAGCTCGGTGACGTCCCTCGCCTTCTTGATCCAGCAAGACGTCGAGGTAATAGATGAGTTCCGTCAGCACGACGGCATGGTGATGGTGATGCTGAAGTGATCTCCGCAGGGCATCGCCTAAGCACTACGAAAATATGACCGGGGGTGTAAACGGTGGAGGGGGGCGCCGCACACGGCTAGGCAATTGTCTGGGGTGTGCTAGGCACCCCCCTCCTCATATATATAGGTGGGAGGGAGAGGGGAGAGGCCAAGGGGCACCCTAAGTAGGTCCGAATCCTACTTGGGCTCCTGCCCTTGGCGGCGCCCCCCCTGCCATGTTTGTCGGAGGGGGAAGGAAAGAGAGGGGAAGAGGGAATCCTAATCCACACTTACCTTTCCCTTCTCCCCTTTCCTTCTCCTCCTTAGGCCGGCCCATATGGGGGGCGCACCAGCCCCTTGTGGCTTGTGCGTTTCCCCTCTTGGCCCATAAGGCCCATATCTCTTGCCAGGGGTGCCCGGAACCCCTTCCTGTGACCCGATAAGTACCCAGTACCCCCCGAAACACTTCCAGTGTCAGAATACCATCATCCTATATATCAATCTTTACCTCTCGACCATTTCGAGACTCCTTGTCATGTCCGTGATCTCATCCGGGACTCCGAACAACATTCAGTCACCAAATCACATATCTCATATAATACTATATCGTCAATGAACGTTAAGCGTGCGGACCCTACGGGTTCGAGAACTATGTAGACATGACCAAGACACCTCTCAGGTCAATAACCAATAGCGGAACCTATATGCCCATATTGGCTCCTACATATTCTATGAAGATCTTTATCGGTCGAACCGTTATGACAACATACGTAATTCCCTTTGTCCATCGGTATGTTACTTGCCCGAGATTCGATCATCGGTATCTTCATACCTATTTCAATCTCGTTACCGGCAAGTCTCTTTACTTGTTCCATAATACATCACATCATCACTAACTCCTTAGTCGTTTGCTTGCAAGCTTATGAAGTGTATTAACGAGAGGGCCCAGAGATACCTCTCCGATACTCGGAGTGACAAATCCTAATCTCGATCTATGCCAACTCAACAAACACCTTCGGAGATACCTGTAGAGCATCTTTATAATCACCCAGTTACGTTGTGATGTTTGATAGCACACAAGGCATTTCTCCGGTATCCGGGAGTTGCATAATCTCATAGTCGAAGGAATATGTATTTGACATGAAGAAAGCAATAGCAATAAAACTGAACGATCATTATGCTAAGCTAACGGATGGGTCTTGTCCATCACATCATTGTCCTAATGATGTGATCCCATTATCAAATGACAACACATGTCTATGGTTAGGAAACCTTAACCATCTTTGATCAACGAGCTAGTCTAGTAGAGGCTTACTAGGGACACGGTATTTGTTTATGTATTCACATATGTATTTAAGTTTCCGATCAATACAATTCTAGTATGAATAATAAACCTTTATCATGAATAAGGAAATATAAAATAACAACTTTATTATTGCCTCTAGGGCATATTTCCTTCAGTCTCCCACTTGCACTAGAGTCAATAATCTAGTTCACATCGCCATGTGATTAACACCCATAGTTCACATCGCCATGTGACTAACACCCAAAGAGTTTACTAGAGTCAATAATCTAGTTCACATCGCCATGTGATTAATACCCAAAGTGTGCTAAGGTGTGATCATGTTTTGCTTGTGAGAGAATTTTAGTCAACGAGTCTGTCACATTCAGATTCGTGTGTATTTTGCAAATTTCTATATCTAGAATGCTCTACAAGGAGCTACTCTAGCTAATTGCTCCACTTTCAATATGTATCCAGATTGATACTCATAGTCATCCGAATCAGTGTCAAAGCTTGCATCGACGGAACTCTTTACGACGAACTCTTTATCACCTCTATAACCGAGAAAATATTTCCTTAGTTCTCTAAGGATAATTTTGACCGCTATCCAGTGATCTACTCCTGGATCACTATTGTACCCCCTTGCTAAACTCATGGCAAGGTACACAATAGGTCTGGTACACAGCATGGCATACTTTATAGAACCTATGGCTGAGGCATAGGGAATGCCTTTCATTCTCTCTCTATCTTCTGTTGTGGTCGGGTTTTGAGTCTTACTCAACTTCACACCTTTCAACACAGGCAAGAACCCTTTCTTTGACTGATCCATTTTGAACTTCTTCAAAATCTTGTCAAGGTATTTGCTTCGTGAAAGTCCTATTAAGCGTCTCGATCTATCCCTATAGATCTTGATGCCCAATATATAAGTAGCTTCACTGAGGTCTTTCATTGAAAAATCCTTATTCAAGTATCCTTTTATGCTATCCAGAAATTCTATATCATTTCCAATCAACAATATGTCATCCACATATAATATCAGAAATGCTACAGAGCTCCCATTCACTTTCTTGTAAATACAGGCTTCACCGAAAGTCTGTATAAAATCATATGCTTTGATCACTTTCATCAAAGCGTATATTCCAACTCCGAGATGCTTGCACCAGTCCATAGATGGATCGCTGGAGCTTGCACACTTTGTTAGCACCTTTAGGATTGAAAAAACCTTCTGGTTGCATCATATACAACTCTTCTTTAAGATATCCATTAAGGAATGCAGTTTTGACGTCCATTTGCCAGATTTCATAATCATAAAATGTGGCAATTGCTAACATGATTCGGACAGACTTAAGCATCGCTACGGGTGAGAAAGTCTCATCATAGTCAACTCCTTGAACTTGTCAAAAACCTTTTGCGACAAGTCGAGCTTTGTAGATAGAGACATCACTATCAGCGTCAGTCTTCCTCTTGAAGATCCATTTATTCTCAATAGCTTGCCGATCATCAGGCAAGTCCACCAAAGTCCACACTTTGTTCTCATACATGGATCCTATCTCAGTTTTTCATGGCCTCAAGCCATCTGTCGGAATCTGGGCTCATCATAGCTTCTTCATAGTTCGTAAGTTCACCATGGTCTTATAACATGACTTCCAGGACATGATTACCGTACCACTCTGGTGCGGAACGTGTTCTGGTCGTCATACTAAGTTCTATAGTAACTTGATCTAAAGTTTCATGATCATCATCATTAGCTTCCTCTCTGGTTGGTGTAGGCATCACGGGAACTATTTTCTTGTGATGTGCTACTCTCCAATTTGAGAGAAGGTACAATTACCTCATCAAGTTCTACTTTCCTCCCACTCACTTCTTTCGAGAGAAAGTCCTTCTCTAGAAAGGATCCATTCTTAGCAACAAAGATCTTGCCTTCGGATCTGTGGTAGAAGGTGTACCCAATTGTTTCCTTAGGGTATCCTATGAAGACGCACTTCTCCGATTTGGGTTTGAGCTTATCAGGTTGAAGCCTTTTGACATAAGTGTCGCAACCCCAAACTTTAAGAAACAACAGCTTAGGTTTCTTGCTAAACCACAGTTCATACGGTGTCGTCTCAACGGATTTAGACGGTGCCCTATTTAACATGAATGCGGCTGTCTCTAATGCATAACCCCAAAACGATAGTGGTAAATCGGTAAGAGACATCATAGATCACACCATATCTAATAAAGTATGGTTACGACGTTCGGACACACCATTACGCTGTGGTGTTCCAGGTGGTGTGAGTTGTGAAACAATTCCACATTGTTTTAAATGAAGGCCAAACTCGTAACTCAAATATTCGCCTCCGCGGTCAGATCATAGAAACTTTATTTTCTTGTTACGATGATTCTCCACTTCACTCTGAAATTCTTTGAACTTTTCAAATGTTTCAGACTTGTGTTTCATTAAGTAGATATACCCATATCTACTCAAATCATCTGTGAAGGTCAGAAAATAACGATACCCGTCGCGTGCTTCAACACTCATTGGACCGCATACATCGGTATGTATTATTTCCAATAAGTCGTTAGCTCGCTCCATTGTTTCGGAGAACGGAGTTTTAGTCATCTTGCCCATGAGGCATGGTTCACAAGTATCAAAAGATTCATAATCAAGTGATTCCAAAAGCCCATCCGCATGGAGTTTCTTCATGCGCTTTACACCAATATGACCTAAACGGCAGTGCCACAAGTATGTTGCACTATCATTATCAATTTTGTATCTTTTGGCATCAATATTATGAATATGTGTATCACTACGATCGAGATTCAATAAACCATTTACATTGGGTGTATGACCATAGAAGGTTTTATTCATGTAAACAGAACAACAATTATTCTCTGACTTAAATGAATAACCGTATTGCAATAAACATGATCCAATCATATTCATGCTCAACACAAACACCAAATAACATTTATTTAGGTCCAACACTAATCCCGAAGGTAGAGGGAGTGTGCGATGGTGATCTTATCAACCTTGGAATCACTTCCAACACACATTGTCACCTCGCCATCAACTAGTCTCTGTTCAATTTGCAACTCCTGTTTCGAGTTACTAATATTAGCAACTGAACCGGTATCAATTACCCAGGGGCTACTATGAACACTAGTAAAGTACACATCAATAACATGTATATCAAATATACCTTTGTTCACTTTGCCATCCTTCTTATCCGCCAAGTATTTGGGGCAGTTCCGTTTCCAGTGACCATTTCCTTTGCAGTAGAAGCACTCAGTCTCAGGCTTGGGTTCAGCTTTGGGCTTCTTCATGGGAGCGGCAACTTGCTTGCCATTCTTCTTGAAGTTCACTTTCTTTCCCTTACCCTTTTTTCTTGAAACTAGTGGTCTTGTTAACCATCAACACTTGATGCTCTTTCTTGATTTCTACCTTTGCCGATTTCAGCATTGCGAAGAGCTCGGGAATCGTTTTCGTCATCCCTTGCATATTATAGTTCATCACGAAGTTCTAGTAGCTTGGTGATAGTGACTAGAGAACTCTGTCAATCACTATCTTATCTGGAAGATTAACTCCCACTTGATTCAAGCGATTGTAGTACCCAGACATTCTGAGCACATGCTCACTGGCTGAGCTGTTCTCCTCCATCTTGTAGTCAAAGTACTTGTCAGAGGTCTTATACCTCTCGACATGGGCATGAGTCTGAAATACCAATTTCAGCTCTTGGAACATCTCATATGCTCTGTGGCGTTCAAAATGTTTTTGAATTCCCGATTCTAAGCCGTAAAGCATGGCGCACTAAACTATCTAATAGTCATCATATCGAGCTTGCCAAACGTTCATAATGTCAACATCTGCTCCTGCAACAGGTCTGTCACCTAGCGGTGCATCAAGGACATAATTCTTCTGTGCAGCAATGAGGATAATCCTCTGATCACGGACCCAGTCCACATCATAGCTACTATCATCTTTCAACTTTGTTTTCTCTAGGAACATATCAAAAATATATAGGAGCTATATCGCGAGCTATTGATCTACGACATAGATACACAAAACTATCAAGACTAAGTTCATGATAAATTAAGTTCAATTAATCAAATTACTAAAGAATTCCCACTTAAATAAACATCCCTCAAGTTATCTAAGTGATACGTGATCCAAATCAACTAACCCATGTTCGAACATCATGTGAGATGGGGTAGTCATCAATGGTGAACATCTCTATGTTGATCATATCTGCTATATGATTCACATTCGATCTTTCGATCTCCAGTGTTCTGACGCCATGTCTGTACATGCTAGGCTCATAAAGTTTAACCCAAGTATTCTGCATGTGTAAAACTGTCTTACACCCATTGTATGTGAACGTAGAGTCTATCACACCTGATCATCACGTGGTGTCTCAACACGACGAACTGTAGCAACAGTGCATACTAAGGGAGAACACTTTTACCTTGAAATTTAGTGAAGGGATTATCTTATAATGCTACCGCCGTACTAAGCAAAATAAGATGCATAAAAGATAAACATCACATGCAATCAAAATATGTGACATGATATGGCCATCATCATCTCATGCTTTTGATCTCCATCTCCAAAGCATCGTCATGATCTCCATCGTCACCAGCTCGACACCTTGATCTCCATCGTTTTATCATGGTCGTCTCACCAACTATTGCTAACTCATAGCGATAAAGTAAAACAATTACATGGCGTTTGCATTTCATACAATAAAGAGACAACCATAAGGCTCCTGTCGGTTGCCTGATATCTTACAAAACATGATCATCTCATACAATAATGTATAACACATCATGTCTTGACCATATCACATCACAACATACCCTGCAAAAACAAGTTAGACGTCCTCTACTTTGTTGTTGCAAGTTTTACGTGGCTGCTATGTGTTTCTAGCAAGAACCATTCTTACCTACGGCAAAAACCACAACGGTGATTTGTCAAGTTTGCTGTTGTAACCTTCTTCAAGGACCGGCCGTAGTCAAATTCGATTCAACTAAAGTAGGAGAAATAGACACCCGCTAGCCACCTTTATGCAAAACTACTTGCATGTCTGTCGGTGGAACCGGTCTCATGTGCGTGGACATGTAAGGTTGGTCCGAGCCGCTTCATCCCACAATACCGCCGAATCAAAATAAGACGTTGGTGGTAAGCAGTATGATTATCACCGCCCACAACTCTTTGTGTTCTACTCGTGCATATCATCTACGCATAGACCTGGCTCTGATGCCACTGTTGGGAACCGTTGCATGGAAAACAAAAAAATTCTACGCACACGCAATGATCTATCCATGGAGATGCATAGGAACAAGGGGGAGAGTGTGTCTACGTACCCTCGTAGACCATAAGCGGAAGTGTTTCACAACGTGGTTGATGTAGTCGAACTTCTTCGCACTTCAACCGATCAAGTACCGAACGCACGGCACCTCCGCATTCTGCACACGTTCAGCTCGGTGACGTCCCTCGCCTTCTTGATCCAGCAAGACGTCAAGGTAGTAGATGAGTTCCATCAGCATGATGGCGTGGTGACGGTGACGGTGAAGTGATCTCCGCAGGGCTTCGCCTAAGCACTACAAAAATATGACCGGGGTTGTAAACGGTGGAGGGGGGCACCGCACACGGCTAGGCAATTGTCTGGGGTGTGCTAGGCACCCCCCTCCTCATATATATAGGTGGGAGGGAGAGGGGAGAGGCCAAGGGGCAGCCCAAGTAGGTCTGAATCCTACTTGGTCTCCTGCCCTTGGCCGCGCCCCCCTGCCATTTGTGTCGGAGGGGGAAGGAAAGAGGGGGGAGAGGGAAGGAAGTGGGAATCCTAATCCACACTTACCTTTCCCTTCTTCCCTTTCCTTCTCCTCCTTAGGCCGGCCCATATGGGGGGCGCACCAGCCCCTTGTGGCTGGTGCGTTTCCCATCTTGGCCCATAAGGCCCATATCTTTTGTCGGTGGTGCTCGGAACCCCTTCCGGTGACCCGATAAGTACCCGGTACCCCCCGAAACACTTCCGGTGTCCGAATACCATCGTCCTGTATATCAATCTTTACCTCTCGGCCATTTTGAGACTCCTCCTCATGTCCGTGATCTCATCCGGGACTCCGAACAACATTCAGTCACCAAATCACATAACTCATATAATACTATATCGTCAACGAACGTTAAGCGTGCGGACCCTACGGGTTCGAGAACTATGTAGACATGACCGAGACACCTCTCCGGTCAATAACCAATAGCGGAACCTGGATGCCCGTATTGGCTCCTACATATTCTACGAAGATCTTTATCGGTCGAACCGTTATGACAACATACGTAATTCCCTTTGTCCATCGGTATGTTACTTGCCCGAGATTCGATCATCGGTATCTTCATACCTAGTTCAGTCTCGTTACCGGCAAGTCTCTTTACTCGTTCCATAATACATCACCTCATGATTAACTCCTTAGTCGTTTGCTTGCAAGCTTATGATGTGTATTACCGAGAGGGCCCAAAGATACCTCTCCGATACTCGGAGTGACAAATCCTAATCTCGATCTATGCTAACTCAACAAACACCTTCGGAGATACCTGTAGAGTATCTTTATAATCACCCAGTTATGTTGTGACGTTTGATAGCACACAAGGCATTCCTCCGGTATCCGGGAGTTGCATAATCTCATAGTCGAAGGAATATGTATTTGACATGAAGTAAGCAATAGCAATAAAACGGAATGATCATTATGCTAAGCTAACGGATGGGTCTTGTCCATCACATCATTCTCCTAATGATGTGATCCCATTATCAAATGACAACACATGTCTATGGTTAGGAAACCTTAACCATCTTTGATCAACGAGCTAGTCTAGTAGAGGCTTACTAGGGACACGATATTTGTTTATGTATTCACATATGTATTTAAGTTTCCGATCAATACAATTCTAGCATGAATAATAAGTCTTTATAATGAATAAGGAAATATAAAATAACAACTTTATTATTGCCTCTAGGGCATATTTCCTTCAGATTGACCCTCCCTCGATGAGAGGATCGTTGGTGACGATGACGGCTTCGATTTCTCCCTCTCGGAGGGAAGTTTCCCCGACAGAATCGCTCTGCCGGAGCCCTAGATTGCTTCTGCCCAGGTTCCACCTTGAGACGGTGGCGCTTCGTCCCGAAAGCTTCCTTTTTATTTTTTATAGGTCAAACCCTCCATATAGCAGAAGATGGGCACCAGACGATGGACAGGGGGGCCCACAAGCCCTGGGGGTAGGGCGTGCCCCCCAGGCTTGTGGCCTCCTGGTGGGTCCCCTTCGGTTGTTTCTTCGCCCAATATTTTTTGTATAATCCAAAATAATTCTCCGTAAAGTTTCAGGACATTTGGAGTTGTGTAGAATAGGTATCTCAGATTTGCTCCTTTCCGGTCCATAATTCCAGCTGCCGGCATTCTCCCTCTTCATGTAAATCTTGTAAAATAAGAGAGAAAAGGCATAAGTATTGTACCATAATGTGAAATAATAGCCCATAATGCAATAAATATCAACATAAAAGCATGATACAAAATGGACGTATCAACTCCCCCAAGCTTAGACCTCGCTTGTCCTCAAGCGATAGCCGAAATCGATAATCATGTCCACATGTTTAGAGATAGAGGTGTCGATAAAATAAAATACGGACATGAGGGCATCATGATCATCTTTTTAAAACAACAATACATTGTCATATAACTTATGCTAAAGTGATAATTCATTCACAAGGTAAAGTATGAATCAAGAACTTTATTAGAAACTAACAAACTATGATCCCGGTCATTGAGGCAATTGCAATTTATCATCACATCAGAAAGAGTCAATGTAAGAGCTTTTATTTAGCAAGTTCACATACTCAACCATCATTTAATCTTTCATGATTGCTAACACTCACATGATACTTATGAGATCAAAGCTTCAATCAAACACATAGGTAGATAGGGGCTTATTGTTTCGCCTCCCAACCATTTACCTCAAGGGTAACGTCAACAATAATAATTTATGAACACCTACATCCGAGTGGATATATATGTCTAGATCTTCCCCAACATATAGTGCTTGCCAAAAAGAGAAAATATAAAAGGAAGGGTGAAGATCACCATGACCCTTATATAAAGGTAGAAAGTAAAATAAAAGATAGCCCCTTCGCAGAGGGAAGCAGAGGTTGTCATGCGCTTTTATGGTTGGATGCACAAAATCTTAATGCAAAAGAACGTCACTTTATATTGCTACTTGTGATAAAGAACTTTACTATGCAGTTCGTCGCTTTTATTTCTTCCATATCACAAGTTCGTATAAAGTTTATTTTCCTCACACTAAAAGATCATACATATTTAAAGAGCAATTTTTATTGCTTGCACCGATGATAACTTACTTGAAGGATCTTACTCAATCCATAGGTAGATATAGTGGACTCTCATGGCAAAATTGGTTTAAGGATTTTGGAAGCAGAAGTAGTATCTCTACTTGGTGCAGAAGATTTGCTAGCATAGGATGAGAAGCAAGCTCAACATGTTGGAGGATCCATGACAATATAACTTCTATTCGGATATAAGAAAACATAACCCATTATGTTGTTTTCCTTGTCCAACATCAACTTATTAGCATATAATATTTCAATGAGTGCTCACAATCATAAAGGATGTCCAAGATAGTGTATTTATATGTGAGACCTCTCTTTCTTTATTACTTCCTATTAATTGCAACAATGACCAATACTATGTTTGTCAACCCTCAACAAATTTCATGCGACATACTTCTTATATGTGAAGTCATCACTCTCCATAAGATTATTATATAATCTTTTTATTTCTTTTATTCTCTTTCCTTTTCACGATCAAAGCAAGAAAGCAAATCCCTCAACTCAAAACTACTCTTTATTATATAACTCTCATACTCGATTACATAGATGGAACACAAAGAAAAACTCAAAGACTAGATCATACTAAAACTTTTATTCTACTAAATCAAGATATAACCAAAAGGATCGAACTAAGGTAAACGATTAAAAGTAAAGATGTGATGGTGATATGATACCGGGGCACCTCCCCCAAGCTTGGCATAAGCCAAGGGGAGTGCCCATATCCATGTACTCAAGTCTCTTTCTTCAGAGGTGGTGATGATGGAGTTGATGATGTGGGAGGCTTGTCCTTCGTCTTCCAAGGCATAGGGTCACCATCATAGAAGGATGAACGAGTCTCCGGAATCCTCAAATCTACAACCAAACTCATCCTCTTAAATCTATATTCATACTCACAGTTTTGGTTTTGCAGGTCATAGATCTGGGCTTGGAGATGTTCGATTTTCTCATGAAGCTTGAAGATGGCCTTTCCAATATCATTGGTGTCTAGCTTGTGGTCACGGGTGAATTTCGTGATCATGGAGTGATTGGCGTTGAGTCCGTGTTCCACCATCCCTTGGCACTTAAAGACCTCCTGCTCCACCGCTTCGAGCCTAGACTCCACGCTTCCGGTCCTCCTTGGCCCTTGAACATCCCGGATGTGAAGCACCCCCTCACGCATCTCAATGGTTTGAGGGTGTTGCAGCACCTTCGAAAGGTAGGGGTTGATGACCTTCTCGTAGAACTTGTCCTTCGGGGCACTTGGGGATGTCATGGTAATCTAGATCTGTCAGAAAAATAGCTCGAAACAAGAACAGAGGATATCGCCATGATACGGTGGTCAAAACCTTCGAGAGATTATATAATGAATTTTTACCATGCAAAACAAGTATTCTGGGAGAAAATGGAATACGGAGGGCACACGAGGTGGCCACAAGCCTGGGAGGCGCGCCCCCATGGCTTGTCGCCTCCTCGTGCGCTATTCGGACTACTTCTTATTTTCCTATTTTTTAAATATTCCTAAACGGAGTAAAATTGCTTTTGGAAAAGTTTTGGAGCCAATTTACTTACCGTATCACATACCTATTCCTTTTCAGGGTTCTGGAGCGTTCTGGAAGGTTTCCCTTATGTACTCCTCCGTTGTTATGGTATGAATAATATTGGTTTCAATATTTATGGGCATACCTGAGATATAATGTTTGATTCTTTGCCCATTCACCACCTTCGGGTTATTGCCCTCGGCATTGTTGATCTTGATGGCATGAGAATGATAAACTTCTTCGATTATGTAAGGACCTTCCCATTTGGAGAGAAGTTTTCCTGCAAAAAATCTTAAATGAGAATTGTATAGCAAGACATGGTCACCTATATTAAATTCAAGCTTTTGTATCATTTTGTCATGCCACCTTTTAACCTTTTCTTTAAACAACTTGGCATTCTCATAGGCTTGTGTTCTCCATTCATCAAGTGAGCTAATAATGTCAAATAACCTCTTCTAACCGGCATGTTTGAAATCATAGTTGAGTTCTTTAATTGCCTAATAAGCTTTATGTTCCAATTCGAGAGGTAAGTGACATGCTTTTTCCATACACCATTTTATATGGAGACATACACATAGGATTTTTATAAGCAGTTCTATAAGCCCATAATGCATCATCAAGTTTCTTAGACCAATTCTTCCTGGATCTATTAACAGTCTTTTGCAAGATCAATTTTATTTCTCTATTGCTTAATTCTACTTAACCACTAGATTGAGGGTGACAGGGTGATGCAATTCTATGGTTAACACCATATTTAGCAAGAAATTTATGGAAAGCACCATGAATAAAATGTGAACCACCATCAGTCATTAAATATCTAGGGACTCCAAACCTCGGGAAAATAACTTCTTTAAGCATTTTAATGGAGGTGTTATGATCAGCACTACTAGTTGGAATAGCTTCTACCCACTTAGTAACATAATCAACAGCAACCAAAATATGTGTATACCCATTGGAGGAAGGAAAAGGTCCCATATAATCAAATCCCCAAACATCAAATGGTTCAATAACAAGTGAATAATTCATAGGCATTTCCTGACATCTACTAATGTTACCAATTCTTTGACATTCATCACAAGACAAGACAAACTTACGAGCATCCTTGAAAAGTGTAGGCCAATAAAAACCAGATTGTAATACCTTGTGTGCAGTTCTGTCTCCAGCATGGTGTCCTCCGTAAGCTTCGGAGTGACACTTGCGTAAGATTTGTTCCCGTTCATGCTCAAGTACACAAGGTCTAATAACACCATCTACCCTTCTTTATAAAGGTGTGGGTCATCCCAGAAGTAATGTCTTAAATCATAGAAAAACCTTTTGTTTTGTTGGTATGTGAAACTAGGTGGTATAAATTTAGCAACAATAAAATTAGCATAGTCTGCATACTAATACGTCTCCAACGTATCTATAACTTTTTAATGTTCCATGCTATTATATTATCTATCTTGGATATTTTATATGCATTAATATGCTATTTTATATCATTTTTTGGGACTAACCGATTAACCTAGTGCCCACTGCCAGTTGTTGTTTTTTTCCTTGTTTTTGTCTTTTACAAAAAATCAATACCAAACGGAGTCCAAATAGAATGAAACTTTACGATGATTTTTCTAGGACCAGAAGACACCTAGGAAGCTTCAGGAGGAGGCCAGAAGACCCATGAGGAGGCCACAAGCCCTAGGGGCGCGCCCAGGGGGCGCCCACAAGACTTGTGGGCCCCTCGCAGACCTCCTAACCCTAATATTGGCTCCATAAATACCCAAATATTCCCCGTATACCAGAGGGCACACCAAAAATACTTTTCCGCCGCAGCAAGCTTTTGTTCTCGTAAGATCCCATCTTGGGGCCTTTTCCAGCACTCTGTCGGAGGGGGGTTCGATCACGGAGGGCCTCTACATCAACCTTGCCACCCTTCCGATGATGTGTGAGTAGTTTACCACAGACCTATGGGTCCATAGCTAGTAGGTAGATGGCTTCTTCTATCTCTTTGATCTTCAATACAATGTTCTCCTCGATTTCTTGGAGTTCTATTCGATGTAATCTTCTTTTGCGGTGCGTTTGTTGAGATCCGATGAATTGTGGATTTATGATCAGATTATCTATGAATATTATTTGAGTCTTCTCTGAACTCTTTTATGCATGATTAAGATAGCTTTGTATTCCTCTCTGATCTATCGATTTGGTTTGGCCAACTAGATTGGTTTTTCTTGCAATGGGAGAGGTGCTTTGTGATGGGTTCAATCTTGCGGTGTCCTCACCCAGTGACAGTAGGGGTAGCGAGGCACGTATTTGTATTGTTGTCATTAAGGATAAAAAGATGGGGGGTTTACCATATTGATTGGATCTATCCCTCTACATCATGTCATCTTGCTTAAGGCATTACTCCGTTCTTGCTAACTTAATTCACTAGATGCATGTTGGATAGCGGTCAATGTGTGGAGTAATAGTAGTAGATGCAGGCTGGAGTCGGTCTACTTGTCATGGACGTGATGCCTATATTCACGATAATTGCCTTAGATATCGTCATAACTTTGCGCTTTTCTATCAATTGCTCAACAGTAATTTGTTCACCCACCATATGTGTTCCTTTCAAGAGAGAAGCCTCTAGTGAAAACTATGGCCCCCGGGTCTATTTCTCATCATATATTTTCAGATCTATAAAACCAAAAATCTAAAAATACCTCGCTACAATTTATTTATATTTACTTTATTTTGCCTTTTACTTATCTTTTATATTTATCTCTATTAGATCTCACTCTTGCTAGTGACCGTGAAGGGATTGACAACCCCTTTTTCGTGTTGTGTTGTGTGCAAGTGCTTGTTAGTTTTTGCAGGTGCATCTATTGGGGACTTGCTTGTACCTCCTACTAGATTGGTACCTTGGTTCTTAATTGAGGGAAATACTTATCTCTACTTTGCTGCATCACCCTTTCCTCTTCAAGGGAAAAATCAATGCAAGCTCAAGAAGTAGCAGGAAGAATTTCCGGCGCTGTTGCCAGGGAGGTTCTACATCAAGCCTACCAAGTACCTATCATAAACTCTCATATCTTGCACTTATATTATTTGCCATTTGCCTCTCGTTTTCCTCTCCCCCACTTCTAAAATGTTCTTAGAAAAGCACAAAAATATATGCCTTTTTATTCGCCCTCTTTCCGTTCGTCTTTTCGTATGCTTTTTGTTTGCTTGTGTGCTAGATTGCTTACTTGCCTTCATGGCTCAACCCAAGAGTCTTGATCTTTACTATAGAAAGTTGGAGGAAATTGAAAACAATACAAAAAGCTTTATGTCCTTACAATGTGAGCATAATAGTTTCTTTAGGAATGAACATAAAGAACAAAAAACTATGATGGAATATATCAATAAAGAGATTTATGATGTTACTAAGGAAATATTTGGTCTTAAATCCCAATTTGCTCATATTGAAAATTTAGTAGGTCAAATTTCCGATAAGCAAACCACTTTAGTAAATAAGATGGCCGCTAAACCAGAGTCTTTAAATAATGATGAAGATCTTAAAGTGATTGGTGTGACTCCTATTGAATCCTTATTTGCTAATATAAAACTTGATAAAGAAGGGACTGGAGATGAGTCAACTTTAGCTAGAAGGCGTCCCAATAATTTGGAGGGTGAAGATCTTAATGAAAAAATTGGTAAAAGTGGGATTGAAGAGGTCAAAACTTTAAGTAGTGATGAACCCACTCTTTTGGATTTCAAGGACTTTAATTATGATAATTGTTCTTTAATAGATTGTATTTCCTTGTTGCAATCCATGCTTAATTCACCTCATGCTTATAATCAAAATAAGGCTTTTACTAAACATATTGTTGATGCTATGATGAAATCATTTGAAGAGAACCTTGAGTTGGATGTTTGAATCCCTAGAAAGCTTTATGATGAGTGGGAACCTACTATTAAAATTAAGATTAAAGATTATGAGTGCAATGCCTTATGTGATTTGGGTGCTAGCGTCTCAACTATCCCAAAATATTTATGTGATGTGTTAGGTTTCCATAAACTTGATGAATGTTCTTTGAATTTGCATCTAGTGGATTCCACTATAAAGAAACCTATCGGAAGGATTAATGATGTTCTTATTGTTTCAAATAGGAATTATGTGCGCATAGATTTTATTGTGCTTGATATAGATTGCAATCCTACATGCCCTATTATACTTGGTAGACCTTTCCTTTGAACGATTGGTGCAATTATTGATATGAAAGAAGGAAACATTAGATTTCAATTTCCGTTAAGGACAGGCATGGAACACTTTCCAAGAAAGAAAATTAAGTTACCATATGAATCTATTATGAGGGCCACTTATGGATTGCATACCAAAGATGAAAATACCTAGATCTATGCATTATGCCTAGCTAGGGGCATAAAACAATAGCGCTTGTTGGGAGTCAACCCAATTTTATTTTATGTATTTTTGTTGTCACTCCTGTTTTTCAATAAATACACAATATTACCTCTGTAGTAATTGTGTTTTAGTGTTTTAGTTAGTGTTTGAGCCAAGCAAGACCTTTGGGATGCTTTGGTATATCATTGATTTGGTTTTGCTGAAAAACAGAAACTTTTGCGTCCAGTAACAGAATTATTAAAATTCACTGGGAGTGGAAAAATTCTGAATTTTTTACACACGATTGATATATGAATTTCCTATGTTTTCCTAACCTATCAGAATTTTTGGAGTTACATAAGTATGACTAATATTCTGGTCTTTACATACTATTCTGTTTTTGACAGATTCTGTTTTCGATGTGTTGTTTGCTTATTTTGATGAATCTATGGGTAGTATCGGGGGGTATGAACCATGGAGCATTTAGAATACAGTAGATATAACACCAATATAAAATTAGAATGAGTCCAAAACAATACCTAAAAGTGGAGATTTGTTTTATCATACTAACGGATCTCATGAGTTTTTTGTTGAGTTTGGTGTTGTGAAGTTTTCAAGTTTTGGTTGAAGATTTGATGGACTATGGAATAAGGAGTGGCAAGAGCCTAAGCTTGGGGATGCCCAAGGCACCCCAAGGTAATATTCAAGGACAACCAATCATCTAAGCTTGGGGATGCCCCGGATGGCATCCCCTCCTTTGTCTTTGATCCATCGGTATTTTTACTTGAGGCTATATTTTTATTCACCACATGATATGTGTTTTTCTTGGAGCGTCTTGCATTATTTGAGTCTTTTATTTTTAGTTTGCCACAATCATCCTTGCTATACACACCTTTTGAGAGGGACACACATTAATTTTGAATTTATTAGAATACTCTATGTGCTTCACTTATATGTTTTGAGCTAGGCAGTTGCTCTAGTGCTTCACTTATATCTTTTTAGAGCACGGCGGTGGTTTTATTTTGTAGAAATTTATGAACTCTCATGCTTCACTTATATTATTTTGAGAGTCTTAAAAATATTATGGCAATTTGCTTTGGTTATGAATTTGGTCCTAATATGATGGGTATCCAAGAGGGATATAATAAAAACTTTCATAAAGAGCATTGAATATATGAGAAGTTTGATTCCTTGCATTTGTTTTGAGATATAAAGATGGTGATATTAGAGTCATGCTAGAGAGTAATTGTCGACTAGTAGAAATACTTGTGTTAAGGTTTGTGATTCCCGAAGCATGCACGTATGGTTTATCGTTATGTGATGAAGTTGGAGCCTGATTTATTTTTTATTGTCTTCCTTATGAGTGGCGGTCGGGGACGAGCGATGGTCTTTTCCTACCAATCTATCCCCCTAGGAGCATGCGTATTAGTACTTTGTTTCAATGGCGAATAATTTTTTTTCAATAAGTATTCGAGTTCTTTATGACTAACGTTGAGTACATGGATTATACGCACTCTCACCCTTCCACCATTGCTAGCCTCTCTAGTACCGCGCAACTTTCGCGGGTGCATTAAACCCACCATATACCCTTCCTCAAAACAGCCACCATACCTACCTATTATGGCATTTCCATAGCCATTCCGAGATATATTGCCATACAACTTCCACCGTTCCGTTTATTATGACACATGCCTTCATTGTCATATTGCTTTACATGATCATGTAGTTGGCATAGTATTTGTGGCTTGGCCACCATCCATATTTTTTATACATTTCACGATAGATCATTGCACATCCCGGAATACTAATACGTCTCCAACGTATCTATAATTTATGAAGTATTCATGCCATGTTTACAATAATTTTATATGGTTTTGTTATGATTTGCATGGAACTAACCCGGACTGACGATGTTTTCAGCAGAACTACCATGGTGTTGTTTTTTGTGCAGAAATATAATTTCTCCAAATGCAATGAAACTTTTTGATGATTTTTTTGGAACAAAAAAGGCACTAGAACATTCGTGGGAGGGCCAGAAGAGCCATGAGGTGGTCACAATCCACCAGCGCATGCCAGCCCCCTCTCGCGCACCCTGGTGTCTTGTGGGCCCCTCGTGGCCCATCTTAGCATGAGACCGATGCCAAAAAATCTTATAAATACAGAAACCTCCAGAAATAACCCTAGATCAGAAGTTCCGCCGCCGGAAGCCTCTGTAGCCATGAAAAACCAATCTAGACCCCGTTCTGGCACCCTGCCGGAGGGCCAAATCATCACCGGTGGCCATCTTCATCATCTCGGTGGCCACCATGATGAGGAGGGAGTAGTCCACCCTCGGGGCTGAGGGTTTGTACCAGCAGCTATGTGTTTAATCTCTCTCTCTCTCTCTCGTGTTCTTGAGTTGGCACGATCTTAATGTATCGCGAGCTTTGTTAATATAGTTGGATCATATGGTGTTTTCCCCTCTCTATCTTGTTGTGATGAATTGATTTTTCCCTTTGAGATTTCGTTTTATTGAATTGAATACTTTTATGGATTTGAGAGCACTTGATGTATGTCTTGGCACTCAACTCGCGGATTCCCGAGGTGACATCGGGGTAATCCATGCATAGGGGTTGATGCACGTTTTCGTCCTTGTTTCTCCGGTAGAAATCTTGGGGCACTCTTTGAAGTTATTTGTGTTGGATTGAGTATTATGAATCTGAAATTGTTTGATGCATATCGCATAATCAACTCACAGATACTTGCGGTGACATTGGAGTATCTAGGTGACATTAGAGTTGCTTGATGTGTATCATATGGTGTTATTTTAGTATGAACTCTTAGATAGATCGATCGGAAAGGATAACTTGGTGTTATTTTAGTATGAACTCTTGGATAGATAGATCGGTAAGGATAACTTTGAGGTGGTTTCGTACCCTACAAATAATTTCATCTTATGTTCTCCGCTAGATAGGAACTTTGGAGTGATTCTTCATCGCACGTTGAGGGATGGTTATATGATCCAATTATATTAGCATTGTTGAGAGATTGCACTAGTGAAAGTACGGGCCCTAGGCCTCATTTTCAAGCATTGCAATACCGTTTGTGCTCACTTTTGTTACTTGCTACCTTGCTGTTTTTATTGTTCCTATTACAAAAATCAATATCTACTGTCGATATTACACTTGTATCACCATCTCTTTACCGAACTAGTGCACCTATGTATTTGGTGTGTTGGGGACACAAGAGACTCTTTGTTATTTGGTTGCAGGGTTGTTTGAGAGAGACCATCTTCATCCTACGCCTCCCACGGATTGATAAACCTTAGGTCATCCACTTGAGGGAAAATTGCTACTGTCCTACAAAACTCTACGCTTGGAGGCCCAACACGAGTCTACAAGAATAAAGTTGCATAGTAGACATCATATACCGCCGGAGGCATTCATATAGAGTCATATTTTATTCTAGTATCGAGTTGTAATTCTTGAGTTGTAAGTAAATAAAAGTGTGATGATCATCATTATTAGAGCATTGTCCCTTGCGAGGAAGGGATGATGGAGACTATGATTCCCCCACAAATCGGGATGAGACTTCAGACTTTAATAAAAAAAGAGGCCAAAGAGCCCAAAAAGAAAAAAAAAGAGAAAAAAAGAAAAAAAAATGAGAGAAAAAGATAGAAGGGACAATGTTACTATCCTTTACCACACTTGTGCTTCAAAGTAGCACCATGTTCTTCATGATAGAGAGTCTCCTATTTTATCACTTTCATATACTAGTGGGAATTTTTCATTATAGAACTTGGCTAGCATATTCCAATGATGGGCTTCCTCAAATTGCCCTAGGTCTTCGTGAGCAAGCAAGTTGGATGCACACCCACTTAGTTTTCTTTTGAGCTTTCATACACTTATAGCTCTAGTGCATCCGTTGCATGGCAATCTCCACTCACTTGCATCGATATCAATTGATGGGCATCTCCATAGCCCATTAATTTGCCTAGTTGATGCGAGACTTTCTCCTTTTTTGTCTTCTCCTCACAACCTCCACCATATTCTATTCCACCTATAGTGCTATATCCATGGCTCACACACATGTATCGCGTGAAAGTTGAAAAGGCTTTAGAACATTAGAAGTATGAAACAATTGATTGGCTTGTCATCGGGGTTGTGCATGATAAATACTTTGTGTGATGAAGATAGAGCATGACAAGATTATATGATTTTGTAAGGATAACTTTCTTTAGCCATGATATTTTGAGAGGACATGATTGCTTTATTAGTACGCTCGAAGTATTATTGTTTTTATGTCAATATTAAACTTTTGTTTTGAATCTTATGGATCTGAACATTCATGCCACAATAAGAAAAATTACATTGATAAATATGTTAGGTAGCATTCCACATCAAAAAATTTGTTTTTATCATTTACCTACTCGAGGACGAGCAGGAATTATGCTTGGGGATGCTTGATACGTCTCCAACATATCTATAATTTTTTATTGTTCCATGCTATTATATTATCTATCTTGGATGTTTTATATGCATTAATATGCTATTTTATATCATTTTCTGGGACTAACCTATTAACCTAGTGCCCACTGCCAGTTGCTATTTTTTCCTTGTTTTTGTCTTTTACAAAATATCAATACCAAACGGAGTCCAAATGGAATGAAACTTTATGATGATTTTTCTTAGACCAGAAGACACCTAGGAAGCTTCGGGAGGAGGCCAGAAGACCCACGAGGTGGCCACCAGCCCTAGGGGTGTGCCCCTAGGCTTGTGAGCCCCTTGTAGACCTCCTAACCCTAATCCTGGCTCCATAAATACCCAAATATTCCTCGTATACCAGAGGGCACACCAAAAATACTTTTCCACCGCCGCAAGCTTCTGTTCTCGTGAGATCCCATCTTGGGGCCTTTTTCGGCACTCTGCTGAAGGGGGATTCGATCACGGAGGGCTAATAACCCACAAGTATAGGGGATCGCAGCAGTTTTCGAGGGTAGAGCATTCAACCCAAATTTATAGATTCGACACAAGGGGAGCCAAACAATATTTGTAAGTATTAGCAATTGAGTTTTCAATTAAACCACACCTGGAGATTAAATATCTGTAGCAAAGTGATTAGTAGCACAGTAATATGATAGTTTTGATAGCAGTGATAATAGTAGCAGTAACGGTAATAGTGATAGCAATGATTTTGTAGCAAGTGTAACAGTAGCAACAGCAGTAGTAACTTAGCAAGAACAATATGTGGAAAATTCATAGGCATTGGATCGGTGAATTCATTGGATGATATTCATCATATAACAGTCATAACCTAGGGCGATACAAAACTAGTTCCAGTTCATAAATATAATGTAGGCATGTATTCCGTAAATAGTCATACGTGCTTATAGAAAGAACTTGCATGACATCTTTTGTCCTACCCTCCGGTGGCAGTGGGGTCCATAAGGAAACTAAGGGATATTAAGGCCTCCTTTTAATAGAGAACCGGAACAAAGCATTAACACATAGTGAATACATGAACTCCTCAAACTACGGTCATCACCGGAAAGTATCCCGATTATTGTCACCCCGGGGTTTACGGATCATAACACGTAATAGGTGAATATGACTTGCAAGATCAGATCTAGAACATAGATATAATGGTGAAAACATAAACGGTTCAGATCTGAAATCATGGCACTCGGGCCCTAGTGACAAGCATTAAGCATGGCAAAGTCATAACAACATCAATATCAGAACATAGTGGATACTAGGGATCAAGCCCTAACAAAACTAACTCGATTACATGATGAATCTCATCCAACTCCTCACCGACCAGCGAGCCTACGAAGGAATTACTCACTCCCGATGGGGAGCATCATGGAATTGGCAATGAAGGAGGGTTGGTGATGATGAAGACCGTAGATTCCCCTCTCCGAAGCCCCAAACGGGCTCCAGATCTGGCCTCCCGATGAAGAACAGGAGGTGGCGGCGGCTCTATATCGTGAAACGTGATGAAACTTTCTCCCTGATTTTTTCTCCAAAAATAGAATTTTATAGCGTCGGAATTAGGGTCTGCGGGGCCACCAGGTGGGCACAACCCACCTGGGTGCGCCTGGAGGGGGCGCCCTGGTGGGTTGTGCACAACTAGGGGCCCCCCTCCAGTGGTTCTTAGCTTCAGTATTTTTTATATATTCTGAAATAATTGTCGAAAAAGTTTCGTTCCATTCCGAGAACTTTTATTTCTACACAAAAACGACACCATGGTAGTTCTGCTGAAAACAGCGTCAGTCCGGGTTAGTTTCATTCAAATCATGCAAATTAGAGTCCAAAACAAGAGTAAAAGCGTTAGGAAAAGTAGATACGGTGGAGACGTATCAACTCCCCCAAGCTTAAACCCTTGCTTGTCCGCAAGCAATTCAGTTGACAAACTGAAAGTGAAAAATAAGAACTTTTACAAACTCTTTTGTTCTTGTTTACGTAAATAAGCTTAAGTAGCACCCAGGTTTTCAGCAAAGATTATGACTAACCATGTCAACAATAACTCTTATAAATTATATTAACTCATATCAATGGCATAAGCAACTAGCGAGCAATAATAAAATATCTCAAATGACAACACTTTGTCAAAACAACCGTGATATAATATGACAGCAGTGGTATCTCGCTAGCCCTTTTTGAGACTGCAAAACATAAATGCAGAGCACCTCCAAAGTTCAAGCAACAACTAAACATTGAAATTCATGGTAGAAAAGATCCAGTCATGATGCATCCAACATTAACTATGCACAATGCATGAGGATGACAATAGTGCTCTCAGATCTGGCGCTTATTTGAGAAGGTGATGACTCAGCATAAAATTAAATAGATAGTCCCTTCACAGAGGGAAGCAGGGATTTGCAGTGGTGCCAGAGCTCGGATTTTTTAAAACAGAGATAAATGTAATTTTGAGAAATGCACCCTTCCTGTTTACGTCACGACCAAAAGTTATCAATATCTTCCATCCTAAACACATTAGTGGCAGTTCCCAAGCGATAAAAGTAAAGGTTTACTCCCCCTCCACCAACAAACACACTCCACGGCTAGCCGAATCCACGGGTACCATCCATACCAGCCTCAGTCCTGGGGGAGTTTTGTTTAATTATTTGCAATTTTTTATTTCGGGGCTGGGAATCCCTATTACCGCCCCTCTCGTGCAAGGACAAGTGAATAAACACTCATCATGAGAATAACCCGCTTAGCATGGAAGATACCGACTACCCCTTGTCGCTCTATGAACAATCCAGGCACACAAAAATAGAAGTTTATTTGATGTTTTTAGAGGTCGCACATGCAAATTTACTTGGAACGGCAGGGTAATACCGCATATAGGTAGATATGGTGGACTCATCTGGAATAACTTGGGTTTTAGGATTTTGATGCACAAGCAATATTCCCGCTTAGTACATGCAAAGGCTAGCAAATAGGTTGAGAAGCAGCCAACTAGAGAGCGAAAACGGTCACGAACATGCGTTATGCATAATTAACATTGAATACTAGCATGAGTAGGATATGGACACCATGAACATAAATATTGTAGAGGCTATGTTGGTTTTTATTCAACTACATGCATGAACATGTGCCAAGTCAAGCCACTTGAAACATTCAGAGGAGGATACCATATCATCATACTACATCACAATCACTTTAATGCATGTTGACATCCAAGATAAATCATTATCCACTCCTAGCTACTTAAGCATGGCATGAGAGACTATAATCTCTAATTGTCATTGCAAACATGTTCGATCATAATATGCTGAATCATGGATACTAGGTTAAACATATTTACAAAAATAGAACAAGTTGAGTTCATACCCGTTTCTCTCTGCCACAGCCAATTCATCAAATATCATCATTATTGCCTTTCACTTGCACGACCGAATGATATGAAAATAATAATAGTGCAAGAGTGCCGTGGACTAAGCTGGAATCTGCAAACATTTTATTCAAAAGGAGAAGACAAGGTAATATGGGCTCTTTGTTAGATCAATATTAATGCATATGAGAGCCACTAAAAGAAGAGAATTTCATCGTGGTCTTCTCCTTGGTATGACTCAATAAAAAGAAGAGAATTTCAGAGAAACACATTGAAATATTTTTGGAGTTTTTAGTTTTTCTTGAAGAAAGCAAATTAAAGAAAAAAAACGAGAAAAACTATTTACACGGGAATGCTCCCAACAAGCAAAAGAAGAACAAGGAAATCTTTTTGGGTTTTTCTTTTTAATACTACAACTAATTAAACTTAGAAAGGAAAACCAAAAAGAAGCAAGAAACATTTTTTTGGGATTTTCTCAAAGTTTTTCAAACACACAAGAAGAAAGCAATAAAATAAATCTAACATGGATAATACAATGAAAAAGTGTGAACACCGACAACTGGAATGAAATGTGTGAACATGAATGTAATGTTGGTGGAAATACGTACTCCCCCAAGCTTAGGCTTTTGTGTAGGAGATATGCCCTAGAGCCAATAATAAATGTTATTGATTATCTCCCTGTTCATAATTAGGTTTATGCTCCATGCTATAACTGCTATGGTTCTCGAGTTTGCAATAACCACGAGGCTCGAAGGAAGACTCATATGCACGTGTGGAATAATAAACGGAAAAATGTATTCCTAGTCTGGCCTCTAAGACTAGCTCAAGTGTTGCATGATGATTCTGTTTTCCTGATCATGGGCATGTCTATGCCAGCAATTTTGAGGGCACAATGTTAGCAGAACATTTGTGTTGAATCGACCCGAATTGATGTTATGCTATGAGATACATTCATCACAAGTTAAATGGTTAATAACATAGAGATGGTTAACGTTTGCATGATTCCTTAGACCATGAGAGTATCGAGTTTCTTCATGCTTGATTCATGAACTTTGGGGTTTGTTAAACGTCATCCGTAAATGGGTGGCTATTACGGCGGCTTACGGGTTCATGGAAAAGTATGTCAAGTAACTTGATAGCTCGAGATTGGGATTTGCTCCTCCGATGATGGAGAGATATCTCTGGGCCCTCTCGGTGTTACGGTATCCATCATCGTCTGGCCAGACACTTTGTGATTTGATCACGGGGATGCCGAAACACGGTAACGAGAAAAGAGAACAACACCGGTAACGAGGTAACTCGCATAGTGGACAAGTTGTTGATCCACAGGGATGCCAACATGTCTCACCTCCAGTATTTGTAACATATCACGAAGCAACAGGAATAGCACACGGCAACTGGAGGTTCACTCGAATATTCATTTGTGTGGGTATAGGGGTCAATATGGGTGTCCACGGCTCCGATGTTGATCATTGATCGGAAGGGGTTCCGTGTCATGAATATACTTCACCGAACCTATAGGGTCACACACTTAAGGGTCATCTATCTGCTGAATACTAGACAGGGAGTCTGAGAGAAAGTTTCCGGAAAAAGTTTTTCAGAGACAGCGGAAAAGTTCCGAAGAAAGAGGTCACCGGATGAGTTCCGGTGAAACTGAAAAGTTGTTTCAGAGGATACCATAAAGTCAAATTGGTTTCGGCACATGCCTGATAATTCTTGGAGGGTGCCAGAATCATTCTGGAAACGTCTGGGAATTTTCCGGGATGAAAACCGGAAATGTTCCGGAGCTGCAGGAACCACTTCAGATGCTTTTCGCAGATGAAAATCACTAATCCGGAATTGTTCTGGAATGCGTTGAAAATTATTTTAGTGGGTACTGGAAATGTTCTAAGCCCACATAAATATTTTCAGTTTGAACGGACACTGAAAAATGTCGTCGTGAATAGTAAAAGTGCTTTTTGGGATATTTAAGGAAAACCACCTTTTGGGATATTTCCAAAAGGCTTCTAGAAGACCAAGGAGGATAAGGGAGCCCCTCATGGGGGGCCCCAAGGGGGTGGCCGGCCAAGGTGGGAGGAGCTCCATGGAGCTCCACATGGCACCCCAATTTCCTCATATGCCCCTTATGTATGACATAAAGTGGGGGTACTTTGGTATTTTTGAATACCCATCCTACCCCTTGGTTTTCCTATAAATAGGAGGTGAGGGGGCTGCCATAAGCTTCATCCCTTCTCACATACAAGTGCCATGTATGATCTGGCTTCTCTCTCCCTCCCACGAAATAGTTTCGTAGAGCCGAAAGGATGTCTGGGTTCCGGCAGGAACTAGTTCTGGACGGCGAAGCCCTGCCGGATAGATGGCACTGTATGTGTGCAACCCTGTAGAGAGGTCGTAGTTTCAATCCTTGTGCCCGAGGGGCTGTTTTTAGAGTGCCTCCTGAAGGGCTATCCAAGTGACGGTCCGAGTTCTGTGAGTCCTCCCGAAGGGCTGTCCGAGTGACTGTCCGAGTTTTGAGGGTCCTCCCGAAGGGCTATCCGAGGAACATATGAGGGAGTACATCCTCGCGGTTGGGAGGTTGTAAATCCTAGCTGTGGGGATCTGCACCGCCGATCGTCATCGACTCTACTTTTGCTGCGCTACGAGTCGGTAACGAAAAGATCAAAACCTTGTATGTAGTCTTCATAGTGGTCCTGGGCTGGTGCGTAGGTCAGAAATTTTTTGTTTTCTGCTGCGTTACCCTACATTTTGGCCTAGCTTGGTAATCACCACTCGTGGCCTACATAATAATCAGAGTGATAGCTCACGGAGGTTCTTGGTGCAGCCTCCTCAGCCCGCTGAGCTGCCTCGATCTCCGCCTTGTACGCGCGGGCCTCGCTCTCAAGAACATAATGTCTTCTTTTGCTGTCAGAATCAAAGAGAGTAGGCGCAGGCAAAGCAATATGCACAATATTTTTTTATTGAACCTCAAGTTATAAGTATAATCATTGATTTTGCCCTTAAGTAACTTATGACGTTTCATGGCATCAAAGTCTAAGTACTGAGTAGGTAGGATGGGGTCATAAGGCAGAGGTGTAACACCAACCTCCTTAGCTAAGCGAGAAGCATAAATCCCACCATACAAATAACCACTATCAGCATTGTGTTGCAATCTGCATGCAACAATCGCTCCATGGTTATAACGTTTAATACCGGTTAGAGCAGTGTGTATGAGGCTAAAGTCCGGAGCACACAGTGTGCTACAATCTTGCTTGCCTATGATGCATTTACCATTAAACAATGCAAAGTATTGAATTGATGGGAAATGAATACTTTTTATTCTACCTTGTGTCACTCCTCTATCCTCACCATAGCAAAGATTAATCAAAAATGATTCATACTCAGATCTTGGTGGCTCGTCCAGCGAACCCAAAAATGGAATTTTACAAATGCCACAAAACACTTATAGAGGCATGGTAAATGGACGGTCATAAAGTTTAAACGAAACTCTAGACTCACGAGGACAAAATTTAAATTCTTTAGTAAACGTTTCTGTGAGGCTGAGATGCTGGATGCACTTATCTTCAATGTAGGGACCGAGCTCAGCATTGTGAACATATTGATCAAACTCTTCTTTAATACTTGCACTCACCATGAAATCGTCGCACGACCATAAGCATGATTTGATAGTGGCATCCCGTATTAAACTTGCACTTGGTTCGACATAAGACCGACATATCGAGCCACTACTAGATGATGCCTCCGTAGACCTCTTCCTCGAAGAACTCCTAAAGAATTGCATTTTAATTTGCGAAGAATTTCTGAAAAAATTTGGAACACAAAATTTTTGTCAACAAAACTTCACAAGATTGATAGCAACTACTCATAAGGAGGCATAGAGGCTATATAAGCATTCAAACTACTTATAACTCTAAGAATTCAACATGCAAGCTCATCTACAGTAGCACCAAGAGTAGCTAATTATTCAAAATATAATCCACTAAAGCAAAAACTAATTGGAGCAATGGAGGAGTCACATACCAAGAAGCAATCCCCCATAACAGTTTCGAAAATGGAGCTTCGAGCAAAGAGATCGAAATCCGCGGGTTTGAGAGCAAGAACACGAGAGAGAGAGAGAGCAATGGTGATTTTTTTTTCTGGAGGTAGGAGATGACATGGGCTAAAGAGATAAGTGAGGGGGCCCACGTGGGGACCACAACCCACCAGGGCGTGCCTGGGGCTGCTGGCGTGCCTAAGTGGGTTGTGCCCACCTGGTGCACCCCCCTCTGATGTTATTTATACCAGAAATTCAAAAATAATCAGAAAAAATCATATTAAAATTTCAGGGCATTCTGAGAACTTTTATTTTTGGGTCATTTTTTATTACACGGGAAATTCAGAAAACAGACAAAACATGGCAATTTATTTTATTTAACTAAGGAAAACAGAAAATAAAAGTTGGGAGCAGAAGGTTGTGATCCATTAATAAGGTTGATCAAGTCTTATTAACAACCACCTTCTATTAGCATGAAACCGAAGAACTTTCGTAAAACACTAAGTTACCTCAACGGGGATATGCATGTCCCCAACAATAAGCATTTCATATTTCTTTTTGGCAGTAGGTAGAGGTAGTTGAAAACTCCCAATAGTGAGTGTCGGAGATTTTTCGATAACATTAATACCATTCACTGGAGTTGTTTCTTCGGAAAATGCACCATATGTTCATTATCATTGATATGAAAAGTGATCTTGCTTTTATTGCAATCAATAACAGCCCCTGCAGTATTCAAAAAGGGTCTACCAAGGATAATCGACATGTTGTCATCCTCAGGCATCTCAAGTATAACAAAGTCAGTTAAGATAGTAACATTTGCAACAACAACGGGCACATCCTCACAAATACCAATAGGTATGGCAGTTGATTGGTCAGCCATTTGCAAAGATATTTCATTAGGTGTGAGTTTATTCAAATCAAGTCTTTTATACAAGGGGAAAGGCATAACACTAACACCAGCTCCTAGATCACACAAAGCAGTTTTAACATAATTTCTTTTGATGGAGCAAGGTATAGTTGGTATTCCTAGGTCTCCAAGTTTTTTAGGTACTCCGTCCTTAAAAGAATAATTAGCAAGCATGGTGGAGATTGTCGGTGTTATGGGAACCAGGGTACCCAGACCTGCCTGCCTGAAGCCCACGGCGTGGCTCCCTCGACGGCCTGGTACGGCCCAGCGGCAAGACCTCCAAGACAAGGCCCTCGCGAGGCGGGCGACACCAAGACCTCCAAGGGAGCGGCCTCCCCAGGCTGCCTCCCGAGGAGCGGAGATTTCTATGCAGGTACCCAGCCTGTCGAGGCTGCGATGATGTGAGCCATGACAACCATGGCCAGGCGGGCGCCAGCGGGCGCAGAGGAGGCAATTTCCCTTTCGGTGCTAAGGGAGCGAGGACAGGCACAGGTTCCCGAAGAGCCTCCCAAAGGTTTCCATTCCGGTGCTACAAGACCAAGACCACGGGCTCGGCAGGATGGATGTCACCGCCGAGCCCACCGCTGCGTCACGACCAGAAGCTTTGCACGAGAAGACCACCTTTCATCAGGATTAGATGTACTTCTTGTCCCCTTTCAAATTGGCCGTTGTGGAATTCCTTCCCGCCTAAGTTTCGGGAGAAGAGGACTGAGGCCACGATAAATATAGGTTAGCCACCACCATAGAGCAGGATCAGATCCTTTCCACCCTCTCCACCATAGCCTTCGTGAGGATATTCATCCACTGTACTTGTTCTTCCTCAACCCCTCGTGAGGCCAATCCACCACAAAGCAGGAGTAGGGTTTTACACCACAAGGTGGCCCGAACCTGGGTAAACTGCCGTGTTCATCTTCTCCCCCGCCCACGCGAATCCGGCTAGGCTAGGCTGAAGGGTAGCGAGCTTGAGACTTGAGAGGTCGAGATCTTCGCACACGCCCCAGAGTTCGAACCTTCTTGGGTCTACGGAGCCTTGAATCCGACATTTGGCGTGCCAGGTAGGGGCGTGTCGAAGCTCTGCCTCTTCACTAGCCTCGCTCCGCCCTCGCCTCATGGTTCCCATGGCGGGCGTTGTCCCACTGACCTGGCCGCCGGGTGCCTACGGGGGCGTCGCAGGCCATCTGGCCTTCACTCCCAGCCTGCAACGGGTGCAGTGGCCGGAGAGGTTCTGACCAGCGCTGCCCCCGCGATATGACGGCATGGCGGACCCTGAGGAGTTCCTTCGGCTGTACGCGCAGGCCATCCAGGCGACGGGTGGCGACGAAAAGGCCATGTCGAATAGGCTCCCTATGGCCCTCACGGAGATGCCGCGCTCCTAGCTGCGCGGCCTCCCCGAGGCCTCGGTGTCCTCCTGGGAGGAGCTTTGCGACCGATTTATCATGTGCTTTGCGGCACCAGCACCCCACGCAGCTGCGTCCATCATCGGTGGGTCGTAGGCGCCTGCCTCAGGCCGCCATGTCAAGCAGCTCTTTTGTCAGGCGAGGGCTGCTCGGCCGTGGCATGAGGCCTCTCGAGGCCGCGAGGCACCTGAGACCGACATCACCTTCGACTCCAGGGATCACCCTGAAACCACGGTCGGCGCCGGTGTGCTCCCCATGCTATGCACGCTCACCATCGGCAATGTCGCGGTCACCAAGACCCTCATCGATGGCGGCACCGGCCTCAACGTCCTCTCCGTGGAGGCTTTCGACCTGCTTCAGGTGCCTTACGACCAGCTCGCGTCCACCAAGCCCTTCTCGGGGGTGGTCAAGGGCTCTACCACCCCCTGGGGCAGATACGCCTCCCCGTTACCTTCGGCACGTGCAACAACTACCGCACCAAGCTCATTGACTTCAACGTGGCCCGCATCAGCCTCCCGTACAACACCATCATGGGGTATTCGGCCCTCGCCAAGTTCATGGCAGCGACTAATCCGGGTTACAACGTCCTCAAGATGCCGGGCAGCAGCGGCGTCATCACAGTGGGCGGGGACGCAAAGGACGTGATCTGGACCCTTAGGCTCGCCTACAAAGCTGAGGCGGCCTCGTGCCTCGACGCCAAGGATGCCTCGGAGGCCCAGGAGGCTGCGCCCGCGAAGAAAAAGCAGTTGTTCTCTCAGGACCGGGCCGAGACGAAGCAGGTCCCTGTCGACAGCGGGGGTGCCGGCCCCACCTTCACCATAGGTGCCGGCCTTCCCTCGGACCAAGAAGAGGCGTTGGTTGACTTCTTGAGAGCCAACAAAGACGTATTTGCATGGGAGGCATCCGACCTGGTTGGTGTTCCGAGGGAGGTGATTGAGCACCACTTAATGGTGTGCCCCGGTGCGCGCCCGGTGAAGCAAAAGGCGCGGCATCAAGCACAAGAGAAGCAAGCATTCATCATCCAAGAGGTTCGCAAGTTACAAGAGGCCGGCGTCATTCGGGAGGTGTGGCACCCGGACTGGTTAGCGAATCCCGTGATCATCCCCAAGAAAGGGGGAAGGAGCGCATGTGCGTCGACTTCACGAGCCTCAACAAGGCCTGCCCTCAGGATCCCTTCCCACTCCCGCGCATCAACTAGATCATGGACTCCACCGCCAAGTGCGATCTGCTGTGCTTTTTGGATGCCTTCTCGGGGTATCACCAAATCAAGATGGCGATGGAGGACATCGAGAAAACAGCTTTCATCTCCCCGTGCGGTGTGTATTGCTACACCTGCATGCCCTTCGGGCTGCGGAACGCCGGGGCGACTTTCCAGCGGTTGATGCACATCGCGCTCGGGTCACAACTGGGGAGAAATGCGGAGGCGTATGTTGACGACATCGTGGTCAAGTCGCGGGAGGCAAGGACCCTGATCGAAGCCCTGGAAGAGACATTCGCCAACTTGCGCAAGGTAAACCTGATGCTCAACCTGGAGACGTGCGTGTTTGGAGTCCCGTCTGGCAAGCTACTGGGCTTCCTAGTATCGCACAGAGGGATCGAGGCTAACCCTAAGAAGGTCAAAGCGATAGAGAGGATGAGCCCGCCTCAGACCCTCAAAGAGATGAAGAAGCTCGCGGGCTGCGTGACCTCCTTGGGGAGCTTCATCTCCAAGCTTGGCGAGCGCGCCCTTCCTTTCTTCAAATTGATGAAGAGGAAGTGTCCCTTCGAGTGGACCCTAGAAGCTGAGGCGGCATTCGAGGATCTCAAGAGATACCTCACGAGCCCCCCTGTCATGGTGGCGCCTTGTCCTCGTGAGCCCCTGGTGCTCTACTTGGCAGCCACCCCCCACTCGGCTAGCGCGGCACTCGTGGCGGTTCAGGAATCGTCGACCAGTGCAGGCGCAAGACAAGGTGACTTCCAGGGAGTCACGCAACGTTCGCTGCCTCAGGACGGTGCACCTGAGGATCTCGTCGCTCCAGCAGTCGGTGAGGCTCCTGAGCCCCTCGCACACCATGCAGGGCACGGGGCCGACGATGCCTTGACTCTCGTAGAGCACCCGGTGCACTTCATCAGCATGGTGTTGCGGGACGCGCGCGCGCATTACCCCATGCAGCAGAAGCTCCTGCTCGTGCTGCTAGTCGCTTCAAGGAAGCTGCGCCATTATTTCCAGGGCCACCCCATCAAGGATGTCTCTGCGTACCCCCTGGAGAAGGTGCTGTGCAGCCCCAACGCCACTGGAAGGGTTGCAGAGTGGAACAACGAGCTACAGGCTTTCCAACTGGAGTTCATCACGACCAGGGTCATTAAGGGTGCGGCCCTCGCCGATTTTGTAGCAGAATGGAGGGACGCTCCAGACCGGGGGCTGGATGAGGGCCAATCCCTCATTCTCGGTGACAAGGCGCCCGATGGGTGGGTCATGCACTTTGATGGTGCCTTCGCGCGGCAGGGCGCGGGGGCTGGAGTCGTACTCATCTCACCGACCAAGGACAAGCTCTATTACGCCATGCAGCTCTGTTTTCAGCATGGTGAAAAGGTCTCCAACAACATCGCGGAGTACGAGGGCCTGATTGCTGGCCTCAGGGCCGCGGCCGCCCTGGGGGTCAGGCGCCTCACCAACAAGGGCGACTCCCAACTCCTCGTCAACTTCTCCAACAAGGAGTACAAGCCTAAGGACGAGCACATGGAAGCTTACCTGGAGGAGGTACGTAAAATTGAAAAGTGTTTCCTGGGTTTGGAATTGTAGCATGTCCCACGCAGCACGAACAAGGAAGCAGACGACATCACCAAGAGGGCATCTCGCCGCGAGCCTTAGAAGCCTGGCGTCTTCAAGGAGAGGCTCTTCAAGCCATCACCGGTGTTGCTATTCGCACGCCCGGCGCCGCTCCGAGAAGAGCCACCGCTGGCCCCGACCTCAGGCACCCCGCCCTGTGGCCTGACCTCGGGAGCCCACCTACTCCTAGCTTTGGAGCCATGGGAGGGCTGCTGGACTAAGGAGTTCAAGGCCTACCTTCTCTATGTCGCCATCGACAAGTTCACCAAGTGGGTGGAGGTGGAGCCCGTGCATACCATCCCCGCCGGCTCATCCATCAAGTTCATCAAGGGCCTCGTGAGCTATTTCGGTGTCCCCAACCGTATCATTACTGACAATGGCTCTCAGTTCACAAGCAGCCTTCTCAGGGCATATTGTGCTAACCTTGGAACGCAGATATTTTACGCTTATGTGGCACACCCACGGTGCAACGGCCAGGCCGAGCGCGCCAACGCGGAAGTCCTGAGGGGCCTCAAGACAAGGAGCTTCAAGAGAAAGCTCGAAGCCTACAGACAGGGTTGGCTCGATGAGCTTCAGTCCATGTTGTGGTCCATCCGCACCACCGCGACTAAGCCCACCGGCGAGACCACGTTCTTCCTCGTCTACGGGGCCGAGGCGGTCCTCCCGCACGAGGTCAGGCATCGCTCCCCGCGCGTCATGGCATTTAACGAGGCGCGTCAAGATGCTGCGCGAGGGACATACCTCGTGCTTGGGGATGAGGCAGGCCGTCGAGCCTCGCTCCGCGCGGCGAGGTACCAGCAAGCGCTGCGGTGCTACAATGGCCACAGCATCCTCTCCCAGACTCTTGAGGTCGGGGACCTCGTCCTGAGGCGGGTCCTCTCCAGGGAGGGCCTCCACACACTCTCACCCATGTGGGAGGGCCCGTTCAGGATCGCCCGCGTCTCCAGGCCTGGCACCGTACACCTGGAGACGCAGGATGGGGTCCCCGTCCAAAATGCCTGGAACATTCAGCACCTCCGCAAGTTCTACCCGTGACACTCTCACGTAATAATGAGTGGGGTTGTACACGCCCTGGAGTCTCCCGAGCGCTGCCCCTGAGCCTCACGGGGGCTCCCACCCACGTCCAAGTGGAAGCCCCATGCTCCACACTGGCGGACAACACGGTCTTTCGGCGACTATGCCCACGCCTAGTGGAAGCCACATGCTCCGCGCTGGCGGGAAGACTAGAAGACTAGTATAGGTGCCGGACGCGGCTGTTCTTTGCTTTCTCTTGTAACCCAAATTTGCTATTTCTTGAAATGAAATTTGAAGTTTTCGCGTCTTTATTCGAAAAATGGGGGGAATTATCCTTTTTCTTCTCGCGGTGCTTCCTCTCTCGATTTCCGTCTTTGCAAAGCATGGCAGCTGCCCGTGGCTCCCTCCGTTGCGTCCTGCGAGCGGGGACTGGGCACAGTGTGTATGCCTGAGCTGGCTTAGGCTGCGCTAGCGGCAAGCCCACTCATGCGCGCACCTCGCCAAGACCTTGGCGACCGAGTCCTCGCGCGACGCTCTCGAGTGAGCCAATGGCCCCCCGGCCTCAGGAGTGCTCACCTCCTGGCCTTGCCGGGCGACGGTCCACCCTAGCTCGAGGGCTTTAGACTCAGGATGATCGGCAGTCATGGTCTGGCTCATCGACAAGAAACCCTTCATAAACCGCGCCCCGGCGCCTCGCGGGCGGCATGCCCCTTGAGGCTCAAGCTACCGGGTCACGAGGAGGAAGACCCCCCCCCCCCCAACAAGCTCCCGAGGCCGCTCCGGTGCCTTAATCATGTCGTCACGAGGAAGGGACCCACGTGAGATCCAAGGCTCCGAAGGAATGAGCCCCCGTGACGCAGGAACCCGCCAAGGGTCACGAACGCACCAAGCTAAGTTATCCTAATCACAACAGTTTCGACCAGTAATGATATAAATGCTGGAACACAAACAGGAAATACTTATGTAGGGGTGCAAGCGCCGCAGTTCATTACACGCCCCTACGGGGCCCTTTCCACATTTCTTAATGCAGGAGATAAAAAGACGAAGAGGCGGCCTCCCAAGGACCATTGCTCCTGAGACCTGGCTCCATCGCCACCCGCGCTTAACCGGAGTCCTCCTCCTGCTTGACGGGGGCACGGTGGTGAGGCAGCTCGATGTCCCCCCGGGCAGGAGCGGGGCGCCATGGACGCTTGCCACCCTCCTGGGTCCGGGCGTGGCGACGGGGCGGCTCGTCATACTCGTCGCTCGAGCTTCCCCCGGAGGAGGCACCGCTACTGCTGGACATGCAGTGGCCAAGGGCAAGATCACCGTCGAGGACGTCGCTGCCATGCTGGCCATCATCATCGGAGGGGTGGTCGTTGTCATCGTCGTCACCTTCTGGGCAGCACCCCAGGCGACTGCCGTCCTCCCCGAAGATCCTGACAAAGAGCGTTGCCGCCCCATCGTACCTGAAGTGGAGGGTGCGCCTCCCGTTCAGACCGTGGGCGTGGGAAAACGACTGCCATCCGCGGGTCAGAAACACGTGGCCGATGGAGGTGACCTCGACCTCCGCCCATGAGGACCCGTTGCAGCAGCCGTCGGGCTGCAGCCATAGCCAATGGGTCCCACTACCGGCAGCTCCTCTGTGAAGGAGGCTAGAAGCAGAAGCCAGGTACCAGGAGGGCCCTCCACCCGCACGACGAACTCGTGGGCCGTGCCGCTCGAGCGGGCGCACGGGCGCGGTGGCCGGACGGCCATGGCGCGCCTTCCCTCTTGGTCGTAGCCGCTATGACCCTCGCAGCCGCCCCCACGGGAGAGGCCCTTTCCCCGGTTGCGGGCGCTGGTGCGGGCCGTCAGAGGCGGATGCCCGCGCCCCCATGAGGACGTTACCGGTGCGGCCGTGGATTTGCAGGGACGGCCATGCCCTCTCTTGGGTGGCGGCACCTCTGGTTCCTCCCGTGGAGCTTTCCCTTTCTCGGCGGCGGAGAACCTCCTCACCGGCGCCATCGATGCTACTGCAAGGGTGTGGGATGAGAAGCAAGAAGATGAAGATGGGCTAGGGGGCTCCACCCCCTCGCCCTTTTATAGGCGGAGGAAGGCTAACTGGCGCCCTCCCTCGTTCTGAGAGATGATGGCACCGCTGCATGCATCAGGCTGCTGTCAATTTGGAGCGGTTGCCGAGGCGACGTGGGGAAGCGGAGGCGACCACGCCCCATCGGGCGCGATGCGTCAAGCTTGGCCCGCAGCGCTTTGCCCTTGCACCTTGGCTTCGCCTCGAAGCCAGCCCTAGCGCGCCTTGGGCCTGGGGGCTACTGTCGGCATTTTGGGAACCAGTGTACCTAGACCTGCCTGCCTGCGGCCCACAGCGTGGCTCCCTCGACGGCGTGGTACGGCCCAGCGGCAAGACCTCCAAGACAAGACCCTCATGAGGGCCCCGGCCTCACGAGGCGGGCGACACCAAGACCTCCAAGGGAGCGGACTCCCCAGGCTGCCTCCCGAGGAGCGGAGATTTCTATGCAGGTACCCAACCTCCGGAGGCTGCGATGACGTGAGCCATGATGACCATGGCCAGGCGGGCGCCAACGGGTGCAGAGGAGGCAGTTTCCCTTTCGATGCTAAGGGAGCGAGGACAGGCGTAGGTTCCCGAGGAGCCTTCCAAAGGTTTCCATTCCGGTGCTACAAGACCAAGACCAAGGGCTCGGCAGGACGGATGTCACCGCCGAGCCCACCGCTGCGTCACGACTAGAAGCTTTGCAGGAGAAGACCACCTTTCGTCAGGATTAGATGTACTTCTTGTCCCCTTTCAAATTGGCCGTTGTGGAATCCCTTCCTGCCTATGTTTCGGGGGAAGAGGACCGAGGCCACGATAAATATAGGTTAGCACCACCATAGAGGGGGATCGGATCCTTTCCACCCTCTCCACCATAGCCCTCGCGAGGGTGTTCATCCACTGTACTTGTTCTTCCTCAGCCCCTCGTGAGGCCAATCCACCACAAAGCAGGATTAGGGGTTTACACCGCAAGGTGGCCCGAACCTGGGTAAACTGCCGTGTTCATCTTCTCCCCCGCTCACGCGAATCCGGCAAGGCTAGGCTGTAGGGTGGCGAGCTTGAGACTTGAGAGGTCGAGATCTTCGCACACGCCCCAGAGTTCGAACCTTCTTGGGTCTATGGAGCCCTGAATCCAACAAAGATTTCAGCTTCAGGTATTTTTCTCTAATTAGTGATGATGTCTTTCATATATTTTGCATAAGGGGCCATCTTTAAAATATCAGTCAAGCGAGTGCGCAAAAAGACTGGCCTAAGCATTTCAGTAAAGCGTTCAAATTCTTCATCATCCTTTTTCTTAGTTGGTTTAGGTGGAAAGGGCATGGGTTTTTGAACCCATGGTTCTCTTTCTTTTCAATGTTTTTTAGCAACAAAGTCTCTTTTATCATATCTTTTGTTTTTAGGTTGTGGGTTATCAAGATCAACAGCTGGTTCTATTTCAACATCATTATCTCGTTGTTTATCATTATCTGGTTGAGTGTCTTCATGAACATCATCATTATGTTTTTCATTATCACTAGATGCATGTTCATTACGAGATTGATTTTCAGCATCAGAAATAGAAACATCATTATTATCATCAGGATATTTTTCTACTTCAGGTTCACTAAAGGTATGCAAAGTCCTATCATTTTTCTTTTTCTTCTTCTTTTTAGAAGGACTAGGTGCATCAGTGTTGATTCTTTGTGAGTCTTGTTCAATTCTCTTAGGGTGTCCCTCAGGATAAAGTGGTTCCTGAGTCATTTTACCTCCTCTAGTTGCTACTCTAACAGCAAAGTCATTCATATTATTATTCATTTCACTAAGCAACTCTCTTTGAGATTTAGCAACTTGTTCTAGTTGAGTTTGAACCATAGAAGCATGTTTTCCTACACCTCTTACATCATTAGTAATTCCGAATAACAAGTCACTCAAGCGAGCAATCATATTAGAATTATATTTCAATTGTTTCATAACATTTTCATTGCAGTGATCTTGTTTTCTAATGTAGTTGTCAAACTCATAACGGCATTGACTAGGATGTTTATTATAAGGGATGTCACTTTCATCAAATTTCATTAAGGAGTTTACCTCTACCACCCTTGGTGGTGGTGTGTCAAGTCCATGTATTTCTTCCATAGAAGGTAAATTTTTAACATCCTCTGCTTTAATACCTTTTTCCTTCATACTTTTCTTTGCCTCCTGCATATCTTCAGGACTGAGATATAAGATACCCCTCTTCTTTTGAGTGGGTTTAGGTGGTGGTTCAGGAAGAGTCCAATCATCATAAATTTTCAATATATTATTCAATATTCCTCAGCTTGTTCAACAGTTCGTTCCCAGAAAACACAACCAACACAACTATCTAGGAAGTCCCTAGAAGAATAGGTTAGTCCATTATAGAAGATATCAAGTATTTTATTTTTCTTAAGAGGATGATCAGGCAAAGCATTAAGCAATTGAAGAAGCCTCCCCCAATCTTGTGGGAGACTCTCTACTTCAATTTGCACAAAATTAAATATATCCTGTAAGGCAGCTTCTTTCTTATGGGCAGGGAAATATTTTTCAGAGAAGTAATAAATCATATCCTGGGGACTACGCACACAACCAGGAGCAAGAGTATGTACCATATCTTAGCATCACCCTTTAATGAGAACGAAAATAATTTGAGAATATAGTAGTAGCAAATCTTCTCATCATGAGCAAATAGGGTGGCTATATCATTTCTTTAGTAAGATGTGCCACAACAATTTCAGTTTCATAGCCATGGAAAGGATCAGATTCAACCAAAGTAATTAACTTTGGGTCGACAGAGAATTCATAATCCTTACCATCAACAAAGATAAGTGAAGTAGCAAACTTACACTACAAAAAAAGACACATCCGTGACATTTAGGCCCGAACAATTTTTTTTCTTGTCATGCTTATGACACTTCTATGACGATAATTGTGACAAAACCACGTATCATCATAGATGTGGTGGGCTCCTTCTTCTATGACAAAAAATCATGACAGAAAATGGGCTTTTCATCATGGGCGGGCCGGGGACGCACCTGCATGACATTCTTTGGGTCGTCCATGACGGAAAAAATCATGGTAGAAGCGAGGGCGAGGAAAACATCGGGTGTTCCCGGTTACGGTGGGTGGTCGGGGCCGAGCGATGCACAGAGGTTTGCGCGTGTGTGCGAGGCGTTGGGCTCTAACTGAACCCGAGCGAGGCGTTCGCTTACTAAACCCGAGCGATTGCACTAGCTACATTACTGAACCCGAGCGATCGATCCCTTGGTTCTTAACTGAACCCGAGCGATTCCTTTTCTACTGCTGCTAACTGAAGCCGATCGAACCTGCTGCCTCTTGATGAACGGTGACCGCTATTGGGGGTTGGATGAACAGTTCCTGGTGGGGGTTGGATGAACAGGACCCCGTGGTAGTAGAGGCCATTGCCGCTGGATGAACAGGAACGCCACACCCGAGCCGGTTGGGGGTGGATGAACAGGACCCCGTGGAGGGCTGGTTGAACAGTAGCCGGTGGAGGCTGGATGAACAGTAGCCCATGGATGAATAGTAGCTGGTGGAGGCAGGAGGAAGTCGACCGTGGATGAACAGTAGGAGGTGGAGGCTGGAGGAAGTCGACGGTGGATGAATAGTAGCCCGTGGAGGCTGGAGCGAGGCAGTGGACGGTGAATGAACAGTAGCCCGTGGAGTCCCATTTTGCGGTATGCCACACCCCTCCCGATGAACAGGACCCCGTTTCGACCATAGGCGCTCCAACACAAGTCTGTTTCCTCCGTTTTGCGGTACGCCACACCCCTCCCAATCAACAGGACCCCATTTCGACCGTACACGGTCGAACAGAAGGTTGTGTCCTCCGTTGCGGTACGCCAGGCCCCGTTTTGGCTGTTCCGTCCAAGCCGGTTGGCTCCCGATGAACACAACGCGTTCCATTGCCTCCCGATGAACACAACGCAGTTTCTCCGTTCCGACCCAGCCAGTTGGCTACCGATGAACAGGACACCATTGCTGCCGTCCGCTGCCTCTCCATGTACACGAGCCCTGGTCGTATGTATGCGCGAGTACGCGTTCGATACCCCGCCCGTATGTACATACGTGGCCGTATTTTTTGGCAGGTGGTTGTACGTACGTGTACATAGTTTAGACTGGACTGTCTGAACTGCTACGTCAGGGGCTCTACTACTACATGTGCCACTACTTGCTTGGGCACGGTTCATCATTGCAGACAGACTGATCGACCAGTATGTATGTACACGTTCGCGACCAGACAGACAACGCTACGTTCGCGTTGATCTGGTGGGTCCCAACTGTCAGGGAGGATAAGGACGCACTTCCTTGCATTTGAAGATATAGCTGGTGGGTCCCAGCTGTCAAGGGGACGAATCATTTTTATTTTGCGAGTAATAAGGAGGCACTTCCTTGTGTTCGAAGATGTAGCTGGTGGGTCCAGCTGTCAGCCGCACCGCCTAAAGTTCTCTTCCGATGGCTGTCATTCATTGACCATGTTGACCATGCCGCGCCAAGAGCACCAAGGCGGTGGACGACGGTGAGGCCTAGGAAGGGAACTATGCGGAGCCGGGAAAGACACGGCAGTGGATGCCCACGCGGAGGGGAGTACGAGGGTTGACTGCTTCGGCTGCGGTGTGAGGCTGCCGTCACCGGAGAATAACAGGAGGTCTGGGTGAGTAGAGGGATGGCATGTCCAGCGGTGGCAGCACAGCCGGCCACGGGAGGCAGGAGCAGGCGGTCCAGTAGGCGCTGGTTTTGGCAACTGGAGCAAGAAGATCAGAGATTGAAGAAGCAGTGCGGCCGTTGGATGTTAATCCAACGGTCACTGCTGCTAGAATCGTTTGTTGACTAGGTTAACAAAGCCCTGCGTACGTGTCAACTTAGTAGGCCCACAAGTCAGCCTCCAAATCAGGTTGGTCTGAGCTAGCAGGGGGAGGAATCATTTTTCTTGCGCGTAATAAGGAGGCACTTCCTTCCGTGCGAAGATGTAGCTCGTGGGTCCCAGCTGTCATGGGGGGATTTTTTTCACATAATCAGAATGAACATCCTTGCGTGCGAAGATTGTAGCTGGTGGGTCCAACCTGTCAGGGGGAGGAATTGTTTATTCCTACATAATAAGGAGGCACTGGCTTGCATGCGAAGATGTAGCTGGTGGTTCTGAGCTGTCAGACTCTCGACGTACTCCATTTTGGATCTCGTTGTTGACCACGCATCGTCGAGCAGACCACGGCAGTGGACGACGGCGAGGCCTAAGATGGGAACGATCTGGAGTCATGGAACAAGGGGCACTGTAGTCCCTGGCGGAGGGGAGTACGAGGGACTGGTTCAGCTGCCGGGTGAGGCTGCCGTCGCCAGAGAATAATGATACGTCTCCAACGTATCTATAATTTTTGATTGTTCCATGCTATTATATTATCTGTTTTGGATGTTTTATATGCATTAATATGCTATTTTATATTATTTTTGGGACTAACCTATTAACCTAGAGCCCAATGCCAGTTTCTGTTTTTTTCCTTGTTTTTGAGTTTTACAGAAAAGGAAGATCAAACGGAGTCCAAATGAGCTAAAAACTTACGGTGATCATTTATGGACCAGAAGAGACCCACGGAGCACCGGAGCTGTGCCAGGAGGTGACCAAGGAGGCCACAAGCCAGGGGGCGCGCCCACCCCCCAGGGCGTGCCCCTAGGGCTTGTGGGCCCCTCGGGTGTCCCCTGACTTGTTTCCAACGCCAAATACTCTTATATATACAGAAACCTCCGAAAAGAACCCTAGATCAGAAGTTCCGCCACCGTAAGCCTCTGTAGCAACAAAAAACCAATCAGGAGCCCGTTTCGACACCCTGCCGGAGGGGGAAACCATCATCGGAGGCCATCTTCATCATCCCGGCGGTCTCCATGACGAGGAGGGAGTAGTTCTTCCACGGGGCTGAGGGTATGTACCAGTAGCTATGTGTTTGATCTCTCTCTCTCGTGTTCTTGATTTGGCACGATCTTGATGTACCGCGAGCTTTGTTACTATAGTTGGATCATATGGTGTTTCTCCCCCTCTACCTTCTTGTGATGAATTGAGTCTTGCTCTTTGAGGTTTAGTTATGTTGGATTGAGTATTGGATTTGAGAACACTTGATGTATGTCTTGCGTTGGGATATCTGTGGTGACAATGGAATGTTCTATTGATTCACTTGATGTATGTTTTGGCACTCAACTCGCAGATTCCCGAGGTGACATTGGGGTAATCTATGCATAGGGGTTGATGCAGGTTTTCGTCCTACGTTCTCCGATAGAAACTTTGGAGTGATTCTTTGTTGCACGTTGAGAGATTGTTATATGATTCAATTATGTTATCATTGTTGAGAGAATTTGCACTAGTGAAAGTATGAACCCTAGGCCTTGTTTTCAAGCATCACAATACCGTTTTTGCTCACTTTTGTTACTAGTAACCTTGCTGTTTTTATATTTTCATATTACAAAAACCTATATCTACTATCCATATTACACTTGTATCACCATCTCTTCGCCGAACTAGTGCACCTATACAATTTACCATTGTATTGGGTGTGTTGGGGACACAAGAGACTCTTTGTTATTTGGTTGCAGGGTTGTTTGATAGAGACCATCTTCATCCTACACCTCCCACGGATTGATAAACCTTAGGTCATCCACTCGAGGGAAATTTGCTACTGTCTTACAAAAGTCTATGCTTGGAGGCCCAACACGAGTCTACAAGAAGAAGGTTGCGTAGTAGACATCAAATAACCGAAGGTGTGGGTGAGTACAGGTATGCTCTAGCCACCGTTGGGAGTAGGGTGGGGCGGCGAGGCCTGCGCGGCAGCACAACCGGCCACGGGAGGCAAATGCAGGCGCTCCAGCCGGCTATGGTTTTGTCGGCTTTAGCAAGAGCAACTAGATCAGAGATTAAAGAAGCAGGCTCGCCGTTGGATGTCAATCCAATGACTACAGATGTCAGAATAATTTGTTGACCTTTTGTTTTAGACCATTAAATTGTTTTGTTCACTAAATGGACAACAGCTTGCGCAGGCTTCGTCTAGTGGGCCGGCAAAGTCAGCTTAGAAAGCTGTGGCAGAATGCAACCCATTTATTTAGGTTTTACAGCCCATTTCATTTTGTTTGCCAATACATCTATTTCCTGGGCTTTGACTCAACTAATTATCTATTTCCGGGGCTGGGTAAAAATAATAATAGCCGATTTACTATTTATGATAATTTACAGCGCATTTGATTATTTATTCGAATACACCTATTTACTGGGTTGGGTGAAAAAATAATAATGCGTACATGCAGCCCATTTACCATTTCTGATAATTTACAAGCCATTTGATTTTAGTAGGAATGGACCCATTTTCTGGGATGGGTGAAAAACAATGATGGTCTGGACTGAGCATTTCGTATAAAAAATAATATTGAGATGTGAATATTATTTAAAAATGTTAAGTTGGGCTTGGTAATCTTATTGTATAAAAAATGAACTGAGTTGTGCATTTTATTAAAAGAAACACAGGCTAGGCTGCGCTTATTTTAGGATCTTGTGTACAACTGTCGGCCCAGTTGAATTGCCGATGTTCAACGAAAAAGGCATGTGTAGTACAATACAACTATACATAGCTCCTCAGCCCACATTCAACGACGCTAGAAAAGGCCCAAACAAGGCTTCTGTAAAAGTTTTTGAAGTCACTGAGCTCAATTAATAACTTAAGAAAAAAGTTAGAGTACAGTGGAACCTAATTAAAAGTTGTCACGAGCGAAGAAATAATTCAACGGGTCCCACTTGTGTCTGTGTGTCTGTGTGTGTGTGTGTGTGTGTGTGTGAGAGAGAGAGAGAGAGACCCATCGGTCGATGCTCGTAAATACATCTTTCAGCCATATGCATTGCTGATGGTCAGTAAAAACTTATATAGTTGACACAATCATATAGAACATCATAGCACATTGAACTTGCATACAAAAATTTCACGCAGGCGGCACAATCAGGGTGGAAGCAGTGGATCGCTACGGGTAGGGCTATGTTGAAACCAACAAACTCGTACATAGTCGTTCATCGTCTTTATCAATGACAGGGAAATATCTTGAATGCTGTGCAAAGAAAACAGATAGACAACACAATAAGTTCTGCTAGCAAATTAAGTTGACGTACACCCCTTTCTAAAAAAGTTCAGGTCCAAAAATAGAACATGTCACAATCAAATGTACTGGCACATCAGTGCTTCATACCGATAGCTCGGATTTAACTAGTATCTGAGAAGATTCAGTTGTAACCTCAAATTAGAGCACATCCAGGCAGCCAGCCCTACCTTTTCTCCCAAAGAAGTAGTGGCCTCCGCTGCGCAATGGAGTAGGCCCTGTGCCATCCATCGTTCCGAGCAACACGTGGAAAGTCTGATGTTGACTCCTGTAATGGACGTCGTCGACGGACCCTGGCACCAGCGGTGCGGCAGGACTTCGATTGATGGATTGACCACTTCTTCGACATGCACGAACACTCGATACAGGTACATCCCTAACATGGTCCGCGACGGCCTTGGTGGCGACAAATAGTACAACCCGGGTTCCTGCACCGGTTTCTCAACACCAATCACCTTCGGTATGGTGGACGGCTTCTTCATCCATGCCATAACCATCAGAGCCCAGCTGTCTGGAGTAACAAACATACTTACGAGCTCACCTCCTAGGTCGTTGATAAGCTCATTCATGGACTCGCTGTTCCAAGCACGTCGAGGCATGCCGTGGAAGGTAATCTTTGTTAAAAACTGAAGCTCAGAGGGCAACGAGCCCCATCTTGGGTGCCACCAATCAAAGCTCACCAGCGTGCCATCGCAGATCAAACACCGGGAAGATTCGAACACACGACTGCAGTCGAAAATTGTCTGGAACCTGACAAAGAAATCAGCCGATGGCAGACAGACTTCGATGAGCAAGTCACTTATTTGGATGCCGTGCGCAATGCCAAGAGCTTAGACAAGGTCGTCCAGTGAGATGGGAGGCCGGTCGCCGTTGATGGTTACCATCAGCACTTTGCCGGCAAACTGGTCGTCAAGCGCCACCATGCCACTGTTGAGCGACAGCACGCAGCGCCCGAAGGCAGGACGGACCTCAAGATCTCCAGCTCGGAGATCCGTGTTGATCGGCGACATGATAGTGCGCTTGAGTACAGGGAGTACAGGAGGGGGGTTTGGGGGAACTGGAGTAGGAATCAAGATTCCAGAGGTGGGGGAGGGGCGGGAGATAGGGGATAAAAAGGTTGCATGAATTTCGAACACGCGGCAATACGCTCTCGGCGCGCAAGCGCATGAAAACACCGGTGGCGTCCACATGTTGGCCTAAGAGTCCCTTTTCTTTCTTTTTTTGAGCGCCCGATCTGAGAGTCATAATTGACCTGTTTGGCATTGCGTTACTACTCGGCCCATATTCAACGACACCTCACTGGCCCAAACAAGTGTACATCATCTAAAAGACACTGAGCTCAAATTATAACTTGAAAAAAAGGAGATATACTCTGAACACTGGAGAATGGTGATGCCCTCATTTAGCCCACCAGTAGTTCGAGACAATAAACAGTTCAAAACAATGATATATACAACATTCAAACACTGACTAGTGACTACTACTGACATAAACAGCAAGACATGATAGTTAATAAGAAGTCTTGCTACACCACCAAAACACACCCATCTGCAGCGCTCAAACTCTCATGATCCTGACGAGAATGACATTCTAAAGAGAGGCAACTATTACATAGTAAGAGTGACATAGACGAGGATGACCAAATGACAAGGAGTCTGCATAACAAAAGAGAGAACTACCCATCCAGAACAAGCAGCAAAGACAACAAGTCATTCGAAGAGGGATGACCCAACACCATCATAATTTCCAGCCCTGCTTCAGCCAACAGTGATTCGGAGACACTAGAACTCCACCCTTTCAAAGCAACAACCCAATTACCTATCAACCTGAAGGCTTGAACCACATCACTACCTGTCGGACTTGAGACATCCAAGGATCAAAGTTAATCCAGATGCCTTTGTCATTCTCACCTTCTTTTGGCTGCAGGCTGTATCTTTGACAATCAGGGGAGTTTGCTCCCGAAGTCCTAGGGCTCGCCGGGTAGACACAGTTTTCCCTAGCAAACAGAGCCTCTCTGCCATCAAGGTCCTTGCGAACGGTGATCTCCTGGTTAATTGGATAATTGAGTCCGAGAGACAAAGAGTGTGAACCAAGGCTGTTTACCCGCCTCCAACTCAAAAATCCTGAAGGCCCCAACAAGCTGGTATCCTGCTCATAGACGTAACAACCACTCTTCGGATACTCACGTATTTCACGGTGCTTGTACATAGTGGGGTTTTTGCAATGTAACTTTTCTGGCTCATGTGTACGAATGATCATCAGCCTTTTGTCAGTGTCTGATCAAGCGAGGAACTAGTTGTGCTTCCCTGTTTTTGGAAAGGTGGTGTGATTCCAAAGGGCAGTAACTATAGGGACACTGCATCATATAAAAAAGGACAGGCATTGTTAATGTAAGATCAGCATTGTTCAGAGTATGAGTAGGATAATGCATGAAACAACATTGATCTGTGTCTGTTGGAACTGAGAGGAAAATACAGGGAAATGTATACTGGGTTCGAAAATATAGAAGTGCCATGCATGGTTATAATCATGTTATCTCGCAATCGATTCTTCACAGGAAACTACCATGTCATGCATGTTATGTAATCATGTTCTGTCCTCACAAACAAATTCTTCAAGGAAACTAACAGACCATGCATTGTTATATACTCATGTTCTGTGGGCAAAATTCTTGTGAGGATATTATTCTAGCCATTGATTGATGAAGGGTGAATATAGGTATGTACACATGGTAAGCATTACAAGATTTCACTACTTCCAAATATAGAGTTCTCCATATGCACATTTACTTCCCTAATGTATGGTTACATGAAACCAACAGTGTGATGCATGTTTCTACATCATGAAAATGAGGAAACTAACATGGCTATTGATACACACTCATATTTAGTACTCCCTCTGTAAAAAAATATAAGAGTTTTTATATCACTAAAGTAGTGACCCAAATGCTCTTATATTTCTTTACGGAGGGAGTAGTATATAGATTACTATAAAGTGAGGAGAATATCCATATCTTCCTAACTATTTGATTATTCAAGGGTACAAATTGGCTGTAATGACATGGTCACAATCGCCTGAATTAACTCATTCCAAATATAGCTGATTTACTGCGTGTCTAATACATTGCCATAGTTCTACTCAAATTCTGCTCAAACAGGGATATGCCAGTCATCACAAAAAGTTCAAACAGTGTCATGGCATTATCATTAACATAAAACGAAAACAACTTACACGCGCCGTCCCAGCAATACGTGGTGCCATCTGCTTTGTCGATCGCGTAGATGATGCCATTGTGTTCAATAGCATCACAGAAGTGTGTATCAGCTTTGACGATCCACTGCGAGGTGAGTTGTCTCTAGCTAAAGAAGGCATCGGCGGAAAGATAGGCAAGTCCATGGTCGAACAAGGAAATTAGCTTGAAGTCTGCGTAATCCGCATATCGTGTGGGCACTTGGCAGATTACAATCTTCTGCAAAACAAGGTCCGTCCAACTGACGATGCAATCTAGATGACTTGGACCGCGACGGTAAAACCCTATATAATCCAACGTAGGAAGGATAATCTCATGGGAGGTGTGGAAATTCACGAGCACCAACTTTTTTCGGTCTTCTCTGACGGCAGCCATCTAGTGGGAGTTCATGCCGACCCAGTACATACCTGCCAAGATGTTTCGGGCGATAGTGATCGGATCGAAGTCGAGGGGCATGATGTAAGGTTACCCGGTACATACCTGCAAAGAAGTTTTGGCTAATGGAGGTCGGATTGAAGTCGAGGGGCATCATGTACGCCTCCGTATCATGGTGAGCAAATCTTGCAAGACCAGATAGCAACAAGCAGGGTGTCTTGAAAAGCTCATGCCTCGCTTCGATGATTGCCGCGTGCATGTCCCTCGAGCATGCAGCCAGCCGCACGGCGCTCAACATATCCATACACGAACAACAGAGTCGAGGATGTCACTAGGGAGATCGCTCCAGTGGCGGCTCATATGGATGTTGCATGGTTCACGTTCGGCCATGGTGGAGTTTGGAAGGTGGGGTTTTTTGGGTCTTGGTTTATGAGGGAGAAGGCTCTCGGTGCTGGAGCGGCTAGCGAGGGAATAGTGGTACTGGGGAAGGCGGGCGAGGCGAGGGTACGCGGGGGCATAGTGAGATGATGAAAATAGTGACCTCAGGATCTCCGGCGAGACGGAGATGCAGATGGAGTGGTGCTAGGGGAGAGGGAGACAAGGCGAGGCATGCTATAGAGCGGCGGTGACAGTGACTGCACAGTGCACAAGGTGAGGCTGACTTTGGTGACCCGAACACGCCGCCTGGACTAGTGTCTCCTCGGGCGCAGGGTCTTGTCACTTCCCTGTGAGGACCGGATGAATAATATTTTGACCATCAAGTGTACCACAGTTGTACTACTACTAGTAGTAACATACGGAGTAGTACTGTACAGCGAAAATAGGTCTCCCTTGCTAGCATGCCTCTGGGTTCACTTCATCCTCCAGGTAGCATCCATATTGCGAGCAGAACAAAATTCTCGTGCATGCAAAAGCGCGAAGAAGGGCTTTTTCTTTTTTTTAGGATAACCGCATATTCCTTAACAAGAAAAGGTTGTGTCTCGTAGGCACGCGCCAATATCAATCCGAACCAGCTACGACACATTTTTTTGTGCAAAGAGATGGATATGTTTGTATATCTGTTCGTCCACCCAAGTGGGTTTTGCGTAGGTCCCACCTGTCAGGAGGGGTGCAGAAATAAAAAGGAATCATAAAATGTTTCGCCACGGTGATTCGAAAGAGTGACCTCAACTAACCAGTTGCACATGTAGCGATAGAAGGATGGGCACGTACACAGACACAGACCACTCCTTAGTACGCTACCCGCACAGCCTTTTTGTTTTGCAGGTTGGTCTACCTAGCCGTCTAATCAACTGTCTGCATGCCACTTCTCCCATTTACTTCTCCATCGGGAACCGATTTTCCTCGGCTTCTTCACCTCTCCTTCATTTGCATTCAAACCCCACTGGATTCACATCCTCCTGGAGTAATTCCGACGCCCTTTAAATAATCATCTTCTTCAGTTAGACTAGCCATCTTAATCCTAATTCTCCAAACCATAGCCCTCCGTCCAGCGGCTCCAAATGGCGAAAGAGATCCCTATGCAGGTTTTTAGCGTCAAACATGTCCTCGTCGAAGGCTCATTGAGCATAGTTGCCACAATCACTGACCACCCAAGGGTTGTTCAGGAGTGGATCAACAATGTATCCAACTCCCACTAGTACAGCGAGGTGCTATACAAACGGTTTTTAACCCCTTTCCGCGATGGCATTTGGAACCGTCGCCAAGTGAGTGACTGCGATAGGGGGGGGTCCTTCCCACATGACCCAGAAACCGTCGGGGATAGGGAGCCACCCAGACACTGCATCCTTGCAACTCGTTTGTGCTCGCATTGCCATCGCAGTCGGTATTCTGTGGTGCTATGTTTACGATGCGCGGCCCATCACAAACGGTTCATGATTATAGAACATGTATGATAAGCAGACAATCACACACATTCACTTTTCCCAAACCGTATGCGATAACTAATTAAGAAGATTAGCTAATCGTCGTACGAGTGTCAGACAGGATTACGAAACGTCGGACTGTCGTAACATTGTCGTACATGACAACTATCGCACATGCTATTCTGTGGTGCAACGTTTATGATGCATACCACATCAGAAATAGTTCATGGTTGTGAATCGTGTACGATAAGGCAACTATCACAAACGTTTAGTTTGCCCGCACCGTTTGTGATATTGTTTGACATCGCACACGCTTTGCAAACGGCAACTGTGTGCATGCTTGCACATGTTTCCTCTCTGTGAACCATGTCGGATTATGGTGTATATCACAAACGTTTGTGTTTTACCAACCGTGTGTGCCGTAACGACCTGCAGAGCTTAATTACACCGTAATTTAATTGCTGCTATTTCAAATTGTACCAGATTTGAATTTGAATGTATGCTATAGCTTTATTCATATCCATCAGGTTCAAACAACCAATGCATTATTCAATTCATAGGTACATATGTTCAAGAATTACACAAGAACCAAATAAAGAATGATGAACCACAGTTGTATACTTGTACTATTAAAGACGGTAAAGAAAGAGGAGAAATACATTCTGGTTGCTGAACAAGGTGAAGTGGAATGCCCATATTGTGCCCTCCTCCATGCAGAAGGCACGCACGACTCTAGTCCAACCCCTTGTGATGGCCGACCGCCCATCCTTCACGGTCTTCATGAAAACATCTAGATAATCATCGTGTTATGGTAGAAATACTTTAACCTTTGCATGCCCACCAATCATGTAGTTTGAGAGGTAATCTTGAGTAAACCGCTTTGGGAACCACTGCAAAGGAAAAAGATTCAGACATTGTCATCTAACACAACTCATTATGGGCAGTAAAAAGAAGGCCGCAGAGTTCTTACTTACCATCCTGCAGTTCGTTGTTGTCTTGGATAAAGTATAAACAAATAGTTTAATTGCCATCTTTTGACCCATTTTACTAACAATCTTTATCATCTTCCTCACTTGATGCTGGTTCATCCATATCTCATTGCCCCATATGCAGAAAGGGTCGAAGCGTGGATCTTTACCAATGACATATGTACCTAAAAGCACCAAGTTAATATTAGAAGCTAAACAATAATTGCACAATGATGTAGTACAACACTCTTTTATAATATCTTATAACATCCAATATACTCACATATTAGATGAATTAACATCTTATATTATGGGCCGGAAGGAGTTTATTGCATTTTTACAAATTATCGACTGATTAACTGCTGCTGTATCCATGGGTTAGAGTTAGTTTGAGCTAGTTTGGGCTCAAATAGCCCTAAAGTATTTCCAAACATAAGGGCTAGTTTGAGCTAGTTGCATCTAACCCACCCAAAAAAAACTATGCCACCCAAGAGGTGCTAATTGGAGCTAGTTCTCCTAGTGCATTTATTGTCAATCTAACCCTGTCATCCAAACACCACTTTGGATGGAGTTAGTTCAGGGTTAGTCATGAGCTAGAAACTAACTCTAACCTCTAGCTAAGTTGAGTATCCAAACATGGCTATGTTGTTGTTGTTGCTGCTGTTGCTCTTCTACGTATATCTAGACATCATCAAAACATTAAGGTAACACTCTTCCTTGTTGCTATGTAGCCTAGGATTGCATATTTAGACATTAAGTACAGTGCATGTTGCTATGTAGCCTCAGATATATTACATATAGCCCTAGTTAACCTAACGATAAATGGGTTACAGATATATTCAGTTAAAACTCCGATTCACTGATTAGTCCTGTATCAGCCCCCGGCCTATATGGTACCAGCTACCGATATCCTGAACAGTGAGTATATATAAGCCATGAGATGAAACTAACCTCGATGGAAAACAGCAGTCGTTCCCAAAATTGTCCCATGTAAGTACATCGAGAGGCATGTTAAGCACAACAGGCTAAACATCAACCAAATATATCCATGGCAGACAAAATAATCTACAAAAGATAGCTTCACTGTGCAGGTTTAAGCATGCTAGTAAAGAAAAACAAGTGGAAAGGTGTGTTAACTGCAACAGACCTAACATTTAACAACAAGCAAACATAGTCATTCAAACTGGTATTGTGCCGGTCTAAGTACACTGGTTATTGTTAAATAAAAATGGAAAGGCGTGTTAACTACAAGATTCAGCAACCAAATGTAGTCATTCATAGTGGTATTGTTGAAACTAGTATTGATGAAATTGAACTCCATAGTTCATACTTGCACATATAGAACATCATGTTATGAATAACTGGAATAAACAAGGCATACTACGAACAACCAAAGATAGCATTTGAAACTGGACATATGCTAACTATAAACAACCGAACAATCAAAAAACTTTAAAAGAGGCATATGCTAGCTATAACAGGCTTAACAACAAGCAAATATATGTGTTCCTATCGGTATGTTTAGAACTGGATTGATGAAATGTACTGCACAGTAAATAGTTGCACATATAGAGCATCACATTGTGAACAACTGAAATAAACAAGGCATACTGCAAACAACCAAATATAGCAATTAAAACTGGACATATTCTCACTACACTACAAAAGGGACTCAACAAAACAAATCATGGGTTCCCCCCTGTGAAGAGGCACGGCAGAACAAATCATGGGTTTCCTCACTTGTCACAGATGAGCTCGTTCCCGTGGGAAGAGCATGGACCCTGGATGCGCTCCATGTTGTCGCAGATGGGCTCCTTCCCCTTGGAAGAGCATGGCTGTAGGGTGCCCTCCCTGATGTTGCAAACGGGCTCTTTCCCCTTGGAAGAGCAGATGGGATCTTTCCCCTTGGAAGAGCCGGAGAGGGTGCCCTTCTCGTGGTCACCGTCGATGAGGTCTGACTTGGAAGCTGTGGATCCCAAGCCAGCATGCAGAACGTGTCCTTCAGAAATGACAAAAGGAGCTCGATGGCAACGTAGGATGGCAAATTCTTGATAGCGAGCCAGAGGAGATCAGCGGCGAGGCCATGGATGAGATCGACAGTGGTTGAACTCGAGGGGTTGGGGTGGGCCACTTAACCTGTGACATAGCCCTCGTCAGGCAGTCGCTGTCGACGACCTCGATGTCGTAGCTGGTGTCCGCGACATACCCGCATACTATAGCCCGCTGATTGAGTGCCTGCGGCCAGTAATGGTCGTCAGATTCCTCGGTGGCCACCTCAGCGACGTCGGGCGAAGAGACCGTGATACACCTCTTTTGGGCCAGTCACTCCTCGAGCTCCACGGGAAGCGTAGCCGGGCTTAGGCTGCAATGCTCTGGAGTGGGGGATGGGGATTGGGATCTGTGGGAAAGGAGGCGTTTGGCAGGCATCATCTAAGAAACTCAGGGCGGCCTGGGTATGAAGATCGGTGGGTAAGCTGCACGGGCAAACCGGCAGATGTTGACAATGGAGGCCTTGCGGTGGCAGCGGCGAGCTTGCTCGAGTTTCGAGCGAGGGAGGGAGTGTATGTGTGCGCGCGCGCGCCCGAGGAGGTTTTGGTGTGTGTGTGTGTGTGTGTGTGTGTGGAGGGGGGCGGGGTGTGTGTTTGAGGAAATGACGCGGCTACTGAAAAATTTACTACGCGGGAGTCAAACGCGGGAGTGAAATGCTGGGGCTATTGAAAATTTGGATGATGGTGCATCGCACACGGTCCGGAAATAACAACCGTGTGTTATGAAACAGAAAAACCCTCGAGGCGGGAAGATATTTTCGAGGGATGTAGGCGGGAGCGGGAACAAGAAACATCACACACAGTCGAAACATAATAACCGTGTGTTATCAAACAGAAAAAACCTGCAGGCGGGTAGATATTTTTGAGAGGGGAAGCCTCATGGAGCCCAATGTACTGTGCGGATGTGCGTGACAGGGGCACCGGCGTGGCACACGGTTAGTGTGAGTGAACTGTGTCTGTTGCGTCATCCGACTTGTCTAATGTTCATAAATTTGGCGAAAATGACGCGGGAGAGGGTCAGAACACGAACACACTTGCATGTGGACCAAATATATGTATGAAAAGGGTGGTTTGATGTTCAAATACCAAATGCAACTTTGATGTGGCACCTATCTCGCAAAGCACACGGTATTGCTTGCCCCCCCACTCGTGTCGGCAGGAGGGGAATCCTAAGCTATGAATGCATGCCCCCTCCCACGGAGGTTCACCTAGAAAGTGCGAAGTAGCAGTCCCCCCCCCCCACACACACACACTTTCAGTCGGCAGGCCGGAGAGGGCATCTCACCAAGATGGATCGTAAAACGGACCAAGAATAATCCACCTTGGTCGTACAACCTCTCTCTTGTTGTTGGTCAAAGTGATGGCCGTCCATGCGACCCCGGAGATGGCCTAGCTCGCCAATAATCACGCAAGTAGCTAGTCTTTGAAGACAACTAGTGCTTGCGTGTGGCCCAAACATATGTATGGAGGGGTGTGTTTGAATACACAATGGAACAACTTTGATGTGGCACCGTGCTTTCGAGCCAGAAATCCCCACACTGAGCGAGGGTTAGTTGACGAATCATATGTATGTCACACCACACTTCAAGCCGATGATGGGGATTCATGCATGCATGCGTGCATAGTATGCGCTCAAACTTAATTAGGTCTGAATCTCACCATGACCTGTACTATGATAACACGAACCAAAGGAAGAATCCGCCATGGTAACCTATCTTGTTGTCGGTCAAGGTGATCATGGATGTCCACGCGGGCCCATGAATATATAGGCTTGTCGCCGATAACCACGCGAGGGGGTGTACCGTTCGAAGACAACCACTACATGCATATGTATGGAGGTGATGCCTGCATGCATGTTTGAATACCATTTCACAACATTGATGTGGCGCGTGCGTCGAAAATCGTACAGTCCCCACACAGAGCGAGATCGGTTCATGACGTGTCATGGTACTAGCCACTTCAACTCGATGTGAGGGATTCATGCGTACACATGCATGTGTGTGCTCAAACTGTATCATGTCATCCCAGAGCATGACCTATATATATACCGTATTACAAACAAAAGTAATAATCCCCTCCTAAGTCAAATTAACCTCTCTCGTTGTCAGGCAAAGTAGTGATGGACCAAGCGGGCCCACAGATGGAAAGCATCGATATCGCTGATAACCGCTTAAGTGGGTGCAAGAGGACAACCACCATCGCTTTGCGTGTGGGCCAAAACGTATGTTGAATACCCAAAATGCACAACTTTGATGTGGCACATGCCTCGAAAACCATAAAGTCCCCACACAGAGCGAGGTTCATGAAGCGTACTACATATGATGGTCCCCTTCCCCCTCTTTGACGCATACTATATGCTCCTACCATAATACAACCCAAAGAGAATCCTCCTTGACGGTGAAATTAATTAACCTCTCCCGATGTAGGTCAAAGTGATGCATGCATCGACGATGGCCTCGCGGGCCCACAGATGGAAGCGTCACACGTGTGTGTCCTAGGATAACCACCGCCTGCATGCATGTGGCCCAAAGAGGTGTCGTGTGATGTTTGAATAGCCAATTTCACAACTTTGATGTGGCACGTGCCTCGAAAACCGAAAAGTCCCGACACTGAGTGAGGTGTACTTGTTCACGGACGCGTACGTATAGTATATATGCTAGTCCCCTCCCACCTCTTCGACGTGTACTATATACTCCCACCATAACACAAACAAAAAAGATTCTACCTTGCTGGTCAAATTAACCTCTCTACTGGCTGTTGGTCAAAGTGATGGACGACGACCTCGCGGGCCCACAGAAAGCGTCACACGCGAGTGATTGTCGTGTAGGACAACCATCGACTGCATGTGGCCAAAACATGTATGTATGAAAGGATTGTGTAATGTTTTAAATAACGAATTCACGACTCTGATGTGGCACCTGCCTCACAAAACGGCCAACCCACACGGTGGCTCATGACTCGTAGTGTACTGCCAGCCACCCCCCACCCCCAGATGCGCGCGCGCACACACACACACACACCCCGCGAATCCACCGCAACTACGATGCATGTTAAATTATCCCGCGGTGAACATATGTTACCAAAGGAGGGACATTTTAATTTTGAAAAAAAAATAGAGATCATTAAGATGTTTTAGTACATTGATTGATTTTCTAGGGGTATAATGTGTAAAAATCAAATTTAAGCTACATGCACACATGACAGTGCACCTAAATGGATTGCAAAAACACATGTGTCTCACTGGGTGCATGTTTACTCCCCGTGCAAGAAATTTCAAACATTGAGAATCCTGATTTTTAAATTCTAGTACATCCAAAACTTATTTGAAATTCATGAAACTTATCGTGTTGTCATATGGACACCAATACAAAGTGGCATTGTACTTTTTTTGTCAAATTTGAGACCAGTTTTGATGTAATCTTTATCTTCTTACAAATGGGAGATTATTAATAATTGGGAACCAACATCGCAAATGGATTATTTATTCGAACCGTGAGCGTTAGACCAACAATGGATACGTGCCATGCTTCGGTTAAGCAATAAAGCGGCATCATTAATCATCCAAATAGAAAAACAATATATGTGCCACCACGCGACCCGTGTGCCGTGCGAGTAGGCGTGAGTTGAGGGGACGCATGCGAGCAGTCCGCCGTGCAGGCAGAATGAGAGGTGTGCGTGCAGGTGTGTGAATTGACGGGAGGCGTGCTCGCTGCGCAGTGTCACCGGGAGGCATGCGAGTAGCTGTGTGAAACGACGGTAGGCATGCCAGCAGTCCGGTGTGTAGGCTCACAGGGAGGCGAGCCAGCGGTTTGACCGCCACCAGCCTCTCTCCCACTACTCCATATTAATGATGCGCCCGAGCGGCCGCACCCCCCATCCTCGCCACACACACAATCCTCTCTCTCCGCTTGCATCCTCAACACCGCTCTCAGTCCTCAAAGCCGTCAGTGTATGAGGATGCCGCCGAAGTGCCCCATCGGAGGGAGTGGCGACGCCGGGGCTGCTAAAGCACCGGAGCACGGCGTGGAGATGGAGACAGATGTTGCCGTCACCGCCGGCGAGGTATCGCTGCACCCTGACATCGTCGACGGCGTCGTGCTTCCACAGCCGGAGCCGGAGGTCCACACCGACTCCGGTGATGACTCAGGCGATGACCCCGGTGACGACTCCGATGACCACTCCGGCGACGACTCCGACGACGACGGACAACCGGTTAGTCATCTATACCCATTTCTGTGTCAAATAGATCATAGGGTTTCTCTGGTTACTCCTGCATCCCCCTTTTTGGAATAGAAATCCTATGGTTATTTTCTCCCAATCCATGAAATCTGAGTAAGTTTCGTTAGATCCGTGTAGTGTATTGATTGTTTGAATGGTACAAGTGATAAGTGATTAGTTGTTTCATCTGTGCAAATGATTTCTGCTAGTAATCCGACTAAGGTTAGTGTTCGTGCTAATAATTCCTAGCCAGGACTTGACAATTGATTTTGAATGACCTACATATATGTTTGTGCCATTATTTTCTTCAAGATTGGTCTGCACATAGACGATTGTGCTTAAAAATCGAACCATAATCTCTGGATATGTATAAAAAATAGCCATAAATTCCTAATCCTACTTCACAGCATGTAAACATTGATTTGACGCCAAATTTTGGCAACTGCCAAATGTTTGCTAGAGATTAGTTTGTAAACATTAATTTGACGCCACATTTTTTTTACTATTTGTATAGGTGATGTCTGATGATGTGGACAGCGAGGATGAAGATGGCCAGAGGAGTTACAAGAGGCAAATCCTGAGGGAGCTTTATGCGGGAATGCATAACAGGCGTATTAGGACCTGGGACGGCGGCTATCGATGCCCGTTTTGCAACCAAAAGCTTCATGACGTGTATCAAAGTGTTCTGGCACATGCAAGAGGACGAGCCGTTGGCTCCTTCAAACAAAAGTATTCTCACAGGGCGGCGCACGCCGCGTACGCCGAGTACCTGGAGAAGCTTCGGGATCGTGCCGGCAGATGAGATGAGATGTGGGATCGAACTATGTACGCTTGAGTATGCTTAATGATGGTTGAACTATGTACTTATGGTTGAACTATGCTTGTGTACGCTTATTATCTATGTCTGAGTATGTTTAATCTATGTTTACTTATGTCTAAATGTGGGATATGGATGCAATCAGTTTGGTTGATGGAATCTACCTCCGTCCTGGTTTATTGGTCCCCTTGTATTTTGTGTTAAATTTTGACCAAAGATTTAACTCACAAAATGTTAGTGTAGGTCAGCAAAAATTATATCATTGGATGCGTATTTGAACATAGTGTTCAATGATATAATTTTTGGTGACATGCATAAACATTTGTTAGTTAAATCTTTGATCAAAATTTGGTACAAATTACAAAGGGGACCAATAAACCAGGACGGAGGTAGTATGTCAATCACACACGGTTCCCAAAATTGAAACCGTGTGCAATGACTTTCATTTTCCCCGTTACTTCAATCACACACGGTTGGCTCTAGCAAACTGTTGCCTCCGAAACTCTTTGTGGGACAGAAAACCCTCACCACCCAATTCAAAAAAGAAAAAAGAAAACTCTCACCATCCCCACGTCACAAAAACCCTCACCCCGCCCGCCACCCCCTCCGGTCCCCATTCACACCTGCACAAGCTCCTCCGCGTCTATGCATGGCACCGCCTATCGCCGCGGCAACCACTTAGCTCGACGCCCACCGCATTTCGCCAATTCCGCTTGCTGCCGCCTATCGCCATCGACTTTCTCAACGCTCCTCGTGGTCGACCCAACTCCGCCCGGTTGGGGAATCCACCGTATTGAGGGTTTTTTCTCATGGACAACAAGGTAACTAATTTAATGAGATATTATCTCATCTCTTATCCCAGTTCATCTGCCTCCTTTAATCACCCGGCCGAATTCGCCGTGAATTCATTTTTATTCGAGCTAATTTGAGGGTTTTCTTTCATTCATAGAGTGTACAGTGCGCGGACACATCAGGACTTTGCGGCCTCCGCCAGACATCCATGGAGTTCCATCTCACCGTACCAGATGACTTGAGGATGCGCGCGGTATGTTCAATCTCACCCTAAATCGGTTGCATGGCCTATTTTCCTAAACATATACTAAATATTGCTACATTTGGATAGAAGGTACCACATGCAGCATATACGTCGAAGGGGATTTTTTCTCTCTTCTTTCTATATTAGGCAAATTAATGATGTATTATTCTTTCGATTACTCTCATATTTCCATGACATCATGTTTACCCTATCTGTTTAATTATAGATTTTTGTCCTTTGATTTCAACTGTTGTACAGTTCTTTCAATTTGGGCCCATATTTGCATGTTACCATATTTTATTTAACAATCCTACCATTTTCTGTAGCGCGTCCCTTGCTATGCAATAGAATCTGTAGTACACAATCTTTCCCTTTACATAAATCAAGACTGCAGGGATGTTATACTGAACACAAACCATGGATTTACAATCGTTGCTACTATAAGACTTGATGAACGTGGTGACTCCTATTTTGCACTAGCCTTTGGAAAGAAATGTCTAAGTTTTATGTACTGAAAGCTAGCACTAAAATTGCACTGCACAAAAAAGAGCCTGGTCATGAGATATATGCTAACTTCCCCGACGATATCATCCGTCCAAACTTTGTTCGAAGTAAGTGTTCTTTTCAAGTATCTGCATGTTGACTTACCTAGCAATATCAAATGAATTGTGTAGTATTTAAGCAACCAATTGTTATTCCATTTTCTTACTCTATTCCTACCTACTAACTTCTAGTTACCAATACACTTTTCTATTGCCCTATTTTAACTAAATATTCCCAGTACTCCCACTTCTATCAGAAAGCGCCGCTAACAAGGAGACTCTAGAGGTGGAGAACAGGGCTGCCAACAAGCGGAGGCGGGTCGAGCAAGAACCGCAAGTGACTCCAGCAGGCCTAGACTTCATCAGCAGCCTCCCTAATGATATGTTGACAGTCATCATCTCCCTCCTCCTAATCAAATATGGGGCACGGACAACCGTCCTTTCCCGGCGGTGGCGCCCCCTATGGAACTCCACCCCTCTCGACCTCATCGACACCCATGAGCTCTGCCATGGCTATCGCAAAAGCTTGGATGCGTTCTCCAAGATCCTCGGCAGTCATCCTGGCCCAACCAGAGGCCTTAGCATGGGCAAGTTCCGTTCTAACGGCAAGGACCGAGCCAAGCTTGACGACTGGTTCTGATCCCCCGCCCTAGATCAGCTCGAGGAGCTCACTTTTGATGATGGGCATACGCGCTTGCTGCCAACGTTCGCACTCCGCCTCGCGCCCACGCTGCGCGTCACCAAGTTCAGGAACTGCCATTCCCCCCCTTAATGACGCGCCTGCTCTTATTCTACCACGACTGAAGCACCTCGAGCTCGTCGCCGTCTGCCTCCCAAATAGTGACATGGAGTGCCTGCTCCGTGGCTGTACTGCACTCAAGTACCTTTGTCTTCAGGCGATCAATGGGTTGAGTAGCTTCCACATCACCTCCATGACTCTCCGGACTATTTATGTGTGTTGCTGGTGCTGCAAGAAGACATCACAAGATGTGTACCATGGTATGGTCATTGAGGACACACCTTCACTTGAGAGATTACTTGTAGTTGATCAAGAAGGTCCAACAAGAATCAATGTCATTTCTGTGCCGAAATTGACAGTGGTGGGCTACTCGTGTGACAAATACTCCGAACTTGTTATTGGATCCACACCCATTCAGGTACAACAGCCGCCTTCTACCTCTCCTTCTAGAAATTAACATTATTTCTAGTTTTGAAGATGTATGTTCATCTGTCATCCAGAAAATGATTCCGACAAGCTTGACCCCGAAACTGCGCACAGTGAAGGTCTTGGCACTAGAATCTATCAGCCCAAACTTGGAGCAAGTTGTCAGTTTCCTGAGATGCTTTTCGTGCCTGGAGAAGCTATATATCGAGGTGATGTTCCTTTCCTGTTAAATGTTAACCATAAGGGAGTTCAATTTGTGATACCTTTTTTCAAGTTTACAATGACAATGTACTACGATTTCTGAAGGATTTTTTGGAGGATTTCAGTACATACATGTCCCCCCCCCCATATTGGTTGCTTGATCCATATGGTTACAATCCATAAGCATTTCTCCTTTGGATTCATCTGTACTAGTTTTCTTAGGGAACTTTTCATCCACTCCAACCTCTTGTGAAGAAGGCTACATTTTTCTAGATTGTAATCAAATGCCCATGTTAATCATGTCGGATCAAAGATGGCATGTTAGTGCATTTTACAAATCCTGCAAACCAAATAGGCTTGTAGTAGTGTTCAAAATTGCATGTAGGCACTAACATGTTTTCTTCTTTTGCAGATAAGATTAGGCCCGGTGGTGAATAATGTGATACAATATAACAATCACATCGAATGCCTAGATCTGCATCTCTCAGAAATTACTTTGAACTCCTACCGAGGGACCTTACCATAGATTATATTCGCCAAGTTATTTGTTGTTAGAGCAAGGGTGCTGAAGGTAATGAGGTTTGCCCTACATTTATTTCCCAAAAATGAATGGTTTGTTGATCAGTGCCAGTGGCTACGGCAGAATGGAATAGGCTCCGAAAATGCTGAATTTCATTTTGGAACTTCAGATGACAGAGTAATCGGAAGTCATCGTGTCAACCCCATACATGACTTCTCAGTGGCTGACCCGTTTGCAAAAATTATGAGGTTTCGAAACCAGACTTACAAGTGGTAATATTAGTTTGAACCTCTCTGATATCCATGTTCAGCGGATCAGTGCGAGTGTTTGCAGCTGATGAGCTGAATTTCATTTCTAATATCAGTTTGAACCTTGTAATCTTCGAATTTGAGCCATATAACTCTGGAATTTGAACCTTGTAATATTTCGAGCTTTTGTGTGTACAATCGTTGAAATGGCATCGTATGAGACTCGTATATTGGTAGCACTATTTTGACCTTAATACGCAATAGACTTAGATTTTATTAACCATTCTCGAATCTGTTTACCTTGTCGATCTCATAGCACACGATCTGTATAGCTAACTCGACTGCGATCTTCGACATTATTGCACACGGTTGGTTTCTTCAACCATGTGCCCTGTAGAGCACAGAATTAATTATCGCACTCGAGTGTCCATCATCACCCTTCTGTGTCACTTTGACCTCATCACCCACGGGTAAACTTATGACCGAAGTCATTCCCCACACTTCGTTTTTATAAAGCTTTTTGCCAATAAACACCCATGATTTGTCCCTCTTCTAGCCGACGCATGGCCAAACTAGCCGGGCGGGAAGCTTGCACGGTAAACTATGCGGTAGCGCGGGAACAGGCTCACCGACGATACATTTGGCGCCTTTTCGAGCCCACGCGTGGTCAAACAAAACGCGTGCGGTGCAATGTTGTCAAGCGTGCACTGGAATCCTTCGTTATGAACGCGGTGACAAGACGTGACGATTACAGGCCGGCCGGCCCCCATTTATTACAGTGGCCATTTAACCCTTGTGTCTCTTCAACATTTCGATCACGCCCCATCATTGCAAGAAGCACACCCACCACGACAAATTCTTGGAGGGTATCCTGCGCGGCTCCAATGGCGCTCCGAGAGGCTGCCGACGACGAGCAGCAGTTCACCATGCATGCCGTGGTGGACACCCACAGAAGGTTCACGGTCTCGGTGGTGTACACCAACAACCCGGTCTAGGTGGAGCACTCCATCCACATCATGGAGCTGTTGCTTGCTGAGGAGAAGTACAAGGTGGTCGGGTTCGACCACGAGTACACCCGCGCTCATGCCGGGTCTCGTCCCAAGGTCGCCGTCGCCCAGATGTGCGTGCGCAATCACGTCCTCGTCTACCACTACTGCCTGGCCACAAGGCCTTGCGAGCGTTTCGCCAGGTTTTTCAATAGCCCCCACTACATGTTCACTACGGTGGACATCACCAACGATGTAAAGGTGCTCAAGAATTCGGGCATCGCCTACCAGAATCTTGTCGACATCCAGGGCCAATACAAGATCTGGGGCAGCAACGAGCATGAGAAGGACTCACTGGTTCACCTCGCCGAGGCCATCATCGATCCCTACTACAGAGACATGAAGGATTCCTGCAACAAGGACAAGCATGCCTGGCACTCGGCCTGGATGGAGAAACTCGACAAAGCTCACGTCGTGTACACGGTCAAGGAGGCGTACACGAGCTACGAGATGTAGAGGCGGATCATTGACATGAGGAAGTGCCTCCTTCCCCAAAACGGCCAGGGATCCAGCCAGAAGCAGAGCAATGGCAAGCATCGTAGCAACAAGAAGTAGATGATTAGATGCTCGTTTCTCCTAGTTTAGTATGCATGTAATTGCTTACTTTGGTGTGTGGAAATGTTATGTGTGTAGTCACTTGTGCAATTGTATGCTTAATTTGGTTTTGCAATGCTGTCTTTTTAAGTATATATGTTGATGCTCTATAGACAAAGCGTAGATGTTGTGCGGACAGAGCAAATCACATCGTACACCGACTAAACAATGGAACCCGTCGGTGATGATTTCATCAATCACTGACAATTGTATACCAGCAATCGTTTGCTCACAACACACACGGCTAGTTAACAGGAATGTTATCGGTCTTCCCACACATTTCCGATTACAGACCTGTTTGCCGCGTATCACACACATCTTGTTAAGTTGAACCGTTTCTCTTCTCTTCCCTAATAAAAAACAGTTCATTTGAGTGAATTGTATGCCGTATATCACACATACCTTGATCTGGCTGACCGTTTCTATTGCTTTCCCTAATAGCAAACAGTTCATCGGAGTGAACTGTATGCCGTATATCGCACACACATTGATATGGCTGCCCGTTTCTGTTGTTCTGTCTAATCGCAAATAGTTCGTATGGATCAACCGTATGCCCAGCATCGCACACGCAACTAAAATCTGAACCGTGTTTGATGCATCCGCCATCGCAAATGTTTTGCATCTTTTTTGACAGTTTTTTTTACATCACCATTTGCGATTAATGCATCGCACACAATTTTGTCAAAGGGTCTCTGATCGTAGTGTCATGTTAGCAGCATCCTACAGTAGTGTCCATCCAAAAGGTGGAGATGAAGGTCGTCGGTCTCGACACAGAGTACACGGAGCGTGCCACTGGGAAGATCCAACGCGCCGCCTTCCTTCAACTGTGCCTCGAAGATGAAGTTTTCGTGTATCACATCATACACGCGCCCTCCATACCAGGTGAGCTCCACGATTTCATGTCTCGGGAGGACATATACTTCTGTGGGGCAGCCATCGATCGGGACAAAGAGAAGCTGGCATCGTACAACCTTGACTTGAAAAACATCGCTGACCTACAAACCAGAATTCCCATAGATGATTGTGATAAAGAAAAACCATCCCTATTCGATGTAGCAAATTCTGTGCTCAGAACAAATTGAGAAGGGTGACGAGACGCTGGGATTAAGATTGTCTGGATGGGAGAATTATCCCTTGACCTATGAGCGGATAAAATATGCTGCCCTCGATGCCCGTGTGAGTTTCGAGATAGCTGCAAGGTCGAAAGAGCTTGTTGCTAAGCCATTTCCCACAGAAAATGAGAAGAAGAAGAAGAAGAAGAAGAAGAAGAAGAAAGAAGAAGAAGAAGTTGTACCAGCAGCAGGGCATTATAGATGGATGAGCTATTTCCTCTCTTGTAAAAATTATATTTCCTCTCTGCGTACATTGATATAGATGAACTATTTCGCTGGTGTGCATGTCTTTGGAACAAGTGTACTCTGTGTACATTGATATAGGTTTGCTTGACTATAATGAACTATTTATCCGCCTAGTTTTCTCTACTACTACTCCTTGCAGTGAGCGGTATGCAATGCATGTGTCAGTAGACATGACAGCTTGTCCATGGAAGTTGAACTACGGCGACCATCACGTTTCTACCACTACCACACGCGATTCCCACGATGCCGCTCCAACCCACGGCACCACGTCCCCCGACGTGCGCCTCACCCCTCTCGGCCCCACCGCTCCTCTGCCTTTGTGTGCATGACATGCGGGCCAGCTGAACTGCGGCGACCATCAAGTTTCTACCACAGCCACACGCGATTCCCACGATGCCGCTCGAACCCATGACATCACATGTCCCCCGACCTGCGCCTCACCCCTCTTGGTCCCACTGCCCCTCTGCTTTTATGAGAATAACATGTGGGCCAGCCGCATTTAGGGTCCACATGCCATTGACTCAAAGGCAGGTGCACTAAGCCATTAAAGCTCGGTCCCGTGGGCCTCGAGAGGGAAATGTAACTCCTGCGCCAGGCCTTGTGGTGATCCCGCAATACGAACTCGTGCCAAACTTGGAATTTGTTTCTTACTACTACCAATGTACCGGCCCATCCGTTGTAATTGATCCAAAGTGGTAGAATAATACTTGTTCACAAACTTGAAATATAAACACTCTAGTTTTGATATACATATATCAGTAAAAATAAATTAAGCTTCATTGAAGACATATTCCTTGGGCAGTTTTGATGAGGTGAGGGGCGGGTGTGGCTGGTTTCAAGATAATAATAGATTTTTAAAACATTGGAGCAGATTTTTTTTCTAACATTTTGTAGCATGGCACGGCATCCGGTGCACCTAAGCGTCTGAAAAAAAAGTGGAGTGCACTCTAAAGATATTTACATGCTCCCATTTAGTGGAGTGCACTCTAAACACATTATCTATTTATTTTTCTCTAGCCTTTCCTAGCCATGCAACCAAGCCACATAAGCTAGTCACGCATGCAATCCATAAATTGCAATATACTCCAGCATGCAATGCCGCCACATCATCTATTTATGCTTGTTAGTCATAGGTTGTTTTTTGTATTAGTCTTGATCCTTCATAGTTTGGTAGAGGTATGATTAATCCAAATATTAATGTTCCATAAAACTAAACTCCAAATGTCCGCCGGAGCCAAGGCAGAGGACGTACGACGGGGGCGGTGTCATAAGAGGAGGAGAGCTCGAAGGATAATTTTGCACGCCCGCCGGCACCTACATATCGGCGCGGGACTCCTGGAGCGCCCGCTGGAGCTCGCGCTCCTCCAGGGAGCGGCGGAGTCACGGGATTTTCCTAAACCATGATGGGCACCATGTAGTACTCCTCGTAGCCGGGGGCACGGTGCTTGCGTCCCGACTCCTGGGGCACTGTCTGGAGCACGTGCTCAACCACCTCTTGAGCCGCGAGGATGCCATGCTCGCGGCCGTGCTGTTGGAGCACACGCTCGTGCGCCTAAGCGGCGAGGATGCAATGTTCGCAGGCGTGCTGCCAAAGCACGCGCTTGTCCATGTCGAGAGCCGCGAGGATGCGATGTTCGCGGGCATGCTGCTGTAGAACGCGCTCGTCCACATTGTGAGTGGCGAGGATGCGATGTTCGCGGGGGTGCTGCCAGAGCACACGCTCGTCCATGTCGAGAGCCGCGGCGATGCGATGTTCACGGGCGTGCTCTTCATGATGCGATGCTCACGGGCATGCTACTGGATAACGCGCTCGTCCACATTGTGAGCAGCAAGGACACGATGCACCTCCTCGTGACCGACTAGGGCGTGCTGCTGGAGCACAGCTACCCCTCGTGGCCGACAAGGGCGAGCCGCTAGATCACACTGTCCTCCACGTGGACAGTCAGCGCGCACTACTCGTGGCCGTAGAGGGCGTGCTCCACCTCGGCGATGTCGGAGACTCCTTCCTCTTCCCAGGCCGCGGCACCGTCCACTTCGGCAACGGCTGCGTGCTTCGGTGGGTGTTGTGTCCGTACGGGAGCTTCAAGCTACAGTACCAGCGGGGGTGACCTTTTCATGGTTTCACATGGTCTGAGGAGAAAAATAGAATCGGAAGTAGCACAATATGTTGGAACGTGTCGAAGGAAGAAGTACAACAAACATCACATGCGCACCATATTTTGAGAAGGGTTTAATATAATTTGTGTGAAATGGGTATGTGTGGATGTACGAGTAGTACATCCATATCATTGCATTCATGCACGCAACAAACATTTGTGTGCACGATTTCACCCTATTTTCATATATAGTTTGGGAGTAGATTTGATTTTTGTAATCGGAGCTCATTTTTGTAGTTGGTTTCAATTTAGACTATGCATGTATTATTGCGAGAGATAGATATAGAGATAATATTTGTGTAACAAAGAGGGGGGGCAGGGGCAGCGATACCTAACGAGAGAGGGGCATATGCGTGTTCGAAAGACTGTGTGTGTCGTAGAGAGAGGAGTGTCCGAAAGGGAGAGAGAGGGTGTGTGCGTGTGCGTGTGTGTTAGAGAGAGAGAGAGATCCGTGTAACGTCAGGATCGACAAGGTTACGAGGTTGCGGATATGGGAGAGCGATAGTGTGTGTGCGATGAAGGGACACACAGACAGCGTCTGTTTGCGTGTGAGAGAGCTGGATAGACCTCGACAGCACGACTGGCTAGGGGTGGAAGGTTATGTGTGGTAGAAAGAGATAGTAGAGAGAGAGATGAATGCTTGTTTGTTGCAAGGAGACCTAACTACATAGATGGGGGTAGCAAGAAGAAGAGAATGGTGGTGTGCCTTTTTGTCAGGGGAGGAAGAGAGACCAAGAGACACGCATTGTGTGGAGAGGTGTCTGTGTTTTGAGAGAGAGAGAGGGAGGTGTGGACCTGAATAATGAGATGGGTGCTCATGTGTATGTTATAGGGAAGGAATTGTCCACGTGGTAGTCTTATGACGGCGACCCAATCTTTCAATGAGAGTGGGGATAAGTATCGATTTGGTGGATTTTGACGTTGACGATCCAGCTATATCGTACCCGGTGATACAAATCAACAATCATTACTAAACAAATCTTCGATTGTCGATCATCTTGTCGTATGCACAAAATCAACCTGAATAACGAGATGGAGTTCCTCCAAGCAACCGAAGAACCGGCTAGAACTAAGATAATGCAATCGTAATTGCCAATATGAATTAATTAAGGATAATGGTCGGGTTGCTGGCATAGGATCTGAACAAGGCGGTAGTCCTACACACACCCCGCAAATGCAAATTATAGCGAAGCAAAACAATGTGTACACAACAACGCGAGTTCTAACCTAGAAAAAGGGTAGTAGCCCTATTTATATCTATAGACTATATTACTATATTTTTTATTTGTATAGTTATATCTACATCTATTCCACTCCCTCCGTTTGTAATTTACTCTGCACAAATATAGCTTTGACTGCAGCCAAATTTTATAAAGCTTGACCGAATTTGGTGAAAACAATATGAACATTTACACTAACAAATTTACACAATGTGGAAATAAAAGCAATGATGAATCAAATGATATATATTTGGTGGTGTATATGTTAATATTTTTTCCTACAAATTGTTGAAAGTATACAAAGTTTGACTTTAGAGAAACCTCCAGCTGTGCCACGTGGCTTCATGGGTGCCCCCACATCATATTATTCATACTACATTTAGAGTGCTCCTACTCTATCAATGAGTCCCATCTGACGCCAAATTTCTTGGCTTCCGTGCTATAGCTAGATCTTCCCCTCCTCGTTTCTGTTTTCCAACGCGGCGGGTGGGGTGCGGTTTGCCGATAGTCGGTTTTGCTCAACCACGGTCCCACATGGAAGTGAAAATGCTAGGCAACACGCCTTCCCTAGCTATGTGGCGTGCCGGACGGACCATGGAGTACTCCCGATTCCCGGGCGTGTGGGGGTGCGACGCGAACGTGGCAGGCCTTTTCCTTTTAAAGACGTATAAATTGTAACATTTGGTTCTGCACGTGATCGATAGATAGAAATAACGATTGGAAACGCTAGGGCGGGGCTTTTCCTGCCCGATAAGCAGGGTAGTAGCTAGGTTGGCGCATCATCGGTTTGGTCAGATGCAGTCCCACATGTTGTAGTGATATAAAGCCTATCCAATGTGCGTTGACCGGGGGACCAGATGTTGTAGTGATATAAAGCCTATCCAATGCGCGTTGACCGGGGGACCAGAACGACAGTGTGGTATGCGGCGGGGAAGGGACATGCTTCATGTACGTGTTCCATTTTCTCGTTTTGAACTTGCGAACGTGACTGGCGTGCTGCACGAGTAGTTTTGAATTTATAAGTTTGGTCGCAGTTTTTGAATTTACGAGTAGTTCGTAGGTCGGGTCAAGCATCGTACGTAAATTACGAAGTTGATGCAAAAGGTAAGCACAACTTATAAATTGACGAAGGGAGTACTAGTTACAGTGATGCATATAATTGACGCCAAATGTGAGCAAAGGGATCACACATGTCTTTATCGACTAGAACGGCAATGCAATAGTACAATAAGAATTAAGGCCACGACGACGCGATCGCAGTGGTGATTACAGGAGGCAAGAAGAAAGATGCATCCATCAACGACCTCCTCCTCCTCGACTCAGTGCGCAGGGCCACCGACCGGCGGCTGAGGAGCGGCGGCTTTTGTGGCGAGGTCAAGGTGCTTCTCAACAAAGGCGTCCAAGGCTTCCAGCCGGTTGACGAAGGACAATGTCATAGCATCCTCACCAGCCTTCTAGATGCCTATGTACACGACTTCCTCGTACATGTGGATGTGTAGGTTGATGAATTCTTGTAGGGCGAGGCGCCTAGCGGCGAGCACAACCTCGAGGTGGACATTCTTCGTTGCATCGGCGGGCAGTCGCAGGGCCACCGGTGCTTGAAAAAGTTTCTCACTATGGAGGCCGATTAGGGTGGCAGGCAATGAGGAGCCTGAGCGTGCAGGCTGGAGGAGTACGACGATGTCGTCCGTGAGCTTCTTCACGATGGTGAACTTGTTGATGGCGGCAACGATCATCTTGTCCAACTGAGAGTCGTAGCTGGCGTCGACGATGGCCATGAACCAGTCGATCGCCAACACCCTCTGGAGACGATCCTCGATGCCATGCCACAGCCCAGCATCATGGACCATCTGGCACAGACGCTGGCCAGTCGATCACATCGCCGCCATGGTTATGAAGTGAGTACTGTTGCGTAGGTGCGTACAATGTGGTGGATGCATTGGAATGGAGGGGCGCCTTTATATAAGTGCAAACTGTGTTGCATTCACATTGTGCTGCCTCCTTTCCGCATCCTCCTCCCTACTTCCCTCGGCATGATACTAATTGAAAGAGGATGCATCATTGGCCGTTCAACATTTTGGGAACCGCTACCCTCTCCCTCGTCTGCACTAAAGCCGTATCGGGAACTGTCCTAGTTTACTCAATAGTATATTTTTACCATCCTGGTTTACTAGTACTAGCTGTCAAAATGGATAGTACTACGCCGCCCGCTGCACGCCCGGCTGAACACGCCTCGTCGCCTCCATCAAACGCCTCCATTAAACCCGTATGCAAACCGAGAAACCTACTCCGGCCACACGTCCGTTCATGAGCGGGCCGGAATTAAATGCAACACCGGCCGAGCTCCTCCCTCAGTTTAAACGAGGCAGACACCGGCCAAGCTCCTACCGTCCGCCCTCTATTTAAACAAGGCCAGACGGCGGGCAAGAATCGCATCCCTCCGCCGCTCCCCCATCTCCTCCTTCACCATCTTCTTCACTCTCCGATGCCTTCCGAGGAGCCGTTCTCTGGCATACTAGCCGGCTGGGTGGCCCGCCGAGCCCTCCGGATACGAGCGAAGCCGCTCGGTGCTTCACCTACCTCGCCTGGCCCGATGGAGCCAGTTGCCGCCCCAAGCCGGCGCGTGGCTCAGCAACTCGCCGCCCCAGTTCAGCTGGATGAGGAGTGTCAAGTTGCTCCACGCCGGCACGGCGGCATGGGCGTCATCACTGCCGTGTTGTACCGCGCCACAAGTGTCTATGGCCGCACCTCCCGTGTCTGCGGTGGCCGTGCCTCCTGTGTCTGTGGCCACGCCTCCCGTGCCTGGGACAGCGCCATGTAGGCAGAGACAGAAGCCAGGTGCGCGGAGAGAGATGAGTCGTTGGCCAGCTTCTCCGTGTCCGCCGCCATCATCGAGGAGAAGTAGAACACGGGAGGCCGCCACCGCTTGGGTCCCATGAAGGCCATCGCCGAGGCGACGACTACGTATACAGGTGGTCTCTTGGCTGCTTCGTTTCTTGCGAGGACCTTCGTCGACCCCGCAAGTGTCTGCCGTACATGAGGAAGACAAATGGATCCCCGGGCGGCCATTTAGATTCGGTATTAATTATACCACGAGAGCCGGATTAGCACCGCTTCGTTCATGTAAATGTAATGAAATCTGTCATGTTTATATGAAGATCCAACTTTTTTTATATGAAATCAGTCTGTGTTTGCACAAATTTCCTCTGGTTGGTTAGAGTTGTGAAAATGTATGCCGCTGGCGTTGGATGTCGTCCTCCGCGGAAGGAAGCGGGAGGAAATTTGCCGGTTGCCGTTGGAGATGCTCTTATGCTGGAAATAATAGAGTCACATCCAATCTATTTGAGTAAATTGCGCGTATGATTCTCCCTCTATAAAAAGTTAATTGCATGTACAGTGTACATGACTTGCAGGGTGGCTACAGATTCGTACAGAAAGTTAAAAAGAAACAAATCCATCCTTAATCTTGTATTCTAAGTACTCTATAGGTTCCACTGTCAGTACAACAGCGAAAGAAGTATATATAAAAAATATATAAAAATCTAAAGTTTAAGACAGATTTCAAACTCAGGTCATCGCGTTGCGAGCATTCGGTGCTAACCAGTCCACCAGATGTTCGTTGTGGATGATGCCGGAGATATATTTCTTTTTAAATAGTTACTGCGATAATTGGGGTATTTTATGTCTGCCCCGAATGATCTCAAATTCACTAGTAGCAACAAAGAAAAGGTTGCCTTGTTAATTAACAAAAAACAGGGTGAAAACTATCACATGAGGTCGGTAAAAACAAGGCACACTGGGTTAGCATCATCATCACTATAGTTGTGCGTGCACGAGAATTCTACATATTGAGGGGGGCTACAGAGAGAAAGACGTATCGAGTGTGTGTGACCGAGGCACAGAGACACAACTAGCGAATGTGTGTGTGTGTCTGTGTCTGTGTTTGTGTGTTTGAGAGAGAAGCCAATGGATAGATTAAGATCAAGATCGAGGTGTCACCCTTCTGCTATCATTGTTGGGGGTGGGGAGGGGGAGGGAGAGAAAGACGTATCGAGAGTGTGCGTGCGGTAGGCACAGAGGCACAACTAACGAGTGTGTGTGTGTGTGTGTGTGTGTGTTTGAGAGAGAAGCCAGTAGATAGATTAGTATCAAGATCGAGGTGTCACCCTACTCCTTCGGTGTCGGGAAGTGTGTGTGGGGGGGTGCTAGTGACACTTAGATATAGGGAGAAGGAGTTTGTGTGATACATATCTATATTAAGGGATAGGTAGATAGCATGTGTGCGAGGCATACTTAAAGCATCACGGAGATAAACAAGCGGTGTGCATGCAAGTGCCGAAAAAAAATGAAGAGAGAAACAATGTGTGCGCGGGTGTGTGTGTGAGCGAAATATCAAAACAAAAGGTGCTCTGCTGGAATCCCATTGTATGTATTCATATGGTTCCAGGACTCGAGTTAACCTTACGCATATGTGTGCGAGACATAGTTATACTTTGAGACATTAGTGGCGGTGGGTGGGCGGAATTAAAGGGGTGGGCGTGTTCGACAGAGAGAGCGTGTGTGTTTTTGTGTGAGAGACTTGTAGGACGGGGTAGAAAGACGAATTCTAACCTTGACGGAGGGAGAGAAATACACGAAGTGCGCGTGTGTGATTCCAATGCCCACGGAGGAATGAGATATGTATGCGTGTGAGAGAGATTGCGCAATTCATTCACGTATCACTATCTAGCGATCGTGGACGTGCATCGCTTGAACATAATCAATATCTACTTCGTATCATGGCCAACGATACAATATCGATTCAACGCTACAAAGATTGGACACTAACATATCGCATTTTTTTCAAATAGCCTTTTTCAATTGTGCATGCCAAAGTTATAGTGATGTTTCTTCAAACAACCACTGTAGTTATCATGTACATGCACCATTGTTAGTTTGGCATTCAAATTCATTAGTCTTGGATGATTTAAGGTTATATTATGAAGTAATATATGTAATATTCATATATGAATTCAACGGGTATGCAATTTATGAAATGGGGGCCATGTAATCATATGAGGTAGCAGTTTTAAGTAGCAGACTACAATATCCGTTTCTTTTGTGCATCTATATTATCCATTTGTTACTGTGCAATATAATTAAAATTAACATGTCAATGCATTGTGTTTAAAATAAATAACCAATGTCACTAAATAATATATTTACACGAGAAATACAAAGGCTGAGCGTTTGATCCGTTTTTTTTGTGAACGCGCCTCTACACCCGTACGATTGACCGCGCCTGTGTGAACGTCCAAGTTATCGGTGCATCATCCTGAGTTATTGTCTTTTTTCTAGGGTGGACTTCATACCAGTTATTAACTGCTGATGTGTGCCCCGTGTACACAGTCTCGCATGACCTTCCCGCTAGCACTGTCCAAAATTAGTTGAAACTGGATACGAACGATCCCGCGGGCGGCAAAATCTCCCGCCTCCTTCTAAACTTTCTGCCACCTAGTCTTTAGCATGCAAAATTCCCCTTTTGTCCTTGGCGCACGGAGAACAATAGTTATAATATGGCCCTCATTTACATAATAGGTCGGGGTTGCCTTGGTAACTTCCGGTTCCCCCCACCACACGACACCCCCGTTTCCTCTCCCCCTCCCGCAAAAACGACTACTCCACAGCACCAGAGCATCTTACATCATGTCGTCCGTACTTCATCGGCCTTTCTACCCCTCCCCTCTCGAAACCTTAGACTACTCATCCACCGGCGTACCAGAGCCCATTCACTGCCCGCATCGTCCACCTCACCGGATCTGCTTCTGCGGCCGCATCTACCCCTCCCACCTCCCCTAGAAACAAGTAGACTGCTCATCCACCACTGTACCACAGCCCATTCAGTGTCGGCCTTGTCCACGGCGCCGGATCTGCTTCGCCGGTTGTCGGTGTACTAAGTATTGGGTCATTAGTACCCCGTACTTGTGCACGGGCAGTTGTAGCCATACTCGCGGCCAGGCTTGTCGAGGACAGTTGGGAGGTTGATTCAAGTTATCAAAGAAACACCCAAGCCAAGGATCAGAGGATCAGCAGATAAGGAGACCCGAAGACCGAAGCCAGCCTCCCCGGCAAGATCTTGCCGGGGTGACCTGCGAAGCCCGACAAGATTTCACGCCCGGCAAGATTCGGCGCCCGGCAAGATTCAGCGCCCGGCAAGATTCTGCCACTGTGCCACCGCTTCGGCACAGCAACAAGCCTGACATTCTGGGTCCTTCTCTGGATGCGTGGCAAAGTGCCAGTGGAGGAGAGCTTAAGCGGTGCTGATGGGATGGCCCCTTTTTCCATCCCCAAGAAAGTGAGGACACCTAAACGGACACCTCACGATGCATTAAATGCATTCGTCCTAATCCGTCAGTGGTTAGGTATGATGACCCTGTAACTACTTTACACCTCAATGTATGTACATTTTGCCACTGTGGTGACCCCTTTGAACGTATAAAAGGAGGCCCAAGGCAACTGCTACAGGGGAGGAGAATCTTCTGGCCCATTCTGCATGCGTAGCTGCTCTTTGAATGTACTGTTCATTGCAAGCGCTCCTGGAGCCTGGGCTCGAGAACACTCATAATAAAACAAGGCAGGAGTAGGGTTTTATGCTGATCAGCGGCCCGAACCTGGGTAAAATCGCCCCGCGTCGATCATTGGTTCTGCTCTTTGTGCATACCTCTCTCCCTGCCGAATCGTAAAGGGCTCCTTTGGGGTCCCTTAGGTGTCGCACGCCGACATCTTTGGCGCGCCAGGTAGGGGAGATTGAAGGTTGCGTGAACCTGATCCAGTGATCGGCGCCTTAGTTTCTTCATCATCTTCATCATCATGCCACCCAAGAAGAAGAGTGCCGCAACGCCACAACCATCTACATCCGTTTTGCCTGTGCCCTCGCGTACGGGTGATGGCGTGGATGCAGAAGGAAGAGGTTTAGAGCCTCCATGGCGTTCCGGTGATCCAAGCCAGGCGAGCGGCGTCGTTCGCAGTGGCAGCGGCAACCCACACGCCGCTGGAACCAGAGATGGAGCTGTGCTGCCCACGGGCGGTGCAACAAACTCCAGAGATCGGAGGACGCCTTCTAGGGCTCCCGCGCCGGTGCAAGCGTCACGGCCTTCCCAGGTCGTGTACGATGAGCAGCGTCATGGCGCTGGTGGTTCAGGGCGTCCCCATGGAAAGACTTTTGCACATCGATCCCAAGGTGCGCAGGCCCAGCATGCATGTCAAACTGCCGGCGAAAGTGGCGCGCGGTTGCGTGATCGTGATGGTGCTCCTTCTAACATTGTTAGGAGTCAGAGCACCTCATGTACCTCGCACCTGTCGCCGCCGCCTACACCAGCGGAAGCTTTGGCACATGCGCAGCTGCTCCTCGATTTCCCTCCTGCTCTGGAGAAGATGGAGGAGTGGTGAGCTACTATCCAGAGCATCATTGGCTTCACCAACAAAGATGGGCCGCAGGAGGCAGGGCCCTCACAACAGCGGTCCATCGATCCGGCGCGAGCCGATGCGGAGAAGACCGGAGGTGGTGCGACCACGGTGCACTCCCCTCCACGACACCTGCGGCGGTCGACAACCCGGCGGACTGATGGCCGTGATGATGATTCCATGGTGTCGTCCGATCCACGGATGCGTCGCGACCAGTATCAAGTTCTCCAGGAACGAAGCAAAGAGGACGCTCGAACTACCATCGAGCAGCGACGGGAAGCGCGCTATCAATCTGATAAGCACGCAGGGCCCGCTGTCGATGAGCCTGTGCCAGGGGACACAGGCGACTTGCCTTACGAGGTAGGTACTCCAGCGTTTACCCGTGAGCTGCGGCAAGTCCAGTGGCCCAATTCCCGAACCTCCAAGCCAGAGGTCCCGGAGAAATATGACGGCAAGACTCACCCCTCGGAGTTCTTGAGCATCTACACCATTGCGGTGCAGGCTGCTGGGGGCCGAGACGACAAGATACTTGCCAACTACTTCCCGTTGGTGCTCAAACCCAACGTCAGGTCGTGGTTGATGCATCTGCCGGAGAATTCTATTTCTTCTTGGTCAGATCTGTGCCATCAGTTTGTTGGCGCCTTTGTTGGAGGCCACCAAGCTCCTGGCCAAGAGAGTGATTTGCATATCATCCCTCAGAAGGAGGGCGAACCCCTGCGCAAGTTTATCCAGAGATTTAGCCGAGTGCAGTATAATATTCTCGATGTTCACCCTGCCGCTGTTGTTAGCGCGTTTCATCAGAACATGCGTAACCGCAAAATGTGTGAAGAGCTGGCGATGAACAAGGTCAGGAGTATTGCCGAGCTTTACGCTTTGGCCGACAAGTGTGCTCGGGCTGAAGAAGGGAGGAAACTCCCTGGTGAGGCTGTTGGCGCAGGGGGCAAATCGGAAGATGAAGACGCTGTAACCCTGCCAAGGAAAGGACGGCGGCGGAACAAGAAGCGCAGAGGCAAGGCCGTACTTGCCGTCGAGGAATCCGGCAACCCCGGCACCGCCAAGAAGGCCAAGGTTGACGACCCCGGCAAGGAAGTTGCCGGGTGCTCCTCCTGCCAATCCTTGGCGGCTGCCGACAAGTCGGAAAGCTCCGGCAAGCAGTATTGCAAGATCCATCGCATCAAGGGCCACGATCTCCAAAACTGCCGGCAAGTCGAGCAGCTTGTCGAGAAGCAGAGAGCTGAATATGAAAGATGAGACAAGGAGAAGGCCCATGACGGTGCTGACGGGTCCGGCAAGAAGCGCGGTGGCTGAGGGGGTCGCCGCGGCAAGGCCAAGCAACAGAGGGAGAGGCCCGCTCGAGGCCGTGACAAAGAAGAGGGTGATGATGATGATGATGAAGAAGATGATGAGTCCAGTGAGCAAGAATTTCAGAAAGCTACAGAGGCCATGTGTATCGACGGAGGCGCCTCATTGCATTCTTCCCACCGTCGACTTAAACAGTGGGTGCGAGAGGTTAATGCAATGGAGCCATCACTAGATGCATGTAAGCCCCTGAAGTGGTCCAACACGCCTATCATTTTCGACGCCGAGGATCACCCTGATCGCACAATCGCGGTCGGGTGCTTGCCATTGTTGGTTTCACCGACAATCCGCAACCTCAAGGTGACGAAAATGCTAGTTGACGGTGGGGCCGGACCGAACCTAATCTCGCCGGATGTGCTCAAGAGGCTCCAAATTCCTGATGAAGATCTCGAGGAAACGGGCATGTTTCAAGGGGTCAATCCAGGAAGGACCCAGCCAAAAGGCAAGATTACGCTACCGGTGACATTTGGTAGCAAGCTCAACTACAGGACAGAGAAGGTAGTGTTTGATGTCGCCAAGATCCCCATGTCATACAATGGGATCCTTGGCTGCCCAGCGCTGGCTAAGTTCATGGCGGCATCACACTATGCATATAATGTGCTGAAGATGCCCGGGCCGTTGAGTGTCATCACTATCCACTCTGAAAAAAAGGATGCGCTCATCTGTGCCGACCAACTCTACCGGGAAGCAGTTGCAGTACCTGCCGTCAAGGCATCTGCTCCTGCCGCTGGAACTCCCGGGGGGAAGAAGAAGATCGGCAAGAATCTTGGCGCAAACTCTGGCAAGCGCACTTCCGTTGAGGACGCACCAGAGAGTTCCACCGGCAAGAACAAGAAATCCAAGGCTGCTCCACCAGAGACCAAGAAGGTGCCCATCAGGGAGGACGGAACGGGAGGAACTTTCACCATAAGTTCCACCCTAGATGACAAATAGGAAAGCGCGCTCATTGCCTTCCTGCGGGCGAATGTCGACGTGTTTGCATGGCAACCGTCTGACATCCCCGGTGTTCCCAGGGAGGTAATTGGGCACCACCTTGCTGTCTGTCCTCACGCGTGGCCCGTCAAGCAGAGGGTTAGGAAGCAAGCCTTGGAGCGGCAAGAATTCATTGCCGAAGAAATCAGGAAGCTGGAAGCAGCAGGATTGGTCAGAGGAGTGCTTCACCCAACGTGGTTGGCTAATCCGGTTGTGGTGCGCAAGGCGAATGGGAAATGGAGGTTGTGTATTGATTATACAGATATCAATAAAGCCTATCCAAAAGATCCCTTTCCCTTGCCGCGCATCGACCAAATTGTGGACTCCACTGCTGGTTGTGATCTACTGTCGTTCCTTGATGCCTACTCAGGGTATCATCAGATCTTTATGGCAAAAGAAGATGAAGAAAAGACCGCATTTATCACCCCATGTGGTACGTATTGTTTTATACGAATGCCTTTCGGGTTGAAAAGTGCTGGCTCTACATTTCCGAGAGCGGTCCAAATTGGTTTTGAGCCTCAGCTCCATAAAAATATGGAGGCATACATGGATGACATAGTGGTCAAAACCAAAGACAAAGCGACGCTCATACAAGATCTAGAAGAAACATTTGAAAATCTGCGCAAGATCAATTTGAAGCTCAATCCTGAGAAGTGCGTGTTTGGTGTTCCTTCCGGCAAGCTTCTCGGATTCTTTGTATCTCAGCAAGGGATCGAAGCGAACCCTGACAAGATCAAAGCTATTGAGCAGATTGAAGCGCCAAGACGCGTCAAGGATGTATGTCGTCTTGCCCGCTGTGTTGCTGCCCTAAGCAGGTTTATTTGCAAATCTGCTGAGCGCGCCCTGCCCTTTTTTAAAATTTTGAAGAAGGCAGGTCCAATGAAATGGACTCCAGAAGCGGAGGCTGCGCTGCAAGATTTGAAGAAATACCTTTCTTCTCCACCGACACTAGTCGCGCCTAAACCACAAGAGTCGTTGCTGCTGTACTTAGCAGCGACAAATCAAGTGGTTAGTGCTGCGTTAGTGGCACAGAGAGAAGCTGATGAGGAGGCAACACCAGCGGCAGGACCGCCAAGCGACGCGGCGGGATCTTCCCCAGCAAGGGTTGATCCCGGCAAGACAGGATCTGCGCAGTCAGAAGAACCAGTGCAAAAGAAAAAGGTGGTGCAGCGCCCAGTTTATTTTGTTAGCTCCCTTTTGCAAGGGGCTAGGTCAAGATACTCTGGTGTGCAGAAGTTGCTCTTCGGCCTCCTTATGGCCTCGAGGAAGCTGCGCCATTATTTTCAAGCACATGAAATTACCGTCGTCACTCGCTTTCCGTTGCAACGAATTTTGCGAAATCCAGAAGCAACTGGCAGGGTTGTGGAGTGGGCGTTGGAGTTGTCAAGCTTTGGTCTCAAGTTCGAAAGTACTTCGACAATTCAGAGCAGGGCTTTGGCAGAGTTCATTGCGGAATGGACCCCAACGCCAGATGAAGAGGTTCAAGAAATGACTCTCCCCGGCAAGGAAATTGATCAAGAATGGGTTATGTACATTAATGGGGCTTTCTCGCTGCAAGGCGCCGGTGCTGGCGTGCTGCTTGTTGCACCCACTGGAGAGCACCTCAAGTATGTAATCCAGATGCATTTTCCCCGGGAGAGTTCGACAAACAACACTACGGAGTATGAGGGGCTGCTTGCCGGTCTCAGGATCGCGGCAGACCTTGGTATCAAGAAGCTCGCCATCAGAGGCGATTCGCAGCTTGTTGTCAGGCAACTTAACAAGAATTATCAGAGTCCATTGATGCAAGCTTACGTGGATGAAGTGACAAAAATGGAAGAGCGCTTTGACGGTCTGCAAATGAAGCACATTCCTCGTGCCGAGAACAGTATTGCTGACGACCTGTCAAAGCGCGCTGCCCTCAAGTTGCCTGTGGAATCAGGAACTTTTGTGCTCCATTTGACTCAACCATCTATGGCACCATCAATGAGACAAGAAAAGAGAAGAAAGTTGAATTCTGGGCAGTACTTTCCGGCAGAGCTCCCTGGAGCCGCCGGCAAGGAACTTGCCGGGATCAGCGACAAGCCTGCCGGGGAACGACAGGCTCCGGCGGAACCTCACGCTTTCGCTGTCGAGACAAATGTTCCCCTGGCGGAAGAGATGCCTTTAGTCCTAGCTGTCAAGCCCCAGGCTCCAGCATGGGCACAACACATTGTCCATTTCCTTCAGACAGGAGAGCTCCCTGAGGAACAGGAAGAGGTGGAAAAAGTAGCCCGTCGGTCTGTTATGTACAAGTTCGTCGATGACGTCCTGTACAGAAAGAGACCAAATGGTGTGAAATTGAAGTGTATTCCTCGGGAGGATGGACTAGAGCTGTTGGCAGAGATACATGGAGGCATATGTGGCTCTCACATAGGATCAAGAGCACTTGTCGGGAAAGCATTCCGGCAAGGTTTCTTTTGGCCCACTGCTCTCCAGGATGCAACTGCACTAGTAACCAATTGTGAAGCGTGCCAGTTTCATTCGAAGAAATCACATCAGCCAGCTCAAGCTCTTCAAACGATCCCTCTCTCCTGGCCATTTTCGGTCTGGGGGCTCGACATACTGGGCCCCTTCCCCCGTGCTACCGGGGGCTTTGAGTACTTGTACGTTGCAATCGACAAGTTCACAAAGTAGCCTGAGGTGGAAGTGGTGAGAAAGGTGATAGCACAATCAGCCGTCAAGTTCTTTAAATGAATAGTTTGCCATTTCGGTGTGCCTAACAGGATCATCACCGACAACGGCACGCAATTCACAAGTCGCACCTTCATGCTGTATGTCCAAGACCTTGGCGGCAAAATTTGTGTTGCCTCTGTTGCTCACCCAAGAAGCAACGGCCAAGCGGAGAGGGCTAATGCTGAAGTGCTGCGCGGTCTCAGGACCAGAACCTTTGACAGGCTGAGAAAGTGCGGAAGACACTGGATTGATGAGTTGCCGGCGGTTCTTTGGTCAATCAGAATGACACCAAATCGAGCCACCGGCCAGACACCCTTCGCTCTAGTCTACGGAGCGGAAGCAGTTCTCCCCACTGAACTCATATACGGATCACCTCGAGTGCTCGCTTATGATGAGCTTGAGCAAGAGCAACTACGGCAAGATGACGTTGTGCTCCTTGAGGAGAATCGTCTTCAGGCTGCTGTGCGAGCTGCATGCTACCAGCAAGCTTTGTGCCGCTACCATAGCCGCAAAGTTCATGCCCGAAGTCTTGAGGAAGGCGACCTTGTTCTTCGATGGATTCAGTCCGCCAAGAATTCAAACAAGTTGACGCCGAAGTGGGAAGGCCCTTATCGGGTAGTTCGAGTCACCAGGCACGGCGCTGTCCGCCTGGAGACCGAAGATGGCGTTCCAGTGAGCAACTCCTGGAATATCGAGCATCTTCGCAAGTTCTACCCATAAGGCGCGGTTGCCGGGGGCCCCCGGCAACCACCTTTTTGTACAAGTCTTACCGGCAAGGCATGTAATCCTTTGTACAAAGCCAGGCGCAGACCCTGAGCCCAGATGAATAAGTTTAAGTGTTGTGCATTTCCTTATCGATTTCCATGTTCATATATATATATATGCATGCTTGTCTAAGATGTTGTATGACACTTGTTCCCAGTAAGTTCTAACGAACCGCCAAGGTTCCATATCTTTATTTTCTCTTCTTTCTTTTTCTCAAAAGACAGAAGGATTCCTCCCGTGCACGTTTGCCGGGGGGGGGGAAGGAAGATATGAGTACCAGTTGGCGATGTTCAGAATTGATGCCTTACCGGAAGAAGAACAGCGAAAGAAAGCTAAGTTATAAAACTTAAAGCAAGTTTCTTTTATTACAAAGTTATTTTCCTTATACGATTTCAACTTTTGTATGGAAAACCTGCACGCGAAGGAACCCTTGTCGTAATCGGTTGCGCCCTTATTTTGTTTCGAGTCCGCTCAATAATTTAAGTGGCTGCACTAAGAACGCCAAGGTGCCTTGCCGGCCGCTGCACCTCCAGCAGGCTGCTGAAGTCCCGCACCCAGCGCTCGCGGCAGGTTGCGCGCCGGCAAGTTTTCAGTAAGCGTAGGGTGTACTCCGTACATAAAGAAATCAGACAAGGGAAATAGCATGCATATACCCAAACATACGCAAGTTATATTACATCAATAAATTATCGCAGTTCTAACATATGACTTGATTGTCTTTTGGCATGGAATGGTGGCGACAAGGAAAAATGAGGCGGCTAGTCCCTGCGTCGGCCCTCGATCCTCTTGATTGAATCTACCTTCTCGAGGATGGGCGCGACAAGCTCCTCAAGTTCCTTGAGATCTGCATCCTTCGGCAAGTGGTTGAGCACGTTGGTGAGATCAACGCCAGGGTTATTATACACCACCTTGACGAGTACCTTGCGGAGGACGGCTCGGCAAAGTTTGCGGGATTCATTGGCCAGTTGGGTCGCTCAGTTGGACTGTAGCAGCTTCAAAGCGTCAATGATGCTTTCGAAGAACATGGTCAACCTGGCGCTCGAAGATATCCTTTCTTTGGAGGAATACCTGAAGTTTTGCAGGCCATCCTGGCCCATGGTTGACAATTGTGCAGTGAGCTTCTCCGCGGCGTCGACAAGGCGATCAGTCCAGATTTTCACTCCCTTTTCATAGTCAATTTGGGCGGCGACAGCGCTCTTAAGCAAGTTCCTCTCTTCCTGAAGATCTCTGCTTAGGGCCTTCTCACGGGCCCTGCCATCCTTAAGAGACTTCTCCAGTGTGGTCAGCTTTAGCTTCAGATCGGCAATGGCATCGTTGGCTGAAGTGAGTTGTTTGGTCTTGTCGGACATGGCAACTTGCATCTCCGCCAGGCTGTGGAGAGTTTTCTCCCTGTCCCCTTTGAGCGTCGAGAGCTCCTTGCCGTGTTCTTCAAGATCCAACTCCAGCTTCTTCACTTTGTCGCTCAGCTCGTTCTTGGCGGCCTCTGCAGCCTCGGCAGCATCGACGGCCTCCTTGAACTTGCTGGCGTGATCTACAGTTAGAGCTTCGAGTGCCTCCTTGTGCTTTTGCTCCAGCTCCTGGATCCGCTGTGCGACAAGTTTATCGATCTCCTCATCTTTGCCGCGAAGCTTGGTAGTGAGCGCCTGCTCACGTGCGACAAGATCTTCCTCATGGGCGTCAAGTGCAATGCGACGCTCCGTCAGGAGAGCATCTTCAGCGGCAGTTCTTTGTGCAGCTTCTTCCTGCGCTTTCTCTAGGTCAGATTGTTTCAAGAGGAGCTCCGTCCAGTTTTGGCTCACTTGTTCCCGGCTGGCAGTCAACTCTTGAAGGGCCTCGGCGTACCAGATTTGCATCTGCTCGACGCGCTTCTGAAAATCTGCTTCGGCTGCTTCAACAACTGCCATTCTGGAATCTGCTTTCTCTTTCCGAGCATGGTGGAGTGCTTGGAGCTTGCGGAAATTTTTGCCCATGGCCTGGAGGAGCTGATCTTCTTCAGATTTGTCACTGCTGGCACTTGGATCATCAACAATTTCGAGCCCGGCAGTGGCGATGATTTCTTCATCAAAGGTTCCTCCTTCAGTCGATGTTTCAATATTTGTCGTGCCCGGCAAGTTGATGAATAAGTTGTCGCCAACCTTGAGATATTTGCTTGATGAGGGAGCTTCGGATGTCGATGGTTGGTCCTCGACATTTGTCTCGCCGGTGGCTGGGGGCTCTGTGGCCGATGTAGCGCCTGGCGCTCCTGCGGCAGGAATGCTGTCAGTGTGGTCATCAGTCTCCTCGCCGGCCCTCTCGGCAGGATCCTTGGCGGTTTCTTCGGCAACATTTTCGCCGACCTCGACAGTGGCATCTTTGGCGGCCTCGCTAGCGGCGATCCTGTCAGCTTCGGCGGCGGCGTCTCTGGCGGTCTCCTCGATGACAATGTCGGCATCCATGTGTTCCATCACAGGGAATTCTGGAAGACGAAGGAAGGAAACCAAATAAGATTAAGATTGAAGTTCAAGAAGACAAAAAGAAAGAAAGATAAAGAAAAGGATAGTAAGCGCTCTAAGGCAAACAGTTACCTATGTCGAGTTGTTGAGGGGTGGCCTCGCCCCTCCCGGCAACGTTGGTTGTCGGGGAAATGTTGCCGGTATCCATGCATACCGGCTCCTCCTCAACCAAGATAGGCTCGTCGGCGGTAACTCTTGCCGGGGATGCGCTTGTGGGCGGCGCAGTAGATGGAGGCGGCACGACGGGGGCGGTTTCCACCTCTCCCTATTGCTGTTCTTCTCCTGCAAGCCCAAAGATATCTGTGGCAAGGGTAAAAACCTCAGCGCCCGCCAGCGGAAAACGAGTGGAGAACTCACGCTGGGGGCTGCGTTGAGGGCTGAGCCCTGGACTGACGACGACAATTTCCGGCGCGCTCGTAGAGCCAGCCGGGGGCTCGTCGCCCGTGGAAGTTCACAACCTCTTCGCCACCCTTTCTGCCAAGGTTTCTGCATCGCTGCAGAGACAAGACAAAGCAAGGCTATGAGATTACTCCAAAATTTGGAAGATAAAGGCTATGACAGGATACTTACTCTTCCTCTTCTCGTTCTGGGCTAAAGCCGAAGATGTCGAAATCGACCTCCGTTGCAATGTCCGTGTGAGGGGGAGGAGGAGGGTTCCTGGGTTGCTTGGCTGTAGCAGGTGCAGGGGATTGGCGAGATTCTGCCACCTCAGCCTCCGGTGCGGTTGTGTGAGACGCTCCTGCCGCTTCAGCAGTTGCCGCATGTGCGGGTCTTGCGTGCCGCGCAGGTTGCTGTCGAACCCCTGGCCGCGGCACAGTCTTGCCGGCCGCCTTCTTGCCGGGAGTCTCACTGCTCGAAGAGGGTTGGCTTGCCGGGATGCCAGAAGCGGCCTTTCGAAGAACGCGCTTGGTCTTCTTCGGAGCTGGGGGCTCCTCCTGCGGCTCTTCTTCGGCTACGTCCTCGTCGGACGAGCCCTCGGCAGCCGCGCTGCTCTGTTCCCCGCCAGCCTCAACCTCCCCGGCAGGATTTTCTTCCATCACAACCTTTGCGCCGCTGGTTTCCCATTCTGTGAAACCGACGCTGCCAGCCTCCGCGGCAAGATTCACTTCCTCCACCCTAGAGGCAATATACGCCACTTCTTCGTCAGTGGTGGCGCGAATGAGGCCCGTCTCTTCCCGGATGGCCCTCTCCGACAAGTTGTCGAAGAACTTTTGTGCTTCCTCCTCGGTTGGCTCGGCCCAAGTCGCGTCAAGACCGTGGGCGTTGAACATTGGCATGAAGGCGATGATTGACCCCAGGGCGGAGTTGTTGCACAAAGGAACAATTCTTGCCGGCAACCGATGTTTGTCATCGCGCTGGAATAGCTTGTGGCGGAGAGCACCGAGCTGCATGGCCGTCAAATTGTTGTTCAGTCCAGGGCGCAGCCTCATGATATCCGCTGCGTTCCAGTACTCCCAAGCTGGTCTTCCCCTGCTCTGTAGGGGGGCGATGCGGCGGCGGAGGAAATCGAAGCCAATCATCTCCATTGTAAGCCCGTCAGCTTTCAGGCGAAGATCCTGGTGGTGGCGATTGTGAGCCTCTCTGTAACATCCCAGATCCTAACCCTGTCTTCTAGCTAATTAACCTGCCATGTCATCATATTTTACTAAGTCATAAATGCCACTTGTCTTAAATCAAATTCTAATTCAAATTTAAATTGCAAGTCAAATAATTATTTCTTCAAACATCCAAACTAAAATATACATAATGTTGCAAATATTTCAGATGCAATTATAAAAATATAATCCATATTAATTGAATTGGTTAAGTCACTCTAACAGCCTCAACAATACCTAAACAGCAACCTTTTCATCCATTTCTTTTAATCCAAAATGCAGATGGAATTATATTTTGTCCAAACCACTTTTTGGGGGTAGGTAATATTGTACTATAATTTTCAGTCCAAGTCTCATGTTTTTTAAAAGTCAACAAGTGGCTAAGCATTTGTCGAAACAGAATGAATAAAAGAAAAACAAAACGGAAGTAAACAAAGAAAGGACAGAGGCCTACCTGGCACTGGGCTGAAGCCACAGTGCGGCCCAGGCAGCCCAGCAGGCCTCCCCCCACCTACTTCGCCTCGCTGTCATCGTCTCCATGGACGACGGTGCTCCGTCAGTCGCAGCGCGCCACCGTGACGGGGAGCAGAGCGCGAGGGGATAAGGCCGCGCCGTGCCTTCTCCCCTAGACGCCTCACCACTCCTCCCTCTCATCTCGCTCACCTCCTTCCCCTCGCTCGCACTGCTCAGATCCCTTTTCCCCACTCTGCCCGAGCGAGCGCACCGCCGCCCTCCGTCGCCACCGCGGCCACCGTCTTCGCCTCGCCTCACCAAGCTGCCGTAGAGGACCACCGACGTTCGCCCGTTCGTCTGGGAACCTCAGGTGGAGCCGGGAGGCACCGCTGGCACTGAATCGACGCCGCCTCCTCCGTTCGGTCGCCGCCGTCTCCCTTGACTCCGGCAATGCCTCGGCAGCTCCTAAGCCTCCGAAGAGCCTCCGAAGAGCTCCCTCGGTGAGCGGCCATCCTTCCCCTCTCTTTCCCTGTTGCCCTCGAGCTCTAGCCACCGTCGCCATTATCGCCCGAGCCCAGGTCCGCCGGCGAACTCGTAGCCGCCGCGCTCGGTCTCGACAAGCCAAGCCATGGCCTCCAACGAGTTCCTGGAGGCCCGTAGAGCTCGCCAGCGCCGTTTGTTGGCTCGAACGCAGTCGTAGCGTAGGTTTCACCGATGCCCGACTCCGGCCGTCCGCCACGGTCGCCGTCGCCGTTGTTTCCGGCCACCTCCGGCCTGGAGACCGCCACCGTTGGGTGCGCGCCGCTCTGCCCGTTCGAACCAGCCCTAGCACGCGTCGAACCGAGCCCCCTAGCGTTTTTCCGGTGAGTTCCCGACGCACCGCCGCGCAAACTGGCTCACCAGAGCTCTGCCGGCGCCGGCGCTGAGCTGGCAGCCCGCGTGGTGCCTCTGGGTCGCTGGCAGCTGGGTCCCGCAGGGCCCAGTTGACCAGTTGACCTGGTCAACTGTGATGACGTGGCAGCCATGGCCACTGACCAGTGGGCCCGCGTGGTTAATTAAGCTAATAATGTTTAATTAAATAAAAACTGATTAGTTTAGCCTAATGTCTCACTGACAAGTGGGCCCATGCCCCTAATTAACCCTGGTAATTAGTTTAATTCACTGTTAAGGTCACAGAGGCTGACATGTGGGTCCCACTGGACCCACATGTCAGGTTTGACTGGTCAGCCGTCCTGTTGACTTGCTGATGTCAGCATTACCTCATGCTGACGTCATAATTCATTTTCTGTAAATAAATAAATTCCAGAAATTCAAATAAACTTTGAAAATTAATAACTTTTAAACCGTAGCTCAGATCGAAAAAGTTAAAACATGAAAGTTGCTCAGAACGACGAGACGAGTCTGATCGTGCCGTCCGTTTCTTTGTCGGAACCCCCAACGTAGAAAAACTCGTAACTCCGGACCCGTATCCGGCAGATGAATAGTGCACACACTTTGGTAAATAAATCCCAGATTAATTCTAAAAATAACTAAAATGACTTAGATGCATATTTAGGCAACCCTGCACTGCATCATAGCATCACACGCACCGTATTGCATTTGTTTGCATTATGTTTACCTGTTTCTTCCCCCTCTTCTCTCTCGGTAGACCCCGACGTTGACGTAGCTCCCGAGGCAGACGCAGCTCAGGAGTACGACTACGTCCCCGACGACACCACAGGCGACCTTGCCCTTGCCCCAGAGCAAACAGGCAAGCACCCCCATTTTGAACATGCCTATATCGCCTATTCTCTTCTCTCTTATGCTTGCATTAGAACTGCTACTGCTACTGTTTTCCTATATCTACTGCATAGCCTGATTATTGTAACCTGCCTTGCTACCTTGCTGGTTATCCTAGACTGATTAGTATAGGCTGGGTAGAGTCCCGACAGAGACCCCCACTTGATCCCGACTGCCCCGCTGGATATCAGAAGACCCGCTCATCGGGATTGAAGACTAGACTCTGGCACCGCACATCACTTCCCCTAAGATGCTCGACACTACTGGGTTACTATCGAGTGCCGAGGGTGATACCTCGTCAGCACTTCTGATGTTAACCTTGTAGGTTAGTTACTCGGTCGTGGTAAGCGAGGGTGATTCCTCCTACACCACCCCCGATAACGACATCGTCGTGCAACACCTCAAGTGTGGACCTCGAGGGTGATTCCTCCTTCGTTCACCTTGACTATAACATCAGGTGGGATTCCATCGAGGGTGATTCCTCAGGGCTCCCCTGGTGTCAGACACACAGATACTGTTGTTGATTTCACTTGCACTAAACCATGTTACTAAAGACGGGTCGGCCCTGAGGGGTACCCGCGCGAGCTTAATGCGAAGTGTTGTGGAGTCGGGTTGACCTGGATGGTGCCCGCGAGATAACTACGAGGTGTGGCCGGGCATTCCTAGCCCTTGCCGCAAGTCCTCGAGACGGGGCGACGGGGTCACATCGATCGTGAGTCTCTGCTCGTTTCCGCGCGCTCCTAATCCACTACGGTTTGGATATTTGATCCGAGGGGCCTCTGGCCCGATAGCACTAACCATCATGTGGGCATAGTATGGGCATTCTGCGTCGTATACATCAGCCGAAGCTTGTTTGACGTCAGTATGGAGCGGCGCACGCCGAGTTGGACTGGGAACGCAACCGCGCTTGTATAAGGGGTTGCTAGGTCTGCTCTCGGTGGCCCCGTAACGTGCAGGAGTTCCCGGGGCGATGGCCCAAGACCCCTGGGGGCATAGGTTTAGTCCGGCGTGCTGACCTCTCTTATAAGCCTAGGTCGGGTTGCGGCGTGTTGCTTAGCCGAGGCCGGGCATAACCCAGTAAAGTGTGTCCGGCCAGAGTTAAGCGAGCGTGGTGGGTAACTTGGTGCACCCCTGCAGGGAAGAAACTTCTATCGATAGCCTGTCCTACGGTAACGGACACTCGGAGTTGTATCCTGATCGGTACAACTAGAACATGAGATGAGAACTGGATAGTACGGCTCTGGGATTGCTTTCTCGCAGGGAGTCGAGAAAGGATCTCAGGTCGAGGTTGATGATACTACTACTACTTTACATTATGTTCATCTGTTCTCTTCTATTGCTGCAAGATTGTCGAAGATTACTGAAGAAGCTAGTCTTCGATAGGACTAGGCTTCCCCCTCTATTCTGGCATTTCTGCAGCCAGTCCACATATACAACCATTCCTTTGACAATGTTGCATATGTAGTGTAGATCCTTGCTTGCTGAGTACTTCGGATGAGTACTCACATTTGCTTTACTTTCTTTTTCCCCCATATTCCATTTGATGCCACCAGACGACGGAGCCCCTGAGCCAGACGCCCCAGCCGACGACCGGTACTACTACCCGCCTAGCGAGTACTACTACTACGAGGAGCCGTTTGACGACCAGGAGTAGGATCGGAGGGTCCAGGGCAGGAGGCCTATGCCTTTCGATCGTAGTATTTTATTTTACCCCGCCTCTGTGAAGGCCTATTTCTCTCTCTCTGTAAAATATCTGTACCTAGATATCTGATGCTTCCGCTGACGCTTGTATGCCAACGAGCTATGTATTCGAGCCCTCGAGGCCCTGGCTTGTAATATAAAGCTTGTATGACTTTATTTATGTTTTAGAGTTGTGTTGTGATATCTTCAAGTGAGTCCTTAGGCTTGATCGTGCGCATTTGTGTGTATGATTAGTGCACGATTAAGCCGGGGTCGTCACACTCTCGTCCTCCTCGGCGAGATCGCTCCAGTCACTACTGCGGACCACCTTCTGCCGTCGAGCCGAACAGAATGGATGGGGATCTGCTTCCTTGATCCAGCACCACTCAGACCGCCATTCATCCCACTTCTCGCGGTAAACTCCATCTAGGTATATCTCCTTATTCCAAGCCCGTGGAATCCAGGCGATAGAACCGAAAAGGGCCTCCCCCTTTTGGATGAGAGGAATAAAGTAATGGCGGAAGAGGGCGGTATTGGGAACTACTCCGGCAAAGTTTTCACAAAGATGGGCGAAGACAGACATGCACATTACGGCGTTCGGCGTGAAATCAAGAAGATGGAAGCCGTATGTGTACATAATATCGTTGAAGAAATCAGAGAAAGGAGGACAGAGTCTGCAATAGAAATAAGCGGTGAAGAAGTGATATCTGTCAGGACCGCTATGGAACAAGAACATGGAATCACGCGAGTCGCGGGGTGAGCTTGTGTCCCCTTCGCCCACATGCACTGGTACCAGTTCTTCAAAGCCCTCGCATCGAGCGTCGGAGCGAAGACGACGTACTTCTTCCGCATCTTCACCAGCTCGCTCTCCGGGACATCGGCCTTCGTCTCCTTGCTCTTGCCTTTGCCCTTGCTAGCCTTGGGCGGCATGGCGATTGCGAAGGCGGAGGTTGAGGATAGAGCGGGTGCGGAAGCGAAGAGCGGATGAGAAGGAGTCTGGCTTTGAGCTCGAGAGGGGAAAACAATGGTGGAGTCCAGATTGAGAAGGAGAGGGGGGAAATAGGCTGCGCCTCTGCAGTTTCCCTTTTTATGGGGAAGGAGCGAGGCCGCCTCTTTTACTCCCCAATGTAAATACGCCTCTGCAGGCACGCTGCAGTTGCAGCCTTTCAGCGCACGCTTCCCACGTCGCGCATTCAGCGCACGTAGTGGGGTGCACAGTAAGCGGGATATTTATGAGCAGTTAATCCCCTGCCACGTGTGCCCGTGCACTGTTTGGGCCTAGCCCAACAACGCCTCGCACTCGTGTGTGGCCTAGGCCCGGGGGCTCCTGTCGGTGTACTAAGTATTGGGTCATTAGTACCCCGTACTTGTGCACGGGCAGTTGTAGCCATACTCGCGGCCAGGCTTGTCGGGGAACAGTTGGGAGGTTGATTCAAGTTATCAAAGAAACACCCAAGCCAAGGATCAGAGGATCAGCAGATAAGGAGAGCTGAAGACCGAAAGCCAGCCTCCCCGGCAAGATCTTGCCGGGGTGGCCTGCGAAGCCCAGCAAGATTTCACGCCCGTCAAGATTCGGCGCCTGGCAAGATTCAGCGCCTGGCAAGATTCTGCCACTGTGCCACCGCTTCGGCACAGCAACAAGCCTGACATTCTGGGTCCTTCTCCGGATGCGTGGCAACGCGCCAGTGGAGGAGAGCTTAAGCGGTGCTGATGGGATGGCCCCTTTTTCCATCCCCAAGAAAGTGAGTACACCTAAATGGACACCTCACGATGCATTAAATGCATTCGTCCTAATCCGTCAGTGGTTAGGTATGATGACCCTGTAGCTAATTTACACCTCAATGTATGTACATTTTGCCACTGTGGTGACCCCTTTGAACGTATAAAAGGAGGCCCAAGGCAACTGCTACAGGGGAGGAGGATCTTCTGGCCCATTCTGCATGTGTAGCTGCTCTTTGAACATACTGTTCATTGCAAGCGCTCCTGGAGCATGGGCTCGAGAACACTCATAATAAAACAAGGTAGGAGTAGGGTTTTACGTTGATCAGCGGCCCAAACCTGGGTAAAATCGCCCCGCGTCGATCGTTGGTTCTGCTCTTTGTGCATACCTCTCTCCCTGCCAAATCGTAAAGGGGTCCTTTGGGGTCCCATAGGTGTCGCACGCCGACACCGGTACTCTCGTCAACCACAGCACATCTGCAGCGGCTCCTTCGTACTCCCCACCGGAGACACTTCGTCCACACCCCCGGAGCGGCCCCACCGACGGCCCCGTTGACGGCCTCTGATCTTCTTCGCCGACACCTTCCTCAACCCTACCGGAGACGCTTCGCCAACACCATCCTCAACCTACCGGAGTAGCTTTGCCTATACCATTCTCAACCCTACCGGGGCCGCTGTGCCAACTCCCAAGTCCACGGCCTTAGACCCGCTTCATCGCACACTCGTGCAACCTACCAGAGCAGCTTTTGACACCATCCTGAACCCAACCACCGGAGCAGCTTCACCGACGCCCTCGTCCACGGCCTCAGATCCGCTTCGCCCACACCATAGTCCACCCTACTGGAGCCGCTCCATAAACACCCTACTCCACGGTTCTAGATCTCCTTACCGGACCCCGACAGCCAGCGCAGCGTCATCACCCTTGACGTTTCTAACCTAATTCCCATCGTCTGGCAAGATGCCAAGCACCCGCCGTGGCCTAGGTACTTGTCACCTTTAAACCCGTCCAGCATCACCTGCCCGATGTACTTCAAATATACTAACAGGTCACTGTTACATGTTATGCAGCTGGCAAGAACTACAAGGACGATGTTTCTTCTGGATCTAACAGCTTCGCAAACCAAGATCATGGACAGAGGCATTGCTATGATCTTGTAAGAGCGTCTCTCTCTTGTATTGTTGTGTGCCTGCCAGCGTGCTTTGCTAGGATTTTCGACCAGTACTCCCTTTGTGCAGATAATGATTTTCACTACTGGCTGCTAAATTAGAGATGTAGATGTCATACATGATACTCCCTACATTCCTAAATATAAGTCTTTCTAGAGATTCCACTATAGACTACATACAGAGCAAAATGAGTGAATCAACACTCTGAAATGCATCTATATACACCTGTATGTGGCCCATAGTGGAATCTCTACAAAGACATATATTTAGGAACAGAGGTAGTACATTACACAAAATCGTAGGTGGCATGTAGGAATTCCAGTGCACTACATTAGGCTCCCTTAGAGTGCCTGCTAGTCTAGTACACAGAGTCATGGCTAGTTTATGCTACGCACACAATCGTTAATTGGTGGTTTAAATATGAGCAAGGGATATGCACTGTATTATCATGTAGAGATATCTCAAATTAGCCGTGTCAACTTGCAGATGGGGTGCCGCAATGAAAAAGTACAAGATTTCTTAGTACAAGATGTATGTGTCAATTTCATGGAACATCGCAAAAAAAGGAGAGGCAACGGTGAGCCTATACAGTGTGCTATGGTAGGTCACTCCATTGCAATCATCGTGACATGTGACTTGTATGTCAGTGTTGTTGGCCAGGGTTCTTAGGGACAGTTATTTCGAGTTATCCTAAGAAAGCCCCTTTGAATATAAACTCCAGATAATAAGCCAACCAGTTCTTTTCATTGCCTGCTTTTTCAGCTTATCTGTGGTATGTTCAGTGAAAAGTCTAGATTGCATTATATGTTGTCATTTTGCGGCCCATATGAAAATTAATTTGACTTGCAAACATCACAAATTGAACCCAGTGCAGTAATTAATATGATAGGAAAACAGACCATCGATATTTGTTCAAAATGCAAATACAAAGATACCATCTACTTGGCACAATCTACTTTGGTCAATATCTCCCATAGAGAGCCCATTGCCTAATTTAAATGAAGAACATGTTGCCTAAATTTAAATGAAGAGCCATTATTTATTGAAATTCGATGGTCCAAGTGGCTGGTTATTATCATATAGCAGCACCACCTGAAAGCATCATATAGCAGCAGCAGCTCATAGCAACTCATCATACAGCAGCAGCAACAGCTAGCAATTCATCATATACCAGCAGCAGCTCATAGCAATTCATCATATAGCAGGAGCAGGAGCAGCTCATAGCAATTCATCATATAGCAGCAGCAGCTCATAGCAACTCATCATATAGCAGCAGCAGCAGCTCATAGCAATTCATCATACAGCAGCAGCAGCTCATAGCAATTCATCATATAGCAGCAGCAGCAGCAGCTCATAGCAATGCATCATATAGCAGCAGCATCTCATAGCAATTCATCGTATAGCGGATCAGAATGAAAATTTGGCAAAAAACTATGGAGATCCTCACCTTGTTGGATGACCTCATCCTTCAACAGCACCTCAAGGCCACGACCTGGGAGGAGGGGAGGGGGAACGAGGTGCCTTCTGCCGGAGTGGGGCATCGGCCGTAGTTGTGCGGCGATCGCATGAGTAGTGTGTTGGACGGACCATAGCGGAGCAGCTATTGGAGACCATGAGAGTGAGGGGCGGCGCCAGAGGGAGGAGGAGCCGGGGAGATTGGGCCCTACCCGCCGGCCATGTAGCCTAGCTGGACAGAGCATCATCGAGGAGCAGGCCAGATGGGACCTGTGGCGGCGGCTCGCTGGAGGAACCCTAGCGCTGCAGGCAGGGGATCGAGGTAGAGGGAAAGGGGAGAGGAGATGCAAGCGGGCAGGGCAATGAACGCTTGTGTGTTTTTTTTACTTGAGGGTCAGGTGTGACGCGGGCATGAGCAGTGGCATTTTGAGTGTAATATAGGCAGACAACAGAGTCATTTCGCTATTTCCCTTCCCTTCAATTTTTAGTGAGCTTCTAGGCGGAAAGCAGCCACCCCACCCCCCGAAGCGAAATAAGTAAAGCCCAAGCCCATAACTCAAAAACGAGTTCTTTACATCTTTTATGGCTTATTTTGACAATAAGCTCTAAAAAGGTGGAATAGAACTGGCCCTTAACCTGCAATTCAATTGTGCGTGACTCCTGCCTGCTATAGTGTACATTTAGGCATTATACATGGCATAACCTAATACAGGTGCATTTCATTATAGAATCTGAAATATGCAATGTTTATGTTAGTTCATACGTTGCACATGATGTTTAAATGCCCCTTAAATCTGGTCAGTCAAGTGATGGTCTTTAAGCCTCCTTCTATGCTCCTTTTCTTGATATGTAATTTAGTGTTGTGCAAGATTTGCTCACACATTTGTTCAATTGCTTGTTTGTATCAGCCAGCCATACTAGGACTGTTTGCTTTGATTACTTATTGTTCTTGACCTAACAGAGCTTTTCAATGATTTAAACACTAAGGGCTGCTGTAGTGGGGGCTTGTATAACTCATAGGTGACATAAAGGTTTGGCTGTACACTAAAGTAGGCTCTCCAAGAGTACCTAGAGGTCTAGTTTGAAGGTATGCCTAGTTTTTACACAGTGCACACATAGTAAATGCTCATTTCGTTGTGTGCAAGAGATGTGGCATGTTTCATTATGTGGTGTTGTTTTGTTATAAACTCATCCTTTGGTGTTCACAGACTGGAAAGTATGCATATTTATCTTCCAAGGAGACTAGTAACTAGTTTGTGTCACCTTGCAGAGGGGGTGCAATGAAGATAAGATTGAGGATTTCCAAGTACAAGATGTTAGGAAGGAGCCTTGCAAGAGAAGGAGGAGCAGCGCTGAGCCTGTTCAACCAGTTATGGTAAGTCAGTGTATTACAATTACCAGGACATCCTATTTGTCTGGCATTGTGCTTGCTTAGGGTTCTTCACCTGTAACCCAGTCATTTGGCCATTGATTAAAACTCCCTCCGCTCACTACTATATGATGTTCTAACTTTTTGTAAATCAGATGTATGTAAACACATTTTAATGTGTCTGTTCACTCATTATGGATGTAGTCTACTTTTAAATATCTAAAACATCTTATAGTAGTGAACAGTGTGAAACTGCTTCCTGCTATGGTAGAGTTGTCGATGTCATAAATGTCATAACCAAACGCATATTCACATCATTAGCCTCCCTGTCATTACTAGGATCTTGATTACATACTAGTCGAGATACTTCAAAGAGGGCAAACAATATTACATTACTTGTTCCTTTATATAGTAAATGTAGCTAGGCCATGGATGTTAATGAGGCGTGCATGTATGCATGTTGCCAACTCAACAGTTCAATTGCTTGTTTATTTCATGCATAGTTAAATTGCTCTTTTCAATTGCTTTATTTGTCCTCAGTTAATGAGATGCCCAAACAATGATGCCTGATGTAGGGTACTTGTATAACTATTAGTTGACATAATTAAAGGCCTTACCATTTAATTACTCTGGCGAAGTGTGCCTGAAGCTTTGAAGTCTATTAACCAACTATTACTATATGAGGCCCACAATCTAGTTTATACGAGGCTAATGATTGCATAGTTTTGCTTGCTGTAGTAGGTTTGAATGAATCCCTCTGCTGTTCGTTATGCTCCCTAAGACTTTAATTGAGCTACAGAATGGCCAACTGCTTACTTACTTATATGCAATATATATATATATATATATATATATATATATATATATATATAATGTTCAGTAGCTGCATGTGGTCTAAATTTGTAACCTGTCTGTGTTTTGGATTTGGCCCCAACATCATGCTCCTCTGGTGAGCTTAGAGAGATTTCCATATGCGGGCTGCACAAACTACCATTTTTATAATTTTTAAAATATCATCTGCTTATGCTTCATGACGTGTAACATTATTGTTAGTCCTATTTTGCCATGTACAAGATAGTTTGTCTTGCTCGCTTCACTGTTGTAACTATATTTTTTCCCTAGTCATGTGTACTTACGGAAACATTTCAGGATGAAGTGACATCAACACAAAGATCTGAGAGCAGTGCGGCATGTCCGTTACCAAATGATTATGGATTGGAATTGGAATGTGCTGATGTGCTCGAGCATCAACTAGAAGTGGCAAGACAACGTGTATATGATTCTCAATATGTAATCAACATGTTGAGACTGCAGTTGCAGATATTAGATGCAGGAGTCAAAAAATGAAATAAGACACAGAGGTAACCACAAAGGAATTGGAGATTTTGCAGACTGAAATTTGTACTATCGAAATCCGGCCAATCCTATTTTCTAAAGAGATTATAGTTCAAATGGTAAGTTCTGTTGATGCGTGTCCATGATGTATGAGCTTTATTTGCCCAGTGTATGTAATTTGCTGTTTGTTTACGCTTTATTATCACTGGTGCCGAACTATAATGCCCAGTGGATATAATCTGTTGTAATTTCTTTATTGTATAGTGTAGGATTGTTCTTCGTTTCTATGTCTCTTTATTGTATAGTGTATGTTTTTTAGAGGCGATAGTATAGAGTAGGATAATTCTTTGTATATGCTATATCGTTGAAACGGGGGCCAACACGCCCAAACATTACCTAGACGCCATCCGAACGAATAAACATGTGTAGTCAAAGCGGGCCTTAATTGGGCTGGTCAACTTAATATTTAGTGGATCCCAATCGATGTGGCCCACCGTAACAACGGCTCTTAGCAGGCCGTTAATAGGCCGAAAGCTCGATAGGGCCGTATAAATGGAAACGGCTCGTGGGCCTATAGTAGGCTGAAATAAATGTCAATTTTGTCTCGGCCCTTTTACTTGACGGGCCAGTAAGAGGCCGAAAGTGTTTTGGGCCAAAAGAGGCCCAATTTACAAACTAGGCTTTTAACAGGCCGAAAGTCACGTCAACCTAAAATTGTGCCATGCGGAACGTGGGCCGCTAATGGACCCAAAGTCAGGTGGCACTGTCAAAGGCCCAACTGTTGTGCGGGCCGTTAACAGGCCGAAAGACAAAATAGGCTAGAAGTTGGCCCATGTACAGAATGGGCCTAGGAAAGTCTGAAAGTCACAATGGGCTAGAAGTTAGCCCAACTACAGAATGGGCCGAGAAAAGGCCGAAAGACGTACCGGCGGCATATTGGTCCATATCTATAATGGGCTGCTAATAGGCCGAAAGAAGGTCGGGCCGTAATTGAACCCAAAGACGTAGCGGGCCGTTAATGGGCTGGAAATGATGATGGGCTAGAAATTGTCAAATCCAGAATGGGCCTTTGGTGGGCCGATTCTGTGTAACTTGTATGGGCCGTGCTTGTGAAAGGGCCAGACTCAAGTAAGCCGCTAATGGGCCGGCCCGCTTATTTTGGCAGGCCCATCCTTTTAACCTAAACAGGCCACTGTTGGGCCGAGCCACATGTCGACGTACCATAGGCGCGTCCCGTACACTCGCTGGATGACACCTGTCCCAACGCGGAGCTGACACATGGATACTCCGGCGAATCAGAATTTTACACATGGAAAATCCCCATTGGTCTGGGCTGTTAACGGGTTATCGGATCCAAATCGAAACCCGATAGCTTAACGGCGACCCGTTACGGTGGACGCCACGTGTCGATTACCCTTGACGAAACCACTTCCATGACGCGCCATTTATCGTCATGGAAGTGGACACTTCCGTGATGATAATTTTGGTATTGTCATGGAACACTTCTACGACAGCACATGTATGACTATCTTAATTCTATCATAAAATCGTCATGGATGTACATGCATGACAGAAAACGTGACCTACTATGACAAACACGTATCATCACGGAAGTGGGTTTTTTTGTAGTGTTAGGATCATATTTCATTCTAGCATTCAAAGATTTTTCTTTCAGTTTGCATAGTAATTTCTTAAGATCATCTATATCATTGCAAGCAAGAAAATCTCTAGCTGTCTCCTCATCCATAACATAACCTTCAGGTATTTTAGGCAATTCATATCTAGGAGAGCTAGGCCTAATAGGTGTTTCAAGATTTTCAGTTTCAAGTACTTCATCAGTTTCAGCATTCTCAATATCTTTAGCTCTAGCAATTTGTTCGTCAAGAAATTCACCTAGTGGCATATTATCATCAAGCAAGGTACTAGCATTATCATGAGTAGCATTCATAGCAGAATTAGCATCATCAATAACTTGTGACATATCAGGATTAATAGCATGTGGTGGTGTTGCAAGTCTACTCGAAACAGAAGGTGAATCAAGTGCAGAGTGTGATGGCAGTTCCTTACCTCCCCTCGTCCTAGAGGGAACGATCTTGGTTTTTGTATCCTTCAGATTCTTCAAGTGATAAATAGATAATAATCCCAAGTGACTCAACAAATATAGCTATGCTCCCCAGCAACGGCGCCAGAAAAAGGTCTTGATAACCCACAAGTATAGGGGATCGCAATAGTTTTCGAGGGTAGAGTATTCAACCCAATTTTATAGATTCGACACAAGGGGAGCCAAAGAATATTTGTAAGTATTAGTAGTTGAGTTGTCAATTCAACCACACCTAGAGATTAATATCTGCAGCAAAGTGATCAGTAGCACAGTAATATGATAGTTTTGATAGCAGTGATAATAGTAGCAGTAACGGTAACAGTGATAGCAATGATTTTATAGCAAGTGTAACAGTAGCAACTGTAGTAGTAACTTAGCAAGAACAATATGTGGAAAATCTGTAGGCATTGGATCGGTGAATTCGTTGGATGATATTCATCATATAATAGTCATAACCTAGGGCGATACAAAACTAGCTCCAGTTCATAAATATAATATAGGCATGTATTCCATAAATAGTCATACGTGCTTATGGAAAGAACTTGCATGACATCTTCTGTCCTACCCTCCCGTGGCAGTGGGGTCCATAAGGAAACTAAGGGATATTAAGGCCTCCTTTTAAGAGAGAACCAGAACAAAGCATTAACACATAGTGAATACATGAACTCCTCAAACTACGGTCATCACCGGAAAGTATCCCGATTATTGTCACCCTAGGGTTTACGGATCATAACACGTAATAGGTGAATATGACTTGCAAGATCGGATCTAGAACATAGATATAATGGTGAAAACATAAACAGTTCAGATTTGAAATCATGGCACTCGGGCCCTAGTGACAAGCATTAAGCATGGCAAAGTTATAAAAACATCAATCTCAGAACATAGTGGATACTAGGGATCAAGCCCTAACAAAACTAACTCGATTACATGATGAATCTCATCCAACTCCTCACCGACCAACGAGCCTATGAAGGAATTAGTCACTCTCAATGGGGAGCATCATGGAATAGGCGATGAAGGAGGGTTGGTGATGACGAAGACCGAAGATTTCCCTCTCCGGAGCCCCAAACGGGCTCCAGATCTGGCCTCCCGATTAAGAACAGGAGGTGGCGGCGGCTCTGTATTGTGAAACGCGATGAAACTTTCTCCATGATTTTTTTCTCCAAAAATAGGATTTTATAGCGTCGGAATTAGGGTCTACGGGGCCACCAGGTGGACACAACCCACCTGGGCGCGCCTAGAGGGGGGCGCCCTGGTGGGTTGTGCTCAACCAGGGGGCCCCTCCGGTGGTTCTTGGCTCTAGTATTTTTTATATATTCTGAAATAATTCTCCAAAAAGTTTTGTTCCATTCCGAGAACTTTTATTTCTGCACAAAAACAACACGATGGTAGTTATGCTGAAAACAGCGTCAGTCCGGGTTAGTTTCATTCAAATCATGCAAATTAGAGTCCAAAATAAGAGCAAAAGCGTTAGGAAAAGTAGATATGGCGGAGACGTATCAAGGGCCTCTACGCCAACCTTGCTGCCCTTTCGATGATGTGTGAGTAGTTTACCACAGACCTACGGGTCCATAGCTAGTAGCTAGATGGCTTCTTCTCTCTCTTTGATCTTCAATACAATGTTATCCTCGATTTCTTGGAGTTCTATTCGATGTAATCTTCTTTTGCGGTGCGTTTGTTGAGATCCAATGAATTGTGGATTTATGATCAGATTATCTATGAATATTATTTGAGTCTTCTCTGAACTCTTTTATGCATGATTAAGATAGCTTTGTATTTCTCTCCGATCTATCGATTTGGTTTGGCCAACTAGATTGGTTTTTCTTGCAATGGGAGAGGTGCTTTGTGATGGGTTCAATCTTGAGGTGTCCTCACCCGGTGACAGTAAGGGTAGCGAGGCATGTATTTGTATTGTTGCCATTAAGGATAAAAAGATGGGTTTTTACCATATTGATTGGATCTATCCCTCTACATCATGTCATCTTGCTTAAGGCGTTACTCCGTTCTTGTTAACTTAATTCACTAGATGCATGTTGGATAGCGGTCGATGTGTGGAGTAATAGTAGTAGATGCAGGCAAGAGTCGGTCTACTTGTCACGGACGTGATGCCTATATTCATGATCATTGCCTTAGATATCGTAATAACTTTGCACTTTTCTATCAATTGCTGAACAGTAATTTGTTCACCCACCGTATGTGTTCCTTTCAAGAGAGAAGCCTCTAGTGAAAACTACGGCCCCCGGGTCTATTTCTCGTCATATATTTTCAGATCTATAAAACCTAAAAATACCTTGCTGCAATTTATTTATATTTACTTTATTTTGCCTTTTACTTATCTTTTATATCTATCTCTAATAGATCTCACTCTTGCTAGTGATCGTGAAAGGATTGACAACCCTTTTTCGCGTTGTGTGCAAGTGTTTGTTAGTTTGTGCAGGTGCATCTATTGGGGATTTGCTTGTACATCCTACTGGATTGATACCTTGGTTCTTAACTCAGGGAAATACTGATCTCTACTTTGCTGCATCACCCTTTCCTCTTCAAGGGAAAAATCAACGCAAGCTCAAGAAGTAGCACATACCATGGAGTACTACGAGAAGTATTTATAACAGCTAATTGTTCATCAGGAAAGCTATCATCAATAGGTAGTGGGTCATCAAGAATATTTTCTAACCTAGACAAGTTGTCTGCTACGGGGTTCTCAACTCCCTTTCTATCAGTAATATGTAAATCAAATTCTTGTAGCAAGAGAACCCACCTAATGAGTCTAGGTTTAGCATCTTTCTTTTCCATAAGGTATTTAATAGCAGCATGATCAGTGTGAACAGTTACTTTAGAATCAACAATATAAGATCTGAATTTATCACAAGCAACACAACTGCTAAAAATTCTTTTTCAGTAGTAGCATAATTTCTTTGAGAACTGTCTAGAGTTTTACTAGCATAATGGATAACATTTAATTTCTTATCAACTCTTTGTCCTAGAACAGCACCAACAACATAATCACTAGCATCACACGTAATTTCAAAGGGTAGGTTCCAATCAGGTGGTTGAACAATAGGTGCAGAAATTAAGACTTTCTTAACTATTTCAAATGCTTCTACACAATCATCATAAAAAACAAATGGAATATCTTTTTGCAAAATATTAGTGAGAGGCCTAGAAATTTTAGAGAAGTCTTTAATAAATCTCCTATAGAAACCAACATGACCAAGGAAGCTTCTTATACCTTTGATATCTTTAGGACGTGGCATTTTTTCAATAGCATCAACTTTAGCTTTATCAACTTCAATACCTCTTTCGGAAATTTTATGCCCCAAGACAATACCTTCATTAACCATAAAGTGGCACTTCTCCCAATTCAAGACAAGATTAGTTTCTTCACATCTCTGCAAAACTCGATCAAGGTTGCTTAAGCAATCATCAAAAGAAGTTCCGTATATGGAAAAATCATCCATGAAAACCTCAACAATCTTTTCACAAAAGTCAGAGAATATAGCAGTCATACATCTTTGAGAAGTAGCGGGTGCATTGCATAAACCAAAAGCCATACGTTTGTAAGCAAAGGTACCAAAAGGGCATGTAAAAGTGGTTTTTTCTTGATCCTCTTGTGACACAGGTATTTGGGAAAAACTAGAGTATCCATCTAGAAAGCAGAAATGTGTATGTTTTGATAGTCTTTCTAGCATTTGATCAATAAATGGCAGAGGATAATGATCTTTTCTAGTAGCTTTATTTAATTTTCTAAAATCAATTATCATCCTATAACCTATGATAATTCTCTGTGGGATAAGTTCATTTTAATCATTAGGAACAACAGTAATACCTCCCTTCTTAGGGACACAGTGAACATGACTTACCCATCTACTATCAGCAATAGGATAGATTATACCTGCTTCCAGAAGCTTTAGTATTTCATTTGTTACCACTTCTTTCATCTTAGGATTCAACCATCACTGGTGATCAACAACTGGTTTAGCATCGGGTTCCATATTAATTTTATGCTGACATAGAGTGGGACTAATGCCCTTAAGATCATCAAGAGTGTATCCAATAGCGGCACAGTGCTTCCTCAGAGTTTTCAATAATCTCTTTTCTTCATGCTCTGAAAGGTTAGCACTAGTAATAACATGATATATCTTCTTTTCATCAAGATAAGCATATTTCATAGTATCAGGTAATTGTTGAAGATCGAACACAGGATCCCTCTTGGGTGGAAGAGGATCTCCAAGAGTTTCAACAGACAAGTTGTGTTTCAAAATAGGCATTTGTTTAAAGAATATCTCATCTATTTCGTTTCTTTCATTCATAAACATGTCATTTTCATGGTCTAGCAAATATTGTTCTAAAGGACCAGTAGGAGGCACAGCAATAGAAGCAAGACCAATAATTTCATCTTTACTAGGCAATTCTTTAATTATCACGGGGTTGTCTATGAAATTTGGAGAAATTAAACTCATGAGACACATCCCCGAAACTTACACTAACAGTTTCTTTCTCACAATCTATCTTAGCATTAATAGTGTTCAAGAACGGTCTACCAAATATAATGGAACAAAAATCATCTTGTCGGGAGCCAAGAACTAGAAAATCAGTAGGATATTTTATTTTCCCACACAAGACTTCAACATCTGTAACAATCGCAAGTGGTGTGACAGTGTCTCTATTAGCAAGCTTGATAGTAACATCAATATCTTCTATTTCAGTAGGTGCAATATCATTCATAATTTCTTGATATAAAGTAAAAGGGATTGCACTCACACTAGCACCCAAATCACATAAGCCATGATAACAATGATCTCCTATTTTAACAGAGACAACAGGCATGCCAACAACAGGTCTGTGTTTATCCTTTTCATCGGGTTTAGCAATTCTAGTAGCTTCATCACAGGAATAAATAACATGCCCATCAATATTTTCATCCAAGAGATCCTTAACCATAGCAACATTAGGTTTAACTTTAATTTGTTCAGAGGGTGTGGTGTTCTTGTATAACTCTTACGGACTACAGCTGAAGCTTTAGCATGTTCTTTTATCTTAACAGGAAAAGGTGGTTTCTCAACATAAGCAGTAGGAATAACTGGATCAACATTATAAGTAATGGTTTCTTCTTCAGCTTTAATGGGTTCTACTAGTTTTACTTCAATGTGAGGATGATATTTAAACCACGTCTCCTTAGGGAGATCAACATGAGTAGCAAATGATTCACAAAAAGAAGCTACTATCTCAGAGTCGAGTCCATATTTAGTGCTAAATTCGCGAAAAACATCGGTATCCATAAAAGATTTAACACAATCAAACTCAAGGTTTATACCTGACTCCTTACCTTCGTCGAGCTCCCAATCTTCAAAGTTACGTTTAATTCTTTCCAAGAGATCCCATTTGAATTCAATAGTCTTATTTATAAAAGAACCAGTACAAGAAGTATCGAGCATGGATTGATCATTTCGAGAAAGCCGAGCATAAAAATTCTGAATAATAATTTCTCTTGAGAGCTCATGATTGGGGCATGAATATAACATTAACTTAAGCCTCTCCCAAGCTTGAGTGACACTTTCTCCTTCATGAGGCCAAAAATTATATATATATAATTCCGATCACGATGAATCAGATGCATAGGATAAAACTTCTGAAGAAATTCCAATTTCAATCGGTTGTAATTCCAAGCTCCAATATCATCACATAGCCTATACCATGTCAATGCCTTTACCTTCAAAGATAAAGGGAAGACCTTCTTCTTGACTTCATCTTCGGGCAAACCTGCAAGCTTAAATAATCCACAAACTTCATCTACATAGATTAGATGCATATCAGGATGCAATGTTCCATCACCTACATAAGGATTAGCTAGCAGTTTCTCTATCATACCCGAAGGAATTTTAGAGTAAATATTTTCAGTAGGTGCAGTAGGTTGAGGATAAACTCTTTGTTCTTTCGGTCGGGGTGAAGATACCCCGAACAAGCCCCTCAAAGGATTATTTTCCATAGTGACAAGTGACAATAAATTTTAGCACGTAATATAAATGTTTCCTTACCAAAGGCACTTCACTCCCCGGCAACGGCGCCAGAAAATAGTCTTGATGACCCACAAGTATAGGGGATCAATCGTAGTCCTTTCGATAAGTAAGAGTGTCGAACCCAACGAGGAGCAGAAGGAAATGACAAGCGGTTTCAGCAAGGTGTTTTCTGCATGCACTAAAATTATCGGTAACAGATAGTTTGGTAGTAAGGTAATTTGTAATGGGTAACAAGTAACAAGTGTAGCAAAGGTGCAGCAAGGTGGCCCATTCCTTTTTATAGCAAAGGATAAACCTGGACGAACTCGTATATAAAGTAAAGCACTCCCGAGGACACATGAGAATTACTGTCAAGTTAGTTTTCATCATGCTCATATGATTCGCGTTCATTACTTTGATAATTTGATATGTGGGTGGACCAGTGCTTGGGTGCTGTCCTTACTTGGACAAGCCTCCCACTTATGATTAACCCCTCTCGCAAGCATCCGCAACTACGAAAGAAAAATTAAGATAAATCTAACCATAGCATGAAACATGTGGATCCAAATCAACCCCTTACAAAGCAACGCATAAACTAGGGTTTAAGCTTCTGTCACTCTAGCAACCCATCATCTACTTATTACTTCCCAATGCCTTCCCCTAGGCCCAAATCATGGTGAAGTGTCATGTAGTCGACGTTCACATAACACCACTAGAGGAAAGACAACATACATCTCATCGAAATATCGAATGAATACCAAATTCACATGATTACTTATAACAAGACTTCTCCCATGCCCTCAGGATCAAACGTAACTACTCACAAAGCATGCTCATGTTCAAGATCAGAGGGGTATTGAATACCATTAAGGATCTGAACATATGATCTTCTACCAAATAAACCAACTAGCATCAACTACGAAGAGTAATCAACACTACTAGCAACTCACAGGTACCAATCTGAGGTTTTGAGACAAAGATTGAATACAAGAGATGAACTAGGATTTGAGAGGAGATGGTGCTGGTGAAGATGTTGATGAAGATTGACCCTCCCTCGATGAGAGGATCGTTGGTGATGACGATGGCTTCGATTTCTCCCTCCCGAAGGGAAGTTTCCTCGGCAGAATCGCTCTGCCGGAGCCCTAGATTGCTTCTACCCAGGTTCCGTCTCGAGACGGCGGCGCTTCGTCCCGAAAGCTTCCTTCTTATTTTTTCTAGGTCAAAACCCCTCATATAGCAGAAGATGGGCACCGGACGATGGCCAGGGGGCCCACAAGCCCTGGGGGCGCGCCTTGGGGGGTAGGGCGCGCCCCCCAGACTTGCGGCCTCCTGGTGGGTCCCCTTTGGTTGTTTTTTCGCCCAATATTTTTTATATGTTCCAAAACAGTGCGCTATGTCCGAGAATATCTAAGACTGGTCATTAGTACTTTGTATAACGACACGTTTGTTATAGGCAGTTTCTAGTCTATTATAACAGTAACAGAAACATTAAATGGCTAGTGGAGGATACCGTCAACGCTCGGGATTTATGGCTTAGTGGACTAGTGGTGCTCTCTTCGTAACGCCTCATTTAATGCTCCTTACGTTGAACTGCTGTATAAACCAACTGGTTAACTAGTGGACTGATGGGAATCCTGGCTGATGGAAATCCTGACTGTTGCGTCTCCCCGACTAGCTCTCACTCCGACTGATGGTCTCCCCTATTGGTAATATTGGCTAGCCCCTTTATAGGCCTGGGCCTGCTTGGGCTTCTAGTTGGACTTGGTCTCAAGTCGTCGTGGGTATACCTGGTGCGGAATTATCCTTTTAGTAGGGTTGTTTTTATATTGAGATGTGATTGGATACTATTCTATAGTTGTACAAATATGAATGAGATTTAGAACAAGGGAAATGTTATTGTACCGACGTTCCTTGGGAGAGCATCATAAGGTGAAAGTTTTCTATAACAATTTATATCGTCGCGAGGATGGCAAATTACTTCACCAAGCACGGTAAACCCTCGAAATAGTAGGGTTGTTTTTCAAAATCCTAAAAGGATGCATATAATAAATTACTCCCTCCGTTCCCAAATATTTGTCTTTTTAGAGATTTCAACAAGTGACTACATACGAAGCAAAATGAATGAATCTACACTCTAAAATATGTCTACATACATCCCTATGTTGTAGTTCATTTGAAATGTCTAGAAAGACAAATATTTGGGAACGGAGGGAGTAATAAATATACAATCTTGTGTATATTATGCCACACACGAAATAGCAGTATACTGATGCTGTCATGATGAATATCAAAATTGCTTCTCCCGCACGTTTGTCGACAGTAAATTCGATCGGCCCTCGATGCAACACTTTGCTCGAAACACAGATATCACGAGATGCATATCCCGACACACCAAAGTAACAAGTCCAAGGATAACAGAATTGCTTCCTCCCAATCCAGCAGCCCATCTCCCCATCGTAGTAGCAAATCTTTTTGAACCGTCTGTGCTCGCGTGTCCTTGTTGTGTATGCTTTGTAGAGAATGATTTGGTGCATCGATAAATCTCATTGATCATGCACTAGGCACATATATAGGTACAAGGGCTGCGAGATCTCAACCGTATCCGCTATACAGGGAAAGGATCGGGAGATATCGCTAAGCTAGGAAGTAAATACAAGAGATCCTAGCCGGCAGATATACATGTGCTCAACACCCCCCCGCAGTCGAAGCGTCGCCGGTGACGCAGAGACTGGACCGAAAACCCTCGAATGTCGAGGTGGGTAGTCCCTTCATCATAACATCGGCGAGCTGCTGATCGGTGGGCACATGGAGAACTCGAACACGACCAAGTGCGACGTGCTCCCGGACGAAGTGAATGTCGAGCTCAATATGCTTCGTTCGTCGGTGATGGACAGGGTTGGCAGCGAGGTACACCGCGGAGACATTGTCACAGTAGACAAGTGTCGCCTTGGTGACGTCGCATAGCAACTCCTGAAGTAGCTGTCGTAGCCAAGAGCACTCCGCGACGGCGTTGTCCACAGCCCCGTACTCAACCTCGGCGCTCGATCGTGAGACCGTGGGTTGTCGTTTAGACGACCACGAAATCAGAGAGGGCCCGAGGTAGACGCAGTAGCCGGAAGTGGAGCGTCGAGTGTCGGGACACCCAGCCCAGTCGGCGTCGGAGTAGGCGACAAGGCTGGTGTCAGGTGATGCCGTCAGGGTGAGACCCATAGCTGTGGTGCCATGTATGTACCGAAGAATACGTTTCACCAGAGCCCAATGAGTATCACGAGGAGCATGCATATGGAGGCACACCTGCTGGACAGCGTACTGAATGTCCGGACGCGTCAGCGTGAGGTACTGAAGCGCACCGACGATGGAGCGGTAGAAGGGAGCGTCGGACGCCGGAGAACCCTCGAGGGCGGACACCTTAGCCTTCATGTCGACAGGCGTAGGAGCAAACTTGCAGTTAAGCATGCCCGCTCGCTCCAGAAGCTCGTAGGCGTACTTCTACTGGTGCAGGAAGAAGCCAGTGGCCCGGCGCACAACCTCGATGCCGAGGAAGTAGTGGAGAGCCCCCAAGTCCTTGAGGGCGAACTCGGTGCCGAGGCGAGCTGTGATCTGCTGAAGGAGCACTGGCGAGGATGCAGTCAAGATGATGTCGTCAACGTACAGGAGGATGTACGCGGTGGCGGGGCCCTGGTGATAAACAAACAGGGAGGCATCGGACCGTGTGGACCGGAACCCCTGCTGCTGAAGGAAGGCCGCGATCCGCTGGTACCAGGCCCGAGGCGCCTGCTTCAACCCGTAGAGAGAACGGGAGAGCAAGCACACGTGGTCCGGATAGTCGGTGTCGACGAAACCAGTAGGCTACTGACAGAACACCTGCTCGTCGAGATGGCCATGCAAGAAAGCATTAGACACATCGAGCTGGTGGACTGGCTAGGCGCGAGAAACAGCAAGCTGGAGGACAGCGCGAATCGTGCCCGGTTTGACAACCGGGGCGAAGGTGTCGGTGAAGTCCACGTCGGCACGCTGGCGGAAGCCGCGCACCACCCAACGCGCCTTGTAGCGCTCGAGAGAGCCATCGGCGCGAGTCTTGTGGTGGAAGACCCACTTGCCAGTGATGACATTGGCACGGGGAGGCCGCGGAACAAGCTGCCACGTACGGTTGCGCTGCAAGGCGTCAAACTCCTCACGCATCGTAGCTAGCCAGTTCCGATCCCGAAGGGCTGCACGAGCGGAGGTGGGGAGCGGAGACGGTGCCGAGGTAGACGCAGCACACGCGTACTCGTCAGATGTGTAGCGCGTGCTAGGATGATGTGTCCGAGTCCGAGCCCGAGTGACCACACCGGTGAGGGGTGCAGTCGCGGCAGCGGGGGCCGCGGCAGGGCGGCTGAGGGGGCCGCGGCGCACACATACTCGTCAGCGGCGGGGGCGGCCGAGGGGGCAGCAGCGCCGGCCGAGCCGGCGGCGGAAGGGGCGACGGGCGAGGAGGACGTCGAGCCCGTCGCAGGGGTGGCGGGCGGGGTGCCCACCGGCTCAACCTCGGAGGAGGGAGACGGGGACCCGGGGGCCCGGTCAGACTCGACCTCGGGGGAGGGAGTCGAGAAACCGGGTGGTGGCGGCAGAAGGCGCCGTGCCGGGGAGGCGGCTGGGGTTGGCCGCCACGCATCGCTCCAGGAAGGGGACGCGGGGGCCGGCGCCGAAGGAGCCGATGCCGGAGGAACCTGAAAAAAAGGGAACACCGTCTCGACAAAGTACACGTGCCTCGAGGTGTACACACGATGAGTGACAGGATCATAGCACCGGTAACCTTTGGTGTTAGGAGGGTAGCCAAGGAAGATGCATGGGACGGAACGTGGTGCGAGTTTGTGTGGCGTGGTGGACGCGGTGCTAGGATAACAGAGACACCCAAAGATGCGGAGACCGTCATAGGATGGTGGTGTACTGAAGAGAAGGTGGTGAGGAGCGTAGTTCCACCGAGGACGACACGGACAAATGTTAACTAAAAGAGTGGCAGTGGTGAGAGCATCGGGCCAAAACCGAGCGGGCACGTTGGAGTGAAAGAGTAATGTGCGAACGCAGTCATTAAGAGTGCGGAGAATGCGCTCAGCACGGCCGTTCTGCTGTGAAGTGTAAGGGCAAGTTAGACGAAAGATGGTGCCGTGAGAGGCGAGAAGTGTGCGAAGAACGACGTTGTCAAACTCTTTTCCGTTATCAGTTTGGAGTGCAAGTATGGGGCGACCGAACTGGGTGGTGACATAGGAATAAAAGGCGGTGAGTGTGCCTAAAGCATCGGATTTACGACGAAGAGAAAAAGTCCACACATAGTGAGAATAATCATCTAAAATCATCAAGTAGTATAGATAGCCCGTGTTACTCGCAACGGGAGACGTCCAAACATCACTATGAAGCAACTGAAACGGAAAAGTGGAAACTGAAGTAGACGCACTAAAGGGAAGACGCACGTGCTTGCCCAAACGACAAGCCTCACAAGTATGCTCGTCGAGCTTATTACATGAGAAAGAAAAACTCCTAAGAATCTGACGCAAAATGGCGGGGTTGGGGTGGCCCAAGCGAGCATGCCAAAGGTCGACACCGGCGGCGAGAGCGACGGGTGTGGAAGTGGAGGCGCCGGCGTGCACGGGATAAAGCTCATTAGGGCTATCACATCGGTGAAGCACCATCCGGGTACGGGCGTCCTTCACAGAAAACCCAACACCGTCGAATTCAACAGTAAGAGGATTCTCACGAATAAGACGACGAACGGAGACTAAACTAGTGACTAAGTCAGGTGAAATAAGGACATTAGACATAGTGATAGGTGTGGAACTAGAAGGAAAACTAGTGCTACCGACATGTGTGATAGGTAAAGAAGAACCGTTGCCAACGGTGATACAAGTGGGAGTGTTAACTGGAGTGGAAGAGGATAGGTTACCGGGATGAGCTGTCATGTGCGCAATAGCACCCGAGTCCATGTACCAGTCGCCGCCACCTCCGTAGTGACTCGGCGACGGCGCCGAGTGTAGGACGGCCGGGAGGGCGGGGTCCCACGGTGCAGGAACCGACGGCGACGGCTGGCCTCCATAGGGTGGCGCCTGAGCAGGCGCGCCGTAGCCACCGAGGGGTGGCGGAGCGAGCGGAGCACCGTAGGGCTGGTAGGGGGTGCCGAGGAACGCCTGGTGGCCCGCGGGACGAGGTCCAAGGAGACCCGGTGCGGGGGGCGCGTGGAAGTAGCCGGGCGGCGCGGGCTGACGAGGCGCAGCTGGGCCGGTGAACGGGTACGACGAGCGGGTGGTGGAGGATCCCGGGGAAGACATGGCGGCGCGGCTAGTTTTTTTTTAGTGGAAAGAGGAGACGGGGAGCCGCGGCAGCAGAAGGTGCGGCTAGCGGCGCGCGTGACGGAAGGCGCGGGCGGCGGCGGCTTGGAGCGGCGGCGAGCGGCGCAAGGGGAGGGGCGCGAGCGACGGCGGCGGGAGATGAGGAGCGGCGGCGGCGCGCGCGACGGGAGTAGCGGGCGGCGGCGGCTGGCGTGAGGGGAGGGGTGCGAGCGGCGGCGACGGGAGATGAGGAGCGGCGGCGGCGCGCGCGACGGGAGGCGCGGGCGGCGGCGGCAGCGGCGCGAGGAGAGGTGCGACGGCGGCGGCGGCGGAGCGGAAGCGAGGAAAGTAACCTAAAAAACTGATACCATGTTGAGAATTATTTGGTGTATCGATAAATCTCATTGATCATGCACTAGGCACATATATAGGTACAAGGGCTGCGAGATCTCAACCGTATCCACTGTACAGGGAAATGATCGGAAGATATCGCTAAGCTAGGAAGTAAATACAAAAGATCCTAGCCGCCAGATATACATGTGCTCAACACTTCTCTCGTCCACGTGTTCCAGTTGCACTATGCCCTACACACATGGGACTCTGTTCTTTCTAAACGAAAATCGGAGTTTGTTCAACCGAACGTTCGCCCAGTTTCTTCTTCTCTGCCGTCGAGGCAAAAATAATGTACTCCATGTGAACTAAACTTTGGATCATCCTTGTTGTCGTGGGATGCAGAGGTCACCCTCGTATGGAAAGTTTGAAACGGGCCAGCACGACACCCCGAAACTTGCCGATGGCTCCACGCGTCCCGCTGCTATCATTACCCGGCGCCGAAGGAAGCCATCCGCCACCGAACTGCTCTGCCACGACGTACGGTACTCACGAGTCACACCGACCGATTTTGATGCTGCCGAGAACACAGCAGATGGGACCCCAAGCCCAAGTCGTAACGCGCACGACCCGCCCATAGTGGTCGACTCGCGCTGCTTGTTGAACGGATGATGGTTCACGCGGCAAGTTTATCGGATGATTTGGTAACATGGGCAAAAAGAAACAAAGATATGGAAAACAATGACAGTCTCACGCCACGTACCAGCCTAATACCGACGTGCGAGCCCGCGGCGTCCTTGGCCTTTTCCAGACCTCGTCGACATACATCCCGCAAGGACAAAAAGGACTCGAAGCAGGCGTCGGAATCGCACCACGCCGACTCGTACCTACGACACACATCGGAATCCCCTCCTTCTCAAGGCGAGAGCGCTGCCCCCGGCGGGAGGAGGCCGGTCGAATAGATAGAAAGAAGCAAATACTACAAATACGCCCATGATATGATATGAAGAAGATAGCGTAGGCAGGCACCAGGCGCATAGTTGTCCCGTACCAAGCGCGCGCGCACAAATTCCTCTTGCTACCATCTCCGATAAATTATTCCTCCGCCTCCGAGACCGAGAGCGAGAGCGAGGAGAGGGGCTCGCGAAAGGTGCGCCTCCCTGGCGCCCTCCCCACGAGCCATCTCTCCCATAATTGTTTGATTTCCCTTCGGGATACGGCCTCCAGCCTCGCCGTCCCCCCGCGCCGCCGCCAGATCCCCCCACCCCGCGAAACCGTCGTCCGGGAAAGGTGGTGGTGGTGGTGATCTTGGCAAGATCGGCAGATGCAGCCCCCCAAATGGAAGGCCGTGGAGGGCGGCGGGATCGGCGGCGACCAGCGCCGCCGGTGCGTGGCGGCGTCGCTGTCCATGCTGATCGCGGCCACGCTCGCGTTCCTCGCATACGTCGCCTTCTTCCCGGACGACGGCGCCGGCGGGGTCTACCGCTGGTGGAGCTGCCAGGATTGCTCCGGCGCCCTGGGCGAGTTCCCGGCCGATGAGGCCGCCGCGGCTGACGGGCCCACCGCCGGCGACAGCGGCGGCCGCGCGCCCACCACCCTGTCGCACATCGTGTTCGGCATCGGCGCCTCGGCGCGCACGTGGGACCAGCGCCGCGGCTACGCGGAGCTCTGGTGGCGGCCCGAGGCGATGCGCGGCCACGTCTGGCTGGACGAGCAGCCCGCGGGCGCCTGGCCGGCGGCGACGTGCCCGCCGTACCGCGTCTCGGCGGACGCGTCCCGGTTCGGGAACCGGGCGTCGGCCTCGCGGATGGCGAGGATCGTCGCGGACTCGTTCCTGGCCGTCTCCGCGGAGCTGGCGAACGGCACCGGCGCTGCCGGGCAGGACGAGGCGCCGCGGTGGTTCGTCATGGGCGACGACGACACGGTGTTCTTCCCGGACAACCTGGTGGCCGTGCTGCGCAAGTACGACCACGAGGAGATGTACTACGTCGGGGCGCCGTCGGAGAGCGTGGAGCAGAACGTGATGCACTCGTACGGCATGGCGTTCGGCGGCGGCGGGTTCGCGGTGAGCTACCCGGCCGCCGCGGAGCTCGCCAAGGCCATCGACGGCTGCCTCGACCGCTACTCGCAGTTCTACGGCAGCGATCAGCGCGTGCAGGCCTGCCTCAGCGAGCTCGGCATCCCGCTCACCCGCGAGCCCGGGTTCCACCAGGTGACCATCCCCACACAGCCAAAGTTCGTTACTTTTTTTATTACTCCCTCTGTTCATTTTTATAAGACGTTTTAGACAGCTGAAATTAAACTGTTTTGGGTGTTGTCTTAAATGTCTAAACGGAGGGAGTACTATATACTAAAATAAAATAATCGTCATGTTCGGTGCTATGTTTGAATCAAAACCCTTTTTAAATTATGTTTTTGGAAAGAAAAACTTACCCTAAACCAGGTGCCCACTAAGCAATGCAAAGGTTGTTTCTGAAAACAGATTGGGAAAAAAACCCGCCAATTCTGCAACTTTGGTTTGTCTATTCCAAATTTTAGCTCGGCCAGTGGTACGCATAGGTTTGCCTTTTCCACTAGGTTTCTCTGCATCCGCGGCTCGAATCAAACCTTTTTGACCAACTTTTCACCGCCCATGCCAAAACGAAACAGGGCAGCAGAAGATCTCCTAGCTTTTAGAATCTTTCCGGTTTATCAAGGGCAAGCACAAAAGCATCCACCAGTTGGCACAAAGACGAACACTTGCCCGACGGACCTTCGTCTGGAAATCAATGGAACCCTGCCAAGTGTGTGTGGCCGTCGCGGGCAATTCGAAGGTACAGCAGGACAGCGTGGAGGCGCGGGGGCCGAGCAAGAGCTAGTCTATGGAGCTGGACAAGTGTTCACAGGCGACTTGAGGAGGACTTGACCTGCTAGCTAGCGAACCACCACCTCAACCAAAACGACAGCCCCCGACGCTTTTCCTTTGGCGGGCACCACACTAGACCACCTTTTCATGCTCCCTTGCATGTTCCACACGGCGGCCGGGCGCTGTAAAAAATGTGGCCGAAAGATGCAAATGAGTAGAGGGGGACGAAAAGTTGATACCACCACATGTTTGTTTGGTTGAGCTGGGGCCAAACATGTTTTGCCGCCCGTGCTGCCGCGCATGTGGTGGTGTCCTCCCAGCCCCAGGGTACGTGGATGGCTTTGGGCTCCGCTGCCAAAAATATCGGAGGCCGGAGGCGGAGGGGACCTTCGTTCTCCGCGGGTTTTGGGTTGCACGCGCGCCACAACGGCGGTGGTGGCGAGCGCACGGTTAACGGCGCCGAGCGAAAGCTTTGCCGCACCACCACCATTTCTGGCCCCAAAGTCGTTGACGCGCGCGCTCGCGGCAGGGTGGTGGCCCAAGGCTGTCGCCTTCCGAATCCCTGGCGCGCACCCCGCCGATGCGGTACGACCCCACCGAGCCAGGCGCTTGCCTGGTTTAGGTGGCAGTGTCACGAATGTACCAGTAGACAGTAGTTGTGCAGCGCCAACAACGGCCTCTGATCCGCTGAGCAAACTTGTGGTGGACATGGCTGTTTCTGCCGTGCTTGACGTGACATGGGGTCGGCACGGCAAAGCCAGGGCGATTAAACTTCTCGCTGCAAGCGAGTACCTTCAGTTTTTCACTTTCTGAACCGGTGAACCCTGTGCGGTTGCTGACACATGTGCGCTCCCAGATCTACCAGTGGATCCTGCTTTTGTCGCGTGTCGCAGTCCGGCTTGCCTTTTGTCGCGTGGAGCGCCACCTGGCCATGCCGACGGGAATCTATCAGCGCCCGTTTCAAATTTTCAATACTCATCTCATGATTAAAGAAAATTACTGTATGAGCACTCAACAAGATATGATTGTTTAACGCGACGCTTTTGTGGTGGATTCACGCAGGTGGACATCCGGGGCGACGCGTACGGCATGCTGGCGGCCCACCCGGTGGCGCCGCTGGTCTCGCTCCACCACCTGGACCACATCGAGCCCATCAGCCCCGTCGGCCACACCCCGCTGGCCGCGGTCCGGCCGCTGGTGAAGGCGGCCCGGTTCGACTCGGCCCGGCTGCTGCAGCGGGCCTTCGGCTACCAGCACGGCCCGGGCTACACCTGGTCCGTCTCGATCGCGTGGGGGTACACGGTGCAGCTCTACCCATGGGCCGTGGCGCCGCACGAGCTGGAGGTGCCGCTGCAGACGTTCAAGACCTGGCGGAGCTGGGCCAACGGGCCCTTCGTGTTCAACACCCGGCCATTGGTGAGCACCGACACCCCGTGCTACCGGCCGGCCATGTTCTTCCTCAGCCGGGTCCGGAACGAGACCAGCCGGGGCACCGTGAGCGAGTACTCGAGGCACGCCGTCAAGTCGGAGAAGGAGTGCGACCAGGCCAGCTTCCGCGCCGCGTCCACGGTTCATACCGTCAAGGTGTTCGCTCCCAAGATGAACCAGAACGAGTGGAAACGGGTAAGAACTCCTATCTAGCTCATTGTCTTGATGGCTTTTAGGTACATACGCATCTCCGTGTTGGTTTACAGGTCGTTTTGTAATGTGTCTCAGGCGCCACGGCGGCATTGCTGCAAAACAACGAGGACGAGGTGGGGCACGGTGCTGGAGGTGCGGATACGGTATTGCAGCCGAGGAGAGCTCACCACGCCGTAGCCACTACATCACCACGGCCTACAGGACGGAGAGTAGGATGTCGATATTGGTAGTGCGATAATAAGGGGATGGCAAAGGTGAATAATCCTCTCCGTGCTCGGAGGAACACACGAACTTTTTGTTCCCTAACCAGCAGTACTTGGTAACGTAGACTCTACTTCCCTGCTGGTGCTGGACAATATCGTGTTCAGTGTGTCCAGATGGCTATATGACTTATGCGACAGACGCACGGACACATATACATACAAACAAGGGGCGCACAATTTTAGCTCGGCCATATATGGGTTCGTATGCTGTTTTTGTACAGAGCCGGTTCTTCTAGTTACATGGTGGTGCTGCAAAGGAGTGCAGGCGGTAGCGATGTATAGGATCTGGCTACTTCCCACGTGCTGTGTTGCCTCTTTCTTGGTACTCTGGCAGTGATGTGATTCTACCGTGGGAAAATTGATGATTTGGAAACGAAATGGAATATAGGTTGAAAGAAGGCTGAATAGGGATGTGTATTTTTCTGGAGTGCAGCGTTTTGGTGCTTGGCTCCAAGGAGCCCTTTTTTCTAAACATCCAAAAATCGAATTTCAAAGTTCAGAAATTTCTGAAAACAAGCATCCACATTGACATATGGATGTATACTGTATGAGAGTGCAATTATGAGAAAATGCATTGATTTGCAAGCTACCAAAAAAAATGAAAGCCATTGGTTTTATAGTTGTGTTTACTGTTTTTAAAATCACCAATTTATCATTTTTGTGTACCTTGTGTGCTAATGTATTTTGTAATGTAAATTTGCACATGTGCAACATACATCCGTACGACAATGTGGATTGTTTTTTGAAACATGACAACATGTTTTTCTTCTGAATTTTTGGGAAAAAAGAGCTTGATGGAGCGCGATAACAAAAAAATGTTTTTGATTCTTCTGCTCCTATATAGCTTTGGTTTGCACGCGGGAGGGGCGTCTCTATGTCTCGCTTCACTCGAGACAAAGGGAAACCTCGTTGAAGGGTGGCATGAGTTGGACCGGCCAGGCGCGTGAGAACAATAACCATGAATGAAAGAAGAAACCAAAAGAAGAAAGAAAAAAATCCTGAATTATATAAACAAGAACACTATTTCCTCATCTGAGATATCTTCTAAAATTGATTTAATCATCTCTGGATATGCATGGATAGAGGGGAATAAACATGAGAGGCTTGGATAAGAACTTCCAACATGCGAAAATATTTAAATCAAAGAGTGGGATATGATCAACAACGAGAGCTTGAATTTAGAACACCGGAGAAGAAAACGAGAACGAAGAATGATGAACTTCTAGCTCCTGAGCACCTTCACGAGGAATCACCGGATAAAAACATTTAAGAAAAATGGATGAAGAGTCTTGACATGAATAGAAGTATACTTGATTTGAGATTTCTGATTCGTTGAAGAAAAGGGTGGGAGGGTGGGAAAAACAAAGACAACTTAGAACGGATGAAACGAACACCGGTTGGAAAATTGAGGTTTGATCTTGCAAATGGGGAAAATGATTGAATTATCTTGAAGAGAAGCGTAACAGTTGGAAAAGAATTTGCAACGACAATTCGATTGATCAAAAGTATTAGCACTGCTATAGGAATATGAGAACACCGCTTAGGAAAGATATGAAATCAACACTTGACATTGAAGCAACTCGAATACCACAACTAAAACAAAACAAAGGATTGGGCTTACGAATTAAGCCAAAAACAAATACAAGACAAAGATTTTGTTCCATATTTTCGTGGTGAGACCCACGTGGACTCGATCGTACAGTGGTTGTCGTAGTGCAACTGCAGTGCACGTGACACTCAAACACTGTGCTCCCTAGGCGTAGAAAACTACAGGCTTGACGAAGCACAACGAGACAGTCCTCTGTAAGAAAGAGCACGATGAGTGAACCACTAGATGTCAAACCCCAACCTCACATCATGCATTTGTTGGAAGGATAAGCCTACGTAACTACTTGAATTCCCACCTAAGAACTTCCGAAATTTTCTAGTTATGCAATCCGGACCAACGGATACAAGGAGCAAAATCATCACACAAGAACAACCTAATATCAAACTATGCTCCAAGGGTATCACATCCATCAACACATAACCACAAAACCTCAGAAACTCATCTACCCCAGACCCTCGTAATTGCAACGATACTAGTAATGGCAGATCATTTGTGCTATCTGTACCCAGTACCGGGGATAAGTCACAACACTATTTACCATCATGAAAAGTATTGAAGCGATTTAAAAAATCCTCGTCCTCAGATACTAAGGAAATGAACGATGGCAAATGTGACAGGAACCCCTTGGAGCTCAACTCCCCGGGACACAACCCATACAATCAGGAGGCACCAAGAACAGAATTCCGTCACACCGATATCACAGAGATTCCAAAACACCCGTGTGATCCCAAAAAAAATTGAAGGGGAAGAATAGTAGAATCAAAACACCTACGCCACAATTACTCACCAGAGCGACAATGGGGATAAGAAGTAAAAAAGAATTCCTACTCTCCGATATAACTAGACTCAAATTATAGTTTTTTCTCTAGACCCAACAATGGTCAAGTTACGATCAAATAAGGGGCTCCTGCGGTCGGTACTGCTCTGATACCAACTTGTAACGTCCAACATGCGGCTCTAGCCGATCCAGACTTGAGAATCTCGATAGGGATAGAAATGCATATCGGGGTCGCTTAACAAGGTGAATATCATTTACAAAATACCATCAACTTAATAGAAGAGAATACAAGATATAGTTGGCTTATACTCGCCACAAGCTATAACATGAATATTTCAAATACATCAATACATAGCAATCATCATACAACAGAGTAGGATCCGACTATGGATGAAAACAAATGAAAGAACGACGTTGATACGTCCATTTTGCATCATATTTTTATGTTGATATTGATTGCATTATGGATTGTTATTTCACTTTATAAAACAATTCTTATGCCTTTTCCTCTTATTTTGCAAGTTTAACATGAAGAGGGAGATCGCCGGCAGCTGGAATTCTAGACCGGAAAGGGCTATATCGGAGGCACTTTTTCTGAACAACTCCAAATGAGATGAAAATTGACCGAGAATTATTTTGGAATATATTAAAATTATTGGCGAAAGAAATACTAAAGGGGGGCCCACCAGGCAACCACAAGCCTGGGGCGCGCGCCCTACCCCCTGGGCGCGCCCCTCGAGCTTGTGGCGCCCCTGGCAGGCCTCCAGGGCCCATCTTCTCCTATATGGTGCCATTTGACCTAGAAAAATCAGAAGGAAGGTTTCGGGATGAAGCGCCGCTGTCTCGAGGCGGAACCTGGGCAGGAACACTTTTGCTCTCAAGCGGAGAGATTCCGCCGGGGAAACTTCCCTCCGGGAGGAGGAAATCGAAGCCATCGTCATCACTAACGATCCTCTCATCGTGGGAGGATCAATCTTCATCAACATCTTCACCAGCACCATCTCATCTCAAACCCTAGGTTATCTCTTGTATTCAATCTTTGTCTCAAAACCTCAGATTGGTACCTGTGGGTTGCTAGTAGTGTTGATTACATCTTGTAGTTGATACTAGTTGGTTTATTTGGTGGAAGATTATATGTTCAGATCCTTGCTGCTATTCAATACCCCTCTGATCTTGAGCATGAATATGATTTGTGAGTAGTTACTTTTGTTCTTGAGGACATGGGAGAAGTCTTGTCGTAAGTAATCATGTGAATTTCGTATTCGTTCGATATTTTGATGATATGTATGTTGTTGCTTCCTTTAGTGGTGTCATGTGAACGTCGATGATGACCCACAAGTATAGGGGATCTATCGTAGTCCTTTCGATAAGTAAGAGTGTCAAACCCAACGAGGAGCAGAAGGAAATGACAAGTGATTTTCAGCAAGGTAATTTCTGCAAGAACTGAAATTGTCGGTAATAAGTAGTTTGATAGCAAGATAATTTGTAACAAGCAAGTAACGATAACGGTAAATAAAGTGCAGCAAGGTAGCCCAATCCTTTTGTGGCAAAGGATATGCCAAAACGGTCTCTTATAATAAGCAAAGCGTTCTTGAGGACACACGGAATTTCATCTAGTCACTTTTATCATGTTGGTTTGATTCGCGTTCGCTACTTCGATAATTTGATATGTGGGTGGACCGGTGCTTGGGGTGATGTTCTTACTTGAACAAGCCTCCCACTTATGATTAACCCCCTCGCAAGCATCTGCAACTATGAGAAAAAGTATTAATATAAAATCTAACCATAGAATTAAACATATGGATCCAAATCGGTCCCCTACGAAGTAGCGCATAAACTAGGGTTTAAGCTTCTGTCACTCTAGCAACCCATCATCTAATAACTACTCCACAATGCATTCCCTTAGGCCCAAAGATGGTGAAGTGCCATGTAGTCGACGTTCACATGACACCACTAAGGGAATGACAACATACATATCATGAAAATATCGAACACATATCAAATTCACATGATTACTTGCAACATGACTTCTCCCGTGACCTCAATAACAAAAGTAACTACTCACAAATGATATTCATGCTCAAGATCAGAGGGGTATTAAATAGCATAATGGATCTGAACTTATAATCTTCCACCAAATAAACCATATAGTAATCAACTACAAGATGTAATCAACACTACTAGTCACCCACAGGTACCAATCTGAGGTTCCGGTACAAAGATTGAACACAAGAGATGGACTAGGGTTTGAGAGGAGATGGTGTTATTGAAGATGTTGATGAAGATTGGCCTCCCAAATATGAGAGGGTTGTTGGTGATGATGATGGCTTCGATTTCCCCCTCTGGGAGGGAAGTTCCCCCGGCGAAATCGCTCCACTAGAGGGCAAAAGTGCTACTGTCCAAGTTTCGCCTCGAGACGGCGGCGCTCCATCCCGAAAGTCCTCTGCTTATTTTTTCTAGGTCAAAATACCTTATGTACCAGAAGATGAGCACCGGAGGTGGGCTGGGCTGGCCACAACCCACCAGGGCGCGCCTGGGGGGCCTGGCACGCCCTGGTGTCTTGTGGTCACCAGGTGGCCCCCTCCGGTAGTTCTTTTCTCCAGTAATTATTAAATATTCCAAAATAATTCTCCGTAAAATTTCAGCTCATTTGGAGATGTGCAGAATAGGTATCTCTGGCGTAGCTTTTTCAGGTCCAGAATTCCAGCTGTCGGTATTCTCCCTCTTTGTGTAAACCTTGCATATTATGAGAGAAAAGCCATTAGAATTACTCCATAAAGCATTATTATGCATAAAAACATTATAAATAACAGTAAGAAAACATGATGCAAATGGACGTATCAACTCCCCCAAGCTTAGACCTCGCTTGTCCTCAAGCGAAAGCCGATATCGAAAATCATGTCCACATGTTTAGAGAGAGAGGTGTCAATAAAAACAAAATACAGACATAGTAGCATCATGCTAATTATTATAACATCAACAAAATTTATCATATAACTTTATCATATAACTTCTCATGAACAAGTAACAATTCATCACAACATCGAAGTAAAAAGCATAAACTTTATTGAAAACCAACAAACTATGTTCTCAGTCAACTTTGCAACTACACTTCATCATATTTTCAGGAAGGGTCTCGTATCAGAGCCTTTTGTCAAGTCCACATACTCAACCATCATTTAATCTTCTATGATTGCTAACACTCACAGCATACATATGAGCAAAAAGTTTCAATTGGACACATAGAAAGATAGGGGCTTATAGTTTCACCTCCCAACTTATTCACCTCAAGGGTGATGTTAACAATAATACCTCATGATCACTCACATTCAAATGGATATATGTGCCTAGATCTTTCCTCACCACATGATGCTTGCAAAAATAGAAAAAATAAAAAGGAATAGAGAAGAATACTTTGACTCTTGCATAAAAAGTAAATACATAAAGTAAACGATAGGCCCTTCGCAGAGGGAAGCAGAGGTTGCCATGCATTTTTTGGTTTGTATGCGCAATCTCTTAATGTAAAAGAACGTTATGTTATATTGCCCCTTATGATAGCAACATTTATTATGCAGTCTGTCGCTTTTATTACTTTGCCATCACAAGTTCGTACAACGCTTAATTTCTCTTACACTAAATGATCAAACACATTTAGAAGCAATTTTTATTGCCTTATTGCACCGATGACAACTTACTTGAAGGATCTTACTCAATCCATAGGTAGGTATGGTGGACTCTCAAAACATGAGTTTGGGTTTAAGGTTTTTGGATGCACAAGTAGTATCTCTACTTAGTGCGGAATTTTTGGCTAGCAAAGATATTGAGCAAGCACCACATGTTGAAGGATCAATGACAATATAACTTCAATGTGAATATGAACAAACATAAATCATTACGTTGTCTTCCTTGTCCAACGTCAACAGTTTTGGCATATAATATTTAATGGGGGCTCACAATCATAAAAGATGTCCAAGATAGTATATTTGCATGTGAATCTTCTATTCCCTTATTAATTCTTTCATGAATTGCATCATTGACCAATGCTATGTTTGTCAACTTTCAACAAATTTTACCACTTATACTTTTCCTTATGTGATGTCATTACTTACCATAAGATTAGCATATGATCTTTTTCATTATTTCCTTTTATTTTGATTGAAACATAAAAGTAAAGAAGCAAAACTCAAACTAAACTTTATTATATAACTCTCACTTGATTACATAGATAGATAATCACGCAACTAGCACTCGAAAATAGATCATACTAAACTTTTATTCAACTAAATCATGAAATAACTAAAGATCGAACTAAAAATAGGAAGAGGTGATAAAAGTGATGGAGATACGATACCGGGGCATCTCCCCCAAGCTTGGAACAAGCCAAGGGGAGTGCCCATACCCGTGTACTCAAGTCTCCTTTGGCGGGGAAGATGATGATGGTGGTGGTGGTGATGTAGTAATGTTCTTCTTCTCCAGCTTGCGCCGGAGGCTAAAATTATCCTCCCTCAAATCATCGTTTTCTAGCTCAAGCTTTAATATCCTCTTGCATAACGTTGCCTTGCTCTCCTGCAGAAAACGGCGGGTAACATAGCCCTCTCCATCCGAGTCTTGAGATGACATATTTTTCAAATCTGTCAGAAAAACAACACGAAACAAGAACAGAGGATTTCTCCATGATGTGATGGTCAAATCGTTCGGGGGTATATATAAAGATTTTTTATCTTGGGAAACAAGCATATGGAAGGAAAACGGAGTCGGGAAGGTGCCCGAGGGCTGCACAACCCACCAGGGCGTGCCAGGAAGGGCAGGTGTGCCCTGGTGTATCATGGCTACCTCGGTTGCCTTCCTGGTTGTTTCTTATTTTCCTATTTTTTTCTAATATTCCAAAACTGACAGAAAATATTTTTGTGGAATTTTCGGAGTCCGTTTACTTACCGTATCACATACCTCTTCCTTTTCAGGGTTCTGGAGTGTTTTGAAAGGTTTCTTTTATGTGTTCCTCCGGTGTCATGGTTTGAATAATATTGGTTTCAACATTAATAGTCATACCTGAGATATAGTGCTTAATTCTTTGTCCATTGACCACCTTCGGGTTAGTACCTTCGACGTTATTGATCTTAATGGCTCCAGAATGATAAACCTCTTCGATAATATATGGTCCTTCCCATTTGGAAAGAAGTTTTCCTGCAAAAAATCTAAAACAAGAGTTGTACAATAAAACATGTTCTCCAACTTTGAATTCCCGCTTTTGGATTCTTTTGTCATGCCATCTTTTAACTTTTTCTTTGAATAGTTTGGCATTTTCATAAGCTTGGGTTCTCCATTCATCTAGTGAGCTAATATCAAATAACCTCTTTTCACCGGCAAGTTTGAAGTCATAATTGAGTTCTTTAATTGCCCAATATGCTTTATGTTCTAACTCAAGAGGCAAATGACAAGCTTTTCCATAGACCATTTTATATGGAGACATACACATAGGATTTTTATAAGCTGTTCTATAAGCCCAAAGTGCATCATCTAATTTCTTAAACCAATTCTGTCAGGACCTATTGACAGTTTTTTGTAATATTAATTTTATTTTTCTATTGCTAAGTTCAACTTGACCACTAGATTGAGGATGATAGGGTGATGCAATTCTATGGTTAACATCATATTTAGCAAGCATTTTTTGGAAAGCACCATGAATAAAGTGTGAACCACCATCAGTCATTAAATATCTAGGGACTCCAGACCTTGGGAAAATAACTTCTTTAAGCATTTTAATGGAAGTGATATGATCAGCACTACTAGTTGGAATAGCTTCTACCCACTTAGTAACATAATAATCAGCAACCAAAATATGTGTATACCCATTAGAGGAAGGAAAAGGTCCCATATAATCAAAACCTCAAACATCAAATGGTTCTGTGGCGCCCCCGTCTCGATCGTACACTAATCATGCACGCAAACGTGTACGATCAAGATCAGGGACTCACGGGAAGATATCACAACACAACTCTAAAACATAAATAAGTCATACAAGCATCATAATACAAGCCAGGGGCCACGAGGGCTCGAATACAAATGCTCGATCATAGACGAGTCAGCGGAAGCAACAATATCTGAGTACAGACATAAGTTAAACAAGGTGCCATAAGATGGCTAGCACAAACAGGGATACAACCGATCGAACAGGCGCAGGGCCTCCTGCCTGGGATCCTCCTAACTACTCCTGGTCGTCGGCGTCCTGGACGTAGTAGTAGGCTCCGCCCTGGTGGTAGTAGTCGTCGTAGGTGGCGTCTGGCTCCTGGGCTCCAGCATCTGGTTGCGACAACCAGCAAGAAGGGAAAGGGGGAAAGGAGGGGGAAAGCAACCGTGAGTACTCATCCAAAGTACTCGCAAGCAAGGATCTATACTACATATGCATGGTATATGTGTAAAGAGGCAATATCGGTGGACTGAACTGCAGAATGCCAGAATAAGAGGGGGATAGCTAGTCCTGTCGAAGACTACGCTTCTGGCAGCCTCCATCTTGAAGCAATAGAAGAGAGTAGTTGGAAGTTAACCAAGCAACAACGTATAGCATAATCCTACCCGTCGATCCTCTCGTCGCCACCATGTGAGAGAGCGACCACCGGGTTATATCTGTCACTTGTAAGGGTGTGTTTTATTAAGTATCCATTTCTAGTTGTCATGAGGTCGGAATACAACTCCGGGTCGTCCTTTTACCGAGGGACACGGCTATTCGAATAGATAAACTTCCCTGCAGGGGTGCACCACATATTCCCCAACACGCTCGATCCCCTTTGGCCGGACACACTTTCCTGGGTCATGCCCGGCCTCGGAAGATCCACACGTCGCAGCCCCACCTAGGCTCAACAGAGAGGTCAGCACGCCGGACTAATCCTATGCACTCTGGGGTCTGGGCCCATCGCCCAGTGCGCTCCTGCACGTTGCGTACGCGGCCGCGAGCAGACCTAGCAACCCACACGATCACGGCGGTTACGTTATCGCGGTCCAACACGGCGCGCGCCGCTCAGTCGCTGACGTCAAAAAGGCTTCAGCTGATACCACGACGCCGGGATACCCATAACTACTCCCGCGTAGTTGGTTAGTGCGTATAGGCCAGTGGCCAGACTCAGATCAAATATCCAATCTCGTTAAACGTGTTATTATGAGATCACCGCGGACGACGACCAGGGCCAGGCCCACCTCTCCCCTAGGTGGTCACAACCTGCCCTGCCGCTCCACAACAAAGAGTCACTTAGAGGGCCGTCGAGGAGGCCAATCCTTTCAGCCCCCATTCGTGAATCACCTGCGGGTGCTCCACGAGCCGACCCGACTTAGTATCCATCTGATGTCACATGTAATAAGTAGTATACATATCCGCAATCGCCACCCGTGGCGAGCACGGCCCAATAATGTAGCATAGCAGACAGACGAGAATGTAGGGCCACTGATGACAAACTAGAATCCTACACTAGGCATTTAGGATTGCAGGTAAGGTATCAACAACAGTAGCAACAATGACAGGCTATGCAGCAGAATAGGATTAACCGAAAGCAGTAACAGGCTACACTACTCTAATGCAAGCAGTATAGAGAAGAATAGGCGATATCTGGTGATCAAGGGGGGGCTTGCCTGGTTGCTCTGGCAAGTAGGGGTCGTCAACAACGTAGTCGGTCGGGGCACCAGCAGCTGCGTCGGTCTCGTAGTCTACCGAAGAGAAGAGGGGGAAGAAACAGTAAACACACGGCAATGATGCAACAGGGATGCATGACATGTCTAAACGCAGGGCCAGGGTGATATACAGCCTAACTAAGCGATTTAGTTAATTTAGGAATTTATTCGGATTTATTTAATTAGGGTTGGACACTATTCATTTATCGAAATCGGTCTAATTGTTCAACGTTCTTATAGCTGCGGGCATCTGACGGGAATACGGAGGATGTGTTCGGGCTCGTATCGTCGTTCTGAGCAAGTTTCATGTATAAAATATTTTCATCGGAGTTACGGTTTATTTAATATGATTTTCTAAAGTTTTTATTAATTTCTGAAATTTTAATTAATTATTTAATTCAACATTATCCGAAACAGTGATTGATGACGTCAGCATGACATCATGCTGACGTCAGCAGTTAATTAAGTTAATTACTAATTACTGTTTAACTAACACTAATTAGTTAATTAGATTAACCTAATCAGGATTAATTAACTAATTAATTAATTGTGATTCGTTCTTTTTCTTTTATGTAAAACGTTCTGGGGTGGCCCACTGGACAGTGGCACAAGCCGGAAGAGGAAAAGAGAGGCGGATAAGGAAAGGGAAAGGAGAAGAGGAACAAGAGATGCTTCGGCCTGGTCGCGGGTGGGGTCGCTAGGTTGGGCCTCTCGGGGGGGGGGGGCATGAGGTTGGGGAACAACGAGAGATGCTCACAGAAAGAAAGGGAAGAGAAAGGGGGTGGCGTCGAGAGGGGTAGTGCAAGGAAGGGGGGGGCATAGGGGGGAGGTAGAGAGAAAAGAATGGCCAGGAGACGGAGAGACGGCAAGGGGAAGGGGGAAGATGCGGAGAAGAGGGGAGGAGAGATGGGAGGAAGGTAGAAAGGACGGGCGGAGGGAGGGAGGAGTCAGAAGGCGAGAGGAGATGGGCAGAGAGAGGAGGGACGGAAGGGGAGTGAGAGAGTCCCTGTGGGACGAGGGAAAGGTTGCAGGGGAGGGGAGGGAGAGGAAGGGGGAGTAAGAGATATAAGGGACGGCGCTGCGGGCAGCGGGATCGAGCTGTGGAGGGGGGGTCGGCGACGGGGTCGAGGCGGGGCGTCGGCGTCGAGAGCGAGGAGGGGCTTGGGGTGGGAGGCCGAGACGACGGGTCGACGGGGAGGCCGGCGTCGGTGAGTCCGGCGAGGGGGCGAGGGAAGGGCGAAGGGTGCGGAGAGAGGCGGAGAGGGGGAGCGGTGGGGAGGAGAGCGCGGGGTGGGCCCGAGCGAGGCAGTCGGGGAGAGGTCGTCGGGCGACGACGGCGACGGAGACGAGGTGCAGGCCGGCGGGGAGGCGCGGGCTCGGGGCGGCGGCGAGCGGCGTCGGCGACGGGCGGACGGGATCGGGGATTGCCCCGATCCAGATCCAGCCGAGGGAGGGGGCGACGGGGGGGGGGGGGATGTGGATCGGGAGGGGGGGGGGGGGGGGGGGGGGGGATGTGGATCGGGAGGGGGTAGGGTTCGGCGGGGGGCCTATAGGCCAGGGGGCGACGACGGTGGGCCGGCCGGCTGGGCTTCGGCCCAGTTGGGCCGTGGGGGGGGGGGTTGCTCCTTTATCCTTTTCTGTTTCTTTTTCCTTTTCTTTATTCTCTTTTCTCCACTGTCAAATGTTTAGGCCCCAAATGGTTTTTGTAAAAAGTGTGACCTATTTCATAAATACCAGTGCATTATTCCTTAACACCTAAAATTAGTCTGGACAAAACATAATTCCATATTTATTTCAGATTTAATAAATGGTTATTAAATATTATCTTTATCCACTATTAGAGGTTGTTCGAGTCACTTATCCAATTCCAATGATGTTGGTTTCAATTTTAGAATAGCCTCTGGAATATTTGTTATTTATCTGACATTTTAGTTTCTATGTTGGACAACTTTCATATTCCACTTTCATTTAAATTTGAATTTGACTTAGGAGTTGAAATGCAATATGATGCTAATGATGATTATGCACTATTAATCATGATGACATGGCCTCATAAAAAGGGTGATCACTGTAGCTTAATACAGGGGGTGTTACAAATCTCCTCCACTACAAGAAATCTCATCCCGAGATTTAGGAGGTAGAAAGAAACACAGCGGGGTATTCATCGCGAAGACGATCCTCGCGTTCCCAAGTGGCCTCATCTTCAGAATGATTTGACCACTGAACCTTGAGGAACTTGATTGACTTTTGACGTGTTCGACGCTCAGCTTGATCAAGAATACGGATGGGATATTCTGGATATGACAGATCTTCCCGTAATTCAAGCACTTCATGATCCACAGCTCGAATAGGATCCTTGAAGCAGCGGCGGAGTTGGGATACATGAAAGACATCATGTACTTGAGAAAGATTTGGCGGCAACTGCAATTGATATGCCACTTCTCCTCGACGGGCAAGAATACGGAACGGGCCAATGTAGCGTGGAGCTAACTTGCCTTTGATCCCGAACCGACGAGTGCCTTTCAATGGAGTGACACGAAGGTAAGCTTGTTCGCCAGGTTGATAGACCATTTCCTGGTGCTTACGGTCATAGTTGCTCTTCTGATGCGGAAACTGAGCCATGATTCCAACCATGAACTGGCGGTTGAGCTCGAACTGTTGCATCATAGCTGCCATATAGTCTGGCGGTGGTGGACGTTCAGGGGCACGACCACGACCACGACCACCTGGTCTAACCATCCTGCTAAGTATCAACAGGGGGTAGTTTAGTAAAAGCAATTGCGAGTGTTTAGCGACAAGTATGATGTAACACGACAATACTCCAAGCAGTGTTATAGATACATAACAGTAGTCGATTAAGACATACATATCCATACACAACGTCGGGTACAAGCGGACAGCATAACGGCGCAAATCAAAAGCTAGACATACTAGGCGGCGCGCAGGCACGCGGTAAGGAAGTACACAACGAGAGATAGCAAAGGCTACATCAACGTCAGAGAGAACCACTGTAACGGGGTAGCTGCGAGTGCGGACGACGAATGTTCGTCGCGGAAAGATCCTGTGCTCCATGTGCACTCTGATGCAGAACCCGGTCTCGAGCTGTAAGAAGAGGTCCACGTGTCGGTGTGTGACCTCCAACAGCAGGCCAGTCAATACCAGCATACATCTGAGTCCTGCGCGGATAAAGGATGTGCTCCGGATGTATCCCTGCACGAACAGCGGGCAGCAACTGCGTCATAGCATCGTAGAGACGTGCTCGAGTGGCAACCAACTCGACGGCAAGAGCCCGAACATTGCGATCCAGAGCCTGAGTGCACTGAATCAGAACGCGCGGGTCGTAGCGACGAGGCTCGTACGGGGCACAGATAGCTGTGTAGTATCTGGTAGCATCTCCAGCAGGGGCATACGGAATGTATCGGAACTCAGAGTCATCCAAGATAGCATTGTGCTCCCCTCGTAGACGTACGACAGCGGAGTAGGCGGCATCATGGACTGCCATCTCAATCGTCACGCCTAATCCGTGAAAAAGGTGTAGCTCGGTGTCTGAGTTGTTCTGCTGATCATAAATCCGAACTTCAGCATAGTACTGTTCCTGGTTGAACTCGCGGTAAACCTCATAAACCAAGTACTCAGGGTACCAACGGTAGCCAAGTCTGGTCATGAGAGCGATCAGGACAGCTGGAAACCCAGGGGTATTACGAGCCCAAGTGCGAAGCACAAGCTGTGTCGTCGGACGCGGTGGAAACAAACGGTCCATCTGAAACAGAGGAAATTCAGATTTGTCAAATGACAATGAGAAGTTTAACACAACTCGGAGAGAAAGGTTAGACAAAACAATGGAAAGGAAAATGATTATCAGACTAATCAGATCAACGGCAGGGAAATCGCGCAGATATCCAGCTCTCCGGGTAGACAGAATTTACGAGATCCTAAGTGTCGGCGTTAGTAAACTTTATTTAACCCGAGTAGAAGAGAGATCAGAGTCCCAGAGTATAGACGAGGAATAAAAGATCCTAATACCACCCAGTTGGCAATGTGGGCCCGTAAGCCACACAGCCAAGTTAGTAAAACGGTTTTCTTTGTCTAGACTCAACTTCGGCCAAGGAATTGGAAAGGGGGATTCCTACAGGCAGTCGGCTCTGATACCAACTTGTGGCGCCCCCGTCTCGATCGTACACTAATCATGCACGCAAACGTGTACGATCAAGATCAGGGACTCACGGGAAGATATCACAACACAACTCTAAAACATAAATAAGTCATACAAGCATCATAATACAAGCCAGGGGCCACGAGGGCTCGAATACAAATGCTCGATCATAGACGAGTCAGCGGAAGCAACAATATCTGAGTACAGACATAAGTTAAACAAGGTGCCATAAGATGGCTAGCACAAACAGGGATACAACCGATCGAACAGGCGCAGGGCCTCCTGCCTGGGATCCTCCTAACTACTCCTGGTCGTCGGCGTCCTGGACGTAGTAGTAGGCTCCGCCCTGGTGGTAGTAGTCGTCGTAGGTGGCGTCTGGCTCCTGGGCTCCAGCATCTGGTTGCGACAACCAACAAGAAGGGAAAGGGGGAAAGGAGGGGGAAAGCAACCGTGAGTACTCATCCAAAGTACTCGCAAGCAAGGATCTATACTACATATGCATGGTATATGTGTAAAGAGGCAATATCGGTGGACTGAACTGCAGAATGCCAGAATAAGAGGGGGATAGCTAGTCCTGTCGAAGACTACGCTTCTGGCAGCCTCCATCTTGAAGCAATAGAAGAGAGTAGTTGGAAGTTAACCAAGCAACAACGTATAGCATAATCCTACCCGTCGATCCTCTCGTCGCCACCATGCGAGAGAGCGACCACCGGGTTATATCTGTCACTTGTAAGGGTGTGTTTTATTAAGTATCCATTTCTAGTTGTCATGAGGTCGGAATACAACTCCGGGTCGTCCTTTTACCGAGGGACACGGCTATTCGAATAGATAAACTTCCCTGCAGGGGTGCACCACATATTCCCCAACACGCTCGATCCTGGTATCCCTTCATATTCTTCATGTGATAAATAGATAATAACCCAAGTGACTCACAATATAGCTATTCTCCCCGGCAACGCGCCAGAAAAAGGTCTTGATACCCACAATATGGGGATCGCACATTTTTTCTAGGGAATTATTCAACCCATTATAGATTTCGACACAAGGTGATCCAAGAATACTTCTAATTATTTAAGCAGCTGGGTTGTTCAATTTCAACCACACCTGGAGATTAATTATCCTGCAGCAATTGATCAGTAGCACAGTAATATGACTAGTTTTGAAAGCATGGTAAAGTACAGTAACGGTAAACAGTGATGCAACAATGATTTTGGTAGTGAGTGTATGACAGTACAGCAACAGTAGTAGGCAAGAACCATGTATGGAAATTCCGTAGGCAATATTGGATAGGTGAATGCGTTGGAGATATTGATCATATAACAGTCATAACCTAGGGCGATACCGAGCACTAGCTCCAGGCAAAATATAATGTAGGCAATTTATTCCGTAAATAGTCATACTTGCTTATGGCAAGAACTTCATGTGGCATCGTTTTGTCCTACCCCTCCCGTGGCACGGGGTTCCATAAGGAAACTAATGGATCTTAAGGCCTCCATTAATAGATAACCGGAACAAAGCCTTAACACATAGTGATTACATGAACTCCTCAACTACGGTCCTCCCGAAAGTATCCCGATTACTGTCACAAACCGTGGTTTCTGATCATACACTAATAGGGGTGAATCTGACTTGCAAGATCGGATCTCGAACATAGATTTAATGGTGATAACCATAAACGGTTCAGATTAAACATGGCACCCCGGCCCAAAGTGACAAGCATTAGCTGGCAAAGTCATAACAACTCAATCTCAAACATAATGGATACTAGGGATCAAGCCCTAGACAAAACTAACTCGATTTACATGATGAAATCTCATCCAACCCCCTCACCGACCCAGCGAGCCTATGAAGAAGTAATTCACTCCCGGTGGGGACATCATGGAATTGGCGATGGAGAAGTGTTGTGATGACGAAGATTCAAAGATCCCCCTCTCCGGGCTCCAAACGGGCTCCAATCTGGCCTCTCCCGGATAGTCAACAGAAATAGGCTAGGGGTTGGTGGGGGCGTGGGGTGGGGCTCTGTATCGTGAAATGCGAATAATGTCTTTCTTCTCCCTAATTTTTCTTTCTCCAAAAAAAGGATTTTATAGGGTCAGAGTCCGGGTCTGCGGGGCCACCAGTTGGGCACAACCACCTGGGCTCTCCTGGAGGGGGGCCTAGTTGTTTGTTCCCCAGGGGCCCCCTCCGGTGTTCTTGGCTCCATTATGTTTTTCTTTATTTCATAAAAATTCTGCAAAAGTTTCGTTCCATTCCGAGAAACTTTTATTTCTGCAAAAAAAACAACACCATGGTAGTTCTGCTGAAAACAGCATCATTCCGGGTTAGTTTTATTCAATCAGCATGCAAATTAAGTCCCAAAACAAGAGCAAAAGCGTTAGGAAAGTAGATACTCCAGAGCGTATCCACCCCGGTGTTTATAGTTTGGAAAGTATATTTCTACAAAAATTAATGGCGTACCTGAGAATTTAATGTTTAATTTTTTGCCCATTAACCCACCTTCAAGTACAGAAATGTAGTAAGGGGTGGGGAGTGGGTGAAAGCTTTGCTTTTGTTCCTCTTCAGCGTTGTTTATAATCTTGATGCTCAAGAAACTATAACCTGCTTCATTCAAATCAAAAACGATATACGGTGCTTTCCCATTTTTTTGAGAGAAGCTTTCCCTGTCAAAGAATCTTAAACGAGTGTACAATATAACTTGATCTCCTTTTTTCAATTTCGTTTTTGGTTCTTTTTCATGCATCTTCTAAACCTATTCCTTAAATAACTTAGCAATTTTCTTCAGCTTTTGGTCCTCCATTCATCTAAGAACGAATATCAAATAACCTCTCTCACCGGCGTTTGAAATCATAGTTGTTAAAAGTTTTTAATTGCCCAATAATGCTTTATGTTCTAACTCAATAGGTAATGACAATGCTTGTTCCATAAATCATTTTAATAAGGTACGGGGCATACCCGAGGATTTTTATAGCAGTTCTGTATGCCCACCATGCATCTCTGTTTCTTAGACCAGTTTCCTTTCTAATCTATTAATGGTCTTACTTGCAAAATTAGCTTTATTTACCTCCTGCTCACTTCACTTGACCACTAGCTGAGGATGACAAGGTGAAGGCAATTCTATGGTTACATCATATTAGCAAGGAGTTTCCTGAAGCCCCATGATAAAATGTGAACCACCATCACAGTCATTTAATATCTAGGGACTCCAAACCTCGGAAAACAACTTCTTTAAGCATTTTAATAGATGTGTTTATCAGCCACTATTCTACTAGTTGGGGAATAGCTTATACCCACTTTAGTAACGTAATCACAACAACTAGAATATGAGTATACCCATTAGAGGAAGGAAAAGGTCCCATAAAATCAAATCAACCGAACATTAAAAATGGTTCAATAACAAGTGAATAATTCATAGGCATTTCCTGACGTCTACTAATATTACCAATTCCTTTGACATTCATCACATGATAAGACAAACTTACGTGCATCCATTATAGAGTAAGGCCAAAAAAACCGGATTGGAGTACCTTATTTGCAGTTCCTGTCTCCAGCAGGGTGTCCCTCCGTATGCCTCAGATGACACTTTCGTAAGGATTGTTCCTGTTCATGCTCATGTACACAACGTCTAATAATACCATCTACGCCTTTATAACGATGTTGGTTGATACGTCTCCAACGTATGCTATAATTTTTGATTGTTCCTGCTATTATATTATCTGTTTTGGATTTTATATGCATAATCTGGTATTTTATTATTATTTTTGGGACTAACTTATTTAAACCTTAGAGCCCAGTGCCAAGTTTCTATTTTTTCCTTGTTTTTGAGTTTTAACAGAAAAGGAATACCAAACGGAATCAAAATTTCGCGATGATTTTTCCTTGGACCAGAAAGACACGACGTAGGACTTGGAGAGTGAAGGCAGAAGAGTCCCGAGGACTCCACAAGCTCTTTAGGGCCGCCCTATTGGGGGGGGGGGCGGCCCCTGGCTTGTGGCCCCACGTTAGTCCTCCAACGCCTAATCTTTGGCCTATAAATTCAGAAAATATTCCCAACCACCAGAATCGTCCACCAAAATAAACTTTTCCTTTTCCCGCCGACATAAACCCTTCTGTTCCCGTGATATCCCATCTGGGGCCTTTTTCCGACATCCTGGCCGGAGGGGGATTCGAATCGCGGAGGGCTTCTACCTCACTCTAATTGCCCTTCCGATGAAAGCGTGATTATTTTTTTACCTCCCGCAGGACCTACGGGTCCATACTGTAGCTAGATGGCTTCTTCTCCTCTCTTTGATCACGCAATAACCATTTCTCCCTTGTTTGTTCTTCTTGGAGAATCTTTCCGATGTAATATTCTTTTGCGGTGTGTTTGTCGAGATCCCGATGAAATTGTGGATTATGATCAGTTTATCTATACTATTATTTGAATCTCTCTGAATTCTTTATATGCATGATTTTGATACTTTTTATTTCTCTTCGAATTCGGGTTGGTTTGGCCACTAGATTGGTTTATTCTTGCAATGGGAGAGGTGCTAGTTTTGGGTTCATCTACGTGTCCGCACCATTGAACAAAGTAGGGGAGCGAGGCACGTATTGTATTGGGCCATCAAGGGTAAAAATAATGGGTTTTCATCATATTGCCTTGAGTTAATCCTCTACATCATGTCATCTACTTAATGCGTTACTTACTTCCTTCGTTTTAAACTTAATACTCTAGCATTCCTGCTTGATAGCGGTCGATGTGTGGGAGTAATAGTAGTATCTGCAGGCGGAGTCTCTCTTGACACCGAACGGATGCTATTCATAATATTTCCTTGGTATCATCATAACTTTGGCGCTTTTCATCAAGTGCTCGCCGTAATTGGTTCACCCCCGTTTATTTTGCTTTCAAGAGAAGAAGCCTCTGTGACCTATGTCCCCCCCGGGGTTTTTTTTGTCTTTTTTCCATCATATATTTCAGATCTATAAAACACAAAACCTAAAAATAACTTGCTGCAATTTATTTACTTTTACTTTGTTTAACGTTTTAGTCAGCTTTTATATCTATCTCGACAGATCTCCCCTTTGCAAGTGACCGTGAAGGGAACTTGACACCCCCTTTATCACGTTGGGTGCAAGTGTTTGATTGTTTGTGTAGGTGCATAGATTGGAGACTTGCTTGTTATCTCCTACCCCCTTGGATTGATACCTTGCTCTTAACTAGGGAAATACTTATCTCTACTTTTGCTGCATCAACCTTGTCCTCTTCAAGGGAAAAAAACCAACGCAAGCTCAAGAATTAGCAGGAAGAATTTTGGCGTCGTGCCGTGGAAGATCTCATCAAGCCTATCAAGTATACCCACCATAAACTCTCTCTCTTGCATTACCTTATTTGGCCATTTGCCTCTCATTTTCCCTCTCCCCCCCCACTTCTAAAATGTTTTCAGAAAACAACAATTTTTTTTGCCTTTTTATTTGCCTTTTTTTTTGTTTGCCTTTTCTGTCCTTACTTGGCTCGTTTGTTTGTTCTCTTGGAATAATTGTTATTTAATGAAAATCATAAAGCAAAAATTTTATGGATCATCTCCACTTGCTAATCTTTTAAGAAGAGATCCAATTATTATGAGCCAATTGCTCTTGAGTTGAGCGGCACTAGATTATCTTTAGAGTTTTGCTTGAGAATTCGTGAATCAAAATTGTGATGAATCTATGAAGTGATTACGATAGTTCCTTGAATGAAAAGCAGAGTGCAATAATGTTATAATAAATTCCATAATGTCAATTGGTGCTAATAATACAACACCCCACTTGGGGGGATGCTATTTTGCTATGTCCCTACTTGTTGGGCAATGAATCATGATTGGGTGAATCGCTTCTATGATTTTGGAAAATTTATTTAAGGCCTCATGATGAATATTATATTGATAATAGTGTTTGCAATAATATTGAAGTTGGGTTTTGGGAGGAAGAGTGTCAACTCTATGTACATGATCCCACTACTTTGGTAATGATCAATCTTATGAAATTTTTGATAAAAGTGGGGTTGGAGGAGGTCATGACTTTATTTGAATGATAAATCCCCTATTTGAAGAGTGTCAACTTTGCATGCAAGGTGATCATGTAGAGAAACATGGTATGTGAGAGATTTATTTTTTGAATTTGAATATTTCCTACTGTATTATTATGACCAGTAAATATGTTTTGAAATTTTTCCAATGTTCAAATTACCACCTCTCGTTTGTTGAAATTGTTATTGTTTTCTTTCTTCTTTCCTTTCATATGCTAGTTTTTTTGCTTGTCTTGATCAATAAATTTGTTTTGTCTACAAATCATGCCTATGCTGAGGAAGTATGTTAGACTTAAACTTGTTTTTCACATGCTAATGGATCTCGTCCTTGTGTTTCAAATTGCTAATTTCATGTGAGCATCATTAAAATTAAATCAAGGCCTAGCTAAAAGGCTTTAAAACGAAAAGCGCTTGTTGGGAGACAACCCAATATTTTTTATTTTTATGTTTTTTATACAATCACTTATTAACTCTGTAGTAATTTGGGTGTTTTGGTTTTTTATTTAGTGTTTGAGGCCAAGTAAAACCTTTGGGATGGCTTACGGTGATAAAGTTGATTTGATCTTGCTGAAAACAAAACTTTTGCGCTCAGTAAAAAAATTTTTAGAAAAATCACAGAAGCTGCTTTTGATCTGAATTTTTTACACATATTTAGTATACAAATCTCCCATGTTTCCTAATTTTTCAGAACTTTTGGAGTTACCCTAAGTATAGGAAGTTTTTCATATTTCTACAGACTGTTCCTGTTTTTTGACAGATTCATTTTTCTATGTATTGTTTGCCTTTTTTAATGATCCATGGGTATTATCGGGGGCTAAATAACCATTGAGAATTTGGAATACAGGTACATAATTACACCAATCTAAATAAATAATGAGTTCAAACAGTACCAAAAAGTGGTGATTTATTTTCTTCTACGAACGGATCTCGAGTTTTCTGTTGAGTTTTGTGTTGTGAAAGTTTTTCAAGTGTTTTGGGTAAAGATTGATGGACTATGGAATAAGGAGTGAGCAAGACCTAGCTTGGGATGCCCAAGGCACCCCAAGTAATATTCAGGACAAACCAAGCATATAGCTTGGGGATGCCCCGGATGGCACCCTCTTTCGTCTTCGTCTATTGGGGGTGAATTTACTTGAGCTTTATATTTTTTATTTCACCATCATGATAGGTGTTTGCTTGGAGCGTCTTGTATGATTATGAAGTCATTTTGATTTTAGTTTGACACATCAAGCCTTGCTTGTACACACCTGTTTGAAGGACCGCATAACGTGAATTTAATTGAAACCTATGTGGGCTTCACTTATATCTTTTTGAGCTAGGCAGAATTTGCTCTAAGTGCTTCATTATTCTTTTTAGAGCACGGCGGGTGCTTATTTTATAGAAATTGTTGACTCTCATGCTTCACTTATATTATTTGTAGAGCCGCTCTAAACATCATGGTAATTTGGCTTAGGTTATGAATTTAAGTCTCCTATATGATTGGCATCCAAGAGGGAATAATAAAAACTCTCATATAAGAGCATTGAATATTATGAGAAGTTTTGATTCCTTAATGATTGTTTGAGATATAAAAGATTGGGTGATATTATATTCATCCTGTTAGTAATTGTGGTTTGTAGAAATACTTGTTGTTAAGTTGTGATTTCCCGTGCATGCACGTATGGTTGACCGGTATGTGATGAAGTCGGAGCATGATTTATTTATTGATGTCTTCCTTATGAGTGGGAGGTCGGGACGAGCGATGTCTTTTCCACCATCTAATCCCCCTAGGAGCATCGTGTATTACTTTGTTTTATAGCTCATAGACTTTTGCAATAGTATGTTAGTTTTCGTTTTATTACTAATGTTGAGTTCCATGGCTTATCGCACTCTCACCCTTCCACCATTGCTATCCTCTTCTAGTACCGCACCCCCTTACCCGGCCCCGCGCAACTTTTCCGGTGCATTAAACCCAACCATATTACCCTTCTCAAACATCCACCAAATACTACCTATATGGAATTTCCATAGCCATTCGCCGAGATATTTTCCATGCAACTTCCACGTTCCTTTTATTATGACCCTTCATCATTGTCATATTGCTTTGCATGATCATTTAGTTGAATAGTTAATTTGTGGCAAGGCCACCGTTCATATTTTTTATACAGTCTCGCTCTGATCATTGTAACAATCCCGGTATGCCATCCGAGGCATTCGTATAGATCATATTTTGTTCTCGTATCGAGTGTAATTCTTGAGTTGTAAGTAATAAAAGTGTGATAATCATCCATTATTAGAGCATTGTCCCATGTTGAGGAAAGGATAGAAATATGATTCCCTCCCTCACAAGTTGGGATGAGTCCCCGGCCTTTACACAAAATAAAAGAGCCAAAAAATCCCCCAAAAAAATGAGAGAAAAGAGAGAAGGGCAATGCTACTATCCTTTTACCACACTTGTTGGGCTTCCAAGTAGCACCATTAATCCTTAGATAGAGAGTCTCCTATGTTGTCACTTCATATACTAGTGGATTTTTTCATTATGAACTTTGCTTGTATATTCCAATGATGACTTCCTCAAATTGCCCTAGTTGCCCTAGGTCTTCGGGAGCAAGCCGAGTTGGATGCACACCCACTTAGTTTCTTTTTTGAATCTTTCATAAACTGTATAGCTCTATTGCTCCTTTGCCTGGCAATCCTACTCCTCACATTGATATCAAATTGATTGGCAATCTCCATAGCCCGTTAATATGCCTAGTTGATGTGATACTATCTGTCCTTCTTTTTGTCTTCTCCACAACCACCATATCTATCCACCTATAGTGTATATCCAGGCTCACGCGCATGTAATTGCGTAAAGTTGTGAAAAGTTTGAGAACATCAAAGTATGAAACCATTGCTTGGCTTGTCATCCGGTGTTGTGCATGATTTAATACTTTGTGTGATGAAGATTGGAGCATAGCCAGACTATATGATTTGTAGGGATAACTTTCTTTGCCATGTTTATTTTGAGAAGACAACTATTGCTTTATTAGTATTCTTGAAGTATTATTGTTTTTATGTCAATATATTAAACTTTTTTTGGTTTGAATCTTATGATCTGAATATTCTGCCACAATAAAGAACATTACATGGATTAATATGTTAGTTAGGCATTCCCACAATCAAAAGTTCTGTTTTTAATCATTTACCTACTCGAGGACGACAGGATTAAGCTTGGGGATTCTGGATACGTCTCCACATATCCATAATTTTTGTATTGTTCCATGCTATTATAGTAATCTGTTTTTGGATGTTTTAATATGCATTTATGCTATTTTATATTATTTTTTGGGACTAACTTATTAACCTAGAGCCCAGTGCCAGTTTCGTTTTTTTTTTCCTTGTTTTTGGTTTTTACAGCAAAGAGTACCAAACGGAATAAAACTTTGTGATGATTTTTCTTGGACCATAAGACAACACGTAGGACTTGGAGAGGAAGGCAGAGAGTCCCCGAGGACTCACAACCCTCAAGAAGGCGCACCCTAGGGGGGGCGCCCCCCTGGCTTGTGGGCCGCCACGGAGTCCTCCAACCCTAATCTTTAGCCTATAAATTCAGAAATATTCCAAACCAACCAGAATGCGTCCCACCAAAATAACTTTTCCGCCGCCGTATACACCTCTGTTCCCCTGAGATGCCATCTTGGGCCTTTTCCGGCATCCCTGCCGAGGGGGATTCGCTCACGGAGGCCTTCTTACAACATCAACTCTATTGCCCTTCGTATGAAGCGTGAGTGTTGTGTGGTCACAGACCTAACGGTCCATGCTATAGCTAGATGGCTTCTTCTCTCCTCTTTGATCCTCAATAACTCATGTTCTGCTCGTTGTTCTTGGAGATCTATCTCCGATGTAATATTCTTTGTGGTGTGTTTGTCGAGATTCCGATGAAGTTGGATTTATGATTAGTTGTATCTATGAATATTATTTGAATCTTTCTCTGAATTGTTAGAGTGCCGAGGTTTGAATATTTGGTATTTCTCTTCGAATTATCGGTTTTGGTTTGGCCGACTAGATTGGTTCTTCTCAAATGGTAGAGGTGCTATTTTTTGGGTTCAATCTTGTGCGTGTCCTCACCCGTGAACAAGTGGAAGGTAGGGAGGTCACATATTGTATTGTTGCCATCAAAGGGTAAAAAGAGGGGTTTCTCAATCATCAATCAGTATTGCTTGAGTTTTATCCCTCTAACAATCATGTCATTCTTACTTAAGGCGTTACTCGCTTCTTCTCACCCATCTATCATCGTTCTTTAACTAAACTCATGCTGCTAGTAGCGGGTCGATGTGTGGAGTAAGTGTAATGCATGTAGGAGTCGTCTATCTCCTTGACAAGACGTGATGCCCTAGAGTTACTAATCAGTTTCCCTTGAGATCGTCATAGCCTTTGTTGCTTTTTATCATAGTCTCGACATTAATTTGGTTTCACCCCCATATTATTTGCTTTCAAGAGAGAAGCCTCTAGTGAACCTATGTCCCCGCCCGGGTCTATTTCCTACCTCCATATTTTTCAGATCTATACACCAAAAACCAAAAATACTTTGCTGCAATTTATTTATTTTTTACTTTGTTTTACGTTTTAGTAGCTTTTATATCTATCTCTAAGTCAGATCTCGCACCTTTGGGCAAGTGACGTGAAGGAGTGACAAACCCCTTTACTCGCGTTGGGTGCAAGTGTGTTTGATTGTTTTGTTAGGTGCATAGATTGGAGACTTAGCGTGTATCTCCTACTGGTATTGGATACCTTAGGTTCTTAACTGAGGGAATACTTTTCTCTACTTTGCTGCATCCCCTTTCCTCTTAAGGAAAAACAACACAGACTCAAGAAGTAGTCATGGTCATCCCAACAAGTAATGTTCCCAAATTTTGATTTGAAAAACTTTTTGTTTTATGTTGGTATGTGAATCTAGTTACTATTTTAGCAACCAATGTAACTTAGCATATATGCATAGAAGGACGCTACGAGAATCATTTATAACAGCTTATTGTTCATCAGAAAAACTTTTCAATCAATAGCATTGGGTGCTCAACAACTTTTCCATCGAACAAATTATCACACGGGACTTCTCAGCCCCTTTCTATCAATGAATATGCAAGGTCAATATTCTTGTAGCAAAAGAACCCACCTAATCGAGTGCTAGGTTTAGCATCTTTCTTTTCCATAAGATAATTTAGAGCAGCCTGATCAGTTGGAACCATTCTTTAGTATCACCAATGGTACAGACCTAAATTTATCACATGCAAACACAACTGCTAAAAATTCTTTCTCTCGGTAGACAAATTACTTTGAGCACTGTCTAGAGTTTTCCATTAGCATAATGGATAACATTTAATCTTAGCAACACTCTTGTCCTAGAACAGCCCAACAACATACTCACTAGCATCACACTAATTTGAAAGGCAGTTCCACAATCAGGTGTTGTTGACAATAATGCAGTAGTTAAGGCTTTCCTTAAGTGTTGCTTCAAAGGCTTCTTACACAATCATCATACAAAAACAAATGGACAACACTTTTTTGTAAAAGATTAGTGAGGAGGCCAGAAACTTTAGAGAAGTCTTTAGTGAACCTCTATGAAACCAGCAGTGACCAAGGAACTGAACGAATACCTTTGATATCTTTAGGACATGGGCATTTTCTCAATTTCATTGCACTGAACTTAGCTTTATCATCTCAATACCAACCTCGTTCAGTAAATTTTTATTAGCCCCAAGACAATTCCTTCATTCACACCCATAATGGACTTCTCCCCAATATAAACAAGATTAGTTTGTTCACATCTCTGCAACAACTCGTCAAGGTTGCTTAGCAATCATCAAAAGAAGTCCCTGTAAACGGAAAACTCATCCATGAAAACTCCACCAAGCTTTTCACAAAAATCAGAGAATGATAGCATAGTCATACATCTGTGAAAAGTTTGCAGGTTGCTTGTATAAACCGAAAGGCTACATCTATAAGCATGAGTTCACAAAAGGACGAAGTTGTAGTTTTCCCTTGATCTTTCCTTGTGATCAGTATTTGAGAGAAACCAGAATATCCATCAGTAAAACAAAAGTGTGTATGTCTTACACAACTTTTAACATCTGTCAATAAAAAGGCAAGGGGTAATGAACTTTTCTTGTACTTGTTTAATTTTTTTAAATTCAATTACTCAATCCTTAAACCAGTTACAATTCTTGGTGTGAATGAGTTCTTTATTAATCACTTGGGAACATGGTTTATACCTCCTTTCTTAGGGACAACAATGACAAGACTTATCCCATCTACTGTCCTGCTATGGGATAAATAATATACTACTTCTAGAAGCTTTTTATAGTTTCAGTTCTTATCACATCCTTCATCTTAGATTCATCAGTTCGTGTGAAATATCGACAACTGGTTTAGCACTAGGCTCCATATAATCTGTGCTGACATAGATTGGCTAATGCCCTTAAGTCACAAGAGTATACTCCAATAGTAGCACGGTGCTTTTCAGAGTTTTTTAAGTATCTCGTTTCTTCTTCAGCTTTGAAGGTTAGCACTATAATACGGGAATTATTTTCTTTTCATCAAGATAACATATTTCATGTATCAGGCAATTGTTTCAATTCAAACACAGTGATCACCTTAGGTGAAAGGAGGACCATCCCAGAGCTTCACAGGCACATTAAATGTTTTTCCAATATAGGTGGTTGATCAAGAGACATCTATCCTATTTCATTCTTTTTCGTTCATTGCTAATCATTTTCATGGTCTAGGCAATATTGTTCAATGGATCGTAGGAGGTCCGGCAATGGAGCAAGACAATAATTCAATCTTCACTTAGGCACTTCTTTTCCTGAAGGTTGTCTTGAAAACTAGAGAATTAAACTCATGAGCAACATCCCAAAGTTAACATTGGATAATTCCTTAGTGCAATCAATGCTTGCTTAATTGATTCAAGAGAGTCACTACCACATATATGGGACAAAATCATCTTGTGGAGAACCAACGACTAGAAAAATCAGTAGGTATTTTATTTTTTCCACACAATGACTTCAACATCTTCTAACCAATCCCAAGTGGTGAAATAGTATATCTAATTCGCAAGCTTAATAGTACATCAATGTCTTTCAATTCAATAGGTGGCAATATCATTCATATCTCTGATATACATGTAACGGAATAGGCACTCATCCTAGCACCCAGTCACATAAGATGCCTAATACAGCATCACCTTCCTATTTTTAACTCGATACAACACATGCCAAGCAGGCTTATTCTTATCTTATGATCAGGTTTAGCATATCTTCGTAGCTTCATCACATAAAGACGTAATAACTGCCATCATATTATCACAAGAGATCTTTTACCATAGCAACATTAGGTTACTTTAATTTGTTTCATGAGGGTCTAGGTTCTCTTAATATAAAAAAAATTACGTTTTGTTAAAACGGTGCACTGGTGATGCGGCTCGGGAGCATGTAAGTTATTATGCTATTTTCAGTCCGAGATCGTGTTGTGTTGCCTGGCGTCGTGAGATCGTTGGGCCTGGTAACATGTGTGGACTTAATACAGGTGGTTTCTCAAAGCAAGAAAAAAATAAATAACATAGGCACGCTGGATCAACATTGTAATGATAGTTTCATCTTTAACTATAACGGGTTCCCCTCAATCTTTTCTTTAATATGGGGGTGATATTTAAACCACTTCTCTTTTAGGGGTCACATGAGTAGCAAATGATTCCACAAAGAGGCTCCTATCTCAAAGTCAAGTCCATATTTAGTGCTAAACTTAGAGAAGCATCGGTATCCATAAAAGATTTACACCATCAAACTCAAGTATTATACCTACCATTACCTTTGTGCGGTTCCCAATCTTCAGAGTTTGCGCTTAATTCTTTCCAGAAGATCCCATCTGAATTCTAGTTTTCTTCATAAAAGGAACCAGTAGAAGAAGATCGAGCATGGTTCGTCATCATGAGAGAGCCGAGCATAAAATTCTGTAGATAATTTCTCCTTGAGAGCTCATGATTGGGGCATTTGATCATCATGTACTTAAGCCTCCCTCAAGCTGAGTGATGCTTTCTCCTTCACAGAGGCCAAAATTATATATATAATTGCGATCATGATGAACCCAGATGCATAGAATAAAACTTTTGATGAAATTACCAATTTCAATCTGTTCCAATCCCACGCTCAATATCATCACATAGCCTATAAACCATGTCCCTGCCTTCCCACCAAAGATAAAGGCAAAAACCTTCTTCTTAACTCCATCTTCTGACAACCCTACAAGCCTTAAATAATCACAACAGAACTTCATCCCATATAGATTAGGTGCATATCAGGATGTATTGTTCCATCTCCTGCATAAGGATAGCTAGCAGTTTTTTTTCTATCATACCGAAGGAATCTCATAATAAATATTTTCAGTAGGTGCAGTAGGTTAGGAGCAACTCTTTGTGCTTCCGGTCTAGGTCAAGATACCCCGAACCCCACCTCAAAGGATTGTTTTCCATAGTAACAAGTGACAGTAAATTTCAGCACGTATAAAATGTTTCCTACCAAATTCCACTCACCAAAGGCGCTACACTCCCCGACAATGGCGCCAGAAAAAGATCTTGATGACCCACAAGTATAGGGGATCAATCGTAGTCCTTTCGATAAGTAAGAGTGCGAACCCACGAGGAAAGAAGGAAATGACAAGGGGTTTTCAGCAAGGTATTGTCTGCAAGCACTGAAATTATCGGTAACAGATAATTTGTAGCAGGTAATTTGTAACGCCAATAAGTATAACGGTAACAAAGGTGCAGCAAGGTAGCCCAATCCTTTTTGTAGCAAGGACATGCTGAAACGGTCTCTTATAATAAGCAAAGTGTTCCTGAGACACGCGGGAATTTCTCTAGTCACTTCCATCATGTTTGTTTGATTTGCGTTTGTTACTTTTGATATTTGATATGTGGGTGGACTGGTGCTTGGGTGAGTTGCTTACTTGAACAAGCCCTCCCACTTATGATTAACCCCTTCTCGCAAGCATCCGCAACTATGAAAAAGGATTAAGATAAATCTAGCCATAGCATGAAACATATGGATCCAAATCAGCCCCTTACGGAATAGCGCATAAACTAGGGTTTAAGCTTCTGTCACTCTAGCAACCCATCTATAATACTACTCCACAATGCCTTCCTTAGCCCAAATATGGTGAAGTGTCATGTAGTCGACTGATACGTCCATTTTGCATCATGTTTTCGTACTGTTATTTATATGTTTTTTATGGCAAATAATGCTTTAGGAGTAATCTAATGCCTTTCTCTCATAATTGCAAGGTTTACACAAAGAGGGAGAATACCGGCAGGTGGAATTCTGGACCTGAAAAAGCACGTTCAGAGATACCTATTCTGCACACTCCAAATGAGCTAAAATTTACGGAGAATTATTTTGGAATATTTAATAATTACCGAAGAGAAAGAACTACCGGAGGGGGGGCACCTGGTGACCCACAAACACCAGGGCGCGCCCTGGTGGGTTCTGGCCAGCCCAGCCCACCTCCGGTGCCCCATCCTTCTGGTACATAAGGCTTTTGACCTAGAAAAAATAAGCACAAGACTTTCGGGATGGAGCCCGCCTCTCGAGGTGGAACTTGGGCAGGAGCAACTTTTGCCCTCCAGCGAGCGATGGCCGGGGAACTTCCCTCCCGTGTGGGGAACTCGAAGCCATCGTCATCACCATCAACCCTGTCATCTTGGGAGGCCAATCCTCATAACAACTTCACAACACCATCTCCTCTCAAACCCTAGTTCATCTCTTGTGTTCAATCTTTGTACCGAACCTCAGATGGTACCTATGGGTGGACTAGATAGTGTTGATTACATCTTGTAGTTGACTACTATATGGTTTATTGGTGGAAGATTATATGTTCAGATCCATATGCTATTTAATACCCCTCTGATCTTGAGCATGAAATCATTTGTGAGTAGTTACTTTTGTTTCTTGAGGTCACGGGAGAAGTCATGTTGCAAGTAATCATGTGAATTTGATATGTGTTCGATATTGATGATATGTATGTTGTCATTCCCTTATGTGTGACATGTGAACATCGACTACATGCACCTTCACCATCTTGTGGCCTAGGGGAATGCATTATGGAGTAGTTTTAATGATGGGTTGCTAGAGTGACAAAAGCTTAAACCCTAGTTTATGCGCTACTTTAGGACCGATTTGGATCCATAGTGTAATGCTATGGTTGATTTTATCTGAATACCTTTTCTCGTAGTTGCGGATGCTTGCGAGGGGGTTATCATAAGTGGTAGGCTTATCCAGTAAGAACAGCACCAAGCACCGGTCCCCCACATCAAATTATCAAAGTAGCGAACCGAATCAAACCAACATGATGAAAGTGACTAGATGAAATTCCCGTGTGCCCCTCAAGAACGCTTTGCTTATTATAAGAGAACCGTTTGGCTTGTCCTTTGCCACAAAGGATTGGGCTACCTTGCTGCACTTTTTTACCATTACTGTTACTTGCTTGTTCAAATTATCTTGCTATCAAACTACTTATTACCGACCATTTTTTCAGTGCTTGCAGAAATTACCTTGCTGAAAACCACTTGTCCTTTCCTTCTCTCCTCGTTTGGGTTCGACACTCTTACTTGTCGAAAGGACTATGGTAGATCCACTATACTTGTGGTCATCAAGACTCTTTTCTGGCGCTGTTGCCGGAATGAAGCGCTCTTGGTAAGTAGAAATCGGTAAGGAAAAACTTTACTACGTGCTGAAATTTATTGTCACTTGTCACTATGGAAAACAATACTTTGAGGGGTGTTTGTTCGGGGTATCTTCACCTCGACCGGAAACACAAAGAGTTACCCCCTCAACCTACTTCAACCTACTTAAAATATTGGTTTGAAATTCCTTCGTGTATGTAGAACAACTGCTAGCTAATCCTTATGCGGAGACGGAACTGAGCATCCCGATATGCATCTTATACACTGTGGATGAAATTTGTGGATTGTTTTAAGCTTGCAGGTTTACCCGAGATGAAGTTAATAGAGGGTTTTCCCTTTATCTTTGAATGGAAAATCATTGACATGGTATCGCTATGCGATGATATTGGATCTTGGAACGTGTAATCGATTGAAATTGGAATTTCACAAAAAAAATATCCTATGCATCTAGTTCATCGTGATCGAATTATATATATAATTTTTTGGCCTCGTGAAGGAGAAATTATCACTCTAGATTGGGAGAGGCTTAAGTCAATGTTATATTCAGCCCCAATCATGAGCTCTCAAGAGAAATTATTATTCAGAATTTTTATGCTCGGCTTTCTCGTGATGATCAATCCATGCTCGATACTTCTTGTAACTGGTTCTTTTATGAAAATACTATTGAATTCAAGTGGGACTTTTTGAAAGAATTAACCAACTCTGAAGATTGGGAACTCGCCAAAGGTAAAGAGTTAGGTATTAAGCTTGGTTTGATTGTGTTAATATTTTATGAATACCAATGCTTTTCACAAGTTTAGCACTAAATATGGACTTGACTTTGAGATAGTAGCCTCTTTTTGTGAATAATTTGCTACTCATGTTGATCTCCCTAAGGAGAAGTGGTTAAATATCATCCCCCTATTAAAGAAGAACTTAAAGAACCGGTAATAGCTAAAGATGAAACTACATTTCAATGTTGATCCAGTTGTGCCTACTGCTTATATTGAAAAACCCACCTTTCCCTGTTAGGATAAAGGAACATGCTAAGGTATCAACCATTTTCGCAAAGGTAATATTAAAGCACCTAAACCCTTTGAACAAATCAAAGTAGAACCTAGTGTTGCTATGGGTTAAAGATCTCTTGGTAGAAAATATTGATGGGCATGTTATTTACTTCTGTGATGAAGCTGCTAGATTGCCAAACTCGATGAAAAAGATAAACTAGACCTGTTGTTGGCAGCCTGTTATCTCAGTTAAAATAGGAGATCATTGCTATCATGGTTTATGTGACTTAGGTGCTAGTGTAGTGCTATTCCTTTTACCTTATACCAAGAAATTATGAATGACATAGCACCCGCTGAAAATAAGACTAGATGTTACTATTAAACTTGCAAATAGAGACAACACATCACACCACTTGGATTGTTAGATATGTTGAAAGTCTTGTGTGGAAAAATAAAATACCCTACTGATTTTTCTAGTTCTTGGTTCCCACAGATGATTTGTGTCCCATTATCTTTGGTAGACCTTTCTTGAACACTGTCAATGTTACGATAGATTGCCCATAAAGAAACTGTCAGTGTTAGTTTTGGTGATGAGTCTCTGACTAATTTCTCTAAGTTTCGTAGACAACCTCGTAATAAAGAATTGCTATTAAGGATGAAATAATTGTCCTGCTTCTATTGTCGTGCCTCCTACTGATCCACTGAGAACAATATTTGCTAGACCATGAAAATGATATGCACTTGCATGAAAGAAATGAAATAGATAAATATTCTTTGAACAACAACCTCTCCTGAAACACAATTTGCCTATTGAAACTCTAGGAGGTCCTCCTCCACCTAAAGATGATCCTGTGTTTGAATTAAAGCAATTGCCTACACGTTGAAATATGCTTACTTGATGAGAAAAAGATATATCCTGTTATTACTAGTGCTAACCTTTCAGAACATAAGAAGAAGATTATTAAAAATTCTAAAGTAGCACCCATGCTTGCTATTGGATATACTCTTGATGATCTTAGGGCATTAGTCCCACTCTATGTCAGCATAAGATTAAATGCTAAGCCCGTTGTTGATCACCAACGACGTTAAATACTAAGATGAAAATGTGGTAAGAACTGAAATACTAAAACTTCTGGAAGTAGGTATAATCTTTCCCATGCTAATAGTAGAGGGTAAGCCCGTTCATTGTGTCCCTAAGAGCATCTCCAACAGGCGCGCACAACCGCGGCGCGCTAAAAAAACCTTTACAACACACGAAATAGCCACTTTTTACGCAGCTCAGTGCTGGCTCCAGCGGCCGCTGCAAAATATCGCGCGCGCGAGCTGCTCCAGCAGGTCCTGCAAAAAATGGCACGCGTGCCCAGCACAAACAAACATATGACACTCAAACAAAACCAAGAAGATCAAACACTAAAAAATAATCAAAAATAAATAGTTCAATTTATTACAACTCAAAAAATAGTTTATCTTACAATACACAAATAGTTCACACAATCACATCAACGTAGAACATCAACATACAATCATCATGCGTTTTGTCGCCATTCCATGCCCACCACTCCTCGTTAGATCCTTCTGAAGATCATCATGCGTTTCGGCACGTCGAATGCATGATAGAGGCACAAATCAGGCCACCCTCGCAGCCCTCCGCCGCACTCGCACTGGATGTCCAAGAGCTCATACTGAGAGTAGTCTAAATCTTGGCCACGCTCTTTCTCGATGGTCTGTTATGCATGACCACACAAGCGTGCATGATGTACCAAAGGATCTTTTTGATCCCAAAATCTAGTCGGTCCCCTCACGATAGCAAATTGGGCTTGCAAAATCCCAAAAGCTCTCTCCACATCTTTCCTAGCCCGCCGCCTGAGCATTGTGAAAATCATGATTTTTCTCACCTTTCGTTTTTTTCAACGGTTTCACAAATGTTTGCCACTTTGGGTATATGCCATCCGCAAGATATACCATAGTTGTATGTATGGCCTTTGCTACAAACTGCACCGGTGCAGTTCACCATTTGCAATCTTATTCATGAGTGGTGACCGATTGACAACGTTGATGTCATTCAAGATCCAGGCATTCCAAAAAAGCATGCCAAATCCAAGTCTCTTGATCGGCTACCGCTTCAAGGATTATAGTGGAACCCTTTTTCCTGGTCATGGAATTGTCCATGCCATGCCTTAGGATAGTTTTCCAACTCCAATGCATGCAATCTATTGAGGCAAAGCATACCTGGGAACCCGAGCTTTGTTCATCTCCAAAAGCCTTGCGGCGTCTTCAGCATTGGGAGCTCTCAATACTCCACACCAAACACTTGCACATCCCGACTGCGAAGCGCGTGACACACATGATGGCTTGACTCTCACCCATGGCCAAGTGGTCATCAACTAGTCAGCCGGAATACCGTATGCCAACATACACAAAGCGGGTATCACCTTTTGAAAGGTCTATGCCCGAGTTCTCCGGCGGCATTCCTCCTTTGCTGAAAAAACTGATCATGGCTCGCCAATTTCTCTCTGCATGTCGCCTGAACAACTCGCGCTCATCCTAAAACGGCGCTGAAAGTAGACTCGGGTATGTGGATTATCCACAAAATAGTGCCTCATCAATCTGTTGTCGGCATCGATCTTATCCCTCCAAATTTTCTCTGACGACCCTAACCGAACCACCGTGCTTCGGCATTTTATTGACGTGCATAGCTAGGATCATTGCAAGGTCCTCCTCCTCTTCAATATCAAATTCTTCGTCGGAAGAATCATATGATGAACTCATCTACAATATTGAATTGAAACTAGTCTAAGAACTACAAACAACATGCACCAAATTCCATGTCACAATGTGAAGTTGAAGCAATACATACCTTGCAACGTTTTGTCGAACACCTTATGGGCGCCGAGCAGCATGGGCGGCCGAGCTGCTGTTCGGCGTGAGAATGGCGCGCTCGGGAGTGGCGTGGCGACTAGAGGGAGGTGGAGGAAGCGCGCGGCCGCGGGGATAATAGGCCGGGAGGCGCCGTTGGGTCCCGGAGCAAATGGGGAGGTGCGGGCGGCGGCGCCTGGATATGGCGTAGCTGGTGTCGTGGCGTGGCGCTCGAGTGTGCAGCCGCGGGAGTGGCGCACGAATAAGCGGTGCGCCATGCCGTTTTGCTCCGCGCGCTGAACCAGTTAGCCGCGCGCGCGTTTTTGTCGCCTCCGCTGGAGCGCCCGGAACGGCTGCCGCGCACAAAAAACCCGATTTTTCCAGCGCGGCGCTAATACGTGCGCCTGTTGAGATGCTCTAAGAAGGAGGTATTATTGTTGTTCCTAGATAAAAATGAACTTATCCCACAAGAATTGTTACTGGCTATAGAATGGTATGATTTTAGAAAATTAAATAAAGCTACTAGAAAAGATCATTACCCTCTGCCTTTTATTGATCAATGCTAGAAGATTATCTAAGCGCACACACTTTTGTTTTCTTGATGGATATTCTGGTTTCTCTCAAATACCTGTATCACAAGCTACAAGAGAAAACCACCTTTACTGTGCCTTTTGGAACTTATGCTTATAGACGTATGCCCTTTGGTTATGCAATGCACCTGCTACCTTTCAAAGATGTTAGACTGCTATATATTCTCTGATTTTTGTGAAAAGATTATTGAGGTTTTCATGGATGATTTTCCGTTAACGAAACATCTTTTGATGATTGCTTGAGCACCCTTGATCGAGTTTTCAGAGATGTGAACAAACAATCTTGTTTTTGAATTGGAGAGAATGTGCCACTTTATGGTTAATGAAGGTATTGTCTTGGGGCATAAAATTTCTGAACGAGTATTGCGGTGGATAAACAAAGTTGATGCAATTGAAGAAATGCCATGTCCTAAAGATATCAAAGGTATTCGTAGTTTCCTTGGTCATGCTGGTTTCTATAGGAGGTTCATTAAAGACTTCTCTAAAATTCTAGGCCTCTCACTAATCTTTTACAAAGGATGTTTCCATTTGTTTTTGATGATGATTGTGTAGAAGCCTTTGAAACCTTAAGAAAAGCCTTAACTACTCACCTATTGTTCAAACCACCTGATTGGAACTTGCCTTTTGAAATTATGTGTGTGCTAGTGATTACGTTGTTGGTGCTGTTCTAGGACAAATAGTTGGTAAGTATTAAATGTTATCCATTATGCTAGCAAAACTCTAGACAGTGCCCAAAGAAATTAGTGCTACTACTAAAAAAGAAATTTTAGCTGTTGTGTTTGCTTTGTGATAATTCAGATCTTACATTGTTGATTCCAAATAATTGTTCACACTGATCATGGCTATAAAATTCTTATGGAAAAGAAAGATGCTAACCTAGACTCATTAGGTGGGTTCTCTTGCTATAAGATTAATTACATATCATTGATAGGAAGGAGCTGAGAACCCCGTAGCTGATAACTTGTCTAGGTTAGAAAATATTCTTGATGGCCCACTACCTATTGATGATAGTTTTCCCTGATGAAACACTGGCTACAATAAATGCTTCTCATAACACTCCTTGGTATCTGACTATGCTAATTACATGGTTGCTAAATTTTAACCACCCAGTTTCACATACCAGAAAAGAAAAAATCTTCTATGATTTAAGACATTACTTTTGGGATGACCCACATCTTTATAAAGAGGGAGTAGATGGTATTATTAGACATTGTGTACCTGAGCATGAACAAGAACAACCCTACGGAAATGTCACTCCGAAGCCTATGGAGGACACATGCGGGAGATAGAACTTCTCCACAAGTATTACAATCTGGTTTTTATTGGCCTACTCTTTCAAGGATGCCCGTAAGTTTGTCTTGTCTTGTGATGAATGCCAAAGAATAGTTAATATCGGTAAGCGTCAGGAAATGCCTATGAATTATTCAGTTGTTGTTGAACCTGTAACACCCCCTGTATTAAGCTACAGTGATCACCCTTTTTATGAGGCCATGTCATCATGATTAATAAGTGCATAACATCATTAGCATCATATTGCATTTCAACTCCAGTCAAATTCAAATTTAAATGAAGTGGAATATGAAAGTTGTCCAACATGAACTAAAATGTCAGATAATAACAAATATTCCAGAGGCTATTCTAAATTGAACCAACATCATTGGATTGGATAAGTGACTCGAACAACCTCTAACAGTGGATAAAGATAATATAATAACCATTTATTAAATCTGAAATAAATATGGAATTATGTTTTGTCCAGACTAATTTTAGGTGTTAAGGAATAATGCACTGGTATTTGAAATAGGTCACACTTTTTACAAAAACCATTTGGGGCCTAAACATTTGACAGTGGAGAAAAAAGAAATAAAGAAAAGGAAAAAGAAACAGAAAGAGATAAGAGAACCACCCCCCCCCCCACGGCCCAACTGGGCCGAAGCCCAGCCGGCCGGCCCACCGTCGTCGCCCCCTGGCCTATAAGGCCCCCCGCCGAACCCTAGCCCCCTCCCGATCCACATCCCCCCCCCCCCCCCGGTCCCCCCCCCTCCTTCATCGGCTCCCCCTTCCCATCCCTCCCCCCCGGCGCCCCCCGCCCCCCTCTCTCTCCTCCCTGGACTCCTCTCCTCCCCTCCTCCTCCCCCCTCTCCTTCCCCGTCTCTCTCCTCCTCCCTCTCTCCCATGCCTCCCAGCCCTCCCCCCCCTCTCTCTCTCCCCGTCGAACGTCCGCTCTCACCACCCCGTCTCCGCCTCGTCTCCGACGCCGTCGCGGACCGCCGTTCGCCCTTGGACCCTCGCCCCCTCGCCGGACTCCACACTCGCCTCCTCCTCCCCTCGACCCGTTCTCTCCTCCTCCCCCCGATCCCCTCCGTCTCTCCTCCCCGACTCCGCCTCCCGTCTCCCCCCTGCTTCTCCTCCCGCTCCACCCCCCCCTCTCCTCTCCCTCGCTTCCGTGCCTTTCCCTTGCGATCTCGTAGGCCCCACCTCCCCCTCCCCTGCCCGTCACTGCGCACGCGCTCCCTGCCCCTGCCCTCCCTCCGGCGCTCCCGCGGTTCTCACGCCTCTCCTCGACCGCCTTCGTCGCACTCCTCTCCCCCCCCTCTCTCTCCAGCCTCCCTCTCTCCACCCATCGCCTCCTTGGCTTCCCCCTCCTCGCCTTGCTTCCTCTCTCCGCCCACGGCGCCCTTCCTCCCCACCCACCTCCCCCTTGCGTCTCCCGTTTCCCCGGAAGGCGACTTCGCCTGCGTCATGCGCGCCGCCGCGCCCCCCCCCCCCTCCCGCGCGGACGCGTCCGTCTGGACGGGCACAGCGCGGACGAGTCCGGCGTGCCACTGTCCAGTGGGCCCCCCAGAACGTTTAATAAAAGAAAAAGAAAGAAATAAAAATAAATATTAAAAAATTAAAAAAATTAATTAATTAGTTAATTAATCCTGATTAGGTTAATCTAATTAACTAATAGTGTTAGTTAAACAGTTTAGTAATTAACTTAATTAACTGCTGACGTCAGCATGATGTCATGCTGACTCATCAATCACTGTTTCGGATAATGTTGAATTAAATAATTAATTAAAATTTCAGAAATTAATAAAAACTTTAGAAAATCATATTAAATAACCGTAACTCCGATGAAAATCTTTATAACATGAAACTTGCTCAGAACGACGATACGAGCCCGAACACATCCTCCGTATTCCGTCAGATGCCCGCAGCTATAGAACGTTGAACAATTAGACCGATTTCGATAAATGAATAGGGTCCAACCCTAATTAAATAAATCCGAATAAATTCCTAAATTAACTAAATCGCTTAGTTGGCTGTATATCACCCTGGCCCTGCGTTTAGACATGTCATGCATCCCTGTTGCATCATTGCCGTGTGTTACTGTTTCTTCCTCCCCCTCTTCTCTCTCTTCGGTAGACTACGAGACCGACGCAGCTGCTGGTCCCCGACCGACACGTTGTTGACGACCCTTACTTTCCAGAGCAACCAGGCAAGCCCCCCCCCCCCTTGATCACCAGATATCGCCTATTCTTCTCTATACTGCTTGCATTAGAGTAGTGTAGCCCGTTACTGCTTTCGGTTAATCTCATTCTGCTGCATAGCCTGTCTTGTTGCTACTGTTGTTGATACCTTACCTGCAATCCTAAATGCCTAGTGTAGGATGCTAGTTTGCTCATTGGCCCTACATTCTCGTCTGTCTGCTATGCTACATTATTGGGCCGTGCTCGCCACGGTGGCGATTGCGGATATGTATACTACTTATTACATGTGACATCAGATGGATACTAAAGTCGGGTCGGCTCGAGGAGCAACCCGCAGGTGATTCACGAATGGGGGCTGAAAGGATTGGCCTCCTCGACGGCCCTCTAAGTGACTCTTTGTTGTGGAGCGGCAGGGCAGGTTGTGACCACCTAGGAAGAGGTGGGCCTGGCCCTGGTCGTCGTCCGCGTGATCTCATAATACACGCTTAACGAGATTGGATATTTGATCTGAGTCTGGCCACTGGCCTATACGCACTAACCAACTACGCGGGAGTAGTTATGGGTATCCCGGCGTCGTGGTATCAGCTGAAGCCTTTTTGACGTCAGCGACTGAGCGGCGCGCGCCGTGTTGGACCGCGATAACGTAACCCGTGATCGTGTGAGTTGCTAGGTCTGCCTGCGGCCGCGTACGCAACGTGCAGGAGCGCACTGGGCGATGGGCCCAGACCCCAGAGTGCCTAGGATTAGCCG